>CM064911.1:69265873-71665873 GCA_032727855.1 Quercus ilex subsp. ballota
CCATCCCCGACAGTGAATGACATCGGGAAGGTCAATGTCGGTGAAGTCCGTCAAAATGACTTGGCATTCCAAATGAACACCTCGTCTGGAGAAGTTCTCCGAGAATGCCTTGTGGGCATCATCATCACGGAACCGAAGAGTAAGAGGAGCAGAATCAGAAGTTGAAGAAGCTCCAGAACGAACAGAGTTCGAGCTGGAGTAGATTTACGCTTAGGTGCCATAGACACAACTAACGTAAACAGAGAGAGAGGGAGAGAAAGATGACAATCAAAAAAGTCCCAAGCAATTCAAATATATCAAATACATTGAATAGAGAGTACGTATGCATGGGGAATGCATGAACATGTGACATGCAAAAGAAATTTCATCATGGGCTCAGCCCAATCCAATCCTACTAGCACACAAACAAATTGCACACATCTAAATGCATGAAAATACCATTATAGTGCAAATGAGATGCAATGTATGTGGTTTTAAGCACATTTAAATGAAAACCCAACCCAGAATTTCAACAAAAACTCATCAATTTTGAAAAAACCCCAAAATTTTTAAAAAACCCCCAAAATCTAAGTTTCAAAACATGAAATGCATGAAGAATGAAGAGATTAGAAGCTTACCAAGCGTAGAAAAACTTGAAGAAGCTTGAAGAAACCTTGAGGAACAAGATTGGAGTAAGATGAGAGTGTTTGGGAGAGAAAAACAGAGAGCTATCGAAAGAGAGATCGAGAGAAATGAGAGGCGGATCGCACGATAGGTTTAAATAGAAACCTCAGTAAATCTCGACAGATGAGGTATCAAGAGGTGTCGAGCCATCTGTCGAGAAAGGTGTCAAGAAAATGAACGTCAACAGCTATAGGTGTCGAGGAGTTATCGAGGAATAAACACTAGAACCAAGAACAGAAGCTCGATTGATCGACCAGGTGTCGAGAAGCTATCGAGGAGGCAGGAACTTTCTTGATCGATCCACCAGGTGTCGAGGAAGTGTCGAAATTGCGATAAGAAAAAGCTTGAGAAACTCGACAGATAGCTAGGTATCGAGGAGGTGTCGAGCCAACTTACAAAAATAGTTTTTTGAGAAGTGAAAAACACAGACATGAATGCAATCTAACATGCAACTCAACTAATGATCCAATCAATATATTAAGCTCTCAAAATCATCTCTCAACAAAAATTTTAAGCACATGGATCCTCAGAAACACACACACACACACTAAACAAGTCTAACCAATTTTATATTTCAAAAACAAATCAAGATAGATTAGTGAGCATACATTAGCACATGTAAAACCTTGTGATGGCCAAATCACATTATACCTGCACATGTATCAAGAGTAGCAAAGAATATTGCGTGTTGTGTGAAAAACATCGCAAGATTGCATTAGTGTAATCATGTTATGATGATTTGAGATATGAGAAATTCACTTTAACTCACACACAATCATAACTGTTTGATGGGGACTATCACTTTCGAGGTATATCCTATAACTCTCATATCTCCTAGAATACATGCTTGCAATCATATTTAAAGCATTTTTGATCTTTTTGCTTTTTATTTTCTTTGCATATTTTCTTTTATTAAGCATATCATGCATGAGCATATAAGAGAGAGAAAAGAAATACCCAAGATGTTAAGCATTGACATTGCACTTTTACTATGTCGAAGCATACAGATGTCTTTGACACATACATGTGTCATATTATGATTGGCGGGCAATAGTGCTGAGAGAGTCATTTATGCCTTTCTCTTAGGATTTTCTAGTCTTACCCATCAAAAAGAGTGATATGAGTGTTAAGTTCAAGAGATAACTTAATCTTACTCATCACAAACAAGAGCCACAAAACTCACTTGCTTAGTTGTGCATAGAGATGCTCATCTAAGGTACAAAAGATACAAAGTTTAGAAAACTTTGTTTCAATGGCCATCCAAGGTACATAAGTACCAAAGTACACAAAACACACATTGTTTTTGTATTTTTCTGATTTTTTAATTTTTATTTATTTATTTGTATTTCAAAAACAAAACTAACAAAACTGAAAACAAACAAACAAAAACATGTTAAACAAAGTAAAGCATAAAACTAGACTGACTCAAAAAAAAAAAATGCAAAACACACAAGTAATGCAACAAACAAAAAAAAGATAGAAGAAAGTGATAAAATCACTTAGAGTCCTTTTTCTTCCACACCTTGGAAGAACCTTTCCTTTGATTGAATCCTTGAACCAACAGTGAAGGGGAAGAATTGAACCTGTTCAAATTCGAAAGGAACATGAGGGCTTTCAGAAGATCTCCAAGAGGAGCAAGAGAGGATTGAAGCTGATTTTGGCTTCTAGATGCTATCATGCCGTTGCTCTTTTGAGTGGCTAACCACTTATAGCAATTTGGTCGAGTATGACCGGCAACACCACAATGATGATAGAGATGCTCCTTCTTTTGTTTAGGCTTTTGAAAGATAGCCTTCTTAGCCCTAAGGTTCTTAGCATCTTTCTTATCCTACTTAGGGGGTGCTCCTAAGATAGATTTTCCCTTGTCTAAGTTCTAACTGGCTAATTCAGTTTTAACATCATTGTTTTCAATTTCAATATTATTAGCGGGTGGAACAAAAACAGTAGAACTAGTAGAAGCAATATTAGAGGAAGAAAGACCATACCCTAAACCTGTACGATCCGAAGCAGATTTCTGAATGCTGAGCATCTCATCAAGCTTTGCTCTTAAAGTCCTCTCCAATTGAGTTCTAACTTGAAACAGCTTCGCTTCAAGTTTCTTGGTCTTCTCAGCCAAGAAATTGTTCTCAAACCTTAATGCACCAATTGTTTGATTAGCTTCTTCAAACTTTGTGGAAAGCTCTTCACGATCAAGTTCCACATCACTGAGTTTCTTGGTGGCCAGCGTATACAGTTTCTCATGCTTCTCAGAGAGCTTGTAAAGTTTCTCATAGGCTGTATGGATGTCATCTTGATCATCCATCTTCTCACACTTAGAATCCATTAATTCTTCTTCTTCTTCCACGTCTACAACAATCCCTTCAGTAGGACTGACTGTGGCAGTGAAGGCATTCAAGATTCCGTCATCTTCATCGTCGGAATCATCCTCAAGCTTAGTGTCACTCAATGTTGCAGCAAGTGCCTCACTCTTCCCAATGCTCTTGAGATATGTGGGGCATTCTTTCTTCATGTAACTAAATCCGTGACATCCAAAACACTTTGGTCCTACAAGAACAATGTACTGATTGCTATCCTTAGCATCATTTTTCCCTTTGTCTTGGCCCTTAGACTGAAAAGAACTGGATTGTCTACGGTCCTTATCGAAGTTCCTTCCATTTGCATTCTTTATAAATTTCTTGAACTGCCTTGTAATGTAGGACTTCATCTTGGAATCTTCATCATCGGAAGACTCATCTGTGTCACTGCTTTTTGCCTTCAAGGCCATGCTCTTGCCTTTACTCGACTTGCCAATCCTAGATAACCCTAGCTCGTAGGTCTACAAGTTTCCAACCAGCTCAGTCAAAGGAATCTTGTCAATATTCTTTGATTCCTCTTGGGTAGAGATCAGAGCACTTTCCTCACAATCTTGGGGTTAGGAATGGTTTCTCCAAGATTGAAGACTGAGTTCACTATGTCCTTGAGCTTGGCATAGAACTCATCGATCGACTCATCTTCCTCCATCTTTATTTCTTCAAAACTTGTAGTGAGCCTTTGAAACTTTGAATCCTTGACAGCCTTTGTACCCTCATAAGTTGTCTGGAGGATGGTCCATGCTTCCTTTGCAGTTTCAGTGGAGGATATCTTCTTGAACTCCTCATTGGTGACTGCACTAAATAAGGCATTCAACGCTCTGCTGTTGAAGTTTTCCACCTTGATCTTGGCTTCATCCCAATCGGCCGGCGCTTCTTTTGGCTTGGTCCAACCAATCTCTACAGCTTGCCACACTTTCTCATCTAAAGACTGCAAGAAAGCTTGCATGTTTATTTTCTAGTATGCATAGTTAGTGCCATCAAATAAAGGAGGTATAATTAACGACTGTCCTCTATCCATGACAAACAGGGCTCAATGGATCAACACAGCAAAGATTAAACCTAATTAGAGTGTGCCTGCTCTGATACCACTTGATAGGCCAAAAACGTATTGACCCCTTGTGATTAACTTAATTAATTAATTAGCCAAATTGTTAATTAATCAATTTAACATGCAAACACGTGGTATCGCAAACAAATCACCAATAAACTAATTATGCAGTAGAAAATAAATAACACGGTGATTTGTTTACAAATAGGGAAACCTAATGGCAAAAACCCCACCGGGTGATTTTCAGGTCACCACTCCCGAAACTCCACTATTATCACAACAAGCGGTTACAAGTAAAGGAATCCCAAGTATCTTACCAACCTATACTTAAACCCTTACCCCTATACCCAATTGGACTTGTTCTGTAGTGACAGTTTCCCCTTTTGATGCACGGCTCCCAAGTACGTGACTAACCAATGCGCAGATCCCAGTACGCGACTTTAATCACCAATTAGAAAGAGTTGTTGGCTGCAAAGTTCTTCAGTTTATCAGCTTGTTTCTTGGACAGACTTGATGACTTCAACACTTGATCTTGAAACTTTGTTTCTTGAAGTATTAAAAACATCTAGAACTACCAAATTATAAGTTGAGTGCGTTTTGTCAAAAGATTAGTCAATTACATAAAAGTAATGACATATGTTATTAACAAGTAAAACACATATGTCCTAACACCTTCTATCCTGAGGGACCACTTTAGCTTTCCCCTTCCCCTGTTACTGGTCTTCCTCGACTTGCTTACACTCATTAATGCAGTCCATGAGCCGACGCACACTCCTGACTGGTTTCTGGGTTAAAGACTTCCTCAGATCATGCTCAACGGGCAAGCCGATCTTGAAAGTCCTTATAGCCACATCATCAAAGTCTCCATCTATCTCATTATACATCTTTCAGTACCTGTTAGATTACGTTTTCAAGGTCTCCCCCTCTCGCATTGCCATGGATAGCAAAGAGTCCAAAGGCCGAGGAACACTACTACAAGTCACGAAACGAGCCCTAAAGGCTCTAATGAGTTCCTTAAAGGAGCTGATAAAACCTTCCCTCAGGCCGTCGAACCACCTCATCGCTACGAACCCCAAACTAGATGGGAACACTTTGCATATCAGGGCTTCATTTTTGGAGTGGATGGCCATTCTCTGTTTGAAATGGCTGACGTGCTCCACAGGATTTGTTCTACCATTATATGTGGTGAACGTTGGCTGAGTAAAAGGCCGAAGGAGCTTTCCTCCATTCTACGCGTAAACAGTGATTTAGAGATCTGGTTAAGAGCTCTACTCATAGCATCATTGCCTAGGCTTTTGTGGGGTGGACTCTTACACCTCCGTTTGTAATGACGGTCTTTATTGTACGAAAAAGACTTACTGGGAGGAGTCCTGGACCTGGGCCTGTAGCTGCCTTCCCCCTCATCATCGGAAGAAGGTTTAGAATTCGAGGAAATCCTTCTTTGGCGCTCGCGGCGTAGCCTCTGGCGAAGACGGTCGATCTCTAACTACAAGCTTTTGGTATTCTCCTCGTGAGAGATGTGACTCCTACCTTGAGATTGGCTCCTGCTAGTATGCGTGGTGTGTACACTAACCTCACGATCTCTCCATGGTTCAAGGTTGAGGAACTGATCTTGTCGTTAGGAACCGATAGACTCCTCTCATTCTTGCCCCGATCCTACCGTGGTTGGACATCGGACTCACTAAAGCTTAAGCAATCTCTACAAACGGTGCCAATTGTAAAGGCAGGATTTTGTCTTAAGTCCAAAAGATGAATGGATTAAGGCTCAAAGAGCCCAATACAATAAATTTGTAGAGAGTGGCATAAAAAGCTAGGCTTCAATGAAGTGGACGACGCGCTCAATGGGCAAAGGATGGAAAGAGAGAGAGAGGAAAAGCAATAAATAGACAAATATGATGCATAGAAATTCTTCCTCGGCAATGTCCGAGAAGAGTAGTTCTTGAGTATATATATTTCTCTTAGATTGAATTACAATTACTTTTCTTAATACTATAGTATTTTCTCTCTAGATTTAGTGTCCCCGCCCTTTGGAGGGTCTCTCACATTATATGGCTCCCTTCAGGCGATCTTAGCCCTTTATTTGTTGATCGTCCAGTCCACCGATTGAGTGCTTGTCCCATCAGACACCTTCCCAAACCCCTTGTGAGTTGCAGCGGCCAAGGCAGCATTGTTAGGGGGTCTTCTCCACATAAATGCAGTCAGGAGGTTTGGTGGGATGCATTGAATGTGGGGGCAGCCACCATCCCTCTAGTCATGTCAAGGCTAACCCCCTCTCTAAAACTTTTTCTCAACAGCAGGACCACCTCTAGTAATGTGCCACTAACGTGGCCATATTGTCCGAGCGTGTGGCTTCCTCAGCACGATAATGGGCTCATCGGCCATGGATATGACACGTGGCACAGGTACCTTATCTGAATTCTTGTGCCCCACATCAATGATGACATAACTATTGATCTTTGATATTCTAGAAATTTTGCAAACATGGAAGATATAATAAGAACATACAAACATTTAGATTTTCAAAATTTACATCAAATAAAAAGATATAGGAGGAGTTTGAAGGATTTCTCTCCATAATAGTTTGGAGAGAAACCTGTACCTTTTATTTTATAGATTTTTTTCATGCGAGAAAAATATTTTTTTTAATGGAAAGTTTTTAACAAAATTGGATAGAAACCTTGAATTGAATAAATTTGAAATTTAGAGTACTCAATTGAATGTAAAGTAAAGTTAGATGATTGAAATGAGTTTCAATCAAACTTAGATAGTGCAATTTGCATTTTAGCCTATTTTAAGAATTTAATAACTAAATTGCATGTTATTTATGTTTTTAACACACATATATCAAATATCGTGACAATCAGATGTTATTTATTATTCGATTTATAATCCTAATTTGTATACATAATTTAAAGTATAAAAACTTGAAATTTAAACATTTGACTTTTGAAAGAGCTATTAATCTTTGATCTTTTAGAAAATTTGCAAGAATAGACGATATAAAAAAAAAAAAAAATAAAATAAAATAAAAAAGGTAATCCAATAGTAGATTTGTTAAATTTTACATTTAATAAAAAGATATTGAGTGGAGTTGTAACAATTGGCTATAAACTAGAATATGAAATATTAATTTCAACGAACCATTTAAAATGGGTCAAGAGTTTTATGGTGAGGTGATACTATTCAATTAGCCTCTTTAATTCATAACAAGAACTTAGGATTAAATCTCTCCTTTTAATTGTTGTAAGTGAAAAACATCACGATGACATAGTCATGATGAGAAGTGGATAACATATATAGGGTCTCGCAGATATCCATCAAACTATCAAGAAAACACCATCCGCTGGCCGAAACTTGTACATGCAAAAAATTGTATACCATGTATCATTAATCGCCTTCCATCCCATCATGATCATCATAATTAAAATATGGCACATTACGTTATTTCAAGCGTATTTCTCCCATGCAGCTTCAACTCGATACAAGGTTAGAGTTAGTGGATTATTATTCTGAATGAGACAGAAATACCAAAATCCCCCCATGTGCTTTGGACAAAAAATCCCCCATTTGCTTGTGCTGACTGGAAGAGCTTTACTTGGAATATTGAGCTTGGTCTAAGTTTAATCCCATATTCAGTTAAGGCGTATCAGGGCCCAAGTCTCAACGGGTATGCTAAATAATATATATAGCCCTTAAATTCACAGAGCCCAAGTCCAAATTGGACGTCAACCGGAAGAAAATTTAGTTTGTTCATCATTTCGTACCAGTGCAAAAGCTAAAAAAGCCGATACGATATCGATTTTACCTACCAAAATTATTTCCTGTCCAGCCCCAATTTAGTAAGACCTGTGGTGATGAGTGGCCCAATTTATAGGCCTTAGTTCTAAAGCTTTTGGGCTGATTTGGTCAACATATATGTGTATATATATATATATAATATTGAAAGGAAGATTAAGCCACCTATTATTGTATGTCCAAACATGGAGTCCGGAGTTCCAATGCTTAAGGCTGATTTTGATTGTTCTTTTAGGGCAAAAGAAGGAGCTCAATAAGAGCTAATCTAGAAGTGACTGCTAAGAGCAAAAGAAAACACAAAAGCTTAGCACATGGCAACAAAGGCTAGTTTACGTGTTGACAACTGGGCTTGTGAAATTGGTTGTGAGTTTGGGCCTTAAGATGACTACGTCGAAGAACAAAAAAAAGAAAAAAGAAAAAAACCGAACAAACTTGAATAACAATGAGCCATAATAAGTTATTAAAAAATGGTAAATTTAATCATTTAACCATATACTTCTTGTGAACAATAGTGAAAATTAGGGTTTGGATGAAATTTGAATTAAAATTTGTTGAAAAGGCTCAAATATGGTTAGTGAATGAGTCAAGATTTAACTTGAGGGGGATAAAACGTATGTGTTCCAAATTTTGTGGTACAGCGTATGTGGTTTAATTTGTTACCTGAAACACCAACTGCAATCTTCATGGCTTTGATGTGGGCCTTCTTGCCTTTCACAATGCAAAAAAAGCACCCTTGTCCGTCCATGGATATATTGTAAATGAATAGGCTCACGAACATTAGGACTTAATACAAAACTAGTTGAATCTAGACTCGTTTATGAGTTGGTAATAAACTTGATAGAATGTACTTATGTTGGATCTCAAGCTTAAAAACTTGATTTTTTTTTTTGGATAAGAAAAACTTGATATTAAGTATGAGTTTGAGCTTAATATTCTCGAGCTCGATTGACTAATGAATCGAGTCGAGCCAAGCCAAGCTTAAGTTTAAAGAATTTTTGATAAGCTCAAGTTTGAAAATCATTTATAGGCTTGGTTTGAGCTCAAGCCAAGCTTGTACACTTTATTTACATTCATTGCAAAGCCAAGTTTGAACTCTCACTACTTAAGAAAACTCAACTTGTTTAAACCCTAATGACTCTTGGAAGGCCATATTATAAATTTAAAAAAAAAAAATATGAAGCAAAGTTAAATGATAGCAAATACTTTATTTATTTTTAGGCTAAAATGCAAATTAATTGCATCCTCTAAGAATGACTAGAACTCATTTCAATATTCTAGTTTTACTTTTGTTCAATTGAGTTCTTTAAGTTTCAAATTTATTCAATTCAATCATTCCATCCAATTTCGTTAAAAAATTACCATTTAAAAATATTTTTTTCATATGAAAAAAAAACTATAAAACTAATACAAATATTTTATAGATTTTTTTTTTTGAATTCTTTTTCAATTTTTTTTTTCATTAGTTAATTGCATACTTAAAGGAAATTTTTTAATGGAAATGGATGAAAAATTTAAATTGAATTAATTTGAAACTTAGATGATTCAATTGAATGAAAGGAAAGTTAGAAAATTAAAATAAATTTTAGTCAAACTTAAATGGTACAATTTACATTTTAACTTATTTTTTAAAGGAAATTTGAGTTGCCACTAATACGGTACTAGCATATAAAGCTTTCCAATTGCATACCTTCATGGTCTTTTTTTTTTTTTTTTTTTTTTTAATGTAATAACCGTAATATCACTAAGAGGCTAATATTCTATTCATGTACACAATTAATGTAGTACATTAAATAAGAAGTTGTAAATAGAACCGCACTTAACCCAGAAAAACATGTGACAAGTTATGTGATTGGTATGTAGAGCATCAAGTACTTGAGAAACAAAGAAGAGTGGGTTCTAGTTAGTTTAACGAGTAAAGTCTCTAATGATTGAATAATAGATTTGGGGTTTAATTTCCGCTTACACCAAAAACCGACTGGTGTCTTGGTTTGATAATAAAAGAGTTATCATTAGGAGCGGATGCTTTAGGTTGAAATTCTCTCAAAAAAAGAAAAAGAAAAAAGAGACACAAAGCAGAGTGATCATAATTTGTAAGTTAATTCTTCATAAGAAGAGTGATTTGAAAACCAAAGAGTAATTTCAAAGAGAGAGTTCACTTTCCAATACACTTCATAATCCATTTTCAAAATAAATAGGATTATGATTGTATTACTGCTATTATTATTACTAGTGTTAAACCTGTGCATATGCATGGGTACAATTAAAAATAATCACAATTACACCGTTCAAATTATACATGATATTAGTTTACATTTTCTTAAACCATACATTTCTAAAATATGTAATAGTTTATCACCCATATATGATTTAGAATTTAATTGAATTTAGACTCTTTGGTTTTTCACCAAATAATTCATTTGCCACAAAATTTAAAAAATTAGATGGACACATGTCGCAAAATTGGACTTTAATTCGAATTCAATTAAAATTTAATTGAATTTTCTCTAAACTTTGACTTTCAATGTGTATGTATGTATGTATGTATGTATGCATGTATATATATATATATATATATATATATATATAACCATTAATGGTCTTTGAGTTGGTCTCGTATAAAACTAGGGTGGTCAATACCATTCTAGTACTTACTAGTTGTATGTACTATACCAGCAACCAAAGCAGTTTTGGTATTTCTTTGAAATGTGCCAAATTAAATATCATATTTTATCCGCCTGTACCAATTGTATCAGATATTTTTTGAATTTTTTGTACAGTAAAGTAAAAAAATAATTAGAGAATGTTAAAAAAAATGTTATGAAACATGTTATTTAGGCTAATACATTGGGTTAATATATTGCAAAGAATGATTTTTGGGGGATGTTTCCTCATCCCACATGTGTAAAGGCTTTCCTTTTTTCTTTTCCTTTCTTTTCTGTAATGTTAAAATTTTCTATTCACAACATTTCTAAATTAGTCTATGATCTCGTATGTAGGAATACCACAATAATCTTACTGTATTATCAAATTAGTCTACCACCTTATGCATGAGTTGTTAAAAAAATTCAAATTGTAAATTGTCATGGGTTCATATATATGTTAGTTGATATGCTAATTTAAGAAGTTGATATGCCCGCACACAGCAGCAGCACACACCGTCCACCACCGTGAAGGTAGTGAAGCTCTTGCAAAGAATGATTGAATGAAAGAAAGCTTATAAAAAGATCAAGGATTCAAGATGAAGAAAAGAAAGGTGAGATTATAGATAGAGAGATATAGAGATATAGAGATGAGAGATTATTTGATTTTTTCTATTTTCTATATCTTTATTTTTTTTATAGAAATTTATAATCTCTAGACATTTATGTTGTATTATTAATGAATTTTTTATATATTAATTTTGATTTTAGCAAATTTAAAGAATGAGTTAATGAATTTGTCTCCTATTATATTATTTAATTTTATTAATTAGCTGAATTTTGACTATTTTTGTTTTTATTTATTTTTTTTAAATTTTTTGTATTTTGGGATACAATGGGGCATTTTTAATGCATTTTATTGACCAATAAAAGGACTTAAATTTTTTTTTCTTAATTAAATATATATATATATATATATATATAGGCAAAAACACCATTTTGTTCATTATTTTTTGGAGTCAAAGTCAATTTAGTCCTTACATTTTGGTGACAGTCAATTTGGTCTTTTTTATTTTCAATTTGTAATTAATTTGGTCCATACTGTTAACTCACTAATGAAAAATGCTTACGTGACAAATGGTATGCATAGTTGGCACACACTTGGATAATAAAAGAAAAAATATATATTTAATTGCTACATAAGAAAACCACATCAGCGATTTTAAGGGGAAAAAAAAAAAAAAAAAAGAATGCACGTCAGAAAAACAAAAACAAAAAATTTGAAAAGATGAGTTTTTAAGAAAATACCCCCAGATTTTATTAGTGTTTCATAACAGCCAAACCAACCCAAAAAAAAACCCCACATACAAAAATCAAACTTAGCACGGGGTTGGGTCAAGTTAGTTCAATAGACATTTTCTATTCTAGTTTTGGCAATGAGGAGTTGCAGTTGCAGAGAATGAATTGAAGAAGTAGAAGGAGGATGTCATAGTGTTTTGGATTGAAGTCTGAACTTGGGAGTGGAGATGTTTATTGAGATGGTATTGGAAAGTGATGCTAGCAAGCAACGTGGCTTATGTTGAATGAATTTTTCTAAAAACAAATTAGTTTATGCAAATTCCATTCTTCGGTATCTCAACTAAAGTGTTCTTTCTTTCTCTCTCTCTCTCAGGCCTGTTTGTTTTCTCTTTCTTTTAGATATTGGTTTGTACTTGCCCAGATTTGGGTTCAAGCTCCACCACTGAGATTGACATGCACTTGCTGGATTCGATAGTGTTGTTGGCTGCTAGAGTTTGCAGTGGTGTTGTTGTGTTCGTTGTAGTGGTTCACTGGCTTGGAGTTAGCGGAGAATTTTTTGGGTTGAATTTTATTTTTGTGTGTGTGGGTTGCTATGTTTGGCTACCAAGAAACTCTAAGAAAATTTGGGAAGTTGTTGTTGTTGTTGTTTGTTTGTTTGTTTTTTTTTTTTTTTTAACTCCTGCTTTTAAATTTTTTGTTTTGTTTTTCTAATATGAATTTTTTTTTTCTTAAAATTGCTAATGTGGTTTTTAGATAGAAATTAAGTATTTTTATTTTTATTTTATTAGCCATGTGTGTGCCAATTGTGTACACTGTTTGCTACATAAACATTTTCTGTTAGTGAGTTAATGGTAAGGACTAAATTGATTACAAATTGAAAATAATAAGGACTAAATTAACTATTACCAAAATGTAGGGATTAAATTAATTGTGACCCCAAAATGTAAGGACCAAAATAGTGTTCCCCCCACACACACGTAAAATACAAGTGGGGTCCTTTTTTTATTTGGGGCCTCAGGTGATTGCATCACACATCTATGGTTCTGCTCCTTGATTGGAGCATAATTGTACTCTCCAAAGTGGTTCGGACTTACGCTACAACTTATAAGTTTAGAGCCACAAAAATTAAGTGCAACTTTTAGCATCTCCTATGTATTTATACATCAGTATAGTGTAGTCACTTTTGCCATTCAGTTAACATTTATACAATATTTCATTGGTGAAGACTGAAGATGGAAAATTTGCTGCTGTAATTATTATTCTCTTTCAATGCCATAAATGGTAAAAAAAAATAATAACAAATAAAATGAGAGATCGTGTAGCTCTAATGTTATTCCTATTACATTTTCATAATTCAAGTGGAAATTTATATAGTTTCCAATCATAATACATCCACATTCTCCCACATTTTTTCTTTTTGGATAAGAAAACTTATTCAAACATTAATTTTACATAATTAGATGTCTAATTTTAGAGAAAATATTTGGTATCAAATAGTATTATATTAGCAGTGTCAAAATACAATAAGTGTGAAATATGTTAGCAAAAAATAACTAACCACTAACAACTAAAAGATGTGTTAGGGGATAGTTATTTTTGCATACATGTCTCTCGTTTATTGGATTTTGATACAGATGAAGTGATATCATTTGTCTCTTGCTAAGGGCAGTCTCTAATTTGTTAATATCTTCCCTTTTGTGTGCGCTTTACAAATCATCTTTCCAACTTTGCCTTATTTGAACATATCAATGATCACTTTTTATTTAAGTAATAATATTTGGTTCTTATAAACATCTCATAAAGATCCATTAATTTAAGTGAGACGAGATATATGGTTGACAAAGCATTGTAAACACCAATTAAAGATGAAATGAAAATTACAAGATGGTGCAAGCATATGTGTCATGACAGGGCTCTCTAATCTCACAGAATAGCAATGCGTATGGAGGCAAATTATATCCATGACCATGAGTCCCAGCCATGTACTGTATCTTCGTTTCCTCTTCTTTCTCCGTTTCTTCTTTGTCTTCTGCAACGCTTACTATGCTCGCATACCCTACTTTCTTCCTTAGCAACATTGCAAGTTTAGCTGTATCAATCCCCTCGCCTTTTACCTCTATTTGGTCCTTGTCTTGACCTTTTAAACACGCTGATTCCACCCCTGAACATGTCCAATGTAACTTGTAAAATAATTTTAAGTACAAGTATATATAGTTAAAAAGAGGATCAAGTAGTATTTGCAATTGTAAAAAAAATGTTCCAAATTTTGTGATACAACTACGTATGTACGTGGTTTAATTTGTTACCTGAAATGCCAACTGCTATCTTCATTGCTTTTTTACGGGCCTCATCGCCTTTCTTAATGCAAAAAAAACACCTCTGCCCATCCATGGACACCCTGATGACCACCGTTTGCTTAAGAAAGAAAACATAAATATAATCATATATAAATATTGATGCAATTTTGAAGTAGCAAATACTTATTTTCTGTTAGAAAGTTGAGCCGTCACTAGTGCATTCCTAGAAAATAAACTTTTTCCGATTGCATACCTTCATGCTCTTGGTTTGTTAGAAATGATGGACCAAAAAGCCAATCAACTTGTGGGAGAGAATAGAATTTGGAGGTCTGCTATTTATAGGCCTCCAAGTGAACAGTTTGCTGAGGGCTATAGGAAGTCATGAGGACCATACGGGATTCATGTTTCATTGTAACGTGTTTATCTTTGCAATTAAAGGAAAATGTTAAAATTATTATCAATTTAAATAAAAAATGTTATAAATGATATCACAGTAAATGTTACTAGTGTCAAATTAAACAATACAGCATATAAACTACAAAATTATATCAATTTATATAGGACTTATAGATTAATAAAATTTGGTAAATTGCATATTATACCTCTAAAGTTTGGGGGTGTTTAGATTTTACACCCTGAAATTTCAGACTTTGAAATTTATCTCTTGAAGTTCTATTCTATTTGAGTCAATTGCCTTTCCATCCTTATTAGCAAAAAAGTGCCACATAAACTTGTCATGGGTGTTTAATTTGTTCAATAAAATGATGTAATCTCATTTTTGTAGCCTTAAAATATTAAAAATCACATGACATAAAAAAATGTAGTATCATTTTATTGAATGAACTAAACACGTGTAGTAAACTTATGTAGCACTTCAAAAAAATATATGGATAGAGTGACGGTTAATGCAAACAAAATAGAACTTAAAGGGGTAAAAATACAAATTTTGAAACTTCAGAGTGTAAAATCAAAACACTCCCAAACTTTAGGGGTATAGTTTGCAATTTAGCCTAAAATTTGTTGTAAACATAATATCATTAAAAAGAAAACTAATAGTCTATTAATGAACTTGAAATTATGAGACCACTCTTCATTAGATTTCCGAAAACCAAATTGTGAGCACACGGTTAAGAAAAGATTACACGATAGAGAAAAAGGATGAATCATATATAGTAGGGGTCCCTATTACCTAATCTCACAACTACTACAACTATATATAGTAAAGAGGTTCACATGGTGTTTGTAATTGTAGTGCGTTTCTAGCATAACCTTTCCAATTGCATACCTTCAATGGTCTTGGTTTGGGTTTGTTAGAAATGATAATATATGGTGATGGACCAAAAGCCTCTCACCTCGTGGGAGAGGATGGTATTTGAAGGTTGGGGAGAGAAACAGAGAGTACTATTTTTGTTTTGAAGTTTGACGTGCTAGTTAACACTGATATTTATAGGCCTCTTTGGAGGAGAAAATGGGCAAATGCCCATTTCAAAAAAAAAAAATCCAACATTTTGTCCAATTTCCCAAACTAACTAGGGAAATGTCCTTCTTTTGAAACTCAATTTTCACAAAATAGAGTTATAAAAAAAAAAAAAATTGGAGCCCTATAGTAGCGTTTTAAGGAGCCTATAGTGACGTTTTAAGGATTTATAGTGGCGTTTTGTAACTCGATCTCCATGAAGTCGAGTTACATGCAATTTTTCTTTTCTTTTTTTTACCTATAACTCGATTTTATGGAGATCGAGTTACAAAACGCCACTATAGGTCCTTAAAACGTCACTATAGACTCCTTAAAAACGCCACTATAGGGCTTAACTCGATTTTGAGAAAATCAATTTTCAAAAGATGGACATTTCCCTAATTAGTTTGAGAAAGAGGGCAAAATGCTGGATTGTTTTTTAAAAAAGGGCAAAGGCCAATTTTTTCCCCTCTTTGGATGCTTGTATGAGTGAACGGTTTGCTGAGGGTTATTGCAAGTATTATCAATTTTAATGCTTATATATTGGCGTCACAATAAATGTGAATATTAGTAACTAATTACACAATATAACCTATAAATTTCAATTTTACATTTTTTTTAAAAAAATTTCTATTTAAAAATGGACACGTCGATTTTTAAGACTTATGGTATGACCAAATTTAAAAATGGACATGTCAATTCTTCTTTCTATATAAAAAAAATAAAAAAATAAAGGCGAAAAACTCATTTTCGTCCCTAAATTTTAACGCAATTCTTCTCACTTTGGTCCCTATCTTTTATTTTCATCGCTTTTAGTCCCTAAAATCAAAAAAGCGATCTCATTTTTGTTCCTACTGTTAGTGCCCTAACGGCAAAGTCCTAGGTGGCAGACAGAACACTTTATTGGCTGATGTGGCGTTGATGTGGCACTGATGGGGCAATTAAAATATTATTAAAAAATATTATTTGGCATTTTTATATGCCACGTCAGCATTTTAATTTTTTTTAAAAGCCACATCAGAAAATTTAAAGATTTTTTAAAGATTTAAGGTTTTTCTTTAAATTTAATTTTTTTTTTTAATTTAAAGAAAAACCACAATGCTTCATTGAACATAGCATATATAAATTCATTGAACATAGCATATGTAGAGTATTATAGGGAATTGGTGATTCTGATCCCCACTACATATTTGTGTCTTTCTGTGGTGAAGATGGAAAAGTTGCCGCTTTAAGCATTATTCTATATCGGTGCCATGAATTGGCAAAAATAATAATTAAATAAAATGAGAGATCGTGTATCTCTAATGTCATTCCAACCTTTTCATAACTCCCGTGTAAATTTATATAGCTTCTATGATACGTCCACAATCAAAATTCAAAAACCTTCTTTTCCATGAAAACTTCAAACATAAATTTTACATAATTAGCTCTATGTGATGTTTGATTTTAAGAGCCTAAAATATATCCCTTTTTTTAAAGTAATTAATAATATTTGGTTCTTATAAACATCTCATAAAGACCCATTATTTTCTTTTTCTTTTTCTTTTTTGGAGAATCAAGTACCCATTAATTCTAAATTAGGTACATAGCACATACGCATGCAGTAAGACAGAGAGATGTGGTTGAAAAAGCATAGTTAAGAACAATTAATGATGAGTGAAAATTTTTAATAGAACAAAAGAGAGAGCATATAAATTCATTGGGCAAATGCATAAACTTCAAATTGGGATGAACCTAAGAATTTAACATTTATAAAATAGAAAATATATTCAACACTACTGTCTATTTCATGCTAGCTAGTTTTAATTATTATTGCGTGCTGGACTCTTAACACCTTCAAATGAAAAAGTCTTTTGGCCTTTTCTATAGAAATCATGAAAGTAAATCATTTTCCATTGATTTATCTGAATTGGTTCCATTTTGTGTTTGTGTAGAGCTAAGGTTACTTCAAAATGCATCTTTGTGTACACACAACTGGCCAAAATAAGTGAGCCCAAACTATATATCTAGACACTCGGGTTCTTCGTCATTGTTAGGGAATAATATGTAACACACATTCCACCAACAATCAACCTACAATTTCAAATGTGGCTAAATTGTCCTTATTGTCAAATAAGAAACAACTAAAAATAGATTTGAATTTCTCAATGACTAGAGAAAAATAAAACCAATGATTTATATAGAAACCAAGCTCTGATATTATACTAGAATACATCTCCATCGCCTCAAGAAGGATTGACGACTTGATTTTATATATATATATATATATATATATATATAAGTCATTTATTTATATTTATTAGCAAAAATTTACTTTTTAGAAACTTTTTGAGCAAACTATAAGTACAGCAGATTATTCAGATATTAGCTGCTAATTTAGACAAGGATATATATGTTGTAAGGTTGAAATTTATCAACCATCTTGTTGGCTTTATTCCGTGCCAATTTCCTTGTAATTTAAGCACTTAGTAACCCTGTATTTAGGCGGGACTATTGTAAGGGTAGTGTGTGAGAAGATGTGAAGAAAAGATCAAGTATGTGCAAAGAAGCAGAACTTCGCGGCTAGGACTCGCGGGTGGCTCGCGGCTGCAAGTCGCCAACTTCAGGCACGTGAGATGCACACAGGGAAGCTGAAGGGTCGCGCCAGCTGTCACACTACAGGACAAAAGTCCCAGGCTGGCCAAGCCGTTACGTCGCGACTTGGACAAGCCGCGAGACCAAGCCGCCAATTTATCCTGTTTGGTAAAAAATGTCTCTTCGTATTCTTTTCTCACCTCACTATATATAGACCCTTATACCCACTAAATTAAGAGAGCTTCCAGAGAGAATTCTGTGAGAGAAAACCCTAGAGAAAAACAAGATTGCCTCATCCCCAATCTTCATCTAAGAGACTTTACAAATTCCTCTACTCTCTTCCTCTCTATTGTCATACCCTTGAGAGGTCTTTTACCAAATCCTTATCTCACCACACCCACGTCTGTGAAAAGATTCATTTGGTGCTAAGGGAAGTAGTTTGGAAGGAACCAATATACTTTGGTTGATGCTATGGTCTAGTATCAGAATCCAGGAAACTAAAGAAGAAATAGGTTCAGCGTAACCTTATTGGAGCAAAAAGCTTGGAGGACTTAGGTACTTGGGTAGATTAGGCTTGGAGGGTCTTCTGCTGTTCATGTATCCCAACTATATTCTTTAGTGGATTTTATCACCGCTTGGAGGGCGGCAGAGAGGTTTTACGTCGAGGACTTCGGTTTCCTCTTCGATAACACATTGTGTGTTGTCCGTGTGTTTGCATCTTTCTTCCCTTTATCTTTGCCTTATATTTACTGCTGTGCATGTGTTTATATTTGGTTTAGATTGTTTATCAATTCTGTTATAAGCTTACTATCTTGTTCCGCACATTAATTGTTTGATATAAAAGCTTGAATTGGTAATTTTGTAATTTGGGGTCTAAACGTTCAAGGGTGTTTCATACCTATATTGAACTTTCAATTGGTATCAGAGCGGGTACACTTGTTGTGGTTTTAATACCTGAGTGTGATCCTTGACCCCTTGTTGAGATAGATAGGTCTCAATCTCTCATTGTTCCACCATTTTTTTATGGTAATAATTATGCATTTTGGAAAGTCCGAATGAGGTCGTTTTTGTGTTCTATGGATGAGGCTGTGTGGGCAGTTGAAATAGGTTGGACAAAGCCGGAGGATGCCAAATCCACTTGGGACAAGGCAGCTCTTGTGGCGGCTAATGCAAACAGTAAAGCATTGAATGCTATTTTTTGTGGTATCTCTCCAGAAGAATTTCACAGGATTTCACATATTACCGTTGCTAAGGAAGCATGGGAGAATCTGGAGACGACTTATGAAGGTGAAAAACACCAAACTTCAGATGTTGACCACTCGCTTTGAGCAGCTAAAGATGGATGAGGACGAGTCCTTTAACTCTTTTTACAGTAAGCTAAACGAGGTGGTCGTCGGCAAATTTAATTTGGGGGAAAAGACGGGGGAGTCTAAAGTTGTAAGGAAGATCCTTCGGTCACTACCAGAAAGTTTTCGTGCCAAAGTTATAGCTGATGTATAACTAAAATCACATCTATGGTTCGTCCAGAAGGGTCGTCCAGATAGTTGCGGTTAGCCAAACATCAGGCCGTCTTCAATTCGTCCAGATATCTCATCCATGGGATGTTGAGCAGTTGATCACTCCAGGGAATCAGATCGAGAGAATCGTCCATGAACGAGGTGCATGGACGACCACACAACTACACGACAAAGTGTCGTCCATGCGAAAGTGTCGTCCATGCGCAGAGCCCATGGACGACTACGCAAACACTTGGCGAACTTCATAGCGGTTTATCAACCCGCGTTCATCGCCGCCAATCCCTCCACTGCATGTAACTTCCAACGGCAGTTATGATTTTTTGTAGCCGTTGAGGAGGTTATGTCCGAATTTCAAGATTCTGGGGGAAGTTATTGAACTAGTAACCGCCCTAGAGTACCCTATATAAGGCCCGGTCTTTACCATGCAAAGGTATGAACTTCCTAAGATTTTACATAAAGTAAAGTTGAAACTCCATTAGAAGAGAAAAACTAACTTCACCATCAGAGGGTGTTAGGCCGACTCACCCCGGTCATCCCTTTGACTGCTTTCTCTCTTTGTAGGCCTCCGCTAGCGCTGCAGTCCACCGAAGCCGAAGTGTTCAACTAGCTGATTCCATACATCATCAGTTGGCGCCGTTTGTGGGAAAAATTTTGTGAAAACGATTTGCGATTTGCTTTTCCTGGGACAAAAGTTGAATGTTCGGACCAGATCGAGGGCTACTAGCCCAGGCCATCAAGGGAGTAGGGATGCTTCTAGCCATCCCCATCGAAATCACCAATCAGCGCCTGTCACGCAATCGCCTTCCATCCAACACATACAATCTATGGCGACCGCGATGGCGGAATTAACCCGCCAAAACCAAGAGTTGGCTAGGGAGATAGAAAGGCAGCGACGAGAAGGGCACGCTGAGAGACAATCCCAGAGTCGAGGAGATGGAGGAGGGAATGCTGAGCCCGAGATTCAATCAAGAGGCACCACTTCGCGAAGGGTGCCACATCTGGAGAAGGAAATGGATCAGATGAGGAAGGTTATGGATGAGATAAAGGAGAACATGAGAAAGGCAAATCCCGTAGAGGATTTGGTCCACCGAACAGACTCCCCTTTTACCGCTTCCATCAATGGGCATCCCTTACCGCCTAAGTTTAAAATGCCTTCCCTGGACTCATACGACGGAGCACGTGATCCCTTCGATCATATCGCTACTTTCAAGACAACAATGCATCTCCAAGGAGTTCCGGACGAGATCATGTGCAGAGCCTTCCCTACCACCCTTAAGGGACCAGCACGTGTATGGTTTAGCAAAATACCTCCGAATTCTGTAAGTTCTTTCGAGGAGTTGAGTAAGTTATTCGTCAATAATTTCATTGGGGGACAAAGACACAAACGTTCCTCGTCCAGCTTGCTGACCATAGAGTAAGGAGAAAATGAAAGCCTGCGTTCCTTCATTACGCGCTTCAACAGGGAAGCCTTGACAGTAGACGAGGTGGACGACAAACTACTATTGGCAACCTTCCATAATGGGGTTAACTCAGACTTATTCATTCATAAGCTGTATGAAAAAGAGCCCCATCCATGGCTGAACTCGTCCATTCAGCCCAAAATTTTATGAATGCAGAAGACGCCATCATAGCTAAGAAGAGGAAGAGAGCTGAGAGAATGGAAGTCAACCCCCCACGTCACCCTGATCAAGGGCCTTGTCCAAAGAAGGGACGAACGGAAGATAAGAAGGATCGAGACAGGGATAACAGGAAGGCAGGCCCATCAGCAAGGAATCAGAATTACACACCCTTGAATGCCCCACTCGATCAAGTGCTCATGCAAATCAAGGATGATCTTTCCTTGAAGTGGCCAGAGAAGATGAAAGGAGATCCTAACAAGCGCAATAAGAATAAATATTGTCGCTTCCATAGGGATCATGGGCATAACACGGACGAGTGTTTTGACTTGAAGCAGCAGATCGAGAACCTCATTAGACAAGGGAAATTGAGGCACTTTGTTGGAAGGGATCATAAAGACGAGAAGCTGAAAGCAAAGATGGAAGAGTCATCACGGCCCCCACTGGGAGAAATAAGAGTTATCATTGGAGGGACTTCTGAAGGACAATCCTCTAGATCAAAGAAGACGTATCTTAAAGTGGTACAAAATGTCCAACTCTCTGGACGATCCCCAAGGACGAGGGAGACGGACGAGCCCACCATCTCTTTCACAGATGAAGAAGCTGAAAGAATTCATCATCCACATGACGATGCAATTGTCATTACCCTACTAATAACAGATTACAGAACTAGGAGGGTGTTGGTGGATAATGGAAGTTCAGCGGATATATTGTATTATCCTGCCTTCCAGCAGATGAAGCTTGGACGAGATCAGCTTCGTCCAGCATGCTCACCACTGATAGGATTTGGAGGAATGAAAGTGCAGCCCATAGGTACCATTACCTTGCCTATAGTGGTAGGGTCATACCCACAGCAGATAACTAAGGAAGTAAATTTCCTTGTGGTGGATTGTTCATCCTCATATAATGCCATCATTGGAAGACCGACCTTGAACAATTGGAAGGCAGTAACATCTATCTACCACCTATCAGTCAAATTCCCTACGGAGTGCGGAATTGGACAAGCACAAAGAGATCAGTTGGCAGCCAGGGAGTGTTATCTAGCTATGTTGGCTATGGACGAGCAGATGCAGACTTTGAGTATAGAAGAAAGAAAATTGTTACAGAACCTACTGAAGAATTGGAAGATGTTTCACTACAAGAAAATGATCCTGAGAAATTCACTAGAATTGGAACAAGTATGAAGGAGAAGGCGAAAGAAGACCTTGTCCAGTTTCTAAAGAAGAATGCCGATATTTTTGCATGGAGTCATGACGACATGCCTGGCATTGATCCAAGTGTAATCACTCATCGACTGAACGTGTCCCCCTCTTCTAAGCCTATTCGTCAAAAGAAGAGGGTGTTTGCCCCTGAACGAGAGAAGACTATCAAGGAAGAGGTTCAGAAACTGACCACAGCACAGTTTATCCGGGAAGTCTATTACCCGGATTGGTTGGCAAATGTAGTGATGGTGAAAAAGGCAAATGGCAAGTGGAGGATGTGCGTCGACTTCACTGACTTGAACAAGGCTTGCCCTAAGGATAGTTATCCTTTGCCCCGTATTGATCAACTAGTTGATTCTACAGCTGGCCATCAAATGTTGAGCTTCATGGACGCCTTCTCAGGATATAATCAGATAAAGATGGACGAGGCAGACCAGGAAAAGACATCCTTTATTACGAGTCAAGGTTTATTTTGTTACAAGGTGATGCCCTTCGGTCTGAAGAACGCAGGGGTAACTTATCAAAGGTTGGTGAACCACATGTTTCGTCCACAAATAGGACGGAATGTGGAGGTGTACATGGACGACATGCTTGTGAAGAGCTTAGACGAGGGAAGCCACTTGAACGATCTTCGGGAAATCTTTGAAACGCTTAGGCGATACAAGATGAAGCTGAACCTAAGTAAATGTGCATTCGGAGTATCTTCAGGGAAGTTTCTAGGGTTCATGGTTTCAGAGAGAGGAATTGAGGCAAATCCAGACAAGATCCAAGCCATATTGAATATGGAGCCACCGAAGAACATCAAGGAAGTCCAATCCTTAACTGGACGAGTTGCAGCTCTGAACAGGTTTGTCTCAAAAGCCACTGACAAGTGTTTACCCCTTTTCAAAATTCTCAGGAAGGCATTTGAATGGACGGACGAGTGTCAAAGGGCCTTCCAGGACCTAAAGCACTATCTTACCATGGCCCCATTGCTAAGTCCGTCCGTACTAGGAGAAGAACTATATTTATACTTAGCAGTGTCCCCACATGCTGTGAGTTCAGCGTTGATCAGGGAGGAAGAAAAGGTGCAGAAGCCTGTGTATTACACTAGCCGGGCACTGAGAGGGGCAGAAGGAAGGTACCCATTGATAGAGAAATTAGCCTTCCCACTAATAACAGCTTCTAGGAAGTTAAGACATTACTTCCAAGGTCATGTCATCAATGTCATGACGGATCATCCGCTCAAGAAGGCAATGAATAAACTTGAAGCTGCAGGACGACTAATTCAATGGGCAGTTAAGCTTGGTGAGTTTGATATTCGGTACCAACCGAGGAATGCTGTAAAAGCTCAAGCCCTGGCAGATTTAATTGCAGAGTTCACTCCAAGTTATGAGGACTCAGATGACAAAGAAGACAATAAAAAATGGGTCGTCCATGTAGATGGATCATCTACACTGTATGCAGGAGGTATAGGAGTGGTTTTGTAATCACCTGAAGGAGATAAATTGAATCACAAGGTTCGCTTGCAGTATCAAACAACTAACAATGAAGCAGAATATGAAGCCCTTCTTAAAGGGTTGGAGTTAGCTAAATCTGTGGAGGCAGACTCAGTACTCGTCCTGGGAGACTCACAGTTGGTCATAGGCCAAGTAAATGGAACATGTGAAGCCAAGGAAGATAGGATGAAGAGATATTTGAAGAAGGTGTTACGCCTTGTAAAGAAATTCAGAGAAGCTAATTTCGTTCAAATTCCAAGGGAAGAGAACATGGAAGCGGACACTCTAGCGAAGGAAGCCTCCGCTAATGAAGCAATGGACAAGTTGGATGAAATACGATACATGCCAAGCATAGACCTTCTAGAAATGTTGCAGATAGAAGGTGAGGAGAACTGGATGACCCCGATAGTCTCATACCTGAAGGACGGAAGGCTACCAGAAGGGAAGGACGAAGCCAGGAAGCTCAGAGTTAGATCGGCCAAATACATCCTTATGAACGAAGTGTTATACAAAAGAGGTTTTTCACAACCATACCTGAGGTGCTTAGCTCCAGACGAAGCGAATTACGTATTGAGGGAAGTTCATGAAGGAGCATGTGGTAATCACTCAGGAGCTAGATCACTCGTCCACAAGGTCATTCGTGCAGGGTACTACTGGCCAACCGTCCAAGCTGATGCTAAGGCATATGTTAAGGTATGTGACCAATGTCAACGTTTCAGTAATATCCCTAGACAGCCTTCAGAATACCTCACCCCAATGATGGCCCCTTGGCCTTTTGCACTGTGGGGTTTGGATATTTTGGGCCCCTTTCCAACTGAAACCAGACAGATGAAGTTCTTGGTAGTGGGGATAGATTATTTCACTAAATGGGTGGAAGCTGAACCCTTAGTGAAAATTACACAACAAAATGTCAAAAATTTCGTCTGGAAGAGCATTGTATGCAGGTTTGGAGTACCAAGAGTACTAGTATCTGACAATGGACGACAGTTTGACAACACCCCCTTCAAAGAATTTTGTGAACAGCTTGGAATCAAGAATCATTATTCCTCACCCTCCCACCCACAAGCTAATGGACAAGCAGAAGTAGCAAACCGATCCTTGTTGAAAATCATCAAGACTCGGCTTGAAGGGGCAAAGGGAGTATGATGATGTATGGAATCAGTTAGTTGAACACTTCAGCTTCGGTGGACTGCAGCGCTAGCGGAGGCCTACAAAGAGAGAAAGCAGTCAAAGGGATGACCGGGGTGAGCCGGCCTAACACCCTCCGATGGTGAAGTTAGTTTTTCTCTTCTAATGGAGTTTCAACTTTACTTTATGTAAAATCTCAGGAAGTTCATACCTTTGCATGGTAAAGACTGGGCCTTATATAGGGTACTCTAGGGCGGTTACTAGTTCAATAACTTCCCCCAGAATCTTGGAATTCGGACATAACCTCCTCAACGGCTACAAAAAATCATAACCGCCGTTGGAAGTTACATGCAGTGGAGGGATTGGCGGCGATGAACGCGGGTTGATAAACCGCTATGAAGTTCGCCAAGTGTTTGCGTAGTCGTCCATGGGCTCTGCGCATGGACGACACTTTGTCGTGTAGTTGTGTGGTCGTCCATGCACCTCGTTCATGGACGATTCTCTCGATCTGATTCCCTGGAGTGATCAACTGCTCAACATCCCATGGACGAGATATCTGGACGAATTGAAGACGGCCTGATGTTTGGCTAACCGCAACTATCTGGACGACCCTTCTGGACGAACCATAGATGTGATTTTAGTTATACATCAGTTGCCCCCTTGTCCAGAGCGTCGTCCAGGGACATTATGGGGATTTTATCCCATTTATGTGGCCACGTGTCACGGTTTAATTCGTTGAGCAATTAAATCGATTGCGTTTCTCCACACGATTGCCACGTGTCATTTTCTTAGTGGGTGGTGTCGTTTTCGCTGACCCCACTTCTGGGCCCTATAAATTGGCACATTCTCTTTCTTGCCCTTCACCTTTCTCATAAACTTCCTTCTGCTATCTCGTCCAAGAATCTCGTCTAGCGTTTCGTCCCAGTTCTCAGGTACTTCCTCTTCTTTTTAGGTTTTCGTCTTGGCCTTTACTTTAGTTATGTCTTCGTCCAGTAGTACAGAGAGAGAAATAGATGAGTATCAGGACGTTTCGTCTGGAAGCTATGAGAGTGGTGAGAGTAGTACTAGTTTAAACAGCAGTTCCTCAGACGAGCAGTATTCGTCTGGGGTGCCTGGCATTTCCTTAGAAGAATTTCAAGAAATGCAACGTAGGATGGCTTCTGGGACTGGGGCTAGCTCGTCCAGAGTGCCACCCAGCCCTCCTCAGGACGAGGAGGAGGAAAACATTATATATAGTTGTGCACCTGAGGTAGCATCCACTTTGGACGCTCCTAAGTTAAAAACATTAGTAGATAGATACCAAATTCCTACCGAGTTTAAACCTCGTCTGCCTAGGGAAGGAGAATGGTGCTGTTCACCTTCTTCTGGTTTGGGGGTTTACTCGTCTTATCTCTTAGCTGGTCTAAGGTTTTCCCTCAATTCCTTTTGTAGAGGTCTCTTCCATAGGTTAGGTATTGGTCCCAATCAACTTAATCCCAATGGTTGGAGGACGATAGTCGCCATGCAAGTGTTATGGCGTAAAGCACTGGAAGGGGATCGTCCTATAACAGTGGACAAGTTCCTCTATTGTTATAAGCCTTCAGAAATCAAACAGTCAGCTGGTTTTTACCAGTTCTCGTCCAGAGGCTCTCCCTATAGCTTAATAAAGGGGCGTAGCTCGTCTGATAGGCTCTGGAAACAAGAATTTTTTATCATCTCTGGTAACTGGGCTGAGGACCCAACAGATGTTAGTAATGCCCCCTTCTCTCCTTTTACCAACCCCATAGGTCGCCTTCGTCTTGAGGGTATGTTTTCTTTTTATGTGATTCACTTTATTATATTCTCAATCTTTCATTCGTCTAACCATTTTTCTTTTGTTGGTGCAGCTTTTACTCGTCCACGTTTAAACAAAACTTTCTTAGAACGAATTGATCTTGTACGTGCCTTCCCTAGAAGGACCTTCCACGATTTAGTGACTCTTAGCAGTTTAGCCACGTGGGGTCTTGGTCCAGAACCAACTGCTGAGAATTTAAGCCACGAAGAAACTACGCGTAAGAGTAAGTATCGTCCAGCTTCTTCCATTTCCATATTCATTATTAACATTACTTATTTATTATTTTTTATTGACTGACTTCCTTCATTGTAGGAATATTTACAATGAGAGAGAATAGAGAAAAAACAGTAACTAGTGGGGACGAGGACCAAACTGGGAAGGACCTTACAGGGTAATCAATTGCAAGAGGCAAGGATCCTGATGAATTACCAGGTGTTTTGTGGGCTTACAGAACAACAGTGAGGACTCCCACAGGAGAGACTCCTTTCAAACTGGCTTACGGGAGCGAAGCAGTCATACCTGCAGAAGTGCATATGGCCAGCCATAGGGTGATAAAGTATCAAGATGAGGAAAACAACGAACAGCTTTGTCTTAACCTCGATCTCATAGACGAGGTAAGAATGGACGCGGAGCAAAGAACAGCAAGGTACAAGAATCTCATGGCAAAGCAGCATGACGCTATGGTGAAACCCAGGCGCTTCAGCATTGGGGATCTCGTCCTTAAAAGGGTTTCTTTGGCCACCAAAAACCCGGCCCATGGGAAGCTAGGACCAAACTGGGAAGGACCTTACAGGGTAATCAATTGCAAGAGGCAAGGATCCTACTATTTGGAAGCCCTGGACGGAAGGAAGTTAGAGCACCCGTGGAACGTTGAACACCTAAGGAGGTACTATCAATGAAGGGTGATCACGGACGAGCCATGAGATGGACGAGACCCTTGGACGTTTGAAGTAATGTGTTTAATATTTTCCAGTACTTTCTTATTATTATTGTGTTTTAAGTAAATAAGTATTTTATGCTGCTCATGGACGAAGTTATGTTGTATTATGTATTTTTAATTTCCTAAAAGCACAAGCTCTTAAGCATGTGCCATGATTGTGGACGAATGATTACATAGTATGGATTTCTGAATATATATATGATGTTTTAAATATATGTATGATTGTACGGGAATCCCCCATTTTCTATGATTCAAAATGATCCACGGAAGGCGAAAGGCCAAGGACGAGTAAAATTCTTGGACGCAAGGAAATATCGTCTAAAAGCTTTCCTTTAGAGAAGGATAAAGCAAGAAAAATAAACGAAGGTATGTCCGTCTAAGCTCAAGACGAGGCAAACCTAAAGAGCAATCGTCTACACTATGGACGAACAATGTGCGTGTGAAAACACCATGGGCCCATAGACGAGTCTAGCCAACTTAACCATCCAGCCCCTAGACGAGAATTTGTTGGGAAAATTTTATTAATGACGAATAAATAATCGTCCTAAATTTGAGTAACGATTAAGTCTGGCAAAAGGACATCATTCATGGACGAACATTACTTGATGAACATTTCATAATGTTATACAAGAAGGAATTCGTCCACATGTTCAAGACGAGGTAAAACATCCACACAAGGAAAATCCCACAACAGCCAAAAATGGTATGGACGATATAAATGAAATTTTATTCACAAAACTTGAGGAAAATGTTCAAGCACAAGGAACAATGAAAATTAAAAGCATTCATACATTCATAAAGTTCAGAGGGTAGACGACCACCGTCCAAAAACCCTTAAGAAGTGCTTATTCATAAAAACTCGTCCATATACTTGGACGAAGAAATTGTACTTGGATAAATTCTAAACGAAATAAACAAAAGCCCAAAACACTGGGCACCTCCAAATAAAATTAAAATATAAACTTTCTAAAAGAAAATGAAATCACTTGGATTCACCACTGGGAACATTCTTTGGATCGTCTTGTGTCACCTCGTCATTGGCATCCTCCACCACGTTGACGTCCTCAGAACTCGTCGCTAGCAAAGAACTTTCTGTAGCAAGAGGAAGCTTGAAGGAGTCAAAGTTTAAATCAGGGAAGGCTTCTTTGGCATCAGCACGGAAGTCTTCATAGCCAGCAGCATAGTGACTATCTAGACGATTCTTAAGCTCGTCAGACTTCTTGTAGGCTAAAATGGCTTCCTCGCGTGCTTTCTCCAAGGACGAAGCAAACCCTGAAACTTCTCCCTCCAAGTAAGCAATACGAGTGTCCTTCTCGACACCATCTGCTTTGCGTTCTTCCACCTCTTCCTTTAATTTCGTCTCACATGCTAGCAAACGGTTGACTTCATCAGTCAGCCTAATCACCTCTCCCTTCTTCAACAAAACTTCATTAGTCAACTCCTTAGCCTTCTCTCTTGCCGTCTTGGCCTCCTCAGCTAGTTCCTTGGCCTGGCACGTCGCTGTATAAAACTTTGACATAGCCTGTGCACGGACGAATAAGAGTTAGCCAGATATATATATAAAAAAAAAAAGAGCACAAGGACGAGTTAAAGCCTACCTTAAAGAGGTCGTGGATGCCAGAACGTTCAAATTCTTTCACTGACATGTTGTAACATTCGTTAACCTCATTGTTAGTGACGATCCCTTTGAACGTCCTCCACGCATACCCCTCGTCCAGCACCAAGTTAGAAGGACGATCTGATTGCTCTGACGGATGAGGCTTCCTAGAAGTCTTGGTTGAAGGTGCAGGGTCAGTCTGAACAGGATGAACTGTTTGGACGGGCTCCACGTCGGCAGGAGACTCGTCCAAATTCACTGTGGGGGGAGGAGTGAATTTGGGGACCTTGGGAAGAGGAGTCTATGTGGTTTTTGGTTTTTTAGGACCTCGACGACTAGGAAGGTCGTCCAGGTCCACAGAACTTGAAATCTTCTTGGACTTCCTCTTCCCAGGCTGGACGGTAGCCTTCTGGACGATTGGGGGCGGAGGAGCCTCCTTGTCCCCACTAGTTACTGTTTTTTCTCTATTCCCTCTCATTGTAAATATTCCTACAATGAAGGAAGTCAGTCAATAAAAAATAATAAATAAGTAATGTCAATAATGAATATGGAAATGGAAGAAGCTGGACGATACTTACTCTTACTCGTAGTTTCTTCGTGGCTTAAATTCTCAGCAGTTGGTTCTGGACCAAGACCCCACGTGGCTAAACTGCTAAGAGTCACTAAATCGTGGAAGGTCCTTCTAGGGAAGGCACGTACAAGATCAATTCGTTCTAAGAAAGTTTTGTTTAAACGTGGACGAGTAACAGCTGTACCAACAAAAGAAAAATGGTTAGACGAATGAAAGATTGAGAATATAACAAAGTGAATCACATGAAAAGAAAACATACCCTCAGGACGAAGGCGACCTATGGGGCTGGTAAAAGGAGGGAAGGGGGCATTACTAACATCTGTTGGGTCCCCAGCCCAGTTACCAGAGATGATAAAAAATTCTTGTTTCCAGAGCCTATCAGACGAGCTACGCCCCTTTATTAAGCTATAGGGAGAGCCTCTGGACGAGAACTGGTAAAAACCAGCTGACTGTTTGATTTCTAAAGGCTTATAACAATAGAGGAGCTCGTCCACTGTTATAGGACGATCCCCTTCTAGTGCTTCACGCCATAACACTTGCATGGCGACTATCGTCCTCCAACCATTGGGATTAAGTTGATTGGGACCAATACCTAACCTATGGAAGAGACCTCTACAAAAGTAATTGAGGGGAAACCTTAGACCAGCTAAGAGATAAGACGAGTAAACCCCCAAACCAGAAGAAGGTGAACAGCACCATTCTCCTTCCCTAGGCAGACGAGGTTTAAACTCAGTAGGAATTTGGTATCTATCTACTAATGTTTTTAACTTAGGAGCGTCCAAAGTGGATGCTACCTCAGGTGCACAACTATATATAATGTTTTCCTCCTCCTCGTCCTGAGGAGGGCTGGGTGGCACTCTGGACGAGCTAGCCCCAGTCCCAGAAGCCATCCTACGTTGCATTTCCTGAAATTCTTCTAAGGAAATGCCAGGCACCCCAAACGAATACTGCTCGTCTAAGGAATTGCTGTTTAAACTAGTACTACTCTCACCACTCTCATAGCTTCCAGACGAAACGTCCTGATACTTATCTATTTCTCTCTCTGTACTACTGGACGAAGACATAACTAAAGTAAAGGCCAAGACGAAAACCTAAAAAGAAGAGGAAGTACCTGAGAACTAGGACGAAACGCTAGACGAGATTCTTGGACGAGATAGTAGAAGGAAGTTTATGAGAAAGGTGAAGGGCAAGAAAGAGAATGTGCCAATTTATAGGGCCCAGAAGTGGGGTCAGCGAAACGACACCACCCACTAAGAAAATGACACGTGGCAATCGTGTGGAGAAACGCAATCGATTTAATTGCTCAACGAATTAAACCGTGACACATGGCCACATAAATGGGATAAAATCCCCATAATGTCCCTGGACGACGCTCTGGACAAGGGGGCAACTGATGTATAACTAAAATCACATCTATGGTTCGTCCAGAAGGGTCGTCCAGATAGTTGCGGTTAGCCAAACATCAGGCCGTCTTCAATTCGTCCAGATATCTCGTCCATGGGATGTTGAGCAGTTGATCACTCCAGGGAATCAGATCGAGAGAATCGTCCATGAATGAGGTGCATGGACGACCACACAACTACACGACAAAGTGTCGTCCATGCGAAAGTGTCGTCCATGCGCAGAGCCCATGGACGACTACGCAAACACTTGGCGAACTTCATAGCGGTTTATCAACCCGCGTTCATCGCCGCCAATCCCTCCACTGCATGTAACTTCCAACGGCGGTTATGATTTTTTGTAGCCGTTGAGGAGGTTATGTTCGAATTCCAAGATTCTGGGGGAAGTTATTGAACTAGTAACCGCCCTAGAGTACCCTATATAAGGCCCGGTCTTTACCATGCAAAGGTATGAACTTCCTGAGATTTTACATAAAGTAAAGTTGAAACTCCATTAGAAGAGAAAAACTAACTTCACCATCGGAGGGTGTTAGGCCGGCTCACCCCGGTCATCCCTTTGACTGCTTTCTCTCTTTGTAGGCCTCCGCTAGCGCTGCAGTCCACCGAAGCTGAAGTGTTCAACTAACTGATTCCATACATCATCAATAGCCATTGAAGAGAGCAAAGATCTTGACGACATCAAGGTTCAAAAGCTGGTTAGGTCTCTGCAGACATATGAGTTATCCCTGCCTTCTCAGAAGAAGAGCAAATCAATTGCTCTTAAAACAATTGATGAGAGAGTGGCATCTCATGACCCTTCGGAAGAAGATGTAGTAGATAAAGATGTGGCGTATCTTGTAAAGAACTTCTGAAAATTCTTGAAACTCAAGAATGGTGGGAAATTTGGTGACAAAGGAAAATTTCAGAGTTCCGGGAGGGAGAAGAAAGAATTCCGAAGGAAGGATGATAGAGATTCCCAATCATCTCAAGGAATCAGTTGCTTTGAGTGAAATGGACACGGACACTTCAAAAAGGAATGTCTGAACTATTTGAAGTCCAAAGGAAAGGTCTATGTCACTACTCTGAGTGACTTGGATTCATCAAACTCTGACTGGGAAAAGAGCTATGACAGAGAAGGAAATTACTCCGCATTCATGACCATTGCTCATGTGGAATCCTCAGATGATTGGGATATTCTTGTGAAGGAGCTTGGTGAGCATTCTGATGAGGAGTCCATTGGGATTGTTGAAGAATCTGAAGCTGAAGAAGAAGAAGACACATCCAGTATTCAAAAGAATTACGCATTACTCCTTGAGAAATCAGGTGAGTATACAAAGGTGGCAAAGGCAGTTGTGAAGAAAATGAAGAGAGCTGAGGAAGATTACAAAAGCCTGTTGGTCAGATACAAGGAGGCAAAATGTGAGATTGAAGCACTTAATGGTGAGCTATCAGAAGCTTACACAAAAGTGAGATTCCTTGAGCAAGAGGTAGTGGAAGCTCATGCCAAGATAGATAGGGTCTCCTCTAGGAAGTTAGACGACGTTATTTCATCTCAAAAACATGCCTCAGACAAGTCTGGATTGGGATATGCCGGAGGAAGTAGCTCATCTGCAAATGTCACTAAAGAAGTGAAGTTTGTAAAGGCTAAGGAGACGACTGTGGATAGGTCCAGTCCTGAGAAAATTAAGGCTGAGAAGAAGAAGAATGTGGTTGATCAACGGGTATTACATAAGTCCAGTAATCAATCAGAATCCAGATATGGAGCTAGAGGAAGATCACTCCCAATATAGCAGCAGGGTCCTAGAACGGAGTATGTTTGTCACTATTGCGGATTGCAAGGACATACCAGACCCAACTGTCAAAAGCTGAGAGCCGACAACAATGCAAGTGCACCCCGGTCGCGAGGAAGAAGAAATGATATGAGGACTTGGGGTGGTGAGCAACTAAGAAGCCAAAACCGTGATCCAGGAATGATGGACGTGATGAAGATGATCGGTGTGTTCACAAATTTCTTGGAAAGCTTCACACGAAGGTTTGACAGTCCCAACTCTAGTACCTGATCCGTCAAGGATATCGCCCCAAACGCACGTGACGTGTGGATGACAAAGGGTACTCATGCATAAGCATTACAACATGTCCATGCATCAATACTTCCCATGTTTATGTGTATGCTTGGTTGTGTGCTTCTTGCTAGTTTTTAGATTTTTTTGTGTGTGTTTGTCTTTGGTTCAAATGTTTTTATATTGTTCTTTATGTTATGTTTTTTATCATTCTTTTACTATTTTTGTGTCAAAAATCCAAAAACACATAAAAAGTAGAAAATCCAAAAAGTTTGATCACTTTGTTGAGTTTTGTCTTAAAGCATATTTTTCCTTGTACCTTTGTACTTATGGCTTTGTGCATTTAACGAGCTTAGCTTGTCTCTTATGCACTCATATCATTGTGGAAGAAATTCTGAAATCTATGTGACTGTTGTAAATAGATCTTCAACCTTGTCATGAATGACTAGTGAATGGTTTTGTTGATCTTGAGACATGCATAGACTCATGCCTATATATCTTCCCACTTTTTATTTTATGCTTAAAGGGCTCTCTAAATGTAAATCTCCAAATGAAAAGAGATATAGAGCTGCAAAAGCCTGTCGCACATACTAGTATTCGACTAGGAAAAAGGGAAAGCGACCAAAATAAAATGTATGATGCTAAAAAAGCCAAAGGCTAACTCATCAATTGAAATATCAAAAATTTCAGGCATCTATCTCTCAATGAGATTTTCTTTGCTCAAAAATTGCAAATGAAATGTTGAATTTGGAGCCAAATGAAAAGCTTCAAAGAATTGTTATCAAGTACTTGTGGGAGGTCATTTATGCATATTTCTATAATTGAGATAGGTCACATTATCTAGTGCTAGTTGTGTATGCCTTGATTGAATTGATTATTGAAGCTTCACATTGGACTAAGGACTATCTCATTTTTGATATCCACACACAACACACAAGTCTATGTTCAATGAATGCCATATTCATTTGTGTGATTGTACTTGATTAAGTGTGTTTTCACAAGCTCAATCTTTGTTGATCAAAAACAAAAAGATTTTTCAGTGTTTTGTTTTGTTTTTGGAAAGTACTTTGTTTTTGCAAAAATGTCAAAAATTTCAAAAACAATGTTGCCCTGTTTTGGCGACTAAGTCGTGGGTTGGCCCAGTTGCATGCCCTAGTCGCAAGCTCACTCAGAGATTTTTCGTGGCTCACTGGAGAGTAAATGCTCTAATCGCGAAAAAGACTTAGAAATTTTTTCCAAAATTTGAGTTTCTTGTTTTTTGCGGCTCAGTGTGGCGACTTGTTCGCGAGTGGAAGGTCCAGTCGTGACGGGTACTCAGGGATTTTCGTGGCTCATATCGCGACTATTTCCTGGTTAGACCTTCCAGTCGCGAAAAACACTTAGAGAAATTTTTCAGATTTCTTTCCCTCACAGTGTTTCACGGCTTACCCTGGCGACTTGATACAGTCGCGAAAAACGCGTGTTTTGCGTTTTGAAGACAGTTTTAAAATTGTTTTTCAGTTTTTCCCTCGAATATCAGTGTCTGTTCATCTTCTTCCCAAAATCTCTCTCTCAACTGTTCGTGTCTTTTTTGCAAAAAGCTTTCAAATTTTACATCATGTCTTCATCAAACACCAAGAAAAAGGTATGGGTTTTCTTGTCTTCACTCCATTCATCATGATTTCATTGTTGTTCTCTTGAATCTGAGTGTCGTGTTGTTGGTTTGTGTTTTTAAGGGGCTCGAACATGGGTTTGCATATATTGTTGAGAATGAGTGTGTGCTGTTATTTTTTTTTGTTGCAATATTGTGCTTAGGGTTATTAGCTTACCTCAGGTTACTAATTCTTAGTCTGAGCATTGATATTTGTCTGTTTATTTTTGGGCATATGGTTGTGGGGTTTTCTACAATGTTTATTGTGGCTCTAAGGTTATCTGTTTGGTTGTGCCTTTGGGTGATTATGGCTAGCATTATTTTGATTCTAAAATCACCATATCTTGTAGGTGTTGCTACATGTTTTTTTTTTCTTTCTTTCTGCACTGTTCATACCCAATGGGTCATGACTCACTGTCTTTTGAACAAATTTATCTGAATTTGTCTGCATACTTCAGTTTAAAATTGGTTAACTGGTTATATCCAATGTTTGGTTATCAACTGTGCTTATTCTGTGTTTGTGTCTGGTCACTCTGTTTATCATTGTGTAACTAGCTTGTTACTAATGTGTGTGCATTTCCCCATTCTGTGCTATGTCTTGTTGTGGCCTTTTCTGCTTGTTTACAGATGGCTGCATCTCCTTCAAAGAAGAAGACAACTGCTAAGAAAGCTGACAAAAGAATGAAAATGAACCCTAATCTATTTAGGTCTATCAAGCACTTTGAGAGATACAGAGATTTCTTCATGAAGGGTACCATTATCCAGGAGAGATTTGTTGACTTACATGATTTGAAGGACACTTTCATTCCAGAGTGCTTTGAGGGAAGAGGATGGGAGAAGTTGTTGAGTGATCTACCTGCAGTCTATGATCCCTTAATAAGGGAATTCTATGCAGATGTAATCATAAAGGATGAAGAGATGAACTGCTGGGTCAGAAGACATGAGTTCACCTTAGACGCACATGACATTGATAAGGTCCTTGGTCTTGAGGGTTTAGAGGAGTATGAGTTCATCAACTTCAAAGACAGGATGATGTCCCCAGATACTGTCCAGACTCGGATTGGTGGTGCTAAGGAAGGGAGATGTCTCAACACTAATGCCTTCCTTGCAAACATGAGATGTTTGACCACCATTATGATGTTCAATTTGTATCCCATAAGAAAGATGACCACTCTTACTAATTCCAGAGCTATATTTCTCATGGAGCTCAAGGAGAAAGTCATCATTGACATCAGCTCACACATTTATGACACCATCTTGGACGAGACTAAAACTACTGCCAGGGCAAAGTTGGTCTTTCCTAGTCTCCTTATGAGGATCTTCAGAGTGAAGGGTGTTAGAATTCCTCAAGATATCAGTCCCCTGACTCCACTGTCAGCAATAAACAAATTCACCATCACAAGGATACAAAGTTGTCTTCCGGGTGGTGAAGAGCAAGGGGATCCAATGAAGACTGAAGCAGAAGATGCAGAACAATCAGTCACACCCAAGAGCAGAAGAAAGAGGAGTAGAGCCTCAATTTCATTAGCAGCACCTCCTCCCAATGCATTTCAGATCATCATGGAAAGAGTTGATGGACTCAGAGAAGTTCAAAGTCAGCAGACTGAAAGGATGATAGTAATGCAGGATCGGATTGATATGCTTTCAGCTAAGATTGACAGCTTCTCCACCAACCAGGAGCAGTGACCCTTTGGCCATTCCGGTCAAAAAGGGGGAGAACTTTTTAGGGCAGTTCTTGAGGGGGAGTGCTTATTTTGAGGGGGAGTCCCACTATTATACACTGTGTTTATGTTGTTTGTGTTTATAATTTGGATACTATGCTTAGATAACTACTGTTATTATAGGTTTGATACATTGTGGTTTAAGTTTGGTTTAAACTCATAACTCTTGAATGTGTTTAATCCTTAGTTTAATTATTATATATTGTTGTTGTGTGTCAGTAGTTTTTCAGCATATATTACTTTATGTTCTGGTTTGTACCCATGTTGCTTCTGTAAGTTTTAAGGGTTTGTTTTTATGCACGTTTGTAGGCCTTTATGGTTTGTGCCATGCTTTATGCAGCCTTTGTGCTTTGTTAAAATTAGTACTTTCAACTAAATGTCTTGCATTTTCTTCTAAGTACTGTCACTCTTGTGCGCTTGTAGGATTTTTCCTAGATGCAAATACTTCATGTACTGTGCATTGGTTGAGTGTTGGTCATTCAAGCAATTTACCTTGTGCTTATCATCTTGAATGTCCGGATGTTCATTCCAAGTGTGAATGAGCATTGTGATCACTTGGTTATAGTGATTACATGTTTTGGTCTTGCCATGGTTTATTGCTTTATTCCATTATGCATGATCGCATTGTGCTTGCTCCATATGCATTACAAGTTTCTGTGTACAATGAACTTATTGTGTTGTTGTGTTTCAGGAGTTACTTGTTATTATGATTCTAAAGCTTCACAGATTCTAGAGTTAGGTGTGAGTGAGTTTTCCAACTGTTCCTAACTCACGCGTTAAGTCTAGAGTTTGTTTTAGGGTTTTGTCACGGAATAGCCAAAGGGGGAGATTGTAAGGTTGAAATTTATCAACCATCTTGTTGGCTTTATTCCGTGCCAATTTGCTTGTAATTTAAGCACTTAGTAACCCTGTATTTAGGTGAGATTATTGTAAGGGTAGTGTGTGAGAAGATGTGAAGAAAAGTTCAAGTATGTGCAAAGAAGCAGAGCTTCGCGGCTAGGACTCGCGGGTGGCTCGCGGCTGCAAGTCGCCAACTTCAGGCACGTGAGATGCACACAGGGAAGCTGAAGGGTCGCGCCAGCTGTCGCACTACAGGACAAAAGTCCCAGGCTGGCCAGGCCGTTACGTCGCGACTTGGACAAGCCGCGAGACCAAGTCGCCAATTTACCCTGTTTGGCAAAAATTGTCTCTTCGTATTCTTTTCTCACCTCACTATATATAGACCCTTATACCCACTAAATTGAGAAAGCTTCTAGAGAGAATTTTGTGAGAGAAAACCCTAGAGAAAAACAAGATTGCTTCATCCCCAATCTTCATCTAAGAGACTCTCCAAATTCCTCTACTCTCTTCCTCTCCATTGTCATACCCTTGAGAGGTCTTTTACCAAATCCTTATCTCACCACACCCACGTCTGTGAGAAGGTTCATTTGGTGCTAAGGGAAGTAGTTTGGAAGGAACCAATATACTTTGATTGATGCTATGGTCTAGTATCGGAATCCGGGAAACTAAAGAAGAAATAGGTTCAGCGTAACCTCATTGGAGCAAGAAGTTTAGAGGGCTTAGGTACTTGGGTAGATTAGGCTTGGATGGTCTTCTGCTGTTCATGTATCCCAACTATATTCTTTAGTGGATTTTATCACCGCTTGGAGGGCGGCAGAGAGGTTTTACGTCAAGAACTTCGGTTTCCTCTTCGATAACACATCGTGTGTTGTCCGTGTGTTTGCATCTTTCTTCTCCTTATCTTTACCTTATATTTACTGCTGTGCATGTGTTTATATTTGGCTTAGATTGTTTATCAATTCTGTTATAAGCTTACTATCTTGTTCCGCACATTAATTGTTTGATATAAAAGCTTGAATTGGTAATTTTGTAATTTGGGGTCTAAACGTTCAAGGGTGTTTCATACCCATATTGAACTTTCATATGTGATCATTGTAGTTTCTTGAAAACGACTATGTCCGCTCGCTACATTCACATATGAATACTGCAAGTTAGAAACCAGTGAGAACCTCACACATCAGCCACGTATCTCTCTTCTCTGCATTGCTTTTTACTTTTATCCATAAATAATAATTACAATATGAATTGAATACGATTGATGGAACGCAATTGAACCAATAATGAATGAGAAATGAACTACTCTTCTTTCTTCTCTTCTAGACATGGTTTCCCAAGCATATGCCATCATCCAAGTGGACCAAAGCAAGGAATTGGTAGTTGTCATTTGTTTTAGGTCCTGGAACCAATCTTGATCTCTATGAAAATGTCTATTGAACTAAATTATGGGTTCGAAGTTAGCGTACAAACTTCGGAAGATGTTATGCTCGGGCATCCATTTGCTTTATTAGGCCATTTTAATGTGAAAATTATTAAGGGAGCCCTATCTTAATCATGCATTTATTTGAATTAAAATAAACGCACCTAAGGCAACATCACATCACATCATGAAGCAGAAGGAAACAAAGTGAAATTTAAATTCAAATCAGAAATAATTTCAAGCAAAATCAGAGCACGCAATAGCAAAGAAATATATTATTTCGAAGTCATATTTAAAGCTTGATTATAGTTGAATCTTGGTTAATTATAATCACACGATCACGGATTGGCCCAAATGAGGATAGTTTTAATTTTTCAAACTAACTATCAAACTATCCCAAAATAAGGAGTTAATAGTTTAAAATTACATGCTGACAATATTCCAAGCCATTTTAATACATATCTCATTACTTTTTTCGTAGGTTCTAGGTTCTATAAGTGAACTAAATCTGTCCAAAAGAGAAGAATTGGAGCAAACAAACTTGTCATGCTTCAAAATCACATTTTTGTTTTCTAGGAAACGAAAACTTGTTTCGAAAAAAAAAAAGAAAACAAAAAGAAAAAGATAGAAAACAAAAATTACGTACGAAAACTCATTTCTAAAACAGGTAAACACAGAGAACAAGTGAACAGTACGTACCAACTCGCTTTGAATAGAGAGCACCAAGAAAATTTTTTAAGAGATTGTGTAGGCCTTGCATAGACCGAAGCTATCTCTCTCTCTCTTATCACACCTTTGTCCTATTGAGTTGATAGTTGATACTATAGATAGGCCAGTTTAGCTCTAAAATTACAGGCACCGAGTACATAGGACAGTGGTGCTGAATCGCTGATAATACTTAGATTCTCGGTGCTCATGTGGAGATCTTTGTTGCACTGATCTCTATTTTTATCACACGTTTGGCTAGTGCAGAGAGGCCAATTCTGGTCATGCCGTTGGAGTTTATACTGTATGTTTTGGCAAAAGCCAGTGTGTTATTTTTAATGGCTTTTTGGTTTTTATGTTCTTGAAAGGCCTAAGAATGGGCCTGGTGATTAATTTTTGTTGAATTATTTGGGCTAAAATTCAAATTCTTATTGAATTATTTGGGCTAAATTTATTTCATTAGAGGGCCACGAATTATGTGGTGTGAGGGGGGTGGGTGAAGAATTTTGTTGGGTCAAGGAGGGCCAAGAAGAATTTTGTTGGGCCAATTCCTTAAATTTTATATTTTTATATATAGTTATATACTACACAATTTCTTCTTTCTTGTTTTTATATAAAATTTAGGGTGGCCATAATATAATAGCTCCCTGTCCATGCCAGTGGAGTGCACCAAAAGATATATAGTGATTTATTATGTATTAGCTTGATCAAGTGATTCAGTTTTGGGATTAGGATCCGGTGCAACACCCTAGGTATTGCACTAGGTGCAATTTATCCTACAATGTCTCACAAATTTTTTTTACTTTTTACATTTTTAATTTTTACTTTTTACTTTAATTTTTTTTAACATTTTTAATCAATGGTTGAGATTGGAAGTTGCTTTTTGCAACTATCAATCTCAACCCTCCATAGGATATAAGCCATACTGATGATTGGAGCTCTATGATGAAGCAAAACAACGTTAAGGAAGAAATGTAGATTTTGGCAAAAGACAAGATGCAAATCAACTGGTTATGTCATACAATTAGACACTATAGTCCAAAATATTACCATTTGTAAATTTACTTTAGATTTAGAGTTTACTTTGAAAATGATATCAAATTATAGAGTTTATTATATAACTGTTTATAAATTTTATTACTTATTTTTATGAAAAATAACAAATCATTACACACACAAAAAAATAAAAAATAAAAAATAAACTTAATAATATTATAACATCGTGTGGGCAAATCTTTCACAAGCTTTATTTCTAATACTTAATAAAAATCTAATTATAAATATCATGAAATGTGAAATTGTTATTTATTAAAATTTTGTAAATGAAATATACATAGTTTGTTACCTTTTTTTTTTCCCTTATTAATAATTAGAATGAGAATTGAAAAGACAGCCTATTAAATCAGTGCTATCTCTAATGTTTCATGTCAATATATAAGCTTGGCCACCCTTGAGAAATTTATAGCTTTAACACTCACCACAATATTGGGGGAGGTGCCATTATATTTGGTTGCTCATATTTAATGTTAAATATTTGAATTAGAAAAATTTTTAGTTTTAAATATATTTTAATTAGAAAGATGTACAGGAAGATGACATTTTTCGTTGTTATGATACTTTATCCTTCTAATTATTAATTTGCATGGTGTATTTTGATGCCTTCAAATGAAGACTCCTTTTCGCCTTTTTGGTTGAAGTCATGAAAGAAACCATTATCCTTGGAATTATATGAGTTGGTCTAATTTTGTGTTTGTGTGGAGCTCTCTGGCTACCTAAAACGACGTCAACATGCGGGGTACACCCACACATATGGCCAAAATGAGCGAGCCTAGCTATCTGGACACTAGGATTCTTCTTTGTTTTACTGGGAGCAATATGTAACATGATTTTTTAGGAACAATATGTAAGAACACACATTCCAATAACAAGTCACTTAAAATTTCTAGAACTAAAATGTAATTTGAAAAAAAAAATTTGAGGTATTTAGTTGGGAGGATATTACGATTTTCGCAAAAATAATAAATAATAAATCCTGCATGTTCTAAATCCAATGCTCATAGTATTGATAGAGAGAGATGTGAAGCAAGAAAAAGGTCAGGAAAAGTAGTTAGGAAGATGAGTGCATGGTAGCGCCGCTTCACTTCTTCAACAAATCAAGCCGGAAGAGCTCTAAGAATGAAGACCAAGAATGGCAGAATTGGTGGGCGTGGGGTTGTGGTGATGAATGAGCGTGTCGTGGGGAAAATATATAGTTAGGAAAAATTTTGAGAGAAAAAAGGGAATGGGGATATCCCAGTTAGGAAATTAAGAAGAGAAACAATGGAATAAGGATTGAGTTGAATGACTGGTTGGAAATAATTTTTTTTTTTTTTGGGGGGGGGGGGGGGGGGTGGGGGAGGAATTAAAAGAGAAATAAAGGGAAGAGTAAAACAAATTGTGGACAAAAAAAAATTGTGTCGCAATTTCTAACATAATAATTAAAAATTTTGTTCAAGTACAAATTAAACTACCTAATTCAAAAATAAAATAATGTAACTTGTTTTTAATGAAAATTTTCAAAATTATTTATTTTTGAACTCGTTAGTGCATGTGTCAAACTAATACTGGTACCGAGAAATGCATTTTACACTTCTTCAAATCAAACACAATTTCATTCATTATAATTACTTTCTAATAAAAGTTTCAACATATATAATACCAAACGCAATTTTTCAGGAAAATATATTCAAGCATAATACATTTGGTAAAATCTATTTTGTTGGAATGCATTCTCCCAATATTCATTGCAAACACTATCTAAATTTTCCTTCTTGTCAAATAGGAAACAACTTAAAATTAATTTCAAGTTCTCTATTGGGATGGAAAACTAATACACACCCTCGATTTATATTGAAACCAAGCTCTGATTTAATACTAGAATACATCTCCATCAGCTCAAGAAGCATTGAGGACTTAGTTGTTTTTGTTTTTTGGGTACTTAAAAGAAATTTAATCTTATCTAAATGGAAATTTTATCATGAAGACCCGGAGAAGATGTATATTTTAACTGTTCAAACTGTCTCCCTCTTTGTGGTTATTTCCACAGGTTGATACAAAATTACAAGATGGAGCAAACATTTGTGTCATAACAGGAGTCTCTAATCTCATAGATTGCGTAGGGGGGTCCATAAGGGCAATGTATCTTCGGTTCATCTTTTTTTTTTTTCTCTTCTGCAACGCTTACTATGCTTGCATGCCCTACTTTCTTCCTTAGCAACGTTGCAAGTTTAACAGTATCAATATTGTCTCCTTTTACCTCTATTTGGTCCCTGTTTTTCCCTTTCAAAGCTAATGATTCCACCCCTGAAAATGTCACATACACCAACAAATTAAATGGAAAACAATTTTTGAGTACTAGTACAACTATAATTACTAGGTTCAAGAGTGGTGTTTGTAGTGTTGTAAATTTTGAAAAAGTCGCTTTGTTACCTGGAAAGCCAACTGCAATCTTCATGGCTTTTCTGCGGGCCTTCTCACCTTCCGTAATGCAACAAAAATTCCTCTGCCCATCCATGGAAACCTGGATGAGCACAGTTTGCTGAAGAAACAAAATAATTATAATCACAAATGTGGCGACTTCAAATTGTATCAAATACTTTATTATACATTTTGCAATAGAAAGTTGAGTTTATCACCATTCATTACTGCTTTCCTAGCATATATATCTATTCAGTCGCAATGATTGTATGTGGAGAGAGTATTATATATAAAATACCTTCATGGTTTTTGTTTGTTAGAAATGATTGTATGTGGGGATGGACCAAAAGGCAATCACCTTGTGGGAGAGAACAGAAATTGAAGGTGGAGGAGAGTGTACTATATACTGCCATTTATAGGCCTCTTTGGAAGATTAGTGAGGGCAATTGGAAGTCAGGGGGACCATAGCTTACGTAAAGGTAGCTAAGGAGGACCATAGCTTACGTAAATGTAGGGAACATCTTTTTTCATAATCACTATCGGTGTTAGTTGGGATAGCGTTTTGTGCTGTCTGCGCCTTTGCATTTCATTTGTGTGGGTTTCGTGCATTGTTACGGGACCCGCAAGTACGGATTTCAATAAAATAAAATTTAAAATTGGGTCTCGCGACACTATTCACACATTTAAAAATTATTTTGCTATAGTATTTTTAGTTTTTAATTTTTAGCAATAAGTGGTATTCAAACAGACCCTCAATATTATGTGTTATCATTACTGACTATATGTAAATTCTAAAAGAGTAAGACTTAAGTACAGTACTTAGGTATTGTTCCTTAAGTTCTCCTTTTAAGATTCTGTCATGTGGATTTTTCTCATAAGAAGGAAGTGCATTTTTTAGTGTAGTAGTCACATGGCTGAATCTTAAGAGGGGAATCTAAGGAACAGCACTTAAGGTACTGTACCTAAGTTTTGTCCATTTTGAAATTATTATCACTTTTATATTAAATGTGATAAAACAACTTAACAATAATTGTGATTAGTATCAAACTAAACAATACAACATATAAACTTCAAAATTACTTTTTTTACTTATTATTTAAAAATTCAAACATTAATTTATAAGACTTAGTAAAATTTCTTATAAACAATATATCATTAAAAAAAAACTAATATTCAATTCATGAATATGAAATTATGAGCACTCTTCCTTTTAGATTTTAGTATACCAAATTATGAGCGCATAATTAATGTAGTATACTAAATGGGGAGTTGTGAATAAAATCACACTTAATCTTAATTAATGTATGAAGATCTTCCGTTCCATTTTTAGTTTATATATATATATATATATATTAATAAAAATTTATAATGTAAACTCTATAATGATTGCTCTTTATCATAGGGTTAAAACACCAATTAGTTTTTTGTGTAAGTGAGATTTAAACCCCAAATCTTTTATTCAATAACTAGAAATTTTACTAGATAAGCTAACCGAAACCCATTAGAATTTTACTTTACATTCTACCAATTATAACTTATCATATTGTTTTTTTTTTTTTTAATTTATTTATTTATTAAATAACTATAGCTTACAAATCAAACAAGAAGGAAAATGTGGGTAAGAGGATTTTTTATTCCAGAGAGAGAGAGAGAGAGAGAGAGAGAGAGAGAGAGAACTTTTCACTTTCCATTACAATTCGTATTTCCATTTGAGTAATGCTACAGACACAAACTATTTTACCATATTTTTACAAAATGTTGATGTGGTCAACCTCTTATTGGTTTTAATCTAGACACACCATTAATATTATTTTTCTATTTATCAATTTTTACTCACCATATCAGCAATTTTTAAAATTATTTGTAAAATAATTTGTATCTCTAGTATTATTCTTTCCATTTTCATTTTCCTATAAAGAGTACTTTCACTTTCCAAATGAAAAACATCTTACTAATTACTACTTTAACTAGTCCATTTCTAAAATGGGGGAAAAAAGTAGTACATTTCTCATTTATTATTGGTTTAATTATTTCTAAAGGCAAAAAATAAAATTTGAAAAGTTCATTTCTCATTCATTATTGGTTTAATTTTGCTCCATCAATTCGTATTGTAATTATTTATAGATAAAAGCAAAAGCAATACAAACAAGGAAGATACGTGGCTACAGTGATGTGTGAGGTTTCCTACTTGGAGTGTGCGGTCATGGTCATTTTCAAGAAACTACAAAGACCATATATCCTTGTCTACATTACCAGCTAATAGCTGAATAGTCCGCTGACTTAGTAAAATAGTTTTTGAAAAAATATTATCACTAAACTGATATTAAATATTTCAGTCAAGAGATTACTCACTAAACTGAAAAAATATTATTTCAGTAAACTAATAGATTTTTTTTTATGTGAGAAAAATATTTTTTAAATTGCAATTTTATAACGAAATTGGACTAAAAGCATGAATTGAATAAATTTTAAACTTAGAATAGTCAATCAAATGAAAGTAAAGTTAAAGAACTGAAATTAAATTTAAATCAAATTTAGAAAGTGCAATTTGTATTTTAACTTAAATATAATTAATGACAATCTTAATTTTGTCAAGAGTTGACAGATAAACTCAAAACCCATTAAGACTAAAGATCAATTTATTTTTCATTACATATTTTGCATAAGATTCAATACCTTGTCAACCAACCGCGTTAAGGAAAATTTGTAGATTTTGGCAAAAAACATGGTGTAAATTTCATATACTATAGTTAAAAACATTGTCATATATAAGATTTGGGCATTGAAATATCATTGTCATATACTATAGTTAAAATTTGGGGTCTATTATGAGACTTGGGCATTGAAATATCATTGTCATATACTATAGTTAAAATTTGGGGTCTATTATGAGACTTGGGCATTGAAATATCATTGGTCTTTTCCTTTTCCGTCTTTTTAAAAGTGGGCGTAGTTAACCATCACACACCATTGGCATTTATAAAGAAAGAGTGGGTGCTATTAAATGATGTTGATTTGTGCTATTGGTTTCTCTGGTGTGTTAAGAGAAAGGTTGGCTTCTTCTAGAGTCTGCTGTGTGAGTTCATATTTTTTTATTTTTTATTTATATATTTTATTTTACGTTGCTAGATAATATAGAAATGGGTGAATATGCACAAAATTTATAGCATATGTTTTTAATTATTATAAAATTAAAAGAAAAATCTGTACATGGACTTAGAATATTCTAAATGATACCAATATCGTTTTCAGTGGAGTTGTCAAGCTCATAAATGCTACTAATAGTGATAGAATTCTGTAGGTGTGTCTAGTTACCTAACAATTAAATTTATTTCATTACTAACTCGGGATTAACATCGTGCAAGATCTAATTACAACAAAATAAATAAATAAATAAATTGTGCGAGGTCTCCTATATTAAATCTAGTAGTAATAGAATACATAAAATCCGTTAAAATAGTTACGAGGTCTATATGATGGGTAGGAAAGAGGCTAGGCACCTTACAATATTTGATAAACAATGATGACCCAATACAAATCATTTTAACTATTCTAATTTATTATGTAAGGATGATGGGATCAAATAAATATAAGTTTAGATTTAGCAGGAGCTGCCTCTAACCGAGTTAGGATTCAAAGTCAAAAATGGATGTAAAACCCTTAATATGGAGGGCTCTAAGAGAAGGTTGCTAGTTTCGTATAATTTGTTATAACAAATTGAGAAACTCTAATTAAATAATAATTACACCACATAGGACTTGTTGTGCCTGTTCTTGAATTCATATTGTGTTTATTTTACATGGGAATTGAGTTATGAAAAGTGAGAATTGAGTGATGAAAACAAGTTAACCAAACACCCCCTAAATATTTTAAAGGCTAAAATGCAAATTGCAACCTCTAAGTTTAACTAAAATTCATTTTAGTTTTCTCATTTTACTTTTGTTCAATTAAGTTCTCAAAGTTTCAAATTTATTTAATTTAGGTATTTTGTCTAATTCCGTTGAAAAATTTCCATTCAGTATGCAATTAACTAATAAAAAATTGAAAAAAAAAATAATCACATGAAAAATCCATAAAATATTTTTATTTATTTTAGAAGAAGGTTTCTCTCTAAATAGTTTGAGGAGAAACCCTTCAAACTCTTCCTAAATCTTGTTATTAAATGTGAATTCTGAAAATCTAACAGTTAAATTATATATTCTTTATGTTTTTTATATACATGTCAAATTTCATTCAAATCTTGCCCTTACAAAGATGAATAGATTAAGGCCCAAAGAGCCCAATACAATAAATTTGTAGAGAGTGGGCTAAAAACTCAAGCTTCAATGAAGTGGACGGCGCCCTTAATGGGCTAAGGATGGTAAGAGAGTGAGGAAAAGCAATAAATAGACAAATATGATGCACAAAAATTCTTCTTCAGCAATGTCCAAGGAGAGTAGTTCTTAAGTATATATATTTCTCTTAGATGGGATTACAGTTACTTTTCTTAATACTACAATGTTTTCTCTCCAGATTTCGTGTCCCTGCCCTTTGGAGGGCCTCTCACATTATATAACTCCCTTCAGGCGATCTTAACCCTCCATTTGTTGATCGTCCAGTCCACCACTTGAGTGCTTGTCCCATCAGACACCTTCCCAAACCCCTTGTGAGTTGCAGCGGCCAAGACAGCATTGTTCAAGGGTCTTCTCCACATAAATGCAGCCAGGAGGTTTTGTGGGATTCATTGAATATGGGGACAGCCACCATCCCTCCAGTCATGGCAGGACTAACCCCCTCTCCGAAACTTTTTCTCAACAGCAGGACCTCCTCTAGCAATGTGCCACTAATGTAGCCTTACTGTCCGAGCGTGTAGCCTCCTCGGCACAATAATGGGCTCCTCGACCATGGATATGACACGTGGCACAGGTACCTTATTTGAATTCTTGTGCCCTACAATAGCCCCTCAAAACTCTGGTTTTTTTCCTCTTATACAAGGAGAAAAATGGGGGTTTGACTTTGGCATACTAATACCGCACGTTTCTTTGACTTCCACATGTGAAAGCGCCACTTCACGTGTCCCGCAACCATTCTGGCGCTTCAGAGTCCGCAACGTCTCATTAAATGCTCCAGACGGTGCTTTGTTCCTTACATCCTAAGTGAGATGGAGATCCTACGGCTGATGTTTCTCCTCAAATTTTGGGTGGGATAACTCCCAGCCAGTTTCGCCCCCTATATAAGGCGCCTAAGGGAGTCATTTTCCCCACTTTGCAAATCTTCGAGCTCTCCAAACTTCCCAAACTCTCAAACCTTCAAGGCTTTCCAAACTTCTAAGTCTTCCAAATCTTTAAAAAAAAGTTTTTAAACCTTTAAGAAGTTCAGGATGCCACCCTCGTGCTTATTCTCATAAGTTCTTTCTCTTTTAGGTTCTTTTCTCCTTGGCCAGTTTCCTCAGCCTTTTGTTCTCTATTTCCTTTCCTTGAAAATTTCTTTTATTTCACCTTAGCCTGCTTAGATGGGTAGATTCACTCACCTCATAGACTCTCCCGCCAGTATGGAAGGATTTAGGGCTAAGTACCACATTCCCCAAGGAGTATCCTTGCGGTATTGTGCTCCTGATCAGGTGCTTACCCATAGGAATGAAGGGGAGGTGGTCATTCCCATGATTGCCTTTATAAAATGGACGTCTTAGTGCTTGGTTTTCTAGCTCGAGAAGATCTCCCACCAGTTGAGCTACCCTTCCATTGTTCCCCCCGTGAGGTAGTGGCTCAAAGGGAAGAGACAGCCTCCTCGTGCCTGTCAGTTGAGACTGAGATAGAACAATTCCGCCTCAAAGAAGAGGGAGAGAAGCCAAGATAACTGGTGGTTCAAGTCTCGGACTCAGAAGATGAGCCCAACAGATTTTTCAGTGTTTGCACCCCTGGTCTCGTCATCGCACGCATAGACGACAGCTCAGAGGAAGAGGAGGAAATGGCCTTGAACAGGAAAAAGGGTTGAAGGAGCTCCTCGCGGAGAGGAACAATAAGCTGACGCAGAAGGGCGCCTCAGGGTCCCAACGTCTCCCTGCTCTCCCCCCATCCTCCTCCTCTTACAGTCGGCCTGCTCCCCATCCCCAACTTGAAGAAGAAAAGGAAGGACAAGGAGATAGTTGAGGAGGGGGAGGTGGTCCCACAAAAGGAGCCTAAGCAACAGAAGACAGCCAAAGACAAGGGGAGATCCTCCTCAATGGAGAGCAGGGAGGACCAGAGTGTGGTCGAGATGCGCCATCAACATCCCACCTGAGCCCCTCGACTGGAGCTAGATGGGGTACCATTCCATGGAACTCCACCATTAGGGAGTTTCAGAGAGGGCATGCCTACTACCTGGCCGAGGCCCTAGAGCAATCTCTCTTTCTACCCAAGGACATGGCTGCCTTGAAGCATATGAGGCAGCCAAGCCTCTTCTTGTCCCTGAAGAGGGATCTAGCCTTGGTAAGTACCTTAGCATGCCTTCCTGAGGGTTTTTTTTCTTTTTTTTAATAAATAGTGTACTCCTCTGTTGTTTATATGCAAGCTATCCAGGAGGTCTTTGTGGCTGAGAATGGATAAAGGATGCCAGAAATAAGGCTAGGGTTGAGGCGAACCTCCACGTTGAGACCAACAAGGCCCTAGGTGCTGCTGAGCAAAAGAACAAGGAGCTCGCAGTGAAGCTAACAACAAAAGAGAGGGCGCGGAAGAGTGCTAAGGCCAGTCTGCAGAGTGCTAGGACCAAACTGAGGATCAACATAAAAAGCTCTATCACATTGAGATAGAGCTAGCCACAGCAAAACAACAGGTCTTAGAGCTAAAGGCAGAGCTGCAGAGAGCCAAGGAAGCTGCTCGAAAGGCCGAGGAAGTGGCAAAGGCTTCGAGGTAGGCGTCCTACGACCTTAGGGTACAGGAGATCGAGGTCCATTTGGTAGATGAGCTGGCCGAGGTCTACAGGGATTACTGTCAAGAGGTATGGGTGGAAGCCCTCAACCTGGCAGGAGTCCATACCACCTCGGAGTGGAGGAAGGCTGAAAATATCTTCTACCTTGTAGATATCTAAGAGGTTCCAGCTGCACTCCCTCCATTTATTGGCCTTGCCCCATCTTTCTCTAAGCAACCCCCCACCACCCAGGCCCTTCTTCTTTTTGCTGAGGTACCCAAAGGGCCTGGTAAAGCTGGTGACCAAGGCTAGGAGGCTGAGGTGGCCAAGGATAAGGGCAAAGGCCAAGGGCTCAAAGGCTACCCTTAAGGCCCAGGATGCCATTCTTAAGGCCAAGGAGGTCAAGCTCCTGCCAAAGGCCAAGGGCTCAAAGGCTACCCTTAAGGCCCAGGATGCCATTCTTAAGGCCAAGGAGGTTGATCCCAAACTCAAAGGAGCTGATCCCAAGGTCACCAACCTTCCTGTCTCCCAGCCTGGCAGCAAGGTTGACCCTCCTCCAGCCAAGGCTTAGTTTTAGGATCTTTTTCCTTTACTTTTCTCTTCTTTTTTGTACTTTTCTCTTCTTCTTCTTTTGGTTTCAATTTGCAACTGTTTATAATATACCCCTTTTCTTTTGTTTAATGAAAAGATATCAATTTTTGTTAAATGAATCTTTACTTCCTTGCAATATTTATCTATGGTTGGTGTAGTTATCATTTTTCCTTTTGCTGAGATTTCAAATTGATGATGCTTATAAGGGTGAACACCCATATCTTAACAAAAGCTTAAAGGCAATGAGTGGTTGTTAACTTAAATTAATTGCTCCCATACAAGCAATGAGGGGAAAAAAAAAAAAAAAAGACTATGTGTTGGTACTGAAAACTGTGTAACCAATCAAGGAGGTCTAGGTCTTTAAAGAGAAACAAACACTTATAAAAATAATGGAGAGCGTTAATTTACCCAAGGCATGTGGCCTGAGGGGCCAGGCATAACCAAGGTTCTGTTTAATACTTAGGGAAATAATGTGAAGTATTAATTTACCTAAGGCATTTGCTTCACGGGGCTAGGCATGGCCAAGGTTCTGTTTAATACTTAGAGAAATACTGAAGATTGTTAATTTACCCAAGGAATGTGGCCCGAGAAGTCAGGCATAGCCAAGGTTCTGTTTAACACTTAGAAAAATAATGGAGAGTGTTAATTTACCTAAGGCATGTGGTCTAAAGAGATAGACATAACCAAGGTTCTGTTTAACACTTAGAAAAATAATGGAGAGTGTTAATTTACCTAAGGCATGTGGTCTAAAGAGATAGACATAACCAAGGTTCTGTTTAACACTTAGGGAAATGATGTGAAGTATTAATTTACCTAAGGCACGTGGTTCGAGGGGCCAGACATGGCCAATGTTTTGTTTAATACTTAAAGAAATAATGAAGAGTGTTAATTTACCCAAGGCATGTGGTCCGAGTAGTCAAGCATAGCCAATGTTCTGTTTAACACTTAGAAAAATGATGGAGATTGTTAATTTACCCGAGACACGTGGTCCGAGGACACAAACATAACTAAGGTTCTGTTTAACACTTAGGGAAATAATGAAAAGTGTTAATTTACCCAAGGCATGTGGTCTGTGGAGCTAGGCATAGCTAAGGTTCAGTTTAACACTTAAAAAAATAATGAAGAGTATTAATTTACCCAAGGCATGTGGTCCAAGGAGCCAAGCATAGCCAACGTTCTGTTTAACACTTAGAAAAATAATGGAGAGTGTTAATTTACCCAAGGTATGTGGTCTGAGGAAACAGACATAACCAAGGTTCTGTTTAACACTTAGGGAAATAATGTGAAGTATTAATTTATCCAAGGCATGTGGTCCGAGGGTCCAGGCATGGCCAAGGTTTTGTTTAATACTTAGAGAAATAATGAAGAGTGTTAATTTACCTAAGGCATGCGGTTCGAGGAGCCAGGCATAGCCAAGGTTTTGTTTAACACTTAAATGAATAACCAAGAATATTTATTTACCCAAGGTATATGGTCCGAGGAGCCAGGCATAATCAAGGTTCTGTTTAATATTCACATAAGTAGTTAATGCAACACATAAGGTTATAACTGAAAGCCTGGCAGAGCTACCTTTCATTAATAATAGTAACTTCATAGGTTATTTACATTCTAGGGTTGTGGATCAACTTTTTCATCTAGATCCTCTAAGAAGTATGCACCTATGCCTGCTACCGAGATGATATGGTATGGCCCCTCCCAATTAGGCCCTAACTTCCCCCATGCTAGGTTTTTTGCAGTTCCTACGACCTTTCTCAACACCAAGTCCACGGGGGCCAGTGGTCTTAAATTTACACTAGAATCATACCCCTGTTTGAGCTACTGCTGATAGTATGCTAATTGAACCATGACATTCTCTCTCCGTTCTTCTACGAGATCCAGGCTCCTTTCCAGTAGGTGGTCGTTGCTGTTTAGAGCGAATGGGCTAGTCTTTAGTGTTGGGAATCCAATCTCCAAAGGAATCATAGCCTCAACACCATAAGTCATTGAAAAGGGATTTTCCCCCGTTGACCTCCAAGGGGTAGTTTGATATATCTAGAGGACATATGGAAGCTCGTTCACCCATTTGCCCTTTACATCATCCAACCGCTTCTTGAATCTGTTCACTATAACCTAATTGACAGTCTCGACCTGCCCATTTCCCTAAGTGTAGGCTGGAGTGGAATACCTATTCGTGATACCCATATCACAGTAGTACCTTTTAAAAGCCTTGCTATCAAACTGAAGTCCGTTGTCCGAGATAAGGGTATGGGGGATTCCAAGCAAAGTGAAAATGTTCTTTCACACAAACCTTTTAGCATCCACGTTCTTGATGTTTGCCAGTGGCTCAGCTTTAACCCATTTGGTAAAATAATCAGTGCCAACCAAAAGCTATCTCCTGTTTCCTACTGCTTTGGGGAAAGGCCCCACGATGTCCAGGCCCCACTAAACAAAAGGCCATGGGCTAGACAGAAGGTTAAGAATGCCCTTGGGCTGATGAATGTTAGGAGCAAATCTCTGACATTGGTCACACTTCTTCACGTACTCTTGTGCCTCTCTTTGCATATTGGGCTACCAATATCCCTAAGTAAGGGCTCGGTGAGATAAGGATCTGCCTTTTGTATGGCTCTCACAAATTCCTTTGTGCAACTCTTCCAAGAGTAGCTCCACAGTTTTGAGGTGAATGCACAGCAAATATGGCCCTGAAAAAGAGCGCTTGTACAGCTTTTGGTCCTCGAACAGCCAAAATCGAGGAGCCTTTCTCCGCACCTTGTCAGCCTCTCCCTTCTCCTCGGGCAAGATGTCATCCTTAAGGAATAGGACAATAGGATCCATCCAACTAGGCACCACCCTTAGTTGATGAATCTGGACCTTCTCCCTCTTTGCCTTGGTAGGGTTGTATAGATCCTCAACCAAGATGACTCGAGATAGGCTCTGCGCCAAGGAGGTCGCAAGAGTGGCAAGGGAATCAGCATGTTTGTTTCTGCTTCTAGGGATTTGGTGTAAGGAAAAAGAGTCAAATCCTGATTGCAAGTGCCTAGCCTGGTTTAGATACTCCTACATTCTTACATCCCTAGCTTCTAGTTCTCCCTTTACTTAGCCTACGACCAACCTTGAATTTGAGAACATCTCCACTATTCTTCCTCTCATTTTTTGAACCATGGTCATACCTACCAACAAAGCCTCGTACTCAGCTTCATTATTTGTGGCCGAGAAGCCCAGTCTTAAGGATTTCTTAATGATGATCTTTTCAGGAGATACCACAACTAGCCCCACTCCTAACCCCCTCTGGTTTGCCACGCCATCAACATACACCTTCCAAGGTAGAGGTTCCTGTAAGGAGATCATCCCAACTGATTTTCCATCCATGCTTGGCCTCTCACCATTTTCTTCGAACGAGGGCTCAACAAACTTAGCTGTTAAATTAGTGAGGACTTGGCCTTTTATAGAGGTGCGAGGCATGTATTTAATATCAAAGGCTTATAAGATCGTTGCCCATTTTGCAACCTTACCTTTGTAGTCAGCTTTCCGAAGCAGTGATCAAAGAGGGAGTTGGGTTAGAACCACAACAGTATGAGCCTAGAAGTAATGTGGGAGCTTCCGTGTAGCATGCACTATTGCCAGGATAGCCCTCTCCAATGGTAAATAGCAAACCTCTGCATCATGTAATGATTTACTAATGTAATAAACTGGCCTCTGCACCCTATTCTCATCCCGCACCAGCACCAGACTCATCGCATGTGAGGCTACGACAATGTAAGTGAATAAAACCTCATCCTCCTCGAGTTTGGACATAATAGGTGGCCGAGAAAGATATTCCTTCAATTGCTAGAAGGCCAAGGAACACTCCTCTGTCCATTCAAATCCCTTCCACTTATGCAGTAACTAGAAGAAGGGCCTCCACTTGTCTGCTAATCGAGAAGTGAATCGATTCAAAGCAGCAGTCATTCCTGTCAACTTCTGGACTTCTTTAGGATTCTGAGGAGACTGCAAGTCGTTGATTGCTCTAATCTTCTCTGGGTTAACTTCAATTCTGCGGTGGGTAACCATATAACCTAGGAACTTGCCTGAGCCTACCCCAAAAGAACACTTAGCGGCGTTAAGGCGCAGTATCTCGAAGATATTTCCGAGATCATTTATGTGCTCGGACTCCACCTTACTCTTTACTACCATGTCGTCTATGTAAACCTCAATATTTTTGTCTAGTTGTGGCTCGAACATCCTGGTCATCATTCTCTGATAAGTGGACCCCATATTCTTCAGCCTAAAGGGTATCACTTTGTAATGATAGTTCTCGGTGGGCGTAATGAAAGAAGTCTTCTCCTGATCACTCAGAGCCAATGGTATCTGGTGATATCCCTGGAAAGCATCCAAGAATCTCATCCGAAGGTGGCCTGTGGTTGCATCCACCAATTGATCTATCCGAGGCAAGGGAAAGGGATTCTTTGGGCAAGCCTTATTTAAATCAGTGAAGTCCACACACCAGCCATTTCCCACTTTTCTTCTTTACTACCATCGTGTTAGCCAGCCACTCGGAGTAAAACACCTCCTTTATGGCACCAGCCCGCTTAAGTTTGAGTACTTCATCCTTGACAGCATCAGAATGTTCCTTGGACGAGCGCCGAGGTGATTGCCTTCTTAGGACGATGGATGGATTGACGTTTAAATGGTGATAAATGAAGTCCGGATCCACCCCGGGGGCCTCGTAAGTGCTTTATGCAAATACATCGACATTTTTTCCAAGGAAATCTATCAGCTCTTCCTTCTCCTAAGGAGGCAGCTGAACCCTAACCTGAAAGAATTTCTCCTCATCATTGCGAATGACGACTTTTTCCAATTGCTCGCACTTAGCCTGCTCTGCCATTGCCCTTGTAGACAACACTGACAGCTTTGATTGCTATAAATCTTACTCGACAGAGGCCAAGGATTCACCCCCAGTCTAATGTCTAATGGCTGCCACCATGCATTGTATGGCCATAGGCTAGCTCCCCACTAGCTCTTCGACCCAATCCCCTGACGGGTACTTCACTTTTAGGTGCAGGGTGGATGGTACTACTCCTATGGCGTGAAGCCAAGGCCTTGCCACAATAACAGTGTAGGGGGAGTAAGCATCTACCACAATGAAGTTCACCTCCACGACCTTTATCCCTATCTAAACGGATAATCTGATTTGGCCTTTTGGAAAGACAACTTTCCCGTCAAACCCTATTTGGGGGGAGTCATAGCAGGTCAGGTCCTTGGACCTCAGCTTTAGTCCCTTAAATAGGTCAAGGTACATGATCTCTGTACCGCTGTCCTGATCTACCAACACTCTCTTCATGTCATACCTACCTATCCTGAGTGTGATCATCAGGGTGTCATCTTGTAGCTATAAGGTTCCGATCTTATTCTCATCTGAGAAGCTCAAAGCTGGTCGGACTTCCGTCCTACTTCTCTTCGAATCAGGATACGAGTCATCTGCAGATAGCCGAGCTACAGACATCACCCCGAACGGCCGAGAGCCAGTCCTTTGTAGCGCAACAAGGATGACACTGATTATACCTAAAGGCGGTCTCGCAGAAGCATCTCTCTGAGCCCCCAACCCCGCCTGTCTAGCCTGTCTATTGGGTTGATACAGGAACTGCCTCAACTTACCTGCATTGACCAATTGCTCCAGGTAGTTCCACAGAGTCCTGCAATCTTCAGTAGTGTGCCCCTGCTCTTTGTGGTATTGGCAGTGAAGACTCTGGTTGTGCTTCGTGGGATCTCCTCCCATCTTGTTTGGCTATTGAAAGTATGGCTCATTCTTAATTTTCTCTAGGATTTGGTGTACTGGCTTTCGGAACACAGTACTAACTACTTGAGTGGTAGTGGGCCCAAGGTGCCCCGTGAAGTCTCTTCGAGGTCAATTGTTATTGTACCTCTCTGACCTGAAGTCCCTTCTGATAGGCCAAAAACATATTGACCCCTTGTGATTAAATTAATTAATTAATTAGCCAAATTATTAATTAATCAATTTTAACATGCAAACGTGTGGTAGCACAAATAAGTCACCAATAAACTAATTATGTACCGGAAAATAAATAACACGGTGATTTTTTTACGAATGGGGAAAACCTAACGGCAAAAACCTTACCGGGTGATTTTCAGGTCACCACTCCCGAAACCCCACTATTATCACAATAAGCGGTTACAAGTAAAGGAATCTCAAGTACCTTACCAACCTATAGTTGAACCCTTACCCCAATACCCAATTGGACTTGTTCTGTAGTGACAGTTTCCCCTTTTGATGCACGGCTCCCAAATACGTGACTAACCAATGCACGGATCCCAGTACGCGACTTCAATCACCAACTAGAAAGAGTTGTTGGCTGTAAAGTTCTTCAGTTCATCCATGATGAAGATCAAGAAGATGCTTGGTCACAAAACCCTTTGGTACAAATACACATCAACTTCTTCAGAGGAGATGAACAAGGATAGAACTTTGTCTCCGGTCACAATTTGATTGAACAGAGTTTGCTCAATACTTATGCAACTTGTGTTCTCTTTGACGGCCCTTAAAACAATCATTTTATATGTCTAGGGTTAGGAGAAAAGAAATCCCAAAGACATATTCGCGGATCCCAAGAAATCAAATTAAAATTTTTGATTTTATAAACCTCGACAGATAGCAAGGTGTCGAGCAGCTATCGAGCAGGTGTCGAGTTTTAATGATTCAACACTTCTTCAGCTTGTTTCTTGGACAGACTTGATGACTTCAACACTTGATCTTAAAACCTTGTTTCTTAAAGTATTAAAAACATCTAGAACTACCCAATTACAAGTTGAGTGCTTTTTGTCAAAGGATTAGCCAATTACATAAAAGTAATGACATATGTTCTTAACAAGTAAAACACATATGTCCTAACAATTTGCCCCTTTGGCAATCCATGACAAAACCACGACAAACAAATGAACATGTGAGAGAAGTCATAAATCATTCAACTCATATTCACTTGTTGAATACAATAAAGTCTATCTTAACACAAACTCTTGAAAAACTTTACAAGAAGAGAGTTTATGACAAGTAGACTTTGACAACCTGTATTTCTGAAACACTTTAAACAAAACTCATCAAGGCATCTTAGTGTGAAACAGAAATAATAGATTGCATACAAGTATAAGAAACATGTGTATAAAGATAAAGAAGAAACAACACATATAGAGGTAGGTGAAAGAAACATACATCCACATATAGAGAAAATAAGTACAATGTATGTAAAAACTGGTCACAAGACCTAATGTACAAGAACAATGTATCTAAAAAGGTAGAAAAGAAAAAGATACATCAAATCCTTACTACATCCCTTATATCAGCACTCTCCCCCTAACAAAAATGTCCTACACTAACTCTCCCTCTAAGAGTGACTACTCTTAGTATCCAAAACTACTCCCCCCTTTTGTCACGAGTGACAAAGTGTAAGAGTGTCAAGTAGACATCTCATCAGTAAAGCTAGCATCTCCATCATCATCCAAAGCGTCATCGTCATCACCATCATCATCATCATCATCCTCGCATCAGAATCAGCAGCCACTAGAGGAGGTGGTGGAGGAGAAGTCTCAGGGGCAAAGCCACCCATAGTTGTCTGCCGTCGTGCAATACGACCGACACAAGTGTTCACTTGATACAACTTTGTAGAGAGTGTATCAAGGTGAGCATCCATGCGTTGCAATTGCGCCATGATGTCTCCAAGGGATACATCGCCCATGGATGTGGAGGGAGCGGATGTGGATGGAGCTGAACGAGATGGAGCCGAACGGGAGGGAAGAGTGGAATCCGGCTGTCGCGACCTAAACTACGCCTCACTATGTGTTACGGTAGCGGCGTCTATGGCGCACATGAATGTGAAATGGTCGGACACGGGAAAAGGGACGGAAAAATGGCGTAGAATCCTCGTGATAGCAGAAGGAAAGATGAGCTTATCATGGGTCGCCGCATCCAAATGAACATCTATAATAGATAGAATGAAATGAGAAGGAAAATCTATGGTAAGATGCTCAAGGAGGGATAAAAAAAATCGAGCACGAGACTCTGTGATGGAGTTGTAGTGAGAAAGCGGATGAAGTACAAAAGTTATCACCATGTTTAAGAATCTAGGACCTTTAGCAAAAGGCCGACATGATGTAAACTGACCCTTACCCTTACCCGAAAGGCACTCACAAAAAGCAGATATGAGCTCATCCTTGGACACAGTCCGCAGACGCTCACAAGAAGGATAGTCAGGAAACTCTATCCTAAGAACCCGAAGCACATCTGTAACAAGCTGCGGTGTGACAGGAATGCGTGTACCACGAACGCGAGTGAAGAAAAGAGGTACTGAACGATTAATCTCGTGCATGTTGGAGTAAAACTCCTGAATCAGCATGAGAGGACAAGTGATCGGGACGTCACACAGTGACTCCCATCCCCGACAGAGAATGACATCGGGAAGGTCAATGTCGGTGAAGTCCGCCAAAATGACTTGGCATTCCGGATGAACACCTCGTCTGGAGAAGTTCTCCGAGAATGCCTTGTGGGCATCATCATCACGGAACCGAAGAGTAATAGGAGCAGAATCAGAAGATGAAGAAGCTCCAGAACGAACAGGGTTCCGAGCTGGAGTAGATTTACGCTTAGGTACCATAGACACAACTAACGTAAACAGAGAGAGAGGGAGAGAAAGATGACAATCAAAAAAGTCCCAAGCAATTCAAATATATCAAATACATTGAATAGAGAGTACGTATGCATGGGGAATGCATGAACATGTGACATGCAAAAGAAATTTCATCATGGGCTCAACCCAATCCAATCCTACCAGCACACAAATAGATTGCACACATCTAAATGCATGAAAATACCATTATAGTGCAAATGAGATGCAATGTATGAGGTTTTAAGCACATTTAAATGAAAACCCAACCCAGAATTTCAACAAAAACTCATCAATTTTGAAAAAACCCCAAAATTTTTAAAAAACCCCCAAAATCTAAGTTTCAAAACATGAAATGCATGAAGAATGAAGAGATTAGAAGCTTACCAAGCGTAGAAAAACTTGAAGAAGCTTGAAGAAACCTTGAGGAACAAGATTGGAGTAAGATGAGAGTGTTTGGGAGAAAAAAACAGAGAGCTATCGAGAGAGAGATCGAGAGAAATGAGAGGCAGATCGCACGATAGGTTTAAATAGAAACCTCAGTAAATCTCGACAGATGAGGTATCGAGAGGTGTCGAGCCATCTGTCGAGGAAGGTGTCAAGAAAATGAACGTCGACAGCTATAGGTGTCGAGGAGTTATCGAGGAATAAACACTAGAACCAAGAACAGAAGCTCGATCGATCGACCAGGTGTTGAGAAGCTATCGAGGAGGCAGGAACTTTCTTGATCGATCCACCAGGTGTCGAGGAAGTGTCGAAATTGCGATAAGAAAAAGTTTGAGCAGCTCGACAGATAGCTAGGTATCGAGGAGGTGTCGAGCCGGCTTACAAAAATAGTTTTTTGAGAAGTGAAAAACACAGACATGAATGCAATCCAACATGCAACTCAACTAATGATCCAATCAACATATTAAGCTCTCAAAATCATCTCTCAACAAAAATTTTAAGCACATGGATCCTCAGAAACACACACACACACTAAACAAGTCTAACCAATTTTATATTTCAAAAACAAATCAAGATAGTTTAGTGAGCATACATTAGCACATGTAAAACTTTGTGATGGCCAAATCACATTGTACTTGCACATGTATCAAGAGTAGCAAAGAATATTGCGTGTTGTGTGAAAAACATCGCAAGATTGCATTAGTGTAATCATGTTATGATGATTTGAGATATGAGAAATTCACTTTAACTCACACACAATCATAACTGTTTGATGGGGACTATCACTTTCGAGGTACATCCTATAACTCCCATATCTCCTAGAATACATGCTTGAAATCATATTTAAAGCATTTTTGATCTTTTTGCTTTTTATTTTCTTTGCATATTTTCTTTTATTAAGCATATCATGCATGAGCATATAAGAGAGAGAAAAGAAATACCCAAGATGTTAAGCATTGACATTGCACTTTTACTATGTCGAAGCATACAGATGTCTTTGACACATACAGGTGTCATATTATGATTGGCGGGCAATAGTGCTGAGATGGTCATTTATGCCTTTCTCTTAGGATTTTCTAGTCTTACCCATCAAAAAGAGTGATATGAGTGTTCAGTTCAAGAGATAACTTAATCTTACTCATCACAAACAAGAGCCACAGAACTCACTTGCTTAGTTGTGCATAGAGATGCTCATCTAAGTTACAAAAGATACAAAGTTTAGAAAACTTTGTTTCAATGGCCATCTAAGGTATATAAGTACCAAAGTACACAAAACACACATTGTTTTTGTATTTTTCTGATTTTTTAATTTTTATTTATTTATTTGTATTTCAAAAACAAAACTAACAAAACTGAAAACAAACAAACAAAAACATGTTAAACAAAGTAAAGCATAAAACTAGACTGACTAAAAAAAAAAAAAAATGCAAAACACACAAGTAATGCAACAAACAAAAAAACAGATAGAAGAAAGTGATAAAATCACTTAGAGTCCTTTTTCTTCCACACCTTGGAAGAACCTTTCCTTTGATTGAATCCTTGAACCAGCAGTGAAGGGGAAGAATTGAACCCGTTCAAATTCGAAAGGAACATGAGGGCTTTCAGAAGATCTCCAAGAGGAGCAAGAGAGGATTGAAGCTGATTTTGGCTTTTAGATGCTATCATGCCGTTACTCTTTTGAGTGGCTAACCACTTATAGCAATTTGGTCGAGTATGACCGGCAACACCACAATGATGATAGAGATGCTGCTTCTTCTATTTAGGCTTTTGAAAGATAGCCTTCTTAGCCCTAAGGTTCTTAGCATCTTTCTTATCCTACTTAGGGGGTGCTCCTAAGATAGATTTTCCCTTGTCTAAGTTCTCACTGGCTAATTCAGTTTTAACATCATTGTTTTCAATTTCAATATTATTAGTGGGTGGAACAAAAACAGTAGAACTAGTAAAAGCAATATTAGAGGAAGAAAGACCATACCCTAAACTTGTACGATCCGAAGCATATTTCTGAATGCTGAGCATCTCATCAAGCTTTGCTCTTAAAGTCCTCTCCAATTGAGTTCTAACTTGAAACAGCTTCGCTTCAAGTTTCTTGGTCTTCTCAGCCAAGAAATTGTTCTCAAACCTTAGTGCACCAATTGTTTGATTAGCTTCATCAAACTTTGTGGAAAGCTCTTCACGATCAAGTTCCACATCACTGAGTTTCTTGGTAGCCAGCCTATACAGTTTCTCATGCTTCTCAGAGAGCTTGTAAAGTTTCTCATAGGCTATATGGATGTCATCTTGATCATCCATCTTCTCACACTTAGAATCCACTAATTCTTCTTCTTCTTCCACATCTACAACAATCCCTTCAGTAGGACTGACTGTGGCAGTGAAGGCATTCAAGATTCCGTCATCTTCATCGTCGGAATCATCCTCAAGCTCAATGTCACTCAATGTTGCAGCAAGTGCCTTACTCTTCCCAATGCTCTTGAGATATATGGGGCATTCTTTCTTCATGTAACTGAATCCATGACATCCAAAACACTTTGGTCCTACAGGAACAGTGTACTGATCGCTATCCTTAGCATCCTTTTTCCCTTTGTCTTGGCCCTTAGACTGAAAAGAACTGGATTGTCTACGGTCCTTATCGAAGTTCCTCCCATTTGCATTCTTTATAAATTTCTTGAACTGCCTTGTAATGTAGGACTTCATCTTGGAATCTTCATCATCGGAAGACTCATCTGTGTCACTGCTTTTTGCCTTCAAGGCCATGCTCTTGCCTTTACTCAACTTGCCAATCCTAGATAACCCTAGCTCATAGGTCTACAAGTTTCCAACCAGCTCAGTCAAAGGAATCTTGTCAATATCCTTTGATTCCTCTCGGGTAGAGATCAGAGCACTTTCCTCACAATCTTGGGGTTAGGAATGGTTTCTCCAAGATTGAAGGCTGAGTTCACTATGTCCTTGAGCTTGGCATAGAACTCATTGAACGACTCATCTTCCTCCATCTTTATTTCTTCAAAACTTGTAGTGAGCCTTTGAAGCTTTGAATCCTTGACAGCCTTTGTACCCTCATAAGTTGTCTGGAGGATGGTCCATGCTTCCTTTGCAATTTCAGTGGAGGATATCTTCTTGAACTCCTCATTGGTGACTGCGCTAAATAAGGCATTCAACGCTCTGCTGTTGAAGTTTGCCGCCTTGATCTTGGCTTCATCCCAATCGGCCGGCGCTTCTTTTGGCTTGGTCCAGCCAATCTCTACAGCTTGCCACACCTTCTCATCTAAAGACTGCAAGAAAGCTCGCATGCGTACTTTCTAGTATGCATAGTTAGTGCCATCAAATAAAGGAGGTATAATTAACGACTGTCCTCTATCCATGACAAACAGGGCTCAATGGATCAACACAGCAAAGATTAAACCTAATCAGAGTGTGCCTGCTCTGATACCACTTGATAGGCCAAAAACGTATTGACCCCTTGTGATTAACTTAATTAATTAATTAGCCAAATTATTAATTAATCAATTTAACATGCAAACGCGTGGTATCGCAAACAAATCATCAATAAACTAATTATGCAGCAGAAAATAAATAACACGGTGATTTGTTTACAAATAGGGAAACCTAATGGCAAAAACCCCACCGGGTGATTTTCAGGTCACCACTCCCGAAACTCCACTATTATCACAACAAGCGGTTACAAGTAAAGGAATCCCAAGTATCTTACCAATTTACAGTTAAACCCTTACCCCTATACCCAATTGGACTTGTTCTGTAGTGACAGTTTCCCCTTTTGGTGCACGGCTCCCAAGTACGTTACTAACCAATGCGCAGATCCAAGTACGCGACTTCAATCACCAATTAGAAAGAGTTGTTGGCTGCAAAGTTCTTCAGTTCATCAGCTTGTTTCTTGGACAGACTTGATGACTTCAACACTTGATCTTGAAACCTTGTTTCTTGAAGTATTAAAAACATCTAGAACTACCAAATTATAAGTTGAGTGCGTTTTGTCAAAAGATTAGTCAATTACATAAAAGTAATGACATATGTTATTAACAAGTAAAACACATATGTCCAAACACCTTCTATCCTGAGGGACTACTTTAGCTTTCCCCTTCCCCTGTTGCTGGTCTTCCTCGACTTCCTTATACTCATTAATGCAGTCCATGAGCCGACGCACACTCCTGACTGGTTTCTGGGTTAAAGACTTCCTCAGATCATGCTCAACGAGCAAGCCGACCTTGAAAGTCCTTATAGCCACATCATCAAAGTCTCCATCTATCTCATTAAACATCTTTCAGTACCTGTTAGATTACGTTTTCAAGGTCTCCCCCTCTCGCATTGCCATGGATAGCAAAGAGTCCAAAGGCCGAGGAACACTACTACAAGTCACGAAACGAGCCCTAAAGGCTCTAATGAGTTCCTTAAAGGAGCTGATAAAACCTTCCCTCAGGCCGTCGAACCACCTCATCGCTACGAACCCCAAACTAGATGGGAACACTTTGCACATCAGGGCTTCATTTTTGGAGTGGATGGCCATTCTCTGGTTGAAATGGCTGACGTGCTCCACAGGGTTCGTTCTACCATTATATATGGTGAACGTTGGCTGAGTAAAACGCCGAAGGAGCTTTCCTCCATTCTACGCGTAAACAGTGATTTAGAGATCTGGTTAAGAGCTCTACTCATAGCATCGTTGCCTAGGCTTTTGTGGGGTGGACTCTTACACCTCCGTTTGTAATGACGGTCTTTATTGTACGAAAAAGACTTACTGGGAGGAGTCCTGGACCTGGGCCTGTAGCTGCCTTCCCCCTCATCATCGGAAGAAGGGTTAGAATCCGAGGAAGTCCTTCTTTTTCGCTTGCGGCGTAGCCTCTGGCGAAGACGGTCGATCTCTAACTACAAGCTTTTGGTATTCTCCTCGTGAGAGATGTGACTCCTACCTTGAGATTGGCTCCTGCTAGTATGCGTGGTGTGTACACTAACCTCACAATCTCTCCATGGTTCAAGGTTGAGGAACTGATCCTGTCGTTAGGAACCGATAGACTCCTCTCATTCTTGCCACAATCCTACCGTGGTTGGACGTCGGACTCACTAAAGCTCAAGCAATCTCTACAAACGGTGCCAATTGTAAAGGCAGGATTTTGTCTTAAGTCCAAAAGATGAATGGATTAAGGCTCAAAGAGCCCAATACAATAAATTTGTAGAGAGTGGCATAAAAAGCTAGGCTTCAATGAAGTGGATGACGCGCTCAATGGGCAAAGGATGGAAAGAGAGAGAGAGGAAAAGCAATAAATAGACAAATATGATGCACAGAAATTCTTCCTCGGCAATGTCCGAGAAGAGTAGTTCTTGAGTATATATATTTCTCTTAGATTGAATTACAATTACTTTTCTTAATACTATAGTATTTTCTCTCCAGATTTAGTGTCCCCGCCCTTTGGAGGGTCTCTCACATTATATGGCTCCCTTCAGGCGATCTTAGCCCTTTATTTGTTGATCGTCCAGTCCACCGATTGAGTGCTTGTCCCATCAGACACCTTCCCAAACCCCTTGTGAGTTGCAGCGGTCAAGACAGCATTGTTAAGGGGTCTTCTCCACATAAATGCAGCCAGGAGGTTTGGTGGGATGCATTGAATGTGGGGGCAGCCACCATCCCTCTAGTCATGTCAAGGCTAACCCCCTCTCTGAAACTTTTTCTCAACAGCAGGACCTCCTCTAGTAATGTGCCACTAACGTGGCCATATTGTCTGAGCGTGTGGCTTCCTCAGCACGATAATGGGCTCATCGGCCATGGATATGACACGTGGCACAGGTACCTTATCTGAATTCTTGTGCCCCACATCAATGATGACATAACTATTGATCTTTGATATTCTAGAAATTTTGCAAACATGGAAGATATAATAAGAACATACAAACATTTAGATTTTCAAAATTTACATCAAATAAAAAGATATAGGAGGAGTTTGAAGGATTTCTCTCCATAATAGTTTGGAGAGAAACCTGTACCTTTTATTTTATAGATTTTTTTCATGCGAGAAAAATATTTTTTTTAATGGAAAGTTTTTAACAAAATTGGATAGAAACCTTGAATTGAATAAATTTGAAATTTAGAGTACTCAATTGAATGTAAAGTAAAGTTAGATGATTGAAATGAGTTTCAATCAAACTTAGATAGTGCAATTTGCATTTTAGCCTATTTTAAGAATTTAATAACTAAATTGCATGTTATTTATGTTTTTAACACACATATATCAAATATCGTGACAATCAGATGTTATTTATTATTCGATTCATAATCCTAATTTGTATACATAATTTAAAGTATAAAAACTTGAAATTTAAACATTTGACTTTTGAAAGAGCTATTAATCTTTGATCTTTTAGAAAATTTGCAAGAATAGACGATATAAAAAAAAAAAAAAAAGGTAATCCAATAGTAGATTTGTTAAATTTTACATTTAATAAAAAGATATTGAGTGGAGTTGTAACAATTGGCTATAAACTAGAATATGAAATATTAATTTCAACGAACCATTTAAAATGGGTCAAGAGTTTTATGGTGAGGTGATACTATTCAATCAGCCTCTTTAATTCATAACAAGAACTTAGGATTAAATCTCTCCTTCTAATTGTTGTAAGTGAAAAACATCACGATGACATAGTCATGATGAGAAGTGGATAACATATATAGGGTCTCGCAGATATCCATCAAACTATCAAGAAAACACCATCCGCTGGCCGAAACTTGTACATGCAAAAAATTGGATACCATGTATCATTAATCGCCTTCCATCCCATCATGATCATCATAATTAAAATATGGCACATTACGTTATTTCAAGCGTATTTCTCCCATGCAGCTTCAACTCGATACAAGGTTAGAATTAGTGGATTATTATTCTGAATGAGACAGAAATACCAAAATCCCCCCATGTGCTTTGGACAAAAAATCCCCCATTTGCTTGTGCTGACTGGAAGAGCTTTACTTGGAATATTGAGCTTGGTCTAAGTTTAATCCCATATTCAGTTAAGGCGTATCAGGGCCCAAGTCTCAACGGGTATGCTATATAATATATAGCCCTTAAATTCACAGAGCCCAAGTCCAAATTGGACGTCAACCGGAAGAAAATTTAGTTTGTTTTCATCATTTCGTACCAGTCCAAAAGCTAAAAAAGCCGATACGATATCGATTTTACCTACCAAAATTATTTCCTGTCCAGCCCCAATTTAGTAAGACCTGTGGTGATGAGTGGCCCAATTTATAGGCCTTAGTTCTAAAGCTTTTGGGCTGATTTGGTCAACATATATGTGTATATATATATATAATATTGAAAGGAAGATTAAGCCACCTATTATTGTATGTCCAAACATGGAGTCCGGAGTTCCAATGCTTAAGGCTGATTTTGATTGTTCTTTTAGGGCAAAAGAAGGAGCTCAATAAGAGCTAATCTAGAAGTGACTGCTAAGAGCAAAAGAAAACACAAAAGCTTAGCACATGGCAACAAAGGCTAGTTTACGTGTTGACAACTGGGCTTGTGAAATTGGTTGTGAGTTTGGGCCTTAAGATGACGACGTCGAAGAACAAAAAAAAGAAAAAAGAAAAAAACCGAACAAACTTGAATAACAATGAGCCATAATAAGTTATTAAAAAATGGTAAATTTAATCATTTAACCATATACTTCTTGTGAACAATAGTGAAAATTAGGGTTTGGATGAAATTTGAATTAAAATTTGTTGAAAAGGCTCAAATATGGTTAGTGAATGAGTCAAGATTTAACTTGAGGGGGATAAAACGTATGTGTTCCAAATTTTGTGGTACAACGTATGTGGTTTAATTTGTTACCTGAAACACCAACTGCAATCTTCATGGCTTTGATGTGGGCCTTCTTGCCTTTCACAATGCAAAAAAAGCACCCTTGTCCGTCCATGGATATATTGTAAATGAATAGGCTCACGAACATTAGGACTTAATACAAAACTAGTTGAATCTAGACTCGTTTATGAGTTGGTAATAAACTTGATAGAATGTACTTATGTTGGATCTCAAGCTTAAAAACTTGATTTTTTTTTGGATAAGAAAAACTTGATATTAAGTATGAGTTTGAGCTTAATATTCTCGAGCTCGACTGACTAATGAATCAAGTCGAGCCAAGCCAAGCTTAAGTTTAAAGAATTTTTGATAAGCTCAAGTTTGAAAATCATTTATAGGCTTGGTTTGAGCTCAAGCCAAGCTTGTACACTTTATTTACATTCATTGCAAAGCCAAGTTTGAACTCTCACTACTTAAGAAAACTCAGCTTGTTTAAACCCTAATGACTCTTGGAAGGCCATATTATAAATTTTAAAAAAAAAATATGAAGCAAAGTTAAATGATAGCAAATACTTTATTTATTTTTAGGCTAAAATGCAAATTAATTGCATCCTCTAAGAATGACTAGAACTCATTTCAGTATTCTAGTTTTACTTTTGTTCAATTGAGTTCTTTAAGTTTCAAATTTATTCAATTCAATCATTCCATCCAATTTCGTTAAAAAATTACCATTTAAAAATATTTTTTTCACATGAAAAAAAATCTATAAAACTAATACAAATATTTTATAGATTTTTTTTTTGAATTCTTTTTCAATTTTTTTTTTCATTAGTTAATTGCATACTTAAAGGAAATTTTTTAATGGAAATGTATGAAAAATTTAAATTGAATTAATTTGAAACTTAGATGACTCAATTGAATAAAAGGAAAGTTAGAAAATTAAAATAAATTTTAGTCAAACTTAAATGGTACAATTTACATTTTAACTTATTTTTTAAAGGAAATTTGAGTTGCCACTAATACGGTACTAGCATATAAAGCTTTCCAATTGCATACCTTCATGGTCTTTTTTTTTTTTTTTTTTTTTTTTTTTAATGTAATAACCGTAATATCACTAAGAGGCTAATATTCTATTCATGTACACAATTAATGTAGTACATTAAATAAGAAGTTGTAAATAGAACCGCACTTAACCCAAAAAAACATGTGACAAGTTATGTGATTGGTATGTAGAGCATCAAGTACTTGAGACACAAAGAAGAGTGGGTTCTAGTTAGTTTAACGAGTAAAGTCTCTAATGATTGAATAATAGATTTGGGATTTAATTTCCACTTACACCAAAAACCGACTGGTGTCTTGGTTTGATAATAAAATACTTATCATTAGGAGCGGATGCTTTAAGTTGAAATTCTCTCAAAAAAAGAAAAAGAAAAAGAAAAAGGAGACACAAAGCAAAGTGATCATAATTTGTAAGTTAATTCTTCATAAGAAGAGTGATTTGAAAACCAAAGAGTAATTTCAAAGAGAGAGAGAGAGAGAGAGAGAGAGAGAGAGAGTTCACTTTCCAATACACTTCATAATCCATTTTCAAAATAAATAGGATTATGATTGTATTACTGCTATTATTATTACTAGTGTTAAACCTGTGCATATGCACGGGTACAATTAAAAACAATCACAATTACACCGTTCAAATTATACATGATATTAGTTTACATTTTCTTAAACCATACATTTCTAAAATATGTAATAGTTTATCACCCATATATGATTTAGAATTTAATTGAATTTAGACTCTTTGGTTTTTCACCAAATAATTCATTTGCCACAAAATTTAAAAAATTAGATGGACACATGTCGCAAAATTGGACTCTAATTCGAATTCAATTAAAATTTAATTGAATTTTCTCTAAACTTTGACTTTCAATGTGTGTGTGTGTATGTATGTATGTATGTATATATATATATATATATATATATATAAAACCATTAATGGTCTTTGAGTTGGTCTCGTATAAAACTAGGGTGGTCAATACCATTCTAGTACCTACTAGTTGTATGTACTATACCAGCAACCAAAGCAGTTTTGGTATTTCTTTGAAATGTGCCAAATTAAATATCATATTTTATCCGCCTGTACCAATTGTATCAGATATTTTTTGAATTTTTTGTACAGTAAAGTAAAAAAATAATTAGAGAATGTTAAAAAAAATGTTATGAAACATGTTATTTAGGCTAATACATTGGGTTAATATATTGCAAAGAATGATTTTTGGGGGATGTTTCCTCATCCCACATGTGTAAAGGCTTTCCTTTTTTCTTTTCCTTTCTTTTCTGTAATGTTAAAATTTTCTATTCACAACATTTCTAAATTAGTCTATGATCTCGTATGTAGGAATACCACAATAATCTTACTGTATTATCAAATTAGTCTACCACCTTATGCATGAGGTCTTAAAAAAATTCAAATTGTAAATTGTCATGGGTTCATATATATGTTTGTTGATGTGGGCCGTGTGTGGCTTGAATTGCCACAAGCCCATGTTTGTCTAAGTCGGTCAAGGATGACCGAATTCAACTAGGAATATAATTCCTAGTTCAGCCGACCTATATATATACATATATAAATATATATTAGGTTTGTGTTAAAACGGCAATAGAAAGAGAGAATTAGAGAATTCCAATTAACCTAGTGAGCAGCAACCGCATGAGAGAAAAATAGAGAAAAGAGAGGCAGCCAGCTTCTATTCTTATTGTTTCCGTGAGAGAGTGCTAGGGTGTAATTGGGATTTGAGTTTCTTGAGAGTGTTCTTGTGCACTATTGTATCTCCCTATTTTTTATAGTAAAATTTCTCTGTCGTCCCCGTGGAGGTAGGCAGTTTGCCGAACCACGTAAATTCTTGTGTTCTTGTGTGTGCTTGTTATTTAATTTCCGCTTATTTACTGTTATTGATTTGAGTCCTGGGGTGCTATCTGCACAACAAGTGGTATCAGAGCAAGGTTAGGATTCAATCCTTTGAATACAGTAAAGATGTCAAGCACAAAGTATGATGTAGAGAAGTTTTGTGGTAAGGGAAATTTTTCTCTTTGACAAAGGCGGATGAAGGATCTATTAATTCAACAAGGAGTTCACAAGGCCTTGCTTGGGAAGGAGAAGAAACTGGAAATGATGAAGGATGTAGAATGGGTAGAGATGGATGAGAAAGCAGCTAGTGCTATTCGTCTCAATCTTGGTGATGAGGTCATTCATAACATCCTAGAAGCAAAGACTACAAAGGAGGTTTGGGAAAAACTAGAAGGTCTTTATATGAGAAAGAATCTGACGAACAAGTTGTACGTGAAGAAGCAACTGTATAGTTTGCATATGAAGGAAGGTTCAGATCTGTTGGAGCATCTCAACACGTTTAATATGTTGAACACCCAACTGTCAAGTTTTGGGGTGAATTATGAGGACGAAGATAAAGCATTACTCTTGTTAGCGTCGCTTCCTACTTCTTTTGATCATCTAGTGACTACGTTGATGTACGGGAAAGAGACTATAGTATTCGAGGAGGTGACTAGTGCTCTCTTGTCACACATAAAGATGAAGCAAGATGGTGATGGTTCTCAGGCTGATGGATTTATTGTAAAGTCTGAGTCAAGTAATAGGGGTAGAAGCAGGTCAAGAGGACGGAACTCCAACAGGAACAGATCACAATCTAAATCACGTGCAAAGAAAGATGTAGAGTGCTTTTATTGTCACAAGAAAGGGCATTACAAGAATCAGTGTAAAGAATTGAAAGAGCATTTACAGGAGAAGAAGAATGGAAAGAAGCCCCTAGAATCAGCTAGTGTTGCTGAAGAAACATCAGATGACAGTGAAGTTGGTGCAGATTTACTTTCAGTCTCATCAAGTAACAATGTTCTATTGGAATCTTGGGTTTTAGATTCAGCATGCTCTTATCATATGACTCCAAAGAAAGATTGGTTTGACACGTATAAGCCTTACAACGGTGGTACGGTCCAAATGGGTAATGATGCTACATGCCCGGTTATTGGGATTGGTACCGTGAAGATCAAGATGTTTGATGGAGTTGTGAGAGTTCTTAGTAATGTCAGACATGTTCCAGATCTTAGAAAGAATTTGATTTCTTTAGGAGTATTGGATGATTTGGGCTATTCATACTCATCAAAGGGTGGAATCATGAAGATTACCAAAGGTGCTTTGATGGTGATGAAGGGACAGAAAGTAAGCACACTTTATAGATTGATTGGGAACACAGTTGTAGGAAGAGTTGCAGTCACCACTCCAGTGGAGTCCAGCACTGACGACACAAAATTATGGCATATGCGACTTGGTCATATTGGTGAACGTGGTATGTTAGAGTTGCACAAGAGAAATTTATTGAAAGGAGTGAAGACATGCAAGCTAGACTTCTGCAAGTATTGTGTGTATGGGAAGCAGCATAGAGTTAGTTTCAAGATAGGCTCTCATACAAGTAAGGGTGTTATTGACTACATTCATTCAGATGTTTGGGGTCCAGTATCAGTTTCTTCTCATAGCGGTGCTCAGTATTTTATCAGTTTCATTGATGACTACTCTAGAAAGGTATGAATTTATTTTATGAAGCATAAGTCTGATGTGTTTGGCATATTTAAAAAGTGGAAAGCACAGGTTGAGAATCAGACTGGCAGGAAAATAAAATACCTTAGAACAGATAATGGACTAGAGTATAGAGATAAAGAATTCATAAGATTTTGTGAATTAGAAGGCATTACTCGTCACTTCACAGTTAAAGGAACTCCACAGCAGAATGGGGTTGCAGAGAGAATGAACAGAACCTTAGCAGAAAGAGCCAGATGCATGAGATTAAATGCTGGGTTGCCTAAGGTGTTCTGGGCAGAGACAGTTAACACAGCAAGCTTCATTATTAATAGATCTCCATCATCAGCCATAGATTTCAAGATTCCAGAAGAGGTTTGGTCAAGTAGACCAATTGATTATTCGAGTCTAAAAATCTTTGGTTGTCCAGCTTATGTGCATGTGCAGAGTGGAGAGCGTTCTAAATTGGATTCGAAGTCAAGAAAATGCGTATTTCTTGGTTTTGAAAAAGGTGTTAAAGGCTACAGGCTTTGGGATCCAATCTCAAAGAAAACGGTGACCAGCAGAGATGTCATATTTGATGAAGCCTTTATGTTGAAACAGAATGAAGCAGAGACATGTGATGATAGTCCACAGGAGAAATTAACTGTTGAGGTGGAGTTTGACGAGAATAGTTCATCCAGTGATAAGGGTGATGCTGAGATTGATCCACAGCAGCAACAAGAAGAGCCTTATTCAATTGCTAAAGGTAGAGAGAAGCGGGTTCACAAAGCACCACAGAGATATGGCTTTGAAGATATGGTTAGCTTTGCTCTCGTAACCAGCAGTGGGGATCTATTCACTTTCAAAGAGGCTACAAATAGGAAAGACAATGATAAATGGCTTGTAGCAATGTTAGAAGAGATGGAGTCACTACAGAAGAATAAGACTTGGGAATTAGTAAAATTGCCCAAGGGAAAGAAGGCTATTGGTTGCAAGTGGATATTCCGCAAGAAAGAAGCATTGTCAGAAAAGGAAGGTGAAAAATTCAAGGCACGGTTAGTGGCTAAGGGTTACTCACAGAGAGAAGGAATTGATTATAATGAGATTTTTTTCACCAGTTGTAAAGCACACCTCAATTCGAGTAATCCTAGGATTTGTGACAATGCATGACATGGAGTTAGAGCAGCTAGATGTGAAGACCGCATTCCTCCATGGAGATTTAGAAGAAGAGATTTACATGCAACAACCCGAAGGCTTCAAAGAACCTAGCAAGGAAGATTATGTTTGTCTATTGAAGAGATCATTATATGGCTTAAAGCAGTCTCCCAGGCAGTGGTACAAACGATTTGATTCATTCATGGTTACACATGGGTACATGCGCTGTGAGTATGATTGTTGTGTTTATTTTAGAGTACTTGCTGATGGCTCTTATATATTTCTTGCTCTATATGTTGATGACATGTTAGTAGCTGCAAAGAGTAAGCAAGAAATTGTGAAGTTGAAGTCTTTGTTGAGTAGTGAATTTGACATGAAGGATCTTGGAGCTGCCAAGAAGATCCTTGGGATAGAAATTCACCGAGATAGAAGGGCTGGTAAATTATGGTTATCTCAGAAGGGATATCTTAAGAAGGTGTTAGAAAGGTTTAGTATGCTTGATGCAAAACCTGTTAGTACACCATTTTCTGCCCATTTTAAATTGTCCTCAGAGTTGTGTCCAAGTACAGATGAGGAGTCAAAGTATATGTCTAAAGTGCCATATGCAAATGCAGTTGGGTGTCTCATGTATTTGATGGTGTGCACTAGGCCTGATATTTCTCATGCAGTCAGTGTGGTCAGTAGGTATATGACAGATCCAGGCAAAGAGCATTGGAATGCAGTAAAGTGGATCTTTAGATATCTTACAGGCACTCGTGATTTCGGTATCCTATTTGATCAGAAAGCTAGTACAGAAGCTGTGGGTTATGTGGATTTCGACTATGCAGGGGACCTTGATTCTAGAAAGTCCACGACAGGCTATGTGTTTAGGTTTGCTGGTGGCCCAATTTGCTGGAAGTCTACACTACAAGATGTAGTTGCTTTATCCACTACAGAGGCAGAATATATGGCGATGACAGAGGCAGGAAAAGAAGCCGTTTGGCTTAGTGGACTGGTTAATGAGCTTGGTTTCAAGCAGGATAGCATGGTGCTACATTGTGATAGTCAGAGTGCAATTCATTTGGCGAAGAATCAAGTATATCGTGCAAGAACAAAGCATATTGCTGTGCGGTATCACAAGATCAGAGAATGGGTTTCGTCTGGTGATATTTCTTTGTCAAAGATTCTCACTAGTGAGAATGCCTCTGATATGTTAACAAAGCCAGTTCCAATAGACAAGTTCAAGCACTGCTTGGACTTAATTGGTGTTTGCAGCTTGTGAGCCCTTAAGGGCTAAGGTGGAGGCGATGGAGGAGTTTGCTCGTGTAGCTTGATCAATTCAAGCCAAGGTGGAGATTTGTTGATGTGGGCCGTGTGTGGCTTGAATTGCCACAAGCCCATGTTTGTCTAAGTCGGTCAAGTATGACCGAATTCAACTAGGAATATAATTCCTAGTTCAGCCGACCTATATATATACATATATAAATATATATTAGGTTTGTGTTAAAACGGCAATAGAAAGAGAGAATTAGAGAATTCCAATTAACCTAGTGAGCAGCAGCCGCATGAGAGAAAAATAGAGAAAAGAGAGGCAGCCAGCTTCTATTCTTATTGTTTCTGTGAGAGAGTGCTAGGGTGTAATTGGGATTTGGGTTTCTTGAGAGTGTTCTTGTGCACTATTGTATCTCCCTATTTTTTATAGTAAAATTTCTCTGTCGTCCCCGTGGAGGTAGGCAGTTTGCCGAACCACGTAAATTCTTGTGTTCTTGTGTGTGCTTGTTATTTAATTTCCGCTTATTTACTGTTATTGATTTGAGTCCTGGGGTGCTATCTGCACAACAATGTTAGTTGATATGCTAATTTAAGAAGTTGATATGCCCGCACACAGCAGCAGCACACACCGTCCACCACCGTGAAGGTAGTGAAGCTCTTGCAAAGAATGATTGAATGAAAGAAAGCTTATAAAAAAGATCAAGGATTCAAGATGAAGAAAAGAAAGGTGAGATTATAGATAGAGAGATATAGAGATATAGAGATGAGAGATTATTTGATTTTTTCTATTTTCTATATCTTTTTTTTTTTTATAGAAATTTATAATCTCTAGACATTTATGTTGTATTATTAATGAATTTTTTATATATTAATTTTGATTTTAGCAAATTTAAAGAATGAGTTAATGAATTTGTCTCCTATTATATTATTTAATTTTATTAATTAGCTGAATTTTGACTATTTTTGTTTTTATTTATTTTTTTAAAATTTTTTGTATTTTGGGATACAATGGGGCATTTTTAATGCATTTTATTGACCAATAAAAGGACTTAAATTTTTTTTTCTTAATAAAAAAAAAAAAAATATATATATATATATATATAGGCAAAATCACCATTTTGTTCATTATTTTTTGGAGTCAAAGTCAATTTAGTCCTTACATTTTGGTGACAGTCAATTTGGTCTTTTTTATTTTCAATTTGCAATTAATTTGGTCCATACTGTTAACTCACTAATGAAAAATGCTTACGTGACAAATGGTATGCATAGTTAGCACACACTTGGATAATAAAAGAAAAAATATATATTTAATTGCTACATAAGAAAACCACATCAGCAATTTTAAGGAAAAAAAAAAAAAAAAAAAGAATGCACGTCAGAAAAACAAAAAAAAAAAATTTGAAAAGATGAGTTTTTAAGAAAATCCCCCAGATTTTATTAGTGTTTCATAACAGCCAAACCAACCCAAAAAAAAACCCCACATACAAAAATCAAACTTAGCACGGGTTTGGGTCAGGTTAGTTCAATAGACATTTTCTATTCTAGTTTTGGCAATGAGGAGTTGCAGTTGCAGAGAATGAATTGAAGAAGTAGAAGGAGGATGTCATAGTGTTTTGGATTGAAGTCTGAACTTGGGAGTGGAGATGTTTATTGAGATGGTATTGGAAAGTGATGCTAGCAAGCAACGTGGCTTATGCTGAATGAATTTTTCTAAAAACAAATTAGTTTATGCAAATTCCATTCTTCGGTACCTCAACTAAAGTGTTCTTTCTTTCTCTCTCTCTCAGGCTCGTTTGTTTTCTCTTTCTTTTAGATATTGGTTTGTACTTGCCCAGATTTGGGTTCAAGCTCCACTACCGAGATTGACATGCACTTGCTGGATTCGATGGTGTTGTTGGCTGCTAGAGTTTGCGGTGGTGTTGTTGTGTTCGTTGTAGTGGTTCACTGGCTTGGAGTTAGCGGAGAATTTTTTGGGTTGAATTTTATTTTTGTGTGTGTGGGTTGCTATGTTTGGCTACCAAGAAACTCTAAGAAAATTTGGGAAGTTGTTGTTGTTGTTGTTTGTTTGTTTTTTTTTTTTTTTTTTTTTTAACTCCTGCTTTTAAATTTTTTGTTTTTTTTTTCTAATATGAATTTTTTTATTCTTAAAATTGCTAATGTGGTTTTTAGAAAGAAATTAAGTATTTTTATTATTATTTTTTTAGCCATGTGTGTGCCAATTGTGTACACTGTTTGCTACATAAACATTTTCTGTTAGTGAGTTAATGGTAAGGACTAAATTGATTACAAATTGAAAATAATAAGGACTAAATTAACTATTACCAAAATGTAGGGATTAAATTAATTGTGACCCCAAAATGTAAGGACCAATGTAGTGTTCCCCCCACACACACATAAAATACAAGTGGGGTCCTTTTTTTATTTGGGGCCTCAGGTGATTGCATCACACATCTATGGTTCTGCTCCTTGATTGGAGCATAATTGTACTCTCCAAAGTGGTTCGGACTTACGCTACAACTTAAAAGTTTAGAGCCACAAAAATTAAGTGCAACTTTTAGCATCTCCTATGTATTTATACATCAGTATATATAGTGTAGTCACTTTTGCCATTCAGTTAACATTTATACAATATTTCATTGGTGAAGACTGAAGATGGAAAATTTGCTGCTGTAATTATTATTCTCTTTCAATGCCATAAATGGTAAAAAAAAATAATAATAAATAAAATGAGAGATCGTGTAGCTCTAATGTTATTCCTATTACATTTTCATAATTCAAGTGGAAATTTATATAGTTTCCAATCATAATACATCCACATTCTCCCACATTTTTTCTTTTTGGATAAGAAAACTTATTCAAACATTAATTTTACATAATTAGATGTCTAATTTTAGAGAAAATATTTGGTATCAAATAGTATTATGTTAGCAGTGTCAAAATACAATAAGTGTGAAATATGTTAGTAAAAAATAACTAACCATTAACGACTAAAAGATGTGTTAGGGGATAGTTATTTTTGCATAGATGTCTCTCGTTTATTGGATTTTGATACATATGACGTGATATCATTTGTCTCTTGCTAAGGGCAGTCTCTAATTTGTTAATATCTTCCCTTTTGTGTGCGCTTTACAAATCATCTTTCCAACTTTGCCTTATTTGAACATATCAATGATCACTTTTTATTTAAGTAATAATATTTGGTTCTTATAAACATCACATAAAGACCCATTAATTTAAGTGAGACGAGATATATGGTTGACAAAGCATTGTAAACACCAATTAAAGATGAAATGAAAATTACAAGATGCTGCAAGCATATGTGTCATGACAGGGCTCTCTAATCTCACAGAATAGCAATGCGTATGGAGGCAAATTATATCCATGACTATATATGAGTCCCAGCCATGTACTGTATCTTCGTTTCCTCTTCTTTCTCCGTTTCTTCTTTGTCTTCTGCAACGCTTACTATGCTCGCATACCCTACTTTCTTCCTTAGCAACATTGCAAGTTTAGCTGTATCAATCCCCTCGCCTTTTACCTCTATTTGGTCCTTGTCTTGACCTTTTAAACACGCTGATTCCACCCCTGAACATGTCCAATGTAACTTGTAAAATAATTTTAAGTACAAGTATATATAGTTAAAAAGAGGATCAAGTAGTATTTGCAATTGTAAAAAAAATGTTCCAAATTTTGTGATACAACTACGTATGTACGTGGTTTAATTTGTTACCTGAAATGCCAACTGCTATCTTCATTGCTTTTTTACGGGCCTCATCGCCTTTCTTAATGCAAAAAAAACACCTCTGCCCATCCATGGACACCCTGATGACCACCGTTTGCTTAAGAAAGAAAACATAAATATAATCATATATAAATATTGATGCAATTTTGAAGTAGCAAATACTTATTTTCTATTAGAAAGTTGAGCCGTCACTAGTGCATTCCTAGCAAATAAACTTTTTCCGTTTGCATACCTTCATGCTCTTGGTTTGTTAGAAATGATGGACCAAAAAGCCAATCAACTTGTGGGAGAGAATAGAATTTGGAGGCCTGCTATTTATAGGCCTCCAAGTGAACAGTTTGCTGAGGGCTATAGGAAGTCATGAGGACCATACGGGATTCATGTTTCATTGTAACGTGTATATCTTTGCAATTAAAGGAAAATGTTAAAATAATTATCAATTTAAATAAAAAATGTTATAAATGATATCACAGTAAATGTTACTAGTGTCAAATTAAACAATACAACATATTAACTTCAAAATTATATCAATTTATATAGGACTTATAGATTAATAAAATTTGGGTAAATTGCACATTACACCTCTAAAGTTTGGGGTGTTTAGATTTTATACCATGAAGTTTCAGACTTTGAAATTTATCCCTTGAAGTTCTATTCTATTTGCATCAATTGCCTTTCCATCTTTATTAGCAAAAAAGTGCCACATAAACTTGTCATGAGTGTTTAATTTGTTCAATAAAATGATGTAATCTAATTTTTGTATCCTAAAAAAATTAAAAACCACATGACATAAAAAAAATGTAGTGTTATTTTATTGGATGAACTAAACATGCGTAGTAAACTTATGTAGCACTTCACAAAATATATGGATGGAGTGACTGTTAATGCAAACGAAATAGAACTTCAAGGGATAAAAATACAAATTTTGAAACTTTAGGGTGTAAAATCAAAACACTCTCAAACTTTAGAGGTATAGTTTGCAATTTAGCCTAAAATTTGTTATAAACATAATATCATTAAAAAGAAAACTAATATTGTAAGGTTGAATTTAATCAACCATCTAATTGGCTTTATTCCGTGACCAATTTGCTTGTAATTTAGCACTTAGTAACCCTGTATTTAGGTGGAAAAATTGTAAGGCTAGTGTGTGAGAAGATCTGAAGAAAAGCTCAAGAGTGTGCAAGAAAAACAGAGATTTGCGGCTAGGACTCGCGGGTGTGTCGTGACTAGCAAGCTGCCAAACTCTGGCACGTGAGAGGCACACTGGAAAGTTGAAGAGTTGTGCCAGCTGTCATGCTACAGGACAAAAGTTCCAGGCTGGCCAGGCCGTTACGTCGCGACTGGAACTTGCGACTTGGACAAGCCGCGAGGTCAAGCCGCGAGTTAACCCTGTTTGGCAAAAACTGATGTTTTGCATTCCATTCTCACCCTACTATATATACACCCTTATACCCACTAAATTGAGAGAGCTTCCAGAGAGAATTTTGTGAGAGAAACCCTAGAGAAAAACAAGATTGTCTCATCCCCAATCTTTACCTTAGAGACTCTTCAAATTTCTCTACTCTCTTCCTCTCCATTGTCATACCCTTGAGAGGTTTTTTTACCAAATCCTTATCTCACCACACCCACGTCTGTGAGAAGGTTCATTTGGTGCTTAGGGAAGCAGTTTGGGAAGGAACCAATATACATTGGTTGATGCTATGGTCAAGTAGCGGAATCCGGGAAGCTAAAGAAGAAATAGGTTTGGCGTAACCTCGTTGGAGCAAGAAGCTTGGAGGGCTTAGGTACTTAGGTAGATTAGGCTTGGAGGGTCTTCTGCTGTTCATGTATCCCAACTATATTCTTTAGTGGATTTTATCACCGCTTGGAGGGCGGCGGAGAGGTTTTATGCTGAGGACTTCGGTTTCCTCTTCGATAACACATCGTGTGTTGTCCGTGTGTTTGCATCTTCTTTCTCTTTATCTTTGCCTTATGTTTACTGCTGTGGATGTGTTTATGTTTGGCTTAGATTGTTTATCAATTCTGTTATAAGCTTGTTATCATGTTTCGCACATTAGTTGTTTGATATAAAGCTTGAATTGGTAATTTTATTATTTGGGGTCTAAACGTTCAAGGGTGTTTCATACCCATTTTGAACTTTCAAATATTCTATTAATGAACTTGAAATTATGAGACCACTCTTCATTAGATTTCCGAAAACCAAATTGTGAGCACACGGTAAAGAAAAGATTCCTCGATAGAGCAAAATGATGAATCATATATAGTAGGGGTCCCTATTACCTTCTCACAACTACTACGACTATATATAGTAAAGAGGTTCACATGGTGTTTGTAATTGTATTACGTTTCTAGCATAACCTTTCCAATTGCATACCTTCAATGGTCTTGGTTTGGGTTTGTTAGAAATGATAATATATGGTGATGGACCAAAAGCCTCTCACCACGTGGGAGAGGATGGTATTTGAAGGCTGGGGAGAGAGACAGAGAGTACTATTTTTGTTTTGAAGTTTGACGTGCAAGTTAACACTGATATTTATAGGCCTCTTTGGATGCTTGTATGAGTGAACAGTTTGCTAAGGGTTATTGCAAGTATTATCAATTTTAATCCTTATATATTGGCGTCACAATAAATGTGAATATTAGTAACTAATTACACAATATAACCTATAAATTTCAATTTTACATTTTTTTTTAATTTTCTATTTAAAAATGGACACGTCAATTTTTAAAACTTATGGTATGGCCAAATTTAAAAATGGACACGTCAATTCTTCTTTCTTTAAAAAAAAAAGGTTAACCCTATTTGGTTCCCCAAAGTTTTGTTTTCAATTTTCATTTTCAAAATTTTTTTTTTTCTAGTTGTTCTCATTTTTGTTCTCAAAACCCACTTTTCCAACCCAAAAAACAAGTTGTATTGTTTGGCACCAGAGTTTCTGGTCTAACTTGTTTCTATTTTTATTTTTTACCTATTTTTCAATTAAAAATTCACCACCACACCCACACCGCAGGTAAAGAATTCCACCATCACAGCAAACCAAAACCTGCCTCTCTATCACCACCATCACAAGCAAACTCAACGATAAGTTAGAATGCACCACCAAATAGCAAACCCAAAACCATCACCATCAGCACTAGTGCACCACCAATGGTACAAATATACTAAAATCCTATTTTTAAGCCCATGGTGGATACTCCTCAATTCAAGCCATATGTCTACATTAATTACCACCACCCACATTCATAGTCACAGCCTAGATTCACCATCACCAAACCCAATCGGTTTAGAACCCAAAAAAAAAAAATTTTGAACGAGAGAGGTTTTTGTTTGATGGGGCCTACAAAAAACAGAAAATTAAAACAGAAAACCTATTGAAAATGGGGGAACCAAACTGGCATCTCCTATGCATTTATACATTGGTATAGTGTAGTCTCTTTTGCCATTCAGTTCATATTTGACATGAAGAACCACAATGCTTCATTGAACATAGCATATATAAAGTTCATTGAACATAGCATATGTAGAGTATTATAGGGAATTGGTGATTCTCATCCCCACTACCATATTTGTGTCTTTCTGTGGTGAAGATGGAAAAGTTGCCACTTTAAGCATTATTCTATATCGATGCCATGAATTGGCAAAAATAATAATTAAATAAAATGAGAGATCGTGTATCTCTAATGTCATTCCAACCTTTTCATAACTCCCGTGTAAATTTATATAGCTTCTATGATACGTCGACAATCAAAATTCAAAAACCATCTTTTCCATGAAAACTTCAAACATAAATTTTACATAATTAGCTCTATGTGATGTTTGATTTTAAGAGCCTAAAATATATCCCTTTTTTAAAGTAATTAATAATATTTGGTTCTTATAAACTGAAAGCTCAAAAATAAGTGTAGAAGAGTGTAAAAGCGAGCGGATAAACAAACAAGCTACTCTAATCCATAATCTAAGCAACACAGCAGTAAAATGGAAAGTAAAAGAGTAGGGAAGAAAGATGCAAACACAAGATAACACGCCGATATGTTATCGAAGAGGAAACCGAAGAACTGGGCGAAAAACCCTCCGCCGCCCTCCAAACAGTAATCGATCCACTAGACAATCAATTGGGATACATGGGTTAGCAAGAGACCCTCTAAGCCTAATCTACCCCATGTACCTAAGCCCTCCAAGCTCCTACTCCAACAAGGCTTCCCGGAACCGTGTCTTGTCTTGCTCTCCAGATCCTGCAACAAGCTCCATGTTGCATCTACCATCCTTGACTTCTTCCAATGCTCCCCAGCAGCACCAAAACTTCACTTGACACTCTGAAAGGGTGTAGTAAGTGTTTGGGCTATCAACCTCTCAATGGTATGAAAATGGAGAGGTAGGAGTTGAGGAAATTTCATAAGCAAATGTGTAGAGGATTGTGGGTATAACAATCTTTAACTCTCAATGTGTTTAGCTAGGGTTTTCTCTTAGAAGCACTCCTCAACATTTGTGGGTAATATGGGTATATGTAATGTAGGCACAGAAAGTGTGTATCAGATTGGACAGGGTGGCAGAACAGAATGTCTCGCGGGTGTCTTGTGGGAAGGCCTTACCCGCGAGATACTCGCGAGACACAGCTGTCTCCATCTGGCCTGAGACTTTGCATTCCAGCATGTGCAAGGCACATGAGTTACTTCACAGGATGCTAAGTCGCAAGCTACCCACGAAAACTCTTCAGTCTTCAATTGCTTAAGTCTTTACACACTCTCTCTCTAACACGCAACCCTTACAATGAAATCCCACAATAGATACAAGGTACAAAAGATTGAATAAAATTACAATTAAATTTGGCACGGAATATAAGCCAACAAAAACACATAGTTGTAAATAACAACTTTACAATCTCCCCCTTTGGCTATTCCGTGACAAAACCCCTAAAACAGACTCTAGATTTAAACATGATTTGGGAACAATGGCAAAACTCACTCGCACCTAATCTAGAAGTTGTGAAGCTCTTGCACGTATATACCTATACCTGAAACACTTGCACACAATCAAAACTTTCATTAAGCTTATGACAAGTTGAACACAAGGTACATATATGAGCAAGTAAAGTGCGATCAAGTTTGTAAACATTATAAAACATGTAAGCATATCTTGATCAAACAAAAACAGTCATTAGAGAATGACTACAATAAATCATTTAGCAAGTAAATGTTCATCCAGACACGCAATGCAATTAAGAACAATCCAAAGGATCAATTGCATGTCCAACACTCAACCAATGCAAAATACACGGAGTACTTGCATCTAGGATACAAAATCCTACTGGGGCACAAGAGTGAAGTACTTAAGACATATTAGCAATATCTTAAAAGTACAAAAAAAATATGCTACAAAGCATAGAGAAAATCACAAATACTGAGAAATAAACTAAAATTAAAAAACAGAGTGTTTAAAACTTTAAACAAAAGCAGTAACAGTAAAAACTATAAACAAAAATAGATGCTCTAGCTTCTCCTCCCCCTATCATTGCACTCCCCCTATCAATGACACCATTTTCTCCTCCTTTATATCATGGACACCATTTCCCCCTTTTTGTCATGGAATAGCTAGTCTCCATTTTCCTCTAGCTTCCTTTAAATTTCATCCATCTGAGTTTGGAGAGATGTGAATTTTCTATCAAAGCAAATGTGCTGGGAATACATGATATTAGATTGTCCAGAAATCTTGGTATTAATCTCTTGAAGTGCAGCCATGATGTTTCCTCATTGTTCATCAAAGGCATGGGGGTTAGAACTTGAGTTTCCCAGAGTTGCATGACTTTCTTGCTTTGTATTCTTTTTGGTGTGACTCATACTGGCATGGAGAGTATGAATGTTAATTGGACTTGGTCTTGGGTATGGGCGCTCATCTTCCGAGGGATGGACACCTTTGAGCTTCAAAATCCTTGAGATAAGGCGACAGAAAGGAATACAATTCCTTAAAGCAGTCCGGTCAACTGTTTTGGCCAAGATGTGGAAAATATGAGAGCACACATCAATCTTTTCATCAGTGATCAGATCATGCAAGAATAATGCTCGATCGAGATTCATATACCCGGTGCTGGACAGAGGATAAAGGTTGCTACACATGATCATTGTGAGCAGTCTCAATTCTGGAGAAAGGGATGCCACACTAATTGATTTCCTATTGGAGGAGAATTCCAAATTAGCTCCTAAAGCTTCTTTAAGAACCTCTTCATCTGGATTTAGCTCATCATATACTGGTGGTATGGGGAGTATTGGCCGGTTAATGTGTAAGATTTCCGTCAAATACACTGGTGTCACTGAGAAACCAAATACACTGGTGTCACTGAGAAACTTTTTCCTCTAACCCAACATTTTAACTCTTCTCCTTCAACTATGGCATTGGCATAGAACTCTTTTACCATGTTCTTGTATGCATCCTCAAGAGTTGAGAGCAGAAAATTCCAATCCTTAATGGCAAACCATATTAGAATATTAGTTTCATGGAGAGATGGTTGGTCAACAGCCCTTTCAACCAGCAATGAAGCATCTCGGAAATAGGTCGAATAGGTTTGAAATGCTGCATAAGATCTAAACAAGTCAGGATCATATACTTCTATTGAAAAACAAGTCCTCTTTGACCTTGGTGACTGGTCATCAACATCAATTACCGGCTCTTTCCCTTTGCTGCTACCTCCTTTCACAACTGAGTGCTTAAATGGAGACATATGCATAGATGAGCACATACCAAGGAAACAAATGCAAAAACACAACCCAAAAGACAAAACTTGATTAGATTCAAGTTAGTTCAAAGAAAAGGTAAAACAACCAAAAAAAAAAAAAAAACAGAGCAGAACCAACTCAAAACAACATGCTAAAACAATTAAACCAAGTAAATAAAGACACAATGCATGAAAATGAGTAGTTGTGCATATGTGTGCATATGTGTGCATGTGCTGATGCATGAGGATGCAGTATGAGATGCATGAGGCATGTCTAGAGGTATGCATGGCATGGCATTGATGCACAACATGGACAAAATGTGTAAAACACACAACTATTGACCAAAACACAGTAAGCATGATCAATTAAGACCAAAAACAAACATTGGAGCACAGTAGAGTCCAATTCAACACAGATATGTCATTCGGACATTCTGTCAAACACCTAACATGCGACAATGCACAAAAGTTATGGATAATGCATGAACATGGTGAAAACTTGCCTCATTACAAGCTTAAAGGCCTCATGGGGCCAACACAGATGCACAAATAGCAAATGGGACACAACCCAATCAAAGATTTTTAAAAAATTTTGGAAAATGAAGAACGCCTAACCCAATTTCAAAAAAATAAAACAATTTTTGAAACCCTAACTCAAATAACTGCATAATCTTAGAGAAAACATGAAGAATATGTTTTAGAAAACATAGCTTGAAGTTGAAAGTGCAGAAATTAAGCTTGAGAATGATGGGGTTTTTGAAAAAATGAATTTTGGTTGAAATGGGTTCGAGAGAGGTTAAGCGAGGGAAGTTGAGAGTTTTTGAAATACTGTCACATCTGCTACATAAAAACTGAAAACATGCGTTTTTCGCGGGTTAGGCAGTAGCGATGAAGTCGCGAGAGAGACCTCTGAAACTTAAAAACTTTCGCGAGAAGCTTTAAGTTGTGAGACAATAACGAGACAGTCGTGATAGCTTCTGTATGATTTTGGAAAAATCCAGTTTTAGCCAAACAGTATTTCGTAAGAAGCTGTTGGTCGTGAAATAGTCGCGATACAATCGCGAGAGTCTCTGTGTGACATGATGAAAAAAAAAAATTCCCTTAAGCACTTTTCGCGGGAAGCTCTAAGTCGCGAGCTTCTCATGAAACACCCTCTGAACCAATTTTTGAAGAAAAACACAAAAATGCATTTTGAACAAAAACTAAAAGCACGAAAGTATAAAATCACTTTCAAAAACATATAAAACACTCAAACATCTTTTGAACATGTACAATCACACAAATGAGATAATCATTCATTGAATCAAAGTCTTGTGTGTTGTGGATGAGTATCAAGTGTGAAATAGTCCTTAGACCAAAGTGAAGGTTCAATGATCAATTCAATCAAGTCATACACAACTAGTACTAAATCAAGTAGTCTATCTCAATTATAGAAATGAATATATATGACCTCCCACACATTGATTACAAAACTTAGAAACTTTTCATTTGGTTTCTGAAGAAATCATAACATTTGATCCATTTAGGATAATACATCTTTTTTTGAGATCGGTGCTTGATATTTTTGATATATCATCATTTGGAAATAGCCTTTGGCCTTTTTGAGCACCATACATTTCAAAACAAAAGTCGCTTTCCCTTTTTCCTAGTCAAATACTAGTATGTGTGACAGGCTTTTGCAACTCAATATCTCTTTTCATTTGGAGTTTACATTTAGTGAGCTCTTTTGCAAAATAAAAATTAAAATAAAGTGGGAAGAGATATAGGCACAAGTCTATTCAAGTATCAAGACCATCAAAACTATTGACCAATCATTCATGACAAGCTTGAAGATCGATTTACAACAATCACACATAGTTTTCAAGATTTCTTCCACACAGATAAAAGTGCATACATAACAAGCTAAGCTTGTAAATGCACTACGCCATTAGTATGAAGGTACTAGGCCAAACTCACATGTGATATACACAAGACAAGCGATCAAACATTTTGAAGATTTTTCAATTTTTATGGGTTTTTGAATTTTTTGAACACACTAAAAAACAGAACAAAAACAAAAACAAAGAAAAAGTTTGTAAAAGAAACATGCTAAAGCCAGAAGCAAATGATACTAATCAAAACAAGCATGTTGAGATGCATGAGCAAATGTCCCTGAACATCAGAAGTATTAATGCATGGACATGTTAAAATGCTTATGCATGAGTACCCATTTTCACCCACACGGCACGTGCATTTGGGGTGATATCCCTAAAGGATTGGATACAAGGGTTAGGACTTTCAAACCGTCTAGTAAAGCTCTCCAAGCAAGTGGTGAAGGCATCAATCATTTTCATCATGTCCATCATGCCGGAATCACCATTTCGACCTCTTGATTGCTCACCAACCCAATTCCTTTTGTCATTTTTAGGGCTTTTTGACCTCTGAACACTTGCATTCTTCAATGCCTTAAGCTTATGGCAATTTGGTCTTGTGTGTCCTTGAAAACCACAAAAATGACAAAAATGTTGAATTCTCGGACCTCTTTGCAAGTTTGGAGGTGATTTCCCTTGAACTTTAAGCTTGATCACAGTTTGATTACGAGGCTTATTCAACACCCGTTGGTCAGCTACATTCTTCTTCTTTTCATCCTCTACTTTCCTAGGTGTAAAGGCAGCCGCTCTTGGTTCTTTGGCTTGTACAAACTTCACATCCTTGGTGATTTTGACAGCTGAACTGCTTTCTCCAATATATCCTAGACCGGTTTTGTTGGAGAAAGGTTTTTGATGAGAGAGGACTTCATCAAGCTTCTTGGAGGAGACTTGTTCTACTTTAGCATTGGCTTGAACCACCTCAAGCTCAAGGAATTTTATCTTTGAGTAGGCTTCCATCAGCTCTCCATTCAACGTCTCTATTTCACATTTGGCCTCCTTATATCACACTAGGAGACTTTTATAGTCCTCCTCTGGCTTCTTCATCTTTTTAACTGCCGCCTTGTTCACCCTTGTATATTCTCCTGACTTCTCAAGTAGGGAATTGTACTTTTCTTGAAGACCAGTTGAATCTTCATCTTCTTCAGCATCTGATTCTTCTACAATTCCCATGGATTCCTCATCAATATGCTCTCCAAGTTCTTGCACTAGCAAACTCAAGTCCTCCGAGGACTCAACATGAGCAGTAGTCATAAATGCTGAGTAATTTCCTTCTCCATCACAACTCTCTTCTGAATCAGAATTGGATGAATCCGAATCACTAAAAGTTGTGGCATATGCCCTGCCCTTCCCTCTTAGATAGTTGGGACACTCCTTTTTGATATGTGCATGGCCATTGCATTCATAACACACAATGTCTTGAGGAGATTGGGTATCCTTCCTGTCTTTCTTCTTAAACTCTCTCCTATCACCTTTGGAGGATGAAAACTTCCCTCTGCTGAACGGTTTCCCACTGTTCTTCATCTTCAGAATTTTTTGAAAGTTCTTAGCAAGAAATGCTACCTCCTTCTCCACTCCATCTTTTTCGAAGGAATCATCCATTCTTTCGGTGATGGTTTTAAGAGCAAGAGATTTGCTTGACTTATGAGAAGGCAGTCCCAGCTCATACGTTTGGAGAGATCCAATGAGCTCGTGGATCTTAATCTCATCTAAATCTTTGCTTTCCTTTATGGCTGTGACTTTCGCTCGAAAGCTCTCCGGTAAGGACCTCAAAAATTTTCTTACTACCTTAGCATCTTCAATCTTCTCACCAAGATTGAGCTTAGCAATTACAATTTCGTTGAGCTTCCCATAGAAGGAATTAAAGGACTCATCATCTCCCATCTTAAGCTCTTCAAATTTGGTGGTAAGCATATGAAGCTTTGTATTCTTCACTTTCTTTGTTCCTTCATAAGTGGTCTCCAATATCTCCCAAGCTTCCTTGGCTACTATCATGTGAGAGATCCTATGAAACTCATCTAGAGACACACCACAAAAGATTACATTCAAAGCTTTACTATTAGTATTAGCTGCCACAAGAGCTGCTTTATCCCAAGTGGATTTAGCAGCCTCCGGTCTAGTTCAACCTACTTCTACAGCATCCCAAACAGTATCATCAATAGAACACAAGAATGCCCTCATTCGGACTTTCCAAAAATCATAGTTGTTACCATCAAAAAATGGTGGAATATTTAAAGATTGAGACCGGTCCATCTCAAACGGGGTCAAGGATCACACTCAGGGAGTTAGGAGTTACACCATAGCGAGTGTACCCGCTTTGAAACCAATTGAAAGCTCGAAAAAGTGTTGAAAACACAAGAGCTGTTTAGACCCCCAAAATTAAAGTTACGACTCGATTGATTTTACACTAACTTAATACTAAGTGCGGAAGAGTGTAAAAGCGAGCGGATAAACAAACAAGCTACTCTAATCCATAATCTAAGAAAAACACAGTAGCAAAATGGAAAGTAAACGAGTAGGGAAGAAAGATGCAAACATAAGATAACACGCCGATGTGTTATCGAAGAGGAAACCGAAGAACTCGGCACCCTCCAAGCGGTAATCGATCCACTAGACAATCAGTTAGGATACATGGGTTAGCAAGAGACCCTCCAAACCTAATGTACCTAAGCCTTCCAAGCTCCTACTCCAATAAGCCTTCTCGGAACCGTGTCTTGTCTGGCGCTTCGGATCCGGCAACAAGCTGTATGTTGCATCTGCCATCCTTGACTTCTTCCAATGCTTCCCAGCAACACCAAAACTTCACTTGACACTTTGAAAGGGTGTGGTAAGTGTTTGGGCTATCAACCTCTCAATGGTATGGAAATTGAGAGGTAGGAGTTGAGGAAATTTCACAAGCAAATGTGTAGAGGATTGTGGGTATAACAATCTCTAACTCTCAATGTGTTTGGCTAGGGTTTTCTCTCAGAAGTACTCCTCAACATTTGTGGGTAATGTGGGTATATATAGTGTAGGCACAGAAAGTGTGTATCAGACTGGACAGGTTGGCAGAACAGAATGTCTTGCAGGTGTCTTGTGGGAAGGCCTTACCCGCAAGATAGTCGCGAGACACAGCTATCTCCATCTAGCCTGACTCTTCGCGTTCCAACATGTGCAAAGCATATGAGTTACCTCGCGAGATGCTAAGTCGCGGGCTACCCGCGAAAACTCTTCAGTCTTCAATTGCTTAAGTCTTCACACTCTTTCTCTCTCTAACACACAAATCTTACAATGAAATCCCACAATAAATATAGGGTACAAAAGATTGAATAAAATTACAATCAAATTTGGTACGGAATATAAGCCAACACAAACACATAGTTGTAAATAACAACTTTACATAAACATCTCATAAAGACCCATTAATTTTTTTTTTCTTTTTTGGAGAATCAAATACCCATTAATTCTAAATTAGGTACATAGCACATACGCATGCAGTAAGACAGAGATGTGGTTGAAAAAGCATAGTTAAGAACAATTAATGATGAGTGAAAATTTTTAATAGAACAAAAGAGAGAGCATATAAATTCATTGGGCAAATGCATAAACTTCAAATTGGGATTAACCTAAGAATTTAACATTTATAAAATAGAAAATATATTCAACACTACTGTCTATTTCATGCTAGCTAGTTTTAATTATTATTGCGTGCTGGACTCTTAACACCTTCAAATGAAAAAGTCTTTTGGCCTTTTCTATAGAAATCATGAAAGTAAATCATTTTCCATTGATTTATATGAATTGGTTCCATTTTGTGTTTGTGTAGAGCTAAGGTTACTTCAAAATGCATCTTTGTGTACACACAACTGGCCAAAATAAGTGAGCCCAAACTATATATCTAGACACTCGGGTTCTTCGTAATTGTTAGGGAATAATATGTAACACACATTCCACCAACAATCACCCTACAATTTCAAATGTGGCTAAATTGTCCTTATTGTCAAATAAGAAACAACTAAAAATAGATTTGAATTTATCAATGACTAGAGAAAAATAAAACCAATGATTTATATAAAAACCAAGCTCTGATATTATACTAGAATACATCTCCATCGCCTCAAGAAGGATAGACGACTTGATTTTTTATATATATATATATATATATATATAAAAGTCATTTATTTATATTTATTAGCAAACATTTATTTTTTAGAAAGTTTTTGAGCAGACTACAAGTACAGCTGATTATTCAGATATTAGCTGCTAATCTAGACAAGGATATATATATATATATATATATATATATATGTGTGATCATTGTAGTTTCTTGAATACGACCATGTCCGATTGCTACATTCACATATGAATACTGCAAGTTAGAAACCAGTGAGAACCTCACACATCAGCCACGTATCTCTCTTGTTTGCATTGCTTTTTACTTTTATCCATAAATAATGATTACAATATGAATTGAATACGATTGATGGAACGCAATTAAACCAATAATGAATGAGAAATGAACTACTCTTCTTTCTTTTCTTCTAGACATGGTTTCCCAAGCATAGGCCATCATCCAAGTGGACCAAAGCGAGGAATTTGTAGTTGCCATTTGTTTTAGGTCCAGGAACCAATCTTGACCTCTATGAAAATGTCTAATGAACTAAATTATGGGTTCGGAGTTAGTGTACAAACTTCGGAAGATGTTATACTCGGGCATCCATTTGTGTTATTAGGCCATTTTAATATGAAAATTATTAAGGGAGCCCTATCCTAATCATGCATATATTTGAATTAAATAAAACGCACCTAAGGCAACATCACATCACATCATGAAGCAAAAGGAAACAAAGTGAAATTCAAATTCAAATCAGAAATAATGTCAAACAAAATCAGAGCACGCAATAGCAAAGAAATATTTTTATTTCAAAGTCATATTTAAAGCTTGATTATAGTTGAATCTTGGTTAATTATAATCATTTTAATACATATCTCATTACTTCTTTTGTAGGTTCTAGGTTCTATAAGTGAACTAAACCTGTCCAAAAGAGAAGAATTGGAGCAAACAAACTTGTCAGGTTTCAAAATCACTTTTTTATTTTTCTAGGAAACGAAAACTTGTTTTGAAAATAAGAAAACAAAAAGAAAAAGATAGAAAACAAAAACTAAGTGCGAAAACTCATTTCCTTATTGTTTGTTTTTAGACCCCTTAAAACACAATCAGATTAATCTAGTTAATTAGCCAAGTGATTACTTAGTCAAATTATCAGATCTAGATTAATATAAATATATCATATCAATGTAAAGTGCAGAAAATAAAGAACACAAAGATATGATGGCCTAGAAAAACCAAACCGGTAAAAAACCTGGGGAGGATTTAACCTAGCTATCCTCGAGGTAAAACAGCAAAACCACTATGAAAGAATTGAAGTTTGTACAATAGCGACTTAGACCACTAACATCCTATTGCTACCTCGAGTAGAAAACTTACTACCACGACCCCATGATAGTTCCGAGTCCACAGACTACTTCTTTCTTTGGCCTTTGCAAAACACAAACACCCACGTTTGTGACTTTGAGATCCCACTCAAAGGTTTAGCAACACAAACTCTACTGTTTATGAATCTAAGACCACCCTTGAAGGTTTAAATCATCAGCACCTTTGATGACTAGAGAAGGCAGCAACTTCTACAACACCAGATCTTGAGATTCTTCAAGTAATAACATTGGTAGAAAATATGAGAGAGCTTTTTAGGTACAAAACCCTAAATACAAAAGATGCACACTCTTCTCTCTCTGAAAAGCCTAATAAAAACGTGCTTAGGGTTTTCTTTATATACTGGGAGAAGTAGATCTGAAACCTTAATCCTTAATGGGCTTGAATTGCTGTTTGTGCTTAATTAAAATTCTGCAGATACGACTTTCGATCAGTCGAGCCTATTTTTTGATCGATCGAACCAGGCAAATTTTGAAATCTTTTTTATACAGCTTGTATGTTCTTGTATGTTCACGATTTGCCAATTGTTCTAAACTTTTAGAACGTAACAATCTCTCCTTTGGCAATTCGTGACAAAACTTTCATACAAAATGAAATGCTCAAATACAAGAACAACCCAATACAATAAAATGCCCAATTACATCACAAATCCCAATCTAAGACTCTTAACCTGAAGTTGCAAGAAGAGGTAGAAGGTCTTGATCAAAATGTACTTGTCTTTCCTGAAACACTCAACAAACACATCACTACATGTGTGGAAAGAAAGACATATAAACAATAATATGAAACAGAATACAAAAAACAAAAGTAAATTCTAACTCTCCCCCTAAGTTAGATACATCAAAAAGTTTTTATATTCTCCCCCTTTGAAAAACAATTTTATCTCCCCCTAAACAAAACAAATAGGATTCCCACATATTCCCACATTTCATCTAAATCTCTCCCTTTTTGTCACATATTGACAAAGACTACTCAAACAAAGAGTAAACAAAAAACATATGCAACAAAAATCAAGAGAAAATAGAGAATCAAGGAAACAAATGAAAAGCAACAACTCCCCTTATGAACACTTGTTAGGTTTTAAAAATAGATTTCTCCCCTATAAAAATAGGAAAAACAAAACAAGTTTTGGGGAAACTTTAGGAGGTGTGGATAAATAAAAAGACACAAACCAAACTTAAAAACTAAGTTGAGGATACGCATGAAAAAAAACAAATTTCTCTTTCAATAAATGCAAACTTGACACTATGTGACCCATAGACATATGCATGCAATGTGTTTAAGGAAAAATATTTGCACATTGATCATCCATCATATTTCTTAACAGAAATAATTTTTGCAATTCACACATAAAAATAGCATATACTAAAAAGTACATAACTCAAAAATTAATCAATCAATTTTTAAATCAAGTTGAGTACCCAATTTAGCAAAGTGTATGCATGCTACGTGAACGATTTTAGACCCCTTAAAACAACCAGATAGGTTAGCCTAGTTAATTAGCCAAGTTGTTACTTAGTCAAATTATGCAATTCTAGGTTAAAACAATCAAATAATCATATCAAACATATAAAGCAGCAGAAAAATAAAAGACACAATGATAAGATCACCCAGGAAACCACATGGTAAAAACCTGGGGAGGATTTGACCCACCGATCCTCAAGGCAAACTTGAATCCACTATGAAAGAATCGAAGTTCATACAAAAGGACTTACAAGCTCCCCGCTTGACTTCCTAATGCTACCCACCAGTAGAACTTACTGACACGACCACGTGCAAGCTCCGAATCCACGGACTCCTTCTTTCTTGGATTCTCCAATCAGCTACAAGCACCCACGCTTGATATTCTTTAAACTTCAATGGTAGCAACCGAGTTGATCATCAAGATGTTGAAGTAATCTCTATCTTGAAAACCCTAAGCTTTGTGTAAAGGAAAGCTCCTCTAGATCTCACAAGAGATTTACACAAAACAGCAATGTATGAGCAACAATACAACTGGAGCGACTCTAAAAACGTGGCCAGGGTTTTTCTTTATATACCTAGGGTAAAAACAGAAAACCCAAAACGTTTAATGAGTTAGGGCTAAACTGGAATATTCTGCAGAAAAACATTCTGCCCGAGATTCGATCGATCGAGCCTTTCCTTCGATCGATCAAGCCAGGCCGAAATGCACCAATGCATCTGCAGCCACTCGATTCCAACTTTACATGAAAGACCTAACTTTGAGCAAGTCTAAACAAGACTAAATAACCTGTTTTGATCATGGTTTGCCAACAATACAAATCAGAATTCTAAATACATAAAATCTTAAATCTTTAGAACCTAACAAACTCTCCCTTTGGCAATCCGTGACAAAACACAAACAATAAGCTCAAAGTTTACAATTAAGAAGCCCTTTACAAAAATAATGCTCATAAAAACTAAATTCAATCCTAACTATTATCCATCAGTTGCAAGTGTAGACAGCAGCTCAATTGAATCAACCTGTATATTCCTGAAATACTCAACAAACGCATAAACGCATGTGTGACAGAAAATAGTATATAAACAGGTATAACATTCTTGTATGATTCACACAACACATAATAGAGACATATATCAATGAATAACTCATAGAATATAAATCAATAAACAGTGAATCCAAAAAAACAAGAATCAAATAAAAAAATCATGTATATCTATCAATGTTACTCCCCCTAACATGAATATCCCAAAAATGATATACAAGGTGAAGCGCCTAAATACAATCTACTTCACAAAACAAACAAAATCTCCCTAACTACAAAACTCCTCTACAAACTCTACTCCCCCTTTTTGTGACAGAATGCCAAAGGGCAATCATAATCCATTATCAAAAGGAGGTGGTGAGTGTGAACGAAGACGCACTAGATCAACTCGTAAAGCTCGGATTTCATCAAAAAGTTCCACCAAAAGCTAACCATGAGCCGCCTGAACGGTTATGACAGTCTCCAAAGTACGACGGGTATTAAAGTCATCCGATGGAGGTGGAGGAATAGCAGCAGTAGCAGCATCAGGATCAGGAACAACCTCACCAGCAGGACCTGTAGAAGAAGAGGGAGGAGGTGTGGACCCAAAAGGCTCAGACCTAGGGTGTTTAGAGCCAGCTCGAAGGTGAGCAGCCTTCTGTCTAAGAAAAGACGCACCTATAGGAGCAATCACATGAATGGGATCAGAGGAAGGGAAGCCACCAAGATCAAGATAAAGTAAAATCCTATGAATGAAAATAGGATGAACAAGGGCATGAGCAGAAGATGAACTCCTATAAACTTCGTTCAAAGAACGAAGAAACAAATGGGGAAAACTGATAGGAGCATTAGTGACAAGAGCGTACAAAAATACACACCACTCGAGAGGAATGGTGTGAAGATGAGAAATGGGCCAGATAGAGTGACAGGTTATCCTAAAGAAGAGATAGTGTAATTCAGAAAGCTCAGCAGTGGTGATCCTAGGATCAGAACCCCACTGGATAGATGACCCAGTGATGTAAGACATGACATCACTCAAAACAGGAGACTCATCATAAGGATAGACAGGGTGCTGTACCAAAGGTACCCCTAAAGCATCAGCCACTACCTTAGGAGTAATGGTGTACTCTACACCTCGTATCTAACTCTTTACCAAAGTGTTGGAATCATAGACGCGGATAGAGATGTTCGAGTAGAACTCTCTAATCAAGGTAGCAGGTGGAGGAGGATCAGAAATATCCACCAAGGGTAACTAGCCCCTACGCTCAAAGTTCGCCCTAATGGCAGGATCAAGCTCATCTAAGATGACAGAACGCTCAGACCATATTTTCCTTTTAAGGTTCAGCTTATCATAAACCTCTTGGTTTTTCTCACTAGGAAATTTCTCTCGGTCAAAGGGAGGAGGGGAAGGAGTAGATGAGGTGATAGACCTACGAGCCCTAGTTTTCCTAGGCATGATGCTAAGGAAGGACAGAGACACAAGAGAAAAACAACAGAACAAAAGAAGCAAAAACTAAGGGCAGACTGCAAGTTAGCACAAAAAAAATATAGAGCAAAAATCTATATGATGCATGAACAGTTAAAATGACATGATGCATGTACTAATGCAGGTAACAAAGTTCAATTTTAAGTTCAATTGCACAAAATTGGCTCGAGCATAGAGTTTCTAACAAAAACACCAAAAATTTGAAAAACCACTTGATAATTTTGAAACACATGGATGAATTAAGCATTACAAAGCATAACACAAAGATTATAATGCCTAATTACATCTAATCAACAAGCCAATTTCATCAATTTCTACTTAATTGAACAAAATCCCCAATTCGGAACTAAACATAAATCCTAGAAATTTCAATTTCTCATAAAACCCAAAATTGATCAAAACAAACTATCACAATCAAGTTTATAACATGTCCCCATAAAAACCCATCGATCAATTTCACAGAATTGGGCATGAAACATCAAAAATCCCAATTCAAGAGAGGTCCGAAAATTTTAGAGAAAAATGCATGAAAAATGCAAATAAACTCAAAAATGAGGGGCAAAAGAGACTAACCGGCTTGAGGAAAGAGAAACTTTGCAAAAAATTTGGAGGAAAACGACAAAAAATTCGCTGTAGATCCTTGCCTTGTCGGAGAGAGAAAAGAAGTTTAAAAAAAACTTTTGAAAAGATAAGGGAATCAGTCAAAGAACACTATTTGAAAAAGCTGATTCACAACTTTCGATTGATCGAAAATTACTTTCGATCGATCGAGTCACTCTGAAATTTTTAAAAGGAATTTTAAAATTTTCGATCGATCAAAAAACAGACTGGATCGATCGAAACAGGCAGCGGATCACAGTATTTTGGAAAAAATTACAGTTTTGAAAATCTCAAACCAATTTTTGAAAAAGAACCCCTCAAAGCATTGAAATCAATGAAACACAATGCATGAGTATGAGATGAAATGGAATGATTTTTCAAAAACCCAAATTTGTAATCCCAGTTTCTCCAAAGAAAGTTTCAGCCAGTTCATCCTTTAATTTCTCAGACAAAATAATGTTTTGCATAATTCTCAAGATATTTTCAAACTTGGTTGGTCAGACCAAAAACACACTGTACAATGTTTAGTAAAGAGTAACTCGTGTAGTGTGTGCAAACTAGCAAAAGCTTGAGATACATGTGAGGTGATATGTGAATAGAAATCAATCACAAAGTCTACAAAATTCATCGCACAGAATTTAAAAGAGACTATCACCTAAAGAGTTACATCATATAACTCCCACATCTCCTAGAACATAAGCTTGCAATCATGTAAATTTCTTGAATTTAGCCTCTTAATTATGTGAATTGGCATCAAGCCTAATAGTACACACCAGTTTTAATTAAGTGAATTGGCATCAAGCCTTATAGTACACACCAATTTTAAGCATTAAGCAGTTAAGCCGAGGCTACACCTTATGTTCTTTTTGTGCATATGCTACACTTTCTCGAGCACAAAATCTTATGATATGCACTAAGGTGTTCATGATTGGCTAGTGAACAGTGGTGAGATGGTTATTTATGTCTTTCTCAAAAGGATCAAGTCCGACAGTCAAATAACATGCGACTTCAAGATTAAGACAAAGTGATAAACACCATAAACATCTTTCCCACACAACATGCACTACAAAGGTTCAACTAGTCAAGTGCAATAAATAAGCTCATCAAAGCTAAACAAGGTACATAAGATATGTTATATGAAAATAAATTGACCAACCTTGTCTTCAAAGACCAAGAACAATAGTGCCAAACACAATTTGCTTTTCCCTTTTTTTTTTTTTTAAATTTAAAAGAGAAAACAAATAAATCCTAGAATGAAATGCATGAATGTAATGCAATGCAAATCCTAGAAACAAACAAAAGCAATAAAAACCAAAGAACAATGGTCACAAAGGAATGAGCAGTGAAGCACAAGGACCAAGAAAGCCACAAGAGACTAAGGACACCGAAGCACACCAATCACTTGACGAAGTGTCTCAAACTTACTTCCATCAAGCGGTTTGGTAAAGATGTCAGCATTTTGACGATCAGTAGGAATATACTCAAGAACAACAATTTTCTTTTCAACCAAGTCCCTAATGAAGTGATATCTAAGTTCAATGTGTTTGGTCTTAGAGTGCTGAACAGGATTCTTAGATATATCTATAGCACTGGAATTATCACAATAGACAACCATGGTGTCTTGAGGAATCCCATAATCACTCAACAGCTTTTTCATCCAAAGGAGCTGAGAACAACAACTCCCAGCAGCAATATATTCTGCCTCAGTAGTGGATAAAGAAACAGAATTTTGCTTCTTACTCATCCAAGCCACAAGATTGGCTCCAACATAAAAACACCCCCCAGTGGTGCTTTTTCTGTCATCAGCATTCCCAGCCCAATCAGAATAAGAAAACCAAGCAAGAGACAAATTAGACTCCTTGCTATAAAATAATCCATGGTCACAGGTTTCACTTACATATTTTATAATTCTCTTAACAGCATTTAAATGAGAAACCTTAGGGTTAGACTGAAATCTAGAGCAAACACCAACAGTGAAAGATATATCAGGCCTACTAGCAGTCAAATACAAAAGACATCCAATCATGCTTCTATACAAAGTAACATCAACAGACTCACCTGATGGATCAATTGTTAATTTTGCATTAGCAGCCATCGGTGTTCTAGCATGAGCAGCCTTGTCCAGTCCAAATCTTTTCACCAGATTTCTTGCATACTTAGCTTGATTTATGTAGATTCCTGACTCTGTTTGCTTTACCTGTAATCTTAAAAAATAAGTCAGTTCACCAACCATGCTCATTTCAAACATTGCCTTCATTTCATCTGCAAAAGAATGAGCAAGAGAATCATTAGTAGCACCAAATACAATGTCATCTACATAAATTTGAGCTACAACAAAACCATTCTTATCATTTCTTATGAAGAGAGTTGTATCTGCAGATCCCCTTTTAAATCCATGCTCAGTGAGATATGCAGTCAATCTGTCATACCAAGCCCTAGGAGCTTGTTTCAACCCATAGAGAGCTCTCTTCAATTTGTAGACATCATCTGGTCTGTGAGGATCAACAAAGCCTTTAGGTTGCTCAACATATACTTCTTCTTGTAGCATCCCATTCAAGAAAGCACTCTTGACATCCATTTGATACAGCTTGAAGTTTAGGTGACTTGCTATGGCCAACAGTATCCGGATGGATTCTAACCTAGCCACTGGTGCAAAAGTCTTATCAAAATCAATTCCTTCCACTTGTGTGTACCCTTATGCAACAAGTCTTGATTTGTTTATGATCACAGTGCCATGTTCATCTGACTTGTTCTTAAAGATCCACTTAGTTCCAATCACATTTACACTTTTCGGTCTAGGAACTAGTTCCCACACATCATTCCGAATGAATTGATGAAGTTCTTCATGCATGGAATTTACCCAATTAGCATCTTGAAGTGCTTCATCCACCTTCTTCGGTTCAAATTGGGACAGATAGCATAAGTGAGTAATCACATTCAAAGCTTTTGATCTCAATCTTATGTTATCATTCAGACTACTCAATATATTTGTGGATGGATGATTAAGTCTCACTCTAGAGGATGGACCTTTTACTAAAGATGTGGAGGTACCTTTCTGTTCAAACGGAGGACTGAGCTCACTTTGTACCTGTTGAGTTTCACAAACCGGAGTGGATGGTTCTGAATTTGATGGTATTGAAACTGTATCATTTAACACCAACAACTCTTCCTCACTATGTTTCCCAACATACTCAGCAGGAAGGGAATCATCAACTTCTAAAGACTTATCATGAGCAAGAGCAGTGCTTTCTGTAGGTGCTTCTGAACACACTTCATCATTTATCACAACATTTAAAGATTCCATGACTGTTTTGGTTCTCAGATTGTACACTCTATACGCTCTACTAGTGGAAGAGTACCCTAAAAAATATCCTTTGTCACTTTTTGCATCAAACTTTTCTAGATTCTCTCTATCACGTAGAATGTAGTAGTCACTGCCAAATATTCTGAAATATTTGACAACAGGCTTCTTCCCTCTCCAGAGTTCATAGGGAGTTTTCTTAGAATCAGGTCTGAAATACACACGATTGAGGGTATGACAAGTAGTGTTGACAGCTTCTCCCAGAAGGATTTTGGCAACTTTTTGTTGTGTAACATAACTCGTGTCATCTCCTGTACAACCCTGTTTTTCCTTTCCACAATCCCATTTTGTTGAGGTGTCTTGGGTGAAGAGAACTCTTGATGAGTGCCTTGATCATTGCAGAAAGTAGCCAGCTTGGTATTCTCAAATTCTCTTCCATGATCACTTCTTATTCTGGCTATCACAGTATCTTTCTCAACTTGCAACTTCTTGCACAGATGTATCATCTTCTCAGGAGCCTGAGCTTTATCTTTCAAAAGCACAACCCAAGTATATCTAGTAAAATCATCTACAACAACTAGAATATACTTCTTTCCACCCAAACTCTGAATTCTGGCAGGACCCATGAGATCAATGTGTAGTAACTTTAGAGGTCTTGAAGTTTGAACACTAGTCACAGACGGATGCTTGGATTTCACTTGTTTACCTATCTGACATGGCCCACAAATGCACTTCTCTATCTTCTCAAACTTAGGTAAACCAATAACTGCCTCACATTTGGAAATCTTCTCTAACTGCTTATGACTGGCATGTCCCAATCGTTGATGCCACAAATCAACTTGATCAATTTTAGCACTAAAGCACTTGTTGTTCACACTTGGTGTTATACCATAATAGTTGTCAACAGTCCTTACACCAACACACATACAGTCACCTCCTCCATCAAGTATCTCAAATTCGTACTTGGTGAAAAGAACATTTAATCCGTTGTCGCAAATCTAGCTTATGCTGAGTAAATTTGCCTTCAGTCCATCAACATACCAAACATCTTCAAATACTGGCAGTCCTGGAATATCCACAGTTCCAATACCTCTAATCACAGATTTGCTCCCATCTCCAAAAGTGACTGTTCCAATCTTTCCTTCAAAGAGAGTTTTGAATAAACTTTTGTTTCCTGTCATATGCCTGGAACAACCACTATCCAAATACCAAAGACAAGAATCACGTGCCTTTAAGGCGGTTAAAGCAGTTTAGCATAAATAATTCTTATCACAAGTGATTATGCCAAGATACTCAAGGAAAGATTTAATAGAAACAACAAGAGGCAAAGACAACAAGTAGACAAGTTGATATATAAGCAAAATAATTTTCCAAAAATGCATAACAGCAGGGGTCAAGGATCAGCTCAGAGATCAAAAAATCTCTAACAAGAGAGCAACCCACTCTGATACCACTTGAACAGTTTTAGAGCCCTTAAAACAACCAGATTGGTTAGCCTAGTTAATTAGCCAAGTTGTTACTTAGTCAAATTATGCAATTCTAGGTTAAAACAATCAAATAATCATATCAAACATATAAAGCAGCGGAAAAATAAAAGACACAATGATATGATCACACAGGAAACCACACGGTAAAAACCTGGGGAGGATTTGACCTACCGATCCTCAAGGCAAACCTAAATCCACTATGAAAGAATCGAAGTTCATACAAAAGGACTTACAAGCTCCCCGCTTGACTTCCTAATGCTACCCACCAGTAGAACTTACTGACACGATCACGTGCAAGCTCCGAATCCACGGACTCCTTCTTTCTTGGATTCTCCAATCAGCTACAAGCACCCACGCTTGATATTCTTTAAGCTTCAATGGTAGCAACCGAGTTGATCATCAAGATGTTGAAGTAATCTCTATCTTGAAAACCCTAAGTTTTGTGTAAAGGAAAGCTCCTTTAGATCTCACAAGAGATTTACACAAAACAGCAATGTATGAGCAACAATACAACTGGAGCGACTCTAAAAACGTGGCTAGGATTTTTCTTTATATACCTAGGGTAAAAACAGAAAACCCAAAACGTTTAATGAGTTAGGGCTGAGCTGGAATATTCTGCAGAAAAACATTCTGCCCGAGATTCGATCGATCGAGCCTTTCCTTCGATCGATCGAGCCAGGCCGAAATGCACCAATGCATCTGCAGCCACTCGATTCCAACTTTACATGAAAGACCCAACTTTGAGCAAGTCTAAACAAGACTAAATAACCTGTTTTGTTCATGGTTTGCCAACAATACAAATTAGAGTTCTAAATACATAAAATCCTAAATCTTTTGAACCTAACACTACGTGTGAAAATAATGAGAGATATGACTGCAAAACTGCAAGATGGATACAGAAAACAATGCAATTCATGTAAATCCTAAACATAAATGATGCATTAAAAAAAATTTTTGGTCAAAAACTTAGAAACTGAAAATTTTTCAGTTTCGATCGGTCGAGCATTGATCGAATACCAATCGAGCCAGGCAGATTCAAACCAAAATATTTATCACAATTTCGATCGGTCGAGAGACAGATTTGATCAATCGAAAATCTGGAAAAATCAAATTTTTGAAAAATATGGCAGTTTAATGCAGAAACTCCTCAAAGCATAGTGTTTCATGAATGAAATGCATGACTATGAGATTAAAAGTTTTTCAAAAACACTAGAATTCAACCCAGATCTTCCAAAAACAAGTTTTTCATCCAATTTGTCCCCAAAACTCAAACATTAAACACATTTTGCATCAAAATCAAGGAACATATAATCTTGGATGGTCAAAACAAATTCACACACAATATCATGTACCAAGTTTAGCAAAGAGTAACTTGTGTTGTGTGTGCAACTAGTAAAAGCTTGAGTTACATGTGAGGTGATATGTGAATAGAATTCAATCACAATTTCTACAAAATTCATCACATAAATTTGAAAGAGACTATCACCTAAAGAGTTACATCATATAACTCCCACGTCTCCTAGAAAACAAGCTTGCAATCATGTAAGTTTCTTGATTTGCCTCATAATGTACACACCAATTTTATTTGATTAGAAACTTATTAATAATAGTCGGGATAATGTACACACAAATTTTATTTGATTTAAAGTCATTATAGCCCAATAATGTACATACCAATTTTAGCATTTAAACCGAGGCTACACCTTATGTTCTTTTTGTGTATGTACTACACTTTCTCGGGCATAAAATCTTATGATATGTACTAAAGTGTTCATGATTGGCTAGTAAACAGTGGTGAGATGGTTATTTATGTCTTTCTCATTAAGTTCAAGTCCATCAATCAAAGGCATGTGACTTTAAGATCAAGATCATGTGATCAAAAAATATAAACATCTTCCCACACAACATGCACTACAACACTTCAACTAGTAAAGTGCAACAAATAAGCTCATCTAAGCTAAATAAGGTACATAAACATGTTATGTAAAGATAATATGGCCAACCTTGATTTCAAATCCAAGAAAAATAATACAAAACACAAAAATCTTTTTGGTTTTAAAAAATTAATGACCAAAAACAAAAAGCACACATTATGCTAAATGAACAATGCAAAGCCATGCATGATAGTGCTTAACTAAGATATAGAGGGTACATAAACAAGAAATATCAATTTCTTAATTAACCCATGAGTACATGTACAAACTAGTACATACTCACACAAAATCAGAAATAGCTTAGCACTTATATAACACATACTATTCAAGTTTCTCCACAATGTCAAGCATGTTCTAAATCAAGAGAGAGATATAATAATTTTTGAAAATTTTCAATGTTTTTGGATTTTTTTTTTAATAAAAAAAAAAACCTAAAGAAAAAAACAAAAGTCCACAAACGATTGAAAAAATTAAATCAGGGACAAGTCAGCAACACTCACCTTAGAGAATCTTTTCTCACCCATATAGCACGAGTCTTCCGCTTTATAGGTGAAAATCCATGTGAAGCAGAGTGTATTTGAGAGATTACACCAATCTTCTGAGAAAGACTGAAATCCTGCAAATTCCTTTCACAAGCCAATAAGCTCAAATTTTTCAAAAGAATATGAAACAATTTATATGGACTTATGACAGGAGAAATATCATCACATATCCTAGACTGAAACACAGAATGCTTAAATTTCAATTTATGACAATTAGGACAAATGTGACCGAAGACACCACAAAAGTAACAAACATGAACAAATTTAGGAACATCAATATTCCTAACAGCAAATCTAGTCTCAGATTTTGGTTTTTGCCTCAACAAAGAACAATTTGGTCTAATATGACCAACAACACCACAACGGTGACAAGTAGGCACAAAAACAGATTTATTATGCTCTCTAACAATAGGTTTAGACATAGGTTTATAAACTTCAGCGTTTACATCAGAACTTTTACCTTTGTCTATCCTAGCAAAATAAGCCTTTTCTGTATTATTCCTCTTGAAATGAGGGATATAAACTTTCTCAGTTTTAGGCTTAAGAGAAACAGAAACACTTCTGTTATCAACAGCAGGCTTAGTACTAGTTAAATTTTCAATTTTAGCTTTAGATTCAACTAACTCTTATTCCAAGCTTTTCATCTTCTCATCTTGAGATGAAATTTGATTTCTCAAAAATTCATTCTTTTTATTAGATTCATCTAATCTAACAATCAATTCCTCTTTTTCTAGATTAGCCAATTTTAACTCTTCCTTGAATTTCATAGCAATTTTCATAGATTTCAATAATTCCTTACAAAGAGTTTCACAGGCATCAATAAGATCAACAGAAACAACATTGTCCTTTTTATTGAAATCATCACAGTCAAAAACAGTAAGACACTTAAAATTATCCATGACAACAGAGGTGAAGGATCAGCTCTTAGATCAAAAGATCTACAACAAGAGAGCAACCCACTCTAATATCACTTGTTTGTTTTTAGACCCTTAAAACACAATCAGATTAACCTAGTTAATTAGCCAAGTGATTACTTAGTCAAATTATTAGATCTAGGTTAACACAAATATATCATATCAATGTAAAGTGTGAAAAATAAAGAACGCAAAGAAATGATGACCCAGGAAAACCAAACCGGTAAAAAACTTGGGGACGATTTAACCTAGCTATCCTCAAGGTAAAATAGCAAAACCACTATGAAAGAATTGAAGTTTGTACAATAGCAACTTAGACCACTAACATTCTATTACTACCTCGAGTAGAAAATTTGCTACAACCCCATGATAGCTCTGAGTCCACGGACTACTTCTTTCTTTGGCCTTCGCAAAACACAAACACCCATGTTTGTGACTTTGAGATCCCACTCAAAGGTTTAGCAATACAAACTCTCCTGTTTGTGACTCTAAGACCACCCTTGAAGGTTTAGATCATCAACACCTTTGATGACTAGAGAAGGCAGCAACTTCTACAACACCGGATCTTGAGATTCTTCAAGTAATAATACTAGTAGAAAATATGAAATAGCTTTTTAGGTACAAAACCCTAAATACAAAAGAGGCACATTTTTCTCTCTCTGAAAGGCCTAATAAAAACATGCTTAGGGTTTCCTTTATATATTGGGAAAAATAGATCTAAAACCTTAATCCTTAATGGGCTTGAACTGATGTTTGGGCTTAATTAAAATTCCGCAGATACGACTTTCGATCGGTCGAGCCTGTTCTTCAATTGATCGAATCAGGCAAATTTTGAAATATTATTTCTGCAACTTGTATGTTCTTGTGTGTTCTCGATTTGCCAATTGTTCTAAACTTTTAGAACCTAACACTTATGAGAAAGAAGAAAGTGACAACAGTTACTTAAACAGGAAAACACAGAGAACAAGTGTACAGTACGTACCAACTCGCTTTGAATAGAAAGCACCAACAAAAAATTTCAAGAGATTGTGTAGGCCTTTCGTAGACCGAAGCTCTCTCTCTCTCTCTCACAACACCTTTATCCTATCAAGTAGATGCTATAGATAGGCCAGTTTAGCTCTTAAATTATAGGCACTGAGTAAATAGGCCAGTGGTGCTGAATTGCTGATAATACTTAGACTCTCGGTGCTCATGTGGAGGAGATCGTTGTTGCACTGATCTCTATTTTTATCACACGTCTAGCTAGTGTAGAGAGGCCAATTTTGATCATGCCATTGGAGTTCATACTGTATGTTTTGGCAAAAGCCACGATGCTATTTTTAATGGTTTTTTGGTTTGTATGTTTTTGAAAGGCCTAAGAATGGGCCTGGTGATTAATTTTTGTTGAATTATTTGGGTTAAATTTCAAATTCTTATTGAATTATTTGGGCTAAATTTATTTCATTAGGGGGCCACGAATTATGTTGGGTTAAATCCTTAAATTTTATATTTTTATATTACTACACAATTTTTTTCTTTCTTGTTTTTATATGCAATTTAGGGTGGCCATAATATAAGGACAAAGTTTTGTTACAAAATTGGTTGTAGTCGAAAACTACAACCTTACTCAATATCTTTTTATTGGAGGTAAATTTTGACAAATTCACCATTGGATTACATATTCTTCTTATAACCTTCATGCTTGCAAAATTTCTAAAAAATAAATGATCAATAGCTATGTCATCAATAAATTGTTTAAATTGCAAGTTTTTGTAGTTTAAAATTATGCATAAGATATAAGCTTATAGATGATATAGTAAATAATATTGGATTGATACAAAATTTGACATGTGTATTAAGAGCATAAAGAATATACAATTCAATGGTTAAATTTTCAAAATGTGTAGTAACATTTATTTTATTGAGTAAGGTTGTAACCTTAAGCTACAACCAATTTTGTAGCTAATTTTTTTTTTGGTGAAAAGATGATATCATTAAAAAGCTAAGCAACAAGACAATCTTAAGCTACATCCCATTGAGGTCTCTCTCAAACACATGTAATTTGTCCACAGGTGGACTATCATAAAGAAGAAAATTAGCATTCATCCTAAAGCTCATCCTAGCTAAACCATCAGCACATTGATTGGCTTGCCAGAAGCAGTGTTTAATACGAACTTGATGAAACTGGGTAATCAACTGCCTACAGTCATCCAAAATAGGGGAAATAATGTTATTAACATAAGATAAATTCCCTAAAACATCAACAATGGACTTAGCATCGAACTCAATTTCAAGACAATGAATATTTAGATTGCAGCAAAGCTTAAGGCCCTCACGAAGCCCCCACAACTCAGCGGCAAAACTGCTAGTGACCCTAATCCGTTTGCTAAACCCAACTACCCACTACCCATTATCATTCTTGACTACTCCTTCACAACCAGCTAGGCCGTGAGACCCATGCTTGGCCCATCCGTGTTCAGCTTTTTCCAACCTTGCACAGGTCTCTCCCACCTAATTCTCCTTATGACTCTATGGGTTTGCAACCTTGGAGTTGCCACACAGTGAAGATATTCACTAGCTTGATACACAACCTCCAAAGCCAGCTTCGGGTTTCTTCCTTTCCTATTAAACACAAGATTATTCCTACTCTTCCAAATGTTCCAAAGAGCAAAGGGAAAAGCAATCTTCCATGGAGGACCCGTGTCATGCATCTTATCATTGGATCTTACATTGAGTGACAGCCAATCCAGCAGGTTACAACGCCAAAAATCATAATTGGAAGCAGTGACCCCTAGCTAATTCCACAATTGTTTCAAGTGAATGCAATCTCTAAGGGCATGCAAGATAGTTTCTACACCATTGCAGCAAACAGGGAAAACATTGTCTTGGACCACTCCTCTTCTTTCTAAACAAGCTTTGACACTAATACTATTGTGAGCACACAACCACAAAAATGTTTTAATTTTTAGGAGCAAGTCTGCCTTCCAAATCTAGCTAGCTGAGAGAAGGCCATTGAATCTGAAGACTCCATAACAATCCTATATGCACTTTTGACATCAAAGGCCCCATGAGGCGACCCGACCCAAGCCAACTTGTCCGATCCACCACCTAAGATCGTAGTGGGGATTGCAAGAATCAAACTCTTGACTTCATCAGGTAAATCAAAAGGTAATTTCCCCCAATCTTAGCCAACATCAAGCATAATATCTCTAACTTCTAGACGACTTGCTTCTTGGGAAATAGGCCCTTGAATCAACTGCCTAAGGGATCCCCCATTCGTCTAATTGTTGTGCCAAATATTTAGGCTGCTATTTTTGGTCACCAACCATCTACAACCCTTATTAAAAGTGTCCATACCTTTCTTCATTGCTGCCCATATTGAGGAGCAAGAAAGTTTATCTGCATTTGTAGCTGCTCTTCTCCTTTGGCTGCAATATTTCATCTTTAAAACTTTCACCCACGGTGCCTCCCCCTCCGTATAAAACCTCCAATTAAGCTTGGATAGGAGAGTAACATTCCTCCCTTTGGCTGATTGCAAACCCAAACCCCCTTCCTCTTTGGCTTTAATCACTTTCTCCCAACCAACCCAATGAACCTTCTTGGCTAAATCTGTTGACCCCCATAGGAAGTTCCTATTCACTCTATCCAAGCCATCCAATACCCTTCCTGGAAGGTAAGAGCATTGCATAATATATGAAGGAATGGCAGCCAATGAAGCTTGAATGAGCACCCTATGACCAGCCAAAGATAAAAGGTTCGCATTCCACCCGGATAATTTTTGCTTCACTCTATCAAAAATAAAATTATAATCTTGAAAGGAAGAACTTTGTTGTTTTAGCAGAAATCCAAGGTATTTACCAAGAAACGCCATTGAGGCAAACCCCAATATATCATAAAAGGACTCCCTAGTATCCCTATCCACATTTGGAGAAAAGTACACCCTTGATTTAGCTTCACTCACCATTTGTCCATAAATACTACAAAATGTATCCAAAACATCTCTAATAGCTGCACAATTTACCCCATCAGCTTTTGCAAAGAGCATCAAATCATCTGTAAAGAACAAATAAGGGAAAGCTGGACTACTCTAAGATGCCTTCACTGGCTACTAGAGCTTCAAACTACATTTCTCTTCAATAAGCTACCCAAGATAGTCCATGCAAAGGATGAACAAGTATGGTGAAATTGAGTCTCCCTGCCTTATACCTCTAGAGGGAAAGATCTGGTCAAGGGCTTCTTCATTGAATAAAATAGATGTAGAAACTGTTGACACACAACTCATGATGACATCTATAATATCCATTGGGAGATTCACCCGAATAAGCATGTCTCTGATGAAATTCCACTCTAGCTTATCATAAGCTTTCTCCAAGTCTATCTTAAACACCATAGAAGCTGCCCTACCCTTTTTCTTCCCATGGGAATGAATGATCTCTTGAGCAATAATAATATTATCAATCCCTTTCCTTCCCGGCACAAAATCCATTTGCATTGGAGAGATGAGTTTGTCCAAGTAAGGTCGAAACCTTGCCACAATAATTTTTGTTACCACCTTATACACCGTGTTGCACATACTAATTGGTCTATAACTGCCCAAGGTTTCAGGACCCTGAATTTTTGGAATCAATGCAATGTGGGAACTATTCATAGCTTCCGGCACTTTTCTTTCTGTAAAAATCCTTTGAACCTCCTCTATCATGGAACTTCCCACAGTGGCCCAAATTTTTTGAAAGAACCCCGCATGAAGCCCATCTGGGCCAGGGGCCTTGAAAGGTTTCAAAGACCAAAGGGCTTGCCTTTATCTCTTCCTCAGAAGCACCCTTACTAATACTCTCCTTCTCTAAATTTGAGAGCCTAGGCTACCATTGAGAAATAGTGGGGTCCATTCTAGTCACACAAGAAAGAGAAGACAAGAAGATTCGATCAAAACCACTCCTAATAAAATCCTTAATCTCACCCTCCTCATGAATCCAATCCCCCATTGCATTCTTGATAGCCATGATTTGATTCCTCTTCTGTCTAATCAAAGTTGAGACATGGTAAAAGGTTGTATTCCGGTCACCCTGAATCATCCAATTTACCCTGGACTTCAAAGCCCACAACTCCTCTTCCTGATTCAGCACAAGGTCAAGCTCCTTTAGAAGCTCATCTTACAACTTCACAAGAAAATCTGATGGTCTTAAAGCCAGAGCTCTTTGAATACCATTTAGCCTCAACATCAAATTCTTTTTCCTAGTGAAAATATTCCCAAATTGATTTTTATTCTACTGCTTAGCTTTCTATGTAAAACAATTAGTAGCATCCACCAACCTATTATTCCTCTCCAACACATGATACACTATCGGAAAAAAAGAAGAAGGATCCAGATGGGTTCTCGGTTGTGTCTCCAAAAGCACTGGACAATGATCCAAATGGCACTGAGTCAAATGGGTTACTTTAGCATTAGGGTACATCACACACTAACTCGAGTTTACAAAATATCTATCAATTCTCTCCTGAATCAAAGCTTGAACCTCCCTTCTATTCGTCCAAGTGAAACAAGGCCCCACAAACTCAATATTCATCATATTACACCTATCTAGACACTCCTTAAACAATAAAGACCTATTGATGCTCACCGATCTACCCCCAAATTTATCCTTGCTAAGGAGGGGTTCATTAAAGTCTCCTACCATAACCCAAGGCATATTATGTAATTCAGCAACACTCATTAGATTTTTCCACAAAACTTTCCTTTCAACATTCCTAGGAATAGCATACATAGTAGAAAATAACCAGCTATCGTTAGTCAAATGTACCTTCACCTTAGCATGAATTTACTGTTCAGTACTTAAGAGTAAGGATATATCAACCCTGTCAGCATTCCATAGAACCCAAAGACCTCCTGCATAGCCAATGGAGTTGGTATGGATTGCTCCATTGAACGGCAACAAATCCGTGATCTCCCTAGCTCTATCTCCCCTAACACGGGTTTCCATAACAACCAAGATAGTTGGGTTGTGGTTCTGTACCAATTCACTGACACGCGTCTTAAAGGAGGACTTCAAAGCACCTCTGCAATTCCATATAATGATATTCATTAGAAACTTGTGTGAAGGAGTGGGGCATTCAACACTGAGGGACCTTAATTTCGTCTCCTACTTCAAGTTCCATCTTGTCCGTCTCAAGACCTCCTTTGTTTATCCCTCTCTTGAAAACAAAGTCACCATGTGTTGCAAAATCCCCAACTCCATTTCCTAGGAGGCTAATAGCATATTGAAACCCATCGTTGGTTGGAAAACTTGCACCAGAGACGTGGTTGGCTTGTTCCCTACGATGAACAATGCTATCGGCTACCCTTCCAACATCCGTCGTTTCGTCAGACACTCCGAAGGCTTCACACTGCATAGCACAAGGGCTTGAGATATCTGAGGCAAAGACTCCCACATCAGTTTTCATTCCTCCATTGGTAAAGGTACATCCGCCAGAAAGCACCACCACGGGTACAACACCTCTGCCTAAGCCGGGTTTGAGTATGAGAGCCACCTTTCCTTCACACTCTTCTCCGTTAATAGGAATATATCTTTCCATGCTTTCTTGAATTTGGAGCTGAACCACCCCATGATTCGGGTTGGGCTTGCTTGAATCTCAGCCAAGACAATCTCCGGAATCTCCACAATCACTCCCTCCACATTTATTTCCCAATATTGATACCGTGGAGGCTGTGAACTAAACGACATCAGTAACTCTCGGTCTTGCTTCTGGCCTGTGGCACTGTCCGTCACGCACCATCGGATCTGCACTTGCCTTTAGCTAACTGAAATTAGTGCAACTTGAGCTTTGGACCCCAACGGCGTTGCTAGATTCACCAAGGATAACCCTATTGCATGCTGCCCTTTTTTTCCCTTTCACCAATGATAGCCTTAGATAGTTTTAAGAAGATTTAGGCCAAGCTGAAATGATGTTTGTATCACCACTTTTTAGCATCTAAGTTGGGCTTAGTTGGGCTTGATGCTTACCCTCTTTCCTTATGCTTTGGACCACAGATGCTATTTGGGCCTTGTCTAAAAGTTTTAGAGGAGATAATGTCCTCTTGGCTTCCCTTGTTGGCCCATCAAGCGCAACATCCCAATCCAAATTCCCATTCTCCTTATTACCGTTACCTCTGAAACTAAAACCATTCATCTATCGAGGCGAGGTCCCACTACTCTTCTTTGATTTTGTCCCATGCTTCCTATGAGCCACCACAATCCATGGCCCGTACACACCATCTTGCACGTCCACTTGCTCTGAACTAAGCATTAAACCACTAGTCCCCTCCCCGCTTCTCGGTCTGTCAATGGCATGAGTTTCGTGTGAGGTTGAACTTATCTCACCAACCTCCTTCATCCCCGCCTTCGAGGGCGACGGTTCTTACTGGATAAGGACATTTCCAATGCTACGAAGATAGGGAGACGTGAGCAACAGATTTGCTACAAAGGAATACATAAATTATGTTTTGGGTGTGGACGTTTAAGGCACAGGAAGGAGCATTGCACACAGAGCCTTGCAAACCTCCCTCTAGTTTCAAACGCCATGAATATGTCTACTCTAAGGACATTTCCAATGGCTTTCCTAATGAGTTGTAGCGCCTCCGCATTGTAGTACTTGATGGGGAGCTCTTAAGTCTAACCCAAATTGCAATGGAAGATACATTTGCTAAGGTAGGCTCAAAATCTAGTTCCCATGGTCTGATAGATAGAAACTGGTCTCCAATAAACCACAGACCTTTTCTCAAAACTTTCTCATAATCTTCGCCAAAGGACAACCTCGTAAGGAAGAAGCTGTGACCCAAATCCACATAATCTAGCCTTCCTGCTGGTTTTCATAAAGCAAGGGGTTTTGCTTGAATGAAGTTAAAATCCACACTCCATCCGTAGACTTTCATGATAAAAGCTCTTGCCCATGGCTTACGAATTTTTTGATTAAACTCCCTAGAGAATTTCATAGCAACCAGCCTTTGCCGAAGTGTTTCCACCTCACCATCTGACTTAGCATCATCGTCCATACCATCCTCGAAGCTAAAAGCTTATGAGAAAGCCCCTAGGATCTCTCCCAAAAGCTTGTCTTTGAATGAAGCACTCGGGCTCCACGATCCCTCAGCGTGGTTAGGTGACGCAGGACCAGAGCTATGGCCTTCACAGAAGCCAGCATGGCTCATGTCTTTGACTTCTTGCTACATGCAAGTTCTTCCTTTTCTTCGCGTGAGAGAGAGGGAGAGAGAGAGCGTTCCATGCACTACAAGAAAAAAGACATAATACAACAAGTATTATTGCAGTAAAAAAAATAATAGAGGTAATATATATACTATTAAATCTCTAGGTTGTTTTTTGTTATAATAGTAACTTAAATTTATTACATCAATATGAGATTGTAGCAATAATTTCTATGTTACATCGAAATGTGTTATTGTAATAGGTAACCCTTATTTTACATTGACATATGTTGTTTTAATAGGTAATATTTTATTTCACATCGAACTATATTGTTGTAATAGGTTAAATCTTTATTTCACATCAAATTTTGTTGATTTAATAGAGGTGAGTAATTAATTAGCGGGAAAATTTTAGGAAATTGACGCTATTTTTTTTTTCATTGATTTCCTCTCTCTCACCCATGTCTATCTCTTTTTTTTTTTTTTTTTTTTCTCATCTTAATATTTCTCTCTCACCCATGCATGTCTTCCTTTTTTTTTTTCTCATCTCAATTTCCCACTTTCTCTCACCACATCTATGTTCCTAATTTTTCTCATCTAAAATTTAACTCACACCCTGTCACACATAGCTATCTCTCTCTCTCTCTTTTTCTTTTTCTTTTTTTCATCTTAGTTTCCCTCTTTATCCCACCCACCTCTATCTCCTATTTTTTTGCTTTTTTTAAAAAAAAAAATCTCAAATTCTCTCTCTCTCTCTCTCTCTCTCTCACGCCTACCTCTTTTTTTCTTTTTCTTTTTCATCTTAGTTTCCCTCTTTCTCTCACCAACATTTATCTCCGTATTTTTCCCATCTCAATTTCTCATCTCCCTCTCTCTCTCTCTCTCTCTCTCTCTCTCTCTCTCCACGCCTCTTTCTTTGTTGTTGTTGTTGTTGTTGTTGTCATTGTTTTTTTTTTTTTTTTCTCCTCTCTTTCTCTTAAGCATATCTCAAAATTCAAATTTATCTACTAACTACAAAACTTATCTCTTAAATTTCCATTTCACTCTCATATCTACTAACTCTAAATTTTCTTTCTCAAATTTCAGTCTCTCTTAATTCATAGTCTCTTTGGAGAGACTCTTTCTCAGTTTAAAGGTTCTCTCTAACTTTCAGGTAATCTTTTGGTTCTCTTTAAATTTTAATTTGATTTTTCTTTGTTTAATTGCACAGTCTTCAAGTAGTATTGTTGTGTATGGTTTTTTTTTTTAAGAATCAATGATGGTGTATATTGGTGTCATTGTGTTGTATAATGATGTTTTTCAAGTTTATACTTATTATTTTTTTTCCCAAAATAGGTGGTAAGTCAATGAAATGGTCGTGAAGCGTGTATGGATAACGCCTTCGGGAAGAAACTTTTCTTTAACGTTGTATTGATTTTTTCATACATTTTGAAACTATGTGTTTGAATATAAACTCAACAAGTTGTGTGTATATATTGGTGTTCTTTGACATATGTATTGATCGAAATGAAGTATTTTGAATTTTTCATATTTTATGTGTATCTTTAATTTGTTAGTATAGTTCCTAGATATGGTTTTTGAATTGCAAAATAGGTTAATGAAAAAATTATTATTTAAAAATTGATTTATTTATTTTTAATTTTTTTAAAATAATTTATTATTTTTTTAATAAAAAAAATCAACCTATTGTAACGAGATTTTTAAAGTAAATCGTTGCAATATGTGGAATTTATTGCAATGAAAATCTAGTGTTGCATAAACCTATTGTCTCGGAGTTTATTACAATAGCTTGCATTGACTTTTTTGTCGTTTGTCGTTGCAATAACACCTATTACAACGACATTAGTTATTATTGCAACGACTTTTTTCATTGTATTAAGTCTTTTTTCTTGTAGTGATGGAGAGAATACAAGACTTGTAGCTAAACTTTGTCCATAATATAATAGCTCCCTGGCCATGCCAGTGGAGTGCACAAAAGATATATTGTGATTTATTATGTATTAACTCAAGTGATTTAGTTTAGTATAAATTCTATCCACACCTAACCCTAAAGCTTATAGCATTTATATATAGCCAACTAGGGTTCTCTGTGACCGTAATTCTCTGTCTCTGCTCTCTCTTCTTTTTCTTCCACTTCTCTAAACTATTTTCATATTTCCTTCAATTTACTCCTCAGATATAAGCCATACTGAGGATTGGAGCTCTATGATGAAGCTAAATCACGTTAAGGAAGAAATGTAGATTTTGGCAAAAGCCAAGATGCAAATCAACTGGTTATGTCATACAATTGGACACTATAGTCGAAAATATGTAAATTTACTTTAGATTTAGAGTTTACTTTGAAAATGATATCAAACTAGTCGCTAACCCGTGTAATGCATGGGATAGTTAAATAGAAATTAAATATATTTATTTTGTTCAAGGTATTGACTTGAAAATATATGAAAAGAAAAATTGTTCAAAATAAAAGTTCACATAAAAATAAAAATAAACATAGAACTTGTAGAAACCTAAAACAACATAATTTCAAAAGATCACAAAAGTAATACATGTAAAATTTCACAAACTTAGAAGAGTGGGTGTTATCAATGCCAGTTGAACGTTACTTTTATGAGCACCACCAAAAGTTGAATATTTCTTTTATGAACACTTCTTAGCAAATCTATCATTGTACATGGACATTTGTCCATTTACATATTCATATTTCTATAGTTTATGAACTGGTTCTGCAACTGTGTATGTGAAACTCATGAGATGTTTGTCTTCTTGTCCTCATTTCCTCCATGATAGTAGGATCATAATTGAATTAGTTTAACTACTTTTTGTCAATGCTAAATCAAACCTTTCATACCTCTAGGAAATATCAGCAACCCCTTGTTAAAAAAAAAAAAAACATTTATATACAATACATTTTTAATTGATAAATAGTAATAAGAATCAAACACAACTTACCTTAATTAGATCAACAATACAGCATCACATTTCTTACCTATCTTCCTCCTTACGACTCTCCATGTATTATGGCTTCTAGAACTCATAAGAAATTTAATCAAAGACCTTGTGTACATGTAAAAGAAACAACACTTAATGAAAGTGAACATTATTAAAAATGTCCATACTCAACTTTAAAATAGTAGCATAATAGTCATAAATCATTGCAAAACTACAAATGTAACAGGAAAAATCACTGTTCAATTCAAAGATTCAACTTAAATTAATCAAGGACAACCCAAGAAAAATCACAAAATTAACACTAAATGTATTATGACTTTGAGAAAAAAAAATAGTAATGAATTGCTAATGGTGAAAATTTGGGGAAAAAAAAAGTTTATAGGAAAAAAATAATATGAAGAATTAAACAAACTTCACAACTTTGCAGATTATTCTTGTCACCTTTAGAGATCTTAAACCAACTATTTTCATTGCAGAAACCAAAATACACACTCAGTTGTTCCACCACTATAAACTATACAACAAACTGAGCTATAGCAAATGTTGGTAACACAAAATCTCATAAAGGATATAAATGCATATTCCATAAGGTAAAAAACAACAAATTTTTAATAGATGTTTTTTTAAGGAATACAATCATATGAAACTTGAAAGCAAGTTCAAAGAAAAGGTTTAGCACATTAAAGCCAATCATTCGTTTTAAGTTGGAGAAACAAAATCCATCTTGGTTCAATTGAAAAAGCATAAGAAAACGAGTGGAGTTCTTTACACTATTTATATAAACCATTCATGCTATCCCTCATCCAAAATCATATATGGACCTTTTTTATATCATACCTACATATCGGATCATAACAATTTTGTAACCAAGGGCCTATTATTAACATTCAATACTTTACCATCAGATCTGAAGCAAAAACCACATCAGCCAATTCCAAATCATGAGTTTGGGTAATTTTTGTTCAAAATTCTTTAATTGTCTAGAGGCATAAGCAACCTAGCCAGTCATTTGTTTACATTGCAAAAAATGACATTGAAAAAAGAAGGCCGACAAACACATCTCAACCTGATTAAATTAGCAACATAGCATCACATTCTTTACTTATCTTCTTCCTTACCAATCTCCATGTAATATGACTCCTAGAATAACCAAAAAAAAAAAAAAAAATCACATAGGAATTTTATCAAACAGCTTATGTACATGTAAGAGAGATGGGGATACTAAACACATCCAGAGAAATAGTTGTGTGCTAGCTTAAGGAACTCTGGACACCCATGTTAGGAAGAAGTAGTAATATTAGTCTATAGAGATCCAAATTTCTAGTGCTTGTACTCACAATGTCAATCAAACATACTTGTTAAAATACCATGCTAGCTTCAAGAATACAAGCCTATTGTCAACATCACATCCACCTAGTGTTGGGGTAGTATAATTGTGCCTGATAGGGCAACTGGTCCATAGCTACCTAAAAAGAGAAAGTACCCACTCCAAGTGGATTACCAGCTAGGCAGTTACTTCAAACCATCCCACTTGAGCTCAGAGAAGTTTAGGAGAAAATTGTCTTATAAGTTAAAGACATCTATCATCTACTCAATTATAAATTTTGAGGCTCTATTTATTAACCATGGCTCTCTTTTTTCTTTTTTCTTTTTTTAAGAAATTGGATTTAGAGCTTACCTTAGCAATTGGCATCTTTGCCCTCTCTGAGTCAATTAAGGAAAAATCAATATCAGCCACAACAATCATTTGCATAAATGGGAGCATATCATCTGCAATTTGTAATATATAGTTGGCCTAATCGCATCTTGCTGTTGGGAAATTAGGTTTTGAGCAAATAATAATAATAATAATAATAATAATAATAATAATAAGTGTAGAAATCATTGAAAAACAAAGAATTGAAGTTGGCTTAGAGCCATGATATGATTGTTAGTATGAACATAATATTTGCTCATATTTTGATTGAGTTTGCTAAAGGATTGTAGGCATTTGTAGATCTGCATGCACCATAATAACCAAATCATGTTGAAATAATAAACTTTGTCCTAGTGTGCAGGGGTCATTACTCATTAGTTTATAGTCTCAATCTCCATGTTAAAAACATACTTTTTAAAATCCAATAAAAATTTCATACAAAGAAAAAGGAAAAAATAAAGTCCAATACCAGAAATCCAATCCAAAGGAAGAAGAAGAAGACAAGGAAACTCTGCAAAAACAAAAACAAAAACAATAAAAACTTAAATTAAGAAAAAAGAGAAAGAGGAATGATATGCAATGCCAGTTATGTAATACTGAAAATAGAGTATTACACAACCAATGATAAAAAAGAATTCTAACTAAATAGTTGAACTTTTTCTTTTGCCTGATAAGTCTTCATAGTTGACAGCCATAGCAAATTCATGTTTATTTGTAAGTGAATTTAATATTAGGGTTTGAATTGTAATTTGTGAGCTTGATTGAATAATTTAAAAATGGAAAATAAATTGAATATAAATTAAGTCAAATCAATGTCAAGACCATGTAAGAAAACATTTTTTTTTTCACATTAAATTCAGTAAAGAAAATTGAATATAGCACATACACAGCAAACTGAATTAGTGAAAAAACCTTCAACTGATCCAAGTTCAATCAAACATAAACTCTATCAATTTATATAAATTAAAAATCAGACATAGTAACTTCATTTTTTTGCTTAGCATCAAGACAATAAAATTTACTATTTAATTCCCACGTTACCATCATAGGATAACATGAGTAAGACCTGGTAGTTGAAGGAATTGAGTTTTATAAAAAATTTGTGAAAATCGGTTAGAAAATTATGAATATTAGCCTGCACCCATTATAGATCAGCAGATTTGGCCTTAGTATCATATAAATTAAGTACCAACACATAATGAATTAGAGAAGGGAGAAATAATTTGTACTTTTTGGCCAATCTGCTAGTGTCAAGTCCACCCAAGCTTGGCTAGCAACTTTGTGAGGAACTACTTTCTTCGTGCTTTTTGCTTTGTGCTCAATCTCACTGCTTGCAAGGGCAGCCTTTACGCTCTCAAGTGCTTCTGGTGTAATCGTTTGTGCATGTATTTGAAACAATTGTTGTACCTGTTCAATTACAGCACTTTTAATTATAAAAATATAATATTTATTTATAAAGTAAAGAAAAAACAAATATCAGAAACCATTTAATTTGATTTTGGGTAGAAATAAACCGAAAGACCCATCCGCACGATTTAATTCTCCTTTTCTTTTGGTTACGGACAAATTGGTGCTCTTCCCAATCATTAAAAAAAATTGATTTCATGTCACAAAGGTGGAGAATGGTGGTTTAGGGAGCGGGTTTGGCTGTGGGTCTTTGTTTTGGAAGAAAGAGAAGGGGAACAGTGGAGGAAAGTGAAGGGGTTTGCATTTTGTCTCTCAAAAGTGGAGATCGGTGGTTTGGGGAGCGAGTTTAGCCGTGAGTCTTTGTTTTGGAGGTTGAAAAAATATATGACAATTAACAATATCAAAATTTTAAATATATATATATATATATATATCAAATAGAATGACAGCTAGTGCAGAGTTCCAAACCCAAAGATTTGTCTAAGTTTGTGCACAAACTCAATTATATTGATACACAGCTAAAACTACAAATACAAAACAGAGTCAACAGACTTAAGAATACCCCTAAGTTTGAGATAACCAAGAAACTTAAATACGCAATCACATTCCAATTTCAAATTCTTTCTAGAAACATATTACCAATAAATATGCAAGAAACAGTACAGAATAAAGGAAAGGTAAATACCTGACTGCCCTCATCTTGTAGTACAAAGAATCATATGTAACCCCTCCTTAATCATGTTCAGCTACAAACATGAAAAAAAGAAAAAGAAAAATGCAAGCACCTGCAACAAAAGTTAAATAAAATAGAATGCCATAGAAAAATCTTAGTAGAAATAACATAAAGTAATTCACAATTCGCAACGGTTCACTGTTTTTTTTTTCCTCAACACCCAAATAAATGCTCAATTTGGTTAAATTTGTTTGACCGTGAAAATACTTTGAAAGCTTTATATCAAGCAGATGGTGTGTCTATGAAAAGTGAAACTATTTTGATTCTAGGAAAGTTAACTAACCTGGGTTGGAGGAGAAAGATGAAGAAGAAGAACATGATTTATTAGCTACAAAATCAAAGAAAGAAATCAAATTAAAAAAAAAATTAATTTAACAAATTCTTAGGTGTAAATTAATTGAAATCAACAATAATCAAACTGAAAGCAATTCAAACATTAACGAATTAGTAAAACTAAATAAAAGTTAAAACATTTCACAGATATCTGATGTGATTCATACTAACGGATTTAATCGTAAAGAGAGAAAAGAGTTACCTTCTTTGGAAGAGTCGGCAGTTTGGGCTAATACCTTAGAGAGAATGATAGAGCGGATTAAACCCAGATTTTGAAAGAGGGAGTGTTTTACTTTTATTGGGGATTAAACCCAGAGGTCTACGTTAGGAAGGAGTAAAGTGGTTAGAGAGAACAAGGTTTTGGATGAGTATACTTAATATACAAAGGGTTGAAGAGATAATCAAACGGTGGGGCTTCAAAAATAGAATGTTTATGGGTGGCCAACAAATATAGAGCTGGAGAAGGGTGGTGCCGGAGAAGGTGGAGCTGTTGAGTTGTGGGAGAGAAGGACTGATGGTGGCATGGGTTTTGGACTGAAGGTGGAGCCGTTGAGCTAAGATTTGCGTGTGGGGGAACGACAGAGTGTGGTTTGCGTTTTGGAGGAAGGAGAAGGTAAAGGATGTTAGAGCTTCTTTGATTTTGCGTTTAAGTTTTTTTTTTTTTTTTTTTTTATGATTTTTTTTTTAATATTGTGCTAGCGTGGAAATTTGTGGAAGTTTCAGAGGCTTCAGTTATATATATATATTATCGAGTTTATTATATAATTTTTTTTAAATGTGATTACTTATTTTTTATGAAATATAATAAATCATTACACCCAAAAAAAAAAAATTTGAACTTAATAATTAATATTATCACAAACATCGTGTTGGCAAATCTTTCACAAGCTTTATTTCTAATACTTAATAAAAATCAAATTATAAATATCATGAAATGTTAAATAGTTATTTATTAAAATTTTGTAAATGAACTATACATATGATCAAATTAGTTTATATATAGTTTGTTACCTTTTTTTTTCCCCTTATTAATAATTAGAATGAGAATTGAAAAGGCAGCCTATTAAATCAGTACTATCTCTAATGTCTCATGTCAATATATACGCTTGGCCACCCTTGAGAAACTTATAGCTTTAACACTCACCAAATATTGGGGGAGGTGCCATTACATTAGATTGCTCATATTTAATGTTAAATATTTTAATTAGAAAAATATTTAGTTTCAAACATATTCACTAATATAGGAAGATGACATTTCATTGTCATGAAACTTTATCCTTTTAATTATTAATTTGCATGGTGTACTTTGTTGCCTTCAAATGAAGACTTCTTTTTGCCTTTTTCGTAGAAGTCATCAAAGAAACCATTATCCATGGAATTATATGAGTTGGTCTAATCTTGTGTTTGTGTGGAGCTCTGGTTACCTAAAACGACGTCAAAAAGCGGGTACACCCACACACATGGCCAAAATGAGAGAGCCTAGCTATCTGGACACTAGGATTCTTCTTTGTTAGTTTTATTAGGAGCAATATGTAACATGATTTTTTAGGAACAATATGTAACAACACACATATCAATAACAGGTCACTTAAAATTTCTAGAGCTGAAATGTAATTTGAAAAAAAAAAAATTTTGAGGCATTTGGTTGGAAGGATATTTTAGGATTTTTGCAAAAATAATAAATAATAAATCCTGCATGTTCTAAACCCAATGCTCATAGTATTGATAGAGAGAGATGTGAAGCAAGAAAAAGGTTAAGGAAAAGTAGTAAGGAAGATGAGTGCATGGTCGCCGATGAGCGCCACTTCACTTCTTCAACAAATCAAGCCGGAAGAGCTATAAGAAAGAAGACCAAGAATGGCAGAATTGGTAGGCGTGGCGGTTGTGATGATGAATGAACGTGTGGTGGGGAAAACATATAGTTAGGAAAAATTTTGAGAGAAAAAGAAAAAAGGAATGGGGATATCCCAGTTAGGAAATTAAAGAAAGAAACAGTGGAATGAGGATTGAGTTGAATGACTGGTTGGATTTTTTTTTTTTTTTTTTTGGGGGGTGGGGGGGTGTGGGGAATTAAAAGAGAAATAAAGGGAAGAGTAAAACAAATTGTGGACAAAGAAAACTGGGTAGAAATTTCAAACATAATATATTGAATTAAAAATTTTGTTTAAGTACAAATTAAACTACCTAATTCAAAAATAAAATAATGTAACTTGTTTTTAATGAAAATTTTCAAAATTATTTATTTTTTAACTCGTTAGTGCATGTGTCAAACTAATATTGGTACCCAAAAATGCATTTTACACTTCTTCAAATCAAACACAATTTACTTTTTAATAAAAGTTTCAACATATATAATACCAAACGCAATTTTTCAGGAAAATATATTCAAGCATAATACATCCCTCGATTTATATTGAAACCAAGCTCTGATTTAATACTAGAATACATCTCCATCAGCTCAAGATGCATTGAGGACTTTTTTTTTTTTTTTTTTTTTTTGGGGTACTTAAAAGAAATTAAATCTTATCTAAATGGAAATTTATCATGAAGACCCGGGGTAGATGTATATTTTAACTGTTCAAACTGTCTCCCTCTTTATGGTGTTCACTACAACAAAATGTATTTTTAGCGACGAAAATTAGTGAGGAAATATTTTTCGTCGCTAAAAATACAGCTTTAGTGACGAAATATGAATTTCGTCACTAAAAGTGAAAAAAATTATTACATTTAGCGACGAAAAATAAATTTATTCGCTATTGTGAACTAAAAAATAGGCGCCAGTGGAGGGAAATTTTGGCGCAATTTTAATTAACCTATAGTGACGAAATATTTCGTCACTAAAAGTTGAAATTTTTAGTGACGAAATATTTCGTCACTGTAGGTATTGCTGTGATAGTATTAGTGACGAAAATCATTTCGTCGCTATAAGGAAGAATTAGTGACGAAAACTATTCGTCACTAAAAATAACAATGGTTTTGCACTTAAATGTTTTTAGTGACGAAATCATAATTCGTCACTAAAAGTATGCTACAGTGACGAAAGTTGAATTTCGTCGCCAAAAATCTGAACAAAATATGGTCTCTTTAGTGACGAAAATAAAATTCGTCGCTAAAAGTGTAAAAATTCTGGGCAATAGCGACAAAACGTTTCATCGCTAAAGACCACTTTTAGTGACGAAACTGATATTTCGTCGCTATTTCCCACTTCTAGTGACGAATTTCAGTTTCGTCACTAAAAGTGACCTTTGGCGACGAAAAGTTTTCGTTGCTAAAAATCACTATAAATACTCCAACCCAAAAATTAGCCTCACCCACTCAGCAGAACAAAAAACACTCACCCACTCAAAAAAAAAAACACTGAGAAACCCAAACCAAAAAAAAAAAAAAAGAAACCCAACCGATGAAGATGAAGACAAACCGTCGCCGATAAGCAGCCCACCGTCGCTAAAAATCTTCATCGGCGACGCTTTATACACCGTTCTTTGAATCGCCAAGAAAGATGAACCGTCACCGATGAGCAGCTACCGTCGCCGATAAGCCACTCCAATCACCGGCGACGCTTCGCCGTCCTTCGCATCGGCGACGCTTTGAAGCGTCATTTCAGCTCCCATCGTCACCGATTCTCGACGATTCCTATTCATTGCCAATCTCGATCCATTCGTCGCCGATTCTCGACGGTTTTGAAGTGTTATTTCAGCCCATTCGTCGCCGATTCGGACCATTCCCGACGATCTTGAATCAGTAAGGTTTTATTTATTTATTTATTTTTTTGTTTTTTTTTTCTCTTTGATTCCCTTTGGCTCATGTTTTATTTTTGTTGTGATTGAGTTTTTTTTGTGTAATTGTTTTATTTTAGATTTTGTCAACTCTTTCTTAACTTCCTGCTTGAAAGCAGTTGAGATTTTATGCATTACAGCTTTTGATTGAAAAAATTATGAGGATCATTAGCTTAGAAAGGGGAAAAAAAAATCAAGCTGACCCAAGTTTAGTTGGGGTCAACTGATTAAGACTTACTTGAGCTGCAACTATTTGGTCTTAGATTGTTATATTAGTATTGTGGTGGAGCTCATCTTGTGATTGGAAATTTATTTAGCATTTCTCTGGTTGACTTAGTAATTAGTATCACCTAAAATTTAGCAAATACGACAATTGTTAAGCTTTTTTCACCTTATATATGCATATTGGGTAACAAACTAATAAGATACTAAAAGAATATGTATTGCCTTATATTTGTGATTTGGTGTGTGTGTGCGCATCAAGATGCATCACACTTAGATGTAATGACTAAGGAGAGGGCTTTTTCTTTTTCTTCTTCTTTTTTGGTTCCAGGATGTCCTGTTGGAATCACGGGATAGAATTGGTGGTCGAGTTCACACTGATTATTCATTTGGTTTTCCAGTTGACTTGGGTGCCTCATGGTAAACTTACTATTTTGCAAAATCCATTTTTTAGGTAAATATTCGGTGTTGCTTATTTATTAATTATAAAAACTTATATGTCAATCATGGTGGCTTAGGTTGCATGGAGTATGTAAAGAGAATCCCTTGGCACCATTGATTGGGAGACTGGGACTGCCCTTATACCGTACTAGCGGAGACAACTCTGTGTTGTATGATCATGATTTGGAAAGGTAAATATATCTTTCAGTTTGTTGCCTTTGGCCTGCTAGTATTTTGCCTAATTCTACTTAACTTGCATGCCTACCTTGCCATGCCACAAAGCTTGCCATGCCACAAAGCAGTATTTTGCCTAATTCTATAAATATATTGTGAATCTACAATCACTTTGAAACACTGCTTTGTGGCATGGCAAGCTATTTCATATTTTTATTTTTTTAAGACTTTTGAACATTGAGGATAAAACAATGTAGTGTTATTATTACATAATGAAAATAAATAGTTATATGCCCTAAGTACTTATAAATTTTACTTTTCTTTTGCAGGCTAAATACATATTGTTTACAATAACTTTGGATTTTTTCTGAAAGTTGTAAGCTTAGCTTGAGCAAAGTAAGTAAATTTTAGTTGAATACCTCATAAAACTCTATACTTGTGATGTTGGAAATTGGATTTGTGGTGGTATGTTGTGTTGGAGCAAGCGGGTGGCTTGCATGGTGTTATAAGGTGGTTTAAATACATATTGGGAGTGTTTTTTAATTCTTGCAAATGTGAATGAGTATTGCTGATTAGATGTGATGAATATTACTTTATTCGATTTCAATACTTATAAACACTTTATACTTGTGATATTTGTGATTGGTTTTGTGGTGGGTTGTTGTGTTGGAGCAAGCGGATGGCTTGCATGGTGTTATAAGGTGGTTTAAATACATATTGGGAGTGTTTTTCAATTCTTGCAAATGTGAATGAGTATTGTTGATTAGATGTGATGAATATTACTTTATTCGATTTCAATACTTATAAACACTTTATACTTGTGATGTTTGTGATTGGTTTTGTGGTGGGTTGTTGTGTTGGAGCAAGCGGGTGGCTTGCATGGTGTTATAAGGTGGTTTAAATACATATTGAGAGTGTTTTTCAATTCTTGCAAATGTGAATGAGTATTGTTGATTAGATGTGATGAATATTACTTTATTCGATTTCAATACTTATAAACACTTTATACTTGTGATGTTTGTGATTGGTTTTGTGGTGGGTTGTTGTGTTGGAGCAAGCGGGTGGCTTGCATGGTGTTATAAGGTGGTTTAAATATATATTGGGAGTGTATATTTGTATGTGCAATGTATATTTGTTTAAGTATTAATATAGACTTGTACATTCATGAATGTGATGGAACTTTATCTAAGTAGCTTATAAACTTAGATGTTAGAATACATTATGTATGCGTCGTTCTTATTTTACTAAAGTAGGATTCATCTTATAATTGTAGTCAAACATGGATAAAAGTTGGATGACAATAGGTAAGACACCCGATGGCAGATTAAGTCATCCATATATTGAAGGGGTCAATGCATTTATTAATTCTGCAAGAGCGATTTTAGACTTGAGTGGTAATATTTCATGCTCGTGTATTCATTGTGTGAATTGCTATCAACAATCTCCTCAAACTGTGCGTATCCATTTGCTTCATCGTGGAATTATGCAATCTTACATTAATTGGTATCATCATGGAGAAGCTCATGTATTGAACAAGAACATTCATGATAATGAAATGTCGGATGGTGATCATATGGATGGTATCGATGCCTTGGTAGATGACCGAATTAGAGGGGAACCAAGAAATGCAACTGAAGATGAGGAGGTACGTCATTTTGACAAACTTGAGGAAGATGCAAAGCGTGAGTTGTATCCGGGTTGCACTGATTATAGTATCTTGAAGTTTGTTATTGAGATGTTGAATGTAAAGGTAATGACAAACTTGAGTAATAAGGGACTTGATATGATGCTAGAATTACTGACAAAAGTTTTACCGAAAGGTAACTTGGTTCCAAGGTCAACTTATGAAGCAAAGAAGATATTACGTGACTTGGGCATGTCATATGAGCATATAGATGCATGCAAAAATGATTGTGCACTATTTTGGAAGGAAAATGAAAACCTTGATAAATGTCCGGTGTGTGAGGTGCCTAGGTACAAAGATACACGTACTCAAGGTAAGAAGATTCCTCACAAGGTATTGCGTTACTTCCCGTTGACACCGAGACTAAGGAGATTGTACATGTGAAGCCAAAGAGCTAAGGACATGAGATGGTATATAGACAAACGTGTGGATGATGGGATAATGAGGCATCCGGCTGATAGTGAGAAGTGGAAGGAGTTTGATTTGCAACATCCTGATTTTGCTCTTGAACCTCGCAATGTAAGGTTGGGGTTGGCTACAGATGGATTTAATCCTTTTGGGAATATGAATAACAACTATAGTATGTGGCCTGTCATACTTATCCCCTATAATCTACCGCCTTGGTTGGTTATGAAGGAGCCGTATTGGCAAATAATTAGACAAATAATAATGGCGGTCAAGTTCCTGAATTGGCAAAAGTCTACAAAGATGTTCATTTTAATCCAAACACAAATAAGTGGATACACCATGACGATGAAGTGACATATGTATGTGTATCATTCCATCCCTATTATTCCATTCTTATCATGTTTGTAAAGTTATTACATATGTAGTATTAATGTTGTGATTGTTGTTTTTTTTTTTTTCCTCTTTCAAATGGTAGGAAACTATTCTCAAAGTGCAAGAGGATCATTGTCAAGATCCTAATGCAATTCCCCTTACACAAGAGGAAATTTCAAACTTGGTTTTTAAGAAAAAATCTGGTATTGTAAAAGGACTTGGCATGAGACCTTCTTCTTCTCTAGTAACCACTGCCTCATCTAGTGCCTCGGTAGAGTATATTCATCGGTTAGAAAATGAGATAATTGAGCTCAAAGAGGCAAGAGTTAGGGACGAAGAGGAGCGAGCTAAGGAGCAAGAGGCGCAAGCTTAGCAAGATGAGATCCAAAAGAATATTCTTAATTTTTTAAGGAGCAAGGGTTATGATGACGGTTTTAACTATGGAGGTGGTTCATCTTCAAGTTAAATCACTTATTGGTAACACTTCATTTTTTATGTATCATTTGAAACTAATTGTTAGAAATTTTTTTATAACATAGTTAATGTTTTTACTTTACGATTTTAATGTAATAGCGTTTTTATATTTGTGCAGATTTCTTATTGGTAGCTTTAGGGGATTTACTTTTGGCATTATTTGAAGACATTTGAGAACATCTTTTGGCTTTAGAAGGTTCTAATTATATTATGCTACATTTTTTGTATTGTTATAAAACATTTTAAGTTATTGTATGTGTTGTAAACAATTATTGCATGGAAGGAGTTTGAATTTGATACTTGTTTTAATTTTAACTTGTGCAATGTATGGATCGATTTTTTATAAATGTGTTGTTGAAATAAATGTGTTAATCAAATGTGAGGTTTTAATAATGTAATGACAGGTTACAGGTTAATATCAACGTCATGAAAATAATAAAAACAGAAAATATGTTTTAGTGACGAATTTTTTTGTCACAAATATGGCAACAAAAAATTGTTTTAGTGACGAAATATTTCATCACTAAATGCAGTGGAATTTTGTAAGAAATGGTTTTAGTGACGAAAATTTTCGTCACTATATGTGCATGGATTTTCTTAAAAATAGTTTTAGTGATGAATATTTTCGTCACTATATGTACCTGAAAATAGTTTTAGTGACGAAATTTTTCGTCACTAAATATGATTTAATAAACTGAAATGGTTTTAGTGACGAAATATTTTCGTCATTAAATACTGTTTTTAGCGAGGAAAACATTTAGCGACGAAACGTTTTCGTCGCTAAAAGTTTTTTTTTTATACCAAATTCGACTTTTAGTGACGAAATATTTCGTCACTAAAAGTCGCCAGGACTTTTAGCGACAGGGCTACAGTGACGAAACGAATTTCGTCACTAAAAGTCCAATTTCGTCACTAAAGGTTCTTAGTGACGAAAAACTGGACTTTTAGTGACGAATTTTTTCGTCACTAAAAATACATTTTCTTGTAGTGGTTATTTCCACCGGTTGATAACTTGATACAAAATTACAGGATGGAGCAAACATTTGTGTCATTACAGGGGTCTCTAATCTCATAGAATGCGTAGGGGGGGTCCATAAGGGCACTGTATCTTCGGTTCGTCTTTCTTTTTCTCTTCTTTCTTCTCTTCTGCAACGCTTACTATGCTTGCATGCCCTACTTTCTTCCTTAGCAACCTTGCAAGTTTGACAGTATCAATATTATCTCCTTTTACCTCTATTTGGTCCCTGTTTTTCCCTTTCAAAGCTGATGATTCCACCCCTGAAAATGTCACATACACCAACAAATGGAAAACAATTTTTAAGTACTTGTACGACTATAATTAGTAGGTTAAAGAGCAGTGTTTTTAGTGTTGAAAATTTTGTAATATAGTACCTGAAAGGCCAACTGCAATCTTCATGGCTTTTCTGCGGGCCTTCTCACCTTCCGTAATGCAAAAAAAATTCCTCTGCCCATCCATGGAAACCTGGATGACCGCAGTTTGCTGAGGAAACAAAATAATTATAATCACAAATGAGGCGACTTTAAATTGTATATTTTGTAATAGAAAGTTGAGTTTATATCTATTCAATTGCAATGATTGTATGTGGAGAGAGCAGTATATATCAAATACCTTCATGGTTTTTGTTTGTTAGAAATGATTGTTTGTGGGGATGGACCAAAAGCCAATCACCTTGTGGGAGAGAACAGAAATTGAAGGTGGAGGAGAGTGTACTATATACTGCCATTTATAGGCCTCTTTGGAAGATTAGTGAGGGCAATTGGAAGTCAGGAGGACCATAGCTTACGTAAAGGTAGCTAAGGAACATCTTTTTTCATGTATCACTGTCAATGTTACGTGTTATCATTACTGACTATATGTAAATTCTAAAATTATTATCAAACTAAACAATACAACATATAAACCTCAAAATTACTTTTTTATTTATTATTTAAAAATTGATACATCAATTTATAAGACTTAATAAAATTTGTTATAAACATATTATCATTAAAAAAAACTAATATTCAATTCATGAATCAAGGGCGACTCCATGATTTTTGTCCAGGGGTTTCAATAAGAATCGTGCGGCCTACAGAGTTTTCTATTACAAATTTGTCCATAGTACTAGCAAAAGAATAAAAAAAATAAACTATAAGTTCATTAAACATATTTTTTTCTAATACAATAAACATATTAATTATTCTTATTAAGTGATTTTTTTGCAATTCTTTAATTTATAAGTTTACAATTCTTTAAATGTTTTATATTTTTATTGTCCTATTAGTGTTAATATATTGACCAAGTCACATAGCCAACAACCATTCACAAATTCAGCAAAATTAAAAAACTACTCACAAGTCACAAATTTAGTCAAATAGTCAAAGTGCACAAGACAACTCATAACTCAACTTTATATCAAATCAATATAACCACTTACTGACTTACAGCAACACTGCAACAGTAACACACCCCCCTCCCCCCCAAAAAGCCAACACACGGTGAGGCTAAGGAGACTCAAAACTCACAACAAAATCAGAAAACTATAACCTCATAGCCCCTACAAACACACGGTCCAAGATTCAAAACTCAACAAAAAAAATCAAAAGATAACTCCACACACACACACACACACACGGTGATTCACTTACACAGATTCAGTGAAAGAGTATATCAAAACTCTATAAACTTACTCTCAAAATGAAAGAAAGAGAGAAAGAGAGAGCTAAAAAACCAAATCAGGCAGTGGTAGATCGTGTGGGCTATGCCTATGCAATGACAGATTTTGTGTGTGAAGCAGAGGTAACCTTTTTCCTTTGAGTTTGGAGAGTAAAGAAGGATTGTGAGAGATTTTGGAGGTTAGGTAGCTGCAAATTCTTAGGTTTTATTTGGCCCTTTTATTTAATTTATGATCTTTCAAATTTTGATTTATGAGCTTTTAAATTTTCTGTTGGACTTCTTCTTCTTCTTTTTTTCTTTTTTTCTTATTTTTTTTTTCCACAGTTTAAGTTGGCCTTTTAAAAAAAAGGGGGTCAAGTTCATGGTGTGCAAAAAAAAAAAATTCGGGTCAGGTGGTTCATTTGAACCTCGACAATAACGTACCGCCACCCTTGTCATGAATATGAAATTATGAGCACTCTTCCTTTAGATTTCTGTATACCAAATTATGAGCACATAATTAATGTAGTATATTAAATGGGGAGTTGTAAATAAAATCACACTTAATCTTATTAATGTATGAAAATCTTCCGTTCCATTTTTAGTATTTTTCTTTTATATATAATATTATAGAATTTTAATTTATGATGATTTTTTTTAAAAAAATTTATGATGTATACTTTATAATGATTACTTTTTGCTATTGGGTTAAAACACCAATCAGCTTTTTGTGTAAATGGATTCAAACTCCAGATTTTTTTTCTAGGGGGGAAAGGGTTCGAGCTGCGGGGTTAGCAGCAAATTGTAATTATCTCTAAAAAAAAATTATAACTTGTCATATATTTTTTTTCGTCCTCTTTATTAAATAACTATAGTTTACAATGCAAACAACAAGGAACTTGTAGGTAAGAGGATTTTTTATTCCCGAGAGAGAGAGAGGGAGAGAGAGGGAGATAACTTTTCACTTTCCATTACCATTCGTATTTCCATTTTCCTTTTCCTATAGAGAGCACTTTCACTTTCCAATTGAAAATCATCTTGCTGAATACTAATTTAACTAGTCCATTTCTAAAATGGGGAAAAAAGTAGTGAATTTCTCATTCATTATTGGTTTAATTATTTCTAAAAGCAAAAAATAAAAATGGTCCATTTCTCATTTATTATTGGTTTAATTATTTCTATAGGCAAAAAACAAATATTTGAAAAGTTCATTTCTCATTCATTATTGGTTTAATTTCGTTCCATCAATTTGTATTGTAATTATTTATAGATAAAAACAAAAGCAATGCAAACAAGGGAGATACGTGGCTACAGTGATGTGTGAGGTTTCCTAGAATATATATGTGAATAGTGTGCGGACATGGTCATTTTCAAGAAACTACGGAGACCATATATCCTTTTCCACAAGCCCATAAGGCCCAACCAAGCCCAATTCAGTCATAGTAATTGACCGAATACAAGTTGTATTTGGAGTCCCAGGAGCCGACTTGATAAAGTAACATATATATATAGCGCGTGCGCTTTATGATATGTGGCAAAGTTAAATTGATGAGGGTAATTCCAAAAAGGCCCTGTGTCGTTTAAGAAGAAAAATAAGAAGAGCAGTACATTCGCGTCAGAGAAAAAGTTGTGGGTTATTCAGTCTTGTGTTTTCTTGTAAGAAAGTGTTAGGGTGTAATTGGAATTTGAGTTTCTTGAGAGTATTCTTATGAATTATTATATCTCCCTATTTTTATAGTGAAATTTCTCCATCGTTGTCGTGGAGGTAGGCAATTTGCCGAACCACGTAAATTTTTTTGTTCTTCGTGTGTACTTGTTATTTAATTTCCACTTATTTATTGTTATTGATTTGAGTCCTAGGGTTCCATCTGCACAACAAGTGGTATCAAAGCCAGGTTAGGATTCGATCATTTGAATACAGTAAAATGTCGAGTACAAAGTATGATGTAGAGAAGTTTTGTGGTAAGGGAAATTTTTCTCTTTGGCAAAAGCTGATAAAGGATCTCCTAATTCAACAAGGAGTTCATAAGGCATTGCTTGGGAAGGAGAAGAAACCTAAAACGATGAAGGATGTAGAATGGGCAGAGATGGATGAAAAAGCAGCTAGTGCTATTTATCTCAAGCTAGGTGTCGAGGTCATTCACAACATCCTAGAAGTAAAGACCACAAAGGAGGTTTGGGAAAAACTAGAAGGTCTTTATATGAGAAAGAATCTGACGAACAAGTTGCGTGTGAAGAAGCAACTTTATAGTTTGCATATGAAGGAGGGTTCAGATCTGTTGGAGCATCTCAACATGTTTAACATGTTGAATACCCAATTGTCAAGTTTTGGGGTGAACTATGAGTATAAGATAAAGCGTTACTCTTATTAGCGTCACTCTTACTGTTTGTTTTTAGACCCCTTAAAACACAATATGATTAACCTAATTAACAAGCCAAGTTATTACTTAGTCCAAATTCCAAATCTAGGTTAACACAATCATATAATCATATCAATGTAAAGTACGGAATATAAAGAACACAAAGATATGATGACCTAGGAAAACCAAACTGGTAAAAAACCTAGGGATGATTTAACCTAACTATTCTCAAGGTAAAATTGAATCCACTATGAAAGAATCGAAGTTTTACAATAGCAACTTAGACCACTAACATCCTATTGCTACCTCATGTAGAAAACTTACTGACACGACCACATGCAAGCTCCGAGACCACGGACTCCTTCTTTCTTAGATTATCCAGCAAGTACAAGTACTCCCGCTTGTGTATCTTTAAGCTCTTATTGCAACAACTGAATGATCATCAAGCTCTCAATGAAATCTCCTTCTTGATAATCCTAAGCATGTGTGAAGATAACCACCTCTCAGATCTCACAAGAGATTCACACACATAGCAAAATAGAGCAACATAAAAAACGTGGCTAGGGTTTCCCTTTTATACCTAGGGCAAAACATAAAACCCTACACGTCATATAGGCTTAGGGCTGAGTTGGAAATTCTTTAGAAAAAACATTCTGCTCGACTTTCGATCGGTCGAGTTTAATTCTCGATTGATTGAGCCAGATCGAATTGCACAATGAATTTTGCAGCAGCTCGATTTCAACTTTACATAAAACACATACTTTGAGCAAGTCTAAAACAAGACTAAAAACTTGTTTTGATCATAGTTTGCCAACAATACAAATTAGAGTTCTAATACATTAGTTCCTAAGTACTTAGAACCTAACAAACTCCCCATTTGGTAATCCGTGTCAAAACACAAACACAATGCTCAAAGTTACAAGTAAAATCCCTTTACAAAAATAATGCCCATTACAAATTAATCCAACCCAACTACTATCCATCAATTGCAAGTGTAGACAGCAGCACGATTGAATCAACCTGTATATTTTCTAAAATACTCAACAAACGCATAAACGCATGTGTGGAAAATACAAGTAAAATAAAAATAAATTATTGACTTCACAAAACACAAAACAAAGACATATATCATGAATAACTCATAAATATAAATCAATGAGTAATGAAACAAGAAATATAGATAACAAAGTATCTCCCCCTAACATAAATAGCCCAAAAACAATACATCAAGAGCCAAAAAGGATACATACACAGTGAAGCACCTAGATACAATCTAAACTCCACAAGCTCCAACAAACAAAAACTCTCCCCCTAACTACAAAAATCCTCTACAAGTGTCCAAATGTACTCCCCCTTTTTGTGATGGAATGCAAAAGGGCAATCGGAATCCATCATCAAAAGGAGGTGGCGAAAGCAAACGTCTAAGATGTGCCAAATCTGCTTGCAAAGCACGGAGCTTATCAAGCATGTCCACCAAAATCTGACCATGAGTCGCTTGAACGGTCATGACAGTCTCCAATGTACGACGAATGTCAAAGTCATCCGAAGTAGATGGTGGAGGAATAGCAACAACAACACCAACAGGATCAGCAGATGCCTCACCAGAAGTAGTACCTGTAGAAGAAGGAGGGGGTGCGGTACCAGAAGGCTCAACACGAGGGCGTTTAGAGCTCTCTCTCATCTGAGCAACCCTCTGCCTAAGAAAAGTGGCACCTATGGGAGTAATAATGTGTACGGGCTCAGAAGCGGGGAAGTCATCTAAACCTAAAAACAACAAAATCCTATGAATGAAAACAGGATGAAAAAGAGCATGAGCGGTAAAGGAACTCCAATGAACTTCGTTCAAAGAACGAAGAAACAGATGAGGAAAACTAATATGAGCATCCATAACAAGAGCATACAAAAATGCACATCGCTCCAAAGGAATGTTGTGCAGATGAGAGATAGGCCACAAAGAATGACAAGCTATCCTAAAGAAAAGATAGTGTAACTCGGTGAGCTCAGCAGTAGTTATCCGAAGATCAGAACCCCACTAGATAGAAGACCCAGTGATATAAGACATGATGTCGTCCAAGGAAGAAGACTCATCATAGGGATAGACAGGGTGCTGGACCACAGGTACACCAAGAGCATCAGCCACTACTCTAGGAGTAATGGTGTACTCTACACCTCGTATCCAACTCATTACCAAAGTGTTGGAATCATAGATGTGGATAGAGAGGTTCGAATAGAACTCTCTAATCAGGGTAGCTGGAGGAGGATAATCAATATCCAAAAGTGGCAACCAGCCCCGACACTCAAAGTTTGCCTTAATGGCAGGATTAAGCTCATCTAACAAAACTTTATGCTTAACCCAAATCTTTTTTTAAGGTTTAGAGTCTCATAAAGCTCTTGGTTTTTCTCACTCTGAAACAAAGTGCCCATAGAAGAAGGAGCAGAAGAAGAGGAGGATGTCTTATGGGCTCTAGTCTTCCTAGGCATGGTGCTAGGGTAAGGACAAGACACAAGGATAGAACCAAAAAGAACAAAAAGAAAAACCAAGGACAGACTGCAAGTTAGCACAACAAAAATATAGAAATAACAATCTATATGATGCATGAACAGATAAATCTCATGATGCATGCTCTAATGCAGTGATAATGAGTTCAATTTAAGTTTAGAATCACAAAATTGGCTTAAGCATAGAGTTTATAACAAAAACCCCAAAATGTTGAAAAACCACTTGTTCAATTTGTACTAAATTGACCAATTGATCATCACACAAGTTAGAAAATAGTTTATGATGATCAAATTAATCAATCCAACAAGCCAATTTCATCAATTAAACTCAATTTGAACAAAATCCCCAAATCGGGTAATTTCAAGCCCTAGAAATTTTAATTTCTCACAATACATCAAATTGATCAAATTAAACCATCAAGAACAGTTATATAGTGTCTTAGAACAAAAACCCATTGATCAATTGCAAGAAAACAAGCTTGAATCATCAAAAACCCCAAAAATCCATTGGTTCGAATTTATCCCCAAAATGCATGATATAATGCATGAAATGCGAAAATAAAAGCAAAAGGAGGGGCAAAAAGGTCTTACCGGCCTTGGGAGAGAAAAACCTTGCAAAAAGAATGGAGGAAAATGACAAAAATTGGATTGGAGCCTTGACTGAGTCGTATAGAGAGAGAAAAAGTTGAAAAACTTTTGAAAAAGTGAGTTTGAACACGTGTTCAGTCGAAAATGCTTCAATTGATCCAACACCAATCGAGCACCGATCAAAACAGACAGAGGTTGACCAAAATTTTTAATCGCAATTTCGATCGATCGAAAAACAGGTTCGATCAGTCGAAATTTTGGAAGAATCAATTTTTTGAAAAACACAACATTTTTACGCAGAAACTCCTCAAAGCATTGAATTTTATGAATAAAATGCATGAGTATGTAATGAAATGTTTTTTCAAAAACACTTGTTTTGAACCCAGTTTTCCCAAAATTAAGATTTTCAATCAAGACCCTTATATTTTCAAGCATCAAACATGTTTTGCAAAAACTCAAGGAATTTTCAAACTTAATTGGCCAAACCAAAATCACACACCATAACATGTACAAAGTTTAGCAAAAAGTAACTTGTGTGGTGTGTGCAATTAGCAAAAACTTAAGATACATGTGAGGTGATATGTAAATAGAAATCAAGCATGAAGTCTACAAAATTTATCACATAGAATTTGAGAGAGACTATCACCTAAAGAGTTACATCATATAACTCCCACATCTCCTAGAATAAAAGTTTGCTATCATGTAAGTTTCTTGATTTGCCTCATATTGTACACTCTAATTTTAATTGAGCAGAAACTTATTAAAATAGCCGGGATAATGTACACACCAATTTTATTTTATTGATTTAATTATAGTCTAATAATGTACACACCAATTTTAGTATTTAAACCAAGGCTACACCTTATGTTCTTTTTGTGCATGTGCTACACTTTCTCGAACATAAAATCTTACGATATACATTAAGGTGTTCATGATTGGCTAATAAATAGTGGTGAGATGGTTATTTATACCTTTATCAAAAGAATCAAGTCCGACAATCAAAAGCATGTGACTTCAAGATTAAGACAAAGTGATCAAAAACTATAAACATCTTTCCCACACAACATGCACTACAAAGCTTACACTAGTAAAGTGCAAGAAATAAGTTCATCAAAGCTAAACAAGGTACATAAACATGTTATGCAAAAATAAATTGGCCAACCTTGATTTCAAATCCAAGAAAATAATGCAAAACACAATTTGCTTCCTTTTTTTTTTTTTTTTTTGAAAAGAAGAAACAAAAACAGTCCTAGAATGAAATGCATGAATGTTATGCAATGCAAGTCCTAGAAACAAAAAGAAAACAAAAAAAAAAAACAAATAACGATGGTCACAGAGGGTAGAGCAATGAAGCAAAGGGACCAAAAAAGCCAAAGGTGATTAGGGACACAGAATCACACCAATGACTTAACGAATAGTCTCAAACTTACTTCTATCAAGAGGCTTGGTGAAGATGTCAACATTCTGACGTTCTGTAGGGATATACTCAAGAGCCACAATCTTTCTTTCAACCAGATCCCTAATAAAGTGATATCTAATCTCTATGTGTTTAGTCTTAGAATGTTGAATATGGTTCTTAGAGATATCAATAGCACTAGAATTATCAAAATAAAAAAACCATGGTATCTTGTGATATCCCATAATCACTCAAAAGCTTTTTCATCCAAAGAAGCTGTGAACAACAACTTCCAGCAGCAATATATTCTGGCACTGTAGTAGACAAGGACACAAAATTTTTCTTTTTACTCATCCAAGCAACAAGATTGGCTCCTACATAAAAACACCCACCAGTGGTGCTTTTTCTATCATCGGCATTGCCAGCCCAATCAGAATCAAAAAAACTAGCAAGGGACAAATTAGACTCTTTGCTATAGAACAATCCATAATCACAAGTTCCACCAACATATTTTATGATTCTTTTAACAGTATTCAAATGTGAAACCTTAGGATTAGATTGAAATTTAGAGCATATACCAACACTAAAAGCAATATCAGGCCGACTAGCAGTCAAATACAAAAGACATCCAATCATGCTTCTATATAGTGTAACATCAATAAACTCACCTGATGGATCATTGGTTAATTTTGTATTTGTAGCCATTGGTGTTCTAGCATGGGCAACCTTGTCAAGTCCAAATCTCTTGACTAGATTTCTTGCATACTTAGCTTGGTTGATGTAGATTTTTGATTCCGTTTGCTTCACCTGTAATTCCAAGAAATAAGTTAGTTCACCAACCATACTCATTCCAAACATTGCCTTTATTTTATCTGCAAAAGATTGAGCAAGAGAATCATTAGTAGCACCAAAAACAATATCATCAACATAAATTTGAGGTACAAAAAAAAAATAATAAATAAATTCTTATCCTTTCGAATGAAGAGAGTTGTATCTGCAAATCCCCTTTTGAATCCATGCTCAGTGAGATATGCAGTCAATCTATTATACCAAGCCGGTGGAGTTTGTTTCAAACCATAGAGGGCTCTTTTCAACTTATAAACATCATCCGGTCTGTGAGGATCAACAAAGCCCTTCAGTTGTTCAACATATACCTTTTCTTGCAACATTCCATTCAAGAAAGCACTCTTGACATCCATTTGATATAGCTTGAAATTCAAATGACTAGTTATAGCCAAAAGTATCCTAATGGATTCCAATCTTGCTACCGATGCAAAGGTCTCATCAAAATCAATCCCTTCCACTTGTGTGTAACCTTGAGCAACAAGTCTTGATTTATTCCTGATAACAGTGTCATGTTTATTTGACTTGTTATTAAAGATCCATTTAGTTCCAATCACATTTACTCCATTTGGTCTACAAACTAATTGTTGGGATTAGTGCCCTAAAATCCTATTGTATGATGTTATATATGATATTATGTATGACATGATGTATGACTTAATATTGTAATTAATAGAGTTGTTTTATTATTATCTAAAATAATGATAACATGAATATTCGGACATTATCATATAGTCCATGAGATGCATAGTATGTGATTTATGTGAAAAGTCACAGAAGATATAAATCCCAAGTTCTTTGTAAATTCAGAATTTTAGTTCGTAGTCGGTGATGAGATTAGGCATTTCATCTGCAAAGACTATAGTATATCAACTAAGATGATTTGTCTTGGTCATGGAAGTGGTGACTTCTAGTTGATATGTTGATATGTTGATATGTTTTAAGAATTAAGATATATTGAACTGGACTGCTGTGAGATTTATTATTCTCCTAATGACTGTCAAATGAATAATAAATCTCACAACTTATATTTACATGAATTCTTAATCATGAGAGAATAATGGACCTAATCATGAAGTGTAGGTTGCGTTGATATATCAGGAGTGAGATCTAAAGTAACGATCAAAACCTCAGTATGTTGGGCAGCCACATCTAGTGTTAATGAAACATATATTCTCAAGATGGAATTTATAGTCTCTTAATGAAGATACAAAATATTCCCTTGAGATAAGTTTAATGAGTTTGTTATTCAGAATGTTAGGCCTAACTACTTTAGTAAATAGTTACTAAAGTATATTTATGAAATTAGATTTCATAAATATATGATGAATAACTTAAAGGATTAAACTAGGTACTCAATGATTAAGATGTAGTAATTTACAAAGTGACAGTCTATTTTCATAACTTTGTATTACTACGAATATTTTATGAAGGGGTTGCATGTTTAATAAAGTCCAGGGATATAATTTATTAATAAGACATAGAATGCAATTATATTTATATAGTGGTATTAAATATAATTAATGGTAACTTTGGACTTTTCAAAAGTTGACAGAAAAGCCTAAGGCCCATTGGAGCTAGTGTCTTATTGGTCCCTTTTGGTCTCACTCCAAGCCACATACTAAAGCCCAATTGGAAAGGCTCAATAGGCCAGCCCAATTAGATAATCAGTTAAATATAAAGGGAGACACATACAAAATTTTAATAAGAGAAAAAGGAGAGACACCATTCTAAAATGGTGTGTATGTGTGAGTGAAGCCACTCGATTATTCTCCCTTGGAAACTGATTGAGAGACCACACATCTTCGGCGTTAGTGGAATTGGAGTGAAGATTGAAACTGTTCCTAAGAACTTCTGATCTTTAGTTTTGAAATTCACTGCACTAAGGTACACTTTCTTGTTCTATATTTTGAAACGTACATTATGCATGTTATCAATTCTAAATGAAGTAGATCCATTATTTTTTCCGCTGCGTACATGTATATTTCCAACACTAATTCCCACACATCATTCCAAACAAATTGATGAAGTTCTTCGTGCATAGAATTAACCCAATCAACATCTTAAAGTGCTTCATCTACCTTCTTCGGTTCAAATTGGGTCAGATTGCATGAGTGAGTAATTACACTTAAGGCTTTAGATCTTAATCTCATGTTATCATTCAAACTTCCCAATATATTTGTGGTAGGATGATTTAGCCTTACTTTAGAGGATGGACCTTTAACTAGGGATGTGGAGGTACCTTTTTGTTCTAATGAAGGACTAAACTCATGTTGTGCTTGTTGAATCTCATGAATCGGTGTGGATGGTTCTGGACTTGATGGCACAGAAATTGCATCATTCAGCACCATCAACTCTTCATCACTATGCTTCCCCACATACTTAGTAGGAAGTGAGTCATCAACCTCTATAAACTTATCTTGAACCGGAGTAGTGTTTTCTGAATGTGCTTCTGAACATACTTCATCATTGATCACAACATTTGAAGATTTCATGGTTGTTTTGGTTCTCAAATTATACACTTTATATGCTCTACTAGTAGAAGAGTATCCCAGAAAATATCCTTTGTCACTCTTTGCATCAAACTTTTCTAGGTTCTCTCTATCACGTAGAATGTAACAATCACTACCAAATATCCTAAAATATTTGACAACAAGCTTCTTTCCTCTCCAGAGTTCATAGGGAGTTTTCTTGGAATCAGGTCTGAAATACACCCGGTTGAATGTATGGCAAGCAGTGTTAACTGCTTCTCCCCAAAATGATTTGGGCAACTTTTTATTGTGTAGCATGACATGTGTCATCTCCTAAACAACTCTATTCTTCTGTTCCACTATTCCATTCTATTGAGTTGTCTTGGGTGAAGAGAACTCTTGATGTGTGCCTTGATCATTGCAGAAGGTAGCTAGCTTGGTATTCTCAAATTCTCTTCCATGATCACTTCTGATTCTAGCTATCATAGTATATTTCTTAACCTGCAATTTCTTGCATAGATGTATCATCTTCTCAGCCTAAGCTTTATCTTTCAAAAGCACAACCCAAGTATATCTAGTAAAGTCATCCACAACAACTGGAATATACTTCTTTCCACCTAAACTCTGAACTCTGGCAGGACCCATAAGATTAATGTGCAATAACTCTATAGGTCTTGAAGTTTGAACACTAGCAACAAACGGATGTTTGGATTTCACTTGTTTACCTATTTGACATGGTCCACAGATGCACTTACCTATCTTCTCAAACTTAGGTAAACCAATAACTACATCACACTTGGAAATCTTCTCTAATTGCTTATGACTTGCATGTCCCAATCGTTGATGCCACAAGTCAACTTGATTGATCTTTGCACTAAAGCACTTGTTGCTTATACTTGGTGTTATGCCATAACAGTTGTTGAAGAAGTCCCTAAAATCAACTAGTGTTGTCGAAGAAAAATCAGATGACAGTGAAGTTGGTGTTGATTTACTTTCAGTTTTATCAAGTAATAATGTTCTATTGGAATCTTGGGTTTTAGATTTAGCATGCTCATATCATATGACTCCAAAGAAAGATTGGTTTGACACGTATAATAAGCCTTACAACGGCAGTATGGTCCAAATGGGTAATGATGCTACATGCCCGATTATTGGGATTGGTACCATGAAGATCAAGATATTTGATGGAGTTGTGAGAGTTCTTAGAAATATCAGACATGTTCCAGATCTTCGAAAGAATTTAATTTCTTTAGGTGTACTGGATGATTTGGGCTATTCATACTCATCAAAGGTTGGAATCATGAAGATTACCAAAGGTGCTTTGATGGTGATGAAGGGACAGAAAGTAAGCACGCTTTACAGATTGATTGGGAACACAGTTGTAGGAAGAGTTGCAGTCATCACACCGGTGGAGTCCAGCACTAATGACTCAAAATTATAGCATATGCGACTTGGGCATATTGGTGAACATGGTATGTTAGAGTTGCATAAGAGAAATTTATTGAAGGGGGTGAAGATATGCAAGCTAGACTTCTATGAGTATTGTGTGTATGGGAAGCAGCATAGAGTCAGTTTCAAGACAGGTTCTCATACAAGTAAGGGTGTTTTTGTCTACATTCATTCAGATGTTTGGGGTCCTGTATGAGTTTCTTCTCATAACGGTGCTCAGTATTTCGTAAGTTTCATTGATGATTATTCTAGAAAGATATGGATTTATTTTGTGAAGCATAAGTCTGATGTGTTTGGCATATTTAAAAAGTGGAAAGTATAGGTTGAGAATCAGACTGGCAGAAAAATAAAATACCTTAGAACAGATAATGGACTAGAGTATAGGGATAAAGAATTCATAAGATTTTGTGAATGAGAAGGCATTACTCTTCACTTCACAGTTAAAAGAACTACACAGCAGAATGGGGTCATAGAGAGAATGAATAGAACCTTAGCAGAAAGAGCCAAGTGCATGAGATTGAATGCAGGGCTGCCTAAGGTGTTCTGGGCAGAGACAGTTAACATAGCAAGCTTTATTATTAATAGATCTCCATCATCAGCCATAGATTTCAAGATTCCAAAAGAGGTTTGGTCAGGTAGACCAATTGATTATTCGAGTCTAAAAATCTTTGATTGTCCAGATTATGTGCATATGCAGAGTGGAGAGCATTCTAAATTGAATTAAAATTCAAGAAAATGCGTATTTCTTAGTTTTAAAAAATGTATTAAAGGCTACAGGCTTTAGGATCTAATCTCAAGGAAAAAAGTGACCAACAGAGATGTCATATTTGATCCAAGCCTTTATATTGAAATAGAATAAAGCAGAGACATGTGATGATAGTCCATAGGATATATTAATTGTTGAGGTGGAGTTTGACGAGAATAGTTCACCCAGTGATAAGGGTGATGTTGAGATTGATCCACAGCAACAACAAGAAGAGCCTAATTCAATTGCTAAAGGTAAAGAGAAGCGGGTTCACAAAGCACCACTGAGATATGGCTTTGAAGACATGGTTAGTTTTGCTCTTGTAACCCGCAATGGAGAGCCATTCACTTTCAAGGAGGCTACAAATAGGTAAGACAATGATAAATGGCTTGTAGCAATATTAGAAGAGATGGAGTCACTACAAAAGAATAAGACTTGGGAATTAGTAAAATTGCCCAAGGGAAAGAAGGCTATTGGTTGCAAGTGGATATTCAGCAAGAAAGAAGCATTTTCTGAAATGGAAGGTGAAAAATTCAAGGCACAATTAGTGGCTAAGGGTTACTCATAGAGAGAAGGAATTGATTATAATGAGATATTTTCACTAGTTGTAATACACACCTCAATTTGAGTAATCCTAGGATTTGTGACAATGCATGACATGGAGTTAGAGCAATTAGATGTGAAGACCGCATTCCTCTATGGAGATTTAGAAGAAGAGATTTACATGCAACAGCCCGAAGGCTTCAAAGAACCTGGCAAGGAAGATTATGTTTGTCTATTGAAGAGATCATTATATGGCTTGAAGCAGTCTCCCAAGCAATGGTATAAAACGTTTGATTCATTCATGGTGACCCATGGGTACATGCGCTGTGAGTATGACTACTGTGTTTATTTTAGAATACTTGCTGATGGCTCCTATATATTTCTTGCTCTATATGTTGATGATATGTTAGTAGCTGCAAAGAGTAAGCAAGTAATTGTGAAGTTGAAGTCTTTGTTGAGTAGGGAATTTGACATGAAGGATCTTGGAGCTGCCAAGAAGATCCTTGGGATAGAAATTCATCGTGATAGAGGGGCTGGTAAATTATGGTTATCTCAAAATGGATATCTTAAGAAGGTGTTAGAGAGGTTTAGTATGCTTGATGCAAAACCTGTTAGTACACCACTTTTTGCCCATTTTAAATTGTCCTCAGAGTTGTGTTCAAGTTCAGATGAAGTGTCAAAGTATATGTCTAAAGTGCCATATGCGAATGCAGTTAGGTGTCTCATGTATTTGATGCTGTGCATTAGGCCTGATAAGGAGTCAGAGTATATGTCTAAAGTGCCATATGTATTTATTTCATTAGGGGGCCACAAATTATGTTGGGCCAAATCCTTAAATTTTATATTTTTATATTACTACACAATTTTTTCTTTCTTGTTTTTATATAAAATTTAGGGTGGCCATAATATAATAGCTCCCTGGCCATGCCAGCGGAGTGCATGAAAGATATATTGTGATTTATTTATATATTAACTCAAGTGATTTAGTTTAGTATAAAGTCTATCCACACCTAACCCTAAAGCTTGTAGCATTTATATATAGCCAACAGATCTGTCTCTGCTCTCTTTTCTTTTGCTTCCACTTCTCTAAACTATTTTCATATTTCCTTCAATTTACTCCTCAAATATAAGTCATACTGAGGATTGGAGCTCTATAATGAAGCTAAACCACGTTAAGGAAGAAATGTAGATTTTGGCAAAAGCCAAGATGCAAATCAACTGGTTATGTCATACAATTAGACATAGTCGAAAATATTGTAACCATTTGTAAATTTACTTTAGATTTAGAGTTTATTTAGAAAATGATATCAAATTATGAAGTTTATTATATAATTGTTTTTAAATTTTATTACTTATTTTTTATGAAAAATAATAAATCATTACACCAACAAAAAAAAAATTTGAACTAAATAATTAATATTATCACAAACATCGTGTTGGCAAATCTTTCACGAGCTTTATTTCTAATACTTACTTTAAAAAAATCAAATTATAAATATCACGAAATGTGAAATAGCTATTTATTAAAATTTTGTGAATGAAATATTAATGTCACTGCCTATATTTTCAAGTTAGAATGAGAATTGCCTAGACAGCCTATTAAATCAGTACTAGCTCTAATGTTTTACGTCAATATATAAGCTTGGCCGCCACCCTTGAGAAATTTCTAGCTTTAACACTCACCACAATAATGGGGGAGGTGCCATTATACTAGATTGCTCATATTTAATGTTAAATATTTTAATTAGAAAAAATTTTCGTTCCAAACATATTATCTACTACAGGTAGATGACATTTGTCGTTGTCACGAAACTTTATTCTTTTAATTATTAATTTGCACGGTGTACTTTGATGCCTTCAAATGAAGAACACTTTTCGTCATTTTGGTAGAAATCAAGAAAGAAACCATTATCCATGGAATTATATGAGTGGGTCTAATTTTGTGTTTGTGCAGAGCTCTGGTTACCTAAATCGACGTTAAAATGGGTACACCCACACACGGCCAAAATGAGCGAGCCAAACTATCTAGACACTAGGATTCTTCTTTGTTAGTTTTATTAGGAGCAATATGTAACAACACACATTCCAATAACAAGTCACTTAAAATTTCTAGAGCTAAAATGTAATTTGAAAAAGGAAATTGAGGTGTTTGGTTGGGGGATATTAGGATTTTTGCAAAAGTAAAAAATAATAAATCCTGCATGTCTAAACCCAATGCTCAGAGTATTGATAGGATTTTTGCATGAAAAATGTAAGGAAAATTAGTTTGAGGAAGATGAGTGCATGGCTGCCGATGAGCGCAGCTTCACTTCTTCAACAAATCAAGCAGGAAGAGCTCGAAGAATGAAAACCTAGCTAGAATGGCAGAATTGGTGGGCGTGGGGGTTGTGGTGATGAATGAAAGTTTTTGAGAGAAAAAGGGGAGTGGGGACTGGGATTCTAGTTAGGAAATAAAGTAGAGAAACAGTGGAATGAGGACTGGGTTGAATCACTAGTTGGAAATAATTGGGAGGGGGGAATCAAACGTGAAATAAAGGGGATAGTAAAACAAATTGTGGAAAGAAAAAATTTGCGTAGAAATTGGTAATATAATATTTTGAAGGAAAAAGTTTTGTTATAAACTTGGTTGTACATAGCATAAAACTACAATTTCATTAAATAACTTTTTGTTTGATGTGAAGTTTGACAAATTCACAATTAAATTACATTATTTTTTTATATCTTCCATGCTTGAAAAAACTTTAACAAATCAAAGATCAATAGGTATGTTATCAATCGATTGTTTAAATTGTAAGTTTTTGTAGTCTAAAATTATGCAAAAAAAATAAGTTTATAGATCATATAATAAATAACATCTAATTGACACAAAATTTGACATATATATTAAGAGCGTAAATAATATATGATTTAACAATTAAATTTTCAAAATATTAAAAAGTTGTAGTCTTGTAACCTAAGACTATAGCTAAATATGTAGCCAAACTTTGTCGTGTATATATATATATATATATATTTGAATTAAAAAGTTTGTTTATGTAAAAACCTACCTAATTAAAAAATAAATTAATGTAACTTGTTCTTTTAATAATGAAAATTGTCAACATTATTTATTTTTGAATTCGTTAGTGCAGGTGTCAAATTAACATTTCTACAGAAAATGCATTTTACACTTCTTCAAATCAAACACAATTCCATTCATTATAATTAGTTTTTAATAAAATTTTCAACATATATAATTCCAAACGCAAATTTTAAGGAAAATATATTCAAGCATGATACATTTTGTAAAATCTATTTTGTTGGAATGCATTCTCCCAATATTCATTGCAAACACTATCCAATTTTTCCTTCTTGTCAAATGGGAAACAACTAAAAATAAATTTCAAGTTGTTCTCTATCGGGATGGAAACTAACACACACCCACGATTAATTTACATTGAAACCAAGCTCTGATTTAATACTAGAATACATCTCCATCAGCTCAAGAAGCATTGAGGATTTATTTTTATTTTTTTTTTGTTTTTTGGGTACTTAAAAGAAATTTCATCTTATCTAAATGGAAATTTATCATGAAGACCCGGAGAAGATGTATATTTTAACGGTTCAAACTATTTCCCTCTTTGTGGTTATTTCCACCGGTTGATACAAAATTACATGATGGAGCAAACATTTGTGTCATAACAGGGGTCTATAATCTCATAGAATACGTAGGGGGGTCCATGAGGCCACTCTATCTTCGGTTCATCTTTCTTCTCATCTTTTTTCTCTTCTTCTTTCTCTTCTTTCTTGTCTTCTGCAACGCTTACCATGCTTGCATGCCCTACTTTCTTCGTTAGCAACGTTACAAGTTTAACAGCATCAATATCTCCTTTTACCTCTATTTGGTCCCTTTTTTGCCCTTTCAAAGCTAATGATTCCACCCCTGAAAATGTCACATACACCAACAAACGGAAAACAATTTTTAAGTACTAGTACAACTATAATTAGTAGGTTAACGAGTAGTGTTTGTAGTGTTAAAAATTTGTAATATAGTATATATAAACGTCGCTTTGTTACCTGAAAGGCCAACTGCAATCTTCATGGCTTTTTTCCGGGCCTTCTCACCTTCCGTAATGCGAAAAAATTTCCTCTGCCCATCCATGGAAACCTGGATGAGCACAGTTTGCTGAAGAAACAAAATAATTATAAGCACAAATGAAGCAACTTTAAATTGTATCATACACTTTTCTATATTTTGTAATAGAAAGTTGAGTTTATCACTATTCACTAGTGCTTTCCTAGCATATATATATTATATCTATTCAATTGCAATGATTGTACGCGGAGAGAGTAGTATATATCAAATAGCGTCATGGTTTTTGTTTGTTAGAAATGATTGTATGTGGGGATGGACCAAAAGCCAATCACCTTGTGGGAGAGAACAGAAATTGAAAGTGGAGGAGAGTATACTATATACTGCCATTTATAGGACTCTTTGGAAGATTAGTGAGGGCTATTGGAAGTCTGGAGGACCATAGCTTACGTAAAGGCAGGGATCATCTTTTTTCATAATCACTATCAATGTCACGTGTTATCATTACTGACTACATGTAAATTCAAAAATTATTATCACTTTTATATTAGATGTGATAAAAGAATGTAACAATAATTGTGATTAGTATCAAACTAAACAATACAACATATAAACTTCAAAATTACTTTTTTATTTATTATTTAAAAATTAATTCATCAATTTATAAGATTTAGTAAAATTTGTTATAAACATAATATCATTAAAAAAAAAAAAAACTAATATTCAATTCATGAATATGAAATTATGAGAACTCTTCCTTTAGATTTCCGTATACCAAATTATAAGCGCATAATTAATGTAGTATTAAATGGGTAGTTGTGAATAAAATCACACTTAATCTTATTAATGTATGAAAATCTTCCGTTCCATTTTTAGTATTATTCACACACACACACACACACACACACACACATATATATATATAAAATATCATAGAATTTCAATTTATGATTTTTTTTAAATAAAAATTTATGATGTTTATTTTATAATGATTGCTCTTTATTATTAGGTTAAAACACCAATAAGTTTTTTTTGTAAGTGGATTCAAAATCGAGATCTTTTATTCAACGACTAGGAATTTTACTAGATAAGCTAACCGAAACCCATTAGTATTTTACTTCACGTTCTACCAATTACAACTTGTCATTTTTTTCTTTCTCTTTATTATATAACTATAGTTTAAAATGCAAACAACAAGAAATTATTGTGTACTTTCGGAATATTATAAATGCGTAATCCCTCTTCTTACATTAATGGTGGGTCATACTAATTAAATTCATGATGGGACCCACCATTCATGTGAGAGTGGGGAGTACGCATTTACGGTACTCCGGGAGTACATAATAGTTTTCCACAAACAACAAGGAACTCGTGGGTCAGAGGATTTTTTATTCCAGAGAGAGAGAGAGAGAGAACTTTTCACTTTCCACTACAATTTATATTTCCATTTTCATTTTCCTATAGAGAGCACTTTCACTTTCCAAATTAAAAACATCTTACTGAATACTAATTTAACTAGTCTATTTCTAAAATGGGGAAAAAATGTAGTCCATTTCTCATTCATTCTTGGTTTAATTATTTTTTAAAGCAAAAATAAAAATGGTCCATTTCTCATTTATTATTGGTGAAAGCTCGAAGCGTGTCGAAAACACAAGAGTAGTTTAGACCCCCAAAACAAAGTTACGGCTTGGTTGATTTTACACTAACTTAATACTAAGTGCGGAATAGTGTAAACACAAGCATATAAGCAAGAGAACTACTCTAATCTATATTTAAAGCAACACAACAGTAAAAATGAAATGAACAAGAGTAGGGAAAAGAAATGCAAACACAGATTACACCGAGACGTGTTATCGAAGAGGAAACTGAAGAACTCGGCGAAAAACCTCTCTGCCGCCCTCTAAGCGAAAATCGATCCACTAAACAATCAGTTGGGATACATGGGTGAGCAAGAGACCCTCCAAGCCTAATCTACCCTCTATACCTAAGCCCTCCAAGCTCCTACTCTAACAAGGCTTCTCGGAACCGTGTCTTGTCTAGCTTTCCAGATCTCGCAACAAGCTCCATGTTGCATTTGCCATCTTTGGCTTCTTCCAATGCTTCCCAGCAGTACTAAAACTCCACTTGACACTTTCAAAGGGTGTGGTAAGTATTTGGGCTATCAACCTCTCAATGATATGGAAATGGAGAGGTAGGAGATGAGGAAATTCCTAAAACAAATATGTAGAGGATTATGGGTATAACAATCTTTAACTCTCAAGGTGTTTAGCTAGGGTTTTCTCTCAGAATCTCTCCTGTACATTTGTGGGTAATGTGGATATAAATAGTGTAGGCACAGAAAGTGTGTATCAGACTGGATAGGCTGGCAGAACAGAATGTCTCGCGGATGTCTCGCGGGAAGGCCTTACCCATGAGATACTCGCGAGACACAGCTGTCTCCATCTAGCCTGACTCTTCGCATTCCAGTCATGTGCAAGGCACATGCTTCTTTTCGCAGGATGCTTAGTCGCAATATACCCGCGAAAACTCTTCAGTCTTCATTTGCTTGAGTCTTCACACTGTTCTCTCTATCACATAACCCTTACAATGAAATCCCACAATAAATACAAGGTACAAATGATTGAATAAAATTACAATCAAATTTGGCATGAAATATAAGCCAACAAAAACACATAGTTGTAAATAACAACTTTACAATCTCCCCATTTGGCTATTTCATGACAAAACCCGTAAAACAAACTCTAGACTTTTTTTTTTTTTTTTTTTTGAGAATGAAAACAGACTTTAGACTTGAACGTGAGTTTGGTAACAGTGGCAAAACTCACTCACACCTAATCTAGAAGCTGTGAAGCACTTGCATGTATACACCTGTTACCTAAAACACTTGCAGACAAACAAAACTTTCATTAAGTTTATGACAAGTTAAACTCAAGGTACGTATATGAGCAAGTAAAGTGCGATCAAGTTTGTAAACAATGTAAAACATGTAAGCATATCTTGATCAAACAAAAACAGTCATTCAAAATGACTACAATGAACATTTAGCAAGTAAATGCTCATCTGGACACGCAATGCAATTAAGAACAATCCCTAGGATCAATTGCATGTCCAACACTCAACCAATGCAAAATACACGAAGTATTTGCATCTAGGATACAAGATCCTACTAGGGCACAAGAGTGAGGTACTTTAGACATATTAGCAATATCTTAAAAGTACAAGAAAATGCTACAAAAGCATTGAGAAAGACACAAATATTAAAAATAAACAGAAATATAATAGAGTATCAAAGCTTTAAACAAAAGCAGTAAAAACAAAAAAACATAAACAAAAAGTAACTTCTATCTTCTCCTCCCCCTATCACTACACTCCCCCTATTAAAGACATCATCTCCCCTTGTTAGTGACACCATCTCCCCCTTTTTGTCATGGAATAGCTAGTTTCCATTTTCTTCTAGCTTCCTTTGAATTTCGTCCATCTGGGTTTGGAGAGAAGTAAACTTTGTATCAAAACGAGTGTGCTGGGAGTACATGATATTAGCTAGTTCGGATATCTTAGTATTAATTTCGTGCAATGCAGTCATGATATCTTCTAACTGTTTATCATAGGCATGGGAGTAAAGCTTGAGCTTCTTGGAGTTACATGACTGCCATGCTTGACATTCTTCTTGGTGTGACTCATACTTGCATGAAGAGTACGAATGTTGATTGGACTTGGCCTTGGGTATGGACATTCATCTTCCGAAGGATGCACTCCTTTGAGCTTCAAAATCCTTGAGATAAGGCGACAGAAAGGAACGCAATTCCTTGAAGCAGTCCGGTCAACCGCTTTTGCCAAGATGTGGAAAATATGAAAGCACACATCAATTTCTTCATCAGTGATTAGATCACGCAGGAATAATGCTCGACCAAGATTCATAGAGCCGGTGCTTGACAAAGGATAGAGGTTGCTGCACATGATCATTGTGAGAAGTCTCAATTTTGGAGAGAGGGATGCCACACTAATTGACTTCCTATTGGAGGAGAATTCCAAATTAGCTCCTAAAGCTTTTTTAAGAAACTCTTCATCCGGATTCAACTCATCATATACCGGTGGTATGGGAAGTATTGGCTAGTTAATGTGTAGAATTTCTGCCAAATACACTGGTGTTACGGAGAAACTTTTTCCTCTAACCCAATATTTTATCTCTTCTCCATCAACAATGGCATTGGCATAGAACTCCTTAACCATGTTCTCGTATGCATCCTCGAGAGTTGAGAGTAGAAAGTTCCAATCCTTCATGGCAAACCATATGAGAATATTTGTGTCACGGAGAGATGGTTGATCAACAGCCCTTTCAACCAGCAGTAGGGCTTCTCAAAAATAGTACCTATAGGTCTGAAATGCAGCATTCGATCTGAATAGGTCAAGGTCATAGACTTCTGTTTAAAAATGAGTCCTTTTTGACCTTGGTGACGGTTAATCAACATCAATTATTGGCTCTTTCCCTTTGCTGCTACCTTCTTTGACTGTTGAGCTTTTAAAAGGAGACATCTGCACAAATGAACACAGTGCAGACAAGAAATATGTGCAAAAACACAAAACAAAACACAAACACTTGATTAGATTCAAGTTAATCCAAAACAAGATAAAAACAACCTCAAAACAGATTATATAAACTCAAAACAGAGCACAAAAACTCAAAACAACATGCTAAATAGATAAACTAAGAAAATAAAGGCACAATGCATGAAATAAATTAACTGTGCATGTGTGTGCATGTGCTGATGCATGAGAATGCAGCATGAGATGCATGGGGTGTGCCTAGGGTATGCATGGCATGGCATTAAGGCACAAAAAGAGCAAAGTGTGTAAAACACACACAAATTGATCAAAATATTATTCATATGATCAAACAAGACCAAAACCAAAGATTGGAACTCAGTTGAGTCCAAAACAACACAGAAATTTCACTTAAACAATCTGTTAAACACATGACATGCAACAATGCAAAACCGTTATGAAAAATGCATGAACATATGGAAAAATGCCTCAATACATCACTACAAGAAAATCGATCTATTGTGGCGGACCTATTGCGGCGGGTGCGAAAACCGCCGCTATATGTAGCCTATTGCGGCGCGTTTTTGGCCTGCCGCTGTACATGAGATCTATTGCGGCGGGCCAATGACCCGCCGCAATAGTTCTAGTATATAGCGGCGAAATACAGCGGCAGGCCAATTTCCCGCCGTAATATGCTTGTTTTAACGGCGTTCAATTGATATATAACGGCGGGTCACGCACCCCGCCGCAATAGACCCCAAATTGCCCCACCGAGTCCTAAAATTTTCCCTCTGTTTTTTTTTTTCCCTCTTCATTTTTAGCGCCTTTTCATTTTTAGCCTTTTCATTACTCTCCCACACACACTCTTTCTCTCTCTCAGACTCTTCGAAGATCTGTGTCTCATCCCTGCCACTACCCACAAACCCACAGCCGCAGCCACCACCACCCACAACCACAGCCGCACCACCACCACCACCCAACCACCATCACCCACAACCACAATCACCAAATCACAAACAAAAACAAACCGTAAACCCATGGTCACCACTAGCCAACCTAACCCACAGCAAACCCACAGTCACCACCAACCACCATCACCCACCCACCTGCCACCACCGTAAACCCCAACCTAAAATTAACCCACCACTAGCCATCACCACTACAAAACAACCACCATCTCACCAAATCGTGTACCACTCCGTCGACGAAATCGTGTACCGTTCTCGATCTGGTGGGCTGCTCGATGTCCAGCACGATATCGCCGTTCTGGAAATCGTGTAGCCGTAGCTCCGAAGGTCAGTCTTCTCTTTCCTTTTCTTCGGATCTGTGTGTGTTTCTTTCAAAGCTGTTCTGATTTGTTTTGAGTTTCTATTTCTCTGTTTCATTTCTAGGGTTTCAGTCACGGTCTTCTTCTTCACACCCACTCTCACTGTAAGTTTGTTTATTTATTTTTATTTTTTATTTCTCTATTTATTGTTCATCGGTACTATCCATTTAGAAAGTCTTTTTAAGTTTTGCATTCAGTATGTGGTTGTGCATGTGGTTTTTCTTTTTGCCACGGTCATGGGTTTTTGCACAGGTAATTTCCTCTTAATTCAGAATTTGGGCTTTGATTTTCATGAATGAAAAGTTTCTATGATATTTCGAGCAACTGTTAGATTAATAATTGACAACATAGATTTTTATTTTGAAAAATTGAAACAATTGCATGTTAATAGATTATAATCCCCAAGCTATATTCAAATGTTAAAATGAGATTGTATCAAATTAGTTTTCTGTAAACAAAATTTGCAAGAATAAACCAAACTCAGTTAACAATATTGCTAAGGATCTTGTCAAATTCCTAATTTGTCTCTGTAATCATGATGGTTCTGTTGTAATTTGATACTTTCATGTTTGAAATATTATTGTTAAGTTTGAGTAGGAGCCCCTTTCTGTTGTAATTACATTTCACTACTTGTGACAAATCGTTTCTCTCATTGTAAACCATAATTTTTTTCTTGAAAATTCATAAATTTTTGTAGAAATTATGAATCCATGACCTTTACGAAAATTTCTAGCAGAAAAATACCATCCACAATGAAGGAAACTTAGTTACCAATACAAGAACCAAATGGGTAAGCTAAGACTGTCTTCTTTAAGTTCTGTACCCCTATTTTATCGGGGAAGTTTCTTTAGAATTGACCAAGTGGAAATTTTGGGGAAGACTGCTAGAAATGTTAATTCAATAGCAGTCCATGGTGGTTGATGCTTAATCACTTTTAAGCTGGCAAGTTGTTTCTCTAAGATAATAGAGATACATCTCTCTAATGCATTTCTTTGAGACCAAGGGATAGATATTTTAATTTAGTTGGATTCCTTGTTTTGACTACTCTCGGGAAACAAGAACTGAAATACCTATTAATTATTGTGGGTGTATTAGATTGATTATTGGCCTAGATACATTTAGTTAATTATCAACTCATAACAGTTTATACTTTATTTTCAACCCCCTTTCTCAATTTTTCTTGCCTCCTTAGTTTTTCACTCAAGATGTGTATTATGTGAGTTTGCAAATAACCAGTATTTGGGATCCATTCTTAAATACATTTGATAGATGTATGTGGTTGTGCATGTGTGTGAGGTTTGTTGTTAATCTGCTTGAGGAAATTCTATTCTACCCGCTTGGTTGTAGGCTATATGATTTCCTTCTATTATTTATTTGGTTCTATTTCGATAATTTTCACAAATTCCTTTTTTTTCTTTTTTCTTTTTTTTCTTTAGGAGGCTAGCTTTGACCTGTTCTCAATTCTGGTTTTAGCCTTGTCATTCTCATTTTTCTTTTATCTTCTTATTTTCTTGGATTCTAAAGAAATTCTCTTCTATTTTTTCTTGGTTTTCCAATCTTCTTTTATCTTCTTCTTTTTTTTCAGCTGGATTTTAAAGATAATTTATTTGTTCTAGGATTTTAATCCAAGTGTATTTTTTTATGTTGCATTCGTCCTTTTTTGCCTTCTAACCTTTAATTTTGTATCAAGGCAATCTTCTACACTTAGAGTAGTGTAGTTCTAGTAAGACTAGTTGATCATCACCAATAATCATATATCTTGCATATTCTTCTTCTACTGTCTTGGATTTTCTGGACATTCTAAATTTTTGCTCCTTAGCAACTCTTCCTTTTTTAGGTGTTTGCTAACTTTCAATTTATATAAATTTAGTACATTCTTGAATTGATCGTTCTATTAGGTTTTTTTTCTAGAATATGGAGCTTTGACAGTTGCATATGCTATCTGGTTAAATTGGTTCTTGTAGGGTTTTAGAAGAACTTTTTCCTGTAGATCTTGTGTTTTGATGTTGGTTGAAAATTGGGATAAAATTGTTTAGTGTTTCATCAATTTTTTGATCTGTTTGATGTCTTAGAAAGTGTGAAATTTCCTTTTTTTCTATTAGGTTTCTGTTCTCAGCATATAGGAGATGCTTTGTGACCATTCTAATTGGTTTTTATTTTTTATTTTTATATTAACATATTATATGGTTAATGAGCTTAATTATGTGAATTGACCTTACAGGAGAGCCACTGGCCCAATCAGACAAGCGAAAGGAGGTTGGACTGCACAGGAGGTGGTGAACGATCTGAAGGGTATCTTAGGCCATTTTATTCTTTCAAGCCAAGTGGGTATTGAGAGAGGTTTGTTCTCTTTCAATTTGGTTGAGAATTGATTTTTTACTTCATTTCTATGATTTCTGGTTCTGGGTTTTGGTATAAGTTTCCTTACAATTGTGATTCTTACCTATTTTTTGAGATAAAAAATAAAAATTGCTGCTTGCCCATTTGAGTTGTGTAATTGTACTTGTACATAGGCTTATTTCGTCAGTTCTACAATAAATTAGTCATGTGAGTATTATGGAATTGAATGTTTTGAAATGGATTTCATGCTAAGTGTAATTTCTAATTGGAGCTTAAGGTTGCCTCTAGTCAACAAGAAAGTTATAGATTTCTAGGGTTCTAAAATAATTACTTGGGCAATCAATTCAAAGAAGACAGATTTTTCATCTAGAAATTTATTAACCTATATTAGTATTCAGTTTTTTATTTTAATTTTTTTTATTTATTAATATTTTAAATTTTATTATTATTATTATTTTTTAATTTTTATCTACATAAGAAACAATTCTTCTCTGATTCTCTTAATATCAACTCACCTTGCTGCCACTACAGTATTAATTTTTTTTGGCAATTTCATTGCACAATCAAAGATACAACACATGCTCTTCTTTCTAACTCTTTTGTATGCTGGAGCCCTGGTGAAATTCAAAATCATTGTTTAGGATTCTTTATATGGCTAGCTATTTTGTCTAAAACTTTGTGTCCTAAATGTTAAGAGCTGGTGTTATTATTATTTGTTTGTTGGTTGTAAGGTACCTTTGTTGAAGGAATAAAAGAAGAAGTTGTATTATCACCTGCTCACGCACTTTCCCTTATAGAAGCTGGAGAAGGTACAAATGTGATGTTTTTTTTTTTTTTTTTAAAATTTTATTTATTATTATTTTTTAATAATACAACAAAGTCAAAAGAAAATAGGTTCTTTAAAACTAGAGTTGGATAATATATATATATTTTTTGATAAGTAGAGCTGTGTAATTTATTGGGAAAAGTTAATGGATGCTTGGAGAGATTTGGTTTAGAAAATATTTATAGTAACTTTTTATCGGAAAATAAAAAGTAATTGATTTTTTTGATAGGTTCTTATATTTATCATGAAAGTGGTATAAAAACTTTCGTAAAATGGTCCATTAACAAATGCCCTAAGGGCAACCCGTTAAGTGGATCCTAATTTATTTATGATATGTTATAAAAGAATATTTTACAATAGCAAAAAAATGAATGAATATTTTATTGTCACATGTGAACTCATGCTTTAGAATGCTTCCCCAGCCAAAAGACAAAAATAGTATTATACATTATGATTATGTTACAGTTGTTTGCAGAACTGAAATTTTAAGATTGCTTGTCTTGTCAATTTTGAGTGTTGTCCCACTCTGTATCCCTTTTTTGTTACAATTTGAAATTCTTTTCATGATTTTTGATATGATTTAAATTGTTAATGGCAGAGCACAGACATGTGGGTTCCAAAAATTTTAATTTACTCAGCAGCAGGAGTCATACAATATTCACTCTGGTATTTTTTCACTATCTTAGTACCTACAAATATATATATATATATATATTCACTATCTTAGTGGAAGCATAATGTCCTTTAGTTGACTATTGCATTTCAATATTTCAGTACTGTTTCTTATAGGTTATTCTTACTTTTTTTCCTGGCTTCTATATTAGATTGACTTTTCACATTTTCTTGACGCAGAAAACACAAACAAACTTTTCAAACATGCACACACGCTCACAAAGTCAAACACAACACAAACACCCACACACACCCTCACTCAACACTCTTGCATGGAGAACAGTAACAGAGGAATGATTATAATTATAAATGTAAAATTGTCTACCATGCATGTGGTCTACCAATTTACTGGCCTTTAGATGATGCAGCTATCTATTCCTCTGTTTGTAGTTGAACTCTAGTGTGTTTAGTCTTAGTTGAAAGGCCCTGACCTTGCTATATGGGTAAAAAATCAGCTTTTTAATTATTTTTTATTTCTTAGTTATTGAGATTTGGTCCTGGAAAACTTTCTTCATCCGTATGTACCTCCAAAAATGGAAAATGGGGGGACTTGTAGTTGTAATGCTCTCTCTTTAGGTAACTAAACTCTTAATACTAACCCAAAAAGGAAAAAAAAAAAACCTTAACTCTTAAGACAATATTCATACCATTTTTATATGAAAGTTTAAATTCAATTGTTCTTATCCAAGTTATGATTGAGATCCTTGATCACCTCTAAGTTAACCTAATGGTGGTTAGATTTATGCAATTATATCATAATTACATCTCCAGGTTTCCCCTAATGATGATTATCAATTTATATCATAATCACATTATCAGTTTATATTTGTTGCCCTTTTTTTTTTCCTATTGTTAATTTATTAGCTTTATGCAATTTTTATAACTGATTGTTTACCCCGGTATACTTCATGTATACTTGGGTGATTCGTTTTCCTGATTTACATAATTTTATTACTTATAAAAAAAAAATTGTAAGCTTCATCTAGGAGAATGCAAAAAAGAAAAAGAAAAAAAGCACACCAAATCATGTTCTTGTTTCCTTAGATTTCTTGAGGTACCTCTACAGTTTTTGGCTTGATCAGCTGAATAATTCTATTATGCTGTAATGGTATGCAACACAAACTGCAAGTATTGTTTTCTGAGGCTTTGTAATGAGATTGCTTGTGTGTGTGTGTGTGTGTGTGTTTGTTTTTTTCTTGTGATTGTGCCTGTGTTTGGTAAAGTCCGATTGGTAAATATGAGTAATTCTTGGTCCTTAGACTGGAATGGGGATTTTTTGAAGAGTGTGAATCTGGTTTGAGACTTTAGTGGGCTGTACGCTCCAATTTAAGTGTTTAAATTTAGTTGCTAAGATTTGTATATCTTGTCTGAATTTGTTCAAGAGTTTAAGTGAAGCATATATCTTTTTTGTATCTTTTTTTTGTAATTGAAGGTTAGAGTCACGTACGTGCTTATTAATTGATTGATTAGTTAGAAGCCATGTGCTTAACAGTTAGTTAGTTAGTTAGACTATTAGATCAATGTAGCCAGCTGGCAGTTAGTGTTAGTCAGTTAGTTGTGTCCAAGGATTGAAAGAGGCATGCAATGAGAATTCAGTCTGATTGAAAGGTCAAAAAGTTGCTGTTTAAGGCCTTAACACAACCCTACCCTATACATATTGAGTTCATATATGAAGAAGACGTGGAAAAAGTTCTATAAAGGTATCACAGAAACTTCATTTTTTGTCCAAATCATTAAAATTTTATTTCAATAATGTATGAGGTTCAGAAACATTAATTGTTAGGCTGAGAAAAGAAAGGCACAGAAGTCTTGTTTTGTTCTATTTAAGTTCCTTCTACGCATTTTCTTCGTATGATTCTGTTTAATCATTGGTAAACCGGTGACGATCTTGACCGACTAATAAAATACAAAATTGTTTCCTCTAATAAAGAAAACAAAGTTGACTTGACCGACAAAAATAGAGAGAGTAATTACTCTTTACGTGTGGGTCATAGTACTTCTTCACTAGCAAATTATGATTCTGTTCTTTCAGGCTTCACTGTAAGTAGCTAGATTCACTTCTCTCTCCTCTTTGATAGTATATGCATTATTCTCTAGTACTTTGTGTTCAAATTTTTGTTTGCAAGTGCATCTAGCTCATAAATTTTGCCGCTAAAGTGAAAGAGCAATATATTAGTTCTGTCAATTAGGTAGCATGGTCTTGAGAGGTTGCACCTTGTCTCAAAAAATTATCGCATTATGATCAAGCCAAATGTGATAAATAGTAGCACCAAGAGCCTGCTTGTTGTACGTACTAATAGTCTGGTGAATGAATATTTTCATTCATAAAATAAAAAAGTGTGCTTGTATAGTTTAAATAACATTTAATTCACTTATTTAGTTAACATTATTTGGTTGCCTTATTAGTCTTACGTACCCACCATTTCGTTGCAGTATATATCTTTGTTTTTCTCCAAGTGATAATACACAATTCCTCCAAGGGAATGGAAATTTTCTTTTTGTGCGTCAAAATATAAATTACGTATCTCGTGTCTTAGTCCTAGTGTAGACGCATGCACTTAATAGGAATATGAATATTGGGATTAATGATTAATGTTACATGACACTAAACAAATTATATTAGTGATTAATGTTACAAGACACTAAACAATTGATATCACTCTTCCCCTACTTAGCAAAAAAAAAAAATGATATCATTCTTCCCATTGAAGGATTTTAACCACAGACTTGTGCTTTGTAGTTATTGAAACATATCCCACCAGCAATTGGCCTAACTTTCCTTTGGGGGAAAAAAATTTCAAAAAAAAAAAAAATTTAAACAGCAATCTACCATTTTTAAACCACCTTCAAGAAAGTATTTGGTATTAAATAATATCACATAAGCTATATAAAAATCCAATAAATAAGAGACATGTACCCAAAAAAAAAAAAAAAAAAACTACCTTACTTACACCCTTGAAAGTAGTGGTGGAAAGGCAAGAAAATTAATATAATCAATTTATATACATGTCTCTCAGTTGTTGGATTTTAATATAACTGACATGATATTATCAGTCTATCAAATACTAAATACTCTTTAAACCAAAAAAAAAAAAATTGTAAGCTTTTTAAGAGCTCTTTATTGTTATTCAAAATGTTTCCGAAAGGCCCATCAAAGATAATTTGGATGTGCCCAGATTAGTATAAAATGAACCTCCTAACCTCCAGTCCAGGCCACATCTCCTCATTTTCCCATGTGTTGGTGTTACCTTTGTTACATATATGGATGTTTTATATCTAGGTCCTTTCTTTAGTGCAATTATATATATTATTGGTAAATTACAAACCCACCCAATGAATTTAAACCCACATTATGCAGGACAGAAATTTTAGTGAGCTTATTAATGCTATAAAGTTTCAGTTAGGTTGGCCATTTATGTATTTAACATCTTCATTATATATGCATACCGTGGCAGTAGCAAATATTTGACTGTATTTGGCTTGAAAGGGTTGGTAACTTGTTCAATTCTACCTTACATGACTGTATTTAGCAAAATAAATAAATAATATGACTATATATCAATATACCTACTAATTGACAAACTCACTTGCTACACAATACAAGTAGAAATGCGTACTGCATAAAAGCATTACGTATTTTTTCTTTAAATAGATATAAGATAGAAATGACAGAATTATAAAATTTGGAATCATTATAGTGTTACTTAGACCAACTCAAAGGGGTGGCACCACAAAGCCAATTACATCGTAATTTTGATTCACACTAAAAATGTGGAATAGGAAGCAAGTTCTTTGTCAAGCAATGGGCTGTCAATGAGCTGGTTTAGCTTAGGCTGTCAATGAACTGGTTTAAGAACAAAGCAAATATGATTAGGCTAATTATTAGATATTAATCCTTCGAGGCTCAAAACCATGAAATCCATTTCATGTTTACTCCATTTTTCATGACCTTCAAACATTTGGCATGCCCAGCTGTTGTGTAATTGACATTATTGCATCTATTGATCATATCTTCTAATTTTAATAGTTAAAGATGTAATTTTATTATTCAACTATATATTATAATGATTATATTATTTTCAAGTAATTTAAATTAAGAAGGTTGAAAGTTATTAAGTTAATCAAGTCTATTACCGTATATTATCATAAGTCCATTTCAGAAATTTTAAGGTTGTTTAAGAACTTAATAAAATATTATCTTTTTATGTTTCCCTTGAGATACACTGACAAATTAAATTTGTAGTTTTGTACAATTACTGCCCAATCTCATTAGTGTTAGCTATAGGCTGTTAGCCATGAACATCAAAAAATGTCTAATTCTATAATGCTCGAAACCATGCCTTTTAACTGATAATTAAAATGCATCTTCTTTTTCAATAACTTAATAATATCTTTAATTCAAAATATGTACATTAAATAAGCCTATTAATTACCATGCTATAAGTTGGATATTTTTGCATGTTATAATAAATGTAAAATTTGGTACCATGCTTCTTTAATTACCATTGAGATTTTTTCAATAACTTAATAATATCTTTAATTCAAAATATGTACATTTTAATTTAATCACATAAAACACGCAAATATAGAAGAGGAATAGAACTGAACTCTAGCCATGCCGGCATGCACATGGTGTCGGTGTGAGTGTGATATAAATAAGCCTATTAATTACCCATATTATTAACCTAAGTTGAAGACCATACACGTGGACAAATTCGATCCTTTTTACCTAACTAATAATAAAAAGTCAAAAGTACACATAAATAAAAGACTCAAACAATAGCCAATGGCCTTGTAACCAAGGGGTGCTCAGTTGCTTTTTTTCTTTTTGTACCTTAGTTGCTTTTTTTCTTTTTGTAAATATTTCATAAATTAATATCTTTGGAGTATTTATTAACTTTTCCATATTTCAAAACAAGTCTTAAGTTGTAAATGATTATTAATTCTAATCTTGACCCATTAATGGCATTATTTTTTTATATACTTATAATAATTTTTCATTTAAAATTTATTGTGAAATTATTATTACACTTCAAGTTTAGAGAATTCCATCCAAAAAAAGAAAAAGAAAAAGAAAAGAGTTAATAACGTGAGCGGTGATGCCCAGTCACAATGAGAGAGCGTGTAGACGCGCGATATTGACAAGATAGGGACTGTTAGGTATGGCAAAGGTGGGTGTTGTAGTTGTAGTTCTTAGTTGTGGGGCTTGTCTTCTAGATCCCAACACAAAATGTAGTTGTATCACCAAGGCTGTGTGATTCCATTTCCTATATTTTTATTTATAACACATCTATTGGTTGGATTTATTCCTATTTTTGAATGAAAACCGACTTAGTTGAAATAGAAAGTGGTTTCAGCACTGTTACGAGGTAGGGACGAATAGAAATTCAAGATCATGCTATTCAATAAATAAATCTTCAAATCATTCATTTTATATATTATATTCAATTGGAAAACTATACATGAGTTCGTTAAAGAAATATTTATTTATTTGCTTTTGTTATTTTTAATACAATGAGATCCATTAACTTATCTCTTAATTTTAGGATTGTAAATGCACCAAATTGTTCATGAATATCTTGGACTTGGCTTGATAAAAATTTCATTCATATTTGTGAGTGTGACCAAATTGCTCATAAATATCTTGGACTTGGCTTAGGTTTATATATATTCTTTTTTTGTTGGCAGATTGCAAAAAGAAGAGGCACTATAAGTGAGTGTGATCAAAGCGTATTGCATTTGGTGAAAGACTTAAGGTACTCTCTCTCTCTCTTTCTCTCTCTCTCTCTTTGTGTTTGTGGTGGGTTGTTGAATTGGGGCAAGCAGGTGGCTTGCATGGAGTAATAAGGTGGTTTTAGTTAATATTAGGAGTGTTGACTGCTTTATGTAATATTGGATGATTGTTGTTGAGTTGTTTTTATTTGATTAATTCATTTTAAGGGCATGTAACTATCTTTTTCACACATGTGGAACGCTAAAATGGAATTGCATATTTAAAGAGATATCCATTCCTAAAGACTATTGCTAGTAATGATGTTTGATTAATTCATTTTAAGGGCATGTAACTATCTTTTTCACACATGTGGAACACTAAAATGGAATTGCATATTTAAAGAGATGTCCATTCCTAAAGACTATTGCTAGTAATGATGTTATAGTTACCAAATGTATTGATAACTTCTCTATGCATTTAAAGATGATTTGTTTCTTAAATTAAAGTGAAATTGTGTAAATGAAATGTGTGTTAACTCTTGGTTTGTGTTTTCATGAAATCACATTATAGGTATTTCTTGTAAACCACTTTATTGCAATGGATAAGAGTTGGATAAAAATTACCAATAGAAGGTCGCGAGAATATTTAGATGGAGTCCAACAGTTTTTGAATTTTGCATCTAATCATGCACATCCGGATGGAACGATTTCATGTCCATGTAAAAAATGCGTGCATACAAAGTCGTGGCCTATAGATGTTGTACAGGCTCACTTAGTGTCAAAAGGGATTTGTAGGGGTTATAACCCTTGGATTTTTAATGGGGAATCATCGTCTGCAAAGACTACTACTGAAATTCCTAATAGTCATGTCCAAGAAAACCCAATAGAGTATGCCGATCTTCGTGACATGTTGCATGATATGTTCCCCATACAAGATATGGCATCTGGGCCAACAGAAGAAGTCCCTAGTGTGCACCAACCCACAGAAGGTCCTAATGAAGATGCAGTTCAATTTATGAAATTGCTTGAAGATGCTAATCAACCTTGTTATGAAGGTTGTAAGCATTTTAGCAAATTGTCAGCCATTGTGCATTTGTACCACATGAAGTGTCTTAATGGTTGGATTAACAAATCATTTACCATGTTGTTGGAATTTTTGCTTGATTTTCTTCCTTCAAATGCTAAGTTGCCAAAAAATTGTTATGAGGCTAAGAAGACTATTAAGGATCTGGGCTTGAACTATGAGAAAATTCATGCTTGTCCTAAAGATTGTATTTTGTATTGGAAGGACAATGCCAACCTTGAAGCTTGTCCAAACTGTAACCTTTCAAGATGGGAAAGTAATGAGTCTAAAGGTCAACAAAGTACTAATGCTTCCTCTAAGAGAAGAAAAAAGAAAGCTGCAAAGATCCTACGGTGGTTCCCCTTAAAACCAAGATTGAAGCGACTATTTATGTCTCCTGAAACAGCCAATCATATGAAGTGGCATGCCAATGGTCGTGTGAATGACGGGTTAATGAGGCATCCTGCTGATTCTGAGGCTTGGAAATCATTTGATTCTAAGTACAGAGAGTTTTCATCCGAGCCTCGTAATGTAAGGCTTGGATTAGCAGCCGATGGATTCAACCCGTATGGAAATATGAGTACTTCTCATAGTACATGGCCAGTCATTTTGATCCCATACAATCTTCCTCCATGGATGTGCATGAAAAAGTCTTATTTCATGCTATCATTATTGATTCCCGGTCCAACCTCACCCGGTAATGATATAGATGTCTACTTACAACCCTTAGTAGAAGAACTGAAGGAGTTATGGGATGTTGGAGTAGAAACGTTTGATGTGTCTTCTAAAAATTCATTCCAAATGCATGCTGCACTATTGTGGACAATAAATGATTTTCCTGCATATGGTGATATCTCGGGTTGGAGTACCAAAGGTTCTTTTGCATGTCCCTCTTGTAATTATGATCGTCAATCTCGTTGGTTAAGATATGGAAGGAAATTTAGTTACATTGGACATAGGCGATTCTTGGATAGTGATCATAAATTTCGTAAGCAAAAAAAATCATTTGATGGGCATGTTGATATGAGACCAGCTCCTATTACAGTATCCGGAGGGGAAATCATGTTACAAACGGATGCTGTAGCTGATCATGTGTTTGGGAAGAAAAAAGTTAATTTGAGCAATAAAAGAAAAAGAGGGGAGGAAGCATTAACTGTGTGGAAGAAGAGAAGTATATTTTTCACCTTGCCTTATTGGGAGGATCATGTGTTGCGTCATAATCTTGACGTGATGCACATTGAGAAGAATGTAGTTGATAATATAATTGCCACATTATTGAACTTGGATGGCAAGACAAAGGATAACTTGAAGGCACGCCAAGATTTAAAGGATATGGGTATAAGAAGTGGACTTCACTTGGAAAAGATTGGGAATGATCAGACACGTATGCCACATGCTTGCTACCATATGAATGCTAGTGAAAAAGATGGTTTTCTGCAAGTTTTGAAAGATGTAAGAGTGCCAGATGGATATTCTTCAAACATCTCACGTTGCGTTAAACTCAAAGAACGTAAGATTAGTGGGATGAAGAGTCATGATAATCACATCTTAATGCAACAACTTTTTCCAATAGCAATACGTGGATCTTTGCCCCCTGAAGTGAGTAGGAGTTTAATTGACTTATCTTGTTTCTTTAGGGAGATATGTTCTAAAGTACTAAATGTGGAGGAACTTGGGGCTCTTGAGAAGAGAATTGCAGTGACATTATGCGAGTTGGAAAGGATATTCTCTCCATCTTTCTTTACGGTGATGGTACATCTAGTCATGCATTTAGCTAGTGAAGCCAAAGTTGCTGGCCCAGTTCATTATCGTTGGATGTATCCTATAGAGAGGTAACACATATATTAACTTGGTTTATTTGGTTTTGTTTAACTTACCAATTTTCCGTTGTTAATCTTAAGTTTTCCAATAGGTACTTGTCAAGACTTAAGTCTTACGTGCATAATAAAACTTATCCAGAAGGCTCAATTGCAGAAGGGTATATAGCAGAGGAATGCTTAACATTCTGCTCACGCTATTTTAAATCTGTTGAAACTGCATTCAATCGGCCTGTAAGGAATGTTGAGGAATCCATGGGTGCAGTGGTGAGCATTACACTAGATTCAAATTCATGGATCCAAGCACATCGTTATGTGCTATTCAATTGTGAAGAAATCACTCCATTTCGCGAGTAAGTGATATGTCCTTGTGTATCTGTTAACGACATTCCAATATAATACTCTCGATTAACATTAATGTGTTTGTCTACACAGAGTACACATAGCGGAGATCAAGGCTGGTTTTCTTTTTCATGTGACTGATGATGTTATTCAAAAGCAGCACATGGAGGAATTCTGCAGTTGGTTTAGGGAATATGTAATTAAAGCATATATATATATAGAACTATTTTCGGTTGTAACACTTTAGATAGTATACTTATAATAAAAGCCTTTCTCTATAATAGGTGATGTCAATGGATGCCTCTGAGAGAAAGGAACTCTCTGATAAAGTTAGATGGTTTGCTCGATATCCAGATAATGAAGCTAAAAGGTTCAAGCGATATGTCATAAATGGTTTGAAGTTTCGCACCAAAGATTTTGAGACAACTAGGAAAACTCAAAATAGTGGAGTTTGTGTTGTTACTGAAAGTGGTACTACTTATTACGGTGTACTAGTTGATATTATTGAGTTGAACTATTCTGACAAGTATCGTTATGTATTATTCAAATGTCAATGGACTGATGTTATTAGTGGGAGAGGATGCAAAACAGATGACTTTGGATTTCCCCTTGTCAATTTTTCAAGATTGATACACACAGGTGATCGATTGATTGATGAACCTTATGTATTAGCATCTCGAGCTTCGCAAGTGTTTTACGTGGAGGATGTGAGACATAAAGATTGGATGGTGGTGGTCAAAACAAAACCTAGGGAGGTATTTGATGTTGGTATTGAAGTTGTAGATGATGATGAAGTGGATACATATATGGAGAATGTCCCTTATAATATAATTACTGATGATGCATGTGATGATGCAAATGACAACCATGCTTGGGCTCGAGTTGATGAAGAAGGAACCATTTATGATACACCGTTGATTAGTGAGGATGACTTGCTTGAACAAGACTTTATCGATGATGAAGAGCTTAGTGATGATGTTTATGAGTCTAACGATTATGAGTCTAATGATGATAGGTCCAATGATGATGAGTCTAGTGATGAAGACTCTAGTGGTGATGACTCTAGTTAATACTTTTGTATCACTTATTATATTTTCTGCCTTGGTTTCCATGCTTGTAAAATTGTATGAAAATTTATCTATGAAACCTTATCTTATTTTGGGTATTTTGATGGGGTAATTTGTTTTCTTTAGTTTTCCTTTTATGTTCTCTAATTTAATTGTTAGATGCTGAAATTTGTGGTCTTGTGTTAGCAATTTGAAATGTTGAAGATATTATGATCATTTGGATGCCTATTAATGTCTTCTAATATGTACACTATAGGTATAAAAACACCCACACAAAATGAAGGCCAATAGCAATTATTTGATGATGCCTATTAGTGCCTATTAAATTGTATTTGTGTTGTTTAAGTGTAGTCTTATATAGATTTGCTTTATGATAAGTTTTAGTGTTGCAATTACTTGTACCATTAATTGTCATTGTGCTAATTATATATTTGTTTATTTTAACTCGGACGCTTGAAATGGGAAGGCGAAAGACAAAGCTGCGCACTCGTTCCAAGACTGCAACATTGGAAAGAGCCTCTTCACAAGATGTGGATGAAGTGGGGGACCAAGAAGCGCATGAAGTTTCTACGCAAGGTATGGGCTTTTTACTCAATAGTTTACCATTCTACACAAGATATGGGCATGTACGTTGTGAACCCTTATATAAAATTTTATGAAACAAATGGGCATGTAAGTTGGTTTCCTCTCAACCATTACCTACCACAAAATTTTAGGTTTCTCCTTAGAGTGTTAATTCTGAGATCTTGCATCATGCAACCTTAAAAGAAAGGCTATTTGACTCCCATCAGAAACATATTAATAGCTAAGAGTATGGCTATGATAAATTTGCTTCACACCATATATATATATATATATTATATGTTGCATGGTTCAATTAAAAAACCAAAGTTTTGAATTATTCTTAAAATCATGCAGGTTTCAAAGTTTTGAGTACCTCTTCACATCTTGATTGAAAACATGTACCATTCAACATGTTTCTAATATTTTATTTTCTTTAGCGTATAATGACCACTTGTTTAATAAAATATTTAGACTCATCCTTAGCTTTGCATGCCTTGTTGTTTGACATTGGTTGATATTATCTCCTTCAAAATTCAAATGTGCAGGCAGCCGTACGTGTCACTCGCGGGCCAAGCAAGTACTTGGATATTTGGGATCTTCCCGATGAGGAAGAAATTGAGTTGCCGCTAAATAGTATGCATCAGCCGGTTGATGATGGGTCGAGGACTTTCACTGGTTTCTTGGGTACGATTGCACGAAAACCCCACATGTGCCCGATTAGATTTCTTAATTGGAAGGACATGCCAGAAGAATTTAAAGAAGAGTGTTGGCGTCTTGTAAAGGTATTAAAGAAGTTATAATACTTGTAATTATGACATTCTGTACTAGGTTTTACATTACTCTTTTAGCATAAAAACATTTGTAATTTGATAACTCAATTATTTGATTGTAGCGAAAATATAGTGTCCCTGCTAATCCTGTTGCATATGCGGCTCTGAAGACATTTACCTTACAAAAAATTGGGAAGGCATGGAGGGATCATAAGTCTAGGCTGAAGAAACAACATTATATTCCCGATTCAAGAAACAAAGCACGGGTAAAGAACAAAGACAACACAGGATGCATGAAACAAGATTGGGAAATACTTGTTGATCATTGGTATACTGATGATGCAGTGGTATGTTTGTTTTATTTCTCTTTTCCATCATGGATCATATCAAAAGGAGAATGATTATTAAGAAATTGAGAGAATGCATATTGGATTGCTTTCAAATAGGATTTGTTAGTTTTATGTGGGCTTTTAGTGAAACTGGTATATATGAGAAGTTGTGTTTCATATTTCATAAGAATAGATTCAACAAAAGTCTTTGATGGTCTATAGTTTGTTAGTATTGAATTAGCTTATTATGTCAAAATGGCGTGTAGTTGTTTTATGCTAAACTCCTTTTGTAGCTTCACCATTGTTAAGCATTTAATTATGCACATGAAAAGCAGACTAGAGATTCATAGGGCTTTTTTTGTTTTAGGACTATATCAATACAATTCCTAAGAAATAGGAGAGGGAGCGGCCCCCAACTCAGTGAGTTCGAATGTGGGAATTCTACCCCTTGTTAAAAATAATAATGGTAACTACAAACTATTAGATGATTCTAGTCTTTTAGCATAAGCCTAAGAGAATTAAGACAAGACTTTCGTGTGTATGTGCACATAGCTTTATTTTATCGTTTGTGTTAACAATAAGCAATGAAGAAAATGTCAAAAGTATACTCTTTTTTGTGTTATCATTGGAATTTAATGAATGGTACTTAATTTTTATTTTATGTGAGAATCTTATGATTATGATAGATCTTTGTATTATCATTAACCTAAGCATATGGCTCTATTGATGAGTGACACTTTTGTGCCAAGCATATGTCAACTTTGAGTAATCTTATTTAGCTAAAAGTGGCTTTAGATACTTAAAGCATACTATATATAAACATGTAATTTTGTTGAATGTAGATAGAGTTAGAGAAGAATAAGGCGCGTCGTTCTAAACAGGATGACTTACATACTGCTGGTTCTTGCGCCTTTGCTGTGCACGCTGCAAAAAAGGTAATAAGTATTATGACTATTTTTTAATGATTTTGACTTCTCCTAAAGTTTATGTGGAACCAATATTTATCACTACATAAATATGCTGTTCATAATGTAGGCAAAAATGGATGGACGTCCTGTAGAGTGTGCAGTATTATATCCAATACTACATACTCGTAAAGATGGATCTGCAGTTAATTCTGTAGTGAAAGAAAAAATGGTGAGTAATTTCTACATTGTAGTTTGGGGGGGGGGGGGTAAACAAAATAGGAATTCAATGATAATTGTCAATTTTCTATGTGGTGAGTTGTTCCAAAATATAAATGCTCTATTTTTGTCATCCTGTTTTATTGACAACCAAACAACGTTTAAGCAAAAGAAAACTCCTTGTTTCTCGGCAACAAAACAAAATTTAAACAAATGAAAAAAGAGCAGAATAATACAAAGAAAGAGAGTTCCTTCCATGGTCATAAATCCAACCGTAACATAAAGAAAACAAAGGCAAAAGAAATAGAGAGATGTAATACCTTAAATGGCTGTCAAATCTGAGCTAAAATGGGACTTTTTGATAATGTTCTATAAGACTTTAGACATTTGAGAGTTGAGGACTCGTGGCTATGAGAGATGCAACTATGTAAGAAAGTTTTTTTTTTTTTTTTTTTTTTTTTTTTTTTTTTTTTTTTTAAGATCAGTTTCAAGTTTGACCTTAATTTTGTACTAGCATTTACAGCTTTTTTTTTTTTTTTTTTTAAATTCTTTTTTCTTTCTTTCAAGTTTTTAGTACAACATTGACTAGCCAATCAAATGTCTTTGCAATCTCTTTCTGCTTCCCTGTTTGCTGCTTTGCTGATATTTTTTAATATATTATTTACTGAGTGTAATACAAATAAATATCTAGATTGCAAATGGGATATGAAGATTGGGAGTTTAAAATGTGAGATAAGAAAAGCTAATCCAAATATGAGATGAGAACAATATTTACTCATGGAGTGGAGTATTAGTATATTGCCTCTTTCTTTTTTTTCTTTTTCTTTTTTTTTTTTTAAGATTCCAATTGGAAAGATTTTATTACCAAAACAGAACTATGCAGAGTCACCATTTGTGAACACTGTTTGTATATAGAGAATAATTTTGGTCTAAATTTGTTTTCCTTTTATGAGTAATTGGATTCAAGGTTTATTTGCATTGCTTACTGTAAGTTCCAGATTTGAGTTTCTAACCCAAAAGGTGGGTAGACTTAGGTCCAAAAATTCTAAAAACATGAATTTGTAGAGAGTGGGTTGGAACAATTGGATATTATCATTGAATTCCTATAACAGCATACATATGACTTCCTTTTATTATTATTTTTTTTTTTTGGAGAGGTTTATGTGGTGAGTTGCCTGTAGATTATCAATTTTCTCTTGAGAGTTACTGGTACATATTGGTGTTTCTTTGTCCCATCCTATATATATGTATGTATATGTTGTGGGGTCATTTTAACTATATGATTTCTAACTTTTGTTATTTTGTTCAAACCCAAATATCAGGACAAAATGAAGCGATTGTTGGATGATTCTTCAAATCAATTGCAGTCATCTGACATGAGTGGTAGTATTGCATGGTCAACAAATGATGTGTTTGCCCAAGTGATGGGTAAGGAGCGCAAAGGCCGTATCCGTGGGGTAGGATTTGGTCCAAGCCCAAGTGGTCAAAGTAGCAAGAGTGCTCGCACGGACATTGAAATACAGTCAAGTCAAGCAAGGGACAATGAAGTTGCACAACTGAAGGCTTCCTTGGCTACTATGGAGGATAAACTTGCAAGTTTTGATGAAATGAAGGAAAGACTTAGTCAATTCGAAGACATGGAGCAAAGAATGGAGGAAAGAATGGCTCGCATGCTCCAGCAAATGCAACAAAGTTCTTCCCAATGCAATCAGGTATATTAACAAAGACTTAGTCATTTATGCGCACTTATTGAGTGATTATACTTTGTATGTAGGATGTTGCACCACTCTCTTCTAAATTGTGTTATTGCCTAATTGGAGATTTCCGTTGTTGTATAGAGTACATTTTTAGTGTTGCAATTCTCATATATATATATATATATATACACAATATATTATTTCAAATATATGCAAATCAATGAACTTGATGTAGATAGGGAAGGAAGAATATGTAAGAGTGTTGACATTGTAGCACACATCATATGTGGCATGATGGGTCACTCTAATCAAAAAGATGCATGCCTTAATATTTACACATTTTCACTAACAAAACTGTAAAGTACTTACATTAACAAAAAGCAAAAAACCCAAACCGAATTCTAGAAGAAGATGAGATGTTACGAGTATTTCTAAGGAAAGCATTTTGGGTAGTGATTGCATACGAAAAATGACGACTTTTTCCATTATTGTGATAGCATAGCTTATGGTTAATTACTGCTGGTTTTTTATATTTTTTCTTCCCAATGCAATGAGGTATATTAACAAAGACTTAGTCAATATTTTTCTTTTTGTAAGCACTTCATTGTTGTTGTGAGTGCGAATAAAATGTCTTTGTTAAACTTGTTTCCATTTTTTGCCTTGGTAATATTTTCTTGTCATTCTATTTCATTTATGCGCACTTATTGAGTGATTATACTTTGTATGTAGGATGTTCCTTCGCTCAACAATCTCCAGCTCTCCAAAAATCGTCAACCGCATCCTATCAACCAAGCAGCTTATAAGTTTTATCTTGGTGTTCGAGAACTTTTTTGTGTACAAAGAACTACAGAAGAACAACCGCATTTTTTGCAAGTGTTAAAGGATATTTTTAAACACTTTGGAACTTTGATTGTAGTATTAACTTAATTTGAGCAGTTGTTTTATTCAAAATACCACATCTTTTTTGTTAATCTTATGATGGTGGTTATTAACAACGTTATGTATTTGATAATATATTTCAATGTTAATATTATGTTAGTTTGGAGACATTTGTAGTGTTGTTAATTAATTACATTTGTGGTATTGTTGTGTTAGTAAAGCTAAAATTATTATAGGTTTTAAACAGGTTTGAAAAATATATTTGTAATAGGTTTGACATATTTGGGGAAAACAGAGATTTTAAAGCCCACTGGGGAAAAAAAAAAAAAATCGAACCTATAGCGGCGGTCAAGAAGCGCTGCAATAGGTTCAAAAAAGCACCGCAATAGGTTCACATTTTATGATTTAAATTAAACCCTATTGCGGCGGGTAGACACACCGCTAAAGGTACATACATATAGCGGCGTTTATCGCCCGCCGCTAAAGGTACGCACATATAGCGGCGTTTTTACCCGCCGCTAAATGTGCAATTAGCCCGGTTTAATTTATTGCCTATAGCGGCGGGCGCATCGCACCGCTAAAAGTCAAAATCCGTAAATTTGAAAGTCGTATGGCGGCGGTTTTATGCCCGCCGCAATAGACCAAAACCGCCGCTAAAAGGTGCATCTATAGCGGCGGTTTTGTTTACCGCTGCAATAGATCTATAGCGGCACCGCAACGGTGGCGGGAAGAACCGCCGCAATAGCACCCGCCACTAAAGGTCAAATGTACCTTTAGCGGCGGTTTTTGGGGTTTTAGCGGCGCTTTTGGGCCCGCCGCAATAGGTCTTTTTTTTGTAGTGCATGCTCAATTTGCCATAAGGGGCCAACACAGATGCACAAAAACCAAATGGGACTCAGCCCAATCAGAAAATTTGAAAAATTTTCACAGAAAGTAGAAACCCAACCCAATTTTCGAAAATCCCCAATTTTCAAAACCCTAAGCACAAATTCTGCATAATCCGAAAATAAAAGATGAAAATAGTGTAAGAAACACATACCTTGAAATGATTATGCAGAGATTTTGCTTGAAAATGATGGGGTTTGAATGAAATAGTGATTTGGGTTGAAAGGGGTTCGAGAGACTTATGCGAGGGAAGTGAAAAGTGTTTGAAAAACTGTCACATCTGCTACATAAAAATGGAAACACGCGTTTTTCGTGGGTTAGGCAGTGGCGAAGAAGTCGCGAGAAGGGCCACTGAAGTTTAAAAACTTTCGCGAGAATCTTTAAGTTATGAGACAATAGCGAGACAGTCGTGATAGCTTCTGTCTGATTCTTGAAAAAATTCAGTTTTAGCCTAACAGCATTTCGCGAGAAGTTGTTGGTCGCGAAGTAGTCGTGAGATAGTCGCAAGAGTCTCTGTGTGAAATGATGAAACTTTATTTCCCTCAAGCTCATTTTGCGGGAAGCTCTAAGTCGTGAGCTTCTCGTGAAACAACCTCTGAACCAGTTTTTGAAGAAAAAACACAAAAATGCATTTTAAGCAAAAACTAAAAGCACGAAAGTATAAAATCACTTTCAAAAAAAAATAAAACACTCAAAAATCTTTTTGGGTTTGATCATCAAGTATTTGAGCATACATATCACATTTGAACATGTACAATCACACAAATGAGATAAGCATTCATTGAATCAAAGTCTTGTGTGTTGTGGGTGACTATCAAGTGTGAAATAGTCCTTAGACCATAGTAAAGCTTCAATGATCAATTCAATCAAGTCATACATAACTGATACTAGGTCAAGTCGTCTATCTCAATTATAGAAATGTACATATATGACCTCCCACAAATTGATTACACAACTTAGAAACTTTTCATTTGGCTTCTGCATAAAACATAACATTTGATCCTTTTTGGATAATACATCTCTTTTTGAGATCGGTGCTTAAAATTTTTGATATTTCAACATTGAGAATTAGCCTTTGGTTTTTGAGCACCATACATATCAATACAAAAAGTCGCTTTCCCTTTTCCCTAGTCAAATACTAGTATGTGCGACAGGTTTTTGCAGCTCAAAATCTCTTTTCATTTGGAGATTTACATTTGGTGAGCTCTTTCACAAAAACAAAAAAATAAAGTGGGAAGAGATATAGGCACAAGTCTATGCAAGTATCAAGACCATCAAGACAATTGACCAATCATTCATGACAAGCTTAAAGATCTATTTACAACAATCACACATAGTTTTCAAGATTTCTTCCACATAGATAAAAGTGCATATAAAAACAAGCTAAGCTTGTAAATGCACTATATCATTAGTATGAAGATACTAGGCCAAACTCACATGTGATATACACAAAACAAGTGATCAAACTTTTTGAAGATTTTTCAACTTTTTATGGGTTTTTAAATTTTTTGAACACACTCAAAAACAGAACAAAAACAAAAACAAAGCAAAAGCTTGAAAAAGAAACATTCTAAAACCAGAAGCAAATGATACAAATCAAAGCAAGCATGTAAAGATGCATGAGCAAAAGTCCTTAAATATAGGAAGAATTAATGTATGGACATTGATAGGCCAAAAAACGAATTGACCCCTTGTGATAAATTAACCAATTAATTTAGCCAAGTGAATTAATTAAGTTAATTAACATACAAATTCCTGGTAGCACAAACAAATCACCAAATAACTAAATATGCAGCGGAAATTAAATGATACGGTGATTTGTTTACGAATGGGAAAACTTGACGGCAAAAACCCCACCGGGTGATTTTCAGGTCACCACTCCTGAAACTCCACTATTATCACAACAACCAGTTACAAGTAAAGGAATTCCAAGTACCTTACCAACCTATAGTTGAACCCTTACCCCAATACCTAATTGGACTTGTTCTGTAGTGACAGTTCCCCCTTTTGATGCACGGCTCCCAAGTACGTGACTAACCAATGCGCAGATCCTAATACACGACTTCAACACCAACTGAAAGAGAGGTTGGTTGCAAAGTTCTTCAGTTCATCCTACATGATGAAGATGAAGAAGATGCTTGGTCACAAAACCCAAAGGTGCACATACATAGTAACTTCTTCAAAAGAGATAAACTAGGGCAAGAACTTCGTCTCTGGTCACAATTTGCTTCAACAGAGTTTTCTCAATGCTTGTGCAACTTGTGTCATGTTTGACGGCCCTTAAAACAATCCTTTTATATGTCTAGGGTTAGGAGAAAAGAAGGCCCAAAGACACATTCACGGATCCCAAGAAATCATATCAGAATTCTGATTTTTATAAACCTCGACAGATAGAAGCTGTCGAGAAGCTGTCGAGCAGGTGTCGAGCTTATGGGTTGGAACAGCTTTCTAAACCTCGACACATACTAGCTGTCGAGCTTTAGTAACCTTGCACTTTTAGCTTGTTTTCTTGGACAGATTTGAAGGCTTCCACACTTGATCTTGAAACATAGTTTCTTGAAGTATTTCAACACATCCTAGATCTACCCAATTACAAGTAAAGTGCGTTTTGTCAAAGGATTAGCCAATTACATAAAATAATGACATATGTTCTTTAACAAGTGAAACACATATGTCGTAACAGACATGTAAAGCTCTCCAAGCAAGTGGTGAAGGCACCAATCATTTTCATCATGTCCATCACGTCAGAATCACCATTTCTACTTCTTGATTGCTCACCAGCCCAACTTCTTTTGTCGTTTTTAGGGCTTTTTGACCTCTGAACACTTGAAATTTTCAATTCCTTCAGCTTATGGCAATTTGGTCTTGTGTGTCCTTGAAGTCCACAGAAATGACAGAAATGTTAAATTCTCGGACCACTTTGCAAGTTTAGAGGTGATTTCCCTTAAACTTTAGGCTTGACCACAGTTTGATTACGAGGTTTATTCAACACCCGTTGGTCAGCTACATTCTTCTTCTTTTCATCCTTTATTTTCTCAGGAGTAGGGGCAACTCCAACCGGCTCCTTGGCTTTCACAAATCTCACATCTTTGGTGACATTGGCCGATGAGCCACTCCCTCCGATATATCCCAACCCGGACTTATCTGAGAAATGTTTTTGAGATGAAATAACATCATCTAGCTTCTTCATGGATACCCTCTCTATCTTGGCATTTGCTTGCACTACTTCTAGCTCAAGAAATCTGATTTTTGAATAAGCTTTAGTCAGCTCACCATTCAGCGTCTCTATCTCACATTTGGCCTCTTTATAACGCACTAGAAGACTTTTATAGTCCTCTTCTGCCTTTTTCATCTTCTTTACGGCTGCCTTGGCCACCCTTGTATATTCTCTTGACTTTTCAAGTAGGGAATTGTAGTTTTCTTGAAGACTGGCTGTGTTTTCATCTTCTTCAGCATCAGTTTCTTCAACAACTCCTATTGATTCTTCATCACTGTGATCCCCAAGCTCTTGTACCAGCAAGTTCAAGTCCTCCAACGACTCATCATGGGTAATAGTCATAAAGGCGGAGTAGTTTCCTTCTCCATCATAGCTCTCTTCAGAATCAGAATTACTAAGCATTGTGGCATACACCTTGCCCTTTCCTCGTAGATAGTTGGGACTCTCCTACTTGAGATTTCCATGGCCATTGCATTCATAACACACAATTTCTTGAGGAGATTGGGAATCCTTTCCATCTTTCTTCATAAATTCCTTCCTATCACCTTTGGAGGATGAGAACTTCCCTTTGCTGAACGGTTTCCCACTGTTCTTCATTTTCAGAAATTTCCGGAAGTTCTTTGCAAGGAATGCTACATCATTTTCCACTCCATCTTCTTCGGAGGAATCATCCATTCTTTCGGTGATGGTTTTAAGAGCAAGATATTTACTTGTCTTATGAGAAGGCAGTCCAAGCTCATATGTTTGAAGAGACCCAATTTGCTCTTGGATCTTAATTTCATCCAAATCTTTACTTTCCTCTATAACTTTGACTTTCCCTCGGAAGCTCTCCAGTAGGGACCTCAAAATTTTTCTCACCACCTTAGCATCCTTAATCTTTTCACCAAGATTGAGCTTCGCAATCGCAATTTCGTTGAGCTTTCCATAGAATGAATCAAAGGACTCATCATCTCCCATCTTAAGCTCTTCGAATTTGGTGGTAAACATCTGAAGCTTTGTGTCCTTCACTTTCTTTGTTCCTTCATAAGTGATCTCCAATATCTCCCAAGCTTCCTTGGCTACTGTCATGTGAGAGATCCTGTGAAACTCGTCTGGAGATACACCACAAAATATAGCATTCAAAGCTTTACTGTTAGCGTTAGCTGCCGCAAGAGCTGCTTTATTCCAAGTGGATTTAGCGGCCTTCGGTCTAGTCCAACCTATTTCAACCGCATCCCAAATAGTATCCCCCATTCGGACTTTCCAAAAAGCATAATTACTACCATCAAAATATGGTGGAACATCTAAAGATTGAGACCGGTCCATCTCAAATGGGGTCAAGGAACACACTCAGGTATTTAAACCACAGCGAGTGTACCTGCTCTGATACCAATTGAAAGCTCGAAGTGTGTCGAAAACATAAGAGCTGTTTAGACCCCCAAAACAAAGTTACGGCTTGGTTGATTTTACACTAACTTAATACTAAGTGCAGAATAGTGTAAACACAAGCGTATAAGTAAGAGAACTACTCTAATCCATATTTAAAGCAACACAGTTGTAAAAATGAAATGAACAAGAGTAGGGAAGAGAAATGCAAACACAGATAATACCGAGATGTGTTATCGAAGAGGAAACTGAAGAACTTGGCAAAAAACCTCTCTGTCGCCCTCCAAGCGGAAATGGATCCACTAAACAATCAGTTGGGATACATGGTTGAGCAAGAGACCCTACAAGCCTAATCTACCCTCTGTGCCTAAGCCCTCCAAGCCCCTACTCCAACAAGACTTCTTGAAACCGTGTCTTGTCTAGCTCTCCGGATCCCGCAACAAGCTCCATATTGTATCTGCCATCTTTGACTTCTTCCAATGCTTCCCAATAGCACCAAAACTCCACTTGACACTCTCAAAGAGTGTGGTAAGTGTTTGAGCTATCAATCTCTCAATGGTATGGAAATGGAGAGGTAGGAGATGAGGAAATTCCTAAAACAAATGTGTAGAGGATTGTGGGTATAACAGTCTCTAACTCTCAAGGTGTTTGGCTAGGGTTTTCTCTCAGAAACTCTCCTTTACATTTGTGGGTAATGTAGGCACAAAAAGTGTAGGCACAAAAAGTGTGTATCAGAATGGACAGGCTGGCTGAACAGAATGACTCATGGGTGTCTCGCGGGAAGGCCTTACCCGCGAGATACTCGTGAGACACAACTGTCTCTATCTGGCCTGACTCTTCGCATTCTAGTCATGTACAAGGCACATGCTTCTTTTCGAGGGATGCTTAGTCGCGATATACCCGCGAAAACTCTTCAGTCTTCATTTGCTTGAGTCTTCACACTATTCTCTCTATCACACAACCCTTACAATGAAATCCCACAATAAATACAGGGTATAAACGATTGAATAAAATTACAATCAAATTTGGCACGGAATATAAGCCAACAAAAACACATAGTTGTAAATAACAACTTTACAATTGGTTTAATTATTACTAAAGGCCAAAAGGAAAAAAAAAAAATTGAAAGTTCATTTCTCATTCATTATTGGTTTAACTTCGTTCCATCAATTCGTATTGTAATTATTTATAGATAAAAGAAAAAGCAATGCAAACAAAGGAGATACGTGGCTACAGTGATGTGTGAGGTTTCCCAGTTGGAGTATTCATATGTGAATGTAGCGTGCGACTATGGTCATTTTCAAGAAACTACGGAGACCATATATCCTTGTCTACATTACCAGCTAATAGCTGGATTGTCCGCTGACTTTTATAGTCTACTCAAAAAATTCTCCCAAAAAAAAAAAATATTTTCACTTCAAATAAATAGATCGAGGATAAAGGATAAAGTTTTTTTTTTTTTTTTTTTTTTTTTTTTTTTGAGAAGGATAAAGGATAAAGTTGATAGTGGATTTTGGTTAGTGCTATATTTGTGGACGTGAGTTTGAAGTTGGTCGACCACATTAATTATTTTGATATTGTCTTATTGTTCTATGTTCTAATTGATGTAAGAAATTCAATTTATTTAATAACAAAAATAACCTTGAATTATAATAAAAATAATAATAATATATCTTATCAAATACTAGGACCTAAAACTAATATACAATTGTCTTGAAAAATTAAATAGTACTTGTGGGCGCCCCATTCTAAGACATGGTTGCTCGAGCATATTCCATCATTCGAGTGGGTCAAGGAGAAGAATTGGTAGTCACCATCTGTTTTACGTCTAAAGACGAACATTGACTATCAAATTAGTTTTTAGACGAACATTACGTCTAAAAACGTCTAATGAACCAAACTATCAGTTTGGAGTTAGTATACAAGCTTCGGAAGGTATTATGATTTTTGCGCCCAAACTTGCCCAACCGAGTGGGTTGGCATCCATTTGTCTTATCATACCATTTTAAATAAGGCAATTATTAAGGGAGCCCTATCCTAATCATACATTTATTTGAATCAAATAAAACGCACACAAGGAAACATGAAATCACATCATGAAGCAAAAGGAAACAAAATGAAATCCAAATTCAAGTAAAAAATAATGTCAAACGAAATCAGAGCACGCAATGGCAAGGAAATATTTTATTTCAAAGTCATATTTAGAGCTTGATTATAGTTGAATCTTGATTGAATTATAATGCAATGATCATGAATTGACACAAGTGAGGATAATTAATACTTAATAGTTCCAAAAAAAAATCACTTCATGTTGAGGTCCATATAAATCAAGAAGGTGTCGTTTGGCATTTTTCCGATTTTCTGGGCATTCGAAATTTTTTTTTTTTTTTTTTTACTACGATGTAACCATGTATCTCTAGCATATGCCAGTGATGCAAAAGAGAAAAAGGAGGGTATATGTCCCTATTTCTCTTTCCCATTATATGTATTTTTTTCAATTAATAAAGTCTACTATCATTTCCTTTCAAAAAAAAAAAAAAAAACTTAATAGTTCAATTAACTATCAAATTATCGAAAAAAAAAAAGAGTTAATAGTTTAAAAATTAAATGCTGACAATATGTGAAGCCATTGTCATTAAAATATTTTGATTAAAAAAAAAACTTGTCATTTAAGGTGTGTGTGATTTCTTTTCTTCTTTTTTTAGGTTTCAAAATTACTTTTTTATATTCTAGGGAAAGAATACAAAAACTACGAAAACTCATTTCCTTAAAGAGAAAAAAGAAACTGAAATTAGGTGAACAGTCAAAACAAGTGCATATTAGTACCATACTAACTCTTTTTTTTTTTAAACATCAGCACCAACTTGCTTGAATAGAAAGCACCCTCACAAATTTGCAAAAGATTGTGCGTTTCGCACAGACTCTCTCTCTCTCTCTCTCTCTCTCTCTCGTAGATTAGATTGGCTAGTTTAGTTTTAGAATTTCACCTACCCCATAGGTTAATTGATTAGATAATAAAGTCTTGAAATATGATTTTATTAATAGGGCAAAATTTAGGTACAGTATCTTAGGTACAGTTCCTTAAGTACTCCATTTAAATTTCAGCCATCTGTCAAATAAAAAATATTCACTAACGGCGTCAAAAGCCAAAAATGGCTTAAACACTATCTTTAACTCTATTTGTGATTTATAAAAATAAAATAAAATAAAATAAAATAAAAATAAAAAAACCTACCATTAGAACTCTTGTGCAACATCTCCGACATCAACCCACTCCTACTCGTCACTCACAATCTGCTCTACCACATCGTCGATGACTATTCCCTCTCATCCAAAATGTCTACTTTTGGTCTTAAATTGTAGGCAAAACCCAAAAACATATCATCCCTTATGATGATGCCAAAAATCGTCAGTAAGTCGCACAACACTCACATGCTCGAAACAAGGCCTGCGAAATAATAACAAAGAAAACCCTTGGAGAGTACTGGTGTGGTACTAGCCAAACACTCTCTGAAAGTTAAGTTAGAGAACCTTTTTCACAACTATAGAGTGCCAGAGCTGGAGTAAATTATGAGTACCTTGGTTTATGAGGGTCTCGGGGTTTTTATAGTAGTGTAGGGTTGACATCCATGCCTTGATTAAGAATATGTTTCCTTGTAGGAGAGAAACTCTTTACTTCGGGTATCTTGAGGATTCCTTTCCTTGTAGGAGTCTTCTTGATTAGGGTTAAGTGTGGGGCGTAAGATATTTCCTTATATACCTATGCATGTGAACCACGCAAGAGACATGTTGGACCCGTCAGCTTCGTCCCTTCAACTTCTCCTGTCATTCTAGTTGTCTCTAACCCGTACACTGATGACCTTCAGTTGCTCCCGTCATCCCTAATATGGGTCGTCAACCTTTTGGGGTCAGTCACAAGAATACCAACAAGGTCATCAGCTACTTTAGGGTCGTCAACTGTTACTTATGCTTCAGGAATTATACTTACCAGTTGCCCTCTACTCCATAATCCCGTCAGTTTAAGCTACCGGGTTATGGAGTATATATATATATATATATATATATATATTTTTTTATCAGATGGGGCATTTATTGCCTAACTCCTTGAGCAACCATAATTGTCAAAACACGTGGCTCAAGCCGATTGGCCGTGCTCCTGGACGAGGGTGTTGCTTCGTCTTCTGTGCATTTTTACCAAATATATACCTCACTTCCCCCTTTATTTCCTTCTATTTCATTCTTGCTCGCCATCAGAGAGAACCCGTCACTTAAAGGATTTTACTCACGTCATCGTGCTTTCGTTGTTTTGCTGAGACCGTATCCTTTCACAAAACCGTTTGCTTTACTTGGTAAGTCACTTTTACTATTATTGCCTCTCATTTTTTACTATTATCCTAGTTGAATGTGAAACTTTTTAGAGGGGTTGTCAACTTAGGTTCTTAGAATACCTCCGTCGCTTGTAGGTAGTCAGATGTCTAGAAAGGCGACGAGTGAACAGTCATCAGTCCGCGAGGGAGCAGGCTAGGACGAGGTCTTCCCATCAGGTCATGAGCCCAAAGAGGCCTTCTCCTAGTCGTTAGAGAGGGTAACATCAGCCCAATCTTCTGACGAGGAAATGGAAAGTTATGGAGGAGAAGTTGAGGTAGTAAGTAAGGGTGAAGACGAGGATGATGACGAGGAAAGGACAGAGAGTGACGAGGATAAAAATGACGGTGATGAGGAGGTCATAGAGAGTACTTCAGGAAGCCCAGGAGATGACCGTCCTTTTATTCTCCCCAAAGAATGGACGGTTAATGACTTTCTACCGACGATGTCGGACAAGGCTTTCAAATATTTACGTGACCATTATCAAATTTCGGACAACATCCCAATCTGTCTCCTTGGAAAGTTTGAGAGGTGCTATACAGGGAAGATCGCGGACATCGGCATGTACGATGCCATGTTCGCAGCAGGATTGAGATTGCCTCTAACAACACTTCACCGTCAGTTGGCCAATTTTTTGAGATTGTCCATCAGTCAAATTGCCCTCAACGCTTGGAGGATATTTATTGGGGCTAAGATTTTGTGGGGTCATCTAAGCGGAGGAAACTACCAGTTAACTCTTGACGAGTTCTTCTGGTGCTATCGTCCTCAACACAGTATCTTGTCCAAAGGAATATATCATTTTTCTGCAAGGAAGAAAGAGCTAAGACTGGTATCCGATATGCCCGATTCCAGTAGGAATTGGAAGGGCAGGTATTTCTTCATTAAAGGGATGAACTTGGTGTGTTGTCAAGAAGAGTGGGAGACGATGCCCCATGGTTTTGACAACACTTGGGCCTATGTCAAGGATTCAGGTTAATCCCATCTGCTTCTTTTAGTTTATTTGTTTTGAGTTTCTAACATCGTCTACTTTTCTTGTTTTCTTTCAGCTAGTGTTCGTCCACATATCACAAACGAGCAGGAGGCTTTTATTCGTAGGGTAAAAAAAATCTCATTGGACAAGCGGAAGTGTCGGGATCTTATTACAGTCGACACTCTACACGCTTACTGTGGGGGTCCTGAGCCAACACCAAAAGCCCGTCGTCTCAACGCTTACTCTCGTCGTTGTAAGTTACCCATTTTAACCCTTTTTCTTTTCCGTCGGCTTGTCTGAGGCCGTCAATTGTCTTAATAATCCTTATTTGCCCTTTTGTAGAAATGGAGGCAGCTAGGCTGAAAGCGCAGGTAAGGGCTATTGCTGTGCGCAAGAAAGAGGAGGGGAAGGGCAAGGAAGAGGAGGGGGCGTCCTTGTCAGCTCCCAAGGCCGTCAATATAGGGGCGGCTAAAAGGAAAGGTGACGGGAAGGATGACCGCCCATCCAAAAAGGTGTTTGTCCCTCCTTGGGAGAAGCTTCCCAATAAATCGTCACCTCCCAAGCCTAAGCACGAGGTAGGCAAAGGGCTAATGACGACGTCAGGCCCCGTCGCTCAAGATCTCGTTCGTCGCCTTCTCACTCACAAGGACTATGCCTTGGAAATGGGGGAATCCATCACCAGGGACAAGGACGTGGACCCTTGTGCTGAGCAAGGAACGGAGGAGCTGGGGGCATTGGGTCTTTTTAACCTTGCTCGGGTATGTTTTCTCTTTTGTTTCTTTATTTATTTCGTTCTTATGCTTAATAGCTTACGGTTATCCTATCTTGTAGGCAATGGTTCATATGAAAGCTCTATAAGACAGGGGTGTAGCCAAGGAAGGGGTGACTACCCGTCTGCATAAGCGTATCAAGAACCTGATCGACGGGCAAGAACAGTATAAAAGCGCTCTTTGTACCCTTAATCAGAAGGTGAAGGAGTTGAAAGAGAAATTGGAGGAGGAGGGTTGTCAGAAGGAAAAAGAGCAAACAGCCAAGGAGGCGGCAGAAAAGGAGCTAACGACCTTTTTAGGCCAGGTGGAGGCGGCCAAGGACGACGCCGTGAAGGAATTAAAGGCATCACAGGCCTTCATTGATTCTTGTGCCGATTACTATGGTGACGGGTTTGAGGATTGCCTTAAACAGGTCAAATCCCTCTACCTTCACCTGGATTTGTCTAAGGTCTCCATGGATGACCCCTTGCTCTTGAAGAGAATGACGACTCCACTGAGTCCGAGGCGAATCCAGAGGATGGTAGTGTTGTTCTTGCCCAGCCCGCTGTGGATAAGCCTGTCGTTCCTTTGACCCTGTCAGCCAACCCTTCGAATGTTGAAGATCCTCCAACTTAAGAAGCCCAAGACCTACCTTCCAAGGGTGACGAGATCCCATAAGACCCCCAAGCTTCCTAAACTTTTCCTTTTTCTTTTCTCTTTACTGTAAATTTGATCTAATTTCGGGAAAATTTAATGCCCTCTTGTTTTTTGGGCTTTGTATGTAAAAACTCCATTTTATTTATGGTATTTTATATTTGTTGCTTTCAGCATATATGCGTTGCTTTTTATTTGTTGATCTATATGCTCATTCCTTATCCCTGTATGTTATGTTTTCATAAGCTAAAGACGAACCTGTCTACTTTTCGGAGTTAAATGATAGGCTCGTCCACCTAAGGACTTTACAGCTTTAAGGTGTCCTTAAGGCCCGTACTCGTTTATTTTGTGGATTTAATGATTTCAATCCACTCCCCTCGAATCCGTCCTTTCTGCAGACTTGGTAATTTCGTTCATTTTTGGGCTTTCCATTGAACTCGTCTACTTAGTTATGGATCTGGACTTAATAATATTGACTTGTCCACTTACGGACACAATTATGAACCCGTCTACTTAGTTATAGGTCCGTCCATTCGTTGTGGATCTGTGCACTGTCCTCTTGTGATCTTTATAATATTAACTCATCCTTATGGGATGAACCTGCTCACAGACTTAATCATGGACCCGTCTGCTTAGTTAGGTTCGTCCACTTGTTATGGATTCGTCCACTGTCTTGTGGACTTTATAATTGTAATTTATTCTCCTGAGAAGAACTTGCCCATTTTATGGACTCATAAACCCGTCCACTTTATGGTTTTGCTAATAACCTCGTCCACTTTCATGGACTTGTCTACTTTATGGACTTGCTAATAAACTCGTCCACTTTATGGACAAGCTAATAAACTCGTCCACTTTATGGACAAGCTAATGAACTCGTCTGCTTTACGGACTTAATAATGTTCCATCCTCCTGGAATGAACTCGTCCACTTTACGGACTTGCTAATATTTGTAGAAAAATACACTAGTCGTTTCTGAATAAACTCCTCTAATTATGATAAATCATGCATTTGTAAAAAAAAAAAGTTGTTCCCTAAAAGAGAAGACCAGCCCTTTGGGCTTAAAAAGTATTGTAGCAAAAATTAAGGAAACTGGAAAACTGAGGAGTGTAGTAAGAATTAACTAAATTGGAAAATGAAGAGTGTTGCTCTCCATGCTATCGTCTCTACTGGTAGTACTTCAGTAGGTGCTCGGTGTTCCATGGATGGTGCAACTTTCTTCCGTCTAGCGTCTCTAGGTGGTAGGTGCCTTTCCTCTGCCATGACGTAATTTTGTAAGGTCCCTCCCAATTAAGGCCGAGCTTTCCTTAGGCGGAGTCTCTAGCGGCACCCATTTCCTTCATCGGGACGAGGTCTCCTACCTTGAAGTCTCTGTGTTTGACTCGGGAGTTATAGTGCTTGGCCATAAGGTCCTGGTATCATGCGAGTCTCTACTCTGCCGTCGCCCTGACTTTTTCCAGTAGATCAAGCTGTAGACGCATTGCTTCGTCGTTTTTCTTTTCATCGTGATTGTCCACCCTGTAGCTTGTAAGCCTGACCTCTACTGGAATAACCGCCTCGCTCCCATATGCTAGCCAAAATGGTGTTTCCCCTGTAGGTGTTCTGGTCGTTGTCTTGTATGCCAATAGTACGCTTGGAAGCTCTTTAGGCTATATACCTTTTGCCCCCTTCAGTCAAGTCTTGATAATTTTAAGTAAGGATCGGTTTGTGACTTCAACTTGTTCGTTGGCTTGAGGGTGGGCAGGGGAGGAGTAGTGGTTCTTAATTCCCAACTACAAGCAAAAGTCCTTGAAGGAGTTGTTGTCGAATTACTTCCCGTTATCTGAGACTAGGACTCAAGGGATCCCGTATCTATAGATGATGTGCCTCCAAACGAAGCTTCGTACGTTCTTCTCTGTGATGGTGGCCAAGGCTTCAGCTTCTACTCACTTCGTGAAGTAGTCTATACCTATTATAAGGAACTTCAACTGTCATGCGGCTATCGGGAAAGGGCCCATGATGTCTAATCCCCACTGAGCAAATGGCCACGGGGCCGTTATTGGAGTTAACTCTTCCGACAACTATCTAATGGCATTGCTGAACCTTTGACACTTGTCGCAGGCTTTGACATAAGTCTGGGCATCCTTCTGCATGGTGGGCCAGTAGTACCCTGCCCGAATCAGTTTGTGTACTAATGACTGTGATCCTAAGTGGTTCCTGCAAATTCGTTCGTGGACTTCTCTCATGACATAATCTACTTCCTTGGGGTTTAAACACCTTAGGTATCAGCAGGAGAAGCCTCTCTTGTCTAATACGTCCTTTGTTAGAACGAATCGTGCTGCTTGGACCTTCAGCTTCCTCGCAACTTCTTTACCATCGGGTAGTGCGCCGTCTTTCAAATAAGAGACTACAGGGGTGGTCCAATTACTCTTGGTACCTACTTCCTACACATTGATGATATCTATCAATGGCATAAGCTGAACAAAGGAGAGTACCTTGTCGGGAATGACCACGTGTTCTGCTGATGCGGTTTTGGCAAGACGGTCGGCTTGCTCGTTCTCTTCTCTAGGGATTTGAAAAATCCTGGCCTGCAGGTCGTCTACCCTTTTCTTTGTGACGACCTGGGAGTCACAATGAATAATCACACTCGTAGCTCCCGTTGCTTTGGTGAGATCTAGTCCTACTATTAATGCTTCGTATTCTGGCTCATTGTTGGTCATAGGGAAGCCAAGACGAACCATGCATTCAACCTCGTCACCTTTTGGAGAGCGAAGTACAATGCCTGCTCCACCAGCCCATCTATTGGACGATTTGTTCGTGTGTATGCTCCACTAAGAGTGCTCTCCTACCCCCTCTCATTCTACGTTAGTGAATTTTGCGATGAAGTTTACGACCACCTGGCCTTTGATGGAAGTACGTGGGCAATACTGTATATCAAACTCACTCAACTTTATTACCCATAATGCCATCCGCTCGGCAGCTTCGGGATTACTCATCGCTCACCGTAGAGGCTTGTCAGTCAGGATGACCATAGTATGAGCTTGGAAGTATGGCTTGAGCTTACAGGCTGTGGTAACCAAAGCGAAGGTGAGATTCTCCATTGGTGGATACCTTTCTTCTGCGCCTCAAAGTGCTTGACTTATGTAGTACACGAGCTTCTACACCCTATCTTCTTCCCTGACTAAGGCTACGCTAACGACTGCCGAGGATACCGCTAAATAGAGAACAACTATTCCCCAGGCTTGGAGGGACTCAGCAACGAGGGAGACGAGAGGTAGGTCTTCAGGTCCTCGAATGCCTGCTAACACTCGGTTGTCCATTCAAAAGATTTTTTTAGTGTGCGGAAGAAAGATAGACATTTGTTCGTTGCCCTTGACACAAACCTGTTTAGCGCTGCTATTTTGCCATTGAGGCTTTGTACTTCTTTCATGTTCCTTGGGGGTACCATCTCCATTATGAACCGAATCTTATCTGGGTTGGCCTCGATACCCCTCTGAGACACCATGAATCCTAGGAACTTTCCTACCATCACTCCGAATGCGCATTTGCCTGGATTGAGCTTCATGTTGTAGGAACGAACGGTGTCGAATATTTCCCTAAGATATCCCAAATGATCTTCCTCCCTTCGGCTTTTTACCAGCATGTCGTCAACATATACTTGGACATTTCTTCCAATCTGTTGTGCGAACATCTTGTTTATGAGCTTCTGATATGTCGCACCCACATTTTTTAGCCCAAATGGCATTACTTTATAGCAGAAGAGGCCTTGGCTAGTTATGAACGAGGTCTTCTCCTGATCGACTTTATGCATCCTGATTTGGTTGTATCCCGAAAAAGCATCCATAAAGCTTAGTAACTGGTGTTGAGCTGTAGAGTCAACTAGGACGTCAACTTGTGGGAGGGGGTAACTATCTTTGGGGCACGCTTTGTTCAGATCAGTGAAATCTACGCACATCCTCCATTTCCCGCCGGCTTTCTTGAACATTATCACATTTGCTAGCCAGTTGAGGTAGTAAACCTCCCTAATGAAGTTCGCTTCTTATAGCTTGTAAACTTCTTCCGCTATTGCTTGATCTCGTTCTAGGGCGAATACCCGCTTCTTCTAATGGATAAGTGGGAAAGAGGGTGACACATTCAGTCTGTGCACTATGACTGAAGGGTTTATTCCAAGCATGTTTTCATAGCTCCAGGCAAAAACATCTCGATTATCTTTGAGAAAAGTCATGAGCGCTTGGCGGACCGTTGGGCTAAAGAGGGTACCAATCTTGGTTGTTTGTTCAGGATTGGAGTCGTCAAGGAGTATCTCTTCAAGCCTTTCAACAGGCTCTGTCACCGTCTGGTGTTCTTCTATGTTCATGGCTTGGAGGTGGTCATCCATTTCCATCATAGTTATATAGCATTCATGCGCAGCCACCTAATTTCCATGTAGCACCTCTACTCCATAATCTGTAGGGAATTTGATCATCAGGTGGTAGGTTAAAGTTACAGCCTTCCATGAATTGAGGGTGGGTCGTCCGATAATGGCATTATAAGAAAACGAACAATCGACCACAAGGAATGTTAAGTCCTTAATGATCTACTGGGGGTAGTCGCCTATCGTTACGGACAATGTGACTACACCTAGGGGGAATACCCTTGTCCCTCTAAAACCAATGAGTAGAGCATTCGTCGGAACCAGTTGCTTTTTGTCAATCCTTATCTGAAAGAATGCTGGGTAGTATAGGATGTCCGCCGAGCTGCCATTGTCAACCAGAACCTGGTGCGTGTTGTAATCCCCTACTCGTATGCTAACGACAAGTTCATCGTCATGTGGGTGGTGAAAACGTAGGACATCTTCTTCCGAGAATTCGATGACAGGGTTGTCTATCCGCGCTATCTTAGGTACAAAACCTGTAAGCTAGACGTTCTGAACCATCCTGAGGTACGCTTTACGGGCCTTTTTGGACGACCCCGTAACCGTCGTGTCCCTACAATCATTCTTATATCTCCTATGGGAGGCCTGGGATGCTCATTCTCCCATCGAGGAGCCTGCTCTTGAGGTGGGTCCATCCTTTCCATGCTGACGAACCTCTGCAGCTTTCCTTGTATGATAAGGGCTTCAATTTGTTGTTTTAGGTCGTTGCAGTCAGCTGTGTCATGGCCGTGATCGAGTTGAAAGCGGCAATACTTGTCTCTAAACCTCTTATTCGAATCTCCCTTCAGCTTGCTGGGAAATTTCAGAGCTCCTTCGTCTTTGATTTGCATCAAGACTTGATTGATCGGGGCAGTCAGTGGGGTGAAACTAGTGAACTTCCCCAAAGGAGGCTTGAAGCGCCTGTCTTCTTGCCGTTCTATGGTTTTAGCCATCTTCTAGGCTTTTCTTCGCGGGCTAGCAATGCATCTTCCCCGTTCATGTACTTGGTTTCCTTGTAAAGTACATCTGACATAGTCTTTGGGTCATTCTTATATAAGGAAAACAAGAACTTACCCTTTCGTAGTCTGTTTGTGAAGGCAGCCACGAGTATCTTGTCGCTAGCTTCATCGAACGAAAGAGCCTCTTTGTTAAAGCGAGTGATGTAGGATCTCAGCGTCTCGTCCTCTCGCTGCTTAATGTTTATCAGGCATGCAGTAGACTTCTTATACCTGTGCCCCCCGATGAAGTGTGAGGCGAACTGGGCGCTCAACTCTTTGAAGGTACCGATTGAGTTGGGCGTCAACCTACTAAACCAGATCCTTGCGGATCCCTTCAGTGTGGTGGGGAAGGCTCTGCACATGATCTCGTCTGGTACCCCTTGTAGGTGTATCAGGGTCTTAAAGGACTCCAGGTGGTCTAAGGGGTCCTTGGATCCATCATAATTTTTCACTTACGGCATACGAAACTTTGGTGGAAGGGGGAATAAAGTGACAGATGCCGTGAATGGCAAATTAGTTCGATGGACCAAGTCATTGAGGTCGCTAGACACCCATTCTTTAAGGGCGTTCATCATGAAGTCCATCCGTTCCTTCATCATGTACATCTCGATGACTATGTGAGGTGGGATTATATTGGTGACGGATGGTCGGCTTGTGTCCTGTCATTCTGGCCTAGTTGGGGCGTTTCTCCCTTTCGGCCCTTCCTGGTTCCTTCTCTCAGCGCTAGTGCCTTGTTGGTCTTTCTCCTGAGTATTAAGGTTAACATTCTTTTGGCGCAACTATTCTTCCAGGTCGTGGTTTTGTTTGGTGAGGAGCGCCATGCTGGCAGCGAGAGTTTAAACCTATCTCTCAAGGACGGTCATGCGTGGTTCGTCTCCTTTAATGTCGATGGTGGTTGCCATCGAGCGAGTGAGCACCATGCAACTCTTTGCCCGGGAGGCGATGGTATGACTTACAGATCGCAATTCCCACAGACGGCGACAACTGATGATGCCAAAATCGTCAATAAGCCGCACAACACTCACGTGCTCGAAACAAGGCCTGCGAAATAACAACAAAGAAAACCTTTGGAGAGTACCAATGTGGTACCGGCCAAAGACCCTCCGAAGGTTAAGTCAGAGAACTTTTTTCACAACTCTAGAGTGCCAGAGCTGGGGTAAATTATGCGTACCTTGGTTTGTGAAAGTCTCGGGGTTTTTATAGTAGTGTAGGATTGACATCCATGCCTTGATTAAGATGATGTTTCCTTGTAAGAGAGAAACTCTTTACTTCGCATATCTTGCGGAATCCTTTCCTTGTAGGAGTCTTCTTGATTAGGGTTAAGTGTGGGGCGCAAGATATTTCATTATATACCTATGCATGTGAACCACGCAAGAGACATGTTGGACCCGTCAGCTTTGTCCTGTCAACTTCTCCTGTCATTCTGGTCGTCTCTAACCCATGCACTGATGACCTTCAGTTGCTCCCATCATCCCTAATATGGGTCGTCAACCTTTTGGGGTTAGTCACGAGAATACCAAAAAGGTCGTCAACTACTTTAGGGTTGTCCGCTGTTACTTATGCTTCAGGAATTATACTTATCACCTTTAAACCAAAATTTCCAAACAATCCAAACACAAAACCAAAACCCCAATAAAATTCAATTCATAAAAGGTAAAACCTAAAAAAAAGATCCACCCAAAAAACCAAAATTTTACTAAGAGAATCTTTGTGATCTTGCCAGAAAAGTTTCCAATCATTCATTGGTCAACAAAAGAAAAGACAAGACTCGTTGTTGGATTCACCAGCTTCGTCATTGAACTCTGCCGTGCCTTCTTTGCCGTCGCAAACTTCTTCAAATCTGGGAGTTTTTGATGTGTAGGGAAGGACACATGAAGAGCTTGCATGTGCTTGGACAGAGGCGGTAGAGGTAGTGGGCCTGTGACAGAGAGGACTGGAGTGGTTAGGGTGTTGAAGTTAGGTGGGGCTGGGAAAAAAATTTAAACATCATCTGGCTTTTGACATCGTTAGTGAATTTTTTTTTTTAATTTTTATTATTATTTGATTGGTGGCTAAAATTTAAATGGGAACCTAAGGAACTGTACTTAAGATACTGTACCTAAGTTTTGCCCTTATTAATAAAGCTTAATTAGAGTGGAAGTGTGCATTACTCAAAGAAAGACTAACTTCAAAGTCCAAACTTACTCTTCAAAACGTGCACCAGATTGCAAATATTGTATTTTTTTTTTCTTAATTTGGGTTTTTGAAATTATAAACATCAGACACTTCCCTTGACGTGATGGTTACTTCAGAAGTACAAAGTTCTTGCGAGGCGGGGGGAGAGGGCAAAGACCGAGGTGTAAAATGCAAAGTGTACCCTCTAAATTTGATTAAAATTCATTTCATTTATCTAACTTTACTTTATTTCAACTAAGTACTCTTAAGTTTAACATGTATTTAATTCAGGAATTTCGTCCAATTTCGTTAAAAATTTAATTTTGCAATTAACTAATGAAAAAATAGTTTTTGAAAAATATTATCACTTAAAAATTTATAAAATATTTTTATCAATTTTATAGATTTTTTTTTTGGTGAGAAAAATATTTTTTATTAATGGCAATTTTTTATCAAAATTGGACTAAAGACTTGAATTAAATAAATTTTAAATTTAGAATACTCAATTGAGTAAAGTAAAGTTACAGGACTGAAATGAATTTTAATCAAACTTAGAAAGTGCGATTTACATTTTAGCCTAAATATAATTAATGACAATTTTGGATTTGTCAAGAGTTGATAGATAATCTCAAAGTCCAAAGTCTATTAGAGCTAAAGATCAATTTAGTTTCCACTAAATATTTTGTATAAGATGCAAAACCTTGTTTTCCAACAGCTTCACAGTGAAGCTAAACCGCGTTAAGGAAAATTTGTAGATTTTGACAAAAAGACCCTGTAAATTTCAGACACTATAGTTGGAAACATTGTCATTTGGGGTCTATGATGGGACTTGGGCATTGAAATCTCATTGATCTTTTCCTTTTTCATCTTTTTAAAAGTGGGTGTTGTTAACCATCAAACACCATTAGCATATATAAAGAAAGAGTGCGTGCTATTAATGATGTTGATTTGTGCTATTTGGTTTCTCTGGTGCTTTTTATTTATTTATTTATTTATTTATTTATTTTATTTTTAAAGTGTGATAATTGAGCTGTGGAGAAAGGTTGGCTTCTTCTAGAATCTGCCGTGTGAGTTCATATTTTTTATTTTATTTTTTTATATATTTTATTTTCTGTTGCTAGATAATATACAAATGAGTGAATATGCACAAAATTTATAGCACGTATTTTTAATTATTATAAAATTAAAAGAAAAATCTCTACATGATACCAATGTCGTCTTCAGTGGAGTTGTCAAGCTCATATATGATACTAATAATGATAGAATTTTGTAGGTGTGACTAGTTACCTAACATTTAAATTTATCAAAATCATCATCCTCAGTAACAGCAAAAGGCTTGAACAGATCTGCAATGGATCAAAGAAGCCAACTTGGAAGGAGCATACACTCATCACAGACCTGAACCATCTACATCAACAGGGGCTGAACACTCTTTTCTTTTGTGTTCCTAGACTAGTTCTATCTCGTGTAATAGATTTAGCCTACATTACTACCTGTTTTCCTGTCCACCTATGTAGGCTAAACCCCACCTCTCTATGATCCAGGTGGCTTTTTAGACTATTGCTTTGGTTGTTTTTTGTTCTTTCCTTGTTAACCAGCTAGACTTATGTACTCTTTCCTTTTGTTTAATGAATGTTTCTTTGGTATCCAAAAAAAAAAAAAAAAACATTTAAATTTATTTTATTACTAACTCGGGATTAACATCGTGCGAGATCTCTTATATTAAATCAAGTAGTAATAGATTGCATACAATTCATTAAAATAGTTACGCGGTCTATATGATGGGTAGGAAAGAGGCTAAGCACCTTACAATATTTGATTAACAACAATCACCCAATACAAATCATTTTAACTATTCTAATTTATTACGTAAGGATGATGGGATCAAGTAAATATAAGTTTAGATTTGCAATTTATAAAAAATTATATTAAAAAAGATTTTATTTAAGATTAAAATGCTTTTATTTGAAAGTTTGCTAAACGCATTTTTTTTATGCTTGTTTATACTTTATTATTTTTTACTGAATTTATAAAAATTATAAAAATTCATTTGAAATTTTTTACAATTGCTTTGGATATTTATTTTGGTAATTTTTTTTAATTTAATACATTTATTTTTTTTATTAATTATGATATCATCACAGTTCAACCTAAATTAGTTGAATCTTGGTCCAACTTCAAAAATTTTGAACCTCTTTTCTTTTCAGTGTATTGAACAATTCGGTTTTTAAATCTATAAATATAACTATGTGTTTAAATTTTATTGAGAAATCTAACTAAATTTTACCCTAAATAAAATGGAATAGGACAACATAATTACTTAAACTATACATATGCTCTGCTGGTGTCGTAGGTAATATTTATCTACCTTGCACAATTAGGCTATTTCATTTACCTCATGCATGTACTAACACCATACCCAAAAAAACATACTAAATAAGCCTAAAATTAAGGCTAAAGTAAGAGGGTATTTAAGTAAAATAATGCAAAATTTTATGCTTCCATTGCTGCCTAATGCACATCATTCAGGTGTTGACGTTTTTCTTGATTTTCCCATTAAAGTAGAGCTATTTCAGTAATAACATGCAGACTAAAGTAAAACTTAACAGGTGCTGTAAAGCACCCATTAACAAAAGCCTTTAATTATTACTTTGCATGATGGACTTTGACACCTTCCAATGAAGAAGTCTTTTGGCCTTTTCCATAGAAGTCATGAAAGTAAACAATTTTCCATAGAATTATTTGAATCAGTCCAATTTTGTGTTTGAGTGGAGCTAAGGTTACATGAAATGGCGTCAATGTGTAAACACACGACCAAAAAAAAGCCAGCCCAAACTATCTAGACGAGCAATGTTACAATAAATTTGACAAATATTATATTAATATATTATTATTAATTTTTATATGAGCCCACCGCAAATAATACTTTATAATTCATTCTCAATAACTTGCAATAGAAATACCAACAACAATTAACTTACAATTTCTAGTGTGGCTAAATTGTCCTCGTTTTAAAACGGGAAACAACTAAAACTATACTTATTTGAAGTTCTCTATGAGGAGAGAAAAATAACATCATCATGAAGACCAGAAGATGTATAGTTTAACCCTTCAAGTTTGTCCCTCTTTGTGGTTACTTTTGCTGATGGTTGGTACAAAATTACATTATGGAGCAAGAGGGTGTGTCATATCTGGGAATCTCATAGCATGTGTATGGAGGCCCAACCATGTACTGTATCTTCAGTTCATCTTTTTTCTCTTCTTTCTTCTCTTCTGCAACGCTTACTATGCTTGCATGCCCTACTTTCTTCCTTAGCAACGTTGCAAGTTTAACAGTATCAATATTATCTCCTTTTATCTCTATTTGGTCCTTGTCTTGCCCTTTTATAGTTGCTGAATCCACTCCTGTAAATGTAACATGCATCAAAAAATTAATTAACAGCTATAATAAATAGGTTCAAGTGGTGTTTGTAGTGTTACAAATTTTGTAATACAATACAGCGTGGGTTTTGTTACCTGAAAGGCCAACTGCAATCCTCATGGCTTTTTTGCGAGCATGGTCGCCTTTCATAATGCGGAAACAACACCTCTGCCCATCCATGGTAACCTGGAGGACCACCGTTTGCTGAAGAAACAAAACAATAATAATCACAAATGAAGCAACTTTGAATTATAGGAAAGTATATTTATTTTTTATTAGCGTAGACATCTTGCATACCTTCATGGTTTTGGTTTTTTAGAAATGATAATATATGGGGATGGACCAAAAGCCTCACACCTTGTGGGATAGAATGGTATTTGAAGATGGGGAGAAGAGAGAAAACTCTTGTTGTTTTGAGGTTATCGGCGCAAGAGATGATACTGCTATTTATAATAGGTCTCTTCGGAGAGTTGTTAGGGCTTTTGGAAGTCTCGAGGATCACACCTTAGTAACGTCATAAAGGCTTCATGAAAATCTTTAAATGTATCAAGGTAGCGTGTGGTCACAACGTACGACTATAGAAATATATTACTTTATTATCAATTTTAATACAAAATTCTTATAAAATGACCTCGGAATAAATGTAATTAGTATCAAATTAAATATTAGCAAAAAAATAGTATCAAAATAAATAATAGTTATGAACTTCAAAACTACAATTTTTTATTTTTTATTTAAAAATTGACACATCTTCAAAACTTTTTCTTTATGCTGAGAAACAAACTAATTGCTAAATATATACACACACTTTAATTACACTCTTTCACCAAAGTCAAACACATCACTTATAGTATAATAAAATTTATAATAATCATAATATTACTAAAAAAAGGTTGATATTTGATTCATGTACTTTCAAATTATGACCACTTTTCACTTAAAATTTCCATACTCCAAATTATGTGCACATTGTTAATTTAGTACATTAAATGAAAAGTATGGAATCAATTTTTTTATTATTTTTTTACAAGATAGATATTCTACTCTAACCTAATCTAATTATATATGTATGTGAAACTTCCTCTTGGAGACTTAAAGCTCGACTCTTACCCCCATATTCCACAAGTACTTATACTTATAAAGTGATCATCACACCAAGGGTATGCGGTAGTGAATAGAATCAAACTTAAACCTTATATTTAATCACAACTTTTCATAAGTTTTTATTTTCTTTCCATACTAATAACTAAATTATAATAAATAAATAAATAACTCATAGTATTATGTAATTGGCGGAATATAAAATGAAATACCAAAAACGAGACAAATGATTTTTACTTCTCATATTAAGAGTTTTTGTATGTCTATGTATGTGTGAGATTAAGAATTAATTAATTAATTAATTAAGACACAAAGGAGAGAGAGAGAGAGAGAGAGAGAGAGAGAGTTTTCACTTTCTAAAACAATTTGATTTCCATTTTTGAAATAAAGATGATTGTCAATATTATTATTATTATTGTTGTTGTTGTTATTTGAAAGTATAACCACTGGTACTTATAAGACCATCTATAATATAATTTTCTAATCTCTTGGCTATTCTAAAGATACTAGTGTGTAGTCCTATGTATATGCACAGGTATAGTTAAAAACAATTATAATTATACAATTCAAATTATATAATTTCTTTAAGAAGAAGTTCAAATTATACATGATATTAACGCATTTTTTAAAAACATATATTTCTAAAATATATAATGATTTCTCATTATCTATCTATCTATCTATCTATCTATATATATATATAATTTAATTGCTTTTAGACTTTTCAATTTTCACACCCAATAATTCATTTGCCACAAAAATTTAAAACTTAAATGAACATGTGGCTGAAAATTGGACTCCAATTAAAATCCAATTTAAAATCTAATTGAATTTGGACTCTTCAATTTTTACATTCAATAATTCACTTAGCACAAACATGGTACAAAATTGGAAATTCAATTAAAATATAACTGGATTTTTTCTACGTTTTGACTATATATATATCATAGGTCATCATCATCCATGCACCATCGCAAAAGTTAGCTTCCTCACTTTATAATTGATTTTGTATTTCTTTAAAAAGTTTTACCAGTACTCATCTAGGCATACAACTAATATTACTTTATTATTTACTATAAATAATATTTGCTATTTATATTTTTTATACAAAGTATTTTGTAAAATTTTTTGAGACTGTAGAATTATTATACTTACTTTTGTTCTAAACTTGTCATTGGTTGAACCGGTACTAACAAAATTTAAAATATACAATCTATGTGATAGAAAATGAAAAACATCCTACGGAATGCTATTTTTTATTTTTGAGAAAATACTGAATACTAATTTAAGTAGTCCATATCTCAACCAAAAAAAGAAAAGAAAAGAAATATAAAAGTTTCCGATATTGGTTTAATTTCGTTCCATCAATTCGTATTGTAATTGATACTCCAAAAAAAAAATCGTATGTAATTATATAAATATAAAGATAAAAGCAAGGCAAACGAGGGAGATAGGTGGCTGATGTGTGAGTTTTTTTTTTTTTTTTTTTTTTTTTTTTTTATGACGGCTGATGTGTGAGTTTGGGACTGCTTTCCTACTTGGAGTATTCAATTCATATCTGAATGTGGTCGTTTTCACTTTTCAAGAAACTACATAGACAATCCGCATTAGCTGAATAGTCCGCTGACTGGTTGAGTTGACTTGACTTATAGTCTACTAGCAACACTAAAAAAAAACCTAACTTACAGTTGTATTTATGGTATTATCTCTTCTTTTCTTTTTTTACATTAAAGTGAGTGTTACAATTTGACTCGACTTCCTAGTCTGATTTGGTTTTGGATTTTCTTAATGTGAAACGAAATTTAGTCATGCTTTTAGGATTGAAAAATAGATACCCACATGGAATAATTATTCTACATTTGACTCGTATTCTTAGAAGAACTCGCGTTTTTTCAAAGAATAGTTAGGTAGTGATTTTAGAATTAGAAGATACCCGCGCGTGAGTTTGTTTATTACGTGAATGTGAGAGATATATTGGAGCTTTTTGATTGTGAGTTTGTGTGTATAAGGTTTGTGGGTTAATTTGTTTGTTTGTGAGAGGATTTTAGAGGTTGTGTTCGTAAGTGATGTTCGCGAAAGTGAGTTTATTTAATTGTAAAGATTAGTTGAGAGTGGTTGAATCCATATCGTTGATAATGGATTTTCGATGGTGCTCTATTCATGAACATAGGTTTAGAGTTGGTTTAACCACATTGAATATTATCATATTGTACAGTCACCAAGCCCAAAAGCTGGGCTCAAAGGGTTTGCTTCCCAATATTGCATCTTGACCTTACATGTATGAGCCAATAGATTAATAAGATGGTGAACCCGGTTAAGAGGAGTTGGACTCTGAGCACACCAACCACGTTTAGTATGCACAACTGCAAGATTGTGAAGATAAATGAGAAACTCTTTGACATACTGTGTTGAACACCAAGTACTACCTTGCAAGGTCAAGATGCAATATTGTGAAGATAAGTGAAACACTCTTTGACATACTGTGTTGGACACCAAGTACTACCTTGCAAGGTCAAGATGCAATATTGTGAAGATAAAGTGAGACACTTAATTGAGGGGTACTTATCCTTTCCTATTTTGATGCTACACCGGACCTCCTCATTGGTTAGCACATTGCTTGGACAGCATAACAAACACGTGTATATCTCTCTATGTTCTAGGGAAAGGACAGTCCATGACATTAGTTCCATGCTAGTTTTTTCAAGAAACTCGATTTTTACCAAATCGAGTTTTTTATTGAAACTCAATTTTCTAATAATCGAGTTTCAAAACAGGAACATATTCCTAAATAGTTTGAGACGGGAGCATTTTGCTGGAAAGTTTCGACGAAATGGGTATTTTTCCATTTGGCCAGAAAACGTACACTAGTCATACTAGGTAAGAATAGAGGAATGAGCTAGGGCAAGGAGAGCAAAAAGAAAACGATAGAAATAGATGCCAAATAGAGAGTAAATAAAAGTGTAGCCATGTATTGGTTTCAAAAGGAAAAATACAAAATCTTTGTAGGAGTAAGGATATCAAAATCCTTCCTCCTCGCCATGGTTTTTCACCCACATTCTTTTGAGATTTTCCACATAATCCTTTGTCTTTGTCCTTTTGATTCATTTTTGTTCTCGTTATTTCCTTGCTTTTATTAGTAGAGAAACATTGTTTTAAAGCAAGTAATGCCGGGGACACCAAATTTGGCACAACTTTGTGCCACAACTCGCCATGTGGCAAGTTGTAGCACAAAGTTGTGCCAAATTTGGTGTCTTTAGCATTACCCTTTTAGACCTCTGACATGTGATGAGTTGTGGTATAAAGTTGTGCCAAATTTAGCGTTTCTAGCATTACTCTTTTAAAGCTCTGACAAATGCTGTTCAAAATGTACTATGGTTAGTATTTAGTGCTTTTACCATACAATCTCTAAAATCCCACTTACACGTACACATATTGTACGTTGTTCTATTTTACTTTTTATGTGAACACATTACGACAAGCTGTACTGCAACATTTCAAACCCTCACATCCCCATTAAGGAAGGAGATAGTGCCCAATGGTCGTTGGCTTATCGTTTGGATTAGTCATTTACATAATAATTATTGTCTATTTTAAATTATTTATATATGTATGTATTGGGGAACTATCATTTAAATATCCATTGATTCATTAGGTAAACCTCAATTATAGTCATGTTTTTACTATTTATGCAAGATATGCCCAATAATTCAGAAAACAAAAAAAAAAAAAAAAAAAAAAAGCTAATAGTTAGCACCTAAACTTACTTAGAGCCAACTCTAAATTTTTTTTTTTTTTAAATAATAAAAAGAAACCCCACTAAAAGTCAGCACTGTTAACTGGAGTAGGGACCATACCATCGAGGCAATTTCAGTAGAAAGTTTATATATTTATTTTTAAAAAAAAAAAAAATCTTCCCTTGGTAGGGGTGCATAATTTTCTTATATAAAAGTTCTAAACCTTAATTGTAATTGATGTAGGAAACCTTATTTATTGAATTCCAAAAATAACCCTTACTTTAAATAACAAACTAATATGCCTACTTTACTCAAATACTGGGACATAAAAATAACAAACAATGGTCTTGAAAACATAATTAAATAATACATACGAGCGCACTTGTTGACACCCTATTTGGAAACTTACATTTAATGTCATAGGGAGAGTAAAAGGGTAATTTCACATAACAAGTGTAATTGTTTAAGATTGTAATTTTGAACGTTTGACTTCCAATTCACTACAAAAAAATGGGTCTATAGTCGCATTTAAAAAACGCGGCTATAGCCTAGAGCCACGTTTTTTATAACCGCGTTTCCAAACACGGCGTAAACACCGCAGCAACAGACCTATGGCCGCGTTTTTCCAAAACGCGGCTATAGTCAGACCTATAGCCGCGTTTTTAACCGCGGCTATAGGATTCTAGCCTATAGCCAGGTTTTTAAAAAACGCAGCTATAGGTCAGCTTCGAGCTGCGTTTATAACCGCGGGTAAGGGTTCAGACCTATAGCCGCGTTTTAAAAACGCGGCTACAGGTTTTTTTTTTTTTTTTTTTTTTTTTTTTAAATTTGGTTTTTTTTTTTTTCCAGAAAATTCAAAATTAAATGCAAATCCAAAAATTTCAAAATCAAACACAAACTCAAAAAATTCAAAATCAAACACAACATTCTCACAATACAAAAACACCCAGAAAATTCAAAATCAAACACAACATACTCACAATACAAACACCCAAAAAATTCAAAATCATACACAATGTGCTCCAAAATATAAGAACACAAACTCATTTAAACATAATCACAATATTAGCAACACAGTAGCACAAATTCAAGCACAGATCCAAAAAATTCAAAATCAAATATTGCTAGAATATCCACTTCATTCAAAATTTTTAGTAGATTTAATGACAAATCAGTGTGCTTGAGATGAAGAAAAAAAGAAAGAAACAAAAAAAAAAAGAAGCAGCAGCTCCAAAGAAACAAAGAACAAAAAACAAAAAAAGAGTTACCCAGATGTGAAGAACGAAGAAAGAAAAAGGGAAAAAAGAAGAAGAAGAAGAGTCACCCAGATGTGAAGAACGAAGAAAGAAAAAGGAAAAAAAAGAAAAGAAGAAGAGTCACCCAAATGTGAGGAAGGAAGAAAAAAAAAAGAAAAAAAAAGGAAAGAGAGAAGACTTACGGTGGGAGTGAAGAATGAAGAAAGAAAAAAGAAAGAAGAAGAAGAAATAAAAGAAAAGAAGAAGTAAAACCTCTAAAATGACCAAAATATCCTAAAATCTCTAAAATAACCAAAGTATTGTGTGTATGTGAGGGACACGTCTCTCACATCTTGATAGCCATGATTTGATTCCTCTTCCATCTAATCAAAGTTGAGACATGGTAAAAGGTCATATTCCGATCACCCTAAATCATCCAATTCACCCTAGACTTCAAAGCCCACAATTCCTCCTCTTGATTCAGCACAAGATCAAGTTCCTTTAGAAGCTCATCTTCCAACTTCATAAGAAAATCCGATGGTCTTAAAGCCAGAGCCCTTTGAATACCATTCAGCCTCGACATCAAATTCTTTTTCCTAGTGAAAACATTCCCAAATTGATTTTTATTCCACTCTTTAGCTTTCTGAGTAAAACAATTAATAGCATCCACCAGCCTATTATTCCTCTCCCATACCTGATACTCTATCAGAAAAAAAAAAAAGAAGGATCCAGCAACTGTCCCGTCTAAAACCTAAAAGGTCTAATCCTCCAATTATGGGTTCTTGGCTGCGTCTCCAAAAGCACTGGACAATGATTCGAATGACACCAAGTCAAATGGGTTACTTTAGCATTAGGGTACATCAAACACCAGCTCGGGTTTACAAAATATCTATCAATTCTCTCTTGAATCAAAGCTTGAACCTCCCTTCTATTTGTCCAAGTGAAACGGGGCCCCACAAATGCAATATCCATCATATTATACCTATCCCAACACTCCTTAAACAATAAAGCCCTATTGACGCTCACCGATCTACCCCCAAATTTATCCTCGCTAAGGAGGGGTTCATTAAAATCTCTTGCTATAACCTAAGGCATATTATGTAATTCAACAACACTTATAAGATTTTTTCACAAAACTTGCCTTTCGGCATTCCTAGGACTAGTATATACAATAGAAAATAACCACCTATCGTTAGTCAAACGTACCTTCACCTCAGCATGAATTTCATGTTCAGTACTTGAAAGTAAGGATATATCAACCCTGTCAGCATTCCACAGAACCCAAAGACCTCTTACATAGCCAATGGTGTCAGTATGGATTGCTCCATCAAAGGGCAACAAATTTGTGATCTCCCTAGCTCTATCTCCCCTAACATGGGTTTCCATAACAACCAAGATAGATGGGCTGTGGTTCCGTACCAATTCATTGACATGCTTCTTAAAGGAAGGCTTCAAAGCACCTCTGCAATTCCATATAATGATATTCATCAAAAAACTTGTGCGAAGGGGTGGGCCATTCAGCACCGAGGGACCTCAATTTTGCCTCCTCCTTCAAGTTCCATCCTGTCCACCTCAAGACCTCCCTTGTCTGTCCCTCTCTTGGAAACAAAATCACCATGTGTTCCATAATCCCCAACTTCATTTCCTAGGAGGGTAATAGCAGATTGAAACCCATCGTTGGTTGGAAAACTTGCAACAAAGACGTCGTTGGCTTGTTCCCCATGATGAACAATGCTATTAGCTACCCCTCCAACATTCGTTGTTCCGTCAGACACTCCGAAGTCTTCACACTACATAGCACAGGGCCTTGAGATATTTGAGGCAGAGACTCCCACATCTCAAAATTCAAATTTATCTACTAACTACAAAACTTATCTCTCAAATTTCCATTTCACTCCCATATCTACTAACTCTAAATTTTCTTTCTCAAATTTCAGTCTCTCTTAATTCATAGTCTCTTTGGAGAGACTCTTTCTCAGTTTAAAGATTCTCTCTAACTTTCAGGTAATCTTTTGGTTCTCTTTAAATTTTAATTTGATTTTTCTTTGTTTAATTGCATAGTCTTCAAGTAGTATTGTTGTGTATGGGTATTTTTTTTTTTTTTAGAATCAATGATGGTGTATATTGGTGTCATTGTGTTGTATAATGATGTTTTTCAAGTGTATACTTCCCCCCCCCCCGCCCCCCCCCAAAATAGGTGGTAAGTCAATGAAATGGTCGTGAAGCATGCTTGGATAATGCCTTCAGGAAGAAACTTTTCTTTAATGTTGAATTGATTTTTTCATACATGTTGAAACTATGTGTTTGAATGTAAACTCAACAAGTTGTGTATATATTGGTGTTCTTTGACATATGTATTGAAATGAAGTACTTCGAATTTTTCATATTTTATGTGTATCTTTAATTTGTTAATATAGTTCCTAGATATGGTTTTTGAATTGCAAAACAGGTTAATGAAAAAATTATTATTTAAAAAAATGATTTTTTTAATTTTTTTTAAATTTATTATTTTTTAATAAAAAAATCAACCTATTGCAATGAGATTTTCAAAGTAAATCGTTACAATATGTGAAATTTATTGCAACGAAAATCTAGTGTTGCATAAACCTATTGCCTCAGAGTTTATTACAATGGCTTGCATTGATTTTTTTGTTATTGCAATAACACCTGTTACAAAGACATTAGTTATTATTGTAACGCCTTTTTTCGTTGTATTAAGTCTTTTTTCTTGTAGTGATGGAGAGAATGCAAGACTTGTAGCTAAACTTTGTCCATAATATAATAGCTCTCTAGCCATGCCAGTGGACTGCACGAAAGATATATTGTGATTTGTTATGTATTAACTCAATTGATTCAGTTTAGTATAAAGTCTATCCACACCTAACCCTAAAGCTTGTAGCATTTATATATAGCCAACTAGGGTTCTCTGTGATCGTAATTCTCTGTATCTGCTCTCTCTTTTTTTGCTTCCACTTCCCTAAACTATTTTCATATTTCCTTCAGTTTACTCAGATATAAGCCATATTGAGGATTGGAGCTCTATGATGAAGCTAAATCACGTTAAGGAAGAAATGTAGATTTTGACAAAAGCCAAGATGCAAATCAACTGGCTATGTCATACAATTAGACACTATAGTCGAAAATATTGTAACCATTTGTAAATTTACTTTAGATTTAGAGTTTACTTTGAATATGATATCAAATTATGGAGTTTATTATATAATTGTTTTTAAATTTGATTACTTATTTTTTATGAATAATAATAAATCATTACACCCAAAAAAAAAAATGAACTTAATAATTAATATTATCACAAACATCGTGTTGGCAAATCTTTCACAAGCTTTATTTCTAATACTTACTTAATAAAAATCAAATTATAAATATCATGAAATGTTAAATAGTTATTTATTAAAATTTTGTAAATGAAATATACATATGATCAAATTAGTTTATATATAGTTTGTTACCTTTTTTCCCCCCCTTATTACTAATTAGAATGAGAATTGAAAAGACAGCCTATTAAATCAGTACTATCTCTAATGTTTCATGTCAATATATACGCTTGGCCACCCTTGAGAAATTTATAGCTTTAACACTCACCACAATATTGGGGGAGGTGCCAATACATTAGATTGCTCATATTTAATGTTAAATATTTTAATTAGAAAAATATTTAGTTTCGAACATATTCACTAATATAGGAAGATGACATTTCATTGTCATGAAACTTTATCCTTTTAATTATTAATTTGCATGGTGTACTTTGTTGCCTTCAAAAGAAGACTTCTTTTTGCCTTCTTCGTAGAAGTCATGAAAGAAACCATTATCCATGGAATTATATGAGTTGGTCTAATCTTGTGTTTGTGTGGAGCTCTGGTTACCTAAAACGACGTCAAAATGCGGGTACACCCACACACATGGCCAAAATGAGCGAGCCTAGCTTTCTAGACAGTAGGATTCTTCTTTCTTAGTTTTATTAGGAGCAATATGTAACATGATTTTTTAGGAACAATACGTAACAACACACATTCCAATAACAGGTCACTTAAAATATCTAGAGCTAAAATGTAATTTGAAAAAATAAAAATTTTGAGGTATTTGGTTGGGAGGATATTAGGATTTTTGCAAAAATAATAAATAATAAATCCTGCATGTTCTAAACCCAATGCTCATAGTATTGATAGAGAGAGAGGTGTGAAGCAAGAAAAAGGTAAGGAAAAGAAGTTAGGAAGATGAGTGCATGGTTGCCGATGAGCGCCACTTCACTTCTTCAACAAATCAAGCCGGAGGAGCTCTAGGAATGAAGACCAAGAATGGCAGAATTGGTGGGCGTGGCGGTTGTAATGATGAATGAACGTGTGGTGGGGAAAATATATAGTTAGGAAAAATTTTGAGGGGAAAAAAAAAGAAAAAGAAGAGGGAATGGGGATATCCCAATTAGGAAATTAAAGAGAGAAACAGTGGAATGAGGATTGAGTTTAGGGGTGTGCAAAAAACCGATGAACCAAAAAAACGTTTCAAACCGATCGAACCGTTGCAAAAATTTCGGTTTGGTTTCAGTTCGGTTCGGTTTCGGTTTTATTATATGAAAAACCGAAAATTTCGATTCGATTTTCGGTGGCAAATTTGAATGCACCGAACCGACCGAACTGAACCGAAATATATTATTATATTATATTATTATATTAAATATATATAATATCAAGTGTGTAAACGTGGGCTTGGCCTTGCCAAAATTACTCAAGCCCACTGCCCCTTTTTTTTTTTGTTGAAAGAAGCCCACTGCCCATTGCCCATTAGATAATCTAGATTAATTAACTAAAATTAATTAAGTTAAATAGAAACTAATTGAAAATAAAGAAAATAAAAACCCTTACCCTACCTACCCCATTTACATTACATGCCCTCATCTGAGCCCTCCATCTCCCTCACGCCTCCAACTCCCTCTCGCACGCCGGCCTCCATCTCCCTCATCGGCTCATCGCCCTCACGCCTCACGCCTCCATCTCCCACATCTCCCTCACGCCTCCATCTCCCTCATGCCTTATGCCTCTATTGCCGCCTCCACATGCCGGCCTCCCTATGTGGCTTGATCTTTTCATTCTCACAGTGACCTTCTCTAGTCTCTTTTTAATTTCTTGATAACCCTCTCTCTTTTTTGTATTTTTGGTTTTGAATCGATGCTATTTTTTTGTGAATCTGATGTTGAGTTGTTATTTTCTTATTGAAAAAATGTGATGTTGAGTTGTTATTTTCTTTTTGTGACTGTGATGTTGACTTAGAGTTTTGGAAAAATAGATAGCCCCATGTGCTTAACCGAAAACCAACCGAAACCGAAATACCACCAAAACCGATTGATTTCCAATTATTTCGGTCGATTTCGGTTGAGAATTTTACAAACCGAAAATTTCAGTTTCTATTGGCCAAAACTAAAAAAAACTGACCGAACCGAACCGATTACACCCCTAATTGAGTTGAATGATTGGTTGGATTTTATTTTATTTTATTTTATTTGGGGGGGGGGGGGGTTGATTAAAAGAGAAATAAAGGGTAGAGTAAAACAAATTGTGGACAAAGAAAATCGTGTAGAAATTTCTAACATAATATATTGAATTAAAAATTTTGTTTAAGTACAAATTAAACTACCTAATTCAAAAATAAAATAATGTTGAATGTTCAAATAGCGTTGAAAACACTATGAACGTTTAGACCCCCAATTACAAAATTATCAATTCAAGCTTTATATCAAACAATGTATGTGCGGAAAATGATAATAAGCTCACAACCGAATTGATAAACAATCTAAACCATAAATAATCACAATCACAGAAGTAATTAAATGGTAAAGATAAATGGAAGAGAGATGCAAACACAAGGACAACACGCGATGTGTTATCGAAGAGGAAATCAAAGTCCTCGGCGTAAAACCTCTTTGCTGCCCTCCAAGCAGTCAATAATCTACTAGAAAATGTAGTTGGAATACATGAACAGCAATAGACCCTTCAAACCTAATATACCCAGGTACCTAAGCCCTCCAAGTTTCCTACTCCAACGAGGTTGTGCTGAACCTTTTTATTTTCTAGCTTACCGGATTCCGCTACTAAACCATAGCATCAACCAATGGATATTGGTTCCTTCCAAAGTGCTTCCCTTAGCACCAAATGAACCTTCTCACAGACGTGGGTGTGATGAGAAAAGGATTTGGTCAATAGCCTCTCAAGGATGTATCAATGGAGAGGAAGAGAGTAGAGAAATTTGAAGAGTCTCTTAGATGAAGATTGGGGATGAGGCAATCTTGGTTTTCTCTAAGGTTTCTCTCTCAAAATTCTCTCTAGAAGCTCTCTACATTTCGTGGGTATAAGGGTCTATATATAGTGGTGTGTGTTTGGAATATGAAGAGTCAGTTTTTCCCAAACAGGGCTGGTTGGCGGCTTGGCCTCGCGACTGGTCTAAGTCACAATTTCCAGTCGCGAGATAACGGCCTGGCCAGCCTGGGACTTTTGTCCTATAGTGCGACAACTGGTGTGACCTTTCACCTCCCCGCATGCTTCTCACGTGCACAGCAGTTGGCGGCTTGCAAACCGCGAGTCAGTCGCGAGTCCTAGCCGCGAGTCCCTGCTTCTTGGCACAAAGTTGAGCAATTCTTCACACTCTCTTCACACACTACCGTTACATGAATCCCACCTAAATACAGGGTTACTAAATGCTAAATTACAAGCAAATTAGCACAGAATAAAGCCAACAAGATGGTTGATAAAATTCAACCTTACAATCTCCCCCTTTGGCTATTCCGTGACAAAACCCTAAAACAAACTCTAGACTTAACGCGTGAGTTGGGAACAGTTGGAAAACTCACTCACACCTAACTTTAGAATCTGTGAAGCTTTTGAACCATAAGAACAAGTATTCCTGAAACACAACAACACAATAAGTTCATTGTATGCAGAAAACTTGAAATGCAAATAGAACAAGCACAATGTGATCAAGTACAATGGAATAAAGCAATAAACCATGGCAAGACCTAAACAGGCAATCACTATAACCAAGTGATCACAATGCTCATTCATACTTGGAATGAACATCCGGACATTCAAGCTGACAAACATAAGGCAAATCACTTGAATGACCAACACTTAACCAATGCACATTACATGAAGTATGTGCATCTAGGAAAAATCCTACAAGGGCACAAGAGAGACAATACTTAGAAGAAAATGCATGACATTTAGATATAAGTACTGACTTAGCAAAGTACACAGGCTGCATAAAGCAAGGTACAAACCATAAAGCCTACAAAGTGCATAGAAACAAACCCTAAAAGCTTACAAAAGTAATATAGGTACAAACCAAAACATATAGTAAGATATGCTGAACATAAAGTAAGATATGCTAAATAACATCATATTATATGCTGAATAACTACCACCAACTAACACCACAGTGTATCAAACTAATAAAAACAACAGACAACCAAAACACAATATCAAAGCTATACACAAAACATCATATGATAAAGAAATCTCCCCCTCAAGAGTAACCCAAAAATTTTCTCTCCATTTTTGACCAGAATGGCCAAAGGGTCAGTGTTCCCAGTTGGTGTGGATGCTGTCAAACTTGGCTAAAAGTACATCAAGTTGATCCTGCATTGCTGTCATCCTTTGAGTATACTGATTTTGAATATCTCTGAGTCCATCAAGCCTCTCCAGGATTATCTGAAATGCATTAGGAGGTACATTTGTTGAAGTAGAAGCTCTGCTCCTCTTGCTTCTTCTCTTAGGTGTGGATATCTGTCTTACAGCCTCAACTTCAGTCTCCATTGGATTACCTTCTTCTTGGACATCCTCCTCTTCTTCACCAGAAAGACGACTTTGTATCCTTGTGAGAGTAATTGTGTTTATGGCTGATAGAGGAGTCAAAGGACTGATATCTTGAGGGATTGCAACACCCTTTGCTCTGAAAATCCTCATAAGAAGACTGGGGAAGATCAACTTGGGCCTTGAGGTAGTTCTAGTCTCATCCACAATTGTGTCATATATGTGAGAATTTATATCAATGAAAGTTTTCTCCTTGAGCTCCATGAGAAAGATAGCTCTAGCATTTGTAAGAGTGGTCAACTTTCTTATAAGTTACAAGTTAAACATCATGATAGTGGTCAGACACCTCAATTCAGAAGAAAAATTAGTAGCATTGAGACATCTCTTTTCTTTAACACCACCAAGTCGAGATTGGACAACGTCTAAAGATAGCATCCTGTCTTTGTAGTTTGTGAACTCATAATCCTCTAGTCCCTCAAGCTCAAGAACCTCATCAATATCATGAGCATCTATGGTGAACTCATGTTCTCTAATCCAGCAGTTCAGCTCATCCTCCTTTATAATAGCATTTGCATAGAATTCCTGTATTAAGGGTTCATACACAAGAGGTAGGTCACCCAGCAACTTCTCCCAACCTCTGCCTTCAAAACATTCTGGAATGAAGGTATCTTTCAATTCATTTAGATCCATAAACCTCTCTTGGATAATTGTTCCCTTTATGAAGAAATCTCTATATCTCTCAAAGTGCTGAACAGACCTAAATAGGTTAGGGTCCATTTTCAACCTTTTATCAGATTTCTTAGTAGTAGTCTTCTTCTTTGTAGGAGATGCAGCTATCTGTAAACAAGCAGAAATGGACACAACAAGAACAAAACACAAAATGTGGAAATGCACACATATTAGTGACAAGTTAGTTACAAAGAGAGTAATAGAGTGACCTGACAGACCACAGATCAAGCATAGTTGATAACCAATAGATGGATAAACCAAAGCAAACAGGTTTAATCTATATAAATGCAGACAGGGGCATACATAAAAAGTAGACAGTGTAAAGCACATTCAGATAGGTGAGAGCATATGACAATGGGACATGACAATGAGTATGAAATGTGCAAGAAACACTAAGGTAGCAGCACACACAAGATATAGTGAAATGAAATCAAGACACTGCAAGCCACACACCCCAAAATCTCAAACAACCAGATAAACCAAGACCCATATGCCCAAAGAGAAAAAGAAAAAACTATCAAATATCTATGCTCAGACCAAAGATTAGCAACCTGATGAAAACACATACCACTAAAACACCTTTGCAACAAGAGAAAACAACCACAAACAAGCAAACCCACCATTTTAGGTAAACCCATGTTCGAACCCCTCAAAACACAAACCAACAACACAACACCCAGAGACGAGAAAACAACAATAAAAACATGAAGTATGAAGTGAAGATAAGAGGACCCATACCTTTTTCTTGGTGTTTAATGAAGACATGATGCAGAAATGGAAGGTTTTTTAGAGAGACACGGAGTGTTTTTGAGAGAGAGATGGGGAAGACAATGAACAGTCACTAAAATTCGAGGGAAAAACTGAAAAACAATTTTAAAAATTGTCTTTAAAACACAAAACACTCGTTTTTCGCGACTGGATTAAGTCGCCGGTCAGTCGCCAGGGTAAGCCGCGAAACACTATGAAACCAAGATTTTCAAAAAATCTTCCAAGTGTTTTTCACAACTAGAAGGTCTACCCGTGAGATAGTCGTGAGAAGAGTCGCGAAAATCTCTGAGTACCCCTCACGACTGGACCTTCCACCCGCAAACAAGTTGCCACACTGAGGCTCGAAAATCATAAAAACTCAACTTTTGAAAAAAATTTCTAAGTATTTTTTGCGACTGAGACCTTGACTCGCCAGTGAGCCGCGAAAATCTCTGAAGTGAGCTCACGACTGGATCATGCAACTGGATCTACCCGCGACTGAGTCGCCAAAACAGGGCAACACTGTTTTTGAAATTTTTGACATTTTTGTAGAAACAAAATACTTTCCAAAAACAAACTAAAACACTCAAAAATATTTTTGTGTTTGATAAACAAAGATTGAGTATGTGAAAACACATTTAAACAAGTACAATCACACAAATGAATATGGCATTCATTGAACATAGACTTGTGTGTAGTGTGTGGATATCAAAAATGAGATAGTCCTTAGTCTAATGTGAAACTTCAATGATTAATTCAGTCAAGGCATACACAACTAGTACTAGATAATGTGACCCATCTCAATTATAGAAGAATGCATATATGACCTCCCACATAAACTTGAGTACAATTCTTTGAAACTTTTCATTTGGCTCCATTTTCAACGTATCATCTGATCTTTTTGAATAAAAAAATCTCATTGTGAGATCGATGCCTGAAATTTTTTAATATTTCAATCTGATGAGTTGCTTTTTGGGCATCATACATTTTATTTTGGTCGCTTTCCCTTTTTCCTAGTCAAATATTAGTATGTGCGACAGGCTTTTCCAGCTCAATATCTCTTTTCATTTGGAGATTTACATTTGGTGAGCTCTTTGAGTAAAGTAATAAAATAAAAGTGGGAAGATATATAGGCACAAGTCTATGCATGTCTAAAGATCAACAAAACCATTCACTAATCATTCATGACAAGGTTGAAGATCTATTTACAACAGTCACATAGATTTCAGAATTTCTTCCACAATGATATGAGTGCATAAGAGACAAGCTAAGCTCGTTAAATGAACAAAGCTATAAGTACAAAGGTACAAGGCAAAACATGTTTTGAGATAGAACTCAACAAAGCCGATCAAACTTTTTGGATTTTCTTCTTTTTATGTGTTTTTGGATTTTTGACACAAAAGCAGTAAAAGATTGATCAAAAACATAACATAAATAACAATGTAAAAACATTTGAACCAAAGACAAACACACAAACAAAATAACAACCTAAATACTAGCAAGAAGAACACAACCAAGCATATTCACAAACATGGGAAGTATTGATGCATGGACATGTTGTAATGCTTATGTATGAGTACCTTTCATCACCCACACGTCACGTGCGTTTGGGGTGATATCCTTGACGGATTCGGTACGAGAGTTGGGAATTTCAAGCCTTCTTGTAAAGCTTTCCAAGCAATTGGTGAAGGCACCGATCATCTTCATAACATCCATCATTCCTGGATCACAGTTTTGACTTCTTGGTTGCTCACCACCCCAAGACCTTTCGTCATTTCTCCTTCCTCTTGATCGAGGAGCGCTTGCATTGTTCAATGCTCTCAGCTTGTGACAATTGGGTCTAGTATGTCCTTGCAATCCGTAATAGTGACAAAGATAGTTCGTTCTAGGACCCTGTTGTGATCTTGGAAGTGATCTTCCTCTAGCTCCAAATTTGGTTTTTGATTGATTACGGGACTTGTTAAACACCCGTTGATCAGCCGCATTCTTCTTCCTCTCAGCCTTTACTTTCTCAGGAATAGGTTTATTCACAGCCGTCTCTTTGGCCTTTACAAACTTCACTTCTTTGATAACATTGGCTGATGAGCTACTCCCTCCAGTATATCCCAACCCAGACTTGTCTGAGGCATGTTTTTGAGATGAAATAACATCATCTAGCTTCTTGGAGGAGACCCTATCTATCTTGGCATGAGCTTGCACTACCTCTTGCTCAAGAAATATTACTTTTGTTTAAGCTTCTGATAGCTCACCATTAAGTGCTTCAATCTCACAATTTGCCTCCTTGTATCGCACCAGAAGACTTTTGTAATCTTCCTCAGCTCTCTTCATCTTCTTCATAACCGCCTTTGCCACCCTTGTATACTCACCCGATTTCTCAAGAAGTGAGGTGTAATTCTCTTGAAGACCAGATGAATCTTCCTCCTCTTCAGCTTCCGATTCTTCAACAATCCCAATAGACTCCAAATCAGAGTGCTCACCAAGCTCCTTCACAAGTGAATTCAAATCATCTGAGGATTCCATATGTGCAATGGTCATGAATGCGGAGTAATTTCCTTCTCCATTGCAGCTCTCTTTAGAGTCAAATTTTGATGAGTCCGAATCACTTAAAGTAGTGGCATAGACCTTTCTTTTTGACTTCAAATAATTGGGACACTCCTTTTTGAAGTGTCCATGTCCATTACACTCAAAACATGTGATTCCTTGAGAGGATTGGGAATCTATCATCTTTCCTTCGGAATTCTTTCTTCTCCCTCCCGGAACTCTGAAATTTTCCTTTGTCACCAAATTTCCCACCATTCTTGAGTTTCAAGAATTTTCGGAAGTTCTTTACAACGTACGCCACATCTTTATCTGCTGCAACCTCTTCCGGAGAGTCATGAGATGCCACTCTCTCATCAATTGTTTTAAGAGCAAGAGATTTGCTCTTCTTCTGCGTGGGCAGTGACAATTCGTACGTTTGCAGTGAACCGACTAGCTCTTGAACTTTAATGTCGTCAAGATCCTTGCTCTCTTCAATGGCCATTACTTTGGCACGAAAACTTTCTGGTAGTGACCGAAGGATCTTCCTTACAACTTTAGAATCCTCCGTCTTTTCCCCCAAATTAAATTTGCCGACGACCACCTCATTCAGCTTACTATAAAATGAATCAAAGGACTCATCCTTACTCATCTTTAGCTCCTCAAAGCGAGTGGTCAACATCTGTAGTTTGGTGTCTTTCACTTTCTTAGTCCCTTCATAAGTTGTCTCCAGAATTGCTCATACTTCCTTAGCAACGGTGATATGTGAAATCCTGTGAAATTCTTCTGGAGAGACACCAAAGAAAATAGCATTCAATGCTTTACTGTTAGCATTAGCCGCCGCAAGCGCTGCCTTATCCCAAGTGGATTTGGCAGCCGCCGGCCTTGTCCAACTAATCTTAACAGCATCCCACACAGCATCATTAATAGAACACAAAAACGCCCTCATACGAACTTTCCAAAATGCATAATTATTACCATAAAAAAATGGTGGTACATTAAGAGATTGAGACCTATCCATCTCAACAAGGGGTCAAGGATCACACTCAGCTATTAAAACCATAACAAGTGTACCTGCTCTGATACCAATTGAATGTTCAAATAGCGTTGAAAACACTATGAACATTTAGACGTTACAAAATTACCAATTCAAGATTTATATCAAACAATGTATGTGCAGAAAATGATAACAAGCTCATAACAGAATTGATAAACAATCTAAACCATAAATAATCACAATCACAGCAGTAATTAAATGGTAAAGATAAATGGAAGAGAGATGCAAACACAAGGACAACACGCGATGTGTTATCAAAGAAGAAACCGAAACCCTCGGCATAAAACCTCTCCGCTGCCCTCCAAGCGGTCAATAATTCACTAGAAAATGTAGTTGGGATACATGAACAGCAATAGACCCTCCAAACCTAATCTACCCAAGTACCTAAACCCTCCAAGTACCTAAGCCCTCCAAGCTTCCTGCTCCAATGAGGTTGCGCCAAATCTTTTTCTTTTCTAGCTTACCAGATTCCGCTACTAAACCATAGCATCAATCAATGGATATTGGTTCCTTCCAAACTGCTTCCCTTAGCACCAAATGAACCTTCTCACAGACATGGGTGTGATGAGAAAAAGATTTGGTCAATAGCCTCTCGAGAATGTATCAATAGAGAGGAAGAGAGTAGAGGAATTTGAAAAGTCTCTTAGATGAAGATTGGGGATGAGGCAATCTTGTTTTTCTCTAGGGTTTATCTCTCAAAATTCTCTCTGGAAGCTCTCTACATTTCATGGGTATAAGGGTCTATATATAGTGGTGTGTGTTTGGAATATGAAGAGTCAGTTTTTCCCAAATAGGGCTGGTTGGCGGCTTAGCCTTGCGACTAGTCTAAGTCGTGAGTTAAAGTCGCGAGATAACGGCCTGGCTAGCCTAGGACTTTTGTCCTGTAGTGCGACAACTGGCGTGACCCTTCACCTCCCCGCATGCTTATCACGTGCACAGCAGTTGGCGGCTTGCAAGCCGCAAGTCAGTCGCGAGTCCTAGCCGTGAGTCCCTGCTTCTTGGCACAAAGTTAAGCAATTCTTCACACTCTTTTCACACACTACCCTTACATGAATCCCACCTAAATACAGGGTTACTAAATGCTAAATTACAAGCAAATTGACACGGAATAAAGCCAACAAGATGGTTGATAAAATTCAACCTTACAAATGTAACTTGTTTTTAATGAAAATTTTCAAAATTATTTATTTTTGAACTCGTTAGTGCATGTGTCAAACTAATATTGGTACCGAAAAATGCATTTTACACTTCTTCAAATCAAACACAATTTCATTCATTATAAGTAATTTTTAATAAAAGTTTCAACATATATAATACCAAACGCAATTTTTCAGGAAAATATATTCAAGCATAATACATCCCTCGATTTATATTGAAACCAAGCTCTGATTTAATACTAGAATACATCTCCATCAGGTTTTTGGGTACTTAAAAGAAATTTAATCTTATCTAATTTGAAATTTATCATGAAGACCCGGAGAAGATGTATATTTTAACTGTTCAAACTGTCACCCTCTTTTTGGTTATTTCCACCAGTTGATACAAAATTACAAGATGGAGCAAGCATTTGTGTCATAACAGGGGTCTCTAATCTCATAGAATGCGTGGGGGGTCCATGAGGCCACTGTATCTTCTGTTCGTCTTTCTTCTCATCTTTTTTCTCTTCTGCAACGCTAACTGTGCTTGCATGCCCAACTTTCTTCCTTAGCAACGTTGCAAGTTTAACAGTATCAATATTATCTCCTTTTACTTCTATTTGGTCCCTCTGCTTCCCTTTTAAAGCTAATGATTCCACCCCTGAAAATGTCACATACACCAACAAATGGAAAACAATTTTTAGGTACTAGTACAACTATAATTAGTAGGTTAACAAGTAGTGTTTGTAGTGCTGTAAAATTTGTAACATAGTATATATAAACGTCTCTTTGTTACCTGAAAGGCCAACTGCAATCTTCATGGCTTTTTTGCGGGCCTTCTCACCTTCTGTAATGTGAAAAATATTCCTCTGCCCATCCATAGAAACCTGGATGAGCACAGTTTGCTGAAGAAACAAAATAATTATAAGCAACAAATGAAGCAACTTTAAATTCTATCAAGTACTTTATTATATATTTCGTAATAGAAAGTTGAGTTTATCACTATTCATTAGTGCTTTCCGAGCATATATATCTATTCAATTGCAATGATTGTATGTGGAGAGAGTAGTATATATCAAATACCTTCATGGTTTTTGTTTGTTAGAAATGATTGTATGTGGGGATGGGCCAAAAGCCAATCACCTTGTGGGAGACAACAAAAATTGAAGGTGGAGAAGAGTGTACTATATACTGCCATTTATAGGCCTCTTTGGAAGATAGTGAGGGCAATTGGAAATCAGAAGGACCATGGCTTACGTAAAGGTAGCTAAGGAACATCCTTTTTCATGTATCACTGTCAATGTTACGTGTTATCATTACTGACTATATGTAAATTCTAAAAATATTATTACTTTTGTAAGGTTGAATTTAATCAACCATCTTGTTGGCTTTATTCCGTGCCAAATTTACTTGTAATTCAGCATTTAGAAACTCTGTATTTAGGTGGGAATCATGTAAGGGTAGTGTGTGAGAGAGTGTGAAGAATTGCTCAAGATTGTGCAGTGAAGCAGGGACTCGCAACTAGAACTCGCGGGTGGCTCGCGACTGGTAAACCGCCAGATGATGCACACGAGTGAAGCATGCAAAGAAGTTGAACCGTCATGCCAGCTGTAGCACTACAGGACAAAAAGTCCAGACTGGCCATTCAGTTAGCTCGTGGCTTAAACTCGCGACTCAGTCAAGTCACGAGGTCAAGTCGCCAGCCAGCTCTGTTTTGGAAAAATGACTCTTTGCATTCCAAACACCTACCACTATATATAGACCCTTATACCCATGGAATGTAGAGAGCTTCCAGAGAAAATTTTGAGAGAGAAATCTTAGAGAAAAACAAGATTGATTCATCCACAATCTTTACATAGAGACTCTTCAAATTCCTCTACTCTCACCCTCTCCATTGTTACATCCTTGAGAGGTTCATACCCAAATCCTTTTCTCAACATACCCATATCTGTGAGAATGCTATTTGGTGATTTGGGAAGCAGTTAGGAAGGGACCAATGTTTATTGGTTGATGCTATGGGCTATAGCGGAATTCGGTAAGCTAAAGAAGACAATGATTCGGCGCAACCTCATTGGAGCAAGAAGCTTGGAGGGCTTAGGTACACTGGGTAGATTAGGCTTGCAGGGTCTTCTGCTGTTCAGATATCCCAACTTCATTCTTTAGTGGATTATTGACCGCTTGGAGGGCGGCGAAGAGAATTTACGCCGAGGGCTTCAGTTTCCTCTTCGATAACACATTGCTGTGTTGTCCTTGTGTTTGCATCTCTCTGCCCTTAATTTTTGTCATTGAATTTCTATTGTGGATGTGATTTTAATTGGTTAAAATTATTTATCAATTCTGTTATTAGCTTGTGTTCATTTTCCGCACATATGTTGTTTGACATTAAACTTGAATTGATAATTTTGTAATTGAGAGTCTAAACGCTCATAGTGTTTTATACGCTATTTGAACATTCAATTGGTATCAAAGTGGGTGCACTCTTTGTGGTTTAAACACCTTAGTGCGATCCTTGACCCCTTATTGAGATGGATCGGTCTTAATCTTTAAATGCGCCACCATATTTTGATGGTAGCAACTATGCCTTTTGGAAAGTCAGGGTAAGAGCACTTTTTTGCCAAATCCGTGTGGGATAAGGCAACCTTTATGGCATCTAATGCAAATAGCAAAGCACTTAACGCTATTTTTTGTGGTGTGTCTCCAGAAGAGTTCCACATGATATCTCACATTTCTATTGCCAAGGAGGCATGGTAGATATTGGAGACCACGTATGAAGGAACGAAGAAAGTGAAGGATACCAAGTTGCAGATGCTGACCACTCGGTTTGAGGAGCTGAAAATGAGTGAGGATGAATCTTTTGATTCTTTCTATAGCAAGCTGAATGAAGTGGTCATCGGCAAGTTCAACTTAGGGGAGAAAATGGAGGACTTGAAAGTTGTAAGGAAAATCCTTCGTTTGTTGCCGGAGAGCTTCCGTGCCAAGGTGACAGCGACTGAAGAGAGTAAAGACCTTGATGATATTAAAGTCAAAGAACTGATTGGTTCACTTTAGACTTATGAATTGTCATTGCCCACACAAAGGAAGAGCAAATCTCTTGCTCTTAAGACGGTTGATGAAAGGGTCGAAGCTCACGACTCATCGGATGAGGATGTTGTCGATAAAGATGTGGCATATTTGGTGAAGAATTTTCAAAAGTTCTTGAAATTCAAGAACAATGGAAATTTTGGTGGTAAAGGGAAATTCCAAAGTTCCAGAAAAGGGAAAAAGGAATTCAAAAGGAAAGATGGAAAGGAATCCCAATCTACACAAGGAATCACTTGCTTCAAGTGCAACGGACACGGACATTTCAAGAAAGAGTGTCCCAATTATTTGAAATCGAAGGGCAAGGCATATGCCACAACTCTTAGTGACTCGGATTCATCCAATTCTGATTCTGAGGAAAGCTATGACATAGAAGGGAATTACTCCGCTTTTATGACTATTGCTCATGTTGAGTCTTCGGAGGACTTGAATTTGCTTGTACAAGAGCCTGGGAAGCATAGTGATGAGGAATCAATGGGAATTGTAGAAGAATCGGATGTTGAAGAAGATGAGAGTACAAGAGGCTTTCAAGAAAACTTCAATTCACTCCTTGAAAAATCAGGAGAATATGCACGTGTGGCCAAGGTAGCCGTGAAAAAGATGAAGAAGGCAGATGAGGACTATAGAAGTCTCCTAGTGCGACATAAGGAGGCCAAGTGTGAGATAGAGATGCTGAATGGAGAGCTAACCGAAACCTACTCAAAGATAAAATTTCTTGAGCTTGAGGTAGTCCAAGAAAATGCCAAGGTAGAGAGGGTCTCCACGAAGAAACCAGATGATATCATTTCCTCTCAAAAATAACTCTCAGCCAAATCCGGGTTGGGATATACCGGAGAAAGTAGTTCAGCTGTCAAAATCACTAAAGAAGTGAAGTTTGTGCAAGCCAAAGAACCTGTAGTAGCTGCCTCTACACCTAAGAAAGTAGGGGATGAAAAGAAGAACGTGGCTGACCAAAGGGTGTTGAACAAGCCTCGTAACCAATTAGTGATCAAACCTGAAGCTAGAGGGAAATCTCTTCCAAGATCACAAAGAGGTCCGAGAACAAACCATCTTTTCCATCATTGTGGACTTCAAGGACACACCAAACCAAATTGTCATAAGCTTAGAGCATTGAAGAATGCAACTAATCAAAGGTCAAGAGGACTAAGAAATGACAAGAGGACTTGGGCTGTTGAGTTATCAAGAGGTCGAAATGGTGATCCCGGTGTGATGGACATGGTGAAAATGATCAGTGCATTCACCACTTACTTGGAATGCTTCACTAGAAGGTTTGAAAGTCCTAACTCTCGTACCCAATCCGATAGGGATATCACCCCAAACGCACGTGACATGTGGGTGAAAAGGGGTACTCATGCATAAGCATTACAACATGTCCATGCATTAATACTTCCTATGTTTTGTGACTATGCTTGGTTATGTGCTTTTTGCTTGTTTGAGTTGAAAATTGTTTGGTTGTTTATTTTTTTCTTTTTAAATGTTTTTACATTGTTGTTTTTTATCAATCTTTTCTTGTTTTTTGTCAATCTTTTCTTGTTTTTGTGTCAAACATCCAAAAACACATAAAAAGTAGAAAATCCAAAAAGTTTGATTGTCTTGGTTAAGTCTTGTCTCAAAGCATGTTTTGCCTTATACCTTTGCACTAATGGCTTTGTGCATCTGCGAGCTTAGCTTGTTCCCTATGCACTCATATCACTGTGGAAGAAATCTTGAAATCTATGTGACTGTTGTAAATAGATCTTCAACCTTGTCATGAATGATTAGTGAATGATTTTGTTAATCTTGAGACATGCATAGACTTGTGTCTATAAATCTTCCCACTTATTTATTTTTTATGCTTTTACTTAAAGAGCTCACCAAATGTAAATTTCCAAATAAAAAGAGATATTGAGCTGTAAAAGCCTGTCGCACATACTAGTATTTGACTAGGAAAAATGGAAAGTGACCAAAAATAAAATGTATGATGCCCAAAAAGCCAAAGGCTAACTCATCAAATTGAAACATCAAAAATTTTAGGCATCGATCTCACGGTGAGATGTATTGTTCCAAAAAGATCAAATGATGTGATGCATATGAAGGAAAATGAAAAGTTTCAAAGTTATGATTATCAAGTTGTATGTAGGAGGTCATATATGCATATTTCTATAATTGAGATGGGTCACATTATTTAGTGCTAATTGTGTATGTCTTGGTTGAATTGATCATTAAAGCTTCACATTAAACTAAGAACTATCTCATTTCTGATATCCACACACATCAAACATGTCTATGCTCAATGAATGCCATATTCATTTGTGTGATTGTACTTGATTAAATGTGTTTTCACATGCTCAATCTTTGTTGATCAAACACAAAAAGATTTTTGAGTGTTTTAGTTTGTTTTTGAAAAGTATTTGTTTTTATAAATATTGTCAAAATTTCAAAAACAGTGATTACCCTGTTCTGGCGACTTAGTCACGGGTTGATCCAGTCGCACGCCCCCAGTCGCGAACATTACTCAGAAGGTCTGTTGGAAAATCTGGTTTTGTATCTCATACAAAACACACAGCGGAAGCAACAACCATAGATCTACTTCAATCATGAAAGATAACATGTAATCATGAATTCTAGAATAAAGAATAGAAAGTGTACCTTGATGCAGTGAATTTCAAAACATGACTTGAGAATACCTTCAATCTTCATCTCAATTTCACATGGTGCCTAAGATGTGTGGTCTCTCAATCAGTCTTTTGTACATAGACTCTCAAAGAAAAAACCTTCCTTTTCTACTTGTGGAGAAAAACTGATTTCTTTTCTTTTCATCATACATACGTTAAACTATTCTCATAGTTTCTTTATTTAATAACTCTTATTAAATAATGACTAATTATCTAATTGGGTTAGCCTTTTGAGCCTATCCAATTGGGTTTTAGTTTGTGGCTTGAGATGGGACTAAAGGGAACAAATAAGACTCTAGCTCCAATGGGCCTTGAGCTTTTCTGTCAACTCTTGACAAGTCCAAAGTTACTATTAATTATATTCAATACCACTATAAGAATATAATTGCACTCTAGGCCTTATTAATAAATTATATCCCAAGACTTTATTATACATACAACCCCTTCATAAAAATATTCGTAGTAATACAAAGTCATAAAATAGACTACAACTTTGAAAATTACTACATTTTAATCCTTAAGTACCCGATTTAATCCCTTATGTTATTCATCATATATTTATGAAATCCAATTCTATAAATATATACTTTAGTAATTCCTTACTAAAGTGATTGGACCCAACGCTCTGAATAACCAAACTCATTAAACTTATCTCAAGGGAATATTTTATATCTCCATTAAGAGATTATGAATTCTATCTTGAGAATATATGTTCCAGCAACATTAAATGTGGTTGCTCAACATACTGAGGTTTTGACTATAACTTATAAATCTTACTCCTGGTATATCAAATCAACCTACATCTCATGATCAGATCCGTTATTCTCTTAGGATTTAGAGTTGATGTAAATAGAAGTCGTGAGATTTATTATTTATTTGACAGTCGTTAGTAGAATAATAAATCTCACAGTGGTGCAGTTCAATATGTCTTAACTCGTAAAACATATCAACATATCAACTAGAAGTCTCCACTTCCATGATCAAGACAAATCATCTTAGTTGATATGTTATTGTCTTCGCAGATGAAATGTCCAATTTCATCACCGACTACAAACTAAAATTATGAGTTCACAAAGAACATGTGATTTATATCTTTCTGTGATTTTTCACATAAATCACATACTATGCATCTCATGGACTAAAATAATATCCCATTAGTTCATTTATAGATAGTCTTTAATAACTAAACAGTTTAATTATTTATGACACGCAAACCAATTGGATTTTAGGGCATAAACCCCAACAATCTCCCACTTGCCCTCAGAGACAATTTACCATGTATCCAACACTTATCTTCCTTTAGAGTAACTCACAATTACTCTAAGGTGGAAACAAGTTTCAGTCAGATTTATTGCATAAATTACCTTTTCTACTACTACTTTTTAAGTACTTATATCTCTCTAATGAGATAATACTTACACTTAATGTGTATCTTCACCACCTATGATGAACACATATCTTGAAGTCCAACTTCATGAATCACAATCAAACTACAAGTCAATATTTGTACATCCAGTAACTATCAAATCCTCACTTTGGTGGACAAGTATATAATCCCTCATTCTTCTAAGATATTTGAGTATATGCTTTACTCCCACTAAATTAAGTAATCTTTGATTCAATTGATATTTGCTTACCATGCCCACCATAAAATAGATATTTAACCTAGTATATAGCATAGCATAAAGACTTCCTATAAATTTGATATAAGGAACCGTCTTAGTATGCTCTTCCTTTTATATGTCTTAGGACTATAGTCCTATATAATGGAACTTCAAACTTAAAAGGAAAGAATCCTTTCTTAAAGTATTCATGCTATATTTGGCTAGAATTTAATCTATTTAAGCAGTTTGAGATAGACCCAACATACATTAAGAAATTTATTATTCTATATAACTTCTACACACATAAGGCCTTTTAATACTTGATCAAAATCAAACAATTTGATTGCTTGATCAAAGATGATATTTTATGATTTAAATCCTTGCTTTAGTCCATAAATGGACTTTAAGCAACTTGCATACTAAACACTACTAGTTCTTTGCTATGAACAAGTCTAGTTACATCATATAGATGTTTTCATCAAGATTGCTACTAAAAGAAGCTTTCTTGATATCCATTGTCATATTTCATCAAAATGAAATATAATGGATAAGAGAATCTAGATAGAGTCAAACTTAACTATTGGTGAAAAAATCTTTTCATAGTCAAACCATTTCTTTCTGAATAGATCTTTTGCCACTAGTCTTGACTTTAAAGGTTTGCACCTTCAAAACTATCAATCTCATTTTCTTGTAGACCTATTTGAGAACAATAGGCTTAATGCCATTAGGCGCCTCTACAAGTTCTAGACTTTAAATAGAATCTAATTCTATTCACACAACCATGATCCAGTAATCTATATTCATATCATCTATTGCCTTTACGTAGGACCAAGGATCAAATTCATATCCTTGTGGAATAACTATAAAAGTTTATTCTAAAAGTATGAATTTATTTGGTAATCCTCCCACTACGTTATTGTACAGGTGTAATAGTTACCTACAAAATAATGTCTTGTGGTGCATCAAATACAATCATCTCATTTCCAAATGTATTTTATAGTTGTCCTACAACAAATTTTGACATTTTTCTTCTAGAACAATTTACCTTTAAAAGAGCCATATTCCTCCTTTATGTATGCATTAACTTAAAGAAGTCATTGGAACTTCATTCCTTTACAAAAAGGAACCCTGGATTTTATTATGCTCTAAATAGAATTCATAGATTGAGAATATAATAAAATAATGGTTCTAAAATCCCATCTTTCATCAATCTTGAATATCATTTAGATTAATAAGATCTATAGACATAAGTGCCAAAACATACAATTACAATGAATGGAAACTTTCTCTTTAAAAAGTAAAACATGTAAATTTTCATCTAGAAGACAATCATGGACAATGCTTAGCTTTACCAAAATCAGAAACAATTTCCTTTCGGTCATGCTTATGAGTATAATTTCCTTTTGGCAACTACTAGGGTAACTAACTTGTCCAACTGTTTGGTATTATAATTCCTTTTCTTACCACCCTTACCTTTCGGTTTAGGATAAGAATTTGAATTAAATCATATTGATCCTAGCCTTAACTTTTAGGATGTCTTCCCTTGCATAGAACTCACTCATCAATTCAGATAACATAAAAAGAATTTAGTTTCAAAATAATCTGAATTGATTAAATTATTCTAACAAGGACTTGTGGATCATATCCATATGAGATTAACATTTAATCTCTACATCCAAGAATTCCAATTCATTTTAGAATTAAAACATTTTCATAAAATGATATAGAATTAGAACTTCTTAAGCCTTTCTTAGCACTCAATATGATTCATACCAAACATCTCATTTAGACTTAATATAAAGTCTAAGTCTAGTACTAACTCTTGCATCTCATGCTATAGTACAATTGAGATAGAAGCCAATATAACATATTAGCATTTTAATGGAAACTATGATCATATCATAAGCTATCTTCCATCAATGCATCATGTATAGGGAACTATGACAATGCTGAATCAAAACATAAATATGTATTTCAGCTCCTTTAAGCACAATGTCCAAAATTATTTCTAAGTTAATGTAATTCAACTAAAATAGTAGTTAGAGGACAAAATTTATGACAACTTTATTTTGAGACTATGAACATAATTACAGGGACATTATATTTTGCATCCATAACTATATAATATGTAACCCGAAAAACATATTATACTAGGTGCAACGACAACCTAATCCTGCAATTAATATTCCTCGGAAGTGAGGTCATATCAATCACTATGATTAGGCGAGAATTATTCTCATTATTAATGCTATCATGGTAACTCTTACCAAACAAAAATAATTTGCCGCTTTTCCTTTAGCCTCTAAGTAATAATGACATAGCTCCGAAGGGAGGTTAACATTACACTTAGTCTAGTGTACACCATTGCCTAGAATCAATGTGAGTCACCAAGTAACTCCACAGAAGCGTGGTCGTTCTCAATGTAAAAACACACTTCATCTATCATTAAAAAGTTTAACCTATAGTACCATGAATTAAACACCCTCCAAAGGGAGTAAGGCATATACGCTGAAAGTTTAATATGTGTCTAAAACACCCTTGAACGTTTAGACCCCAAATTACAAAATTACCAATTCAAGCTTTATATCAAACAATTAATGTGCGGAACATGATAACAAGCTTATAACAGAATTGATAAACAATCTAAGCCAAATATAAACACATCCACAGCAGTAAATATAAGGCAAAGATAAAGGGAAGGAAGATGCAAACACACGGACAACACAAGATGTGTTATCAAAGAGGAAACCGAAGTTCTCGGCATAAAACCTCTCTGCCGCCCTACAAGCGGTCAAATAATCCACTAAAGAATGTAGTTGGGATACATGAACAGTAGAAGACCCTCCAAGCCTAATCTACCCAAGTACCTAAGCCCTCCAAGCTTCTCGCTCCAATGAGGTTACGCCGAACCTATTTCTTCTTTAGCTTCCCGGATTCCGCTACTAGACTATAGCATCAACCAATGTATATTGGTTCCTTCCAAACTGCTTCCCTTCGCACCAAATGAGCCTTTTTCACAGACGTGGGTGTGGTGAGATAAGGATTTGGTTAAATAACATCTCAAGGGTATGACAATGAAGAGGAAGAGAGTAGAGAAATTTGTAGAGTCTCTAAGGTAAAGATTGGGGATGAGGCAATCTTGTTTTTCTCTAGGGTTTCTCTCACAAAATTCTCTCTGGAAGCTCTCTCAATTTAGTGGGTATAAGGGTCTATATATAGTGGTGTGTGTTTGGAATACGAAGAGACAGTTTTTGCCAAACAGGGCTGGTTGGCGGCTTGACCTCGCGGCTTGTCCAAGTCGCGAATTCAAGTTGCGATGTAATGGCCTGGTCAGCCTGGGACTTTTGTCTTGTAGTGCGATAGCTGGCGTGACCCTTTAGGTCCCCTGTGTGCATCTCACGTGCCAGCATTTGGCGGCTTGCAGCCGCGAGTCACCCGCGAGTCCTAACCGCGAAACTCTGCCTCTTTGCACATACTTGAACTTTTCTTCACATCTTCTCACACACTACCCTTACAATAATCCCACCTAAATACAGGGTTACTAAGTGCTTAAATTACAAGTAAATTGGCACGGAATAAAGCCAACAAGATGGTTGATAAATTTCAACCTTACATACGCTAAGGCGAGGTGCCTAATCACACTACTATAAACCAGCAATGGAGGCCTTGAGAATCAACCCTTGAATCTCTCTCCCACTAGAAATTTTAAAACAAGTGGATTGTCTTGAAATCATTGTGATCTAATCACAATTTTAACCCTACACATCAAATGTGTTTAATTGTTTAAATTCAATGTGATGTTACTAAGTCACGTCACAATAGCGTAATGAACATTTGTGCAATCACAAAAAGGTTTAACCTTGTAATCCGTGAAGTAAATACCATCCACATGGAATGCAAGACTTGAAGTCAAGACAAGGTATCTATTCACATTACAATAAACTTAACAAAAGGATTATTTCAGTACTCCCACTCATTATTTGGGTTTTTCTTTTAAATAATTGTGATCCCATCACAACTTATAACCTTGCACTTGATAAAGACTCTAATCTTATTAGAATCATTAACTAAAATGGAAGTCCTAAACTATTTAGGATTCCTTAAACACTATGAATCAAAAATTAGTTATACAGAACTCTATCCTTAATTTATTAGATGAAGTATTCTAATCTCATTAGAAACTATATAACTTTTAATTAGAATTTTAATCTCATTATAAACCTCTAATTAAAATAAATTAAGGACTTTTAATGATAAAACAATTAAAGATTAAGAGTTCTATTTAACTAATATGTTTGATCTCATTAGCTCTTTTAGTTAGAACCATGTGTAATCACATCACACATTGCCTTACACTTAATACATTTGAAAACATTTAGAAAAAATTCAAAATTCCCTTCAAATGCATTTTCGCTAGAATCTCACGACTAAGCTCTTCCCGTGAAAATGGGTTAAGGCAAAATAGTGAAAACACAAAATTCAGATAGAAACTTTCGCTGCTGTCTCGCGGGTATCTCGCGACTAAGCGCTTCTCGCGAAAACGAGTTAAGCAAAAAATTAAAAACACAAAAATTCAGACAGAAACTTTCGCTACTGTCTCGCGACTATTTCGCGAGTAAATCTTAACCGCGAAAATTTTTTGTGCTTCAGTGGCGTTTTTTGCGAGTAGCCTCACGGGAAGCTTACCCACGAAAAACCCGTGTTTTTAGATTTTCAAGGGCAAAACTGAATTGTTTTCAGAATATTCAAGTAACTGTTTTTGACATCTTCATTGTTCTTCCATCAGAAACACTTTTTGATTTTTATCAACGAAGATTTACAGATCAAACATTAAGATTTTCAAGATCATTATCAAGAACCCTTATAATGTTAGAAACCTTGAAAACACTATCCTAATCTCATTAGGAATAAATTTCCTTAATGGATTTCAATTGGGAAATATAATATGTTAATACTATCATTAACATAATCAATAGATTATAAATGACGTTTCAGAAAAACATATTCAAACAAATATATATATATTCATCATGTTTCCCAAAAATAATAAGCAAACCATGGCATTTGATTTCTAACGCCAACATTGAAGTCAAACTAATGCATTTAATTGGCACTATTTCGATTCCAGCGCCAACTTTTTAAGTTCTTCTCTTTGAAACTTAACAACACTATACATTACCGTCTGCTCACAATATTGACTTATATTCCAATTTTATTTAAAAAACTTTAACAATTGATGCCAAAGAGGAGTATTAAACGGTTACACGTACATCAACGTACACCATTCCTCCGATCATGTTTATAAACTTATCTGAATAAACCCAATTGTAATTAATGTAGACGATGTCTTACACATATACAATCACTAAAAACACACGGCAGAAAACAGAAGTTACAGCCGTGGCAGCAAACAATAATTAATATATCTCATATATTAATCACAAACTCAAGGGTTTTAAGTTTATAGAACAAAACATTATGCAGAAAAAACTACTACAGAAATTTGAAACAAGCAAACGGTTTTCTTTAATTCTAAAACTTAATCACATGTTACACAAGCATGATATTGAAGACCACTCTGATACCATTTGTTGGAAAATCTGATTTTGTATCTCATACAAAACACACAGCGGAAGCAACAATCACGGATCTACTTCAATCATGAAAGATAACATGTAACCATGAATTCTAGAATAAAGAACAGAAAGCGTACCTTGATGTAGTGAATTTCAAAACATGACTTGAGAATACCTTCAATCTTCATCTTAATTCCACATGGTGCCCAAGATGTGTGGTCTCGTAATCAATCTTTTGTACATAGACTCTCAAAGAAAAAACCTTCTTTTTCTCCTTGTAGAGAAAAATTGATTTCTTTTCTTTTCATCATACGTACGTTAAACTATTCTCGTAGTTTCTTTATTTAATAACTCTTATTAAATAATGACTGATTATCTAATTGGGTTAGCCTTTTAGGCCTACCCAATTGAGATTTAGTTTGTGGCTTGAGATGGGACCAAAGGGAACACATAAGACTCTAGCTCCAATGGGCCTTAAACTTTTCTGTCAACTCTTGACAAGTCCAAAGTTACCATTAATTATATTCAATACCACTATAAGAATATAATTGCACTCTAGGCCTTATTAATAAATTATATCACAAGACTTTATTATACATACAACCTCTTCATAAAAATATTCGTAGTAATACAAAGTCATAAAATAGACTGCCACTTTGAAAATTACTACATCTTAATTCTTGAGTACCCGGTTTAATCATTTATATTATTCATCATATATTTATGAAATCCAATTCCATAAATATATACTTTAGTAATTCCTTACTAAAGTGGTTGGGCCCAACACTCTAAATAACTAAACTCATTAAACTTATCTCAAGGGAATATTTTATATCTCCGTTAAGAGATTATGAATTCCATCTTGAGAATATATGTTCCATCAACATTAAATGCGGCTGCCCAACATACTGAGGTTTTGATTGTAACTTATATATCTCACTCTTGATATATCAAAGCAACATACATCTCATGATCAGGTCCATTATTTTCTCAGGATTTTGAGTTGATGTAAATAGAAGTCGTGAGATTTATTATTCATTTGACAGTTGTTAGGAGAATAATAAATCTCACAGTGGTCTAATTCAATATTTCTTAACTGTTAAAACATATCAACATATTAACTAGAAGTTTCCACTTCCATGATCAAGACAAATCATCTTAGTTGATATGTTATAGTCTTCGCAGATGAAATGCCCAATTTCATCACCGACTACGAACTAGAATTATGAGTTTACAAACAACTTGTGATTTATATCTTTCTGTGACTTTTCACATAAATCACATAGTATGCATCTCATGAACTAAAATAATATCTCATTAGTTCATTTATAGATAGTCTCTAATAACTAAACAATTTAATTATTTATGACACGTAAAACAATTGGATTTTAGGGCATAAACCCCAACAAGGTCTTCGCGATTTACTGGCGGGTCAAAGTCCCAGTTGCAAAAAATACTTAGAATATTTTTCAAAATTTAAGTTTTTATGTTTCTCGTGGCTTAGTGTGGCGACTTGTTCGCGGGTGGAAGGTCCAGTCGCGAGGGATACACAGAGATTTTCGCGGCTTACCTCACGACTTTCTCCCAGGTAAACCTTCCTGTCGCGAAAAACACATGGAAATTTTTTTCAAATTTTTATTTTTAAGTGTTCTAGCGACTGGCCGTGGCGACTTTCACGCGACTTGACTAAGTCACAAAAATTGTGTGTTTTGCGCTTTAAGAGCAGTTTTCAAAACTTTTCAATTTTCTCTCAAACTTTTGTGACTGTTCATTGTCTTCCCCATTTCAACTCTCTCTCAAACTCGCCGTGTCACTCTCGAAAACCCTCTATTTTTGCATCATTTCAACCATAAATCTTCAAGGAAAAGGTATGGGTTTTCTATTTCTCACTACATATTTCTTGTTTTGAGCTCTATTTTTTTGAATCTGTGAGTTGTGGTTCTAATTTGTGATATTTGTAGTTTCGGATATGGGGTGGGTTCATGTTTGAGTGTTTGGGTGTTTGGGTTTGGTTGATCTTGTTTCTAGGTTACTAAATATGGTTGTTATCATGTTTTAGTTTCATTGTTGGAGTTTGTGCTCTGATCTGTGTTGGTTGGTATATCTCATACCCATGTAAATTTGTCTCATTGTCATATGTTATTTGTTTGGGGTTACTGTGACTTACTTTGTTTTTGAGTATTGTTGATTCTTATTTGCTATGTTATAGTTTATTACTTTGCAGTTGCTTTTGTCCTCTGATATCATGCGTGTTGCTTCTGCCTTGAAGATATTGTCTGCTCTGTGTTGGTTTGAACATCTCATACTCATTAAGTTATGTCTTATAGACATACTTGCGCATGTTGAAGTCTATGATTAGGAATGTGCCCCAGAGTGTTCTTGATTAAGTTGTTGTGCTCACTATCACAATGTCTTAAGCATAACTATTGTTGATAGTTTTTTTTTTTTGGTTTGAGCTATCCCTTTCAATGTCTGAATCTCATCTGAATATGGTCTTAATGGTGGTATTGTTCTATGTTCTTTTCAGTTATACTAACCTGGTACTAATGTTTAAATTTTCATCCATTGTGCTCTGTCTTTTGTGGCCTTTTTTGCTATGTTCACAGATGACTCCTACCAAGAAGAAAACCACTGCTAAGAAAGGTGATAAAAGGCTGAAAATGGACAACTCCAAATTCAGATATACTCAACGCTTTGAGAGATACAAAGTGTACTACATGAATGCAACAATCATTCAAGAAAGATTTGTGGACTTAGTGGAGTTGAAGGAGACTTTCATTCCCACCTGTTTTGAGGGCAGAGGTTGGGATAAGTTGTTGAGTGACTTGCCTGGAGTGTGTGATCCTTTGATCAGGGAGTTTTATGCAAATGCTGTGCTAAAAGAGGATGAAATTAATTGCTGGATAATAGGAAAGGAATTCGCTATAGATGTAGGTGATATAGATGAGGTGCTAGGACTTGAAGGTTTAGATGATCATGACTTCACCAATTACAAGGACAGGATGTTATCCATAGAAACTGTCCAATCTCATATTGGTGGTGTTAAAGAGGGGAGATGCCTCAACACTAATGCCTTCCCAGCTGACATGAGGTGTCTAACCAACATCATGATGTCCAACTTATACCCAGTAAGGAAGCTGACTACAATCAACAATGCAAGAGCTATCTTTCTCATGGAGCTCAAGGAGAAAACCTTCATAGACATCAGCTCACACATATTTGACACAATTGTGGATGAGACTAGAATAACCTCAAAGGCCAAGCTAGTTTTTCCCAGCCTTCTAATGAGGCTTTTTAGATTGAAAGGTGTTGAAATCCCTCAAGATATCAGTCTCATGCCTCCACTCTCAGCCATCAACAAATAAACCATCACAATGATACAAATTCATCTCCCAGGTGATGAAGAAGAAGGTGAACCAATGGAAACTGAGACAAAGGCTGCAAGAGAAACCTCAAGCTCAAGAGGTCGTGGCAAAAGAAGCAGAGTTTCATCTTCATCAGTTGTACCTTCAAATGCTTTCCAACTCATCCTAGAGAGGATAGATGGACTCAGAGATGTCGAAAATGAACAATTTGATAGGCTGACTACACTTCAAGATCAGATGAACATCCTTTCAGCAAAGTTTGATACCTTCTCCACTTAGCAGTGACCCTTTGGCCATTTCGGTCAAAAAGGGTGAGAAGATTTTGGGTAGCTCTTGAGGGGGAGTGCCAGTTTAAGGAGGAGATTGACTTAAAAACTTTTTCAGTACTTAGTTTATCATGGGTTTCTATGTTTTAATATTATGTGCTTTTATTATGGGTTTGATACACTATGGTTAATGTTTTGGTTTAAAGTCATGGATCTGTTTTCTTTTGAAAGCTAGTGGTACAAGTATATATAATGATATATTCAGTTTTAGTTGTTTTGTACCTTTTGCTTTTGTAAGCTTTTAAGGTTTTTGTACCCATGCTTTGTAGCTTTTGTACTTGTCGTTAAATGTCATGCATTTTCCTTAATTACGTCATTCTTGTGCCCTTTGTTGGATTCTATATCCTTAATGCAATTACCTTGTGTTGTTGCATTGGTTGAGTGTTGGACATGCAAATGATACTTTGCATTTGAGCTTATTAGCTTGCATGTCCGAATGTTCATTCCATGTGTGAATGAGCATTGTGATCACTATTTATAGTGATTGTTCATTTTTGGTCAAGCTATGGTTTATTACTTAGTTCCATTTTGCTTGATCGCATTGTGTTTGCTCCATATGTATTACAAGTTTTTTGCATACAATGATCATATTGTGTTGATTGTGTTTCAGGAGATACTTGTTCTTATAGTTCAAGAGCGTCAAAGATTCTAGAGTTAGGTGTGAGTGAGTTTTGATCAACTGTTCCCAACTCACACGTTAAGTCTAGAGTTTGTTGTAGGGTTTTGTCATGGAATAGCCAAACGGGGAGATTGTAAGGTTGAATTTAATCAACCATCTTCTTGGCTTTATTCCGTGCCAAACTTGCTTGTAATTCAGCATTTAGAAACCCTGTATTTAGGTGGGAATCATGTAAGGGTAGTGTGTGAGAGAGTGTGAAGAATTGTTCAAGATTGTGCAGTGAAGTAAGGACTTACGACTGGAACTCGTGGGTGGCTCACGACTGGTAAGCCACCAGATGATGCACACGAGTGAAGCATGCAAAGAAGCTGAACCGTCATGCCAACAGTAGCATTACAGGACAAAAAGTCCAGACTAGCCATTCAGTTAGCTCGCGGCTTGAACTCGCGACTCAGTCAAGTCGCCAGCCAGCTCTGTTTTGGAAAAATGATTCTTTGCATTCCAAACACCCACCACTTAATATAGATCCTTATACCCACGAAATGTAGAGAGCTTCTAGAGAGAATTTTGAGAGAGAAACCCTAGAGAAAAATAAGATTGATTCATCCACAATCTTTACATAGAGACACTTCAAATTCCTTTACTCTCACCCTCTCTATTGTTACATCCTTGAGAGGTTCATACCCAAATCCTTTTCTCATCATACCCACATATGTGAGAAAGCTATTTGGTGCTTTGGGAAGCAGTTAGGAAGGGACCAATTTTTATTGGTTGATGCTATGGGCTATAGCGGAATCCGATAAGCTAAAGAAAACAAAGGTTCGGCACAACCTCGTTGGAGCAAGAAGCTTGGAGGACTTAGGTACACTGGGTAGATTAGGCTTGGAGGGTCTTTTGTTATTCATGTATCCCAACTTCATTCTTTAGTGGATTATTGACCGCTTGGAGGGTGGCGGAGAGATTTTAAGTCGAGGGCTTCGGTTTCCTCTTCCATAACACATCACTATGTTGTCCTTGTGTTTGCATCTCTCTTCCCTTAATCTTTGCCATTTAATTTCTACTATGGATGTGATTTTAATTGGTTTAGATTGTGTATCAATTCTGTTATTACCTTGTATTCATTTTCTGCACATATATTGTTTGACATTAAGCTTGAATTGATAATTTTGTAATTGGGGATCTAAACGTTCATAGTGTTTTATACGCTATTTGAACATTCAATTTTATATTAAATGTGATAAAACAATGTAACAATAATTGTTGTTAGTATCAAACTAAACAATACAACATATAAACTTCAAAATTACTTTTTTATTTATTATTTAAAAATTGATACATCAATTTATAAGACTTAATAAAATTTGTTATAAACATATTATCATTTGTTAGAAATTTAGACCCCTTAAAACACAATTAGATTAGCCTAGTTAATTAGCCAAGTGATTAACTTAGTCAAATTATGCAAATCTAGGTTAACACAATCAATTAATCATATCAAGAAATAAAGCAGCGGAAATATAAATGACACAATGATATGATCACCCAGGAAACCACATGGTAAAAACTTGGGGAGGATTTAACCTAGCTATCCTCAAGGTAAACTTGAATCCACTATGCGAAAGAATCGAAGTTCATACAAAAGGACTTACAAGCTCCTCGCTTGACTTCTTAATGCTACCCACCAGTAGAACTTACTGACACGACCACGTGCAAGTTCCGAATCCATGGACTCCTTTTTTCTTAGATTCTCCAATCAGCTACAAGCACCCACGCTTGTTATTATTTAAGCTCCAGTGGCAGCAATTGAGTTGATCATCAAGGTGTTGATAATATCTCTACCTTGAAAACTCTAAGTTTATGTGAAGGAAAGCTCCTCATGGATCTCACAAGAGATTCACACAAACAGCAAAAATATGAGCAACAAGAGCATCCAAAGCTACACTAAAAACGTGGCTAGGGTTTCCTTCATATAGTGGGAGAAGTAGATCTGAAACCCTAATCCTTAATGGGCTTGGGCTGAGTTGGAAAATTCTGCAGAAAAACGTTCTACCCGAGATTCGATCGATCGAGTCTAATTTTCGATCGATCGAGTCAGGCCGAAAGTCACTAATACTTCTACAGCCACTCGATTCCAACGTTATATAAAACGCCCAAACTTTGAGCAAGTCTAAACAAGACTAACAACTTGTTTTGATCATGGTTTGCCAACAATACACATTAGAGTTCTAAATATATAAAATCCTAAATCTTTAGAACCTAACAAACTCCCCATTTGGCAATCCGTGACAAAACACAAATTAAAAGCTCAAAGTTTACAAATAAAAGCCCTTTACAAAAATAATGCTTATAACACAGATTTAATCCTAACTACTATCCATCAATTGCAAGTGTAGATAGCAGCTCAATTGAATCAACCTGTATATTCCTAAAACACTAAACAAAATGCATAAACGCATGTGTGACAGAAAAACAGTAAATCAACAAATAAATTCCTGACTTCACAAAACACAAAACAAAGACATATATCATGAATAACTCATAAATATAAATCAATGAGCAGTGAACAAGAAACAGAAATAAAACCATAAGTAAACTAACTCTCCCCCTAAGTTAGATACAACAAAAAGTTTTTATTTATATTCTCCCATTTCAAAAATAATTTCAACTCCCCCTAAACAAGACAAACATGATTCCCATAAATCAATAATTTCTCCCCCTTTTTGTCACGTATTGACAAAGACAACTCATACAAAGAGTAAACAGTCGTCATACGCAATAAATGATAAGAGAAAATAGAGAATCAAGGGGACACAAACCACTTCAACTCTATAGAAAATAGAGACAACTCCCCCTATGAACAACCATGGTTTAAAAAAAATCTCCCCCTATAAAAATAGGAAAAACAAAAAAAGTTTTTGGAAAAAACAGTTTTATAGAAATTTTAGGAGGTGGGAAAAATAAAAACACACAAACCAAAGTTAAAAAAAACTAAGGTGAGGATACACATGAAAAAAAATATTATCTCTTTCAATAAATGCAAACTTGATACTATGTGACCCATAAACAGTTGCATGAATAGAGAAAAATATTTGCACATTAATTATCCATCATATCTCTTAAGAAAAATATTTTCTGCAGTTCACACATAAGAAATAGCATATACTAGAATGTACAAAACTCAAAAATTAATTAATCAATTTTTAAATCAAGTTGAGTACCCAATTTAGCAAAGTGTATGCATGCTATGTGTAAAAACAATGAGAGATATAACTGCAAAACTGCAAGATGGATACAAAAATCAATGTAATGCATGTGAATCCTAAACAAAAATGATGCATGCTCTAATGCAGTGAAACTAAGTTCAATATAAGTTAAATTCATAAAATTGGCTTGAGCATAGAGTTTCTAATAAAACTCCAAAAATTTATAACCACTTGTTAAGTTTTTAGAAAAAATTTGACCAATTGATCATCACACAAGCTAGAATACACAATATAATGATCAATTACATCAATTCAACAAGCCAATTGCATCAATTGAACCCAATTTGAACAAAATCCTCAATTCGGGTACATTCAAGCTCTAGAATTTCCAATTTCTCAAACTTTAAACACACTTTGCATTAAGATCAAGTAACTTTTAATATTGGATGGCCACAACAAGATCACACATAATAAAATGTACCAAGTTTAGCAAATAGTAACTTGTGTGGTGTGTGCAACTAGTAAAAGCTTGAAATACATGTGAGGTGATATGTGAATAGTAATCAATCACAAAGTCTACAAAATTCATCACATAGAATTTAAAAGAGACTATCACCTAAAGAGTTACATCATATAACTCCCACATCTCCTAGAATATAAGCTTGCAATCATGTAAGTTTCTTGAATTTGCCTCATAATATACACACCAATTTTAATTATGTGATTTGGCATCAAGCCTAATAGTACACACCAATTTTAAGCATTAAGCAATTAAACCGAGGCTACACCTTATGTTCTTTTTGTGCATGTACTACACTTTCTCGGGCACAAAATCTTATGATATACACTAAGGTGTTCATAATTGGCTAGTGAATAGTGTTGAGATGGTTATTTATGCCTTTCTCAAAAGGATCAAGTCCGGCAGTCAAATAACATGTGACATCAAGATTAAGACAAAGTGATAAACACCATAAACATCTTTCCCACACAACATGCACTATAAAACTCAAACTAGTAAAATGCAATAAATAAACTCATCAAAGCTAAACAAGGTACATAAATTTATTATGTAAATATAAGGTGGCCAACCTTGATTTCAAATCCATGATATGTAATACAAAACACAAAAATCTTTTTGATTTAAAAAATTTTATGACCAAAAACAAAAAGCACACATTGTGCTAGATGAACAATGCAAAACTATGCATGATAGTGCTTACTAAGCTATAAAGAGTATACAAACAAGAAATATCAATTTCTTAATTAACCCTTGAGTACATGTACAAACTAGTACATACTCACAAAATCAGAAAAAGCTTAGCACTTATATAACACATACTTTTCAAGTTTCTACACAATGTCAAGCATGTTCTAAATCAAGAGAGATATCATAATTCATGTAATCCTCAAGAAAAATAAAACAAGACACAAAATAAAATATTTTTGTTTTTTTGAAATTTTTCAATTTTTTTGGATTTTTTTTTTTTAATAAAAAAAACAACCTAAAAAACAAAACTACCAAAAACAAAAACAAAACATGTCCACAATTAATTGAAAGAATTAAATCAGGGACAAGTTAGCAACACTCACCTTGGAGAATCTTTTCTCACCCATTTAGCACGAGTATTCGGCTTTGTAGGTGAAAATCCATGTGAAGCAAAAGTGTATTTGAGGGATTACACCAATCTTCTAAGAAAGACTGAAATCCTGCAAATTCCTTTTACAAGCCAACAAGCTCAAATTTTTCAAAAGAATACGAAACAATTTATATGGATTTATGGCAGGAGAAATATCATCACATATCCTAGATTGAAACACAGAATACTTAAATTTCAATTTATGACAATTAGGACAAATGTGACCACAGACACCACAAAAGTGGCAATCAGGAACAAATTTAGGAATATCAGTATTCCTAATAGCAAATCTAGTCCCAGATTTTGGTTTTTGCCTCAACAAAGAACAATTTGGTCTAATATGACCAACAACACCACAAAGGTGACAGGTAGGCACAAAAACAGATTTATTATGCTCTCTAACAGTAGGTTTAGACTTAGGTTTAGAAACTTCAGTGTCTACATCAGAACTTTTTCCTTTGTCTGACCTAGCAAGATAAGTCTTTTCTTTATTATTCCTCTTGAAATGAGGGATATAAACTTTCTCAGTTTTAGGCTTAAGAGAAACAGAAACACTTTTGTTATCAACAGCAGGCTTGGTACTAGTCAAATTTTCAATTTTAGTTTTAGATTCAACTAACTCTTGTTCCAAGCTTTTCATCTTCTCATCTTGAGAGGAAATTTTCAAAGATTTAGATAATTCCTTACGAAGAGTTTCAAAAGCATCAAAAAAATCAACAGAAACAATAGTATCTTTTTTATTCAAAACATCATAGGCATCAATAAAATCAGCAGACGCATGAGCAGAAACATGATCAGAAAGATACTTCAAATTATCCATGACAACAGGGGTCAAAGATCAGCTCTTAGATCAAAAGATCTAAAACAAGAGAGCTACCTGCTCTGATACCATTTGTTAGAAATTTAGACCCCTTAAAACACACTTAGATTAGCCTAGTTAATTAGCCAAGTGATTAACTTAATCAAATTATGCAAATCTAGGTTAACACAATCAATTAATCATATCAAGAAATAAAGCAGCGAAAATATAAATGACACAATGATATGATCATCCAAGAAACCACACGGTAAAAACCTGGGGAGAATTTAACCTAGCTATCCTCAAGGTAAACTTGAATCCACTATGCGAAAGAATCGAAATTCATACAAAAGGACTTACAAGCTCCCCGCTTGACTTCCTAATGCTACCCACCAGTAGAACTTACTGACACGACCACGTGCAAACTCCAAATCCACAGACTCCTTCTTTCTTGAATTCTCCAATCAGCTACAAGCACCCATACTTGTTATTCTTTAAGCTCCAATGGCAGCAACTGAGTTGATCATCAAGGTGTTGATAATATGTCTACCCTGAAAACCCTAAGTTTATGTGAAAGAAAGCTACTCAAGGATCTCACAAGAGATTCACACAAACAGCAAAAATATGAGCAACAAGAGCATCCAAAGCTACACTAAAAACGTGGTTAGGGTTTCCTTTATATAGTGGGAGAAGTAGATCTGAAACCCTAATCCTTAATGGGCTTGGGCTGAGTTGGAAAATTCTACAAAAAAACGTTCTGCCCGAGATTCAATCGATCGAGTCTAATTTTCGATCGATCGAGTCAGGCCGAAAGTCACTAATACTTCTGCAGCCACTTGATTCCAACATTACATAAAATGCCCAAACTTTGAGCAAGTCTAAACAAGACTAGCAACCTGTTTTGATCATGATTTGCCAACAATACACATTAGAGTTCTAAATAAATAAAATCCTAAATCTTTAGAACCTAGCATCATTAAAAAAAACTAATATTCAATTCATGAATCAAGGGTGGCTCTAGGATTTTTGTCCAGGGGGTTCAATAAGAATCTTGCGGCCTACGGGGTTTCCTTATTACAAATTCGTCCATAGTATTAGTAAAAGAATAAAAAATAAACTATAAGTTCATTTGACATATTTTTTTTCTAATACAATAAACATATTAATTATTGTTGTTAAATGATTTTTTTGCAATTCTTTGATTTATAAGTTTACAATTCTTTAAATGTTTTATATTTTTATTGTCCTATTAGTGTTAATATATTGACCAAGTCACATAGCCAACAACCATTCACAAGGCACATTGAGCAAAATTAAAAAACCACTCACAAGTCACAAATTTAGTCAAATAGACAAAGTGCACAAGACAACTCATAACTCAACTTTATATCAAATCAATACAACCACTTATTGACTTACAGCAACACTGCAACAGTAAAGAAAATCAAAACACCCCCCTACCCCCAAGCCCACACACATGGTCAGATTAAGGAGACTCAAAACTCACAACAAAAATTAGAACACTATAAACCCCACAGCCCCTACACACACGGTCCAAGATTCAAAACTCAACAAAAAAAATCAAAAGATAACTCCACACACACACACACGGTGATTCACTCACATAGATTCAGTGAAAGAGTATATCAAAACTCTATAAACTCACTCTCACAATGAAAGAAAGAGAGAAAGAGAGAGCTAAAAAACCATATCAGGCGGCGTCAAATCGTGGGGGCTATGCCTATGCAGTGGAAGATTTTGTGTGTGAAGCAGAGGCAACCTTTTTCCTTTGGGTTTGGAGAGTAAAGAAGGATAGTGAGAGATTTTGGAGTTTAGGCTGCTGCAAATTCTTAGGTTTTATTTGGCCATTTTTTTTTTTAATTTATGATTTTTTAAAATTTGATTTATGGGCTTTTAAATTTTTTGTTGGACTTCTTCTTCTTTTCAATTTTTTTTTTCCATTTTCGAGTCAGGTGGTTCATTTGAACCCCCTGACCCGAAATTTACAATGCAAACAACAAGGAACTCGTAGAGAGAGAGAGACCTTTCACTTTCCATTACCATTCGTATTTCCATTTTCATTTTCCAATAGAGAGCACTTTCACTTTCCAAATGAAAAATATCTTCCTGAATACTAATTTAACTAGTCCATTTCTAAAATGGGGAAAAAATAGTCCATTTCTCATTCATTATGGGTTTAATTATTTCTGAAAGCAAAAAATAAAAAATGGTCCATTTCTCATTTATTATTGGTTTAATTATTTCTATAGGCAAAAAAGAAAATTTTGAAAAGTTCATTTCTCATTCATTATTGGTTTAATTTTGTTCCATCAATTCGTATTGTAATTATTTATAGATAAAAGCAAAAGCAATGCAAACAAGGGAGATATGTGGCTACAGTGATGTGTGAGGTTTCCTAGAATATATATGTGAATAGTGTGCAGACATGGTCATTTTCAAGAAACTACGAGATCATATATCTTTTTTTTTTTGGTCAAAAGGAAAATAGATTAAAAAACTAAAGAGCCTCCAAAGAGGAGGGTACAAATCTGTCATACAGGGTTCCTACGGAATCCAAACTAAGCAGTAAAGCTACATCATCAGGGGGAAACATAAAAATAGAGAAATCTTGAGCAAGGAGAGCTCCCCTTCTAGCTAAAGCATCGGCGCATTTGTTGGCCTCTCTATAACAGTGCATTATCCGAAACTGGGGAATCTTCCTAAGGCTTTCTTTGCAATCAGCAACAATAATATTATTGCAATAAGGATTGTCACCATCTTTGGTCAGGAGCTCAATTGCTACTTTAGCATCCAATTCAATCTCCACCGTAGCAAGCTTGAGCGAAATACAAAGTCTAATCCCATCCCTCAGCACCCATAATTCAGCAGCCAAACTACTTATGGATCCAATAGCTTGAGCGTAGCCCCTCACCCAAGCTCCCCTATCATTCCAGATAAGCCCACCGCCTCCTGCCAAAACAGGATTTCCTAACGACGAACCATCTGAATTAAGTTTAAACCAGGTAAGGGGGGAAGAAGCCATTTCACCTGGATCTTAGTACGCACCATGTTAGAGGTTCCATAGGACCCTAGATAAGCAAATTCTGCTGCACTTGTCAACGCAGTATCTCTCAAATTTCTTCGCTGAGCTTCTTTTCCAAACACCACTCTGTTGCGTTGTAACCAAAGATTCCAAATAGCGAGGGGGAAAACCACGCTCCAATCTAAGGTAGATACACCGCTGGGTTTAGAAGTTTTACAGTTAATTCTTAACCAATCAGTAAGATGGGTGCCATAAAACAAGGAGGACTGCAATGCCGGAGAGAAGGAGTTCCAAAACTCTTGGGCTTTCGGAAAATCCCTTAATGCGTGAATAATGGTCTCATCAGCAGAGTTACACATGGGGCAAATCGGGGAAATATTCATGCCTTTCTCAGCAAGTAAGACACAGATCGATATGCTAAAATGACAGCATTGCCATAAGAAACATTTAACTTTGGGAAAAGCAGGAATTTTCCACACCTATTCACCCCAGATAGAGGGTTTAACAGCAAGATCTGAACAATTTGCCAGGGAATAATCGTCTTTTAGATTAAACTCCCCATTCGGGGATGATATCCAGGTAACACGGTCTTCTCTCTGATTTAAAAAGAGAATAGGTGTTGCTTTTATATCAAGGAGAATAGAGGTCAGGAGGGAAAAGGATAAAGATTGCAGATTCCAGCCAAAAAAAACTCGCGACATCGTTAAGGATAATGTTCTCTTCCCCTTTATTAAAAGGCCCTGAAATTTGGCTTCTTAATGTACCTTTATCAGGCCATTTGTCGTACCAAAAGGACAACCCATTGTTTCTCCTAGCAACCCATTTCATCCCCTTATTACATATTGGTGTACCTTTCTTAAGACCAGACCAAACAGGGGAGCACGGTTTCTGCCTAATCCGAGTACTCAAGGTCCTTCTCTGGCCACAATACTTCGATGAGAGGACTCTGACCCATATAGCTGGCTTTTCAGATTGGAATCTCCAGTTGAGCTTAGCCAAAAGCGCTGTGTTCTTTTGTTTTGTAGCTTGGAGACCAAGGCCACCTACCTCTTTTGCCCTTGTTATTTTATTCCAGCCAACAAGATGGACTTTCTTCTTGTTTTCAGATGAACCCCAAAGAAAATTTCTGCTGAGTTTATCCACTCCTTGAAGGATTTTAGAGGGGAGTTCCATGCATTGCATTGTATAATTTGGGATGGTAGATGTTACCGCCTGCGTTAGCACCAGTCTACCAGCGAAGGAAAGCAAATTGGCTTTCCAGCTAGCTAGCTTACCTTGGATTCGGTCGAGAATAAACCCAAAATCTTGCTGAATGCCTGAATGTTTGATAGGGAAACCTAAGTATTTTCCCAAATTTGATGTAGAACAGAATCCCAAAATATCACAAAGACTAGAGCGCATCACAGGATCAACATTTGGAGAGAAAAAAACCCAGGATTTATTCTCACTAGAGACCATATATCATTGTCTACATTACCAGCTTATAGCTGTGTTAATGTGGCGTGAAGTGTGGCTTGAATTTTGCCACAAGCCCATAAGGCCCAACCAAGCCCAATTCAGTCATAGTAATTGACTGAATACAAGTTGTATTTGGAGTTCCAAGAGCCGACTTGATAAAGTAACACACACACACACACACACACACACACACACACACACATATATATATCACGCGTGCGCTTTATGATATGTGGCAAAGTTAAATTGATGAGAGTAATTCCAAAAAACTTAGTGCCATATAAGAAGAAAAATAAGAAGAGAAGTACATCCGCATCAAAGAAAAAGTTGTGGGTTATTCAGTCTTGTGTTTTCTTATGAGAAAGTGTTAGGGTGTAATTGGGATTTGGGTTTCTTGAGAGTGTTTTTGTACATTATTGTATCTCTCTATTTTTATAGTGAAATTTCTCTGTCGTCGTCGTGGAGGTAGGCAGTTTGATGAACACGTAAATTTTTGTGCTCTTTGTGTGTGCTTGTTATTTAATTTCCACTTATTTACTATTATTGATTTAAATCCTGAGGTGCTATATGCACAACAAGTGGTATCAAAGCTAGGTTATGATTCAATCCTTTAAATACGGTAAAGATGTCAAATACAAAGTATGATGTAGAGAAGTTTTTTGGTAAGGGAAATTTTTCTCTTTGGCAAAGGCTGATGAAGGATCCCCTAATTCAACAAGGAGTTCATAAGGCTGCTTGGAAAGGAGAAGAAACTGGAAACGATGAAGGATGTAGAATAGGTAGAGATGGATGAGAAAGCAGCTAGTGTTATTCATCTCAACCTAGGTGACGAGGTCATTCACAACATCCTAGAAACAAAGACCACAAAGGAGGTTTGGGAAAAACTAGAAGGTCTTTATATGAGAAAAAATCTAATGAACAAGTTGTGTGTGAAGAAGGAACTTTACAATTTGCATATGAAGGAGGGTTCAGATATGTTAGAGCATCTCAGCACATTTAACATGTTGAATACCCAATTGTCAAGTTTTGGGGTGAACTATGAGGACGAAGATAAAGCGTTACTCTTATTAGCGTCGCTACTTACATCTTTTGATCATCTAGTGACTACGTTGATGTACGGGAAAGAGACCGTAGTACTCAATGAGGTGACTAATGCTCTCTTGTCACACTTAAAGATGAAGCAAGATGGTGATGGTTCTTGGGCTGATGGACTTGTTGTAAAGTTTGAGTCAACAATAGGGGTAGAAGCGGGTCAAGAGGATGGAACTCCAATAGGAACAGATCATAGTCTAAATCACATGCAAAGAAAGATGTAGAGTACTTTTATTGTCACAAGAAAAGGAACTATAAGAATCGGTGTAAAGAGTTGAAAGAACATTTAGAGGAGAAGAAGAATGGAAAGAAGCCCCTAGAATCAGCTAGTGTTGTTGAAGAAATATCAGATGACAGTGAAGTTGGTGCAGATTTACTTTCAGTTTCATTAGTTGATAATGTTCTATTGGAATCTTGGGTTTTAGATTCAGCATGCTCATATCATATGACTCCAAAAAAAGATTGGTTTGACACGTATAAGCCTTACAATGGTGGTATGGTTCAAATGGGTAATGATTCTACATGCCCGATTATTGGGATTAGTACCGTAAAGATCAAGATATATGATGGAGTTGTGAGAGCTCTTAGTAATGTCAGACATGTTCTAGATCTTAGAAAGAATTTAATTTCTTTAGGTGTATTGGATGATTTGGGCTATTCATACTCATCAAAGGGTGGAATCATGAAGATTACCAAAGGTGCTTTGATGGTGATGAAGGGACAAAAAGTAAGCACGCTTTATAAATTGATTGAGAACACAGTTATAGGAAGTTTGTAGTCACGACTCCGGTGGAGTCTAGCACTAATGACACAAAATTATGGCATATGCGACTTGGGCATATTGGTGAACGTGATATGTTAGAGTTGCACAAGAGAAATTTATTGAAGGGGGTGAAGATATCCAAGCTAGACTTCTGCAAGTATTGTGTGTATGGGAAGCAGCATAGAGTCAGTTTCAAGACAGACTCTCATACAAGTAAGGGTGTTCTTGACTACATTCATTCAGTTGTTTGGGATCCAGTATCAGTTTCTTCTTATAGCAGTGCTCAGTATTTCATCAGTTTCATTGATGATTACTCTAGAAATGTATGAATTTATTTTACAAAGCATAAGTCTGATGTGTTTGGCATATTTAAAAAGTGGAAACCACAGGTTGAGAATCAGACTGACAGGAAAATAAAATACCGTAGAACAGATAATGGACTAAAGTATAGAGATAAAGAATTCATAAGATTTTGTGAATTAAAAGGCATTACTCCTCACTTCATAGTTAAAGGAACTCCACAACAGAATGGGGTTGTAGAGAGAATGAATAGAACCTTAGCAGAAAGAGCCAGGTGCATGAGATAATTGAATGCAGGGTTGCCTAAGGTGTTCTGGGCAGAGACTATTTATACAGCGAGCTTCATTATTAATAGATCTCCATCATTAGCCATAGATTTCAAGATTCTAGAAGAGGTTTGGTCGGGTAGACTAATTGATTATTCGAGTCTAAAAATATTTGGTTGTCCAGCTTATGTGCATGTGCAGAGTGGAAAGCGTTCTAAATTGAATTCAAAGTCAAGAAAATGTGTATTTCTTGGTTTTGAAAAGGTGTTAAAGGCTACAAGCTTTGGGATTTAATCTCAAAGAAAATGGTGACCAGTAGAGATGTCATATTTGATCCAAGCCTTTATGTTGAAACAGAATGAAGCAGAGACATGTGATGATAGTCCATAGGAAAAATTAACTATTGAGATGGAGTTTGACTAGAATAGTTCACCCAGTGATAAGGGTGATGTTGAGATTGATCCACAGCAACAACAAGAAGAGCTTTATTCAATTGCTAAAGGTAGAGAGAAGCAGGTTCACAAAGCACCATTGAGATATGGCTTTGAAAACATGGTTAGTTTTACTCTAATAACCAGCGGTGGAGAGCCATTCACTTTCAAGGAGGCTACAAATAGGAAAGACAATGATAAATAGCTTGTAGCAATGTTAGAAGAGATGGAGTTACTGCAGAAGAATAAGACTTGGGAATTAGTAAAATTGCCAAAGGGATAGAAGGCTATTGGTTGCAAGTGGATATTCTGCAAGAAAGAAGCATTTTCTTAAAAGGAAGGTGAAAATTTCAAGGCACAGTTAGTGGCTAAGAGTTACTCATAGAGAGAAGGAATTGATTATAATGAGATATTTTCACTAGTTGTGAAACACACCTCAATTCGAGTAATCCTAGGATTTGTGACAATTCATGACATGGAGTTAGAGCAACTAGATGTGAAGACCGAATTCCTCCATGGAGATTTAGAAGAAGAGATTTACATGTAACAGCCCGAAGGCTTCAAAGAACTTGGCAAGGAAGATTATGTTTTGTTAGGACATATGTGTTTCACTTGTTAAGAACATATGTCATTACTTTTATGTAATTGGCTAATCCTTTGACAAAACGCACTTTACTTGTATTTGGGTAGATCTAGGATGTGTTTAATACTTCAAGGAACATGTTGTTCAAGTCTAGTATTAAAGCCATGAAGATTGGACCAAGAAACAAGTGAAGAAAAGCTGATTCATTAAAGCTGGACAGATAGCTCGACACCTGCGGACAGTTAGCTCGACACCTACTCGACACCTGGCTATCTATCGAGCTCTTAAGGTGTTTCTTATCGCAATCTCGACACCTTCTCGACAGCTGGTGGATCGATCAAGAAAGCTCATGTCCCCTCGACAACCTCTCGACACCTCCTCGACACCTAGCTATCTATCGTGGTTTAATGAGGCTCGACAGATACTATCTACGGAGGTTACGGGAAATCAGAATTTTCAGATCTAATTTTTGGGCCAGGCTTATGTATTTGTGTAGGGTTTCTTTTCTCATAACCCTAGACCTATATAAGGCTTATTTTAGAGGCCGTCACATAAGAGAATACAAGGAGAATATATGCAAAAGGTGACCGATACCTTATTCTCTCTGAAAGAAGCTACTGCGTCTTTTGCGCCTTAGGGTTTTGTAACCAAGTGCTTCTTGATCTTCATTGTTGATGAAGTGAAGAACTTTGCAGCCAACATTCTTCTTCCTCAAGTTGGTGAGTGAGTCACGTACTGAGATTCGTGCAAAGGAGTTAGTCACGTATTAGGATCCGTGCAACATCAAGGGTGGCGTTCATATATTGAAGAGTTCAGAGGTTCTAAAGCAGTAGAAGGTTTCTGCTGTGAGTTCATCTACGGGGATTGTAGAGTTTAGGGACAAAAGTTTTGTACTAGATTTGAAACTTCTCTTTACTATAGTGAATTGCTTTCGGGAAGGTTTCCCCCCCGGTTTTTTACTGTGAAACTGGTTAGTTTCATTAGTTTTCCTGAGTCGTCATATCTTGTCTTATTTATTTTTCCGCTGCATGATTTTGACATGATATTGATGTTTGTTTGTTTTAACAAGTTTGATTCATAATAAATCTAATTAACAACTTAGGTTTAAAACTTGTTAATTCTATCAACCGGGGTCTAAATTTCCCAATAAGTGGTATCAGAGCGGGTTCACTCTGATTGGATTAATTTCCTGAGTGTGATCCATTGACCCCTGTTGTCATGGAATCTCATGATTGTTTTGATTTGCATGATCTCATGTTGAATGATGATGATGATATTTAAGATGCCTATTGCAAGCTTTATCATTTTTGTATGAAATCTCTTGAATGTTCTACAAAATTTAAAGCTAAATTTAAAAAGGTCAACCTTGAAAAAGATGATTTGATTGCGAAATTGGATGAAGTCAATAGCTTGAATGAGAATTTTAAAAATCAAATTTCATCTCAAGTGGACAAAATTAAGAGTTTGGAAGAGCAACTAGTTGAATCTAAAACTGAAGTTGAAAAATTAACTAGTGTCAAACTTGTTGTTGAGCCTAACTAAAAAAAAAAAGGATTTTTATATTCCTCCATTTAAAAGGAATAATCAAGAGTTGAAGGCTAATATTGCTAGGATAGACAAAGGTAAACAATCTGATGTTAATGCTGAGGTTTCTAAACCTATGTCTAAAACTCCTCCTAGGTTGAATGATAAATCTGAATTTGTCCCCATTTGTCATCATTGTCATATTGTTGGTCATATTAGGCCAAATTGTCCTAAGTTGAGGTCTCTGTCAACCTCTAAGGTTAGACCTTCTTCTAGGAAGCCGAGTAGCTCTAAAACTGCTCATGTTTGTCACCATTGTGGTGTTTCTAGACACATTCGTCCTAATTGCTTTAAGTTGTATCCTCATAAGCAATTGTCCATACGGTCACAGGTTTCCTCTCAAGGACCTACACCTTTGTTTGGAGAGTTATTAAAAGTTTTGAGCTTTTTAACTCAATTTCAGGAGAATTCTAATTCTTCTATGTCCTTTAGTAGACATACTAGGACACGTGCATTTTCATCTTCACGGCCAAAGACTCGTGCTGTGTAGGTGAGAAATGAGCCTAAGACTTAATTGTCTTTTCTGTTTATCCTCTGGTTTAATTTCGTCTATCTAAAGTAGGACTTTCTTACTTGATTTCTTATCTGTTTTTAGAATCATGCTTTCATGCATCTGCATTTTTCTATTATGCCTTCATGCATATGCATCTTTCCTTCATGCTTTCATGTTGTTTGTCTGTTTTTGTTTGGTTGTTTAGTTTTATTTTATTTTATTTTTTTTTGAAAAAAAACAAAGGAGAGAAAAATCAGAAAATACAAAAACAATGTGTTTTGTGTACTTTGGTACTTGTGTACCTTGGATGGCCATTGAAACAAAGTTGTCTAAACTTTGTATCATCTGTAGCTTAGATGAGCATTCTTATGCACAACAAAGCAAGTGAGCTTTGTGGCTTTTGTTTGTGATGAGTAAGATTAAGTTATCTCTTGAACTTAACACTCGTATCACTTTTTTTGACGGGTAGGACTAGAAAATCCTAAGAGAAAGGCATAAATAACCATCTCACCACTGTTTCCCGCCAATCATAATATGACACATGTATGCTTTGGCATAGTAAAAGTGCAGTGTCAAAGACATCCGTATGCTTCGGCATAGCAAAAGTGCAATGTCTATACTTAACATGTTGGGTATTTCTTTTCTCTCTTCTATATGCCCATGCATAATATGCTAAATAAAAGAAAACATGCAAAGAAAATAAAAAGCAAAAAGATCAAAATGGTTTAAATATGATTGCAAGCGTGTTTTCTAGGAGATGTGGGAGTTATAGGATGTACCTCAAAGGTGATAGTCCCCATCAAACAGTTATGATTGTGTGTGAGTTAAAGTGATTTTCTCATATCTCAAATCGTCATAACATGTATACACTTATGCAATCTTGCGATGTTTTTCACGCACAACACGCAATATTCTTTGCTACTCTTGATACATGTGTAAGTACAATGTGATTTGGCCATCACAAGGTTTTAAATGTGTTAATGTATTCTCACTAAACTATCTTGACTTGTTTTTGAAATATAAAATTGGTTAGACTTGTTTAGTGTGTGTGTGTGTGTTTTAGGATCTATGTGCTTAACATTTTTCTTGATGAGAGATTTGTTTTTTCACATGTTTTGCATCCTTCTATTATCCTGTCATCCATAGCATCTTGTTTCATTACATTCATGCATTTATATGGATTTCTTTATGCCTCCTTGATCATCCTTGATCATCTTTATGTTTTTCGGGTGAAGCTTTCTAGCTTCTTGTACCCTTTGTCAATCATGACAAAAAGGGGGAGAAATTGTGGAGACTTTGTGGTTTCTTTCTTTTTCAGTTTCTACATGTTAGGGGGAGAAATACATTCCTTTGTAAGGGGGAGATGTGTTTCATCTTGTTAGGGGGAGTGTTTACTTCCTTCTTCTTGTACCTTGGGTCTTGTGACAATGTTTACATACATTGTGCTTATATTTGATATTTATATGATAATGTATGTTTTCTTCACCTACCTCTACATGTATTGTTTCTTTTCTATATTTATACACATGTTTTTTATTATTGTATGCAATCTATTATTTCTTTGTTACACAAAGATGCCTTGATGAGTTTTGTTGAAAGTGTTTCAGAAATACAGGTTATCAAAGTCTACTTGTCATAAACTCTCTTCTTGCAAAGTTTTTCAAGAGTTTGTGTTAGGATAGATTTTATTGTACTCAACAAGTGAATATGAGCTGAGTGATTTATGACTTCTCTCATATGTTCATTTGTTTGTTGTGGTTTTGTCATAGATTGCCAAAGGGGGAGATTGTTAGGACATATGTGTTTCACTTGTTAAGAACATATGTCATTACTTTTATGTAATTGGCTAATCCTTTGACAAAACGCACTTTACTTGTATTTGGGTAGATCTAGGATGTGTTTAATACTTCAAGGAACATGTTGTTCAAGTCTAGTATTAAATCCATGAAGATTAGGCCAAGAAACAAGTGAAGAAAAGCTGATTCATTAAAGCTGGATAGATAGCTCGACACCTGCTTGACACCTCTTGACAGCTGGCTATCTATCGAGCTTTTAAGGTGTTTCTTATCGCAATCTCGACACCTCCTCGACACCTAGCTATCTATCAAGGTTTAATGAGGCTCGACAGATACTATCTATCGAGGTATCTATCGAGGTTACGGGAAATCAGAATTTTCAGATATGATTTTTGGGCTAGGCTTATGTATTTGTGTAGGGTTTCTTTTCTCACAACCCTAGACCTATATAAGGCTTAATTTAGAGGCCGTCACATAAGAAAATACAAGGAGAACATATGCAAAAGGTGACCGATACCTTATTCTCTCTGAAAGAAGCTACTGCGTCTTTTGCGCCTTAGAGTTTTGTAACCAAGTGCTTCTTGATCTTCATTGTTGATGAAGTGAAGAACTTTGCAGCCAACATTCTTCTTCCTCAAGTTGGTGAGTGAGTCACGTACTGGGATTCGTGCAAAGGAGTTAGTCATGTATTAGGATCCATGCAACATCAAAGGGTGGCGTTCATATATTGAAGAGTTCAGAGGTTCTGAAGTGGTAGAAGGTTTATACTGTGAATTCATCTATGGGATTGTAGAGTCTAGGGACAAAGTTTTTGTACTAGATCTGAAACTTCTCTTTACTATAGTGGATTGCTTTTCGAGAAGGTTTCCCCCCAGGTTTTTTACTATCAAACTGGTTGGTTTCATTGGTTTTCCTGGGCCATCATATCTTATTTTATTTATTTTTCCGCTGCATGATTTTGACATGATATTGATATTTGTTTGTTTTAAGAAGTTTGATTCATAATAAATCTAATTAACAACTTGGGTTTCAAATTTGTTAATTCTATCAACTGGGGTCTAAATTTCCCAACATGTTTGTCTATTAAAGAGATCATTATATGGCTTTAAGCAATCTCCCAGGCAATGGTCACCCATGGGTACATTTGCTGTGAGAATGACTGTTGTGTTTATTTTAGAATACTTGCTGATGGCTCTAATATATTTCTTACTCTATATGTTGATGATATATTAGTAGCTGCAAAGAGTAAGCAAGAAATTGTGAAGTTAAAGTCTTTGTTAAGTATTGAATTTGACATGAAGGATCTTGGAGTTGCAAAGAAGATCCTTGGGATAGAAATTCACCGTAATAGAGGGGCTGGTAAATTATGGTTATCTCAAAAGGGATATCTTAAGAAGATGTTAGAGAAGTTTAGTATGCTTGATGCAAAACCTGTTAGTACACCGCTTTTTGCCCATTTTAAATTGTCGTCACAGTTGTGTTCAAGTTTAGATGAGGAGTCAGAGTATATGTCTAAAGTGCCATATGTATTTATTTCATTAGGGGGCCGCGAATTATGTCGGGCCAAATCCTTAAATTTTATATTTTTATATTACTACACAATTTTTTCTTTCTTGTTTGTATATACAATTTAGGGTGACCATAATATAATAGCTCCCTGGCCATGCCAGTGGAGTGCATGAAAGATATATTGTGATTTATTATGTATTAACTCAAGTGATTCAGTTTAGTATAAAGCCTATCCACGCATAACCCTAAAGCTTGTAGCATTTATATATTGCCAACAGATTTGTCTCTACTCTCTCTTCTTTTGCTTCCACTTCTCTAAACTATTTTCATATTTCCTTCAATTTACCGCTCAGATATAAGCCATACTGAGGATTGGAGCTCTATGATGAAGCTAAACCACGTTAAGGAAGAAATGTAGATTTTGGAAAAAGCCAAGATGCAAATCAACTGGTTATGTCATACAATTAGACACTATAGTCGAAAATATTGTAACCATTTGTAAATTTACTTTAGATTTAGAGTTTACTTTGAAAATGATATCAAATTATGGAGTTTATTATATAATTGTTTTTAAATTTTATTACTTAGTTTTTATGAAAAATAATAAATCATTACAAAAAAAGAAAAAGAAAAAAAGAATTGAACTAAATAATTAATATTATCACAAACATCGTGTTGGCAAATCTTTCACAAGCTTTATTTCTAATACTTACTTAAAAACAAAAAAAAAACAAAACAAAACAAAAAAAAAATCAAATTATAAATATCACGAAATGTGAAATAGTTATTTATTAAAATTTTGTGAATGAAATATTAATGTCACTGCCTATATTTTCAAGTTAGAATGAGAATTGCCTAGACAGCCTATTAAATCAGTACTAGCTCTAATGTTTTATGTCAATATATAAACTTGGTCACCCTTGCGAAATTTCTAGCTTTAACACTCACCACAATATTGGGGGAGGTGCCATTATACTAGATTGCTCATATTTAATGTTAAATATTTTAATTAGAAAAAAATTTTAGTTCCAAACATATTCAATAACACAGGAAGATGACATTTGTCATTGTCACGAAACTTTATTCTTTTAATTATTAATTTGCATGGTGTACTTTGATGCCTTCAAATGAAGAACTTTTTTCGTCATTTTGGTAGAAGTCAAGAAAGAAACCATTATCCATGAAATTATATGAGTTGATCTAATTTTGTGTTTGTGCAGAGCTCTGGTTACCTAAAACGACGTTAAAATGGGTACACCCACACACGGCCAAAATGAGTGAGCCAAACTATCTAGACACTAGGATTCTTCTTTGTTAGTTTTATTAGGAGCAATATGTAACAACACACATTCCAATAACAAGTCACTTAAAATTTCTAGAGCTAAAATGTAATTTGAAAAAAGAAATTGAGGTGTTTGGTTGGGGGATATTAGGATTTTTGCAAAAGTAAAAAATAATAAATCCTGCATGTCTAAACCCAATGCTCAGAGTATTGATAGGATTTTTGCATGAAAAAGGTAAGGAAAATTAATTTGAGGAAGATGAGTGCATGGCTGCCGATAAGCGTGGCTTCACTTCTTCAACAAGTCAAGCAGGAAGAGCTCGAAGAATGAAGACCTAGCTAGAATGGCAGAATTGCTGGGCGTGGGGTTGTGGTGATGAATGAAAGTTTTTGAGAGAAAAAGGGGAGTGGGGACTGGGATTCTAGATAGGAAATAAAGTAGAGAAACAGTGGAATGAGGATTGAGTTGAATGACTGGTTGGAAATAATTGGGAGTGGGGAATCAAACGTGAAATATAGGGGAGAGTAAAACAAATTGTGGAAAGAAAAAATTTGCGTAGAAATTGCTAATATAATATTTTGAAGGAAAAAGTTTTGTTACAAACTTGGTTGTACATAGCATAAAACTACAATTTCACTAAATAACTTTTTGTTTGATGTGAATTTTGACAAATTCACAATTAAATTACATTATTTTCTTATATCTTCCATACTTGAAAAAATTTTAACAAATCAAAGATCAATAGGTATGTCATCAATCGATTGTTTAAATTATAAGTTTTTGTAGTCTAAAATTATGCAAAAAAAAAAGTTTATAGATCATATAATAAATAACATCCAATTGACATAAAATTTGACATGTATATTAAGAACATAAGTAATATGTGATTTAACGATTAAATTTTCAAAATATTAAAAAGTTGTAGTCTTGTAACCTAAGGCTATATCTAAATATGTAGCCAAACTTTGTCCTATATATATATATATATATATATATATATTTGAATTAAAAAGTTTGTTTATGTAAAAAACTACCTAATTAAAAAATAAATTAATGTAACTTGTTCTTTTAATAATGAAAATTGTCAAAATTATTTATTTTTGAATTCGTTAGTGCAGGTGTCAAATTAACATTTCTACATAAAATGCATTTTACACTTCTTCAAATCAAACACAATTCCATTCATTATAATTTGTTTTTAATAAAATTTTCAACATATATAATTCCAAACGAAAATTTTAAGGAAAATATATTCAAGCATGATACATTTTGTAAAATCTATTTTGTTGGAATGCATTCTCCCAATATTCATTGCAAACACTATCCAAATTTTCCTTCTTGTCAAATGGGAAACAACTAAAAATAAATTTCAAGTTGTTCTCTATTGGGATGGAAACTAACACACACCCACGATTTATATTGAAACCAAGCTCTGATTTAATACTAGAATACATCTCCATCAGCTCAAGAAGCATTGAGGATTTATTTTTATTTTATTTTTTTGTTTTTTGGGTACTTAAAAGAAATTTAATCTTATCTAAATGGAAATTAATCATGAAGACCCGGAGAAGATGTATATTTTAACGGTTCAAACTGTTTCCCTCTTTGTGGTTATTTCCACCGGTCGATACAAAATTACATGATGGAGCAAACATTTGTGTCATAACAGGGGTCCATGAGACCACTCTATCTTCGGTTCATCTTTCTTCTCTTCTTTTTTCTCTTCTTCTTTCTCTTCTTTCTTGTCTTCTGCAACGCTTACTATGCTTGCATGCCCTACTTTCTTCCTTAGCAACGTTACAAGTTTAACAGCATCAATATCTCCTTTTACCTCTATTTGGTCCCTGTTTTGCCCTTACAAAGCTAATGATTCCACCCCTGAAAATGTCACATACACCAACAAATGGAAAACAATTTTTAAGTACTAGTACAACTATAATTAGTAGGTTAACAAGTAGTGTTTGTAGTGTTAAAAATTTGTAATATGGTATATATAAACGTCGCTTTGTTATCTGAAAGGCCAACTGCAATCTTCATGGCTTTTTTGCGGGCCTTCTCACCTTCCGTAATGCCAAAAAAATTCCTCTGCCCATCCATGGAAACCTGGATGAGCACAGTTTGCTGAAGAAACAAAATAATTATAAGCACAAATGAAGCAACTTTAAATTGTATCATACACTTTTCTATATTTTGTAATAGAAAGTTGAGTTTATCACTATTCACTAGTGCTTTCCTAGCATATATATATATATATATATATATATTATATCTATTCAATTGCAATGATTGTATGTGGAGAGAGTAGTACATATCAAATACCGTCATGGTCTTTGTTTGTTAGAAATGATTGTATGTGGGGATGGACCAAAAGCCAATCACCTTGTGGGAGAGAACAGAAATTGAAGGTGGAGGAGAGTGAGGGCTATTGGAAGATTAGTGAGGGCTATTGGAAGTCATGAGGACCATAGCTTACGTAAAGGCAGGGAACTTCTTTTTTCATAATCACTATCAATGTTACGTGTTATCATTACTGACTACATGTAAATTCAAAAATTATTATCACTTTTATATTTGATGTGATAAAACAATGTAACAATAATTGTGATTAGTATCAAACTAACCAATACAACATATAAACTTCAAAATTACTTTTTTATTTATTATTTAAAAATTAATACATCAATTTATAAGACTTAGTAAAATTTGTTATAAACATAATATCATTAAAAAAAAAACTAATATTCAATTCATGAATATGAAATTATGAGCATTCTTCCTTTAGATTTCCGTATACCAAATTATGAGCGCATAATTAATGTAGCATTAAATGGGAAGTTGTGAATAAAATCACACTTAATCTTATTATGGATGTATGAAAATCTTCCATTCTATTTTTAGTATTTTTCAATTTATGATTTTCAAAATATCATAGATTTTCAATTTATGATTCTTTTAATAAAAATTTATGATGTTTATTTTATTATGATTGGTTTTTATTATTGGGTTAAAATACCAATAATTTTTTTGTATAAGTGGATTCAAAATCCAAATCTTTTATTCAACGACTAGGAATTTTACTGGATAAGCTAACCGAAACCCATTAGTATTTTACTTTACATTTTATTAATTACAACTTGTCATATTTTTTTTTTTTCTCTCTCTCTTTATTAACTAACTATAGTTTACAATGTAAAAAAGGAAAAATTATTGTATACTATCGGAATACTATAAATGCGTACTTCCTCTTCTTACATTAATGGTGGGTCCCACTAATTAAATTCATGGTAAGATCTACCATTCATGTGAGAGGGGGGAGTACATATTTATGGTACTCTAGAAGTACCTAATAGTTTTCCACAAACAACAAAAAACTCGTGGGTTAGAGGATTTTTTATTCCAAAGAAAGAGAGAGAGAGAGAGAACTTTTCACTCTCCACTACAATTCGTATTTCCAATTTCATTTTCCTATAGAGAGCACTTTCACTTTCCAAATGAAAAACATCTTACTGAGTACTAATTTAACTAGTCCATTTCTAAAATGGGGAAAAAATGTAGTCCATTTCTCATTCATTCTTGGTTTAATTATTTCTAAAAGCAAAAGTAAAAATGGTCCATTTCTCATTTATTATTGGTTTAATTATTTTTAAAGGCAAAAAATAAAAATTTGAAAATTCATTTCTCATTCATTATTGGTTTAATTTCGTTCCATCAATTCGTATTGTAATTATTTATAGATAAAAGCAAAAGCAATGCAAACAAGGGAGATTCGTGGCTACACTAGTGATGTGTGAGGTTTCCCAGTTGGAGTATTCATATGTGAATGTAGCGCGCGGATATGGTCATTTTCAAGAAACTACGGAGACCATATATCCTTGTTTACATTACCAGCTAATAGCTGGATAATCTGCTGACTTTTATAGTCTACTCAAAAAATTCTCCCCAAAAAAAAAAAAAAAAAAAAAAAAAATTCACTTCAAATAAATAAAGGATAAAGGATAAAGTTTGATAGTGGATTTTGGTTATATTTGTGGACGTGAGTTTGAAGTTGGTCGACCACATTAATTATTTTGATATTGTCTTATTGTTCTATGTTATAATTGATGTAAGAAATTCAATTTATTTAATAAAAAAAAATAACCTTGAATTATAATAAAAATAAAAATAATATATCTTATCAAATACTAGGACCTAAAACTAATATATAATTGTCTTGAAAAATTAAATAGTACTTGTGGGCGCCCCGTTCTAAGACATGGTTGCTCGAGCATATGCCATCATTCGATTGGGTCAAGGAGAGGAATTGGTAGTCACCATCTGTTTTACGTCTAAAGATGAACATTGACCTCTATAAAATGGTCTAATGAACCAAACTATCAGTTTGGAGTTAGTATACAAGCTTCGGAAGGTATTATGATTTTTGCGCCCAAACTTGCCCAACCGAGTGGGTTGGCATCCATTTGTCTTATCATACCATTTTAAATAAGGCAATTATTAAGGAAGCCCTATCCTAATCATACATTTATTTGAATCAAATAAAACGCACACAAGGAAACATGAAATCACATCATGAAGCAAAAGGAAACAAAATGAAATCCATATTCAAATAAAAAATAATGTCAAACGAAATCAGAGCACGCAATGGCAAGGAAATATTTTATTTCAAAGTCATATTTAGAGCTTGATTATAGTTGAATCTTGATTGAATTATAATGCAATGATCATGAATTGACACAAGTGAGGATAATTAATACTTAATAGTTCAATTAACTATCAAATTATCGGAAAAAAAGAAAAAGAAAGTTAATAGTTTAAAAATTAAATGCTGACAATATGTGAAGCCATTGTCATTAAAATATCTCGTCAAAAAAATAAAAACTTGTCATTTAAGGTGTGTGTGATTTCTTTTTTTCTTTTTTTAGGTTTCAAAATTACTTTTTTATATTCTAGGGAAAGAAAACAAAAACTACGAAAACTCATTTCCTTAAAGAGAAAAGAGAAAGTGAAATTAGGTGAACAGTGAAAACAAGTGCATAGTAGTACCATACTCACTCTTTTTTTTTTTTTTTTAATCATCAGTACCAACTTACTTGCTTGAATAGAAATCACCCACAAAAATTTGCAACAACCACAAAAATAAGCAAGAGATTGTGGGCTTTGCACAGACGGAAGCTCTCTCTCTCTCTCTCTCTCTCTCTCTCTCTCTCTCTCTCTCGTAGATAATAAAGTCTTGAAATATGATTTTATTAATAAAGCTTACATTATTCAAAGAAAGACTAACTTCAAAGTCCAAACTTACTCTTCAAAATGTGCACCAGAGTGCAAATATTGTTTTTTTTTTTTTTCCTTAATTTGGGCTTCTGAAAATTTCAAATTGACCTTAAAATCTTCAAATTTTCAGCTTACGTACACATCAGACACTTCCTTTAACGTGATGGTCACTCTAAAAGTACAAAGTTCTTGTGAGGTGGGGGGAGAAGGCAAAGACCGAGGTGTAAAATGCAAAGTGTACCCTCTAAATTTGATAAAAATTCATTTCACTTATCTAACTTTACTTTATTTCAACTAAGTACTCTAAGTTTAAGATGTATTTAATTCAGGCATTTTGTCCAATTTCGTTAAAAATTTAATTTTGCAATTAACTAATGAAAAAATAGTTTTTGAAAAATATTATCACTTAAAAATTTATAAAATATTTTTATCAATTTTATAGATTTTTTTTTTTTATGCGAGAGAAATATTTTTTATTAATGGCAATTTTTTAACAAAACTGGACTAAAGACTTGAATTAAATAAATTTTAAACTTAGAATACTCGATTGAGTAAAGTAAAGTTACAAGACTGAAATGAATTTCAGTCAAATTTAGAAAGTGCGATTTGCATTTTAGCCTAAATATAATTAATGACAATTTTGGATTTGTCAAGAGTTGATAGATAATCTCAAAGTCGAAAGTCCATTAGAGCTAAAGATCAATTTAGTTTACACTAAATATTTTGTATAAGATGCAAAACCTTATTTTCCAACAGTTTCACAGTTAAGCTAAACTGTGTTAAGGAAAATTTGTAGATTTTGGCAAAAGACCCTGTAAATTTCAGACACTATAGTTGGAAACATTGTCATTTGGGGTCTATTATGGGACTTGGGCATTGAAATCTCATTGCTCTTTTCCTTTTTCATCTTTTTAAAAGTGGGTGTCGTTAACCATCAAACACCATTGGCATATATAAAGAAAGAGTGGGTGCTATTAATGATGTTGATTTGTGCTATTTGGTTTCTCTAGTGCTTGTTGCTTTTTTTTTTTTTTTTAAGTGTGTGATAATTGAGCTGTGGAGAAAGGTTGGCTTCTTCTGGAATCTGCTGTGTCAGTTCATATTTTTTATTTTATTTGTTATATATTTTATTTTATGTTGCTAGATAGTACTATACAAATGAGTGAATATGCACAAAATTTATAGCACATATTTTTAATTATTATAAAATTAAAAGAAAAACTCTACATGGACTTAGAATATTCTAAATGATACCAATATCGTCTTTAGTGGAGTTGTCAAGCTCATAAATGATACTAATAATCATAGAATTTTGTAGGTGTACTGACTAGTTACCTAACATTTAAATTTATCAAAATCATCATCCTCAGTAACAGCAAAAGGCTTGAACAGATCTGCAATGGATAAAAGAAGCCAACTTGGAAGGAGCATACACTCATGACAGACCTGAACCATCTACATCAACAGGGGCTGAACACTCTTTTCTTTTGTGTTCCTAGACTAGTTCTATCTCGTGTAATAGATTTAGCCTACATTACTACCTGTTTTCCTGTCCACCTATGTAGGCTAAACCCCCCCTCTTTATGATCCAGTGGCTTTTTGGACTATTGCTTTGGTTGTTTTTTTGTTCTTTCCTTGTTGACCAGCTGGACTTATGTACTCTTTCCTTTTGTTTAATGTATGTTTTGGTATCCAAAAAAAAAAATTAAATTAAATTTATTTTATTACTAACTCGGATTTAACATCGTGCGAGATCTCCTATATTAAATCAAGTAGTAATAGAATACATACAATCCATTAAAATAGTTACGAGGTCTATATGATGGGTAGGAAAGAGGCTAAGCACGTTACAATATTTGATTAACAACGATTACCCAATACAAATCATTTTAACTATTCTAATTTATTATGTAAGGATGATGGGATCAAGTAAATATAAGTTTACCTTCCAAAAAAAAAAAAAAGTAAATATAAGTTTAGATTTGCAATTTATAAAAAATTATATTAAAAATGATATTATTTAAGATTAAAATGCTTTTATTTGAAAGTTTGCTAAAGACATTTTTTTATGCTTTTTTATACTTTATTATTTTTTACTGAATTTATAAAAATTATAAAAATTCATTTGAAATTTTTTACAATTGCTTTGGATATTTATTTTGGTAATTTTTTCTATTTTTTTAAATTTAATACATTTATTTGTATTTTAATTAATTATGACATTATCACAGTTCAATCTAAATTAGTTGAATTTTGGTCAAACTTCAAAAATTTTGAACCTCTTTTCTTTTCAGTGTATTGAACAATTTGGTTTTTAAATCTATAAATATAACTGTGTTTAAATTTTATTGATAAATCTAACTAAATTTTACCCTAAATAAAATGGCCATGGAATAGGATAACATAGTTACTTAAACTATACATATGCTCTGCTGGTGTCATAGGTAATATTTATCTACCTTGCACAATTAGGCTATTTCATTTACCTCATGCATGTACTAACACCATACCCAAAAAAACATACTAACACTAATGCTAGGTTTGGTATTTTACAGGGAATGCAAAAGACCAACTTAATTAATTAATCATCCAAATCCAACAGTCAGAGATTTATCATTTAATAAGATACATATATGCCAAGGCTTATTATGTTGAATCTTCGTCTCTAGCAATTAGTGGAACAGTCACCCTGGAAAAACGTGTTTTAGCAGACACTGAAAAATATGCCAAGGCTTATTTTGTTTCCTTATATGAAATTTCTGGGAATCTTACCAGACACTGAGTCAGTCGCAGAGGGAGACTAGGGGCCCCTCATTTCAACTGCCTCTCCAAATTGCCAAAGGTCAATTATTATTTGGTCCGCTTCAAAAAATTTATAATTTTATATATTTGTATTAATCTGTTAGTACAATTTAAGTTGATTATAATTTATAACTTAAAATTATTTAACTCTAATGTTATTTTCATAAACATCATATTGTGCGACTGAAACCAAAAATAAAAAATAAAGTTTAAATTAAAAAAAAAATGGTATTGACAAACCTTTTATGAACTCCATTTTTAATATTTAGTTTCAAAATTAAAATACAAATATATTTCATGAAGAATACAGTTTTGGCCTCTCTGGAAATGTTTTCTAGCTTCACCACTCACTACAATTTTGGAGGTGTTATTTCAAGTATGACTATAAATGAATAAAGTTGTTTATATAAATAAAATAAAAAATTCGTTTATATTTGCTTGTTTATAAACGAGCCAAACTTGAGCTTTAATTTTAGGTATATTTAAAAATGAGCAAGGCCCAACCAAAAAAAAAAAAAAAAAGATTCATGAACAGGCTTGTGAATAATAGGGCCCAGTACAAAAAAACCAAACTTAGGTCAATTTATGAGCTTAGTAATAATAAGATTGATATGAACTTGAAAAATAAACTAATATCTTACTAAAATTTTAATTAATTGGGAATTGAGGACCACATGCCTAAATCAAATAGGTTTGATAGTATACTTAATATAAACATGATAATATACTTGTATAATATCTAAAACTCAAAAGCTTGATATTTAGTTTGAGCTTAGTTTGACTAATAATGAATTAAGTTAGGCCAAGCCGAGCTCAAGTTCTTGGACTATTTGACAAGTTTAAGCTTAAGTATAGTTTATAGGCTTAGTTCAAGTTTAAAAAAAGTTTGAACATTTTATATTTATTGTCTAGTCAACTAGTTAAGTTTAAACATCTACAAATCGACAAAACTCAGCTCTTTTACTGCCTTAACCATTTCTCTATGTTTTTGCTAAGAGTTGAAGTATCCCTTAGACTGCTCGTATTTAGGTTCTGTTTGGATATCACTTATTGCTAAAAACTAAAAAATACTGTAACAAAATAATTTTTAAATGCGTGAATAGTACTTTGAGACCCAATTTTGAAGAAAATTTTTCTAAATTATATAACTTGTGGGTCCTGTGAACAGTGCACAAGACCCACTGTATTGGACGCAAATGCACTAAAACTGAATTTCAGCACAATCCAAACGGAGGCTTAACATCAAATATTTTAATTATTACTTTGTATGATGGACTTTAACACTTTCCAATGAAGAAGTCTTTTGGCCTTTTCCATAGAAGTCATGAAAATAAACCATTTTCTATAGAATTATTTGAATCAGTCCAATTTTGTGTTCGTGTGGAGCTAAGGTTACTTGAAATGGCGTCAATGTGGGTACACACATGTAACCAAAGCCTGCCCAAACTATCTAGACGAGCAATGTTACAATAAATTTCACAAATATTATATTGGCATGTTATTATTAATTTATTTATAAATCCACCACTAATATTATTTTATTATTCACTCTTAACAACTCTGTGAACACAAGTACCAACAACAATTAACTTACAATTTCTAGTGTGGCTAAATTATCCCTGTTGTCAAACGGGAAACAACTAAAATTATACTTATTTGAAGTTCTCTATGAGGAGAGAAAAATAACCAATCGCTAATTTTAAAGTAGAATATGCATCTCCATCACCTCAGGAAGCACTTACGTTATTTTTTGGGTATCAAGATAAACTTTTATCTTATCTGAATGGAAAATTATCCATTTGAGGAATTCATCATGAAGACCAGAAGATGTATAGTTTAACCCTTCAAGTGTCTCCCTCTTTGTTGCTACTTTTGCTGATGGTTGGTACAAAATTACATTATGGAGCAAGAAGGTGTGTCATCATATCTGGGAATCTCATAGTATGTGTATGGAGGCAAACCATAACTAGGAGGCCCAACCATGTACTGTATCTTCAGTTCATCTTTTTTATCTTCTTTCTTCTCTTCTTTCTTCTCTTCTGCAACGCTTACTATGCTTGCATGCCCTACTTTCTTCCTTAGTAACGTTGCAAGCTTAACGGTATCGATCCCCTCGCCTTTTACCTCTATTTGGTCCTTGTCTTGCCCTTTTATAGTAGCTGATTCCACTCCTGCAAATGTCACATGCATCAACAACTTAATTAACAGCTATAACAAATAGGTTCAAGTGGTGATTGTAGTGTTACAAATTTTGTAATACAATACGGCGTGGGTTTTGTTACCTGCAAGGCCAACTGCAATCCTCATGGCCTTTTTGCGAGCATGGTCGCCTTTCATAATACGGAAACAGCACCTCTGCCCATCCATGGTAACCTGGAGGACCACCGTTTGCTGAAGAAACAAAACAATAATAATCACAAATGAAGCAACTTTGAATTATAGGAAAGTATATTTATTTTTTAATAGCATAGACATCTTGCATACCTTCATGGTTTTGGTTTTTTAGAAACGATAATATAAGGGGATGGACCAAAAGCCTTACACCTTGTGGGATAGAATGGTATTTGAAGATGGGGGAGAGAGAGAAGTCTTGTTGTTTTGAGGTTTTCGTGGCAAGAGTCAAGAGATGATACTGCCATTTATAGGTCTCTTCGGAGAGTTGTTACGGCTTTTGGAAGTCTCGAGGTTCACACCTTAGTAACGTCATAATGGCTACATGAAAATCTTTTAATTTATCAAGGTAGCGTGCGGTCACAACGTACACTACAGAAAAATATTACTTTATTATCAATTTTGATACAAAATTCTTATAAAATGACCTCGGAATAAATGTAATTAGTATCGAATTAATTATTAGCCAAAAAATAGTATCAAAATAAATAATAGTTATGAACTTCAAAACTACCCTTTTTTTATTTTTTATTTAAAATTTGACACATCTTCAAAACTATTTTCTTTTTGTTGAGAAACAAACTAATTGTTAAACATATACACACTTTAATTACACTCTCTCACTAAAGTCAAACACATCACTTATAGTATAATAAAATTTATAATAATCATAATATTAATAAAAAAAAGGTTGATATTTGATTCATGTACTTTCAAATTACGACCACTTTTCATTTAAAATTTATGTACTCCAAATTATGTGCACATAGTTAATTTAGTACATTAAATGAAAAGTCTTGAATGGAATCAATTTTTTTTTTTTAATACAGATAGAAATTCTATTATAACCTAATCTAAGTATATATGTGTGTAAAACTCCCCCCTGAAAACTTAAACCCCTGCTCTTACCCCCATATTACACAAACACTTATACTTGTAGAGTTATCATCGCACCAAGAGTATGCGGTGGTGAATAGAATCAAACTTAAACCTAATATTTAATCACAACTTTTCATAAGTTTTTATTTTCTTTCCGTACTAAAAAAAAAAACAAAAACAAAAACAAAAACAAAAACTCATAGTATTATGTAATTGGTGGAATATAAAATGAAATACCAAAAATGAGACAAATGATTTTTACTTCTCATATTAAGAGTTTTTGTATGTCTATGTATGTGTGAGATTAAGCATTAATTAATTAATTAATTAAGATACAAAGGAGAGAGAGAGAGAGAGAGAGAGAGAGAGAGAGAGTTCACTTTCCAAAACAATTTGATTTCCATTTTTGAAATAAACATGATTGTCATTATTATTATTATTATTATTATTTTTTGATACAAGATAGATTTTCTACTCTAGCCTAATCTAAGTGTATAACCACTGGTACTTATTAGACCATCTATAAGATAATTTTCTAATCTCTTAGCTATTTTATATATACTAGTGTGCAGTCCTGTGTATATGCACAGGTACAATTAAAAACAATCACAATTATACAACTTCTTAAAGAAGAAGTTCAAATTATACACGATAGTAACTTACACCCTTTTTAAAACCATATATTTCTAAAATATGTAATAATTTTTCATTATATATATATATATAAATTTATAATTTAATTGGTTTTAAACTTTTCAATTTTCACATCCAATAATTCATTTGCCACAAAAATTTAAAACTTAAATGAACATGTGGCTGAAAATTGGACTCCAATTAAAATCCAATTTAAAATCTAATTGAATTTAGACTCTTCAATTTTTACACTCAATAATACACTTAGCACAAAATTAAAAATTAAATAACACATAGTACAAAATTGAAAATCCAATTAAAATCTAATTGGATTTTTTTTCTAAGTTTTGATTATTAATTTATATATATATATATATATATATATAGCACAAGTCATCATTATCCATGCACCATCGCAAAAGTTAGCTTCCTCACTTTATAATTGATTTTGCATTTCTTTAAAAAGTTTTACCGATTCTTATCTAGGCATACAAGTAATATCACTTTATTATTTACCATTAGTAATATTTGCTATTTATATTTTTTATACAAAGTATTTTGTAAAATTTTTTGAGACCGTAGAATTATTGTACTTACTTTTGTTCTAAACTTGTCATTGGTTGAACCGGTACTAACAAAATTTAAAATATACGAGGGGTGTGATAGAAAATGAAAAACATCCTACTAAATACTATTTTTTATTTTTGAGAAAAAACTGAATACAAATTTAAGTAGTCCATATCTCAACCAAAAAAAGAAAAGAAAAGAAATATAAAAGTTGTCAATATTGGTTTAATTTCGTTCCATCAATTCGTATTCTAATTGATTCTCAAAAAAAAAAAAAAATTCATATTGTAATTATATAAATACTACCTCCGTTCCAATTTTTTTGTCCTGTTTGAAAAGTCAAACTTTTTAAGGGAATATCATTCATTGTCTTGTCTACCTTTTAAAAATGTATAAGTTTCCAAAACTATCCTTAAAAAATTTATTAAGAAATTGAATTAGTAAATTAATAGGGGTATAATAGGAACATTAATAAATTAATGACTTTTAGTTTTAGAAACAGGACAATATTTTGGGACATCTCAAAATGGAATAGAGGACAAAAAAAAAATGGGACGGAAGGAATATAAAGATAAAAACAAGATAAACGAGGGAGATACGTGGCTGATGTGTGAGTTTGTGACTGCTTTCCTACTTGGAGTATTCAAATCATATTCGAATGTGGTCGTTTTCAAGAAATTACATAGACAATCCGCGTTAGCTGAATAGTCAGCTGACTCGTTGAGTAGACTTGACTTATAGTCTACTTAGCAAAACTAAAAAAATACCTAACTTTTCTTCTTCTTTTTCTTTTTTTTTTTTTTTTTTTAATTTTTTAATTTTTTAATTTTTTACATTAAAGTGAGTGTTACAATTTGACTCGACTTCCTAGTCTGATTTGGTTTTGGATTTTCTTAAAGTGAAACGAAATTTAGTAATGCTTTTAGGATTGAAAGATAGATACCCACATAGAATAAATTATTCTACATTTGACTCAAATTCTTAGAAGAACTTGTGTGTGTTTTCAAAGAATAGTTTAGTAGTGATTTTAGAATTAGAAGATACCCGCGTGTGTGAGTTTGTTTATTATGTGAATGTGAGAGATATATTGGAGCTTTTTTATTGTGAGTTTGTGCGTATAAGGTCTGTGGGTTAATTTGTTTGTTTGTGAGAGGATTTTGGAGGTTGAGTTCGTAAGTGATGTTCGTGAAAGTGAGTTTATTTAATTGTGAAGATTAGTTGAGAGTGGTTGAATCCATATTTTTAATGGATTTTCGATCATGAACATAAGTTTAGAGTTGGTTTAACCACATTAAATATTATCATATATATTGTGCGGTCACCAAGCCCAAAAGCTGGGCTCAAAGGGTATGCACAACTGCAAGATTGTGAAGATAAGTGAGACACTCTTTGACATACAGTTTTGGACACCAAGTACTACCTTGAGGGGACAGCATAATTAACAGACACGTGTATTTCTCTCTATGTTTCAGGAAAAGGACAACCCATTACATTAGGTGTTTTCTTGTACAATAAAAGAAAATGTACTACTAGACTACTAGTCATCCTAGGTAAGAATAGAGGAATGAGCTAGGTCAAGGAGAGCAGAAAGAAAACGATAAAAATAGACGCCAAAGAGAGAGTAAAAGTGTACTCATGTATTGGTTTCAAAAGGAAAAATACAAATCTTTGCAGGAGTAAGGATATCAAAATCCTTGCTCCTCACCGTGGTTTTTCACCCGCATTCTTCTGGGATTTTCCACATAATTCTTTGTCTTTGTCCTTTTGATTCATTTTTGTTCTCTTTATTTCCTTGCTTTTATTAGTAGAGAAACATTGTTTAAAGCTCTGACAAATGGCGTTTAAAATGTACCATGGTTAGTATTTAGTGCTTTTACCATACAATCTCTAAAAATCTCACTTACACATATTGTGTTGTTCTATTTTACTTTTCATGTGAACACATTACCACAAGCTGTACCACAACATTGAGAGGATCGGAAAAGGAACAAACCCTCACATCCCCATTAAGGAAGGAGATAGTGCCTAATGGTCATTGGCTTATCGTTTGGATTAGTCATTTACATAATAATTATTGTCTATTTTAAATTAGTTATATATGTATGTATTGGGGAACTATCATTTAAATATTCATTGATTCATTAGGTAAACCTCAATTATAGTCATGTTTTTACTCATTTATGCAGGATATAACCAATAATTCAACAAGAAAATAAAGGATAGAAGCTAATAGTTAGCACCTAAACTTACGTAGAGCCAACTCTAATTTTTTTTTTTTTTTTTAATAATAAAAAGAAACCCCACTTAAAGTCAGCACTTAGGGTTAGTTGAGTAGGGACCATACCATTGAGGCAATTTCAATAGAAAGTTTATTTATTTATTTTTTAAAAATCTTCCCTTGGTAGGAGTTCCATAATTTTCTTATATAAGAGTTATAAACCCTAATTCTAATTGGCGTAGGAAACCTTATTTATTGAATTCCAAAAATAACTCTTACTTTAAATAACAAACTAATATACCTACTTTACTTAAATACTAGGACATAAAAATAACAAACAATTGTCTTGAAAACATAATTAAATAATACATACAAGCGCACTAGTTGATACCCTATTTTGCAACTTACATTTAATGTCATATGGAGAGTAAAATGGTGATTTCAAATAACAGGTGTAATCGTGTAAGACTGTGATTTTGAACGTTTGACTTCCAATCGACTCATAAGAAATAAATCTTGAAGTCACAATAATCATGCACAACCTCGTGGCAAGACTTGAACAACAATGGAGGTGACGTCAACAAGGTGGCTACATTGATGGTACTTAAGCTGCGACTTGCAAGAGTGACAAGTTTGGGTTGTGATTAAGGGTATCAAATGGGTGGGTTTGGGTTGGGTATAAATAGGTTGGGTACAAAAAGCCATTTACCCATTTATTACCTTTTTAACTAATTTATTTATAACCCAAACCAAACTTAACCCAATTATTATAGGTTAAACCCAACACACCCAATTACCCAATAATCAATGAATATATATATATATATATATATATATCTCTATAAAATACCCCTAAAGCCTCTAAAATGGCCAAAATACCTTTAAATCTAGAAAATTACCAAAATACCCCTAAAAATTAAAATTTTCTAAAATACCTCAAAAAACCTAAAAATTACCACAATAGCCCCTACAACTTAAAAATAACCCACATACTCGCTAAAACTTCAAATATTACTAAAATATCTTGAAAACCTCTAATTTGACATAAATACCCTTGAAACATCCAAAATGACCAAACTAGAACAAAAAATATGACCAAAATAAGCATAGAATGTAAAAAAAATAATGATTGAAATACCCCTAAAACCTCTAAAAAAAAAAAAAACAGCCACGAAATCTAAAAAATGACCTAAATATCCATCGAAACCTCAAAACGACAACAAAAATAAAAATAAAAAAACCATGAAACCTCTAAAATGACCAAAATATCCTAAAATCTCTAAAATGACCAAATTACCCCCTAAAACCTCAAAATAGCCAAAAATACCCATGAAACCTCTTAAAGGACCAAAATATCCCCGAAACCTTAAAATGACCAAAAAAAAAAAAAACTAAGAAACCCTTAAAATGACCAAAAATACTCTGAAAACTCAAAACGAACAAAAATGCACCCCCTCCCCCCCCCCCCCCCCCCACCCGAAATATCTAAAATGACAAAAAATATGGCGATCCTCTTGTAAATATAATTGGCGTGGTCTTTGACTTGTATGAAAATTAATTTTTTGGGTATTTTTGGTCATTTTAGAGGTTTTCAAGGTGTTTTGGTTATTTTAAAGGTTCTGGGATATTTTTGGTCATTTTAGAAGTTTAAGGGTATTTTGGTTGTTTTGAGGTTTTTGAGGATGTTTTGGTTCTTTTATAGATTTTGGGGTATTTTGGTTATATTAATGGTTTAGGTGTATTTTGGTCATTTTAGAATTTTTGAGAATATTTTGGTCATTTTAGATGTTTTTGGGTATTTATGATTATTTTATAGATTTTGGGGTATTTCTGGTCATTTTAGATATTTCAGGTGTATTTTGGTTATTTTAGAGGTTTTGGCGGTTTTTTGGACGTTTAAGAAGCTTCTAGATATTTAGGCTAATTTTAGTGATTTTGGATCATTTTAGGTCCTATTTTAGTGGGTGAGTTTGGGTGGGTAAATGGATTTGGGTAGATTTTGCCACCCTTAGTTGTGATTGACTATGTGATGGGGCATCAAGAAGGAAGAGATGGTAGCTGAAGGGGTTTATGTGTCCTTGATGTGGGTGATTACTTTGGGTGTCAATGGTGGAGGAATGTTACTACCATGGTTTTAATTATGGTTGTTTAACTAAGACACTTATTGGTGGTAGGAAATCGAAAGTGTTTAAAAAAGGAAATTAAAGAACATGAAAAATAAAAGATAAATCTAAGAGTTAGTGCTTAGAGTTGCTTGGAATGGATACCAAACTAAGAAAAATCACTATGAGACAGCACCTAGAATTGAATGGAGTTGGAAAATACAATTGGCCAAAAATATAACTGACTTGTAAAATTAAATAACACTAAATCAAAATAAGTAGTCCTTTGAGCTTCCTGCACCACTACTACAATACTTCATCAACCTATTTTTTGAATCGCTTGAAAAACAATTCTTACAACTTTGCTAACAAATGGAAATAATTAAGGCACGAATCATGCTAAGGCGTGACCTTAAGACATTTGTAAGTGGATGGGTTTAGGAAAATTTTAATACTACTTTCCTATAAAATATAAATTAAGCAAAACTATATTAAAAAAAAAATCAATGAATTTTTTCTTTTCCTTTAAAAAGTTTCTAAAAATATTTTTTCTAAACTAAAACCCTTTGAATTTTCCCAACCCATCAAATACCAATATCAGGTTAGTTAAGAATATTCAATATTGGTATCAACGTGCTCAACCCGTCTTGTGCACAGTGCTAATTAGAATGATGGTGAATTGACGCCTCACAAAGGAATATAAGAAATTCTTGATGACTAGCGGAGACCAGAGTAAGCTAATATAGACAAGTTCCATGTATAGCCAAACAACTTAGGTCCATCGTGCTTGACTTGTCCAAATTCCCCAGTCAGCACGGAAAAGGGGACTTCTTTGTAGTGGGACATTCCGAGTTCAAAGCATCCATAGCCATGCATCGTCTAATCCATTGCTCCAAGTTAAAAGCCACGCTTTATGTTCCCTTAAAAGACCCTTTTGATTGATTGGAAATTGTTTTAATCTTGTCTCTTCAGAGATTTGTAGATTTCAACATGCTTCTTGATAAATCTCGAGCAATAATGCAAGTTCTCATTCATGTAAATGCAATGCTCTTTTTGGGGTCAATCTTTTGGTAATGGACACAATAAAAACTCACTTCATAAAGTTGTCATGAAAATATTGTAAAATTTTGTTGTGTTTATTGATATATATGTATCTTTCATTTTTTAAAAACCTTTTCTACTAATAATTTAATTTTTAATTTTTAATTTTAAAACAAAAAGAGAGCTCTGTAACTTTTACCCTAGGGTAAAAATAATTTTTCAAGTCATTTGCAACCAAAGAAATATCAATCAATCTTTTTCATTACAATAATATAAGTGGGTTGAAGGATTCAAATCCAGATTCTTTCTTGGAGAAAATTAACACGACAGGAGAAATCAACCAATAAAATAGTATTCAACAGTAGCACTAGATGTTAGGGTGGGTCCAATGGTGAAATTCCTAAGAGTGATTCCATCGGTGATAATATATTGGAAAAATTCTAAAGAGAAAGAAAAGTGCAGGAAAAGTCATGATGAACTCCCAGTCTCCTAGCAATTGGTTGAGAAGGTATCGGTGCATGTCTCATGCATGCAATCTATATGTATATGCATGGAATGGAATGAGATATATGAGACATCCCATTCATGATGCCTGGACACATAAAATAATTCTTCGTTTTGTTAATTAGGTGCTTAGGTACAATGTTTTCAGCTTAAGCAAGTTCGTTTAATTGAAAACACAAAACAAAATGCCATTATGGTCCAATTTGGCTGCAAGCAAAAAAATAAAGAAAAAGAAACACACGTTTTCTCGCAGCACCCAGGCAAATGCATTTTCAAAAACGCCTCACGCCTCTTTTGCTGATTTCCACACAGAACTGTTTTATTACGTACGTACCAGCGATGACATAGCTCAGGTTGGCAGATACAGGTATTTTCCGGGAAAAAAATTACTGCATAGCATATCTATCTGAAATGGGTGGTGCTAAGGCCACAAACTTGGTACACTTTGTCACAACTATTTTATGTAATAAATTATGATTGATTATTTCTCACTTTTATATGAGTTTATCACTTTTTTTTGACTACTCGTATTTATCTATGTAAGATAGTTTTGACAAAAGTTGTAACTTAGTTTGTAATTCTAGATTTATTGGTATGGAATCTGGAAAAAGTATGAGCTATGTGTTTGGATAAATCTCTGTGTTGGGAAATTTAGACCCCGGTTAATAAAATTTCAAACCCAAATTGTTAATTAGATTTATTATGAATAAAACTTGTTAAAACAAACAAACATCAATATCATGTCAAAATCATGCGGCGGAAAAATAAATAAGACAAGATATGATGACCCAAGAAAACCAATGAAATAAACTAGCTTCACAATAAAAAATCTGGGGGAAAACTTTTCCGAAAAGCAATCCACTATAGTAAAGAGAAGTTTCAGATCTAGTACAAAACATTTGTTCTTAAACTATACAATCCCTATATATGAACTTACAGCAGAAACCTTCTACCGCTTCAGAATCTCTGAACTCTTCAATATATGAATGCCACCATTTTTGATACACGAATCACAGTACGTGACTAACCAATGATGCACGAATCCTAGTACGTGACTCACTCACCAACTAGAAGAAGATTGTTGGCTGTAAAATTCTTTATTTCATCAACTATAAAGATCAAGAAGCACTTAGTTACAAAACCCTAAGGTGCAAAAGACGCAGTAGCTTATTTTAGAGAGAACAAGGCATCGGTCACATTTTGCATATGTTCTCCTTGTATTATCTTATGTGACAGCCTCTAAAATAAGCCTTATATAAGTCTAGGGTTATGAGAAAAGAAACCCTACAGTCATCATGGGCTGAAAATCAAATCTGAAAATCTAAATTCCCATAATCTCGATCGATCGAGAGGTGTCAAGGAGGTGTCAAGTTTTAAACTTCGACATATATAGCTATCGAGAAGCTATTGAGGAGCTATCGAGGAGACAGGAGATTTCTTGATCAATCCACCTATCTATTGAGAGGTGTCGAGATTGTGATAACAATCAACTGAAGAGCTCGATAGATAAACTAGCTGTCGAGAGGTGTCAAGTAGGTGTCGAGCCATCTGTCCGCAGGTGTCGAGCTATCTGTCCAGTTTTAATGAACAGCTTTTCTTCACTTGTTATTGGTCCAATCTTCATGGGTTTAATACTAGACTTGAACAATATGTTTCTTGAAGTATTAAACACATCTTAGATTTACCAAATTACAAGTAAAGTACGGTTTGTCAAAAGATTAGCCAACTACATAAAATATTGATATATGTTCCTAACATGATCCACATATGTCCTAACACTCTGTTTATGTGAATTAAATTAAATATAACCCAAGCAACAAAGAAAATAGATATCTACGGAAGCGAAAAAAAATCAACCAACAAAAACACCAAAAAATTACGTAGAAAACCTTCCAATGTAGAGGGAAAAACCATGGGGCAAATCTGCAAACATCCACTATAATAAAATAGAGATTACAATACTTAAGTTATACCCAAAACTTAAGTTCACAATAAATTGAGAAAATACAATAATATATTTAAGAACAAATACAAACTCACCACAAAACCTGGTAACAAGATCTTTCACTCTGAATGCTTCAATTCTCTATGATTGTAGCACCCAAATAATTGTCCTAGAGAAAACCGTAATTTATCTTTTTTGTGTGTCTTGAGCAAAAGAAAAATTATATTTTCTTTTTTCCCTCGCACAAAGCACTAACATTTTTTTTTCTGCCGGCTTCAAAAACGTGTTTCAGTCTTCAGTTTCTCTGTTTTTCATACGGACCACACGCACACAATATATTACTTTATATATAAAGCACCTGCCACCGGACACGCTCCAAAACAATTAGGGGTAGGAGTCTTAAAGTTGTAGACCACTTTTCACCTATATCTAATTGAAATAGGATTTCTATATGGGCTGGACTTCTAGGTGCCGTGCACCTCAACACTATGATGATGAAAGAGAGAACCTGGTGCGCTGAGAAGGAAGGGCAGCCACCAAGGGCATGAAAGAGAGAAAGTGAGGAGTGGGTTAAAAAAAATGAAATGAAAGATACTACACATTTTATTATATAACATTTACAAATTTTATAATCAAAGAAAGCTTTTTTATATATAAATTTAATAATTAAATAATTACAACAATGGAGAAATGAAGATTCAAATTATGGTTCTCCTATTAAAGAAGAGAATGTCATGCCACTAAATAACAAGATTCAAGTGAAAGACATTTCTATTTAGTATCATATGATCAAACTGGGTAAATAAATAATTATATGTAAAATAAAGTACATATTTCAATTATATAACTAAAATAAAAAATAATATAGATAGAAAGATGAAACGGAAAAAACTACTTGAAACTTTGTGGAAAAAACATATTGGTATATGATCGCATATTTGTAAAATCTAAAAATCATAATAGATTATTAATATGATTTAAAATAAATAACTAAAATTCATCTATATTTTTGAAAATTTTGGAATTAGAATGCTAATGGAGTACTACTTTTAAGCTCTTTGAAATTTCTTTTAATAGAGTTTCATGTAGAGTAAACTATTTCAGAACATACTAAAAGGAAGAAGAGAGAGAGAGAGAGAGAGAGGATATGTTGTAGTTATTAAAATTTTAAATAAAAATTATGTATATTCAATAAAAATATTGATAAAACATGAAAAATAATTGAAATTATTAAAAAAAAAAAGAAATCTAAAAAATATCTAAAAACATGAAAAAAAAATTGGTAGATCATTTAAAAAAAAAATAAAGACAGTTACATACAATTTCAAAATAAAAGATATAAGCATGTAACAAAATATACAGTATTAGTTATTTAGCACTTTTTGTATTAGTTAACATAAATAGCTCAACCATTTTTTCTACAAAAGTTTTTAATGATCGAATCCTAGCTTGTTTGGATGGAGGGAATGAGGGGGAGTGGAGGAGAATAGAGTAAAGTTGGCTAAAAATAAGCTAATTATGTGCTAAATCTACTCTACTCTACTTTTTTTTTGAGAAAGTACTCTATTCTACTTTACTCCCCTCTCTTTTTCTCAATCTAAACGGACCATAAATTACAGTATATAAATATAGTTTCAATAGTCAAATACCTAGTTAAAAATTCCTAAAATAATATTGTATTTCACTTATTAATAAAATATATAATTAAAAAATACAACTTAATTTGAAAGAATAATTAGACATATATCAAGAAGGTCGACAAAAAGCATAAATAATTCAAATAGAGAAAGAATGTTACGTAAAGAGTCTTTGAAATTAAAATATTTTAAACTATTTTTTTTGAGAAAGTACTCTATTCTACTTTACTCCCCTCTCTTTTCCTCAATCTAAACGGACCATAAATTACAGTATATAAATATAGTTTCAATATTCAAATACCTAGTTAAAAATTCCTAAAATAATATTGTATTTCACTTATTAATAAAATATATAATTAAAAAATACAACTTAATTTGAAAGAATAATTAGACATATATCAAGAAGGTCGACAAAAAGCATAAATAATTCAAATAGAGAAAGAATGTTACGTAAAGAGTCTTTGAAATTAAAATATTTTAAACTATTTTTAGATTTTATAATTTTCTTTATAATTATTTATATTAATTAAAAGATATAGTTATGAAAAAAATTACAAATAAATATGGAATATATTATATTCCTTGATTTCTTTCCTTAATACATATAGTATTTTTATTCTTTTATCTAATGACCAAAATGACAAACTATTTATAAAAAAGTAATTTTAAGAAATAGATAAATATTGATTTGGAGTACAGAAAAATACACATGGGTTTTAAAAGAATCCATCATAAATGAACGGGTTACAAAAAATCCATTGGGTTTGATTATGTTTACTCCAATCATATACTTAATCGGTTCACTTAAAGACTCAAACCGCTCTATGAATCTGGGCACTAGTTCATTGGTCCAATTTGTTGGGTCGATCTGGATTTAATAATTACTATATTTGATATAACCAACAACTTTGTAGCTTGGTTGACATTTTTTACTGTTTATAACGAAGAATCGGAGATATCCGAGCTTTAAATTCCTCTCCCCATAGTTACTATCAAGGAAAATGAAAAGAAAAAAAAAATCAGTAAATAAAAAACTATGCTTGACACAACCATAATGTATAAGAATGAAATTTTTATAAATTTAAAATGATTCATTTTCCATCATTCGTAAAATTTATAAAGGGTCATTTGCCAACAAACTGAGATATACAGACAAAATAATTTAAAAAAAGAAAGAAAGAAAGAGGAAATACAGTAAAGAAAAATCCTAGATCTGCTCCAACTAATGTTCTACTAAAAGTTTCATGACTGGCTGGTACTAGTGCTTATCAATCTTAAAACAAAAATGTTGTTTTCTTTTTTTTCTTTTCTTTTCTTTTTTTTCCACTTTTTTGTATCGTTATCAATTACCAAAAATCTTATCTGGAGACGAGATTGATGTCGATCGTTCTGCTTGTTTGATGGAGGGCGTAGGTGGTGGTCCTAACTTTCAAAAGGGAGAAACTTTCATTAAACCAAAGAAGCTAAAAACATCAAAACCTGCAAAACCTGATACACAGTAACAAATTAAAAATAAAAAGAAAACTAGTCAACTACTATATGCTACACAGACACACGTCCTCTATGGTATAACAAATTAATTATATCTCAAATAATGTATCAATGAAATGAATTATTAACTTCTTGGAAGAGAGTTGCAGCAAGGTGAATGATAGAGATTGAGTCACTAATTTGGTCTCGTTCTTGACACGATTCACGCCCTCTTGATAAGATTACTGGTACAGAGAGGTTATAATTAGTTACTTATCCCTAATTAAGATACAATAAGCTTAATTTCCCATAGTACACCTTGTAAATCTTCACAAACTTATAAGGTAGAACTTAGAAGTTCTACAAAATGTAACTATTTTTTTTCTTTTTTATTGGAGTAGAAGGATGTAAAATAAAAGGTGCATATAGAAGAACCTTACTTTTGAGTGACTGGAGAGAGAAGCCTGAAGCCACACACTATTGGTACTTAGGAATAATAAACACCATAAATAGAATAGATGTTCATAAACAATAGTTATTACCTTTTGGTAATAACTATTTTTTACCAAAAGGTTTCTAATAACCGATCCTTAGCATATACCCTTAAAAAAAAAAAAATTCTTAAACGTCCCCCCCCCCCCCCCCTCCCCCTCTCTCTCTCTCTCTCATATTATTGATATCTAAACAAATCCTTATAATGTATTTTACTCTAAAAATTGATTTAAAAAAAAAGTAAGGTTTAGTTTTACCAAGTTTACCAAAAGCATAACAATCATTTGTAAGCTGTAACCTTATGATTGTTTTTAAAATATGGTTGGGGATTAATTTTTTAAGAAACATCTATTTTTTAATTCCAATCTTGTTTTATATAATATCATGATATTCAAGCAGGTGAATGCAGACTTTAATATACCTAGAAGATGTTTTGTAATCTTGTCACAAAAAGAAGATGTTATAAGTTTTATAAGTTTTCTTTTTTAATATTTATGGAGAAATTAATTTTGAACCAAGGAAAATAATATCAATTATAAAATTATTCAATTTATACATAATAGGATGCTACACTGAAGCCAAAAAGAGTGTAAATATAATCTTATCATGCTGTATTAAAATCTGTGGATTATAGATTCAGGTTCAAATTATGTGTTGTCAAAAAATAAAAATGTGAATGGCAATACTTATTCCATTTCAAATTCTTATATTTCTTGTAATTTTGATTCCTATTTCAATCTACCATTGTAATAGTGTGCTAAACATGTCCTAAACAAACTTGTAACAATTTATTGACCCCCTCTCATTAACTACATAATAAATCGACAACAAATACTTAGTTAAGTAAATAATCACTCTTGAAGGTGTAGTGCAGTATCATGTACAAATTCAATTTTTATTAAATATCAAAAGAATTCCTACTTAAGTATTTACTAAAAAATTGAAATCCAAATTCTATGTAATATATAGAATACTATACAATTCAATCAATTTTACTCTAGAGCCAAAGATGAGCTAATTCTTGAACCGACTCTTTCTGGGGGCCAAGGCTACTTTAGGTAAACAAAACTTGTATCAAACATATAGGATTTTGAAACATTTCTAGCAATTTAGTAGCCTAAAAATGCCATTTGCACCAAAATTTCTACAAATCTAGTAAATAAGGTTTGACTGAGAATATTGACCCCAATCAGACATCAAAGTAACGAATTTCACAAATTTGTGGTTAAACTCTCATTTTGTCCAAATTCAACCTAGTTAACCAAGTATAAACACAAAATTTCTCAAGTTTGAAAACCAAACAATTGAAAGTACTTCACAAAATGTAAATTTGTATTAATTGAATAATGAGTACAGTTTTCTTTTTTTGATCATTTAAAAAAAAAAGAATAATCATCTGATTCTATCTTCTTTATGATCTAGATTCGAACATGAAATTTTCTTCACTTCGATTAGAAAAGGTATCAAACAATCTTCACAGCAAATCTCTGATTTTGAGCTTGTTACAGATTTATTATTCTTCAAGTTCTTCAAAGATTCTTTGAATTTAAAGGATTTTGGGTTGAAATTCTTCGCCCCTTGGGGGGTGTGTGGGTTTGGGCTGGGCTTTAGTGCCTTGATCCATTGAACTTCATTGATTTAAAACTTTTTGAAGTTTATGGAGGCTCTTGAGCTTGATTCCAATAAAACTTCAAATCTTGGAAGAAGGATTCAAGTGAATTTCTTTGAATGTTCTTTGAGTGTTCTTGAGCCAAAATTTCTCCAAAGCTTTGGTGTCTTAAAAATAAGTAGTAGACTTTAATTGGTTTCAGAGGGGGTGTCTTTTATTTATAGTGGTTTCAGAGGATAAGTTCCACTTTGGATTGATCTTCTTGAAAATAAGTAGTAGACTTTAATTGGCTCAAATTTTGCTTATAGATAATTATCTCTATTTATCTATTATGATAAATATTTTATTTTGATAAAAATAATAATCAACAAATAGTCCTACTATAATTTGTTACATGCAAATAATTATCTCTATTTTATTTATTTATTTTGATAAAGATAATTATCCATCAATTACGAATAGAAAATTGTGGCAAATTTTAATCTGCCAAAGTCATATCATCTTGGATGACACATGTCATCATTTAATTTAATTAATTTAATGTCACATAATTTGGAATTTGTCACTAAATTTTGACATGACATTTTGTAATTGGCCTAACAAATTTTTGTCTCCTTCAAATGCCCCCTCTAGACTTGGGCATGTTCACAATTTTTTTGAGTGAAGAAAATGGTCAAGTCCCGACAACTTTTTTTTTTTCAGTCTTGAAAATTTGCAAGCAAACTTACTTGATTTAGAACCCATATAATTTCTAATATGATAGGAAGTTCCTCGTATAACATTATTTCAGAATGTCTGGGACCATGCTTCTTCCATGGAATTGTGTAACCATGGTGGAGTCCTAGGAGAGTGACTTGATAACCCATACTTCAAGGAGTTTTAGTGTGATGATAGTATCATCACTCGGCGGCCTCTTCAAAGCTTGTGCAACCAAATGGACTTCTTATTCAAATAGGAATTGTTTGAAAAGAATTCCAGCATGGTAGTGACCACATTCAGATACCTTGGCTACAGATCCACACACTTTTTTTTTCTCCAGTAATAGCAGGCCCTTTGTACGTTTTTAAACCCCTTAACACAAGTTGTTTAACCTAGTTATTTGTCCAAGTGATTACTTAGATCTAGATTAACACAATAAAATCATATCATGTAAATAATGTGGAAATATAAAGAACACAACGATATGATAACCTAGGAAAAACTAACCGGTAAAAAAACCTAGGGAGGATTTAACCTAGCTATCTTCAAGATAAACAGATCCACTATGAAAGAATTGAAATTTGTGCAATAGAACTTAGACCACTAACATCCTATCGTTACCTGGACTAGAAAACTTATTACCACAACCACGTGACAGCTCCAAATCCACGGACTACTTCTTTCTTTGATCCACTGCAACCACAAGTTTTCCTACTTGTGACTTCGAGACTCTACTCAAAGGCTTAAGATCTTCTTTAAAGTTTTTTATGCAGCAACTTAAGAGATCACCAAGTTCTTGACATGATTCTTGATCTTGATAACCTTAAGTATGTGTGTGAAGGCAAACACCTCTAGATTTCATAAAAAATTCAACAACCAACTATCAAAAGACTAGTAAAACATAGCTAGGGTTTCTCCTTTTATACTTGGAGTGAAACACAAAACCCTACACGTCAAACGGGCTTGAGCTGAATTGGAATTTCTACAAAAAAATTAATTTGCACGTGGTTCGATCAATCGAGCCTTGCAGATTAAGTCCAATAATTTCTGCAATCACTCGATTCCAATTTTACAAGTAGACATACTTTGAGCAAGCCTAAACCTAAACTCTATGTTTTGATCATGGTTTGCCAACACATTACAAATTGAAGTTCTAATACATTAGTTTCTAAAGTCTTAGAACCTAAAAAACTCCCCCTTTGGCAATCCGTGACAAGACCTATCACAAAAATTAAATGCTCAAAGTAAAAACGGCCCATTCAAATTTAAAATGCCCTAAACACAATTCAACCTAACTACTATCTATTAGTTGCTAAAGTAGACATCAGTCACGACTGAATTAACCTGTAAATTCCTGAAACACTCAACAAACACATAAATGCATGTGTGGAAAATACAAGTAAAACAAAAATAAACTTCTTGATTTCACAAAACATAAAATAAGAGATATATATCATGAATAACCTCATAAATATAAATCAATAATCAAATGTACCATATGTGAAATAAGAAACAAAGAAAGAAACAAAACACAAAGCATAACGTCTACCCCTAACATATACAACCCATAAAAAAATACATCAAAACCAAAAAGAATATATCATAAAGCTCCTAGATACAATCTATAAACTCCAAAACTCCCCTTACCTCTATGCACAAAAGTACTCCCCCTTTTTGTGGTGAATTGCCAAAGGGCAATCAAGAGTCATCATCAGAAGGTGGAGGCGGTGGAGTAGAATGTCTAGCACCCGCCAAATCTGCTCGTAAAGCCTGAAGCTCAATGAGCACATCCAACAAAATTTGTCCATGCGCCACCTGAATGGTCATAACTGTATCTAGCATGCCACATAAGGACGAGTCGCTCGATGAAGAAGGTGGAGGATCCACAGCAGCGATAGGATCTACATACTCCTCAGCAGTAGGATCACCAGTAGTAGGAGGCCTAGATGCAGCAACTGTAGAAGACTCGACTCTAGAGCGTTTAGAGTTAGCTTTCAACTAAGTTGCTCTTTGTCTAAGAAAGGTGGCACCTATAGGAGCTATGATATGTATAGGCTCAGATGCGGGAAAGTCCTCTAAACCTACGTCTAAAAGAATCCTATGAATAAAAACTGGAAAGAAAATGCCATGGGACTTTGCACTACTCCTATGAACCTCAGCAAGAGAGCGAATGAAAAGAGTGGGAAAACTCATAGAAGCCTCGGTGACTAGAGCATACAAAACTGCACATCTCTTAATAGGAACAGTATGTAGATGAGAGATAGGCCAAATGGAGTGACAAGAAATCTAGAAAAACAGATAGTTGAGCTCAATAAGCTCATGGAAAGTGACACGAGGATCAATAACCCAACTAATGGAAGTACCGGTGATGAAAGACATGATGTCATCAAGGGGAGGGGTCTCAGTGTAAGGGTACACAGGCTGCCGTACCAAAGGTACACCAAGAGCAAAGGCCACAACAACAGGAGTAATGACATATTCTTCACCCTTTATCCAACTCTTCACAAACTGAATGTTGGAATCATCAGAGTGGACAGAGAGGTTTGAGTAAAACTCTTTAATCAAAGCAGTTGGAGGAGGATGCTCAACCTCTAAAAGTGGTAACTAGCCCCTACGCTTAAAATTCCTATGTATCTCCGGATCAAGCTCATCTAAAATGACCTTACGCTCAGTTCAAACCGACCTAAAGGTATTCAGCTTCTCATAGGTTTCTTGGTTTCTCTCGGTTCTAAACCTATCACTCTCAACACAGGGGTAGAGGGGGTGGTGGTTTTCTTGGCTTTAGTCTTCCTAACCATGATACTGAGGGTTGGAAAGAAAGAAAAGACAACAACAAAGAAAGAAAATTAAGGGCAAACTGCATTAGAGAGGGTTAGAGCACCTAAAAAAAAAGAAAAAACCTTCAATAAATAACAATCTATATGATGCATGTAATGAATGCACATATGATGCATGCTCTAATGCATTGAAATTTGTTCAAATTTACCTCATAAACTATCAATTGACTTGAACATAGAGTTTTAGTCCAAAACCCCAAATTTTGAAAAAACCCATTTCAAAAATTAAACCAAATTGATCAATTAATCATCATATTAATTAGGAAACATCATATAATGAGTTAATCTATCAATTACACAAGTCAATTTTACCAAATTAAGCCCAATTGAACAAAATCCCCAAATTCACAAAGTTCCAAGCCCTAGAAATTTCAAATTTCCTCAAATCATAGAATTGATCAAATTAGTGCATGAGGATCATGTTTATATCATCTAAGAACAAAAACCCATTGATTGAAAATGATTAAAAACAAATGAAATAAAAAAAGAATCCCTAAAATGCTTGATTCGATTTTTTTAAAAAAAAAAAAATGCAAGAAAATGCATGAATCGTGTGATTTAATTGAAGAAGAAAGGGTAAAAGAGACTTACTAGTGCTTGAGGACAAAAATCTTGGAGAAATTTGTGGAAGAAAACGACAAAATAAGCTTAGAATGGATCGGTCGAAGAAAAAGAGTGAGAAAGCTTTTTGAAAAGGTTTGAAAAGTATGAAGAACATGTGAGGCATGAAAATGCATGAATCATGTGATTTAATTGAAAAAGAAATGGTAAAAGAGACTTACTAGTACTTGAGGACAAAAACCTTGAAGAAATTTATGGAAGAAAACAACAAAAAAACTTAGATTGGATAGGTCGAAGAAAAAGAGTGAGAAAGCTTTTTGAAAAGGTTTGAAAAGTATGAAGAACACATGAGAAGGATCTTTTTAAAACACTCATTGTTCGAATTTGGATCAGTAGAAATTATGCTTCAATTGATCGAAAAATAGATTCGATTGATCGAGCATCAATCAAGCATTGATCGAGCCAGGTAGATTCAAACCAAAATTTTAATTGCAATTTCGATCAGTCTAGCAACAACTTCGATCGATCTAAAATCTAGAAAAATGAAATTTTTGAAAAACAAAGCTAGTTTATGCAGAAACAACTCAAAACATAATATTTCATGAATGAAATGCATGAGTATGAGTTAAAAAGTTTTTCAAAAACACTTGAATTCAACCCAAATCTTCCAAAATCAATATTTTCAACCTTTTTGCCCCCAAAACTCAAACTTTAAACACATTTTGCATCAAAATCAAGGAACATATAATCTTGGATGACCAAAACAAATTCACACACAATATCATGTACTAAGTTAGCTAGATAATGTACACACCAATTTTATTTCATTATGTTATCTTGATTATAGCCCAATAATGTACACACCAATTTTATTATTAATCTGAGGCTACACCTTATGTTCTTTTTGTGCGTGTGCTACACTTTCTCGAGCACAAAATCCTATAATATGCACTAAGGTGTTCATGATTGACTAGTAAACAGTGGTGAGATGGTTATTTATGCCTTTCTCATTAGGTTCTAGTCCTAAATCAAAAGCATGTGACTTCAAAATCAAGATCATGTGATTAAAAACTATAAACAACTCCCACACAACATGCACTACATAGCTAATACTAGCAAAGTGCAATAAAGATAAGCCCATCCAAGCTAAACAAAGTACACAGGCATGTTATGTAAAGATAATATGGCCAACCTTGATTACAAATCCAAGATATATAATACAAAACACATTTTTCCTTCTCCTTTTTTTTTTTTAAAGGAATATAAAAAACAACCTATCATAAAATACATGAATGTAATGCAATGCAAATCCTAAAAGGAAAAAGACAAAACAAAACAGCAAAAGAAGAATGGTCACAAAGAGTTTTGAGATGAAGCACAAAAACCATATCAGAAAGACTCAATTAGATTGAGTCTTTTACATCTAAAACTTTTTAGATGCAACTCTAGCATTGAAGTTATTATTCATATTAGAATGATGTGCAACTCTAGGATTGGTATAAAGGTTTAAAGCCTTTACCAATTCACCAATAAGTGCCATAAGATTTTGTGCTTAAGGCACAGGTACTTTGGCTTATTTGCTCACTTTATAGCTCGCAACTTGAAACAGTTTGGGCAAATATGCCCAATCTTTCCACAAAAATGACAAACCCACAAAGGTCTGTCATGCAACTTATCCTTAGGAAGGTTAGGATTCTTAGGCTTAGACTCTTTAAGATCAACCCTAATCTTCCTAGGAGGTGGTGTAACTTCCACTGGTTTGAAAATCTCACTCTTGGGGGCCTCAGAAGAAGAAACAAAGTTTGTGGAATAAGTTTCAGATACAGAAATGCTATCTACAAAATCTATAACAGATTTGTCTAAGGGAAACTTCTGAACACTCAACACGTGATCAAGTTTAGGATTAGCAAACCTATTTGTTTGTTCTCTAGCAACAAATAATTCTATTTCCAAGTTCTTAATCTTATCAAGAAACAACATATTTTCAGTCTTCATCTTATTAATTAATATATTAGCATTAAGCAATTTCAACAAGAAGTTTTTCTTGTCAAGTTCAAGGGAGGCAATCTTCTTTAAGCCAAAGTCAATGCTCATTGCTTCCTTTGCAGCAATCTTGCATAGCTTATTAAAAGTTTCTTGCTAATCAGCACACTTAGAGAGTTCCCCATCAGAAGGGTTCTCTTCAACCACAACACTTTCATCAATTACAGAAGTAGCTGTGAAAGCAATGAAGTTTCCATCCTCATCACTACCAGCCTCATGATCAAAAACTTCATCATCACTAAGGGTTACAGCCATAGCTTTACCCTTTGATTTCAAGAATGTAGGACATTCTAATTTCACATGACCGTACCCTTGACAACTAAAACATTGTTGACGTAGAGAATTACTATAGGTTTGACCAACTTTTTCTTTAGATTTATCTGTATTGTTCACTTTCGTGGGTTCATTCCTCTTGAAATTCCTACGCTTAACATTGTTTTTACCTTTTGCCCTCTGTTGCTATTCCTAAGAAAGTTTTTAAAGTTCTTGGAAAGATAAGCAATCTCTGTAGAAGAGAGTTCATCATCAAATCCATTCCCATCAACATCATCAACTGACTTAAGAGCCATTGATTTGGATTTGTTTGTCTTAGGTAGGTCTAGCTCATAGGACTGGAGAGATCCTACAAGCTCATCAACAGAGATGGAGTCCACATCCTTGCTTTTAGTAATTGTAGTCACTTTGGGTCTAAAGTCCTTAGTCAATGATCTAAGTATCTTCCTAACAATCTTAGGTTGATCATAAATTTCACCGAAATTGTAAGTAGAGTTTTTTTTTTTTTTTTTTTTTTAATTTTTATTTTTATATAAGATAGAATTCTACTCTAGTCTAATCTAAGTGTATATGTGTATGAAGCTCCCTCCTAGAGACTTGAATCCTGGCCCTTGCCCCCCACACTCCACAAGCACTTATACTTGTGGAGTGACCATTGCACCAAGGGTGTGCGGTGGTGTAAGCAGAGTTAACAATATCATTAAGTTTAGCATAGAATTCATCTAAACACTAATCATCAGACATTCTAATGCTTTCAAATCTAGTAGTTAACTATTTCAATTTATTAATCTTAACTGCCTTTATGCCTTCATGCACAGTTTAGAGAATATTCCATGCTGTATGAGCAACCCCAACATTTGAGATTCCCTTGAATTCCTCCATAGAAACAACACTAAATTTTACATGGCATTTTGTAATTGGCCCAACAAATTTTTGTCTCCTTTAAATGGCCCCTCTAGACTTGGGCATGTCCACAATTTTTTTGAGGGAAGAAAATGGTCAAGTCTTGACAACTTCATATATGCTTTGATGTTATTATTTTCAAAAACTTTTATTATTATTTTTTTTTTCAATCTTGAAAATTTGCAAGCAAACTTACTTGATTTAGAACCCATATAATATCTAATACAATAGGAAGTTCCTCGAATAACATTATTTCAGAATCTTTGGGACCATGCTTCTTCCATGGAATCGTGTAACCATAGTGGAGTCCTAGGAGAGTGACTTGATAACCCATACTTCAAGGAGTTTTAGTGTAGTGATAGTATCATCACTCGTCGGCCTCTTCAAAGCTTGTGCAACCAAATGGACTTCTTATTCAAATAGGAATTGTTTGAAAATAATTCCAGCGTGGTAGCGACCACATTCAGATACCTTGGCTACAGATCCACACACTTTTTTTTTCCCCAGTAATAGCAAACCATTTGTATGTTTTTAGACCCCTTAACACAAGTTGTTTAACCTAGTTATTTGACCAACTGATTACTTAAATAGATTACTCAGATCTAGGTTAACACAATAAAATCATATCATGTAAATAATGCAAAAATAAAAAGAACACAACGATATGATAACCCAGGAAAACCTAACTGGTAGGAATGGCAACGGGTTGGGTTTGGGCTGGGTTTTTCCATACCCGGACCCGCCCCGTGGGCCCAAACCCGTGACCCGGACCCGGCCCGTTTAGTAAACAGGTTTTTTTCCCGGGGCCCAAACCCGCCCCGTCAGGCCCCATGGGCCCCGCGGGCCCCGCTCACTTTAGGGCCTAATCCTACATCCTAAGGGCCTAAACCATGGCTCAATTTAAAAAAAAAAAAAAAATTCCCGTAATTAATTTAATAAATCTCAAATTTCTACACTAATTTAATTTACAATAATTATTTTAGATTTCTACAATTATTTTAGATTTCATATTTCCCATAAATCTACAATAATTTAGTTTTAGATTTCTCACTTTCCCTTTCAAAATCACAAACCCAAATACAGAAATCACAAACTCAAATACAGAAATCACAAGAAATAATACTTAAAAATCACAAACCCATACTTAAATCCTATATACATAACCCAAATACATATATAAAACAAAAAATAAAAAATAGAATCCTTCCTTACAACAAGATTTGCCAGAAGTTCAAATATATACAAAATAAATCCCCCAAATCCAAATTTGGGACCATTACATCAAGTTCAAAAATATACAAAACAAATTCCACAAATGAATATACACAATAATACCCCTTTCAGACACCAAGTAACGAACCTTAAAAAAAAAAAAAAAAAAAAAAAAAGTAGAGATCTTGGTGGTGGCAGATCTTGGCGGAGGTGGCAGATCATGGCTGAGCTACACTTAGAGAAGATAGATCGGAGCTCAGAGAAGACAAAGAAAGAGAGAAACAAACCTGTGACAATCTTGAGACCAGCAGTGACACAGCTTGAGACTGACGGTGACAGTGCTTGAGGCTAGCGATGATAGAGGTCAGAGCTTAAGGTTGAATCCATGAGAGAGAGAGGGAGAAGAGGGTGAGTGCATGAGTGAGAGAAGGAGAGGAAAGTGAGGGAAAAGGCTGGGGAGTGGGATGGCTGAGTATGGATATGAGGGGAAGTAGGGTTTTTTTAGTTTATATATATAAGGGTTTTTGGTAATTTTATACTTAAATGGGTTAGGTATGACAAAAACCCGGACCCGACCTGGACTCGCTTTGGGTTTTTTTTTTTAAAAGACCCATACCTGACCCTATTATTTATCGGACCGAGTAAAATTCGACCCATTAGGGTCAGGCCAGACAGGTACCCACAGGTCGGGCTTTTAATGCCATCCCTACTAACTGGTAAAAAGCTTGGAGATGATTTAACCTAACTATCCTCAAGGTAAAACAGATCCACTATGAAAGAATTGAAGTTTGTACAATAGAACTTAGACCACTAACATCCTATTGCTACCTAGACTAGAAAACTTACTACCATGACCACGTGACAGCTCCAAGTCAACGGACTACTTCTTTCTTTGATCCACTGCAACCACAAGTTCTCCTACTCGTGACTTTGAGACTCCACTCAAAGGTTTTAGATTTTCTTTAAAGTTCTTTATGTAGCAATTGAAGAGATCACCAAGTTCTTGATATGAATCTTGACCTTGGTAACTCTAAGTGTTTGTGAAGGCAAACACCTCTAGATCTCACAAAAGATTCAACAACCAACTCTCAAAAGACTAGTAAAACGTAGCTAGGATTTCTCCTTTCATACTTGGAGTGAAACACAAAACCCTACACGCCAAATGGGCATGGGCTGAATTGGAATTTTTGCAGAAAAATAAATTTGCACGTGGTTCGATCGATCGAGCCTAATTTTCGATCAATCGAGCCTTGCAGATTAAGTACAATAATTTCTGCAATCACTCGATTTCAATTTTACAAGTAGACACACTTTGAGCAAGTCTAAACCTAGACTCTATGTTTTGATCATGGTTTGCCAACACATTATAAATTGAAGTTCTAATACATTAGTTCCTAAAGTCTTAGAACCTAACAACCTCGTACATGTAAACCATATCCTTATATATGATACTAGCTTCTAAGCACCCGAGTTGTGCATGCTTCCTAAAGTCTTAGAACCTAACAACCTTGTACATGTAAACCATATCCTTATATATGATACTAGCTACTAAGCACCCGCGTTGCGCATGCTTAGAGGTTTTTGTTTTTGTTTTTGTTTTTTTTTTTTTTGGGTAAAGATTAATAATTTGCTTCTATTATAATTTGGAAATATTTTTTATTTATTTTTCAAACAAATAAAAATGATAAACTTTATAATTTGGAAATATATTTTTTTATTTTTCAAACAAATAAAAATGATAAACTTTAAAGATAAGTAGAAACTATAATTTCTTTTTTAAACGTGTATTTGAAAGTGGTATAGTGATATAGAGAAAAGTTTTGGTAGGAAAAATAAGATGAACCACGTGAGAAGAAAAAAGACTAAATTTTAAGAGTTCTCTTAGTTTTTAGTTTTTTTATATTTTTTTAAATTGGAGGTGTTTTACTTTTATTCGAATGAAAAAGGGATAATAAAAAAAGGCTAAATTTTAGGGAATAAAAAGATGATTGTATAATTTTCAAGTACTTTGATTTTAAACTACCCTTAATGTTTAGGTATTCAATTTATATCTAGAATTGTATATACTTTTTATTTTCAATTAAATCTTAGGGATTTTATAGTTTTATGTGTCTATGTATATGTATTTGTGTGTCGTACCTTTCAAATTATTGAGATCTAATTCATTTCAGTTGCACATCTTGGCAATCATCTTCCGAACTTTTATGCATTTCCTCTCTTAAAATGAAAGTTTTTGATATTAAGTAAAAAATAGGAATTGATTTTATGGGGATAAGAGAACCGAGTAAGGGTGTTGGGTCATAGGCCATGCCTGAGGACTCCAAGGAGCCCGATGACGGTCAAGCAGTAAGAAGGGTAAGTGGATTAGTGGGCTGAGGACAAGGGCCGATAACAATGAACAAGTGATGTCTCCCAAGGAGCAAGACTTCCTCGGAAAACGATGTAAGGGTTTGGAGCCCAACCACCCAGCGAATACCACGGAAGAGGCAACCATGCTTGAGAGGATAAGTTTCAAAGAGAGAAGTCAAAAGTGAACTAAGAAATATCTGAGAAGAAGACTGCTACCACCACATTGAATGCTCTGCACCTAATCAACTGGCCGCATTTATGTGAAAGTGATACCTGAACAGTGATATTCAGCCTTACAGCTGCACATAGAGGCTCCAGTAAGGTTTTGATGGGACAAGCATCCAAGAGATCACCTATTTGTTCAACGAGTGGAAGGCTAGGATGGAAGTAAGGGGGAAGAGTATATAAGGGGGAGTGTTTCCTTGACAGAAATGGGGGCGGAGAAAAAGGAGAGAAAAAAGGAAGAACTTTGTATTTTTAGAACATCCTCGTATTTAAAGAAAGTGGGAACATCTATAAGAACAAACCTTCCTTGAAGTTGACTGAGGAATATTCTTCTTGTGAGGGATTTCACAATTCGCTCCAATACCAATGGATTTGGTCTGCGATCGAATGCTATAAAAGATTTGTGCCCCCTTATCCTTCACCAATTGGTGGTTGGATGGATTGGTAAGGCATACGGTCCGACAAGTGGTATCAGAGCCAAGGTCATAGGTTCGAGTCGTTGGAGCCGCATTGTGAGGGAGGGATTGTGAGGGATTTCATAATTCGCTCCAATACCAATGGACTTGGTCTGCGATCGAATGCTATAAAAGATTCGTGCCCCCTCATCCTTCACCAATTAGTGGTTGGATGGATTGGTAAGGCATACGGTCCGACACTTCTCTTCAAATTTACTTCTTAATCTTTCTAACACCAATCTAACCTACTGTTGCATATACTTAATCCATTAAGTCTTCACATGTAAGATCCATTCTCTAACAAATCTATTGTTTTGGGCTTATTGGACCATCACTCCCTTTCTGTGGGTTGAGGAACAATTTGAATCCTTACAATTGGCACCATCTGTGGGAACAGGTAAGCATCTATGACCACTTTCTTAAGCATGGTGGGTTCAAGACCAAATCGAGAAGAGTTTGTAGGATCTCAACACCAGGACCACTTTCTTAACCTAGAACAAAGGAGAGATCGTGAAGTAAGTGTGCATACGACTCACACTAGCAGGAGTCACTCTAGAACTGGGAGTCATGTCTCACATGGGGAAGAGACTAGAAACTTGCAATTGGAGATTGATCATTTACGTAGGAAGTTACATCACAAGCAAAGGAGGGAGTCCTCTTCAAGCTCAGGATCCGAATTTGACAATGATAACAATTATAGACCAAAATCAAGAACCCCTCCTAGTGAATTTTTCTCCTATAAGGAGAAACGTCATCATAGGCAAAGGAGTAGAAGTTGAGCCCATAGGGGCCTGGGAAATGATGCTATGAGTAAAGCCTTGCACTAAATCATGAAGTCACCATTTACACAGAGGATTGAAAGGATAAAACTACCTTGTCGATTCACACAACCAACCTTTACCATGTATAATGGTAGGACAGACCCGATGGAGCATGTCAGCCACTTTAACCAAAGGATGATTATTTATTCAAGGAATGAGGCCCTGATGTACAAAGTATTTCCATCTAGTTTGGGAACTGTAGCGATGAGATGGTTTGATGGGTTGGAGGAGGGCTCTATCAGCCCCTTTCAAGAACTTACCAGGGCCAATGAGGAAGGGTGAAACTTTGAAGACTTACTCTGAAAGGTATTAGGAAATGTTTAATGAGATAGATGGAGATTTTGAAGATGTGGCTATAAGGACATTTAAGGTTGGTCTCCCTACTGAGCATGATTTGAGAAAATTCTTGACCAGGAAGCCTGCGCAGAGCATGTGTCAATTAATGGACCGAATTAACGAATACAAGCGAGTCGAGGAAGATCAACAGCAGGGGTAAGGGAAAGCTTAGGTGACCCCTATAATCAAAGGGATTTCAGGTCAGAGAGGTTTAATAGCAACAGACCCAGGTGGGACTTTCTAGGGTCTGTGGGACATTCTACTGCTCAAACAGTTAACACGGTTTTTAGGGAACCTGTACACCAAATTCTTGATAAAATTGTTAAGACATATGTGATTTACTTATTAGGAACATATGTTACTATTTTATGTAATTGGCTAATCCTTTGACAAAATGCACTTTACTTGTATTTGGGTAGATCTAGGATGTATTTAATACTTCAAGGAACAAAAGTTCAAGTCTAGTATTGAAGCCATGAATGTTTGTCCAAGAAACAAGTGAAAAAGTGCTGATTCATTAAAGCTCAACAAATAGCTATCGAGGTATCTATCGAGCTTTACGAAATTTCGATTTCCAAATCTGATTTTCGGCCCATGCTTATGTATTTGTGTAGGGTTTCTTTTCTCACTACCCTAGACATATATAAGGCTTATTTTAGAGGCCGTCACATAAGAGAATACAAGGAGAACATATGCAAAAGGTGACCGATGCCTAATTCTCTTTGAAAGAAGCTACTAAGTCTTTGTGCCTTAGGGTTTTATAACCAAGTGCTTCTTGATCTTCATTGTTGATGAAGTGGAGAACTTTGCAGCCAACAATCTTCTTCAAGTTGGTGTGTTAGTCACGTACTGGGAGCTGCGCATCATTGGTTTGTCATGTACTGGGATCTGTGCAACAAAAGGGTGGCGTTCATATATTGAAGAGTTCAAAGGTTCTGAAGCGGTAGAAGGTTTCTATTACGAGTTCATCTACGGGGATTGTAGAGTCTAGGGACAAAGGTTTTGTACTAGATTTGAAACTTCTTTTTACTATAGTGGATTACTTTTCAGGAAGGTTTTCCCCCAAGTTTTTTACTGTGAAATTAGTTTGTTTCATTGGTTTTCCTAGGTTATTATATATTGTCTTATATATTTTTCCGCTACTTGATTTTGACATGATATTGATGTTTGTTTGTTTTAACAAGTTTTATTCATAATAAATCTAATTAACAATTTGGGTTTAAAACTTGCTCATTCTATCAACTGGGGTCTAAATTTCCCAACAAGTGGTATCAGAGTGGGTACACTTTGATTAGATTAATTTCCTAAGTGTGATCCTTGACCTCTGTTGTCATGGATTGTGGACAATCTCTTTTGATTCCTCCTTTATTTGATGGAACTAATTATATATACTGGAAAGTTTGTACGAAAGTTTTTTTGTAGGCTCTAGGTGAATAGGTATGGCAAGCTGTTGAAGTTGGTTGGATTAAACCAAAGGAAGCGCCCGTGGATTGGGATGATGCAACAATCATAGTAGCAAATTTCAACAGTAGGGCCTTGAATGCTTTGTTTTGTGGGGTGACCAATGAGGAATTCAAGAAAATATCATCTACAGAAGTTGCCAAGGAAGCATGGACCATTCTTGAGATCACCTATGAAGGTACCAAGGCAGTAAAGACTATGAAGTTTCAAAGACTCACTAGTAGTTTTGAAGAAATAAGGATGGAGTAGGATGAAAACTTTGATGAGTTCTATGCAAACACAAGGATATTGTGAATTCTGCCTTCAACTTTAGAGAATGTATTGCAGAATCCAAGATTGTTAGAAAAATCCTTAGGTCCTTGCTTGAAAGATTCCATGCCAAGAACACTGCCATTGAAGAAGCAAAGGACATTGATCAAATTCCTTTGACTGAGCTTGTAGGGAACCTTCAAACCTATGAGATGGGATTAGGCTCAATGGGAAAAGGTGGAAAGAGTAAAAACTTGGCTCTTAAGGGTATAGAGGAAGAGATTGAGGACTCTGAAGATAAAGATGAGGATGAGGATCTAACCTTCATAATTGATGAGATTATCAAGCTTCTTTAATTTAGGAAAAAGGATAAGGGCAAACATCCTAGGAAATCTAAATCCTCTAGGAAGGGCAAGAATAAGAAACCCCTCATCCAATGCCATGAGTGCAAAGATTTTGGTCATATGAGGATAAAGTGTCCAAACTACCTCATGAAGGAAAAGACCAAGGAATCAAAAGATATGAGAATGACTATTCTGATGAGTATGCGGATGAATGTCGTCATGTTATGGCCTTTGCTGCCTCAACCAATAAGGTGATTGTGGAGAGTGCTTATGATAGTGGGGATTCTTCTGATGATGAAGCACCCTAGAAGATGACCCTTCACGAAGCCTATGATAAGCTATGCACTGAATTTATAAAATCTGAAAAGACTTCTCATTTTTGTAGAAAAGAGCTTAATGAGGTAAAAACTGAAAAAGCTAATCTGTTAGTTAAGCTAGATGAGACTGCAAGATTAGTTGAGACTCTTGTCGTGGAGAACACCTCATTAGAAGAGAAGGTCAAGAATCTCAAGGTTGAACTTAGTCAAGCTAGAACTCAAATAGAGAGGATTTCTAGTGCAAAGCTTGATGAGGTATTGAGTGCTCAAAAGCCTAGTTCTGATAAGACTGGCTTAGGATATGCTGTCTCCTCCAGTTCCTCCTCTTCCACGGCTTTTGGATCAAGGACTGTCTTTATGCCCCAATCTAAGAAAGGTGATAAAGGTATGAAATCCAAAACTGATTTGACTAATTCTAAATCTTTTGTTAGACCTCATGTTTGTCACCATTGTGGTGTTTTTGGACACATCCGTCCTAACTGTTTTAAGTTGTATCCTCATAAGCAATTGTCCAAACGATCATAGGTTTCCTCTCAAGGACCTACACCTTTTTTTGGAGAGTTATTAAAAGTTTTGAGCTTTTTAACTAAATTTCAGGAGAATTATAATTTTTCTATGTCCTTTAGTAGACATACTAGGACACGTTCCTTTTCATCTTCACGGCCAAAGACTCGTGTTGTGTGGGTGAGAAAGGAGCCTAAGAATTAATTGTCTTTTCTGTTTGTCCTCTGCTTTAATTCTTTCTATCTAAAATAGGACTCTTTTTACTTGATTTCTTATTTGTTTTTGGAATCATGTTTTCATGCATCTGCACCCTTTTATCTTGCCTTCATGCGCTTGCATCTTTCTTTCATTCTTTCATGTTGTTTTTCTGTTTTTGTCTGGTTGTTTATTTTTTATTTTGAAAAAAAAAAGAAAAGAAAAAGAAAAATCAGAAAAATACAAAAACAGTGTGTGTTTGTGTACATTGGTATTTTGTGTACCTTGGATGGCCATTGAAACGAAGTTTTCTAAACTTTGTATCTTTTGTAGCTTAGATGGGCATCTCTATGCACAACTAAGCAAGTGAGCTTTGTGGCTCTCGTTTGTGATGAGTAAGATTAAGTTATCTCTTGTACTTAACACTCGTATCACTCTTTTTGACGGGAAGGACTAAAAAATCCTAAGAGAAATGCATAAATAACCATCTCGCCCACCAATCATGAAATGACATATGTATGCTTCGGCATAGCAAAAGTACAATATCAATGACATTTGTATGCTTCGGCATAGCGAAATTGGAATGTCAAATGCTTAACATCATTGGGTATTTCTTTTCTATCTCTTATACACCCATGCATAATTCACTTAAAAAGAAAAATATGCAAAGAAAAATCAAAAGCAAAAAGAATAAAAGTGCTTTAAATATGATTGCAAACGTGTATTCTAGGAGATGTGGGAGTTATAGGATGTACCTCGAAGGTGATAGTCCCCATCAAACAATTATGATTGTGTGTGAGTTAAAGTGATTTTCTCATATCTCAAATCGTCATAACATGTATACACTTATACAATCTTGCGATGTTTTTCACACATAACACGCAATATTCTTTGCTACTCTTGATACATGTGTAGGTACAATGTGATTTGGCTATTACAAGGTTTTACATGTGTTAATGTATGCTCATTAAACTGTCTTGACTTGTTTTTTGAAATATAAAATTGGTCAGACTTGTTTTGTGTGTGTGTGTGTGTGTGTGTGTGTGTGTTTTTGGGATCCATGTGCTTAAAATTGTTGTTGAGAGATGATTTTGAGAGCTTAAAATATTGTTTGGATCTTTGGTTAAGTTGCATGCCTGATTGCATTCATATCTGTGTTTTTCCTTTCATGAAAAACTGTTTTTAAGCAATCTCAACACCTCCTCGACACTTGGCTGTCTGTCGAACTCTTAAGCCATTTCTTATTGCAATCTTGATAGCTTCTCGATAGCTAGTGGATTGATCGAGAAAGTTCCTGTCCCCACAATAGCTTCTCGATAATTGTTTGATCCATTGAGGTTGGCTCGATAGCATCTCGACACCTCTAGGTCGATCGAGATCCTCTTGCATGCATTTTTTTTCACATGTTTTGCATCTTTCTTTTATCTTGTCATCCATAGCATCTTGTTTCATTACATTCATGAATTTATATGGATTTCTTGTGCCCCTTTAATCATCCTTGATCATCTTTATGTTTCTCTGGTGAAGCTTTCTAACTTCTTGTACCCTTTGTCAAACATGACAAAAAGGGGGAGAAATTGTCGTTTCTTTTTTTGAAGATTCTACATGTTAGTGGGAATGCTTACCTCATTCTTCTTGTACACTGGTCTTGTGACCATGTTTACATACATTGTGCTTATCTGTGATATATATATATATATATATATATCTGTGATGATGTATGTCTTCTTCACCTACCTCTACATGTGTTGTTTCTTTTCTATCTCCATTCATATGTTTCCTATATCTTGTACGCAATCTATCATTTCTATTTCACACTAAGATGTCTTGATGAGTTTTGTTTATAGTGTTTCAGAAATACAGGTTGTCAAAGTCTACTTTCCATAAACTCTCTTCTTGCAAAGTTTTTCAAGAGTCTGTGTTAGGATAGATTTTATTGTATTCAACAAGTGAATATGAGTTAAGTGATTTATGACTTCTCTCATATGTCCATTTGTTTGTTGTGGTTTTTTCACAGATTGCCAAAGGGGGAGATTGTTAAGACATATGTGATTCACTTGTTAGGAACATATGTCACTATTTTATGTAATTGGCTAATCATTTGACAAAACGCACTTTACTTGTATTTGAGTAGATCTAGGATGTATTTAATACTTAAAGGAACAAGAGTTCAAGTCTAGTATTGAAGCCATGTAAGTCTATCCAAGAAACAAATGAAGAAGCGCTGATTTATTAAAGCTCAACAGTTGCTCGACAGATAGCTATCGAGGTATCTATCGAGCTTTACGAAATTCAGATTTTCAGATCTGATTTTCAGCCCATGCTTATGTATTTGTGTAGGGTTTCTTTTCTCACAACCCTAGACATATATAAGGCTTATTTTAGATGCCGTCACATAAGAGAATACAATGAGAACATATGCAAAAGGTGATTGACGCCTTATTCTCTTTGAAAGAAGCTACTGCGTCTTTGTGCCTTAGGGTTTTATAACCAAGTGCTTCTTGATCTTCATTATTGATGAAGTGAAGAACTTTGCAGCCAACAATCTTCTTCAAGTTGGTGTGTTAGTCACGTAATGGGATCCGTGCAACAAAAGGGTGGCTTTCATATATTGAAGAGTTCAGAGATTCTGAAGTGGTAGAAGATTTATGTTGTGAGTTCATCGACGAGGATTGTAGAGTCTAGGGACAAAGGTTTTGTATTGGATCTGAAACTTCTCTTTACTATAGTGGATTGCTTTTCGTGAAGGTTTCCCCTTAGGTTTTTTACTATGAAACTAGTTTGTTTAATTGGTTTTCTTGGGTCATCATATTTTGTCTTATTTATTTTTCCGCTGCATGATTTTGACATGATATTGATGTTTGTTTGTTTTAACAAGTTTTATTCATAATAAATCTAATTAACAACTTGGGTTTAAAACTTGTTAATTCTATCAACCGGGGTCTAAAGTTCCCAACAAAAATAAAGAATGAATCGTACTTTAAGTGGTTAAATAAGATGAGAGGAGACCCTACTAAGCGAAACCAAGGTCTTTATTAGCTAGTATCATCAAGACCGTGGGCACACTACAGACGATTGCAGAACTCTGCGAGATTAGCTCGAGTAGTCGGTCAAGGTTGGGAAGCTGAAGCAGTTTATGTACCAGCCATTGGTGCAGGGAGGTCAAGCTGGGTCAGTACATCAATGAGAGAATCCCTTAAGACCATCTTTGGGGACAATCAATGTAATCCTAGCAGCCCTGGGTAGGATTGGCATGTACTCATCCGAAATCATGTTTGTATCAAGTTCTCACGCCGAGGATCCATGCTCTAAACCAAAGCGAGGGAAGATGCAAATCTGACCTGCTTTGAGCTTCTCTGACGATGATAAAATGGAAACTTATCAGTCACATGATGATGCTTTAGTGGTTACCCTTAAGATAGGAGATTATGATGTGAGGAGGGTCCTAACAGACAAAGGTAGTGGTGTAGAGATTATGTATCCTGACCTGTACAAGAGACTTAAGCTAAAGCCTGAGGATCTAGTTAGTTATGATTCCCTTCTAGTGGGGTTCGATGGGAAGACTGTTATCCCAAAGGGCATGATTAGACTGCCTATTCAAGTTGGATCAAGAGTAGTAGAAATAAACTTCATTGTGGTGGAGGCTTATTCCCTTTATACTACTATCTTGGCAAGACCGTGGCTTCATGCCATGGAAGCCATGTCTTCAACTCTACATTTGAAGGTAAAGTTCTCTTTTGAGGATTTTGTTGAAGAGTTGGTGGGAAGTCAAGCCATGGCAAGGCAATGCTTGGTTGCTGCTATCAAACACCAGTCTGAAGACAGATCCATGGGATTTCCTAAGAAGCCCTTGTAGCAATTAATGGAGGTAGAAGTGTCCTCGGACATTGTAGATGAAGGGGAAAAGTGCGAGGAGTTAGAGAAGGTGACTATTGATACTGACAATGAAAGGTACTACCAAATTGGAGTCCAATTGCCTCTTTAGGAGAATGAGGAATTGCTAGCTTTCCTTAGAAGGAATATAGATGTTTTTGTTTGGAGTGCCTATGAAGCACCCGATGTGGATCCAAATTTCATTTGTCATCATTTAAATGTCAACCCGACCGTCATCCCGAAGAAGCAACCACCTCGATGCTCCACTAAAGAGTATGTCGAGGCTGTCAAGGAGGAAGTGATGAAGCTTAAGCGTGTAGGGGCAATCAAGGAAGTTTCTTATCCAGAGTGGTTGGCCAATATTGTTGCGGTGAAGAAGAAATCAGGGAAGTGGAGAGTTTGTGTAATTTCACTGATTTGAATAAGGCTTGCCTTAAGGATCCTTTCCCAACTCCTCGGATAGACCAATTGGTGGATGCTACGGTTGTTCATCCTTGGATGAGTTTTTTGGATTGAAGAATGCTGGGTCTACCTACCTACGAATAATGACTAGAATGTTTGAATCTCAGCTTGGCAAAAATGTCGAAGTCTACATTGATGATATGGTCGTGAAGAGAAAAATGGTGGCTGAGCACTTGAGTGACCTCGAAAGTGTATTTAAGGTGCTGAGGAGACATAAGTTACGTCTCAATGCTTCCAAGTGTTCTTTTGGTGTTGGTTCTGGAAAGTTTTTGGGTTACATGGTCATCCATCATGGAATCAAAGTTAATCCTGATCAGATTAAAGCAATCAATGATTTACAACCTCCTCGGAATCCCAAAGAGGTGCAAAAGTTGACTGGAATAACTGCAGTCTTGAATAGATTTATCTCTCGATCAGCTGACAGATGTAGACCATTTTTCCAACTCTTGCACAAGTGAAAAGGGTTCGAATGGAATGAATAGTGTGCCTTTCTCGAGAAAGATACTCTTTCTCGGCCACCCATTATGTCCAAACCCAAGAAGGAAGAAGTCCTTTTCACCTACATTGTTGTGGCCTCTCACGCAGTCAACTTGGTTTAAGTAAGGGTGGAAAATGGGATACAAAAGTCAGTCTATTATGTGAGTAAGTCATTGCACGAGGCAAAAGTTCGTTACTTGCCTTTGGAAAAAGTCATTTTGGCTATAGTGCATGCTACGTGGAAACTCCCTTATTATTTCCAAGCACATATAGTTGTAATTTTCACTACACTCCCTTTGCAATCATTGCTTCAAAAATCCGATTATACAGGGAGAATTGCCAAATGAAGGATGATTTTGGGAGAATTTGATATCAAGTATATGCTTCGTACCATGATTAAAGGGCAAGTTCTTGCAAATTTGGTGGTAGAGTTCACTGTGTCTCCAATAGTAGTTGGGGTCGAGGAGTAGGGGTTTGGGAGAGATCAAGTTTTAATAGTTTCTCCCCATGAGTATTCACCTTGGAAGCTATACATTGATGGAGCAGCTAATTAAAAGGGATCTGGAGAGGGAGTAGTGATAGTGTCTCCAGATAAAATCACTATTGAAAAGTCTTTGAGGTTGGGCTTCTCAGCCACTAATAGTGAGGTAGAATATGAAGCCTTGCTAGTTGGGGTAGCTATGGTTAAGAAACTAGGCGGCAAGGTCGTTGAGGTCTTCTCAGACTCTAGGCATATTGTTGGTCAAGTTAAAGGAGAATTGGAGGCTAGGGATTCGAGAATGTAGGGATATTTGGATAAAGATCGGTAGTTACAATTTGGATTTGAGTCTTTTTCCATATAATAGGTCCCAAGGAGTAGGAATGCTCATGTAGACTCTTTGGCAAGGTTGGCAACCTTTTCTAGATAGGACCTTCCTTGGGTTATCCTCGTTGAGGATTTGGTGAGACCTGTCGAGGAGGGGGTGACGAAAGTCGGGGTACTCTAGACCAAGGTTAGAGCTAGCTAGATGGATCCCATAGTTCTATTTTTGAAGAAGGGAGTATTACCTCTCGAGAGTGGGTAGGCTAAAAAGATATGGAGCAAAGCCCCTCGCTTTTGGTTGTCTGAGGAACAAAAGTTATATAAATGCTCTTTCTCAGGGCTATACTTGCTTTGCGTCCATCCCGAGGAGGTGGAGCCACTTCTGGAGTAATTGCATGAAAGGATATAAGGAAGTCATATTGGGAGTAGATCATTAGCGCACAGGGCTCTCACTCAGAGTTATTGGTGACCTAGCATGCAAAAAGAAGCGCAAGAATATGTTAAAAAGTGTGATCAATGCTAGAGATTTGCTTTGAACATTCAGCAACCTAGGGCGTGCTCAACCTTTTGTCTAGTCCATGGCCATTTGCACAGTGGGGCCTGGATATTGTAGGACCATTTCCCATGGCTATGGGAAACCGAAAGTGGCTTCTTATGGGAACTAACTACTTCACAAAGTGGGTCAAAGCTGAGCCATTGTCTAACATCAAGGATGTTGATATCAAGAGGTTTGTTTGGAAGAATATTGTCACTCGATTTGGGATTCCTCATACGCTCATCTCGGACAACGGGCTTCAGTTTGATAGTAAGGCCTTCAGGAGATATTGCTATGAACTAGGTGTTAGGAATAGATATTCAACCCTAGCCTATCCGCAAGGGAATGGACAGGCAGAGGCAATCAACAAAGTTATAGTTAGTGGGCTCAAGAAAAGATTGGACCAAGCAAAGGGTAGATGGGTTGAAGAGCTCCCATATGTTCTTTGGACATATCAGAAAACACCTTTTTCTATGACGTATGGGTCTAAGGCTATGATCCCTCTGGAGACTGGGTTTCTGACATTAAGGATAAGCTTGTTCACCTCCGACAGTAATGACCAATTGTTAGAAAGGAGTTTAAAATTAGTTGATGAATGAAGAGAAGCAGCCATGGTCCAGTTAGCACATTATCAACAGAAGCTTAAGCAGGGGTATGATACAGGTGTGAAGGCTAGACCATTGGCACTAGGCGATTTAGTGTTAAGAAAGGTGGTAGGGACTGCAAAAAACCCATCTTGGGGAAAACTATGACCTAATTGGGAAAGGCCATACCACATCACTTCAGTAGCTAGGGTAGGAGCTTATTTTTTGGAGGACTTAGATGAAAATGTTGTACCATGTCCGTGGAATGTAAATAATCTTCGAAGGTACTACTATTAATGAAAGACAATTTTGCCATCTTCAGTTTCTACTATTATGTGCTTTAATTCTATTGGTATAAGCATTAAACAGAACCTCGGTCATGCCTAGTTCCTCGAACCACATACCTTGGATAAATTAATGCTTTTTATTTATTTAAGTGTTAAACAGAACCTTAGTCATGCCAAGTTCCTTGGACCACATACATTGGGTAAATTAATGCTTCTTAGTTATCTAAGTGTTAAACAAAACCTTGGTTATGCCTGGTTCCTCGAACTACGTACCTTGGATAAATTAATGCTTCTTAGTTATCTAAGTGTTAAACAGAACTTCGGTCATGCCTGGTTCCTAGGACTATGTACCTTAGGTAAATTAATGCTTTTTATTTATCTAAGTGTTAAACAGAACTTCGGTCATGCTTGATTCCTCAGACTACATACCTTGGGTAAATTAATGTTTTTTATTTATCTAAGTGTTAAACAGAACCTCGGTCATGTTTGATTCCTCGGACCACATACCTTGGGTAAATTAATGCTTCTTATATATCTAAGTGTTAAATAGAACCTCGGTCATGCTTGGTTACTCGGACTACGTACCTTGGGTAAATTAATGCTTCTTATTTATCTAAGTGTTAAACAAAACTTCAGTTATGCTTGATTACGTGGACCACATACATTGGGTAAATTAATACTTCTTGTTTATCTAAGTCTTAAACAAAACCCTAGCCATGCCTAGTTCCCCGGACCACATGCTTTGGGTAAGCCAATCCTACCTTATGTGTTTGAAATGATAAGTAGAATCCTGATTATACATGGCTTCTTGGATTGTACATCTAAGGTACGCTAACGTTATCTGTGCATTAAGTTGTTAGATTACTAATTACGTGGATGTATATGAGTATGGGGAGCAATGTTGTGCTTAGGTTTAGTTGGTAAAGTTCAAAATTTTGGTTCATGGCTAAAAAACTTAACCATATATAATAGTAGATAGTTAATACTACAAATTATGTACGAGCAATAGAAACATAAAGAACTGACATTTTTCATTAATTGGTGCTTTGTCAAGGCAAAGGAAATACATAGTAAAAAAAAAAAAAAAACGACAAAAATAGTACAAGCCAAAATGGCAATGTCCTAACTAATTGGTGGATGGAGGGGTTCAGCTTTGGCTGCTTATTGTGGAGAGGGTTCAGGCACTTTTTTCTGTGCTACCTCTTTCTCCTTGAGAACCTCCTTGGTTGTTGATGGAGGTTTGGTTTGCTCAAGTAATTTGCCCTGAGCTGTCTCTCTCTCTCATTGGGAGTTTTTTTGGGTGCTGAAAGAGGCTTAGTTTGTTTAGATACTTTATCTTTAGTCACCTTTTTCTCCTTGCACTTTGTGCTTACCTTACCAGGATCCTTAGAGGTCTCTGAAGTGGCCGAAAGGATACCAGCATGGGCAGGTTGGGCAGGTTTAGGGGCTCTAGTAGTAGTGACCACCTAGGAGGTAGATTGAACCTCTACACGCAGGGCCAAGGTGTAGAAGACATTTTCCCCCTTCCTCAAATCTGAAGAAGCGCCCACCTCGACCAAGTTAAGTGCCTCAATCCATACCTGGAAGCAGTAACTGCGACAAACTCCTGTGACTTGGGCTTTGAGGGTGTCTTCAGTCTCTTTTACCCCGATGTCACAACCATTTTACTCGGCCTAAGTTGCAGCTTCCTTAGCCTTCTTAAACTCTTTTTTCTGAGCCTCTATCTGCTCCTTAACAATTGCAAGCTGCTCCTTAGCTTTATGTAGCTGTTGACGTTGGACCTTAGCTTGTTTCTTGACGCCAGTCAGAGCAGCTTCTGCGCTTTTCCTTTCTCTATCCGCTTTCATCAGCTTGGTATTAAGCTCTTTAATCCTCTTTTCGGCCACCGCCAAAGTCTTCACTGTGGATATGCGATGGGCTTCCTTATCTTTACACTGGGAATGTGCCCGATCTACCCATTCCTCGGCAATATTAGCCATCTAGATGGCCTAGAAGGCAGCAATGATATGAGAAATAAAATAAGAATATGAAAAGTACATGTAAAATAAAAATAATAAATAAATAATAGTAGATACATCGACGAATGGAAGGGCGTACCATGACCAAATCCCTTTTCAGGGTTAAGAAGACCTCATGTTTCTTCAAGGTCCTCAGGTTAGCCATGTTGTGGGGTAAGAGTAGGGGCTACTCCAGAGCATCGAACGCTTAGCCAGCCTTTCCCTTCTAAAAATCCCTGATGGAGGAGTCCAAGGGGAGTGGGGCTCCATCTAGCTTGAGTGGCCAAATTCTTCACTACGGATATGTGGCGGGCTTCCTCATCTTTACACTGGGAATGTGGCGATCTACCCATTCCTCGATAATATTAGCTGTTTGGATGGCATGGAAGGCAGCAATGATATGAGAAATAAAGAATATGAAAAGTACATGTAAAATAGAAATAATAAATAAATAATAGTAGATACATGGACGAATGGAAGGGCATACCATGGCCAAATCCCTTTTCAAGGTTAAGAAGACCTTGTGTTTCTTCAAGGTCCTCAGGTTTGCCATGTTATGGGGTAGGAGTAAGGGCTGGTTTAGAGCATCGGCCATGTAGCCAGCCTTTCCCTTCTAAAAATCCCTGATGGAGGAGCCCAAGGGGAGTGGGGCTCCATCTAGCTCAAGTGCAGGATTCTAGATTGGAATCCTTGGACGGTGATCAACGACCACATCTATGCCCGAGCCTTCAGTTTTATTCCTTTTTTGTGCCCCTTTAGCAATTTTGGCTCCTTTTTGGGGCTCAAGGTCTTTGGAGGGAATTTCACCCTCCTCAGATGCCTCTTTCCCTTTTTTCTTACTTTTCCTTTTCTTTTCTAGTTGCTCTGAGGGAGAGGAATGAGTAAGGAGGGGTGTGAGAGGACGAGATTGAATAGCCACCTCAGGAGTAGACCCTCTAGCATGTGATTTGAAAAGCTCTAAGAGGCTAGTGTTCTATTTTCTTTGGAGCACCATAGCTTCAGGTATGACGGAGGGCTCTTGGTTACTACTTACTTGAGCAAGATGTAAGTATGAGGGGAAAGTGTAAGGAGACTAGATGGGGGACAACCGGTCGAAAACCTGGAAGCCCTCTTTGGAATCTACAACCTCGATTACTTTGGTCACTTCTTCCTCGAGAGTTGGATAAGAAGAGGTTGCTTCTTCCTTGGAAACTCAGTAAGTGAGTAGTTTAACTGACTGAGTACCTGCAGGGGGAGGACCGCTGAGGAAGCCGGGTATCTCGATATTAATTTGGTGCAATCAAGGATCTTTCACCTTTATGACATACTTGGGGGATTGGAAACTTTTGGATATCAACTTGTACCCAAGGATGACGTGGGCGGCCTGTAATTGTCTGTCCGTGTGAAGAAAGATCTCAGACTTGGTTAGATCAGGTTTGTTAATGAAATTGAAATTGGGGGCTGTGAAGTTCTTGTCTGTAAAAATCCTAAAAACAAAAGTATCATTAGAAAAAAAGCTCGTTAAATAGAAAGAAATAAATTTTTGAATTACAAGAAGAGGAGTAAGAGACTATGAAGCTAAAGTGTTCAGTGTTAAAATAAGGAGCCTAAGCCTAAAGTACCCCACCTGGTTTCCACTCTCGTGTTGGGCAATGAAGACCATCGTGTCATTCACCCGAGACAATCAAAAAGTCTTGGTCATGCCCTTGATAGATTCAGGAAGGCACGAGATGAGTTTGACTTTAGGGACCCTAGTTTTAAGGTAATATCCCATACTTTTAAGGTGCTGGTAATTATATACCCAGTTAACGTCGTGATAGGTGAGATTTATGCCTATCTTTTCATTGAGGGCCTCTACACTACCTGGTATCCTAAATACATTTGGGGAACATTGGGTCGGGCAGAGCCTGTGGGCAATCAAGATATCCTTAATCATTCTACCCATAAAAGTCCTCATCCCTCCCTCTATGAAGGCGATTATAGGGATCACCACTTCCCCTTCTAACCTAAGAGCGTGCCATTTTCCTTGAAGGTAATGCCCTATAGAGAACCTATGTGATATATTGTATCGGGCCTTAAAGTTTTCTATACCCTCGGGATGATCTACCAAACTAGCAAACCTACCCATCTAAGAAGTAAGAAAGGACTGTTAAAAGTATGAGGTGAAAAACAGGGGGCTGAGGAGGAAGGGGTCCTAAGAGTTAGTATGTGGGCTAAAGGGTACTTACAAAAGTATGGGGAAGGACCACCTCGTGCCACTTCTTGAGAGTTTGAAGATTCAGAAAATGAAGGATTTGAATTTGGGTTCTGCGAATGTTTTATATAGAGAGAAAGAGTGAACGGGAACGTTCCTGCTCGAGTCCCTATGAAAAACTTCTACTGTAGGATTCATATCATATTGTAGAACTTAGGGGATAGGGCAACGTGTGAAGTAATTAATGGGGTGTCGCAGATGTCGAAGCATCAGGAATGTGCTTATTGTAGGTGAAAAGACGTTCCCACTTGGGACAGTTCCATGAGTGTGGGAAACTCAACAACTTAAAATAAAAACCCCATTTTCCTCAAAAGAGAGAAAGACTGGAGTTTTAAGGGGCTATTATGGGGATAAGAGAACCGAGTAAGGGTATTGGGTTATGGGCCATGCCCAAGGACACTAAGGCACCTAAGGATGGTTAATCAGTAAGAAGGGTAAGTTGGTTAGTGGGCCGAGGACAAGGGCTGATAACAATGAACTAGTGATGTCTCCCGAGGAGCTAGACTTTCTCAGAAAACTTTGTGAGGGTTTGGAGCCCGACCACCTAACGAATACCATGCAAAAGGCAACCATGCTTGGGAGGATAAGCTTCAAAGAGAGAAGTCAACAGTGAACTAAGAAATATCTGAGAAGAAGGCTTCTACCGCCATATTGAATGCTTTGCTCCTAATCAACTGACCGCATTTATGTGGAAGTGATGCCTGAACAGTGATATTCAGCTTTACAACTACACATAAAGGTTTCAAGAAGGTTCTAATGTGACAAGCATCCAAGAGATCACCTATTTGATCAACAAGTGGAATGCTAGGATGGAAGTAAGGGGAAAGAGTATATAAGGGGGAGGGTTCCTTAACAGAAAGGGGGGTGGAGAAAAAGGGGAGAAAAAAAGGAAGAACTTTGTAATTTTAGAACATCTGTGTATTTAAAGAAAGTGGGAACATCTATAAGAACAAACCTACCTCAAAGTTGACCTAGGAATATTCTTCTCTTCAAATTTACTTCTCAATCTTTCTAACACCAGTCTAACCTACTGAGGCATATACTTGATCCATTAAGTCTTCACCTGTAAGATCCATTCTCTAAAAAATCTATTGTTTTGGGCTTATTGGGCCATCACTCCCTTTCTATGGGTTGAGGAACAATTTGAGTCCTTACAGATTATTTTCTTAAAAAAAAAAAAAAAAAATCAAAAATTGATATTATTTTTTTGGTTGTAAGGTTGTCTAATATAATACAATAAATAATGTGGGGGGTAAAAGCCCAGATCTACCAATTAGGCCTGGGGCCCTATTTTTGAGATTACTTTATGTCTGAAGAGAGATAACGGGTTCTGATAGAGTTCACCTGAGGGTAACAAACCCAGAGATGGCGGAAAAGTACAATCCGAAGATGTCACCCTTTGTCCGAGGATGTTTTACTCCTCGGATACAAATAGTTCTGGTCAAATAAACGTCCAGGAGGCCAGAATGCCCTTCCTGTCAATTTTAGTGACAAAAATAAGCTCTGGGCATACCTGGGGATGATAAGGATGAAGAAATATCTCAAGAAAAAGCTGCTACCACCGTATTTAATGCCCTGCAGCAGCTTTTCTGGCCGCATTTATGTGGAGAAGACCCCTGAACAATGCAACCTCAACTACCGCCACTCCCAAAAAGTTAGAGAAGATGCTTGATGTGACCTATACTCAAGTATGTAAGCAAATGGAGGACAAGTGGACGATTGGGATGATTAGAGAAGTGGCTATATCAAGAAGAAGAGCCCCTAATAGAGAGGGACGGATGATCCAGAGAGAGAGAAGAACGAAAACAACTTTACTGTAGCTCTAAGACTTGTAACCTAACTTCATTCAATAAAACGCCTCTTCGGACATTAGGTCTACCTTTGTTTTCACGTGATTTCATGTTAGATTATTCGCAAATACCATAACCAACTCCTGTTTAATTCATATCCGGCCTAGTTATTTCACCCACGCTCTACAAATTCATTGTCTTGGGTTCATGGGGCTCATACTCCGTATCTCGTGGGCTTGGGCTACAAAAATTGACCCTACAAATAACATTATCAATTTTTAAAACGTATATGTGAGACACATGTATCTTGTCAAATTATGTTATTGAGCATATTTAGAAACTAATACATTGTTCTTCTCAAAAAGAAACTAATACATTGTCATATTCATTATCTTATATTAGTTTAAAAAATTAACAAAATTGTTACAATTAAATATTTTTAACTTTTACATTTAAAAAATACTTGGATCTGCATAAAAAATTTAATTAAGATCTCGTTCGCGACTAGTTGTATATAAAGCTTGTGTAGTTTTTATGCGTTTTAGCACATAGCAATGTTCTTGCAACAAAATTAATTTGCACTACATCTATGTTGCAAAGGAAAAGGAAAAGTGTATTAAAAGGCCGAAGAATGTGAAATTGGATATGATTATATTATGAACTTGAATCATCTATTAATGTTAAAATTCAATCTCCTGAGCCAAATTGAATGTATTATCATATGGAAAACATCATATCTCTTGGGAGGATCATTGACTACAAAATGTCGTTGGACCTGCTTCACTCTCTCCTGCATTCTAACGTACTGATCATCAGGTATCCCTAACAAGATTTTCTTGAGGTTTGGTATTTCACTCACCGAAACTTGAATTGTGAAAGAGTCCCAATTAAGAACATCGCTAAATGGAAGGACATAATGTTGCGATATTAACACTGGAACACACTCTGAATAGATTGCCTCAGCAATTCTTGGACTTGCAACTTCATGCCCACTTGGACAAATGCAATACTTGCTCTTCTTCATCATTTCATCGTATGAAAGTCCTTCAGGGAGTCTCTCATAAACTAGTACATCTATGTCTTTCTCCTTCCAATGCTGGAAAAGTGCTGGTCTAATTCGGCCATGCATGGCACCAGCAAAGAATGCTAGGATTGTGCGATTAGACGGGGGCAAGCCACCAGTGAGACCAGTAATCTCCCCAGTTACCAGGTTGATTTCAGGAAATGATGCATCTTTCTTTGGATTAAAGTGTTCTGAGGTATTCGCGTTACATAGTACTCGGATGGAAGTGAAATAAAGCTGCGGAACATACCATGTTGCTCGCGGACCCTACATCAAACACCATTTTTCATACAACAAAAAAGCAAATTGATGTTAAATATGATAAATTTCAATAGATCCTAAAGTTTATGCAATTAGTAAATTATAAATTTAATCATTTAAATATTATTCCAACACTTATATAGGCCTAGATTTCTCTTTAATAAGTGGAATCAACATATGGAATTTTTTAAGGATTTGAACTTTTTATTTTTATTTTTTTAATTTGATAATTACAATAGAGGAGAAGGAAATCGAACCCTGGATATCTACTTTGAAAACACTAAGAAATATCTACCAGTTGAGCCACAAGCGTCTTAGCAAGGTTCAAACTTAGACTATCTTATTTTGATATAATGATAAATTACTAATTATCTTAAAAATTTAAGCAAGAGTATTAAGAAATTATGAACTCAGACATTTAACCATAATTTTAACAATACAAGGAAATCAACACGAACTATAATTCTAGCAATATCTATTGACTAAGGAAATCAACACAATACTGAGTGAAATAGATGAAAATTAATTACCCAATCATGGCAAGAAAGCATGAAATGATCAGCTCCAAGGCTTCTGTTCCAGTATGGATATCTGTGAGCTATGAGATTGACATAACCAACAATAGTACGCTCTAGTACAGCTTTGTCACGAATAATTGGATCAAAGAGTAATGCAATGATCATAACAACGCTAAAGGGAAGAAAGAAGACATGAGCTTCATCGGGATCCCAAGTTTGGAATTTGGTATCTGTTTCCATTAAGCTAAGGAAGATTCCTTCCAAAGAGTATATGTTCTTGCAATGACCATTGTGAAATATGGGCGGTTCTCCCTCTTTGTAAATGAAGATCTTAAACAGGCGTTCCATTAGGAGGTAACTCCTGCACAGTTGAAACAAGTTGGTTGTAATAGTTGACACAAAATGTTTTTGTACCTTTTTTTTTTAAATATAATTTATTTTTTGAGTTTCATTGTAACCAAAAAAGAATTGCACACTTCAACCGCGAGATTTTCTGACCAAATTTTTTTTTTTTTTTTTTTTGAAGTGTTAATATGAGTGTCCAGTACATCTTGAATACTTGACTATTCTTCCATATCTGAATCCTCCTTCTTGTATACACTGAGTAGTTACAATTAATGAGGAGTTCTTTGTGGCTAACCCATGATAGTGGTTAGGATTTATGAGCCCAAGACTTCATAGATCGCATATGAGGCTTAAGAAATACTAAACCAACCCTCAAATATGTTGGATTTTCTGATCTTGGAGTATGAGACACTGGATTACAAATCATGTAGCTCTCTCAGAGAATTTGGGACACTAGTTTCCCATTCTTTTAACTTGCCCAAACCAATTCTAATGTTTATGATAGTATACCCATTTAAAGAAACCAGAGGGATTTGAGTGATAGTCTAGTGGCACTTGCAATTTTTGTGGTTCAAACTTCACATTTCCTTTTCCACTATTTATTTTATTTTTTTTAGGAGAAAAAAAAAAAAAAAAAAGAGATTGGTTCATCATTTTCTAAAGAAAGCCAACTACAAAAAAAAGATGTATAGGAATGGTCAGCTCCTAATGCTAAATTTAGGAGTGTGGGTGAGAGAGAATAGATCTGACACATCCAACACTTTCTGGCAATCTCAAGATCTAAAATTTTAAAGTTCTTCTAAATCAAAGTATGGCTATAATCTCTAGAATGCCTGATCATCACTTTGTTATTATTACTTTAATTAGGAAATATCAGTCTGACTATCTCTTGATGGCTTTTTCAGAGAACTTGGTATTTTCTAATCAAACATTCAAACCGTCTACCAAAAAAAAAAACACCACAATTGCAATATTGCTAGAGAAATCAAGGATATTAACATGTATAGAATTCAGTACCGATGAAAGACGATTGCATTCCTGTAAATGTCACCATGTGGAACATAATCTGCATCTTCAAGAGCTAATGTACTGTTATCTGTCCTTCCGGCCTCCCAAATCAAAGCCCGAGCCTTGTCAAGACTTGCTTCTAGCCTCTCCAGTTTTTCATCTCTCCTATTCTTAGCTCTATTGTCCTACACAGTATTTGTAACATAAGGCACATCCTCTAACATGAACACAATTTACATTTAAGCATGCACATATATGCGTAGAAGTAATAATTATCTAATGGATCGGATATATGCATTATTTCTCTCACAGTAGAATAATGAATAATGAAAATATAGAAACGGATGAATAATTATAGACAAAATGAATATTACAGCAATGAATGATGGGAATGCTGAATTTGTCTGCGATGAAGAAGGATCAGAAGTATCCCTAAGAAAGGTAGTCCATGTCCCTGCATATGATGAGAAATAAGACCAATACAGTCCTTTGGAAGAAAACTTTGTTATTACCACCACAGAAACTACAGCAAAGGAAGCCACAGCAAATCCAATAACATTTGTATTTCTCCTCATCTCTTTCTCTCTCTCTTGCTTACTTACGCACACGCAGATCATGTGGCTGTTGCAAAGAGTCTACGGTTATATGAGAAAACCGTCTTCATTGGCATTTGGCAACACCTTCTATGGTTCTGCTAACAAGTGTACTCTTTATAATGGAGGATAGTTTTGTATTTTCGTTGCTGAATTCTTAAGGAGGTTCGATTAACATTAAATAAACAGTAAAACTGCATTAAATGTTGCAGAATATATATAAATATATATATATATATATATATTTTGAGAAACAAACGTTGCAGAAATTTCAAATTGCGAATAATGTAGATATAAGAGTGCAAAAGGCATTCAAAAAATTCACTTGATCACTTCTTTGCAATGAATAATGTACCAAAAAAAATTTCAAAAAAATAAAATTAAAGGGTAAACTTTGTATTATAATTTGAATATAGGTTCGAGATAGCAATAATTAAAAATAATAATTACCTAAACAATTAGAATTTTCCATTAAAATTTTCTCCAAAAAAAAAAAAAAAAATTTCCCATTAAAATAATAACAATTCAGACAAGCTGCTTGCCAAATGCGAAAAGGTTGGAGTTACCAAAAGAGTGAAGACCCATTTTTTGAGGAATATAATTCGTAGCTACTGTACCACTCTTTTTTTTTTTTTTTTTTTCATTATTATTTTTTTTAATTTATAATTCCATTGTTCTCCTTGCACTATCAATTCAAGCAAGATTTCTAAAAAAAAAAAAAAAAAGGCACCATCACCTGATAATAAAGAACTGAAATTACAAGATTATCCACCCCTCAAAAAATGGGGTTTTGAAACAACCCAAATATAGCTGTTGAACTGGAAATTGTTTTTTCTAAATTAATAATTTAAAAATAATACTAACAAAAAGAGGACACCTTACAAGGAAAAGTTACTATTTATAAAGTTTTGTTGCACTTCCCTCTATTAATATTGTTGTTGATATTCAATGAAGTCTGAGTCAAGCAACTTGGTTGATCTACAACTACAAAAATTAGGTCATTTTGTAGTTGTACTCTGGTTATGTAATGTATTATAAACCCAGTTTAAAATGCTAATATTATTATTTTCGTATGTGTTCTAATAAGTATTACCGATTACTCAAAAAAAATGCTAATTAAAAAATAAAAATAAAAACGGTTGAAGTAACTAATTAAATAAACAAAATTAGTATAGCCGATGAAGAATTTTTCATACGTATTATGGTATTAGAACTAAGCGTCACGTCAGTTATTAGGGATTTTTTTTAATGAAATGTCTTAAAAAGGAAGGAGCTCGATCTCAATCTTAAAGTATTTAAATGGGTCGCTTAAGATATTGGTTTTCAAAAAAATCTAGGTAAGATATCACATGAATGTCTATTGGCATGTAATTTTCAATAAGATTACCAATAGTTTTTTTAATTTAGTGGCATTGTTTGGTGTTTTTAATGGAGAAGTTCACCTTCAAATTCTTGATCCTCTCTAATTTTTTTTTCTTGAAAAATTAAAAAAGATAAAAAAAAAAAAAGAAAGAAAGAAAAGATATAAGATCAATATATTAAATTAGATTTCATTAGGGGTGGCAAAATTAGATTTGACTCGCAAACCCACCACAACACGACACAACACGAAATTAATTAGCAGGTTATGGGTTAAGGTTTAATGAGTTCGTGTCATATTTGGGTTGACACAATGGACTAATTTGATAAATGGGTTGGATTAGTGTTCAACCTATAGAACTCATTTAACCCGTCTGACCCGTTTAATTAATGAAATTTTACCAATATGCCCTTCAAACCATAGGTATATAAACTTATTAGTTGTTGTGGTTTATTATCTTTGACATATTGTAATTGATTATTTGTGATATTGAGATATGTTTTTGTTTTAAATGATTATTTGTGATGTAATTACTTATTGGTTTTGAATTTTATATTTAAAATATTTATTTGTTTGTTTTTTCATAAATTTTTTTCTTAATTTTGATAAAATTAGATAAACAGGTCGACACGACTGACCCGTTTAATAAATTGGTCGTGTTAAGGTTGAGGAATCTTGACCCATTTAATAAACATGTCAGGTTAATATTGATTCATATAGTCGGATACGCATGAGTTAACACAACTCGAATCTGACACATGAACACGAATTGTCACCCCTAGATTTCATAATATAAATCTGCAAATATAGAAAATACTGGAAATACCACAAAAATATATGATGAAGTAAACTATATTATATATATAATATATATAAAAAAATATAAGGAAAATTTTGAGAATTTATCAATAAATATATATATATATATATATATATATATATCAACCTGGTAAAACAATCAAATATATATCATCAGCTACCATAGAAAATCAACTAATATTAATATCTAGATGTCGTTTTTTGGCTACAATATCTAGATAAAAAACAATATCTAGATATTGTTGAGATATCAATAACAATAGCCTAATCCAGTTCTCTTATATGTGAAAAATATATATAAAAATAAATAAATTCTCTCATGTGACCCATATTTTTGGCTTAGCAAACCTTGCCTAATATGTATAATATAATCAGTAAAGGTTTGGGATTTTTTTTTCTTTTAAACTTTTTGTGGGGTTCCTTACCTAATAATTTCCTTTAGCAAGTTTTTTTCCCCTTAACCCTCATCTAATAGACGAATTCTAAGACATCTCCTATTTATTTATTTATTTATTTTTATTTTTGAGAATCTAGATATCTCCTATTTAAAAGCATATATGCATCTCCATGTATTACTTCCAAAAAAAAAAAAACTTTAATTCTTCCTTAATTTATTTATATGGTTGCCATTTACGAAGGCATAAAATCATTGAAATGGGGTATGTGATTGTGATCCTTAACTATAACCTTCGATATATTTTAACCAATAACCTCCTATATTATTTTTTGATAATATCTAGTCATTATTTTCATCTGATAATTCGGAAACCTAATTTTGTTGAAAGTTTAATGTTCCAACAAACACGAGAGCGTTATTTTTGGGATGCACCAAAATTTAGACATAGACTTCTGTGAGTTACATTTAACTAAACATAGATACTCTTCTACGTATTGATTACAAATCACCGACAAGCTTGGGCAACTTCTAGATTTGCATTTATATTCTCATTTACAGAGAAAATTAAATGTACGTAAACCACAAGTCACAACACGAATATAGAACGAAGAATGACTACGTACAATTGAAAGTCCTTTCACCAAACCTACCTGAAAAATATTTACAAATATGGTGTTTTCTACTGATTTACAAATATATATATATATATATATATACTAGTCGCTAACCTGTGCATTATTTAAATCAAATGTTAACATGTTCAGATTTAAAGATTTCTCAAATTTCAATTATTTAAAGCTAAATTGGCTCTAATATAAGATGAAACATGTAATATTATGAAGTAATATTAAAAATGAGATAAATACAAATATTATGAAGTAATATATTACAATAATCATAATGTGCTCTTACATTTGGTATAATAAGTATTACAAAAGAACCAATAAATATAATAAATATATAATTGTGCTTACATCTTCAAGCTTTATCCAATACTTTTCAAGAATGTATTTCCTCCCTTTCTTAGGCTCTTCTCTTTTCTCAACTTTTTCAAGCTACTTAATTTTTCGCCAAATTAGTATCAAGTATAACACCAACTTATACCAATTCATCAAAGATTTACAATGTAAAACTAAACACTCTTAATGTCAATAAATTTCATAATAACCCCACCCCAATTTATTCTACAATTTGATATCCAATTCTCTTTTAATAGCATCCAATGATTCATTGTATATTAATAATTGATGAAAATTTTTAAATAATAATAATTTATATCAATACCTGTAAGCTCCTTCAACAAAATCACCAAGCAAGTCCAATTGCTTCCACTAACAGTACTGAATAGAACCTATAAAACTGTATAAAAACACATAAAAGAACTAAATAGAATTTATATGCCAACAAATAACTAATTAAAAAAAAAAAAAATCTATCTCTACCTTTCAACAGCAACCATCATAAAAGGATTGAAGAAAAAAGAATTAAAAGTAAATTACAATAGTAGATACTCAGTTGAATGAATTAAACCCTTAAAAAAGGTGTGTATGCAACATGTATTCCTCCTCCTCCTCATTCATAAATGGATTTCTTTTATGTCCACATCCAATTAATTACATGACCCAGCCAGCAGCAAGAATTATTTCTAATAGTACTGAATAGACAATCACTTTTAAGTGAATGCATTAACACCACTCACAATTTTACATGAAATTTATATCAATACATATAAGCTTCTTCAGCAAAACTTGACATTTATCAAAATTCATCACATACCACTATAAATTGATGCAAGAAGGTCACTCCTAAAAATAAATGATTTCTAAACATCATAACATAATGAAAATGATAAATGTAAAAGTCTATAGAATAACACATAGGAATGTAATGAAAACAATAGTGTGAACCGTGAATCAAATTTTAAAGTAAATTTACATATGGTTTATCATATTTGTGGTTTTCTTACTAAGTCTTAGTGATACCCATTGAGAAGCTTCAAACAGGGCAAAAAAAATAAATAAATAAAAATTAGAAAAAAAAAAAAAAACAAAACAAAACAAAGAAAAGCCTTTTACAAACCTTTTCTTTTAAAGATATATAGATAATAGGTCATATAGTATCAATTGATTTGTGGTAAATTATGATGAAATAAGCTTCAAGGCCCCAATATTTATAATTCACTTAAGTCAGAAAGTAAATTCCCAAAGTCATAATCTGTTTATTCTAAAGACAACCACACAAAAATACATGTAAACACTAACAGTTCTATATAAATAAAATTAAAACTTAAAGAAATAAAAATTGAAAGAAGAAGATGAAGAATAAGAAATATTAGAAGAAATTCTTACCCCAAAATTCTCAGCCACAAGTTCATGTTGTCTTTCCCACCATGCCTCTTGCTTTTGCACGTCCTCTACAAAACTCACTCTAACTTGAAACACCTAAGCAATCCCAACCAAAACGAAAATATCACCCATTGAAAAACCATAAAAGAGTCAAACTTTACACATATAAATAGAGAAAAAAGACAAACTTTACACACATACACATACATGGAGAAAGACAGAGACCTTGCAGGTAGTGTAGATATCAATGGTTTGAACTGAAAATTAAAAGGGGCTATACAAAGGTCTGAAATAGGTGGACAACCTAGGTGCTTTGGTTGGGATATTGAACAGCATTATCGCTACAGTGGGAAGAATCAGCAAAAAAACATCAAGGTATAAGACTCATCATATTCTAATAATTACGAAAATCCTTGTAGTAAACAAAACAATTAACATGTTGTATTGGCATGAAAAAAAAAACAATAAATAATCCAAACGAAAATAGAGGATTTCCATAAAATAAACATAAAAAAATTTCCAAGCTTTTTATTTATTTATTTTGACTTCACTCAGACAATTGTCAATGCGTCCAATAATTTGAATTATCTAAACCCTCTACATCTAAACCCATCAATCTATGAATTCAATTGTAATTCACCCATGATCCAATTCTACGCATCACGTATGAAAATAATAATAATAATAGCAAAGTAATGTAAATCTAGAACCAATAACCAAATATTAAAGAAAGAATCTTCCACCTCTAGAGGAAGAAGCCCAAGTTTGAAAACCCACTAAAGTGTTCGACTTCTACCACAATAAGATATAAAGCCTGGCAAACTAAAGGCCAATCATTCAGCCATAGCAACCCAAAACACCAAAAGTAAATAATAACAAGGCAAGACATTGGAGAAGAAGCTTAGGTCTGCAACCAAACAAAGAATCAAACAAAACCCCTCAAAAAATCTATTTGGGTTTCTCATAACCGACCCTAAAAGCCCAATCTTTATGACCAATCTTGAATCTATGACAATACTCCATGACTCATGGCTTCTTTACTTAGTTTGTCATTTTTTAGGATTGTGAGAAACCAATCAACAAAAGGAAAAAAGTAGACTTACAATTATGAAGCGAAATTAAGAACCAAGGGAGTTATACACAGTAGCCATACCCTCTGCCACGGCTAGGATAGTGGTTTGTTTGGTGATGCCTTCTTTCTATCTCGGACCTGACAGTGTGGGGATGGCTTCTTAGCAGGATTGATTTTCAGTGTTGGGTTTTGTGGAAGGAGAAGGTAAAGAATAGAGAAGAGAGAGGAACGACAGAGCGTGGGTCTACGTTTTGGAGGAAGGATAAGGCAGAGCGTGGGTTAGGGTTTTAAAATATATATTTGTGTTTATCGGGTTTTAGAATATGGCTTTTTTTTTTAATACTGTGCTGATGTGGAAAATTGTTGGAGCTTCAGAAGTTTCGGTTATATATATATATATATATATATTAATAAGGATTATATTAATACAATTTTTTTTTTATATTATTGAAACTAGGGTCCTAATCCTTTCAGCCAAAAATAAAGAAAAAATACATCTCATTTTTTTTTTTTTTATATTGTGTATTTTTAAATTTGGGTAGAGCTTTATTGGATTGAAAAAAAAAAAAAAAACTTTCAAATTGTATGATACTATTATTTTAGTTGATGTTATATTGTTATTATGAAATTTTTTTATGTAGAATTTATTTGTTTTTAATTTTTATAATTTATATGCTTATAAATATCAAATTATATTAATAATTTTGGGTCATGTTTTCTAAATGGGTTGTGTATGTATCAACCTGATAGACCAAAAACGAATTGACTCATTGTGATTAATTAACTAATTAATTTAGCCAACTATATTAATTAAATTAATTAACATGCAAACACGTGGTAGCACAAACAAATCACTAAATAACTAAATATGCAGCGGAAATTAAATGACACGGTGATTTGTTTACGAATGGGGAAAACTTGACAGCAAAAACCCTACCGGGTGATTTTCAAGTCACCACTCTCGAAACTCCACTATTATCACAACAAGCGGTTACAAGTAAAGGAATCCCAAGTTCCTTACCAACCTACGGTTGAACCTTTACCCTAATACCAATTGGGCTTGTTCTGTAGTGATAGTTCCCCCTTTTAATGCACGACTCCCAAGTACGTGACTAACCAATGCGTGGATCTCAGTACACGACTTCAACACCAACTGAAAGAGAGGTTGGCTATAAGTTCTTCAGTTCATCCTACACGATGAAGATCAAGAAGATGCTTGGTCACAAAACCCAAAGGTGCACATACACAGCAACTTTTTCAAGAAGAGATGAACTAGGGCAAAAACTTCGTCTCTGGTCACAATTTGCTTAAACAGAGTGTTCTCAATACTTGTGCAACTTGTGAACTGGGGAAGGATCTTCCAACTTGTGAACTTGGAAGATCCTTTCCTTTGATTGAACCCTTGAATCGGAAGTAAGGGGGAAGGATTGAACCCGTTCAAGTTCGAAAGGAACATGAGGGCTTTCAGAAGATCTCTAAGAGGAGTAAGAGAGGATTGAAGCTGATTTTGGCTTCCAGCTACTATCATGCCGTTGCTCTGTTGAGTGGCTAACCACTTAGAGCAATTTGGTCAAGTATGACCGGCAGCTCCACAATGATGACAGAGATGCTGCTTCTTCTGCTTTGGCTTTTGAGAGTTAGCCTTCTTAGCCCTAGGGTTTTTAATATCTTTCTTATCCTGTTTAGGGGGTGCTCCTAAGATAGATTTACCCTTGTCAAGGTTCTCACTAGCTAATTCAGTTTTAACATCAGTGTTTTTAATTTCAGTATTATTAGCAGTAGAAACAAAAACAGTAGCACTAGTAGAAGCAGTATTAGAGGAAGAAAGACCATTCCCTAAACCTGTTTGATCTGAAGCAGATTTCTGATTGCTGAGCATCTTATCAAGTTTTGCACTTGAAGTCCTCTCCAATTGGGCTCTGACTTGAAACAACTCCGCTTCAAGCTTCTTAGTCTTTTCAGCCAAGAAATTGTTCTCAAACCTTAGTGTACCAATTGTTTGATTAGCATCATCAAATTTTGTGGAAAGCTCTTCACGATCAAGTTCCACATCACTGAGCTTCTTAGTGGCCAGCATATATAGTTTCTCATGCTTCTCAGAGAGCTTGTATAATTTCTCATACGCTGAATGGATATCATCTTGATCATCCATCTTCTCACACTTAGAATCCACCAATTCTTCTTCTTCTTCCACTTCATCAACAATCCCTTCAGTAGGATTGACTGTGGCAGTAAAGGCATTCAAGATTCCGTCATCTTCATCATCGAAATCATCCTCAGGCTAAGTGTCACTCAAGGTTGCAGCAAGTGCATTCAACGCTCTGCTATTGAAGTTTGCCGCCTTGATCTTGGCTTCATCCTAATCGGTCGGCGCTTCCTTTGGCTTAGTCCAGCCAATCTCTACAGCTTGCCACACTTTTTCATCTAAAGACTGCAAGAAAACTCTCATGTGTACCTTCTAGTATGCATAGTTAGTGCCATCAAATAAAGGAGGTATGATTAATGATTTTCCTCTATCCATGACAAACAGGGGTCAATGGATCAACACAGCAAAGATTAAACCTAATCAAAGTGTGACTGCTCTGATACCACTTGATAGGCCAAAAATGAATTGACCCCTTGTGATTAATTAACCAATTAATTTAGCCAAGTATATTAATTAAGTTAATTAACATGCAAACGCGTGGTAGCACAAACAAATCACCAAATAACTAAATATGGAGCGGAAATTAAATGATACAGTGATTTGTTTACGAATGGGAAAAACCTGACGGCAAAAACTCCACCGGGTGATTTTCAAGTCACTACTCCCGAAACTCCACTATTATCACAACAAGCGGTTACAAGTAAAGGAATCCCAAGTACCTTACCAACCTACAATTGAACCCTTACCCCAATACCCAATTGGGCTTGTTCTGTAGTGACAGTTCCCCCTTTTGATGCACGGCTCCCAAGTACGTGACTAACCAATGCGCGAAAAACAGTACGTGACTTCAACACCAACTGAAAGAGAGGTTGGCTGCAAAGTTCTTCAGTTCATCCTACACGATGAAGATTAAGAAGATGCTTGGTCACAAAACCTAAAGGTGCACATACACAGCAACTTTTTCAAGAAGAGATGAATTAGGGCAAGAACTTCGTCTCCGGTCACAATTTGCTTGAATAGAGTGTTCTCAATGCTTGTGCAACTTGTGAACTGTTTGATGGCCTTTAGAACAATCTTTTTATATGTTTAGGATTAGAAGAAAAGAAGGCCCAAAGACATATTCACGGATCCCAAGAAATCAGATCAGAATTCTGAATTTCTTAAATCTCGACAGATAGAAGGTGTCGAGCAGCTGTCGAGTAGGTGTCAAGCTTACGGGCTTGAGACAACATTCTTTACGCTCGATAGATGCAGTTGTCGAGCCAGCTGTCGAGCTTTAGTGAATTTGCACTATCAGCTTGTTTTTCTTGGATAGACTTGATGACTTCAACACTTGATTTTGAAACCTTGTTTCTCAAGTATTAAAAACACCTAGAACTACCCAATTACAAGTAAAGTGCGTTTTGTCAAAGGAATAACCAATTATATAAAAGAATGATATATGTTCTTAATGAGTGAACCACATATGTCCTAACACAACCCAACTGGGATTGCACAACATTTTATTTTATTTTTTTTGGCTAAAATACAAATTGACCCTCTAAATTTCTTCAGATTTCATTTCAGTCTTCCAACTTTAGCTTTTGTTCATTTCAATCATCTAAGTTTCAAATTTATTCAATTAAGGCATTTCCATAAACTTTTGTTAAAATTTTTTGAAAAAAAATGGAAAATATTTTTCAATCATTAATTGAATTTTTTAATTTAAAATTTTTGAAGAATAGTGTTAATTTAAAATGGAGGATATTGTTAAATGAGATGCCATCATTAGATGATGATATTTAAATGAGATACTTTAAATTGCCATATAAATTAAGTTTTCCAACCCTCCAGCCTTCACCTCCAATATAAATTAAGTTTACAATCCCCATTTATTTAGGATTAACAAACTGTCAATGAAGATAAGATACAAAATCATTGTTTCATAATATATTACAATGCAATTATTATTAGTTTTTTGTTGCAATGATGTTCTATTTCAATCCATAACATCATAGCATCTATAATTTTTTTTTTTTTTAAAGAAAAAAGAAAAAATCATCTTCCACTTTGTTGCGACTTTTAGTTTTGATAATATTTGTTAGGTTCTAAAGATTTATGAATTTGTGTATTTAGAACTCTAATTTGTATTGTTGGCAAACCATGATCAAAATAGGTTCTTTAGTCTTGTTTAGGCTTGCTCAAAGTTGTGTCTTTCTTGTAAAGTTGGAATCGAGAGGCTGCAGATGCATTGGTGCATTTCGGCCTGGCTCGATCGATCGAAAGAAAGACTCGATCGATCGAATCTCGGGTAGAATGCTTTTCTGCAGAATTTTCTGACTTAGCCCTAACTCATTAAACGTTTTGGGTTTTCTGTTTTTACCGTAGGTATAAAAGGCAAAACCCTAGCCACATTTTTAGAGTTGCTCCTATTGTATTGTTGCTCATACTTTTCTGTTTTGTGTAAATCTCTTGTGAGATCTAGAGGAGTTTTCCTTTACACAAAGTTTAGGGTTTTCAAGGTAGAGATAGTATCAACATCTTGATGATCAACTCGGTTGCTGCCATTGGAGCTTAAAGAATAACAAGCGTGGGTGCTTGTAGCTGATTGGAGAATCCAAGAAAGAAGGAGTCCGTGGATTCGGAGCTTGCACGTGGTCGTGTCAGTAAGTTCTACTGGTGGGTAGCATTAGGAAGTCAAGCGGGGAGCTTGTAAGTCCTTTTGAATGAACTTCGATTCTTTTGCATAGTGGTTTCAGGTTTACCTTGAGGATAGCTAGGTCAAATCCTCCACAAGTTTTTACCGTGTGGTTTCCTGGGTGATCATATCATTGTGTTATTTATTATTCTGCTGCTTTATATTTTTGATATGATTGTATGTTTGTGATAACCTAGAATTGCATAATTTGACTAAGTTAATCACTTGACTAATTAACTAGGTTAATTCGGTTGGTTTAAGTGGTCTAAAACCGTTCAAGTGGTATCAGAGCGGGTAGCTCTCTTGTTTGAGATTTTTTGATCTCTGAGCTGATCCTTGACCCTTGTTGTCATGGATTCTTGGAAAATCTTTTTGCTTATATGTCAACTTGTCTACTTGTTGTCTTTGCCTTCTATTGTTTTTGTTAAATCTTTCCTTGAGTATCTTGGCATGATCATATGTGATAAGAATTATGTATGTTATACTACTTTAACTGCCTTAAAGGCACGTAATTCTTGTCTTTGGCATTTGGATAGTGGTTGTTCCAAGCATATGACAAGAAATAAAGGTTTATTCAAAACACTCTTTGAAGGAAAGATTAGAACAATCATTTTTAGAGATGGAAACAAATCTGTGATCAGAGGCATTGGTACTGTGGACATTCTAGGATTGCCAGTGTTTGAAGATGTTTGGTATGTTAATGGATTGAAGGCCAATTTACTCAGCATAAGTCAGATTTGCGAGAATGGATTAAATGTTCTTTTCATCGAGTATAAATGTGAGATACTTGATGGAGGAGGTGACTGTATGTGTGTTGGTGTAAGGACAGCTGACAACTGTTATGGCATAACACCAAGTGTAAACAACAAGTGCTTTAGTGCAAAGATTGATCAAGTTGATTTATGGCATTAACGGTTGGGGCATGCCAGCCTTAAGCAGTTAGAGAAGATTTCCAAATGTGAGGCAGTTATCGGTTTACCTAAGTTTGATAAGATAGATAAGTGCATTTGTGGACCATGTCAGATAGGTAAACAAGTAAAATCCAAGCATCCGTCTGTGACTAGTGTTCAAACTTCAAGACCTTTAGAGTTATTACACATTGTTCTTATGGGTCCTGCCAGAGTTCAAAGTTTGGGTGGAAAAAAGTATATTCTAGTTGTTGTGGATGACTTTACTAGATATACTTGGGTTGTGCCTTTGAAGGATAAAGCTGAGGCTCCTAAGAAGATGATACATCTGTGCAAGAAATTGCAGGTTGAGAAAGATACTGTGATAGCTAGAATCAGAAGTGATCATGAAAGAGAATTTGAGAATACCAAGCTGGCTACTTTCTGCAATGATCAAGGCACTCATCAAGAGTTCTCATCGCCCAAGACACCTCAACAGAATGGGATTGTGGAAAGTAAAAACAGGGTTGTTCAGGAGATGGCACGGGTCATGCTACATAACAAAAAGTTGCCAAAATCCTTCTGGGGAGAAGCAGTCAACACTGCTTGCCATGCACTCAACCGGGTGTATTTTAGACCTGACTCCAAGAAAACTCCCTATGAACTCTGGAGGGGGAAGAAACATGTTGTCAAATAATTCAGGATATTTGGCAGTGACTGTTACATTCTACGTGATAGAGAGAACCTAGAAAAGTTTGATGCAAAAAGTGACAAAGGATACTTTCTAGGATACTCTTCCACTAGTAAAGCTTATAGAGTGTACAACCTGAGAACCAAAACAGTCATGGAATCTTCAAATGTTGTAATAAATGATGAAGTGTGTTCATAAGCACTTTCAGAAAGCACTGCTCCTGCTCAAGATAAGTCTCTAGAAGTTGATGATTCACTTCCTGCTGAGTATGTGGGAAAACATAGTGAAGAAGAGCTGTTGGTGTTGAATGATACAGTCTCAGTACCATCAAGTTCAGAACCATCCACTCCGGTTCATGACCCTCGACAGATACAAAGTGAGCTCAGTCCTCCATCTGAACAAAAAGGTACCACCATTTCTCTAGTTAAAGGTCCATCCTCTAGAGTGAGATTGAATCATCCTCCCACAAATATATTGGGTAGTCTGAATGATAACATGAGATTGAGATCAAAAGCCTTGAATGTGATTACTTACTCATGTTATCTGTCACAATTTGAACCGAAAAAGGTGGATGAAGCACTTCAAGATGCTAATTGGGTAAATTCCATGCATGAAGAACTTCATCAATTCGTTCGAAATGATGTGTGGGAATTAGTTCCTAGGCCGAATAGTGTAAATGTGATTGGAACTAAATGGGTCTTTAAGAACAAGTAAGATGAACATGTCACTGTGATAAGAAACAAGTCAAGACTTGTTGCACAAGGGTACACACAAGTGGAAGGAATTGACTTTGATGAGACCTTTGCACCAGTAGCAAGGTTAGAATCCATTCAGATACTGTTGGCCATAGCAAGTCATCTAAACTTCAAGTTGTATCAAATGGATGTCAAGAGTGCTTTCTTAAATGGGATGTTACAAGAAGAGGTATATGTTGAGCAACCTAAGGGATTTGTTGATCCTCACAGACTGGATAATGTCTACAAGTTGAAGAGAGCCCTCTATGGTTTGAAGCAAGCTCCTAGGGCTTGGTATGATAGATTGACTGCATATCTCACTGAGCATGGATTCAAAAGGGGATTTGCAGATACAACTCTCTTCATAAGAAAGGATAAGACTGGTTTTGTTGTAGCTCAAATTTATGTTGATGACATTGTTTTTGGTGCTACTAATGACTCTCTTACTCATTTTTTACAGATGAAATGAAGGCGATGTTTGAAATGAGCATGGTTGGTGAACTGACTTACTTTTTGGGATTGTAGGTAAAGCAAACAGAGTCAGGAATCTACATCAATCAAGCTAAATATGCAAGAAATCTAGTCAAAAGATTTAGACTGGACAAGGCTGCTCATGCTAGAACACCAATGGCTGCTAATGCAAAATTAATAATTGATCCATCAGGTGAGTCTGTTGATGTTACTTTGTATAGAAGAATGATTGGATGTCTTTTGTATTTAACTGCTAGTCAGCCTGATATTTCTTTTAGTGTTGGTGTTTGCTCTAGATTTCAGTCTAATCCTAAGGTTTCTCATTTAAATGTTGTTAAAAGAATTATAAAATATGTGAGTGGAACCTGTGATTATGGATTATTTTATAGCAAAGAGTCTAATTTGTCTCTTACTGGTTTTTCTGATTCTAGTTGGGTTGGGAATGCTGATGACAGAAAAAGCACCACTGGGGGGTGTTTTTATGTTGGAGCCAATCTTGTGGCTTGGATGAGTAAGAAGCAAAATTCTGTTTCTTTAATCACTGTTGAGGCAGAATATATTGCTACTGGGAGTTGTTGCTCTCAACTCCTCTAGATGAAAAAGCTTTTGAGTGATTATGGGATTCCTCAAGACACCATGGTTGTCTATTGTGATAATTCTAGTGCCATAGATATATCTAAGAATCCTGTTCAGCATTCTAAGACCAAACACATTGAACTTAGATATCACTTCATTAGGGATTTGGTTGAAAAGAAAATTGTTGTTCTTGAGTATATCCCTACTGAACGTCAAAACGCTGACATCTTCACCAAACCTCTTGATGGAAGTAAGTTTGAGACACTTCGTCAAGTAATTGGTGTGCTTAGGTGTCCCTAGTCTCTTTTGGTTTTCTTGGTCCTTATGCTTCATTGCTCATTCCTTTGTGACCATTGTTCTTTGGTTTTTGTTGTTTTTGTTTGTTTCTAGGATCTGCATTGCATTACATTCATGCTTTTCATTCTAGGATTTATTTGTTTTCTCTTTTAAAATTTAAAAAAAAAATAATAAAAAAAAGGAGAAAAGCAAATTGTGTTTGGCACTATTTTTCTTGGTCTTTGAAAACAAGGTTGGTCAATTTATTTACACATAACATGTCTTGTGTACCTGGTTTAGCTTTGATGAACTTATTTATTGCACTTTACTAGCTGAAGCTTTGTAGTGCATGTTGTGTGGGAAAGATGTTTATGGTGTTTATCACTTTGTCTTAATCTTGAAGTCACATGTTATTTGACTGTCGGACTTGATCATTTTGAGAAAGGCATAAATAACCATCTCATCACTGTTCACTAGCCAATCATGAACACCTTAGTGCATATCATAAGATTTTGTGCTCGAGAAAGTATAGCACATGCACAAAAAAAAACATAAGGTGTAGCCTCGATTAATTGATTGATAATGAAAACTGGTGTGTACGATTAGGCTTGATGCCAATTCACATAATTAAAACTGATGTGTACTATTAGGCTTGATGCCAAATGTCATCTAATAATGGGGCAAACTTCAAGAAACTTACATGATTGCAAGCTTATGTTCTAGGAGATGTGGGAGTTATATGATGTAACTCTTTAGGTGATAGTCTCTTTTGAATTCTATATGATGGATTTTGTAGACTTTGTGATTGATTGTTATTCACTTATCACCTCACATGTATCTCAAGCTTTTTCTAGTTGTACACACTACACAAGTTACTCTTTGCTAAACACTGTACATGTTATTGTATGTGTTTTTGGTTTGACCAACCAAGTTTGAAAATATCTTGAGAATTTTGCACAACATATTTGTTGTTTGAAGAATTTAAAGGAAGAATGATTGAAATTTTCTTTGGAGAAATTGGTATTAAAACTTGGGTTTTTGAAAAAGCATTCCATCTCATACTCATGCATTTTGTTTTATCAATTTTAATGCGTTGAGGAGTTGTTTTTCAAAATGTGGTTTGTGTTTTCAAAAGTGTAATTTTTCTCAAAAATGTTGTGAGCTGCTGCCTCTTTCGATCGATCCAATCTGTTTTTTGATCGATCGAAAATACTTAAAATTCTTTTAGAAATCTCGGATTGATTCGATCGATCGAATGTATTTTTCGATCAATCAAATATCGTGAATCCAGTTTTTTAAAAACTCTGATATGACTTTTTCAAAGTCACTTTTCAAAAGTTTTTCAAACTTTTTCTTCTCTCTCCGACTAGGCAAGGCTCTACAACGATTTTTTTGTCGTTTTCTCCCGAATCTTTTGCAAGATTTCTCTTTCCTCAAGCCGGTATGTCTTTTTTGTCCTTCCTTTTGAGTTTATTTTCATGTTTTCATGCATTTTTCATGCATTATACATTCAAATGTTCGAACTATTCATTTTTGGGATTTTTGTTGATTCAAGCCCTATTTTGTGAAATTGATCAATGGGTTTTTGTGGGGACATGATATAAACATGATATTGATGGTTTGATTTGATAAATTTTGGGTTTTGAGAAAAATTAGCATTCTAGGGCTCGTATTGAATCTAAATTGGGGATTTTGTTCAATTATGTTGAAATTGATGAAATTGGCTTGTTGTTTTGATGAAATTAGGCATTATAATCTATGTGTTGTCAATTCATCAAATATGTTTCAAAATTTTCAAGTGGTTTTTCAAATTTTTGGGGTTTTTGTTAGAAACTCTATGCTCAAGCCAATTTTATGCAATTGAACTGAATTTGAACTTGTTTTAACTGCATTATTACATGCATCATGACATTGTAATTGTTCATGCATCATATAGATTTTTGGCCTATATTTTTTTGTGCTGACTTGCAATCTGCCTTTGGTTTTGTTTTTTATGTTCTTTTGGTTTTCTCTTTGTGTTTTTGTCCTTTCCTTAGTACTATGCCTAGGAAGACTAGGGCTCGTAGGTCTATTTCGTCACCTACTCCTTCCCCTCCTCCCTTTGACTTAGAGAGGTTTCCTAGTGAGCAAAATCAAGAGATTTATGATAAGCTGAACCTTAGGAGGAAGATATGGTCTGAGCGTTCTGTCATCTTAGATGAGCTAGATCTTGCCATTAGGGCAAACTTTGAGCGTAGGGGCTGGATACCCTTGGTGGATATTTCTAATCCTCCTCCACCTGCTACCTTGATTAGAGAGTTCTTTTCAAACATCTCGATCCGTGTCTATGATTCCAACACTTTGGTAAAGAGTTGGATACGAGGCGTAGAGTACACCATTACTCCTAAGGTAGTGGCTGATGCTCTAGGGGTACCTTTGGTCCAGCACCCAGTCTACCCGTATGATGAGTCTCCTCTGTTGAGTGATGTCATGTCTTACATCACTGGGTCTTCTATCCAGTGGGGTTTTGATCCTAGGATCACCACTGCTGAACTTTTTGAGTTACATTATCTCTTCTTTAGGATAGCGTGTCACTCTTTTTGGCCCATTTCTCATCTACACACCATTCCTCTCGAGCGGTGTGTCTTTTTGTATGCTCTTGTCACTAATGCTCCTATCAGTTTTCCCTATTTGTTCCTTTGTTCTTTGAACGAAGTTTATAGGAGTTCATCTTCGTCTCATGCTCTTGTTCATCCCATCTTTATCCATAGGATCTTGCTTTATCTTGGTCTAGATGATTTCCCTTCCTCTGAGCCTGTTCATGTTATTGCTCCTATAGGTGCATCTTTTCTTAGACAAAGGGTTGCTCACCTTCGAGTTGGCTCTAAACACCCTAGGTCTGAGCCTTCTGGTTTCACACCTCCTCCTTCTTCTTCTACAGGTCCTGCTGGTGAGGCTGTTCCTGATCCTGATGCTGCTGCTACTGCTGTTGTTCCTCCACCTCCATCGGATGACTTTGATATACGTTGTACATTGGAGACTGTCATGACCGTTCAGGCGGCTCATGGTCCGCTTTTAGTGGACTTATTTGACGAGATCTGTGCTTTTCGAGCTGATCTGGCGCATTTGCGTTCCCTCTTACCACCTCCTTTTGATGGCTTGCGATTGCTCTTTGGCATTCCGTCACAAAAAGGGGGAGTAGAGTTTTGTAGATGGTTTTGTAGATAGGGGGAGAGTTTTTTGTTTTGTGGAGCTAGTGGAGATGTTAGATTTGTATCTAGGTGCTTCACTTTGTATATCATTTTTTTTGGGGCTACTCATGTTAGAGGAAGTAACATTGTTTTTGATATACATGATATATACATGATTCTTGTTTCTTTGGATTCACTTTTATTGATTTATATTCATGAGATTATTCATTGATATTTGTGTTTATTATGTGTTGTGTGAATCATACAAGAATGTTATACCTGTTTATTTACTGTTTTCTGTCACACATGCGTTTATGCGTTTGTTGAGTGTTTCAGGAATATATAGGTTGATTCAATTGAGCTGCTGTCTACACTTGCAACTGATGGATAGTAGTTAGGATTGAATTTGAGTTTATGAGCATTTTTTTTGTAAAGGGCTTTTACTTGTAAACTTTGAGCTTTGTGTTTGTGTTTTGTCACGGATTACCAAAGGGGGAGTTTGTTAGGTTCTAAAGATTTATGAATTTGTGTATTTAGAACTCTAATTTGTATTGTTGGCAAACCATGATCAAAATAGGTTGTTTAGTCTTGTTTAGACTTGCTCAAAGTTGTGTCTTTCTTGTAAAGTTGGAATCGAGAGGCTGCAGATGCATTGGTGCATTTCGTCCTAGCTCGATCGATCGAAAGAAAGACTCGATCGATCGAAAGAAAGACTCGATCGATCGAATCTCAGGCAGAATGCTTTTCTGCAGAATTTTCCAACTCAGCCCTAACTCATTAAACGTTTTGGGTTTTCCATTTTTACCCTAGGTATAAAAGGCAAAACCCTAGCCACGTTTTTAGAGTTGCTCCTGTTGTATTGTTGCTCATACTTATCTGTTTTGTGTAAATCTCTTGTGAGATCTAGAGGAGTTTTCCTTTACACAAAGCTTAGGGTTTTCAAGGTAGAGATAGTATCAACATCTTAATGATCAACTCGGTTGCTGCCATTGGAGCTTAAAGAATAACAAGCGTGGGTGCTTGTAGCTGATTGGAGAATCCAAGAAAGGAGTCCGTGGATTCGAAGCTTGCACGTGGTCGTGTCAGTAAGTTCTACTGGTGGGTAGCATTAGGAAGTCAAGCGGGGAGCTTGTAAGTCCTTTTGTACGAACTTCGATTCTTTTGCATAGTGGATTCAGGTTTATTTTGAGGATAGCAAGGTCAAATCCTCCACAGGTTTTTACCGTGTGGTTTCTTGGGTGATCATATCATTGTGTTATTTATTATTCCGCTGCTTTATATTTTTGATATGATTGTATGTTTGTGACAATCTAGAATTGAATAATTTGACTAAGTTAATCACTTGGCTAATTAACTAGGTTAATCCGGTTGGTTTAAGGGGTCTAAAACCGTTCAATATTCATAGTTGAAAATGTTCGCTCTATAGTTTTCATTTTCTTCTCTCTCGGTTAGGCTGCTTAGCCGCATAAGATTTTTTTTTTTTTTTTTTTTTTTTTTTTTTTTTTTTTTTTTCAATGTGTGCATCTACAACTAGGTAAGAGAAAATTTATTTTGTTTAATTTTTTTTTCAAAAGTTGGGTTGTTTGATTTGGGTAAAACTGGTTAATGGGGCTTAAATTCTTTTTAGATTTGCTATTTAGTAATTTTTGTTATTATACTAATTTTTGGAGGGTTTGTTAATTTTGTTTTAAATTTTAGGTTTATAATTTTTTTTTTATGGTCTTTAAAAGGAATAATGATATTGTTAAGGGAGTGTAAGTATAATTTTATTGAAGGGTAAATTACAAATTACACCCCAAAAGTTTTGGAGTGTTTGGATTTTGATAGGCTAAAAATGTATTGACCCCTTGTGATGAATTAACCAATTAATTAGCCAAATTAATTAACTAATTCAATTTGCATACAATAACCGTGGTAGCATAAACAAATCACCAACTAAGTTAAAATGCAGCGGAAAATAAATTGACGCGGTGATTTGTTTACGAATGGGGAAAACCTAAATGGCTAAAATCCCACCGGGTGATTTTAAGGTCACCACTCTCGAAAATTCACTATTATCACAACAAGCGGTTACAAGTAAAGGAATCCCAATACCTTATACCAACCTACAGTTGAACCCTTACCCCAGTACCCAATTGGACTTGTTTTGTAGTGACAATCTCTCCTTTTAATGCACGGCTCCCAGTACGTGACTAACCAATTTGATGCGCAGATCCCAGTATGCAGCTTACTCACCAACTTGAGAAAGTTGTTGATTACAAAGTTCTTCAGTTCATCACCCGATGAAGACCATGAAACTCTTTGGTTACAAAATCCTACGGTGTATAAAAACAACAGCTTCTTGAATAGAAAAAGACGAACCAGAGCATATGTCTCCAGTTCACAATATATTTGTGAAAAACTTTTGCATTGAGTTGCATCAGCTGTGACAGCCCTTAATCCTTATATATGTTTAAGGTTGTGGGAAAAGAAAGCCCAAACATCTATTCACGAATTAGAGTGAAATCAGCTTTGAAAAACTAAATTTCATAAACCTCAACAGATAACCTGTCTATTGAGTAGCTGTCAAGTATCAGGCTGAAATAGCTTTTTAAACCTCGATAGATACTAGCTGTTGAGTTTTAAAATCCAGCACTTCTTCACATATTTCTTGGACAGACTTGCATGGTTTTAACACTTGATCTTGAAACCTTGTTCCTTGAAGCATTAAACACATCCTAGATCTACCAAATTACAAGTAAATTGCATTTTTTCAAAGGATTAGCCAATTCTATATTGACATATGTTCCTAACAATGATTCATATGTGTCCTAACAATCTCCCCATTTGGCAATCCGTGACAAAACCACAACAAACAAATTCACATATGAGAGAAGTCATAAATCACTCAACTCATACTCACTTGTTGAATACAATAAAATCTATCCTAACACAAACTCTTGAAAATTTTTGCAAGAAGAGAGTTCATGGCAAGAAGAATTTGACAACCTGTATTTCTGAAACATTTTAAACAAAACTTATCACGGCATCTTAGTATGAAATAGAAATAAAAAATTGCATACAATATATGAGATTCATGTGCATAAAGAGAGAAAAGAAACAAAACATGTAAAGATAGGTGAAAGAACTGTAATAACAACTTCATCATATATAAAACATCAAAAGTACAATGTTTGCTATCACAATGTAATAACAATGTATCTCTAAAAGAAGAAAAGAAAAAAATACGTAAGTCCTCACTACATCCTTCAAAAATATAGACACTCCCCCTAACAAAAATCTCTTATACTTACTCTCCCCCGATGTATATGACTACTCTTATATCAAAACTACTCCCCTTTTTTTGTCACAAGTGACAAAAGGTAAGTAAATCAAGTAGACATCTTATCATCACTAGGTGAGCTAGCATCCTCATCCTTATCATCATCATTGTCGTCGGAGTCACTGTCATCGTCCTCGACCTCAGATGCCTCTAGAGAAGGAGGGGGAGACTCCACGAAGCCACCAAGGTGAGTCTGCCGTATAGCAATATAGCCGACATAGGTGTTCACCTAATACAACTCATCACTGAGTGTGTCAAGGCGAGCATCCATACGCTACAGCTGCACCATGACCTCCTCGAGGGTCACACCACCCACCAATGAAGAAGGTGAAGATGTGGAAGGAGCAGAAGAAGCTGGAAGAGCTGCTGTCTCTGTCCGTGGCCGCTTCGGTCGAAGTTGGGCCTCACTCCATTTGATAGTAGCTGCATCTATGGCACACATGCTTAAGAAATGAGGAGACGCGGGATAAGAGACAAAAAAATGGCGAAGGATCCGCATGATAGCCAAAGGAAAAATAAGCTTATCACGGGTCGCATATCCCTATAGACATCTATGAGGGATAGGATGAAGGAAGAGGGAAAATCAATAGAAAGTCCCTCAAGAAGGGATAGCAAAAGTCAAGCACAAGACTCTGTGATGGAGTTATAGTGAGACAATGGATGGATAATGAATGTCATCACCATGTTAAGGAATCTTGGACCTTTTGCAAAGCCCGAGCAAGGGATGTTTTAACAGTCACCCCAAGATGAAAGTGTCTCACAAAATAAAGACGAGAGTTCGTCTTTGGACACAGTCCTCAGATGATCGTAGCTAGGGTAGTCAAGATGCATTACCCTAGGAATGTGTAGCACCTCGGATACAATATCCGGAATAACTAAGATGCACATACCTCAAACGTCAGTAATAAAATGAGGTACTGAAGTATCGAATCCGTGCATATTGGAGTAAAACTCCTATATGATCACGAAGGGACAAGTGACCGAGATGCCACACAGTAACTCTCAACCCCGACTGTAGATGATAGTGGGAAGTTTAGTATCGAAAAAATTTGATAGAACAACTTGGCGTTTCGAATGAATACCGCATCATGAAAAGTTCTCCAAGAAGTCTGACTTGGCCTTTTCATCATGGAACCTGACATGGAAGGGGGTAGGATCAGAGGAAGATGCCCTGGAATGAAGAGGGTTTTGGGACGAAGTTGATTTTTGTTTAGGTGCCATAGAGCAACTAACCAAAAGAGAGAGAGAGAGAGAGAGAGAGAGAGAGAAAGAGAGAGAAACACGCATAAAAACACCAACACAAATCAATATCAAAATAAAGAAAAATGAAGGTACGTATGTATGAAAAATGCCTGAACATATGACATGCAAACTTAAAAACATCATGGGCTCAGCCTAATCCAAACCTACCAGCACACATCATTACAACAAAGTAAACACACATCTAAAATGCATGAAACATTGTTGTAACTTGATGTGATGCAATGCTTGATGTTTAAACTCATTTAAACAAAAACTCATCCCAAAAATTTCACAAAAACTCCAAAAAATTTTAAAAACCCCAAAGTTTATCAAAAAATCCAGAAGTTAGGCCAGAAACATGAAACGCATGACAAAGTGAAAGAAAGATCAATCTAGGCTGAAAATCTCTTGGGAATGAGGTTTGGAGGGAAAGAGAGGTGATTAGGAAGGTGAGGAGATGTTTTCTGTCGAGAGAGATCAAGGAGAAATGAAGAAAACATCGTGCGGACCCTATTTATAGGAACTCCAGTTTCTCAATGTATTGAGAGGTATCGAGATTTGTCAAGAATAAAAACATGAGAAATAGCTATCGAGAAGCTATCAAGGATCTGTCGAGAGGTGTCCATAGCAAAAGGGGCTCGATGGATCGAGAAGCTATCAAGCATCAAAAAAGTTCCTTGATGGATCAAGTAGCTATTGAGAAGCTATCGAGAATGCGATAAAAAAAAGTTAAAAGGGCTCGATAGATAGCCTAACTGTCAAGAGGTGTCCAGTAGCCGTTGAGATTACTTAAAAACAATTTTTCAAGAAAGAGAAAAATACAGACACGAATGCAATCAAACATGCTACTCAACCAAAGATCCAACCAACATTTTAAGCTCTCAAAATCATCTCCTAACAAGAAAAATGTCAAGCACATAAATCCAAAACACACACACACACACACACACACACACAACAAGTCTAACCAATTTTATATTTCAAAAACAACTTAAGACAGTTTAGTGAGCATACACTAATACATGTATTCCTTGTGATGGCCAAATTACATTGTACCTACACATGTATCAAAAGTAGCAAAGATTGTTGCGTGTTGTGTGTGAAAAACATCGCAAGATTGCATAAGTGTTTACATGTTATGACGATTTGAGATATGAAAAAATCATTTTAACTCACCCACAATCATAACTGTTTGATTGGGACTATCACCTTCGGGGTACATCTTATAACTCCCACATCTCCTAGAAGACACGCTTGCAATCTTAAAAAGCATTTTGATTCTTTTTGCTTTTTATTTTTCTTTGCATATTTTTCTTTTAAGCAAACCATGCATGGGCATATAAGAGATTGAAAAGAAATACCCAATGATGTTAAGGTTTTGACATTCCATTTTTGTTATGCCGAAGCATACAAATTTCATTTCATGATTGGCAGGCAACAGTGGTGAGATGCTTATTTATATCTTTCTCTGAAGATTTTCTATCCTTCCTGTCAAAAAGAGTGATACGAGTGTTAAGTACAAAAGATTACTTAATCATACTCATCACAAACACGAGCCACAAAGCTCACTTGCTTAGTTGTGCATAGAGATACTCATCTAAGCTACAAAAGATACAAAGTTTAGAAAATTTTGTTTCAATGGCCATCCAAGGTACTCAAGTACCAATGTTCACAAACACACTGTTTTTGTATTTTTCTGATTTTTCAATTTTTTTTTATTTTTATGAAAAAAAAAAATCAAAACTGAAAATAAACAAACAAAAACATGTTAGACAAAGCAATGCAAAAAACTAAATGCGAAAGCATGAGGAAGGAGGAGAAGAAAACGAGATCAATCCATGGAGATAACACCAATGTTTTGGCGAAGGAATTCAAACCATTTGCTATCAAAAGGTTTGGTGAACAAATCAGCCTTCTAATCATCAGTGTGAATGAACTCAATAGTAAGAGTACCATCTTTAACAAGCTCCCGAATGAAGTGATGTTGAATCTCTATGTGTTTAGTTTGAGAATGTTGAACTGGGTTCTTAGTGATGTTGATGGCGCTGGTATTGTCACAGTAGATAATGAGATGCTCTTGACAAAGACTGTAATCAAGTAGAAGTTTTTGCATCCATAGAAGTTGGATGCAATAGCTACTGGCAGCAATGTACTCAGCCTCTGTAATGGATCATGAGATGGAATTATGCTTTTGGCTCATCCAAGAGACAAGATTATTACCCACATAGAAACAACCCCCCGATGTACTCTTTCTATCATCATCGTTCCCAGCCCAGTCTGCGTCAAAATACCCAGCTAAGACATCATTTGTGTCCTTGCTGTACCACACACCAAAGTCGACAGTGGCTTTGACATACTTTATAATTCTTTTCAAAGCAATCATATGAGACTTTTTGGGATTAGCCTGATATCTAGCACACACTTCCACACTGTAACTAATGTCAGGTCTACTAGTAGTAAGGTAAAGAAAACTACTTATTATGCTTCTATAAAGAGATGAATCAACACTTTTACCCAACAAATCAACAACGAGTTTAACATTTGGGCTTATAGGGGTTCTAACAGAACTAGCAGATTCCAAACCAAACTTTTTCACAAGATTTTTAGCATATTTAGATTAAGATAGAAATATACTTGAATCTTGTTGACAGATCTACAAACCAAGCATGTGAATCAACTCTCAAATCATGCTCATCTCGAACTTGGCCTGCATGAGTTTTGAGAAACTATGAGCAAGTTCATCCTTACTCGACCCAAAGATGATATTATCAACATAGACTTGAGCAACTATCAACTCACCATCTTCCCTTTTGATGAAGAGAGTTTGATCAGCTTTTCCTCTTGTGAACCCATGTGACACCAAGTATTGTGTGAGCCAATCATACTAAGCTATAGGGGCTTGCTTTAAACTATAAAGTGCCTTTTTGAGGTACAACACATGATCTGGAAAGTGTGGATCAATGAATCCTTTTGGTTGAGCCACATAGACATCTTCCTTAAGGAACCCATTCAAGAAAGCAGTCTTTACGTCCATTTGGCAAAGCTTGAACTTCAAGTGACATGCTAGGGCTAGGAGAATTCTGATGGACTCCATGTATGAGTTCTTGAATTCTTTACCATGATCACTTCGAATTTGGTCAATCTTCAAACACTTCTCATTCTGTAATCTTGTGCATAAGGCTTCAATGTGCTTAGGAGCATCAAACTTGGATCATAGGAGGATGACCTAAGTGTACTTAGTGAATTTATCTATCACAACCATGATGTATCTTTCCACCAAGAGACTCGGTTCTGGTTGGACCCATGAGATCTAGATGCAGTAGCTCCAATGGTTTAGATGTAGTGGATGTCTGAGTGCCTGGATGTTTAGCTTTCGTTTGTTTTCCAAGCTGACATGGTCCACACACCACATTGTTCACTCTATTGAGTTTCGGTATCCCCAAGACTGAATCTTACTTAGATACAATTGAAAGATTTTTGTAACTAGCATGTCCCATCCTTTTGGTGCCATAGATATTCATTTGGTAAACGAATGCTATTGCACACAATATCAGCATCAGGAACCAAGGCATAACAATTGTCTAGAGTGCGAACACCACTTATAAGTTTCTTCCTAGACTCATCCATGACAAGGCATTTCCCTTTTAAGAATAGTACCACGAAGTCTTAATCACATATTTGACTTATACTTAACAGGTTCACTCTCAAACCTTTTACATATAAAACATTTGCAATGTTTGGCAGTCCAAGTAGAGAGATGATTCCCTTTCCTTTAATTTGTGATTTGCTACCATCACCAAAAGTGACATTACCACCTTTCTTAGACTCGAAAACCTTGAAGAGAGATCGGTCTTTCGACATGTGTCTTGAGCAGCCATTGTCAAGGTACCACAAACATGTGTCCAAAATCTTAAATACAGACTTCATCATGGAGCACACTTCGTGCTTAGATGACATATCAGTGGGAATGATGTTTTCTCTCATCTGCCTTTTATGAACAAAGTCTTTAACTTTCACTCTTCTCAAACGAACTCCTTTGCACATTTTCATTCAAAGACAGTCTAGTTTCTTTTTTGTCAAGCTGAGATCTTTTCCAATAGTTATCATAATAGAATTCAAATAACTTTTAGACTTGCATTTTCAGACACACTCAAACAAGTAGAGATTAGAAAAAAAAGATGTATTTGAAAACAAAGATCTCTTCAAGCTAGTTGCATCCATGACAATAGGGATCAATGGATCACACAACAAAGATTAAAACCTAATCAGAGTGTGCCTGCTCTGATACCACTTGATAGGCGAAGAATGTATTGACCCCTTTGTGATGAATTAACCAATTAATTAGTCAAGTTAATTAATTAATTCAATTTGCATGCAATAAGGGTGGTAGCAAAAACAAATCATCAACTAAGTTAAAATGCAACTGAAAATAAATTGACACGGTAATTTTTTTACGAATGGAGAAAACCTACACAGCAAAAACTCCACCAAGTGATTTTAAGGTCACCACTCCCTAGAATTCACTAATCACAACAAACAGTTATACGTAAAAGAATCCCAGTACCTTATACCAACCTACGGTTGAACTTTTACCCCAATATCCAATTGGACTTGTTCTGTAGAGACAATCTCTCGTTTTAATGCACAGCTCCCAGTATGTGACTAACAAATTTAATGCGTGGATCTCAGTACGCGGCTTACTCACCAACTTAAGAAAGATGTTGGCTGCAAAATTCTCCAATTCTAGTACCTTATACCAACCTACAGTTGAACCTTTATCCCAATATCCAATTGGATTTATTCTGTAGAGACAATCTCTCGTTTTAATGCACAGCTTCCAGTACGTGACTAACAAATTTGATGCGCGGATCTTAGTACACGGCTTACTCACCAACTTGAGAAAGATGTTGGCTGCAAAATTCTCCAGTTCATCACACGATGAAGATCACGAAGTTTCTTGGTTACAAAACCCTACGGTGTACAAATACAGTAGCTTCTTGAATAGAAAAAGATGAACTAGGGCATATGTCTCCGGTTCACAATATGCTTGTGAAAAACTTTTGCATTGAGTTGCATCAGTTGTGACGGCCCTTAAAACAATCCTTATATATGTTTAGGGTTGTGAGAAATGAAAGCTTAGATATCTATTCACGAATTGGAGTGAAATCAGCTCTGAAAAACTGAATTTCATAAACCTCGATAGATAACCTATCTATCGAGTAGCTATCGAGCATCGGGTTGAAATAGCTTTTTAAACACCAATAGACACTAGCTGTTGAGTTTTAAAATTCAGCACTTCTTCACTTATTTCTTAGACAGACTTGTATGGCTTTAATACTTGATCTTAAAACCTTAATCCTTGATCTACCACACATCCTAGATCTACCAAATTACAAATAAAGTGTTTTTTGTCAAAGGATTAGCCAATTCTATATTGACATATGTTCCTAACAATGATTCACATATGTCCTAACAGATTTTACATTCTGAACCTTCAAAACTTGGATTTTACCCCCTAAAGTTTGGACGTGTTTAGATTTTACACCCTAACGTTTTAGTATTTGGATTTAACTTCCTAAATTTTTGGAGTATTTGGATTTTACTCTCTAAATTTTGGTGGTGTTTGGATTTTACACTCTTAAGTTTTAGAATTTGGGAGTTTAAAATCCAAAAACTCCTAAATTTAGGAGGTAAAATCCAAATTATGAAATGGCAGGGTGTAAAATCAAAACACTTCCGAATTTCAGGGGGTTAAATCCAAGTTCTGAAACTTTAGGGTGTAAAATCCAAACACCCCCAAACTTTAGGGGTGTAATTTGCAATGGGCAAGACTTAGGTACAATACTTAGGTATTGTTCCTTAGGTTCCCTTTTTAAGATTCTGCCATGTAGATTTTTCCTCTTAGGATAGAAGTGTATTTTTTAATTAAGTAGGTACATTATTAAATCTTAAGAGGGAAATCTAAGAAACAGTATCTGAGATACTATACCTAAGTTTTGTCCAATTTGCAATTACCCTTTATTGAACCAAATTGTTAGTTCCTATATATAGTAGTATTTTTTATTAAAATAAAAAATTTGGGGGTAGGCAGGGGTATTGCCCACCAATGCCAATGCTTAGCTCCGTCCTGCTCCATACTTCCCCAAGCCCTGGCCTTCAAGAACATATAAATAATCTTTATTTCAATATAAATTAAGAAAAACAAATGTAATTGTTCCATGGATGTTATTTCTTTTCAACCCATAAAAATTATGAGAAAATTTTATGTTAATTCCTATACTTTATGAAGGGTAACCAGGGCCAGCCCGAGGCTAGCCACCATCGCCTAGGGCCCCCTACTATAGAAAGACCCTCAAAAAAAAAAAAAAAATTCCAAAACAAAAATTTTTAGAGACAAAAATAGTTTCTTTATATACATAGTTTCTTTATATATATTTTTAGAGACAAAAAAAAAATAAGTTCTACATTTTTCCAAAACTTTCAAAAAGCCCAAAGAATATAGTAATGCTAAAGATAAGACGAATTAAATAAATAAGTCTTACAAATAGTGAAATAGATGTGTTACTAATCAAAAGAAATAATTCAAATAGGAAAATCTTAAAAATGCTATAATTTTTAATACATTACCTCTATAAATTGATGTGGCAATAGATATAATTGGTGGACTTCAACAACTTATTAAAGCATTTTTGAATTACTTTTTGTGATTAGTGATAAAACTTTGCAAGCTTGAAGTTATAAAATTTATCATATTTTAAGCATCATTCATTCAAATTTCAAATATTTGTTTATTAATTGTCTTCTTGAAGTTTTACTGTAAAATTTGTTATAATTCTAGCATTTTTTTCCCCCAAAAAAATTATATTAAAAAGTAAAATAAATAGATTTTTTTTCTTAAATTACGATATAAAACATTAGATAAATATAATTTAAGTAATAACAAAAGGCAATATTTGATGATATTGCAGAAGACCTCCAAATCTGTGGGGCCAGCCCTGATGGTAGCAAATTCAAACGTAATTTTTCAAAAGTAACAAATTCATTCAATTAAACTACAAAATCTCAAAAAGTAACAAATTAATTTGCATTTTAGCGTGACAGGTCTAAGTCTTAGTCTCAATCCGAGAGAGACAATTTGTAGTGCCATCATCAAGCTCTTCCTGCCATCGTCCGCCACCTGCTCCTTCAGGCCGTGCACCATCATAAATCCGCCGACACCAAAAAATCGTATTCCAGAAAAATCTGTACAAGAGAGCAAATGATATTATAATTTTAGGCTAATAGCACTACATTGTCCAAATGATATATACAAACAATGGATCCACTCCTTCTAAGTCTCACAACATCACTTTTCAATTTCAGCAAAACTTCAGAACCAACTCATGCATTTTGCCCTACTCAGAACCAACTTAAAATGAATAATTTCTCTAATCAACACTCATCCACATTTCTCCTACCAACACTTAACCGTCTTACCCAATTGTAAGAACTTTACTGGTGGTGGTGGTGTCCGGCGAGCTGTTGGTGGCATGCACCCAAACGATAGAGGGAAGCTGACCACACCCCGTGTGAGTGGAGGGGTAGGAGTTAAAATTTGTTTACTGAGATAGAGTTGTTTTTTTAAGAAAACCTGTTTCATTTAGTATACCAGAGACGTGTGACACTATAATGGAATTAGGGCTTATTTTGCTACTTTTTGGAATTTCAAAGTTTAGTTTGTTACTTTAAAAATTTTGGGTTTAAAATAAAACAAACACAAAATCATCATTTCTTTACTTGTTTGCCTACGAAACCAATGACATTGAAAAAAAAAAAAAATTCAATCATCTGAAAAAACAAAACAGAAAGATAAATTATATCAAATAAACTGTTAGCATATGAAAGCTTTTAATTATCTGCTATTGGTTGAATTGCTTAGGAGTTATCTTTATCTTAGCCATTGGTTGTTATCTAACATTTCAATTTATAAGTATTTGTTATTTAGAAGGATAGAAATCGCCTTTATCCTTATCAGATCAGTAGGATGGCAGTTGTAGGAATTGTTTCTATCGTGATCGTTTAGGTGTTGGTTTATTTTTTGGTTCAGTTGTAAGCCTATATAAGACCTATTATGAATATTGAATAATAAAGAGATTAGAATTTATCAACCAAAGAACGAAGTTTTGCTCCTTCGTTAGGAAGGTCCCAATTATCCCTCAAAGTATAACCAGAAATTATGTGCAGCTCGTGGCCAAGAGGGTCGTATCAATAGTGAGGATGGAGACCATGACAACAGGATTGGGGAAGTCAAGAATAGAGTAAACTTCAGAGCTTTGAAGGTGAGCTTTTTTACTCCATCACTTTAGATCCTGACAATTTTTCTGCTGGGTTTGATTCACCAATTTGTTGAGTGTTGTATTTAAGAACATAAATTAATAAATAAAATCAGTTTCATAGGATACAAAATTATGAATTAAATAATGATATTTCACAAAAGTTGTATTTCACCTCAAAACCACGTACAATTAGGAGATATTTTCTTATTGGTGTTTCAACGAATCTTGTAACATGAATTCAACATTAATTGTTGCTATTATGAGATTGAGATTGAATAATAAGTTATATTTACAATTTTGCTTGAATTTGTATATGTGGAATGCGACCAATAATTGGACACAATATCATGAGCAACTATAACAACACTAGTGGGTTCTGACAACTGGCAGTGCGAACGCAACGCAATCATATTTTTGGGCAAGAAATGTTTTGCGCTTATTTCCACCTAAAACAACCAAGTTTAGTAACCGTTTTTTAAATCCAAAAAACTTGTTCGGTAACCAAAATCAAATAGAAAACAAAAATTGATTTCAAATCTCAAAATACAAAGGAAATTGAAAACAACTATTTACCTATTTTCAAATTTTCAAATAGCCCGTAAGCCAAAAATAATGAACCTGCACTTAAGTTCAAAATCTCTCTCATCAGCACAACCACCACCACCATCACTAACAAAGTTTGGCCTCTACCATGGGCCTATCCATGGGTTGGGCCGGGTTGGTTTTGGACCCAACTCGGACTTGACCCACCGTCATCGGGTGGAGGGTGGAGGAACCCGAAACCGACCATCGGCATCAATTGGTCAAGTCGGTTTCTGGTGAGGGTGAGCATCAATTGGTTCGGTCGGTCACCAGAATCTAAAAAAGTCATTGAAATCTTTAAAAATATCGTCGGAATCTACAAAAAGTCGCCGAAATCTGTATTTTTTCACTAAAAATTGTTAGGATTTAGCCGGATCTAGTTGAGAACTCGCTAGATCTAGTAGAGAACTCGCCGAATCTAGCTTGTTTTTGTAGGATTTGGCTGGATTTTTATATAGCTTCGGTTGGGTTCAAGATGTTCAGGTTTTGGAGAAGCAAATTTGCCACTTAACTCACTGGTGTTGGGCGGGTTGGTCAGTTTTTTGGGCCATGGTCGGGTTTGGACACCCCTACTCGACCAATCTAGAAATCTAGTCAAAGTAGGATTTCTCCATGTGGGATTTTTTTTTTTTTTTTGGTTAGGGTTTCTTTCCTTGAGACTCGAAACCAAAAGATGAGATTATTGCCAGGCTTGTAAATTAATTGCTTTCTATTACTAATAATCAAACCCCATTGCGTTGTATTGTGCTTCATTACATTTGTTAGACCAAGAAAATTATGGTTTATTACACCCTCCCAAGTCTAGCCTAGCCTATTTATCTCATATTACATTGCCATATCCACAAGCTTTTCCTTGGACTAAATGTTTATTGATTGAATTACATCCCCAACACAACTTCGTTATTTCCTTTTTTAATTACTTACTGGAGCTTGACTTTAAATTGCAGGCCTAAATTTTTTATTTTTTATTATTTCTTGTTTGGGGTAAAGTTTTAGTCACAACAACAAGGGAGGTGCTATGTTGTAGTTTGTTGTATTGGCTGAGTGTGTATGAGTGTGAGGACAAGGGTGTTTCAAAATTGCTTTGTATGTGCTTGTGCCTGAGAACATTAATGTGTACAGAAAGAAACGAAAACAACGGACTAACAAATTAATTGGAGTGTAAAGAAGACGAGAGTATGAAAGATGCAGGCCAAGTGTTTGATAGAATGCGTAAATATAATATGAGTTCACAAGTCAAGATCACCTAGGTGCCGCTCTGCATAGGCCATGCCATCCCTCCACGGCTGGTACTTAGCATCAGTCATTAAGAGTGGGGCAAGCATGAATGCGGAAGGATCCATGGGAACCTGAGGTGCATCCTCACCCACCAATTGGCAAGAAACTCGCTTAGCTAGGTATAGGACCCTCAGGCCAGTACCCTCCAAGAACTGAGAGGTCGCAGAAGAGATAATGGTAGCTATTAGCAATAGGACGAATACCTGCCTAAGGTCCCCAAACAAACTGTAAAGGCACTTTTGATTAGAAAGAAACTTTGAATTATGCAACGATGACTGAACAAGATGATTTCATTTTTACTCACCGAGTTGGAGGAAAGACTGTTGAGATGAGCCCAGACTGAAGGAAAGACCTTCAAGTCTATACCCACACCACGGGATACGAGGCCATATGTCAAGGCCCAATGCTGCAAGGAAAGAACAAGAACAGATACAGTTTGCAAGAATAAGAATAGAGCAAGATGGTCATTTGCAGAAACAAGAATAGATACAGTTTGCAAGATAATAGTTTGGAAGAACAAGAATAGATAGTGTTTGCAAGAAAGAGCACATGGGTTCAGTTTGCAAGATGATAGTTTGCAAGAAAGCAAGGTCAATTTGCAAAATCATGAAATGTAGTTTGTAAACCTAGAAGACATATGAAACAAATATAGTCTGCAAGAGTGCAAAGTACAATTTGTGAAACAACATGAGAAAAAGAAAGGGGTCTAACCTCAAGGAGCTTCCAAGGCCCCGCCAGCTAACATAGAGTCCTTCAGCTCAAAGTATCCATGATTAAGTAGAGGTAGGCAAGGCAAGCATGCCCTAGTTCACCTCCTGAGCATGCTCAAAATCATGGACGAAAGCCAGCTATCTCACAGACACAATCTAACCTCCATTGGCAAAGAGATATGCCCCTAGTAGATACAACAAAAAAGCCCTAGCCATCCGGGCACGATCATTTGGAGTTGCCTAAGAAAGAGGCCTATAGTCCCTCTCTAGATCGAAGTAGCAGATGTGCTCACTAGAGTAGGCACACTCTAGTAGGTCTATGCCTAGCTAAATGCCTGAATCACTCTCCAAGTTGATGATAGGCCCATCGAATCTTAAGTCGATCATCTGGTGGAACTCGTGAGTAGTCACAATCATCTCCCTCCTAGTAATATGGAATGTGTGGGTAGTGTCCCACCACCTCTCATCAAGTGCCTGCACTAGTAAATGCATGGTTGGGCTTAAGCCAGCTATGTTCACCAAGGCCTTTGTCTTGGCCATCAAAGTCTGATACCATGCAAATAGATGACTGGCGCTAACCCTACTCGAGTAAGGCTATAAACCATGTAGAAGACAAAAACTGGAACATAAGAGTCATGTTGGATAAAAATAAGTGGAAAAAATCAAACTGGACAAAAAATAGAGTATTTAAGCATAACCATGTGTACGCACGGCTTGTGTATACTTACTCATGGCTGATGTATGCGTACGTATGCTAAGACATGCATCCATATGAACTTATGAAAATGAATGCGTACGCATGACGCTTGAATGTGTACGCATACAGCCTAGCCATGCAAGACGCATGTGTACGCATAAATGCAGACAGAACAAGTTCTTCAACATTTTCAGCTTACCATGGATCAAAACTCATCCTAAACATATTCCTCCCACTCCCAGGACATTAAATTTTCATCTAAACCCATTCAACAACAAAACCCAAGCATTTACAAGTCTAAAAATGGATTAAAATAGATGATCAAAGTAAAATGAGAAAATGAGAAAAGTTTGAAAACTCACCAATCCGATCCATGCATTCTTTGGAAGATGATTTTGTGGCCTGTAGAGCAATAGAGGGGACTTAGTTAGTCTTGTGGCTCCAACTCAGTGGGTGAGGTTGAAAACTTCACCGGTAATCAAGTAGGAGGTCATCTTGGTCTTGGGTGCCATTGGAGAGGATAAGAGAGTTTGAGAGAAAATTAGAGTTTTAGATTATAAGGGATGAAGAAATGAGGAGAGGACAGAGGCTCTTGTAGAGAAGGAGAGGAAGTTGAAGAGTTCGTAGAGAAAATGAAAAGATGAAGAAGATGAAGAGAATGGGAAGGAAAAAAAAAAAACGGTTGGTAACCATTGAGAAAATGAAGAGGCGGGAAAGGCATATGATGACTAAATTATATGTAGTTTAGCATAAATAAATAAATAAAATATTTTTAGGATACTCCCAGTGAATTCCCGAAATGTGAGAAATGAAAGGAAAAACTTCAAAAACATCCCTAGTGGGTCATGAAACATTAGAAGTTACAAAGATGCACTAAAATGATAGAAATACCCCTCAGCGAGTTGAAAGACATAAAAATCCTAAGAACCTTTTCCAGTGAATTAGAAATACCAAGATCCTCCCTAGTGGATTAGAAATCCCCAAGGAAACTCTCTCGTGGTTTAAAACCATTAACAAACTTCCCAACGAGTCATGAAAAGAAGAATTTTTCTCCAGCAAATTAGAATCATCAAGGATTTCCCCAAGATCCTCCTAGTAAGTCAAGAATTACCAAGAAAAGTCCCTCGTGAGTAGAATTACAAACACAACTCCCAAGTGAGTCACAAAAAGAAGAATTTTCCCCAGTGTATTAGGATCATCAAGCACTTCCTCGTAAGTCAAAAGTTACCAAGAATCATCCCTAGTAAATTATACATCATTAGAGACTTCTTCGCAAGTTGAAAGCTACCTAAAAAACCTCCCATGTGAGTCAGAATCACTAAGAAAATCCCCATGCATGTTTAGGAAGCCCCTTAAGTGAGCTTTCCGCCCAAGATCACCACCATACTTATGCACATATCCTTCGGGAATTAAATATGAAGGCATAAACCCCCAAGGTAAGTCAAAAGAGAAGAATACAGAATTTGAGTACATATCCTTCTTGGAATTGAACATGTACACCAAAACTGAGGCACAAGGAACCCAGAATAGAAGAGTTTGAGACAAAGGCAAGAGCCATCTAGAAATTTAAAAGAATGAGATAGAGATAGAAATCACCCAAAGGTAACAGCCACCTAAAGAAGTTTGAGGCAAGAGCCCCAAATGGACACCATAGATATGTATCATTTTAGCTCATAAGAGCACCTTGGTTGCTTGGTTAATGGTTAAAGCCATTGGCCACGTTTGTTTTTGTTTTTTAGTGACTCTAGGATAGTGCCTCACTCGCCTTTTGCTTGCAATTGGCAAACCAAGCTCTTGAATAGTAAACTTGTTTTTACTCGTTCCTGAATAACGCTTGTGGGACTTTGGACATACAAATCCCACGCAACTCTACAGAATTGCACCCCGCCCCATGTATGTGTGTTGTTTACAGTGTGTGTGGGTCGGGCCTGAGCCGTACACCAAAACAAAATATTTTGTCTCTTATTCTTTTGATTCCATTAGCAAAGCTCACGAATCAAAAGAGGGGCATCTGTAGGCACTGCATTTTGTACCCATCATGACTTTTGCCTCTGTTCCCTAATAATGGCAATACTCTAAATCCCAAGGTTGGTTTAGAGCCCAAGGTTAGTTTATGGCCTAATCAGATGAAAATTGACCTGAGAAAGTATTTGTGGAAAATATAACTTATTTTTGGAAGAATAAAACTATTTTGGAAAAGAAAGGCCACAGGAAAAACTAAAGTGAGCGCACATGCATACACATGTATGTGTATGCACACTCAAGCCATGTGTATGCAGCTAGGGTTCTAGAAACTATGTAAGGAAAGATATTTCACTTAATTCTTGTTTGGAACAAATCCCACATCGCTTGGGAGCCGCCCTAAACCTCTATTTTTCAACTACATAAAGCCATAAATGGCAAATTTTCAAAGGAGGACGAATACGATGGAAAAACACATAAGATTCACTAGAAAATAGTGAATCAAAGAGGGAGTTTTTCACAAAACATCCTTAAGTAAAATTTTGTTTGATTGAGACCTTTACTGGTCTTGATCTTCAAGTTCTAAAGTTTACTAACTCGTTTTGATTTGACTGTGATTAGATTGATTGAGGGGAACGGTTCAAATCAAGCTTTAAAGAGTTCTACTATTAAGGTAAAGGTTCTATCTTTGGCTCTTCACTTTTCTTTGTTTTTCTTTGTTTTTGTTGTTTGTTTCTATGTTTTAAAGCTTTAATATGTTTTTTTTAGTTCAGGTTTACATAGTATTTACATCTAAATCATGTTAGGTTATTAGATTTCTTGTTGTTTGCATTTTTCTGTTTTGAGTTTTCTGGCTTAAGGTTTCAGGTGTGTATGTGTGTGCATGTGTCGTGCATGTGTACAAATACTCGAAGTGTGCATGTGGACGCAAGGGGGGGTGGGGGGAGGAGTACACCTTAGCCTAGGATGTAGCATGGCAGAGGATGTAAATGGTGTCGCCACCTAGATTAGGTCTAGGAACCCTAAATATAGCTCTCTTCATGGAAGGATTGATCTTTTACCAGGGCACGTGTCTAGAGTTTAGGTATGGGGATGAAAAGTGTTAGGCACCCAACCACACCTGACCCGCAGGTTGGCTTTCACTCATTGTGTTCCAAATATTAATATCATTAAAGGCATATTTAACATGTTGTCCTAACTAACACACACTCTAGCTTACATCTAAAGCATACAACATGGCATAAATCATCCCAAGCCTAAAAATTCATCTATTGTGGCATCTAAACACATATATCCAAGGGCAAAAGCATCGCATGGCATAATCAAACAAGCATATTATGCCATTTTAACAAGAAACAACATGGTATTCAACCAAGCACATTCATGTTCATCAAACATATCAAGTTCAAATTCAAACCAATGCATGTTCATGTGAATGCATGACTTAGCTCACTTCCCTCGTGGCATCACAACACCTATGCATCAATGCAAACTCATATTCATATGCATGTTTGTGGTATTCAAGCAATCTAAAACCCTAACAAACATCAAAGAGATAAGAACAAAACAAAACAACATGAAGCAAAGATATAGAGACTCAGGATATATAAAATAAGTTAAATAGAGTCTAAGCATGTAAAGGAAACAGAGAAAGAACAAATAGAAATGAATTAGAGTTTTCGGGCATAAGTGTGTGTGCGCATACATAGGGTATGCGTGCACATCCCAACTGTTTGTGTACGCACACTTCAAGTATGCGTACGCATGCGCACACATACACACAAGGAAGTCAATACCGTACCGGAGACTGTACTAGTTTGGCCAGCGGTACAATATATTTCAGATACGGATACTGGTCAATACCGGTGTACCGTTTCGGATTTACCACTATTTTTTACTATTTTATACAATATACAAAGTTATATTTCTAATATCTTTGTATATTTCTAATAACTCAATATATCACTTTGGCAACTTTTTATATTTTTTAATAGAGTTATCAACATATAAATATATAATAATGAGAAGTACACTTACCTCAAATAAAATAAAATATTTAAATCATCTAATAATTTAAAAATTAAAATAATTATTTAATAATTTATAATTATAAGTATAAGTATATCTATTTCCAAAAAAAAAAAAAAAATAACTTTAAATATTATAGCAATATTAGTATTATAATATTTCACACAACTTTTATCATAACTTGGTATATGATAAGTTGTGAGAGGTGAAAAAAATTGTGGGTGTATGTGGGTTCACATTTTCATCACTCACAACTCCCCACACAATAAATTATGACAAAAATTGTTTAAAATGTTGTAATATTAGCATTGTTCTAAATATAAATTTGTTGCAATAAAAAGGCAATCAGCAATACACGTTCATTATGTCACATCACATTGGGCTCAAAGGACAAAGTTTTTTTTTTTTTAAATACAAAGGCCAAAGCTGAAAAAAAAAAAGTAATGGATCCAGCTCATCTTTTATTTAAAAATTAAAAGTTTTCAATATTTCCAATACTAGTGTCAGTAGTCACGTAGAAAGCCTTAGGAAACTTCAAAAAGAAATACAAAGTAGAGAAAGTTAAGTCATTTACAGAGAAGTGGAGACTAGAGACGGACATAGAAGAAGAGTGTTCAGCAAAATAAAGAGAGGTATTAAGTCATTTACATTAGTCATGGGTCCAAAGTGGGTCTGGCAGTGGCATAGAGGTTTTTGGTTTCTAGATCGGCAATCGGCGTGGCAGTTGAGGTGGAGGTTTCTAGGTTTCTAGATCAGCGATTCGATGGCGTGGTGAGGCTGTTGCGTTTCTCTAGGGGCACGATTTGGTGGGTCCTGTGATGGAGGCATGATGGCGTGGGTCTGATTTTGGTTCTGATTTGGGTGGTTTCGATTTGGTTCCAATTTGGTTCTGATTTCAGTAGTTCTGATTTGGTTCCGATTTCAGTGATGTTGTTGGATTGGGGTGGGTCCTTCTTTTGCTGGGTTTTGTTAGTCATTTGTGGGTTTTGTTTGGTGCCAATTCCAGTTATATTGTTGGATTGGTGTGGGTCCGATTTTGCTGGGTTTTGTTGTTCATTTGTGAGATTTGTTTGGTTTCGATTTCAGTAATATTGCTGGATTGGTGTGGATCTGATTTTGCTTCATGGCGCCTCCCTTGCTTCGTCGTCGTCTTCTTCCTTTTCTCCTTCTTCTCTATTTTCTTTCCTTACAAATGAGACTTTTCATGTTTCGGCCCGGTATCCATTTACTGGCCAAAACAGCCGGATTTCTCTGGTACGGCCGGTATTTTTTTTGGTACGAAACAGGAGGTCTGCTTGTACCGGTGCACTGGCCGGTATGGTAAATACCGGTCGTACTGGCCGATACGGTATGATATTGACTTTCCTACATACACACCAAAAACCCTAACCCAAATACTCAGAATAGCAAAAAAAGTAGAAAGCAAAATCTAACAACCTAGCATGCTTCACACATGAAATGTTATAAGAACCTAGACTTAACAGATATATTAAAGCTTTAAAACATAAATAAAAAAATAAAAAAGAACCAAGGAAAAACTAAGAAAAGTTAAGAGTCAGAGATAGAACCTTTACCTCAACACAAGAACTCTCTAAAGCTTGATTTTGACTGTTCCCCTTAGTCAATCTGGTCACAACCAATTAAAAAACGAGTTAGTAAACTTAGAACTCAAAGATCAAGACCAAAAAATGTCACAATCAAGTAAAATTTGACTTAAGGATGTTTTGTGAAAACTCCCTCTTTGATCTACTATTTTCTAGGGAATTTTATGTGTTTTACCACCGGAATTCAACCTCTTTGAAAAGTACCTTTTATGGCTTTATATAGTAAAAAAAATAGGGGTTTGGGGTGGCTCTTAAACAATGTGGGATTCATTCCAAACCAAGTTTTAAATGCAAAAAACTTGTCTTTCATATGCATGTATACGTACGCACACCCTAGGGCTTCCGTGGTTTTTCTTTTCCAAAAATAGTTTATTTGGTCAAAAAATAAGTTATATTTTCCAAAAACATTTTCCTCAAGTCAATTTCTATCTGATCGGGCCCTAAACCAACATTAGGCTTTAAAATTTCAAAATCATTGGGGAACGAGCGCCCAAGTAGTAAGGGATGCAAAATGCGGTGTCTATAGTGTGTACGCAAATAGTTAGGATGCACACGCATACCCTATGTATGCACACGCACACTTATGTCTAGAAACCCTAATTCATTTCTATTTGATATTTTCTTGTTTTCCTTGCATGTTTAGTCTTTGTTTTTAACCTAGTTTATATATCTTCGAGTCTCTGCTTCTCTATTTGGTTTTGTTTTGTTCGTTTTATCTATTTGCTAATTAGGGTTTTAGATTGTTTGAATACCATGAACATGCATATGCTATGAACACGCATTGATGCATAGGTTCCATGATACAATGAGGTAAGTCATGCATTATCACATGAACATGCATTTGATTTGGATGATGATCATGAATATGTTTTTTTGAATCCCATGATTTATTTTGATGTTTAGATATCTTGACATGCTCGTTTGAATTTGTCTTATGATGTTTTTGCCCTTGGAAGTATATGCTTAATGCCATGATAGATGAATGTTAGTCTTATGGATGATGATGATGCTATGTTGTTTGCTTTTAGATGTATGTTAGTGTGTGTGTGATTTAGAATAACATATTAAATTTGCCTTTAATGAGATTAAGATTTAGAACACAATGAGTGGAAGCCGACTCACGGGTTGGGTGGGGTTGGGTCCCTAACACCTTCCCCTCCCCATACCTAAACTCCAAAAAGTGCTCTGGTAAAGATCAGTCCTTCCACAAGGGCATTATATTTATAGTTCCTAGACCTAAACTAGGTGGTGACTCTATTTACACCCTCTGCCATAGAACACCCTAGGCCAAGGCATACTTCCCACGGATTTGGGGAAAACCCAAAAGCCCGTCATGGGCGCTTGCACCCACATCAAGTACTCTACCCTAAAATACATGAAAACCCAAGAAATAGTACATCAAAAATAAAAGTGCTACAAACAAAATTTCATCATTGAATTAAGCCAACAACAAAAAATGACTTCTCAATTTTAAAACGTGCCTGATAGGCCAAAAATATATTGATCCCTTGTGATGATTTAATTAATTAATTAGCCAAGTTTAATTAATTAACTAAATTAACATGCAAACGCGTGGTAGCACAAACAAATCACCAATTAAACTAATTATGCAGTAGAAAATAAATTGACATGGTGATTTGTTTACGAATGGGGAAAACCTACAAGGCAAAAACCCCATTGGGTGATTTTAGGGTCACCACTCCCGAAATTCCACTATTATCACAACAAGCGGTTACAAGTAAAGAAATCTCAGTACCTTATACCAACCTACAGTTGAACCCTTACCCCAATACCCAATTGAACTTGTTTTGTAGTGACAATTTCTCCTTTTGATGCACGACTCCCAGTACGTGACTAACCAATTGCACGGATCCCAGTATGCGACTTTAATCACCAACTAGAGAAGGTTGTTGCCTGTAAAGTTCTTAAGTTCATCCCACGATGAAGATCAAGAAGATACTTGGTCACAAAACCCTATGGTGTACAAACACAGCAACTTCTTCAGAAGAGATGAACTAGGGCAAAACTTCGTCTCTAGTCACAATTTGCTTGAACAAACTTTGCTCAATACTTATGCAACTTGTGAACATTTTAACGGCCCTTAAAATAATCCTTTTATATGTCTAGGGTTAGGAGAAAAGAAGGCCTAAAGACATATTCACGAATCCTAAGAAAATCATATCGGAATTCTGAAATTCTTAAACCTCGACAGATAGGAGCTGTCGAGCAGGTGTTGAGCACATGGGCTGAAACAGCTTTCTTAAGCTCGATAGATGCACCTATCGAGCTTTAATGAATTTGCACTATTCAACTTGTTTCTTGGACAGACTTGAATGGTTTTAACTCTTGATCTTGAAACCTTGTTTCTTGAAGTATTAAAAACATCTAGATCTACCCAATTACAAGTAAAGTGCGTTTTGTCAAAGGATTAGCCAATTACATAAAATAGTGACATATATTCCTCACAAGTGAATCACATATGTCCTAACAGTGCCTTAGGGTTTTCTTTATTTATTTAGTGAAGTATATCTGAAACCTTAATCAACTGATGGGCCAAAGGGCTGATAGGCCGAAAAATAATTTTTATAGATTCACAGTTTGATTAGTCGAGCCTGGCATATTTCGAATTCATGAACCTGCAGCTTCCTTGTTTTTGTATTCTAAGTTGTAGCACCTTTAGTATTGTCTAGTGATACCTATAGACTTAATAATCAATATCTTGACATGTTTGTGCTCACGATTTGCCAATTGTTCTAACCTTCTAAAACCTAACAACATGGTTTTCAACTTACAAGCATGCAAGGCCTTCAAAGAGCATTAATAAACCTTAACAATTTCCACATTGGATCAAATCCCATTAAGCATAAAAGTCCAACTATAATAATAATCTTCCAACACATGCTACTCTCTAAGATTAGAATCTGAAAAGGAAGAGAGGGGGGTGAGTTGACAACTTAATAAGTAACCAAATACCAAACTAGCTGAAACAAGCATATAGTTTAACAAAATAATACATTGTTTATAAGATCAAATATTTCACATATGTCAAAAGTCATAATATACTATAGGTTTCAAAACTAAACAAAAGAAGTTTCATAGACTTAAAATACTTCATATATTTAAACATATTCATATTCTTAACAATCTTATATGGCAATGGTCACGCTGTTTTCTGATGACTAAGCATTAGGTTCAGATGAAACTAGTTCCGTGTTAATGTATATCCCCCATTAGCTAGGTCCATAAACACGATAAGCTCGTCGTGCTCCAGATGAAACTAGTTTCGGTACCAACGAATAACCCTCATTGGTTGGATATTAGAGTTAGGGCATAGTCAGATAGTTCAAAATCATATACATATTAAATCTCTTTTCAAATACATATATTTCAATCAATTACATATATAAAATCATATATTCAATAATTAAATATATTTATGATAGTTCTTTATTCTTTACTTTAAATCAATGTAATAATACAATTGAAATAAAAATGTAACAATTGTAAATACAATAAGCAAAAATATAACCAATTAGGATAAGGTTACTTACCTTAACTAACACACCACAAAAAAACTTCTCCCTTACACTTTCTCTAAAATCCTTAGATATCACCTAAAGCAATTTTCAGGTACCATTTACATAATAATTAAATAATTAAAGAAAAACTTATAACGATATCTGGCTATAAGAGTACTTCTAAAAACATTCCATTATTATCTCACACCAAAAATTCAAATATTTATAATATATTTTATTTACTTTCTGCCACCATTAGTGCCCTAGTGATAAAGCCTATAGAATACACATAGGGCCAAAACCAAGGCAACTTCACTTTCTAAAAGAAGAAAACCATCTGGACTCATCTTCTTTTTTCTTTTCTTTTTTTTTTGGTAAAATACAAGGATAAGTATATTAATTAGTATTAGTTAAGGCCTAAGTGAGATTGGTACATATTACAGCATTAGAGTCAACAGATAAGACCTTCATAATATCAAAAGGAGGGGCTACATAATAAACAAAAGGATCACATTGGCTGTGGCCAAGCTTTGCTAGCAAGTCAGTAGCTTTGTTGGTTTCCCTGTAATAGCGATGTAGGTGGAACTCTTGGAAAGCTTGGAGAATAGAAACCAGTATGCATCCCCAGATGCTAGTACTCTAACCTAGCTACCAAAGCCCCACTTTGGATAGCCTATATAACTGTTAATCATTACAATTTTCAACTTGTACTCTCATGCTAATGAACAAGATTATTTTCTCTGAAATTCAACATTATATTCCAATTACTTATCTTTCCTCCGACCAACCACCAAAATCTAAAAGATGTCCTCACTTAACCAATTCCGCCTGTTCATCATTGGAAATTTTTAGGTAACAGGATTTCGATTGAAGAAAGCGGAGAGACGTTTCATGGAAACCAAACGGAGCTTTTCTAATTGGAGAAGACCCCTATCCCTATCCTATGTTTAATGTATAGTCATTAATGGTGGACCCACTAATAATAAATTCTTTCGGGGTCAAGCAAAATACAAAAAAAAAAAATTCATAAGAACGAACAAAATATCTTTTTGTACCTTCTCAAAAAAAAAAAAAAAAAAAAAATCTTTTTGTGACTCAAAAAAATAAAAACATTTAGTTCATAAATTAATGATGAAACTGTAAATGTGTTGGGCTTTGTGGAGCCTAGTTCTGTTTGATCCGGTTGATGACTCAACCCGACCTGACTTGAATAATGGGAGATTTTTAATGGGAGATTTTCAAAGGCTTAATCCATGGAGCAGAGGCTTGGGCCAACCGGCCTAAGCCGTAGCGCTTTACTGAATCCTGTGCGCAGGTTATAGAAAACATAGCTTTAGTGATTAGGATTTTGGTCGATATAGTTTTGAGAGAGAGAAAAACTGCACTGCCGCACTTTGTATTTTTCCCTAATAATAGTGAAATCCTTGCAACTCTATGGACGTAGGCAAATTGCCCAACCATGTAAATATTGTCTTGTGCATGTGATTGTTTTTCTTTAGCGTGTGTTTTCTCTATTTTTGTTTCTCATAGGTTGGGAATTTCATGTTAATTTCCCTACAACTGGTATCAAAGCCTAAGGTTAGGTTTAAGTGGGAGCAATGGCTTTAGTGAATCCTGTGCGCAAGTTATAGAAAACATAGCTTTAGTGATTAGGGTTTTGGTCGATGTAGTTTTGAGAGAGAGAAAAACTGTACTGTCGCACTTTGTATTTTTTCCTAATAATTGTGAAATCTCTACAACTCCGTGGTCGTAGGCAAATTGCCGAACCACGTAATTATTGTTTTGTGCTTGTGATTGTTTTTCTTTGGCATGTGTTTTCTCTATTTTTGTTTCTCACAGGTTGGGAATTTCGTATTAATTTCCCTACAACTGGTATCAAAGCCTAGGGTTAGGTTTAAGTGGGAGAAATGACAGAGGAAGCAGGAAAAGAGTTTGGAATAGAAACGTTCGATGGCATGCACAAACTTTGGATTCTAGAGGATGCAAATTAAAGATTATCTTTATGGGAAGAAGTTGCATCTACCGCTTTTAGGGGAAAAATCTGAGACTATGAAGGCTGAGGAATGGGCTTTTCTTGACAGACAGGTACTGGGAGTTATCAGGTTAACTCTGTCTAGGTCTATTGAACACAATGTTGTAAATGAGAAGACCACAGTAGATCTGATAAAGGCTTTATCTGGTATGTATGAAAAGCCGTTAGCAAACAACAAGGTGCATTTGATGAAGAAACTCTTCAATCTGAAGATGGCAGAGAACACATCAATAGCATAACATCTGAATGAATTTAACACTATCACAAATCAATTGTCATCTGTAGAAATTGATTTTGATGATGAGATTTGTGCACTGATCATTTTGGCTTCTTTGCCAAACAGTTGGGAGGCAATAAGGATGGCAGTAAACAATTCTACAAGAAAAGAAAAGCTGAAGTATAATGACATACGAGATTTAATTCTGGCTGAGGAGATTTGTAGAAGAGATGCAGGTGAAACCTCAGGATCTGGTTCTACCCTAAACCTTGAGACAAGAGGCAAAGGTTATGACTTAAATTCAAATCGGGGCAAATTAAAATCTAGAAATTCTAACCGGAACAGAAGTAAATCTAGATCAGGCCAACAAGTACAATGCTAGAACTGTGGGAAAACAGGTCACCTTAGGAGGCAATGCAAAAGTCCTAAAAAGAAGAATGAAGATAATTCTGCTAATGCTGTAACAGAAGAGGTACAGGATGCATTACTTTTTGCAGTAGATAGTCCACTTGATGATCAGGTTTTGCACTCAGGAGCTTCATTTCATACCACTCCACACCGAGAAATCATACAGAATTATGTTGCAAGTGATTTTTGTAAGGTATATTTGGCTGATGGTGCAGCCTTGGATGTTGTGGGTATGGGAGACGTCCAGATATTATTGCCTAATAGGTCTATTTGGTTATTGGAGTAGGTTTGACATATTCTTGACCTGAGGAGGAATCTGATTTTTGTTGGACAACTTGATGATGAAGGGCATGCAATATTATTTGTTGGTGATACTTGGAATGTTATAAAGAGAGCCAGAGTACTGGCTCGTGGAAAGAAGGCCAGTACTCTATATATGACCTCAAGCCTAAGAGACATAATTGCAGTTGCTGAAGCAAGTACTGATACAAGCCTATGGTATTGCAGACTTGGTCACATGAGTGAGAAAGGGATGAAGATGCTGCTGTCAAAAGCAAAACTACTAGAATTGAAGTTCGTTGATTTTGACATGTGTGAAAGCTGCATCTTAAGAAAGCAGAAAAATGTGAGCTTCTTGAAAACTAGCAGGACACCGAAGGCTGAAAAATTAGAGTTAGTATACACTGATTTGTGGGGGCCTTCTCCGGTTGCATCCCTTGGAGGTTTAAGGTACTACATCACTTTTATTGATGACTCAAGTAGAAAGGTATGAGTTTATTTTCTGAAAAATAAATCTGATGTTTTTGAAACTTTTAAGAAGTGGAAAGTCATGGTTGAGACAGAAACAAGTTTGAAAGTAAAATGTTTGAGGTCAGATAATGAAGGAGAATACATAGATGGAGGGTTCAGTAAGTATTGTGCAGCACAAGGAATTAGGATAGAGAAGACCATTCCTAGGACACCACAGTAGAACGGTGTGGATGAGCGCATGAACAGAACTCTCAATGAGCGTACTAGGAGTATGAGGTTGCATGCTGGACTACCAAAATCTTTTTGGGCTGATGCTGTTAGCACTGCAGCTTACTTGATAAACTGAGGACCATCAGTTTCCGTGGAGTTCAAACTTCCTAAGAAGGTTTGGAGCAGTAAAGAGGTAAAGTTTTCACATTAAAAAGTTTTTGGTTTTGTTTTTTATGTTCATATTGATTCTGATGCTCGTAGTAAACTTAATGCAAAGTCTAAAATATGTTTTTTCATTGGCTATGGTGATGAGAAATTTGGCTATAGGTTTTGGAATGAACAAAACAGGAAAATCATCAGAAGTAGAAATGTAATATTTAATAAACAGGTTATGTACAAGGACAGGTCAACTGTTGTGTCAAATGTTACAGAGATAGATCAAAAGAAATCTGAGTTTGTCAACTTAGATGAATTGACTGAAAGTACTGTCCAAAAAAGGGATTAAGAAGATAAGGAGAATGTAGATTCACAGGTAGATCAGAGTACACCTATAGCTGAAGTCCATAGATCTTCTAGGACCAATAGACCTCCACAGCATTATTTACCCGCTCTAAATTATCTCCTGTTGACTGATGGTGGTGAGCTAGAATGTTATGATGAAGCCTTGTAGGATGAAAATTCAAGCAAGTGAGAGTTAGCCATGAAGGATGAGATGGATTCCTTGTTGGGGAATCAGACATGGGAATTAACTGAATTACCAGTAGGAAAGAAGGCTTTGCACAACAAATGGGTATACAAAATAAAGAATGAACATGATGATAGCAAGCGTTACAAGGCCAGATTAGTTGTCAAAGGGTTCCAACAAAAGAAAGGCATTGACTACTCAGAAATATTTTCTCCAGTTGTGAAGATGTCAACAATCAGACTGTACTAGGAATGGTGGTTGCAAAAAATTTACATCTTGAGCAATTAGATGTGAAAACGGCATTCCTTAATGGTAACTTGAAGGAAGACATTTACGTGATTCAGCTAGAAGGGTTCATTGTTTAGGGACAAGAGAATCTAGTCTGCAAACTAAGGAAGAGCTTGTATGGCCTAAAACAAGCTCCAAGACAGTGGTACAAGAAATTTGACAGTTTTATGCATAAAATTGGGTTCAAGATATGTGAAACTGATCACTATTGCTATGTTAAGTTCTTTGACAATTCTTATATCAATTTACTATTGTATGTGGATGATATACTCATTGTAGGGTCTAGCATTGAGGAGATTAATGATCTAAAGAAACAATTGTCAAAACAATTTGCAATGAAGGATTTGGGAGCTGCAAAGCAAATTTTAGTATGAGAATCATTAGAGACAATGTTAATGGTACATTGAAGCTTTCATAATCAAAGTATGTGAAGAAAGTTCTCGGTAGGTTCAACATGAATGAAGCTAAACCAGTGAGCACACCCTTGGGTAGTCATTTCAAACTAAGCAAAGAACAGTCACCGAAGACAGAAGAAGAAAGGGACCATATGAGCAAGGTGCCCTATGCCTCAGCTATTGGAAGCTTGATGTATGCTATGGTATGTACAGGCCAAATATTGCACATGCAGTGGGAGTTGTAAGTAGATTCATGAGTAGGCCAGGAAAGCAGCATTTGGAGGCAATCAAGTGGATTCTGAGATATCTGAAGGGTTCATCAGATACATGTCTTTGCTTCACAGGTGCAAGTTTGAAACTGCAAGGTTATGTAGATGTTGATTTTGCTAGTGATATTGATAGTAGAAAGATTACTACTGGTTTTGTATTTACTTTGGGTGGTATAGCTATATCATGGGCCTCAAATCTACAAAAGATTGTTACTTTGTCTACTACAGAAGCTGAGTATGTTGCAGCAACTGAAGCTGGAAATGAGATGATTTGGCTACATGGCTTATTAGATGAATTGGGTAAGAAGCAGGAGATGGGCATTCTACACAGTGACAGTCTGAGTACAATTTTTTTTGCCAAAAATTCGGCTTTTCATTCAAAGTTGAAGCATATACTAGCAAAATACCACTTTATCAGTTACCATGTTGAAGATAAGTTGGTAATACTTGAGAAGATTTATGGATCTAAGAACCCGGCAGACATGTTGACTAAGGCTGTCACTATTGAGAAGCTGAAGCTGTGTGCAGCTTCAATTGGTCTTCTAGCTTGAGGACAAAAGGATGAGTTGCAAGAATGAGGGATTGTTTTTGGAGGATTGCAATTGATGTTGGTGATTAAACTAGTCTCCAAGTGGGAGATTTGTTGGGCTTTGTGGAGCCTAGTTGTGATTAAACTAGTCTCCAAGAATGAGGGATTGTTTTTGGAGGATTGCAATTGATGTTGGTGATTAAACTAGTCTCCAAGTGGGAGATTTGTTGGGCTTTGTGGAGCCTAGTTGTGTTTGATCCGGCTGATGACCCAACTCGATCCGAATAATGTTGCCTGGTTTTTAATGGGAGATTTTCTGAGGCTTAGTCCATGGAGCGAAGGCTTGGGCTGACAGGCCCAAGATGTAGTGCTTTAGTGAATCCTGTGCGTAGGATAGAGAAAACGCAGCTTTAGTGATTAGGATTTTGGTCGATGTAGTTTTGAGAGAGATAAAACACTGTACTGTCGCACTTTGTATTTTTCCCTGATAATAGTGAAATCCTTGCAACTCCGTGGACGTAGGAAAATTACCAAACCACATAAATATTGTTTTGTGCGTGTGATTGTTTTTCTTTAGCTTATGTTTTCTCTATTTTTGTTTCTCACAAGTTGGGAGTTTCGTGTTAATTTCTCTTCAAAACGGACCTCTTCACAAACGCATACTCATATAAAAGTCCCATTAATATACAAATAGATAAATATTGCTGGCATTCTCTTTGTTTCTTTTGGTTCATTTCTTTATTTGAGGGATCAAAACTTCAACTTTACTAGTTGAGGTACAAAATGTAAACCAAAGGAGGAATAACCACTAAGCAATGAATTACCAAAATTTTCTCCCCTTTCCCCTTGTGTGTGTGTGTTAAAATACTTAGTATTCTCAACCAAAAAAAAAAAAAAAAAAAAAAAGTCTAAGAGGTACAAAATACCAACTTTGTCTCTTTCATTTTTTTTACTGTTGTTTGGTAATGGGTTTTTGCTAATCAAAGTGGGTTGTTTGTTTTGATCTGATATCTTTATCGGTTTAGATAGTTACTGACCCACACTGCTTCTATAATTTATAACTTGGGCATGTAGAAAAATTCATGATGGAGAAGCCTAACTTACAAATCGTGCTCTTCCACGTCACTTGCAATCACATTGAAAACCCATGTATTTATATGGATTGAATCACAATCAAAACGGCAATGGAGGAAAAACTTTTGTAGCGGATTCGCATTGCAAAGAGCCTAGGATTCGCATTTAAATCCATATTGTTCGATAAAATGCTTGAAAGAAAATTGATAAATTATATTTCTAACTTGTTGACTTCATAATTTATTTTTTTTCCCTATTTTATTTTGGAATTAGAAACAATTAAATGTGGGAAAATTGATTGAAAGCACTTGCAGATACATAGCTTGCATTTATTGGGTTTTCTTTATTGTTGCTTGTGTCTAAATTGGTTGTATTATGTATCAACTTCTACTTGACATAGGTGGAAACAAATTAACTTAGCTATGTATAAGAAAGTGGTTGTTTTTTTTTTTTCTTTTTTTTTTTAAGGTTAATAATTTGTTTTTAACTATTGAGGGTTATGGATAATTTGACAGCAAATTTTAAAAAGAATCACCACAATCTACAGATATTATATATGTCGTACAGAGAAAATGGGGTTTTGCCCTTTTTTTTTTTTTAAATATCCAGCAAAATGCCCCATGTATGAAACTATTTAGGGAAACACCCCTGTTTTGAAACTCAATTTTCTAAAAATCGAGTTTCAATTTAAAACTCATTTTTTGGACAATCGAGTTATAGGGAACTGAAAAATAAAAAAAATTTAAAAATTTAAAATATGGAACTCGAGTTCCTTAAAAAAATTCAAGTAGAACTTGAGTTCCATGAACTCAAGTACTTTACATGGAACTCGAGTTCCAGAAAGAAAAAAAAAATTCTAAGTCCACGTTCATTATAACTCGATATTCCAAAAATCAAGTTATACATTTGAAACTTGATTTTTAGAAAATTGAGTTTCAAAACAGGGGTATTTCCCTAATTAGTTTCAGACACAGGAAATTTTGCTGGATATTTTAAAAAGGAATGGCAAAAGCCCATTTTCTCCTATGTCATACTAAATGATAGAAACTCAATATTCAAAAATACGAATAAAAAAATTAACTCAAAATGTTGTCTCCATTATTTGAAGGTAAGCTTATAATCTATATTAACTTAGAATCTCTTCATATGAAAACATTTATGCTTCTTGGTATTAATATGTTTTATAGTGAAAGATGTTATAGCAACCCTAGAAAAAATTTAGAACCTTGAACTATAAATTTTTATGGCTAAATCACTTTTAAGAAAAACTAATAAAATTAGTCCAAGTGTAAGTGATTAACTAATTTCAATAAACTAGGAGCTAAGCTAATCAAGACATAACAAATGCAAAAGCAATATGGAAATAAGGTAAAAAGCATGCAAACCAAAGTCAAACACCATGAAGTGTTTGGGAAGAGGAAAACCTATAACACTAGGAGGGAAAACCTCTCCCTTGACCACCTATTGGAAATTTCTAGCAGATAAGATAGTTGCAGTACATAATGTCGATATCGTATTTTGTCTAGCCTCAATTCACGCCTTAAAACAAAGACCAAAAAAATAAAAATAGAAAAAGAAAAGGTGCAAAATCATGAATTCCAAAGCCAAAAAGGGCAAAAATAAATACAATATGTTTGAATGGTTAGTCAAAAAGTCACAACATTTGAAAAACTCATTTTACAGAAAATCCGACCAAAACCCTAATCAGGTGTGGTCCAAAAGTTGAATTTTTGATCCGACCATTTGAAATATCGAAACCCTAATAAAATCTTCATTATATTTCTCAGAAAAACTGATAGTTTTTTACCTGACTTTGGGCAATAAACTGTTCTGATTGGGCAAGAACTAGAATGAACAAGTTGGACCATCTTTAAGAACAAGGTCTTAGCTAAATTTCACCAAAAGGGATCGAAGATATCAGCTCTGGATTGAAAGATATGAATTTTTCAAGAAAAGATGCTCAAAATTTCCCGATTTTGCGTCACCTCCATTTCGAGCGCGATATCTCGATGACCGTAGCTCCAAATGTACCAGGACCATTGGAAACTAGAAATCCAAAGATTTTCGTGCATATAAAACCCAAAGAAAAAGAATTCTGGAAAGGCCTCCAAATAGCTGTGAAAAAATCAGGCTAGAAATCAAAAAAAGACACACAAAAAAAAAAAAAAAAATGCTGACAAGGCGAATGACATGGCAGATAAGAAGGGAGCTAGCATTGCCGTACCTGGTACAACAATGCTATCCTCCCATTTCTCAATTCCTCCTATAAATAACCTCCTCCCCTCCATTTTGGAAAAAATCATGTAAGAATAGGGAGAAAAAGTGAGGAAACAATAGAGTGATGTAAATAAATAAATAATAAAAATTCCTTATAAAAATTAAAATCTCTCTCTCTCTAGGAAACCCTACACAAAGAGCCACTTGCTTTCTTCTACATTGTATATTTTGTGGGTAGGGTTTTTGGATGGGTTTAGTTCCTTAACAACTATACCCATCCCTCTTTTTTTACTATCTTTGTAATCATCGTTCATGTGTGTGTGTGTGTCTATATATATATATATATATATATATAAAGTTTTTCTTTTACATTGTCGTAAATATTTGCTTTATTTATATGTTGTTATTGTATATGTTGTGATTATTTCTAGCCCTTTTAATTTCTTTTCATCCCATTTATCTCTAGCCCTTTTAAAATCTTCACTATATTTTTCAGGAAAACTGACAATTTTCTACCTGAATTTGCACAATAAACTGTTCCAATTGGGCAAGAACTAGAATGAACAGGCTAGACCATCATGAAGAACAAGATCTTAGCTAAATTTCACCAAAAGGGCTCGATGATATCAACTCCAGATTAAAAGATATGAATTTTTCAAGAAAAGACGCTCAGAATTTCCCTATTTTACGTCACCTCCCTTCCGAGCATGATATCTCGATAACCATAGCTTCAAATCGACCAAGGCCAAGACCATTGGAAACTAGAAATTTAGAGCTTTCCGAGCATATAAAACCCGAAGAAAACGAAGTAACAAAAGGCCTCCAAATTGCTGTGTAAAAATCAGGCTAGAAATCATAAAAAGACAAAAAAAAACAAAAAACAAAAAAACAAAAAAAACAAAAATGCTGACGAGGCGGATGACATGGCGGATAAGAAGGGAGTTGGCATTGGTGTACCTGGTACACCAATGCTAGCCTCTCATTTCTCAATTCCTCCTATAAATACCCCCTTCTCCCCTTTCCTCCATTTTTGGAAAAAATCATGTAGAATTTTGTGTAAGAAATTTATGTAAGAATAGGGAGAAAAAGTGAGGAAACAATAGAGTGAGGTAAAAAAAAAAAAATCTCTCTCTCTCTCTCTCTCTCTCTCTCTCTCTCTCGGAAACCCTACACAAGGAGCCACTTCCTTTCTTCTACATTGTATATTTTGTGGGTAAGGTTTTTGGATGGGTTTAGTTCCTTAACAACTAAACCCATCCCTTTCTTTTTACTATCTTTGTAAGCATCTTTTGCGCGCGCGCGCGCGCGCGTGTATATATATATAAAGTCTTTCTTTTACATTGTCGTAAATAGTTGCTTTATTTATGTGTTGTTCTTGTATATGTTGTTTTTATCTCTAGCCCTTTTAATTTCTTGCCGTCCCATTTATTTTCTTGCACATCCCTATCACTCTTTTACTTTTTTTTTCTAAAGAACAAAACTTTCTAATAGACTAATTCGGGGTTGATGCATTATTTGATCACCATAATTCATAGGGGAGTGATGATATGTAGAATGAAAAATTTATTTCATTCACAAACACATAAATCTCATCACACTCCTTGGAATTATGGTGATCATATAATGCATCAACCCTGAATTAGTATATAAGAAAATTTTGTTCTTTAGAAAAAAAAAAAAAAAAATAGAAGAACCTCTGAGCACGCGTGCTTAAAGGCTAGTATTTTTAATTGAAAATCTCAATATTCTCATAACTTAATACAATAACTAACACAACAACATAAACGTAATAATGTCAAGGTATAGACATCACACATCTACAACCCTAAAAGTGAGCATGCAACACTCACAATCATTAACTAACATGAAAATTATCTAATTTTTCATGCTACATATCATCACACTCCTAGGAATTATGGTGTTTGGATAATGCATCAATCCTGAATTGGTCTATAAGAAATTTTTGCTCTTAAGGAAAAATAAAATAAAAGAACCTCTAAGCATGCGCATTAATTTTTAATTGAAAATCTCAATACTCTCATAACTTAATACAATAACTAATACAACAACGGAAACGTAATAATGTCAAGGTATAGACATCACACATCTACAACCCTAAATGTGAGTACACAACACTCATAGTCATTAACTAACATGAAACTTATCTAAGTTTTTCAAAGATTTTTACTCTAAACAATCTATATAAAAGAAAAAAGAAATAGTGATATAATACTTTTGAAATCATCTTCAACTCATCTATAAGCTCTTAAAAATTTTTAAGATTTTATTATTAAAAAAAAATCAGAATCTGCTATCAACCAAATTTCTTTTTCCTAATCAATTAAATTCTTAGAGAGAGAGAGAGAGAGAGAGAGAATGGAAATTCACCTACCATCATAAAATAAAATAATGTATTGGAATTGAAGTTGGAGAATGCACTTAGATTTGGGGTGTAAATTAGACAAGATTAAAATAACGTAGAATAAAGAGAGAGGGATACTTAACTAACTTTTTATATTATCTTAATGGTAATAGAAGGTTTCTTTACAACTTTTAATGAGAAAAGCTAATAGATTTCATAAATAAATATTGATATTTAAGTGTAATATATGACCTATGATGAGACTATGCCATAAATAATCTAGGAAAAACACAACAAAGAGAAATAAATCTAAACCCAAAACGTAAAAACAAATAAATTCAAACAGTACATCATATATAAGCTTCATTAATCCAGTAAAACCAGTCCACAATTGCTTCCCTTACATACATTCCAATGATAGTAGAACAAGATGTTAAATTAAATCTAACAAAATTCAATTTGACTTGAAAAAAAAAAAAAATTCTTCAAAATCAAAAATTAAAATTTCATTAAATATAAAAAAATAATAATAATCTAGGTGTAGAAAAAGCACCTTGAAAACATGGAGAGTTCTCCATGAAATTGTATTGATTTTGAATTTTGAATTTTGGGGAAAAGTTGACAGGGAGGATTTGTAATTTTATTTTTCTTAAAAATTATCCCATCCATTGTTGTGATAATCCATTGTTGAAATATTTGAATTCAAATAGAAATAGAATAAAGCAGACATTTGAATAAATTATTAGTAATTTTTTTTTTTTTTTTTTGGGGTAGTGGGTTTTTGGTGGAGTTAATTATCCGAAAATGTTGGTAGTGAAAACTGATGAGGATTAAGAAATATCGGAATTTTAAAATCCGAAAATTTGCAGTAATTTAGGAACTGTTTAGTGGTTTTAGTCTTGCATTGTGTAGGGTGTAGATAGCTTTAATTGGATAATTTAGATATACATAAAAGTCACATAAATTCAAAAGAATTTCATTCTAATATATATTGTAGGGTCAAGATTTGTAGCCCAGGCCTAAAAGATATGGGATGTGAGCCCAATAAGCCCAAATACAATGAATTTGTAGAGAGTGGGTGAAAGAACTGGACTGTTTATGAACTAAACAATAGTTAATCAAGATTTTAAAAGATGAACCAGTACAAAAAACACACTTGAAACTTGAATAAACTGACGTCCGAAGAGATAAATTATTATTTGAAAGGCTAATACCGCTTTTAGAGCTACAGTAAATTTTCCTTCTTCTTCCTTTTTTCTCTCCTCCTATCCCCTTTCATGAGAGGTCTCTTACATTTATATAGTTTTCTTTTTAAACCATCTTCATCGTACACTTGTTCTTCATCTAAGCATTCACTTGAGTACATGTCACATCAGGTATCTTCTTTAGTTCTCCATGAGTGATGGCAGCTAAGATTGCACTGATCAGGGGTCTTCTCCACATAAATACGGCCAGAAAAGTTGCTGCAGTGCATTAAATGCGGTGGTAGTAGCTTTTTCTTTAGATATTTCTCTACTTATCATCTTTATACGTGCATGAAGTTCATCCTTATCGTTGGAACTTCCTGGAAGTTCACCCAAACTGCCCAAGTATTTGCTTGACTGATATTCTTCAAGTCCCAGGAGGATACACTCCTCGGATTATACTCCTTCATCATTTCCTTACGTGACTCTCCATTCTAGGGCCTTTCCCAATCCTTTACTCCTCCTCGGACATAAGGCCCAATATACGCGTTTGGGCTTTTACCCTCCACAATAGCCCCTCAAAATTTTAATTTTTCCCTCGTGTTCGAGGAGAAAAAATGGGATTTTGATCTGTAACAGAAATAAAGACTAAAAACGGAAAAGTACTTGAATTTACGCGTGTGGGAGCATAGATTTAGGCGCTCCATCATTGCTTTTGACGTTTCGGTATTTACAAGGCGTTATTAATTGTTCCAGGCGGTGTTATGTCTTTGGCATCCAACGGTGAACAATTGATCCAACGAACAGCATTTTTCCTCAGGATTTAGGCGGGATAATTCCCACCCATTTTCTGGCCCCTATATAAAGCCTCAAAGGAGATCATTTCTCCTTTACTTCACAATTTCTCACTCTCCAGTGAACTCAAGCACTCAAACTCACCAAGTTTTTTTTAAATCATTAGTAGTACTTTCTTACGAATCCACAAGAATCATTTTAAGGGTCTAAAGATCACTCCCCGACCCAGTTTGCATAAGTTTCAATTTCTTCAAACCCTCATTCTCTCCTCGGCTAGCATCCTCGGCCTGCTTCCTTGGCCTTCAAATTCTCATTTCCCAGTTATAAAATTTAGTGTTTCCCTCTTTCCGCTTATTCGAAATGGGTAGATTTAGGTATTTAGTGGATAGTCCTACCCAGATAGAAATATTTAAAGAAATGTATCACATACCATAGGACGTAAACCTACAGTATTGTCCCCTAGAAAGACTACTAACAGACCGGAGGGTGGGGGAAGTCATAATTCCTGTCATAGCCTTTATAGAAGGGGGAATGACCATCCCTATGGGTCCCATTACCATAGATTACCTTCATAATCATAGGCTTAGTCCCGATCAGTGTGCACCTAACGTCTTTAGGATCTTAGGATCAGTTGATGCTTTGAACCGACATTTAGGCCTGGGACTCACCTAGCTCGACGTAGTCCAGATGTACAAGTGTCATAGACAAAAGGGGGCGGGATATTATCTTAAATCCCGATCTGACATCGTTAGGCTTATCTCCTGTCTTCCTAAGTCTAACAAGGGGATGAAAGACGATTATCTGATCGTCTCGAGAGCGTGGCATAATGGTCTTCATTGCCCAACCCAACCAGGAGAGCCAGGTGGGATATCCTAGACCTAGGTTCCTTAGAAATAGATTTAGAATCTTCATTATTAGTGTAGTGTTTTTTCTTTTCGTACTAGTATTTCACCTTTAGTTTCTGATTATGTTTGTCTTGTTAATAGATAAAAGGCACGTATCTCCTCGGCTCAGCTTGACTAACATTTCCGCGCTCAATTACCTATTGAGATCAGAGATTTTTGTAAGTGAAGACGGGCAACTTTGGGCCGCCCATCTCATTCTTGACTTCAAGCCACTCTCGGACACGTTTCAGCTAGTTGGCAACGCGATAAGGCAGGGTGACCATCGCTTAAACTGGATAGACGTAGGTCAGCCAAATTTTTTGTCTCCGGTCGATCTTCCCCCTGTACCACATCCGATTCCGCAAGGTGTACCACTAGTCATCCCTCAAGTTCAACAAGTTCCCCTTGAGGCAACCACAGTAGAGGAAGGAATCACGTCCTCGACCTCTTCACTAGAGGAACAGATTGAAAATTTTCGTTTTGAAGAAGAGGCGCCGAGGGAAGTTCAGTTAATCTCCCTTTCGGACACTGAGGAAGAAGCTGATAGGCATTCCAGCATCCAAGCTCCTGTTTTAATAACTTCCACTCCAGATAACTCATCTGAAGAGGAAAAGGAGATGGCTTTGAGCCTAAAAGATCTCATGAAGGCAAGGAATAAAGCAGTTGTGCCAACAGAAACTGCCAAGTCCCAGCCTCTTGTTAATCTTCCTCCACCCCCTCCTCAGCTCCCTTCTGACCTTAGCCTAAAGCTTGTGCCTGAATTAAAGAAGAAAAGGCCTCATACGGGTCTTGAAGAAGGAGAATTAGAGCCTGCCAAAGGAAATAAACAGCAGAGAGTGGCTAAGGACCAACAAGGTAAAAGGGCTTCGTCTGTTGAGAGCCGAGAAGAAGCTCTCAATGCTGATGTGCGCTGAGGACTGCGCACCTGGTCCTCAAAGCTAGAGCTGGATGGTATTCCCTTCCCTTGGGACACCTCGGTCAGAAACTACCAAGGGGGGAAGGTAGGTCTCATCGCTGAGGCCATAGAGCAACCACTTCTCCTGCAAACGAACATGGATGCTTACAGGCACTTTAACCAGCATGAACTCTTCCTATCCCTTAAGAGAGACCTGGCCATGGTAAGTGATGTCGCCCGTTTCTCCACTTGGAATGTTGGTCATTTTCATTTGTCATTTTTCTTTATTTTATATTGAAGTTTTCCCACTCTGTTATGCAGATTACCCAACAAGTTTATGTGGCCGAGGAGTGGAATAAAAAAGCCCGCAATGAAGCCCAGGCGAAGGCCCATTCCCGGTTTGAAGTTGAGAAGAAAATGGGTAATCTTAAGGAAGATTACAATAAGCTGTCCGAGCAGCTAAAGGAGGTGACCAAGGCCAGAAATAACCTTGATGCAGGCCTTAAGAATGCTGAAAGGCAGGCCGAAGATAACGCAAGCAATTGCGCATGACCGAGATCAATCTAGAGACAGAGACAAATGGTCAAGGATCTTTGAGCTGAGCTCCAGAAGGCCAGGGACGCTGCCCAATTAACCAGAGAGGCAGCCGAGGCTAAAAAGCAGGCTGCATACAAGCTTGGGGTTGAAGATACTCAAGTCAGACTCACAGGAGAATTTTCTACAGTTTACAAGGATTACTGCGATATAACTTGGGCTAAAGCCCTTGATGCCGTTGGAATCCCTGCAGACTCTGACTTGAGGAGGCCTGGGAGAGTCTACTATGATCCTGACATTTGCGAACTCCCAGGTCCTGAATCCTCTCCCTCCACACAACTCCCAGAAACCGCGAGCAGCCCCTTGTCGGCCAAGTCCCTCTTGTCCTTCTTGAGGCTCCCAAAGAATCTAGTAAAGCTGGTGATCAAGGCAAGCAAACTGAGGATCCTAAAGACAAGGGTAAGGACTTGGGTAAGAAGAAAACTCCTCCTGCACCCAAGGACCAAGCCCAAGATGCTGCTGCCACCCAGTCTAGCCAGACTATTGAGCCCGTTGTCACCAAGAAAGCTTAGACATTAGGTTTTTTTTTTTTTCTTCTTTCTTGTAAGGAACTAAGAAATACCATCTTTTTGATCAATGAAAGTGTGTTGTTGTCTTTATAAAATACCATCCTTTTCGTTACTTACCTTATGAAATTTGTTGTCATTACAAGTAATGTTAACCTACATTTATCTTAATCTGAATAAGCTCAACAACAATATTCCGCTAATGATGCAAATAACTTAAATAAGTATGGGCAAACATTGGATCATATAAGAATTGTTGTCGTTCTTATTGAATAATAACAGATAAGAAAGTCTCAAGTACTAAAGTTAATGGTTAGAGACTTTACCTGAACTAGATTATGCACAGTACATGGTCTGAGATGTCCAGTATGGTTTAAGATTTATTTCAACGTGTGAAAATAGTCACGGAGTGTAGACTAATTCATATCCTCTGATTCGAAGACTTCAAGCATGACTATTTTTAAGTTTAAACGCATATTGGATTTGCCATGGAGTGTTAACTAACCCATATCATTTTATCCGAGGACTTCAGGCATGATTGGATTTAAGTTTAAACACTTATAGAAATCGTAGAGGAGTGTTAACTAATCCATATCATCTGGTCCGAGAACTTCAGGCATGAATGGATTTAAGTTTAAACACTTATAGGAATTGTAGAGGAGTGTTAACTAACCCATATCATCTGGTCCAAGGACTTCAGGCATGAATGGATTTAAGTTTAAATACTTATAGGAATCCTAGAGTGTTAACTAACCCATATCATCAAGTCCGAGGACTTCAGGCATGAATGGATTTAATTTTAAACAATTATAGGAATCGTAGAGGAGTATTAACTAATCCATATCTAGTCCAAGGACTTCAGGCATGAATGGATTTAAGTTTAAACACTTATAAGAACTTTAAGGGAGTGTTAACTAACCCATATCATCTAGTCCAAGGACTTCAGGCATGAATAGATTTAAGTTTCAACACTTATAAGAATCGCAATGGCCATAGAAAGCATAAAATCCTTAATATAACAGATAAGCATGCAGACGCGATAAAACTTATTCAATAATAATACCTTTTAAGGTTGTTTACATTCCACGACCGTGGTATTACTTGACCATCTAAGTCTTCCAAAAAAATATGCCCCGATGCCAGCCCTTGAAGTGATATGGTATGGCCCTTCCCAATTGGGTCCTAACTTCCCCCAAGCTGGGTTCTTTGCAGTGCCTACAACCTTCCTTAACACCAGATCACCAGGTGACAAACGCCTTACTTTTACGTTGGCATTATAACCTTGTCTGAGCTTTTGTTGGTAATATGCCAATTGGACCATTGCATTCTCCTTCCTTTCTTCAATCAAGTCCAAATTCCTCTCTAGCTGCTTGTCGTTGCTACTCGAACTGTATGAACTAGTTCTTAACGTTGGGAAACCAACCTTCAAAGGGATGACAGCCTTAGCCCCGTAAGTCATTGAGAAGGGGGTCTCCCCAGTAGACCTGCGAGGCGTAGTCTTATATGTCCAGAGGACATGTGATAGTTCTTCCACCCATTTGCCTTTTGCATTATCCAGCCTTTTTTTAGTCCGTTTACTATGACTTTGTTAACAGCTTCCGCCTGTCCATTTCCCTGGGGGTAAGCAGGAGTAGAGTACCTATTTGTGATCCCCAATTCACAACAATAGCTTCTGAATGCTTTGCTGTCAAACTGAAGGCCATTGTCCGAGATGAGTGTATGAGGAATCCCAAACCGTGTGACAATATTTTTCCAAACAAACTTCTTTGCGTCCACATCTCTGATGTTAGCAAGAGGCTCGGCTTCAACCCATTTGGTGAAATAATCCATGCCGACTAACAGATACCTCTTATTTCCTACCGCCTTAGGGAACGGACCCACAATGTCCAAGCCCCACTGGGCTGGATAATGGATTAAGGACTCCCCAAGGCTAGTGTATGTTTGGTGCAAATCGCTGGCACTGATCGCATTTTTTCACGTATTCTTGGGCTTCCCTTTGCATGTTTGGCCACCAATAGCCCTAGGTAATAGCTCTATGTGCCAAGGACCTACCCCCCGTGTGGCTTCCGCAAATTCCTTCGTGTAATTCTTCAAGGATTGATTCAATCTCCTCAGGGTGTATACACAGTAAATATGGCCATGAAAATGAACGTTTATACAACTTATGGTTCTCGGACAGTCAGAACCTAGTGGCTTTCCTCCGCACTTTATCAGCTTTTGACTTCTCTTCAGGCAAAACATCATCCAAGAATTTAATTATAGGGTCCATCCAGCTGGGCTCAACTCTGATTTGATGAATCCGGATTGCCTCTCTTGTCATCTCTGTGGGTTTATGCAAATCTTTGACGAGGATAACCCGGGGCAGATCGTGCGCTGAAGAGGTTGCGAGTGTGGCTAGAGAATCAGCATGTGCATTACTATTTTTGGGGATGTGTGACAGATTAAAAGATTCAAACTCTGACTGCAGACATTTAACTTGACCCAAGTAATCTTGCATTCTTCCATTTTTCACCTCAAATTCCCCTAATACTTGCCCGACGATTAGCCTTGAGTCCGATAACATTTCCACTAATTTTCCTCCCATTCTTTGAACCAATGTCATTCCCATCAATAGAGCTTCATATTTAGCCTCATTATTTGTGGCCGTGAAGCTTATCCTTAGTGACTTTTCAATAACAATCTTCTCTGGTGATATTAGCACTAGCCCCACTCTGGATCCTTTCTAGTTTGATGTGCCATCTACATACACCTCCCAGAACTAGGGGCCCTGTTGAGAGATCAACCCAACCGATTTTTCATCCATGTTCTTCGCCGGTTCCAACTCTTCTATTGAGGGCTCAGTGAACTCGACCACCAGATCTGCGAGCACTTGACCCTTCATGGAAGTGCGAGGCATATACCTAATGTCAAAAGCCCCTAGAACTGTACCTCATTTAGCTATCCTCCCGATGTAGTCAGCAATTCGGAGTATTGCTTTAAGTGGAAGTTGGGTGAGGACGACGACTGTATGTGCTTGGAAATAATGAGGCAGTTTACGTGTACCAAGCACTACTGCCAATATGGCCTTCTCTAGTGGCAGATTACGAATCTCGGCTTCATGCAACGACTTGTTCAAGTAATAAACTAGCTTTTGTATGCCGTTATCAACTCTTATCAACACCAAGCTTACTGCAAAAGAAGCCATAGCAATGTAGGCAAAAAGGACCTCGTCTGGCTCAGGACTGGACATAATTGGTGGCTGAGCGAGGTAATCTTTAAGTTATTGAAAAGCTAAGGCACACTCTTCATTCCATTCGAACCATTTCCATTTATTAATCAATAAGAAAAAATGCCTGCACCTATCCTCCGACAGAGAGATAAATCGGTTTAAAGCAGCGGCCATTCTAGTCAACTTCTGGACCTCCTTAGGATTCTGAGGTGGTTGCAAGTTGTTTATAGCCTTTATCTGGTCTGGGTTGACCTCGATCCCACGGTAAGTCACCATGTAACCTAGGAACTTGCCTGATCCCACGCCAAACGAGCACTTGGAGGTGTTTAAACGCAGCTTGTATTTTCTAAGAACTTGAAAAATGTTCAGAAGGTCACCCACATGCTCCGAGATTACTTTGCTTTTCACTACCATGTCATCTATGTAGACCTCAATGCTCCTGCCCAACTATAGTTTAAACATTCTTGTCATCATTCTTTGGTATGTAGATCCTGCATTTTTCAAACCAAATGGCACCACCTTATAGTGATAGTTCCCAATGGGGGTAACAAAAATAGTCTTTTCTTAATCATCCAAGGCCAGGGGTATTTGGTGATAGCCCTGAAAGGCATCTAGGAAAATCATTCGAGGATGTCCTACCGTTGCATCCACTAGTTGATCAATTTTAGGCATGGGAAATGGATCTTTCGAACACGCTTTATTGAGGTCTGTGAAATCCATGCACACTCTCCACTTCCCATTCTTATTCTTCACCACTACAGTATTAGCTAGCCATTCAGGATAAAACACCACCTTAATAGCTCCAGCCTGCTTGACCTTTGTTACTTCCTCTCGTACTGCGTTAGCGTGCTCTTTAGATGGGCGCCAAGGAGACTGTTTCTTAGGGACGACCAGGGGGTTGACATTCAGATGATGACAGATAAACTCTGGATCCACCACTGGGGCTTCATAGGCATTCCAAGCAAATACATCTACGTTCCCACTGAGAAATTCTACTAGTTCTGCCTTTTCTTGAGGTGGCAACTGTGAGCCAACTTGAAAATACTTCTCTGGGTCATCCCCAACAATGACTTTTACCAAATCTTCACATTTGGCCTCCTCGGTTGTTTTATCGGTAAGCGCCGCTAGGTGTTTTAACTGCTATAACTCTTCTCTTGGATGATCCGAGGACTTAGCTTTGGACTTATGTTGTATGGCAGCCACCAAGCAACTTCTGGCCACAGATTGATCTCCCAAAATTTCCTGAACCCTGCCTTCAGATGGATATTTAATCTTCTGGTGCAGAGAAGAAGGAAAAACCCCTAGTGCATGAAGCCATGATCTGGCCATAATCGCTATATAGGGTGAATATGCGTCCACAACAATGAAATCTACCTTTACTATCTCCGTACCAGCTTACACAGGTAGCCGTATTTGACCCCTCGGAATAACGACATTTCCATCAAAACCCACTAGAGGAGAACTATAGGGAGTTAAGTCCTCAGGTTTTAAGTTCAGCCCCTTGTAAAGGTCAGGATACATTACCTCAGCCCCACTGCCTTGGTCCACCATCACCCTTTTCACATCATACCCTCCAATTCTGAGTTTAACTACTAAAGCGTCGTCGTGCGGTTGGATGGTTCCGATCTTATCCTCATCCGAGAAGCCCAGTACCAGTGGACTCTCCCTTTTAGCCCTTTTCAAATCCTGATTACTGTCTCCTGTGGGTAAATGGGTCGCAGACATTATCCTAGATGGCCAGGATCCTGTTCTCCTTGGTGCGGCAAGGATGACATTGATAGTTCCCAAAGGGGGTCTTGAAGAATCATCTCTTCGGGGCTCCGAGCTTGCCTGACTTCCTTGGCCACTAGAGTGGTGCAAGAGTTGTTTCAATTTACCCTCGTGGACAAGTTGGTCCAAATGATCCCACAGACTCTTGCAATCCTCTGTGGTATGCCCATGGTCCTGATGATACTGGCAATAAAGATTATGATTACACCTTTCGGGGTTTCCCACCATCTTGTTCGGCCACTTGAAATACGGTTCATTCTTAATATTTTCCAAAACTTGATGCACTGGCTCTTTAAATACAGTGTTGACTGCTTGGAGATTTGCTGATCCTGACTACCCAGCAAAATCCCTACGCGGCTTGTTATTGTTGTATCTGTACGACCTGAAATCCCTCATCTTCTGGTGGATAACCTTATCCTTTTCTTTTCCTTGCTGCTGATCCTCCTCAACTCTTTTATACTTGTCAACACAGTCCATGAGCTGACGCACATTGGTAACAGGTTTGCCAGTCAAGGATTTTCTTAAACGTGTTCAGACGGAAGGCCGAGTTTAAAGGTGTTAATAGCCACATCGTCGAAATCACCTTCAATTTCATTAAACAGGTCCCAATATCTGTCTGAGTATGTTTTAAGATTCTCCCCTTCTTGCATGCTCAAGGACTGCAGGGAAGCTACCGACTTAGGAACTCTCCTGCACGTCACAAACCGGGAACCAAATGCTTGGGTGAGTTCATGAAAGGAATTTATGGATTCCGCCCTTAGGCTATCAAACCATCTCATCGCAATGGGTTCAAGGCTGGATGGAAAGACTTTGTACATCAAGGCCTCGTTTTTGGAATAAACAGCCATTCTTTGGTTAAAATGGCTCACATGCTCAACAAGATCTATTCGCCCGTTGTAAATGGTGAATGTTGGCTAATGAAAGCGCCGAGGAAGTCTTGCCTCTTCAATTCTATGCGTGAAAGACGACTTAGATATTTGGTCCAGGGCTTTACTCATAGCGTCGTTTCCTACACCCTTAAGTAAGGGGCTTTTAAACTGCCGCTTGTCATGGTGCTCTTCTTCGTAAGAGAAAAACTCACTGGGTGGAGTTCGAGACCTCCGTTTGTAGCTGATGTCTCTTTCATCATCAGAAGAAACCTCATTGTCAGGGGAAGCTCGTTTCCTTTTTGCATGGCGTAGCTCCCTTTTCAACCGATCAATCTCTAGCTGCATGGCCCTGTTGCCCTTTGCATGGGAGATACGACTATCACCTCGCAATTGGCTCTTCTCATCATGTATTGTATGTACGCTTCCTTCACGATCACCTCTTCGTTCGAGGTTGAGGAAAGGATCACCATGTTGGGATGCCCTGAATTCTGCTGGTTGTTGGCCTGGCTCAGCCATCGTTAACTGTTGCTTTCACTTCGGCTCAAGCTCTTCCCACAGACAACGCCAATTGTAGGATCAAGATTTGTAGCCCAGGCCTAAAAAATATGGGATGTGATCCTAATAAGCCCAAATACAATAAATTTGTAGAGAGTAGGTGAAAGAACTGGGCTGTTTATGAACTAAACAACAATCAATCAAGATTTTAAAAGATGAACCAGTACAAAAAACACACTTGAAACTTGAATAAACTAACGTCCGAAAAGATAAATTATTATTTGAAAGGCTAATACCACTCTTAAAGCTACAGTAAATTTCCTTCTTCTTCCTTTTTTCTCTCCTCCGATCCCCTTCAATGAGAGGTCTCTTACATTTATATAGTTTTCTTTTTAAACCATCTTCATCGTACACTTGTTCTTCATCTAAGCATTCACTTGAGTACATGTCACATCAGGTATCTTCTTTAGTTCTCCATGAGTGGTGGCAACTGAGATTGCACAGTTCAGGGGTTTTCTCCACATAATTGCGGCCAGAAAAGTTGCTGCAGTGTATTAAATGCAGTGGTAGCAGCTTTTTCTTTAGATATTTCTCTATTCTTATCATCTTTATACGTGCATGAAGTTCATCCTCATCGTTGGAACTTCTTGGAAGTTCACCCAAACTGCCCAAGTATTTGCTTGACCAATATTCTTCAAGTCCAAGGAGGATACACTCCTCGGATTATACTCCTTCATCCTTTCTTTACGTGATTCTCCATTTTGGGGCCTTTCCCAATCCTTTACTCCTCCTCGGATGTACTCATATCTTCAAATAGGGCCTAAGGCCCAATATACGCGTTTGGGCTTTTACCCGCCCCCCTTCCCCATATATATATATATATATATATATTAGTAGCTGTTTAGTAGGGTAGACGTGTAGAAGAATTTTCAAAATTGGATGTATTTAGTGCAAATGCAGTTAGAAATAGATAATCATGTGTAATCTTCTTCTTCTTCTTCTTTTATTTTTTTTATTTTTTTATTTTTTAAATTAAAAACCTGATAAGAAAGTGATGGGTGTTTTTGAAATTTAGTATTTGATGTTGTTGACCCTATTTCGAAAACTCACCATCTCTTCATGAGGTGGTCATGATGTTGATTTCAAAGACATTTCTAAGAAAAGTTACTAATACTTTATGAGGGTATTTTTTTATTTTTAAAAAGTCCAGTTGAAGGAGAGAAATCCTCTTATAGATAGTGTGTATATATATATATATATATATATTATCTAGACAGTAATTTTTTTTTTTTTTTTTTTTTAACTTTCTATTATCTCCTCTAAATGGTATTTAAACCTCCATTAGGACACAATATGGGTATGTCTCGTAAGAGTGATGATGGCTTAGAACTCTCACTTCTTTCTGTTGAAGGATCCATAAGGCTTGAAAGAGATTAGACTCTATTTAAGGGGGAAATAATAAAATAAAATAAAAAAACATTTTAATCAACTTTACCATATATATTTCAAGCTTTTACTTTTATGTCATTTACATTCCAAGCTTTTATTTTTCTTTCCATTTAAATTCCAAGTCTTTACATTTCAAGTTTTTACTTTTAAAGCTCTCTATTTTTCTGCACATATTTCATGTTGTTATCTCTTTATTTTTTTTGTTGATAATGTGCAATATAGAAAAGTGCTTGGGTACACATCTCCCCTACACCACTATTCTAAGAAAATACCTTCTTTTCTTTTTTTTTTTTTTTCTTTTTTTTAACTTTTTACTCATTTCTTCAAGTAAATCTTTCACACAAAAAAAAGTCTTCCTTCTAGAAAATGTGTGAAACCCGAAACTTCAAATATATATATATATATATATAACTAAAAGATGTGATTTCAAAATGCCTTTTACTTTCTCAAAAATATTTTCAAAAGTATTTTTCTTAAATAAGTCAAAGTTTGCTTAAAAAAAATGTCTTTTTCAAACAAATATGATTCTTTTTATAAATAAAAGCTTTCAAGGCAAAACCTTCTCTCTTTTTTTTTTTTTCCTTCAAAACCCAAAATTGGCAAGTAAAAAAAAAAATGTTTTCTTCAAAATAATATTCTTACCACGTTGGAAAAATGTTTTTACCACGTTGGGTTTTTCTTAAAATGTATTTTTCTTCTTTTTTTCTAAAAATTTGAAAATCACGTTTTCTATAATATATATATATATATATATATATATATATATATAAAGGAATGTTTTTGCCATGTTAAAAAAATGCTTTCAAAAAATGCTTTGCCATTCTCTTTTCTAAAATCCAAAAAAATGGCTTTCAAATAATTAAAATGCTTTCAAAAGATAAGGTTTTTACCCAAAAAGAAAAAAATTTCTTGAAACCCTATACCATATAGGAATTGTCTATTTTCCAAAAGATGTGTTTTTTCTCTTAAAAAAATAATAAAAGTTAACGCAATAACTCTCTTTTTCCAAGTTGTTTCCACACCCCCCCCCCCCCCCCCCTTAGAATAGGTGTAGTTTGTGGGAATGTGTTCAAAGCTTATTTCCTTGAGTCTTTGAACACCCTATAAGTTTACATTTGTCTCTAACATGTTTGGCACTAATAAATCTTTATTTGTCATCTTTTGCATGAACAAAAAGAATGAGAAAATGGTGGATGACAATAAAGTGCTATTCTTCCAACCCTCTTTCACTTTTGTGTTTCATTTCTTGTATAGCTTTTAGTATTATCATGCTAGCTATGTAGATAATAGAGATTCACATGTTATTGTATAATATGTATATATATGTCTTTTGTCACATGTTACTTATGTATATATTTTACATGCTTTGTTTGTATAATTTGATGGAGTTATTATTCACATGAATATTATATGTAAATATTTACTCACATGTATATATGTATATTGTCTGCAAAAACCTTTTTAAAAATAAATCAAAATGCCAAGTATTCCATTTCTTTGTAAAAAGTTAACGTTGAGAATGAATTAAAATGAGGTACTATCTTCGGATAAGCGTTGTGGGGTGCTCTTCCCCACACGTAACCAAACTTCCGAGTCTCGGATCTTTGGTTCAAAGACTTTTAGTTTACCTTAATTAATGAACCTTTAAAATTTGGTTTAGTTAATTAGGTAACTTAAAATAAATTAGATATTTAGGTGACCAATCACACCTGACACAAAACCAATGGTTGGTGGCGACTCCTAAAATAAAAATAAGAAAAAGGGACTCTCTCACATACACACACCCACTCTAGATACACAATCACAAACGAGTCACATCGCCAAGGACCCAACGTGCGATGACCCCCCCCAATGAAGCACGAGTGGCAGAAAAATCGAGTGTCTTCACATAAGAATAGTATGAACCCACCAAGCCCACATGCCTATATGTACTTGAGATGCCTAAGCTCCAGCTAGTAACTGATTTCACCGAGTCCTTTCTCTTTTAAGCTTACTAGCGAACCTCCATCGAAGTACCAATGGAAACACCATCAAAATGAATTGAATTTTGAAAGGGGCATCCCAAGTTTCCAAGAAACTTCAATCAACTCATAGAGTCTGTGTTTGGGTAAGATGAAGGAACACAATATCTCAATCATGGGTTGAAAGAGATTGAAAAAGATGGTGGAGTTGTTTTATCTCAAAACCAAAAGCACTTTCTTTTCCTACACGGAATGACCACTCTGGGATATTAAACTTATCTTCTTTGTTAAGACCCTTTTTTGAAGGCCTGTCCACACACAATAGTTGTGTGCTGATAGAATCACAATGACCAAAAAAATGTATAGAGAGCAGAGAACAATGATCGTGCACCTAGCGACCTTGTCACGGCCTGGTTGATGGTTGCGACTTGTCTAGTCATCACTCTAACCCTCAAATTTTGTCAAGTGTCGATTCGTGGGCAAAGCAGGTTGCTTGAAGTCGCAATATCATTGTTAATGCAACTTTCCAAACATCATATGAGGCTCAAGAACTTTGACCCCAAATACAATTAAGTCCTAGAAAGATAAATTAAAAAGTAAATAAATAAATACAAATTTGTTACTGAATAAAGCCAACAAACATGGACAAACATGGACTTCTTGTATAAGTACACCTTTGTTCAATATTTGTTAAATATGTTGATCCATGTCTAGCTTAACCAATATTGAAGCATCTTACTTGTTTCATTTCGTTATACCATTGATCTACTTTATTTTCTTATTTTTGCCTTATTTTATGAAGACTTTTAACATGTAGACCAATGGAAGCAAATTATCTTAAGTTTGGAAAATGAAATGTGATTAGGGGAAGAGAGTTTATTGGCTAGCATCCAGACCTAAATCTCCTTAATACTTATGTTTTAGTTTCTTTAGAATCCTTTTATGTGACAACCCACATCATCCAATCATAGGTGTTTTTAAGCACAAAATTTTCTAGATGGGACTATTTAAGAGTTTTGTCCTTCATACATAAGAATAAATGTGTCAAATGCAAAATGTATGCACTAATGCTAAGAATGACAAACCTAAGAGCCATATGATGTAATAATTGTATTTTACTTTGAAGAATAAGAAGAAGAAAGACAATAGATTGCAATGATTGTTATATTTAATATGACTAATATTTTTTTTATTTACTAATGATTTATCAAATGGGTATTGGTCTCACATATCCCACAACTACTCGCAATAGGTCCAAGAGTCTTGGTCTCACTAGTTTTCCCAGCTTTACGGCCTCTACCTTTTAGGTCAATATGGAAATTCCAGGATTTAAATCGTCCTCTTCCTTGAGGTGATATAAACCTCCTCTGGAACTAGGTCCAGATTTAGCCCTTTCACTTGTATTTGTGGGATCTCTTAAACTTGAGCATTGTCAGCGAAAAGATCAAGATTTGGCTTTCTCCATCAATGAAAGTTAAACAGTTTGAGCCTCGCAATGTCATCGGTAATTTTGTTATATTGCAATGTAGCACATACCTCATCAAATCCATTGAGGTGCAAATACGGGCTTTCAGAATCAAGCCCATGAAACTTAAGGATTAATTGGATCACACTCGATGTCATATCCCCACAACATCAGGGAACACCACACACGAAGGTGTATTGGTTCTGGTATGTTGCAAATAATACCTAAGGGATTAGACAGGTTGGTCATTATGGTACTCATTATCCCCTTAGATATTCTCATCATCAACCATAGTTGAAAAATTATCAAAAAGTCCTGTATAAGGGTCATGTAACTCAACAATAAATTGCACCAATTCTATTCTATAAAGACGTTTTGTATGGTTACGTTGCCAAACGTATGTACACAATTAAATCAGTAACTTCAGACAAATTGGAACAAATTGTCTTAAAAGTTTTGTTGAAGTTTTTAATAAGTGCTCTACGAAATTGATGAACCTTCCCAAACTTTGCTCCTTGGCGTGAATAAGTACCTTAAAAAAAACAACTAATCTAAACCAAAATCTAGCAAATCACTACAAATTAGAGAAACTAAAACACAATGTTCAAGACGCATTCCCCCACAATGGAGCTAAAAACTTGTTGCAATTAAAATAATTCAAACCAAAGTGCAGATTTTTTCACACGTAACACTAATGTAAAAGCCTCTATTATTAACTAGAAAATAAAAATTGTTGTTTGTTGTTTTTCCACCCAAAGATTGAGCAAGATAATATTGAAACTACAATTAAAAATAAAATAGAAAATGTGAGAGAAACTAGTGGAGGAAAACATTAGGGATTCAAAGATCTTTCAAATATTTTATCATATGAACTTAAATTATATTTAACTTAGTTAGGGTAGAGAGCCAACTTGTCTAATTGGAAGAGTAAACAACAAAAATACTCCAACAGCATGTAAAGTAGATTGAATGTGAGTGATTGAGCAAAAAATTCAATTGAGATGTTACAAGGGAGATTTAGTATTCAATATATTCTCAAATCATATCGAATCAAAGAGTTCAAGCATTCGATATATATAAAAATAATATTAAAGCTTAAAAACTTGTAAACATGCAATGATTCCAAATATTAAATCAATCTGAAAATTCAATCATCAATCTATGAAACGCACATAGATAATCCTAAGAACACGTGATAAAAATATTTGGTTTCACCTCTAACCCTATCTAGTGATTTAGCCACACATAGTTGTGCAAAAGAAATCCGTAAAAAAAAAAACAAAAAAAAAAAAAAAAAAAACAAACTTTCTAGGGTTTTTACTCCTCTATAACTTAAGCCTCCTCCAAAGAAAAAGAAGGAAATTCCTCAAATTTAGGAAGTGAATCTCTTTATTTTTCGGAGTTTTTTTTCACTACCAGATTCCAGCCTACGTTTGGCCTCCAAAACTATTTTTTATGAATTAGGGGTAAACTACAGAGTTTTAAAGCTTCAAATCTTCTTTTTCTAGAAGTAAGAATCAGGTCAATCGGACATTTGTGCAAGAATTTATGCAAAAAATACTGTAACAGTGCAGGATGTTTCCATATTATGATTTTTCCAATTTTGGTTTGAACAATTTTTTTTTTTTTTTTTTTTTTTTGAGAAACTGGTTTGAACAAATTTGATTCTTCCCTTCTTTATTCTCACAAGCTTTTTTTACATATTTAATTCTTCAAAAACTAAGCTTCTATTAATCTTGACCCTTGGATTCTTTTGGTTGCAAGTCTGCATGATTAGCTAACTAGTTTTAATATCATACAAGAGAAAACACACATAATAAGTATACTTCGGAGAAATCTTTCAAACTCACATATTTACCTGTAATTAATTATAAATTGATGCAATATTATGTATCAAAAATAATATAATAGTGAAAGTTTAAGCAATTATCAAAAGTTTTCTGATAAGAGAAGGAAAGAAGCACGTGCGGGCATTGGAGAGTTTATGCTTCCTCTAAGTGGTTTAAACTCTTAAACCAAGAGAATGTAGATATAAAAATTTAATATTTTTGTAGAGTCCAATGTATTTTCAATTTATCATTTTTTTTTTGTCATTTTCTTCATTTAATCTAGTTGGGTGCATGTTAGATAAGTGGAACACAGATTCTCTATAGCAATTTTTGTGTTCCACTAATCATAACTTTTTTTTTTTTTTCGAGATAACACTAATCATAACTTGCCATGTGGTTGATTATCCTCTCTCTTTTCTTTTCTTTTCTTTTTTTTTCATTTTTAACTTTGGTTATTTTACTAGGAAAGTCAAATAAATACGTAACAAATAGTGATTAACGGAGCAAAAAATGGAATGCAAAAAGTTGGACAAAAAATTTGAATTCGAAAAGAAAAAGGGTTACAGCCCATATTGTTCAAAAATAGTTGATGTTCCATCGAAAAAATTTGATCTTTGATGGTAAAATCTTGACAAAGCTTAAAACACTCCCGAAATATTTTCTCTAATTAAGGCAAAACCTCACAAACCAACCACTCTTATCATCTCAATTTGTAAAATAAAAAAAAAAAGCCAATAGTTTCCCACAGCTAAAACAAAAATGTTTATGAGAAAAAATGACAATGTTATGTCTATAATATTTTCACAACAAATTATAGGTGATTAGTTATTATTGATTTTAATTTGAATTTATCACTAAAATTACTATTTTATCCCACCGTAACAACCCGTAACAACCTACCATTTAAAATTTTATGTGAAAATGTTGTTAACATAATATTTCCCTTCTATAGATAGCCTTTTGAAATTAATTTGTATAAATTACTTTTGAATCCCAACAACAGAGAAAGCCTTGTAGTTAGTAACTCTAACAAAAACCATGGCTTTCAAGGACTACACCTTTTTCTCTTATGTCTTTTTAGCGACAGCCGTCATCCTCTTTGCTGGCCCTGCTCACGCTCACCTATGCGACAATGCTCCTAATAAGCAGGTCTGTAAGTCAATTGTCTATGATCGGACTGAACCTCGTGATGCTGTGGTTGCATCCATGCACAAATTGGTTTCCCAGACCAGAGATGGAAAGGTGGTGGCTCGAAAGTTTGACAAGTCCCTCGGAATTATTCAATGCATAAATGAGTTTGACGGAGCCATTGAAGACGCCAAAGGCGCCTTGAAAGGCCTATCAAACAATGACTTGTCTACCCTGAAGAACAGCATCACTGCCGCCCAGAACAACTTTGACAACTGCAATAAAGGGTTTCGGGGATATGGCGAGACCAATCCCATTCCCAAAACTACTAAGCTCTTAGGCGACATTGCTAGCGTCGGTTTGTATCTAGCTAATTTGATTAAATTGTAAAGAGCTTGTGAGTTGTATGTGAGTGGTTAAAAGTGGTCTGAATAAAATGTTATAAAAAAGTTTTTGGCTTCTCTTTTCTCTTTAATAAAAATTAATGGCTTTGCATAAAGAAAAAAAAAAAATTATGGGGGAAGCCATGTTTGTTGTATTTGTGTCTTGTGGAGGTCTTTCTTGTAACATTGTGATATCTATTATTCTTAAACTTTTGTTTTTAATAAATATCTTGACATTTATCGGTATAGAATAATATAATAATTGACTGGATTAGCTTTTCAAAAGATTTTTTGCTACTCTTTTCATCATGATTCCTTTCGATTAATGTATAATAATACAAGCACATACCTCTTACTAATAATGTTTTCTAGGATAGTCTGTAAGAAACCTAATTATATACAAAATTTAATAAAATAGAACTTGAATATATGGACATTAAAAAAAAAAAAAAGAAAAAAAAAAAGAGACAAATATGTGAATTTTACAATTTATTTCTTCTAAAAAATGAAAAAGTAAAAAACAACTGATAAGAGATATAATGTGAATTGAAAATCCTACGATAAGGGTAATAAAATGATAGAGGCTAGGGTCTAAAATGATGATAGAGTGATGAGAAAAATGAAGAGAGAGAGAGAACAATGAATGATCCTAGTTGCAAGTCAAGCCGCTGAAAAAAGTAGAGCTATTGCTTTTGCATTGTTAGGATAAGAGTAGAGCTGTCAGTGCCGTCAAGGAAAACTCATGATTATAGTATCTCTCTTAGTACTTTTTTAGGAAAATGAAATTAGATATTATTTTTATGAAATGGGTTGAAAGAATTACAAGTATAAAATAATTTAGTTTTTTATTTTTATTTATTGAAATTATTTTTTGTTGAATACTGTGTTCATTTGATGTTGCTTGGTCTAATCTTGCTAATATTAGGGTTATTTTTTGACGTTATTTGGACTAATGTTTGTTGTTATTGTTCAACATTAGCTTTTTTTTGAGAATGATTGTTCAACATTAGTTGATGCAACATTCGAAAACCACAACAAATAGCTAACTTGGGTAATAATCACATTGATGTTGAGTAACCATTCTGCCTAAAATATGTTGAGCAAGTCATCACTACAAATTGTAACATAAAAAAGCTAAAAAAGTAGATAAAAGTTTTGCTATAAGGGTAATGACTACTGCAGACTACACATTGCCTGTTACGCACAACAAGTGATTCCTAAAAAACACTAATGTGTTTATATATATCCACACACACTAAACTAACCTATTTTGACCATCCTAATAAAAATGTTGAACACCCTAACTTGAGAATTAAAAGTGAATTTATGTTAAAAAAAAAAAAATAAATAGTAATGCTACTTCAACAACATTTTCAGAATAATTTCACAACAAAATCTTCTATTGTAAACTTTTACTAATTCTAATTTAGACCCAAACTTACATAATTTTTTTTACCCACTAATAATAGCCTGTCTTATAAGATTTTTGTGAAAATATCGTGAACATAATTTTATTCTAAAAATCATTCCAGCCCCAAAACACAATCCTTAACCCCTTAATAAATAAAAAAATTAAAAAAAAAAAACCTTAAATAACAACAATAAATGTGAACCCAGATAACAACAAAAATAACCCCAAACAAAAACAAGACTAGACCAAACAACAACAAACTAACAAATTATTAAACAAAAGGACTATTCAAAACAAAAAATTAAAAATCCCTAATAACTCAAATTTTTAACTAGTTCAACGTATCACATAAAAAAAAATCTCTAATTTCATTTTTCCTTAAAAATGATATCAATTAAAAAAAAAAAAAAAAAAACTATGGTTTTGCATTCTTTACAATACTGGCAATTATATTCTTTTTGGTTTAATAATCTCAAGAGCTATTTCTTTTGCATAGTTAGGATAAGAGCAGAGCTGTTAGTGCAGCCAAGGAAAACTCATCATCATAGTATCTCTTTTAGTACTTTTTTAGGAAAATGAAATTAGGCATTATTTTTATGAAATGAGTTGAACGAATTATGAGTATAAAATAATTGGGTTTTTTTAATTATTTTTTGTTGATTATTTTGTTCATTTGATGTTGCTTGGTCTAATCATGTTATTATTTGGGTTATTTATCACATTATTTGGCCTAATATTTGTGGCTATTGTTCAAAATTAGTTGATGCAACATTTGAAAACCACAGTAAATAGCTAACTTGGGTAATAATCACATTGATATTGACTAACTATTTGGCCTAAAATACGATGAGCGTGTCATTATTTCAAATTGTAACTTAAAAAAGCTATAAAAAAAAAAAAAAAAAAAAATAGACAAAAGTGTAGCTATAAGAGTAATGACAAGTGCACACTGCCTATTACACACAATAAGCTATTTTTCACGAACACTAATGTGTGTCTATATATATATATATATATATATATGTATGTATGTATGTATGTATGTATGTATGTATGTATATGTATACGTAGAAACACATACTAAACTAACTTAATTTGACCACCTTAATAAAAATGTTGAACATCCTGACATGAGAATTATAATAATTTAAGTTAAAAAAAATAATAGTAATGTTCTATCCACAATATTTTTAAAATAATTTTACAAGAAATCTTTTGGGGTAAGCTGCAATTAATTCTAATTTAGACCTAATACTTACATAATTGTTTTACCCACTAATAATATTTTTTCTTATATGATTTGTTGTGAAACTATTATGGACATAACATTACTCCAAAAAATAATTCCGGCCCCAAAGCATAATCCTTAACCCCTTAAACAAAAAAACCTTAAATAACAAAAACAAAAATGAACCCAAATAACAACAAAAATAACCCCAAACAAAAACTAGACTAGACCAAACAACAACAAACTAACAAATTATTAAACAAAAGGACTATTCAAAACAAAAAATTAAAAATCCCTAATAACTCAAATTTGTAACTAGTTCAACACATCACATAAAAATAATCTTTAATTTCATTTTTTCTCAAAAAATGATACCAATAAAAAAAAAAAAAAAACCTGTGGTTGTGCGTTCTTCTTTTCAGTAAAAGCAATTATATTCTCTTTGGTTTAATAATCTCAAGAGAGCTATTTCTTTTGCATAGTTAGGATAAGAGCAGAGCTGTCAGTGCAGCCAAGGAAAACTTATGATCATAGTATCTCTTTTAGTACTTTTTTAGGAAAATGGAATTAGACATTATTTTTATGAAATGGGTTGAACGAATTATGAGTATAAAATAATTGGGTTTATTTAAAAAAAATTATTTTTTGTTGATTATTTTGTTCATTTGATGTTTCTTAGTCTAATCTTGTTATTATTTGGGTTATTTATCACATTATTTGGACTAATATTTGTGGCTATTGTTCAAAATTAGTTGATGCAACATTTGAAAGCCACAGTAAATAGCTAACTTGGGTAATAATCACATTGATGTTGAGTAACTATGTAGCCTAAAATATGTTGACCATGTCATTATTTCAAATTGTAACTTTAAAAAGCTAAAAGAATAGACAAAAGTTTAGCTATAAGGGTAATGACTAGTGCACATTGCACACTACCGGTTAAACACAATAAGCTATTTGTAATAACACTAATGTGTGTGTGTGTGTGTGTGTATATATATATTTCTTTGCTGGTCTTTTGTATCTTTTATTCAATCAGTGCTCTAACTGTTGAGGCAAAAACTCACTATCACGTCTAAGATGTAAAGTATACCAATAAATTTCCAGATTGCTATAAGAAGCTAGCTATAAAAATCAACGATGATTCTTCAGGGCCTACAATCTATGCACAACAAGGTGATACTGTTGTTGTTAGGCTTACAAACACTTGTTGCAGGAAAGCCCCTCCAGATAGCACTCCCACCTCAATATTGATTGGGAAAATATTATAACTATAGAAAGATCTCCAACAAATAAACAATAGGAATAAAGCAAACCCAAAATCTGAAAATAAACAAACGCACATAAGTAAAAAAACACTAAGGATTTACGTGATTCAGCTTTTGGCCTACATCCACAGGCAACGAAAAAAAATTCCACTAATCAAATATAGAGATATACAAGTTGGTGTATCAATATTCTTACACACACCCAATCCCCAATACACCCAATAGCTCTCTCACAAATAACAAAGAATAGAGAAAACCTTGTACCCTATTCTAAACTAGAGAACTCTCACAAATATGCAGCAACCAATCTCTCTATTTCACTCTCTTTTTTCTTCTCTTCAATTGCTGCAACACATGTCCTATTTATACATGGAGTTAGTCGGCTAAGATGCAAGTCCTTCAAGGAATAGAAATTGTATTACATACAATTTCCTTATGTCCACATGCAAGATACTAATCCAAGCAAAGACAAACTACTTCAAGTGGAACTCTAAATCTCAAGATATCTAGTTTGCTACTATTCCAAGTTGAACTTGGATATCTAAGGCCGGTTGGGTACTAGTTTGAAAGTAATCCAATAACAAGAGTTCTAATAGGACTCAACCACTTAGTAGTGGACCAAATGCAAGCCCCACATAGCAAATCTCCACCTTGGCTTGAATCCAATCAAACCACACAATCAAAACTTCTCTATCGTCACCACCAAAAGCCCCCAAGGGCTATTACAAACTGCAAATGCTAGTCAAGTCTAAGAAATGCTTGAAGTTGTGCAAAGTGAAAGTTCAAATAGCTTATAAAACACTATGAACGTTTAGACCCTCAATTACACAATTATCAATTCAAGCTTAATGTCAAACAATATATGTGATGAAAATGAACATAAGCTAATAACAAAATTGATAAACAATATAAACCAATTAAAATCACATCCATAGCATAAATTAAATGGCAAAGATTAAGGGAAGAGAGATGCAAACACAAGGACAACACAACGATGTGTTATTGAAGAGGAAACCGAAGCCTTCAGCGTAAAACCTTTCCGCGGCCCTCCAAGTGGTCAATAATCCACTAGAAAATGTAGTTGGGATACATGAAAAGCAATAGACCCTCCAAGCCTAATCTACCTAGTGTACCTAAGTCCTCCAAGCTTCTTGCTTCAATGAAGTTACGCCGAACCTTTGTCTTTTCTAGCTTACCGGATTTCGCTATAGCCCATAGCATCAACCAATAACCATTGGTCCCTTCCTAACTACTTCCCAAAGCACCAAAAAACCTTCTCACAGATGTAGGTATGGTGAGAAAAGGATTTGGCAAAGAACCTCTCAAGGATGTAACAATGGAGAGGGTGAGAGTAGATGAATTTGAAGAGTCTCTATGTAAAGATTATAGATGAGTCAATCTTGTTTTTCTCTAGGGTTTCTCTCTCAAAATTCTTTTTGGAAGTTCTCTACATTTCGTGGGTATAAGAGATATTTATACTAGGGTGAGAAAGGAATGCGAAGAGTCAGTTTTTCCAAAACAGAGCTGGCTGGCGACTTGGCCTCACGACTTAACTGAGTCAGGAGTTCAAGTCGCGAGCTAACTGAATGGCCAGTTTGGACTTTTTGTCCTGTAGTGCTACAGCTGGCATGACGGTTTAGCTTCTCTGTATGCTTTGCTCGTGTGCATCATCTGGCGGCTTCCCAGTCACGAACCACACGCGAATCCAGTCACGAGTCCCTACTTTACTGCACGGTCTTAAGCATTTCTTCACACTCTCTCACACACTACTCTTACATGATTCCCACTTAAATACAGGGTTTGTAAGTGCTAAATTACAAGCAAATTGGCACGGAATAAAGGCAACAAGATGGTTGATTAAATTCAACCTTACACAAAGGAATTGGCTTAGTCATCATGTCAACTGGATTATATGCAGTCCCAATCTTCTTAAAAAGAATATCTTTTTCATCAATAATTTCACGAATAGAGTGGAAGCAAACATCAATATGTTTAGTTCGAGAGTGATGGACTGGGTTCTTTGCTAAATAAATAGCACTCTGACTATCACAAAATACAGAGACATGCTCTTGATAAATTCCTAAGTCTTCAACCAAACCAGGTAGCCAAATAGCCTCCTTGATGGCTTCAATCACAGCCATTTATTTAGCTTCAGTGGTTGACAATGCAATAGCAGACTGCAATGCTGACCTCCAACTCACCAGTGCTTTAGCAATGATAAACATGTAGCCCATTGTAGAACGGCGCTTATCTAAATCACTAGCAAAATCCGAGTCAACATAACCAGCTAAGTGGCTTCCAACATTATCATCTCTCTCGAACTTCAAACCCAAATCAATAGTTCCTGAGATGTATCTCAAGATCCATTTAGCCGCTTGCCAATGACCTTTTCCTGGATCATGCATATAACGACTAACCATACTGATAGCTCGTGAAATGTCCGACCGAGTACACATCATTGCACACATGTGGCTACCAACCAAACTCGCATGCGAGACATGAGCCATGTACTCGCACTCCTCATTAATGCGTGGTGATAATGAAGCACTAAGCTTAAAACAAAGGGCCAAAGGAGCTAATCCAATATTTTTTCTGTGTCAAATGAATAGTTCCCTTCACTCTATCTCCTACAATCTCCATTCCAAGTATCTTCTTTGCTTCACCGGGATCCTTTATCTTAAATTCTGAACTCAATTGAGTCTTTAATCATTCAATTTCTGCCTTGTTCTTACATGCCACCAATATGTCATCTACATATAAAAGCAAGTAGATATAGGATCCATAAGAAAGCCTACGAAGATATACATTGTTAGGTTCATATTTTTATGTAGTTGACATATCCTATGACAAAACGCAACTTACTTGTTTACTATTTGTCATTGTTTTCCACATGGTACACATAACATGTTTGTTAAGTGCTTTTAAGAAAGACAGAGATGAAGCCAATCAAAACAGTCAATCCTAGTTCGTGCTATTGTTTCTCAAGACTGGCTGTTTTTAGATAGGCTAATGTATTTGAACATGAGTTTATTCATTGTATTTGGGTTATTATTGTATTGGGCTTACATTTGTACTTAAGGTTTTGTCATGGTTTGACAAAGGGGGAGATTTTTAGGGTCATGTATTTTGGTATTGTCAACCATGCCAAATTATGTGTCTTTTATTGAGTTTTGATGTGTTTTAAAGTTGTAATTGGAGACCAAGTTGAAGACACAAAGTATGCTCAACAAAAGCTCAAGAAAAACACATTTTCAGCATGTACCTCAATAGCAACTCCATACTGCCTCCTTGACATAAGCTCGACACAAGCTCGATCTATCGAGCTTTGCAAATTTGCAAAAATCAACAACGCGAAAAAGCCCACAACTTATTTGTTTGAACCCCGAATTGAGATTCGTTTGAACCAGTATTTAAAGAGCATCATAAGCCATCTATTAGAAAGCTTTTTAGAGAGAGAAACTTCCCATTTATGTGGCTAGTGTTTTGTAACCAAGTTTTCTCTATTTCATCAAACCAAAGAGTTCTTGCAGTGTCTCTTGTACGCCTTTAGGTTCTGTAACCAAGCAAATTCTTTAACACCAACATTGAAGATCTTATTGGTATTTTTATGTGAAACGATTCCAAATCAACTACAATAATCAAAGGGATGTTGTGGAGTTAGTCACATACTGGGATCCGTGTAAAGGAGTTAGCTACAGATTGGAGATTTGTGCATCAAAGGAAAGAAGGCTACTACAAGATAAAGTATGATTTGGTATTGGAGCGAAAGTTCAACTGTAGGTTGGTATTTTGGGATAAGCCAGGGTAGTGGTAAGATTTCTCATACTTGTAACCACTTGATTATTGATTAGTGGATTCTTAGGAGTGGTGACCTTAAATTCACCCAGTGGGTTTTTGCCTTGCAAGAGGTTTTCCCTATTTTGATCTCATTAATCAACTTGAGTAATTCAATTAATTAACTGGGGTCAAGTTATCTTAACCCAACAAGTGCTATCAGAGTGGGCACACTCTGATTAGGTTTTAATCTTTGCTGTGTGATCCATTGATTCCTATTGTCATGAATACTCTTGATTGTTTTGATTTGCATGATATTGTGTTGAATGATGATGATGATGATATTCAAGATGCCTATTGTAAGCTTTATAAATTTTGTATGAAATCTCTTAAAAGTTCTACAAAATTAAAAGCCAAATTTAAAAAGCTCAAACTTCAAAAAGATGATTTTATTGCAAAATTGGATGAAGCCAATAATTTGAATGAGAATTTGAAAAATCAATTTTCATCTCAGGTGGACAAAATTAAAAATTTGGAAGAGCAACTAGTTGAATCTAAAACTGAAGATGAAAAATTAACTAGCGTCAAACTTGTTTTTGAGTTTTACTCAAAAGAAAAAGATTTTTATATTCCTCCATTTAAAATAAATAATGAAGAGCTGAAAGCTAATTTTGCTAGGATAGACAAAGGTAAAAAATTTGGTGTTGACGCTGAAGTTTCTAAACCTATGTCTAAAACTCCTTCTAGATTGAAAGAAAAATCTAAATTTTTCCTCACTTGTCATCATTGTCATATTGTTAGTCATATTAGTCCAAATTGTCCTAAGTTAAGGTATCTGTCAACTTCTAAGGTTAGACCTCCTTTAGGAAGTCTAGTAGTTCTAAAACTACTTATATTTGTCATCATTGTGGTGCTTTCAGTGACACTCGCCCTAATTGTTTTAAACTTTTCCTTCATAAGTGAGTGTCCAATAAGTCTCATCCTTTATCTAAAGGCTCTATACCTATTCTTGGTGAGTTATTAAAAGATTTGAGCTTTTTAACTCAATTTTAGGGGAATTCTAATTCCTCTATGTCATTTAGTAGTCATACTAGGACACGTGCCCCTTTTCATCTTCACGGCCAAAGACTCGTGCTGTATGGGTGATGAAGGATCCTAAGACTTAATTTTCTTTCAGTTTGTCATTTGCTTTAATTTTTTCTATCTAAAGTAAGACTTTCATGCTTGATTTCTTATCTGTTTTTGGAATCATGCTTTCATGAATTGCATTGTTTTTGCATCTATTATTTATTTTTATTTTTGCATATGTTTTTGTAAGGGATTTCATAATCCGCTCCAATACCAATGGGTTTGGTCCACGATCGAATGCTATAAAAGATTTGTGCCCCCTCATCCTTCAACAATTGGTCATTGGATGGATTGGTAAGGCACACGGCTCGACAAGTGGTAGCAGAGCCTGGTCATATGTTCGAGTCGTTGGAGTCGCATTGTGAGGGAAGGATTGTGAGGGATTTCATAATTCGCTCCAATACCAATGGGTTTGGTCTGTGATCGAATGCTATAAAAGATTTGTGCCCCTCATCCTTCACCAATTAGTCGTTGGATAGATTGGTAAGGCACACGGTCTGACAGTTTTCTTTTTAATTTCTTTTATTGCTTTCAAATAAAATTGAAAATTTTGAAAAATACAAAAATAGTGTGTGAGTGTATATACTGGAATTTGTATACTTTGGATGGCCATTGAAACAAAGTTTCTCAACTTTGTATCTATTGTAGCTTAGATGAGCATCCTCATGTACAACTAAGCCATGTGAGCTTTGTGACTCGTTAATGTGATTTGTATGATTTGGTTAATCTTCTCTCATTCATATCTTTATCACTCTTTTTGATGGGAAGGATTAAAAAATCGTAAGAGAATTGCATAAATAACCATCTTACCACTAAAACTCGTCAATCATAAAACATCTGTGTGCAATTCATAAAAGTCATGCTTGGTAAGGTGTAGCACTTGCACAACAAGAAAAGGATGTTTGGCTAACATGTTTGGGTAATTCTTTTCTCGCTCTTATATACCCACAAATGTTATGCCATTTTTAACTTAAAAGAAAAATATGCAAAGAACATGAAAAGCAAAAAGAATCAAAATTCTTTTAAATATGGTTGCAAGCATGCTTCTAGGAGATGTGGGAGTAATATGATGTACCCCAAAGGAGATGGTCCCTATCAAACAATTGTGATTATGTGTGGATATATTTGATTCTCCAATATCATTGCTCTTCATATAATGTGACACTTATACTTTCTTGCAAAAGTTTCACACACAACATGCGATTCTTTACTACTATTGATACAATGTATAGGTACAATGTGTTTTGGCCATTTAAAGTTACTATTGTACTAGTGTGAGTTTTTTTTTTTTTTTTTTTTTTTTTTTTTTTTTTAATTTTGTGTTTTTGCTTTAAAAAGTCTTTTGGAGTTTTGAGTTTTGCATTTTTTTCCCTTTGTGTCCATAGCATCTTCTTGTAGGTCTATGGTTCCTTGTTCTCCTCATTCCCTCTATGCCAGTTTTCTGTATGTCTTCGGTCAAGTTTTTTTTTGGCTTTCTATGCCCTTTGACAATCGGGTCAAAAAGGGGGAGAAATTTGAGATTTGAATGTCATTCCTCAGGGGGAGTAATAGATTTAGAGGGAGAACTTCATGTTAAAGGGAAGAAAATCTTTGACGTAACTAACATAGGGGGAGAGTTAGTTTGATACACTTTGATATTGATATATTTTTTGTTGTGTGTCTTTTGGTTTTGTAACCATTTACACACATCATGTGTTGTTTCTATAAATAATGTTGATGTATGTGTTTCACTCTTTATCTCACATGTGTTGTTTCTTTTCTCACTTTATACACATGTTTCTTGTTTATTTAACTTATCATTGTTTTCCACATGGTACCTTGATGTGTCTTGTTTAGTGCCTTTTAGGAAAGACAAGTTAAAGCCAAGTCAAGATTCTGAGCCTTCTTCTTGCAGCTGATGGAAATAAATGTGAACGCAGCAGAAAAAATAACGGATCTACATCGTTTGAAATTGATAACATGCGTTAAGTAAATTTCAGAATTTGAGAACAAGAGAGCGTACCTTAAAGCGGTGAATTTCAAAACCGAAAATTGAAGCACTTAGGAATACTTTTAATCTTCACTCCAATTCCACTAACGCCCAAGAAGTGTGGAGTCTCAATTGGTTATAAAGGGATGATTAGAGAGTGACATACACTCACTTCCACACCATTACAATGTTGTTTTTCTCACACAGAAAATTCTGTACGTTTCTCCCTTTGTATCTAACCAATTATCTAATTGGACTGGCCTCTTGGGCCTTTCCAATTGGGCTTAAGTGTGTGGCTTGGAGTGGGACCGAAAGGGACCAATAAGACACTAGCTCCAATGGGCCTTGGGCTTTTCTGTCAACTCTTGACAAGTCCAAAGTTACCATTAACTATATTTAATACCACTATATAAATATAGTTGCACTCTAGGTCTTATCTATAAATTATATCCCAAGACTTTATTATACATGCAACCCCTTCATAAAATATTCGTAGTAATACAAAGTCATTAATATAGATTGCCACTTTGTAAATTACTACATCTTAATCCTTGAGTACCCGGTTTAATCCTTTAATGTTATTCATTATATATTTGTGAAATCCAATTCCATAAATATATACTTTAGTCTTACTAAAGTGGTTAGGCCTAACTCTCTGAATAACAAACTCATTAAACTTATCTCAAGGGAATACTTTATATCTCCATCAAGAGACTATGAATTTCATCTTGAGAATACATGTTCCATCAACACTAAATGTGGCTGCCCAACATACTGAGGTTTTGACCATTACTATAGATCTCACTCTTGATATATCAAAGCAACCTACACCTCATGATCAGGTTCATTATTCTCTCAGGATTAAGAGTTCATGCAAATACAAGTCGTGAGATTTATTATTCATTTGACAGTCATTAGAAAAAAAAATAAATCTCACAGCAGTCCAGTTCAGTATATCTTAACTCTTAAAACATATTAACACATCAACCAGAAGTCTCCACTTCCATGATTAAGACAAATCATCGTGGTTGATATGTTATAGTCTTCGCAGATGAAATGCCCAATTTCATCACCGACTATGAACTATAATTCTGAGTTTACAAAGAACTTGTAATTTATATCTTCTGTGACTTTTCACATAAATCACATACTATGCATCTCATGGACTAAATGATAATGTCCGAATATTCATGTTACCATTATTTCAAATAATAATTATAGGGTCAGGATTTGTAGCTCAAGCCCAAGAGATATGGATTATGAGCCCACTGAACCCAGAACAATAAATTATTAGAGAGTGGGTGAAAGAGCTAAACCAGTTGTGAATCACACAGTAACTAACTAAGATAGTTAAAGATGAATTAACATGCAATCAGGCTTGAACAATTGACCTAATGAATGTCCGAAGAGATTTTTTATTGAATAAAGATGATTACAATGCTTAGAGCTACAGTAAAATCGTATTTATCTTCTTTGTCTCTCTTTTTTTCTCCCCCCTTCATCAGAGGCTTCTTCCCTTTATATAGCATCCTCACCCCTCATGTTCATCGTCCACTTAGTCTTCATCTAAGCACCCACTTGAGTATATGTCACGTCAAGTCTTCTTTTTAGTTTTTTGTGAGTGGTGGTAGCTGAGATTACATTGTTCAGGGGTCTTCTCCACATAAATGCGGCCAGAAAAGTAGCTATAATGCATTAAACACGGTTGCAGCAGCTTTTCCCTTTAGATATTTCTTCGTTCTTATCATCTCCAGACATGCTCAGAGTTTATCTTCGGTATTGGAACCGTTAGCTAGATCATCCTGACCCTCCACACATTTGATTGATCAAGAATATTCGTATCCGAGGAGTAAGACCTCTTCGGACAACTGATGACCTCTTCGGAATGCATCACTCATTCATTTCCAGGTGTGATTCTTCCACATGGACCCTTTCCCAGATATTTTTTTTCTCTTCGGACATCTAGTAGTCTTCGAATAGGGCCCTAGGCCCGATACATTAGGCTGGGCTTTCATCCCCCACAATAGCCCCTCAGAATTTTAGTTTTTCCCTCGCATCCAGGAGAAAAAATAGGATTTTGACTTGTCACGAAATAGAAATTTAAAATAATAAAAATATCTGAACTTCCACACATAGGCGCAGATACAGGATCTTTATTAATGCTGCTGTCATTTCAGTATTCCCAATGCACTATCAATTACTCCGGGCGGCGTTTTGTCTTTGGTATCCAATGGTGGGCTATTGATCCAACAGACGTGATTCTTCCTCAAAATTTGGGCGGGACGACTCCTGCTCTTTCGCTTGTCCCTATATAAAGCCTCAGAACAGGTTACTTCTTCTTTACTTCGCAAATCCTCAGAGCACTCAGCAAACTCAAGCATTCGAATCCTTCAAGTTCTTCCAATCACCGGTCCTAGCTCCTTTTCAGAATCCGTAAGAATCTTTCTACGAGTTCAAGGATCACATTCCGATTTGGTTTTCGTAAGTTTCGACTTCTTCACCTCTCGTCTCCTTCTTCGGCCAACCTCCTCGGCTTTCGAATAATCATTCCCTAGTCACTTCACTTAGTGACTCCATCTTTTTGTCTAATTGCAATGGGTATGATAGGCCACAAACTGAATGACCCCTTATGATAAAATCAATTAATTAATTAGCCAAGTTATTAATTAATCAATTTAGCATGCAAATACGTGGAAGCACAAACAAATCACCAAATACTAAATATGCAGCGGAAAAATAAATAACATGGTGATTTGTTTACGAATGGGGAAAACTCTAACGGCAAAAACCCTACCGGGTGATTTTCAGGTCACCACTCCCGAAACTCCACTATTATCAAATCAAGCAGTTACAAGTAAAGGAATCCCAAGTACCTTACCAACCTACAGTTGAATCCTTACCCCAATACCGAATTGGACTTGATCTGTAGTGACAATTTCCACCTTTGATGCACGGCTCCCAAGTACGTGACTAACCAATGCGCGGATCCCAGTACGCGACTTCAAACACCAACTTGAGAAGGAGAGGTTGGCTGCAAAGTTCTTCAGTTCATCATACACAATGAAGATCAGGAAGATGCTTGGTTACAAAACCCTATGGTGCACATACACAGCAACTTCTAGAGAGAAGATGAACTAGGTTAAGAACTTCGTCTTTTTATCACAATTTGCTTGAACAAGGATTGCTCAATGCTTTTGCAACTTATGTACCACTTGACGACTCTTAAAACAATCCTTTTATATGTTTAGGGTTAGAAGAAAAGAAGGCCCAAAAACACATTCACGGATCCCAAGAAAATCAAATCAGAAAAGCTGATTTTATAAATCTCGATAGATAGCAGATGTCGAGGTAGCTATCGAGCAAGTGTCGAGCTTTAATGAAATTGGACTTCAGCTTGCTTTTTCTTGGACAGACTTGATGACTTCAACACTTGTTCTTGAAACCTTGTTTCTTGAAGTATTAAAAACACCTAGAACTACCCAATTACAAGTAGAGTGCGTTTTGTCAAAAGGATTAGCCAATTTACATAAACAAGTGACATATGTTCTTAACAAGTGAACACACATATGTCCTAACAATCTCCCCCTTTGGCTATCCGTGACAAAACCACAACAAACAAATGAACATATGAGAGAAGTCATAAATCACTCAACTCATATTCACTTGTTGAATACAATAAAATCTATCCTAACACAAACTCTTGAAAAATTTTGCAAGAAGAGAGTTTATGGCAAGTAGACTTTAACAACCTGTATTTCTGAAACACTTTAAACAAAACTCATCAAGGCATCTTGTGTGAAACAGAAATAAATAGATTGCATACAAGTATAAAGAACATGTGTATAAAGATAGAGAAGAAACAACACATGAAGAGAGAGGTGAAAGAAATATACATCCACATATAAAGAGAATAAGTACAATGTATGTAAAACTGGTCAAAATACCTCATATACAAGATCAATGTATCTATAGAGAATAGAAAAGAAAAAATACATCAAAGCCTCACTGCATCCCTCAACATATCAACACTCCCCCTATCAACATGTCCTATACTAACTCTCCCCCTAAGATGACTACTCTCATAATCCCAAAACTACTCCCCCTTTTTGTCACGAGTGACAAAGGGTAGAGTGTCATGTAGACATCTCATCAGTAGAGCTAGCATCCCCATCATTATCATCCTCATCATCCTCAGAATCTGAAGCTGCTGGAGTAGGTGGTGAAGGAGTAGCCTCTAGAGCAAAACCACCCATGGTCGCCTGCCGTCGTGCAATACGACCAACACGAACATTCACCTGATACAGCTCAGCAGAGAGTGTATCAAGACGAGTGTCCATGCGCTGTAGTTGCGCCATAATATCTCCAAGAGATACATCGCCCGTAGAGGAAGAAGGAGCAGATGTAGAATGAGCGGATCTGGACGGTGCTGAACGGAAGGGAGGAGTGGCATCCGTCTGTCGCGACCAAAACTGAGCCTCACTACGTTTTACGGTAGCGGCATCTATGGCACAGATATGAGTGAAGTGGTCGGACACAGGAAAGGGGATAGAAAAATGGCGTAAGATCCTCGTGATAGCGGAAGGAAAGATGAGCTTATCACGGGACGCCGAATCTAGATGGACATCTATAATAGATAGGATGAAATGAGAAGGAAAATCTATAGTAAGATGCTCTAGAAGTGACAACAAAAATCGAGCACGAGGCTCTGTGATAGAGTTGTAGTGAGAGAGTGAATGGAGTACGAAGGTCATCACCATGTTAAGAAATCTAGGACTTTTAGCAAAAGGCCTACATTATGTGAACTAATGCTCACCCCAATCAGCAGGACGCTGGCAGAAAGCAGAGATGAGCTCATCTTTGGACACAGTCCTTAGACGCTCACAAGAAGGGTAATCAGGAAAATCTATCCTAGGTACCCTAAGTACATCCGCAACTAGCTGCGGTGTAACAGGAATGCGCGTACCTCGAACACGAGTGAAAAAGAAAAGTACTGAACGGTCTATCCTGTGCATGTTGGAGTAAAACTCTTGGATCAGCACGAGAGGGCAAGTGACCGAGATGTCACACAGTGACCCCCATCCCCTACTGTGAATGATAGAGGGAAGGTCAGTGTCGGTGAAGTCCACCAAAATGACTTGGCGTTCCGAATGAACATCTCGTCGAGAAAAGTTCTCAGAAAATGCCTTGTGGGCATCTCCATCACGGAACCGAAGGTTAAGAGGAGCAGAATCAGAAGAAAAGGAAGCTCCAGAACGCAGAAGGTTCCGAGCGGGAGTGGATTTACGTTTGGGTGCCATAGACACTACTAACGTAAAAGAATGAGAAAGAGATAGAGAGGGAGACAATCAGAAAAGTTCCAACACAGTTCAAATATATCAAATATGTTGAACAAGAAGTACGTATGCATGGGAATGCATGAGCATGTGACATGCAAAGGAAAAAACATCATGGGCTCAGCCTAATCCAAACCTAGCAGCACACAAACATAAAGCACACATCTAAATGCATGTAAATATCATTATAATGCAAATGAAATGCAATGTATGACATTTTGAAAACATTTAAGTGCAAACCCAACCCAAAATTTGAAGAAAAACTCATCAATTTTGAAAACCCCCAAAATTTTCAAAAAAATCCCAAAACCTAGGTTTCAAAACATGAAATGCATGAAAAAGGAAGGGAAAAGTGATCTTACCAAGAGATTGAAGCAAGAAATGAGCAAGATCCAAGTGGGGTTGAAGATTTGAGTGAGAAAATCAAGTTTGGGAGATGAAAAGCCACGGACAGATCGAGAGAGATCAAGAGAAATGAGTGAGAATCGCGATCTGCCCTTAAATAGGCACCTCAGTAATTCTCGACAGCTAAGGTGTCGAAAGGTATCAAGGAAGCTGTCAAGGAAGGTATCGAGGAAAATGCCTTCGACAGATGCAGGTATCGAGAGGTATCGAGGTGCAAGGCCAAATTCAGATTCTAGAAGCTCGATCGATCGACAAGGTGTCGAGAAGCTATCGAGAAGATAGAGACTTTCTCGATCGATCCATCAGGTATTGAGACAGGTGTCGAGATTGCGATTAGAAAAGGCTTGAGAAGCTTGACAGATGACCAGGTATCGAGGAGGTGTCGAGGAGGTGTCGAGCCATCAGTGAAAAGCAATTTTTCGAGAAGTGAAAAACACACACATGAATGCAATCCAACATACACCTCAACCAAAGATCCACTCAACATAAAAAGCTCTCAAAATCATCTCTCAACAAGAAATTTTAAGCACATAAATCGTCAGAAACACACACACACACACTAAACAAGTCTAACCAATTTTATATTTCAAAAACAAGATAAGACAGTTTAGTGAGCATACATTAGCATATGTAAACACTTGTGATGGCCAAATCACATTGTACCTGCACATGTATCAAGAGTAGCAAAGAATATTGCGTGTTGTGTGTGAAAAACATCGCAAGATTGCATATGTGTATACATGTTATGACGATCTGAGATATGAGTAAATAACTTTAACTCACACACAATCATAACTGTTTGATGGGGACTATCACCTTCAAGGTACATCCTATGACTCCTACATCTCCTAGAAAACACGCTTACAATCATGTTTAAAGCATTTTTAATCTTTTAGCTTTATATTTTCTTTGCATATTTTCTTTTAAGCATATCATGCATGGGCATAAAAAGAGAGAAAAGAAATACCCAACATGTTAAGCATAGACATTGCACTTTTGCTATGCCGAAGCATACGGATGTCTTTGACACTGCACTTTTGCTATGCCGAAGCATACAGGTGTTATACAATGATTGGCGGGCAACAGTGGTGAGATGGTCATTTATGCCTTTCTCTTAGGATTTTCTAGTCCTACCCGTCAAAAAGAGTGATATAAGTGTTAAGTTTAAGAGATAACTTAATCTTACTCATCACAAACAAGAGCCACAAAGCTCACTTGCTTAGTTGTGCATAAAGATACTCATCTAAGCTACAAGAGACATAAAGTTTAGAAAACTTTGTTTCATTGGCCATCCAAGGTACACAAATACCAAAGTACACATAACACACACTGTTTTTGTATTTTTCAATTTTCAATTTTTTTTTTTCAAAAATAAAATAAACAAAACTGAAAATAAACAAACAAAAACATGTTATCAAAGCAAAGCAAAAACTAGACTGACTCAGCAGAAAAGAAAAACACACAAGCAATGCAACAAACAAGAAAAACAAGAAGGGAGAAGAAAGTGATGAAATCACTTAGAGTCCTTTTTCTTCCACTCCTTGGAAGAACCTTTCCTTTGATAGAATCCTTGAACAGGCAGTGAGGGGGAAGAATTTAAACCGTTCAAGTTCGAAAGGAACATGAGGGCTTTCAGAAGATCTCCAAGAGGAGCAAGAGAGGATTGAAGCTGATTTTGGCTTCCAGATGCTATCATGCCATTGCTCTGTTGAGTGGCTAACCACTTATAGCAATTTGGTCGAGTATGACCGCCAGCTCCACAATAATGACAGAGATGGTGCTTCTTCTGTTTAGGCTTTTGAGAGTTAGCCTTCTTAGCCCTAGGGTTTTTGGCATCTTTCTTATCTAGCTTAGGAGGTGCTCCTAAGATAGATTTTCCCTTGTCTTAGTTCTCACTAGCTAATTTAGTTTTAACATCAATGTTCTCAATTTCAGTGTTATTAGCAGTGATGGAAATAAAGATAAATGCAGCGGAAAATAAGTTTTAAAACAGATCTACTTCATTCGATATTGATAACATGCACAAAGTAAATTTCAGAATTAGAGAATAAGAGAGTGTACCTTGAAGCGATGAATTTCAAAACTGAAGATTGAAGCACTTGGAATTACTTTTAATCTTCACTCCAATTCCACTAACGCCTAAGATGTGTGGTCTCTCAATTGGTAACAAAGGGATGACTTGTGAGTGACAAAAACTCACATGCACACCATTTTCATGATGTTTTTCTCACCAATATGTTTCTGTACGTTTTTCCCTTTGTATCTAACCAATTTATCTAATTGGGCCGGCCTTTTGGGCCTTACCAATTGGGCTTAAGTGTGTGGCTTGGAGTGGGACCAAAAGGGACAATAAGACACTAGCTCCAATGGGCCTTGGGCTTTTCTGTCAACTCTTGACAAGTCCAAGGTTACCATTAACTATTTTTAATACCACTATATAAAAATAGTTGCACTCTAGGTCTTATCTATAAATTATATCCCAAGACTTTATTATACATGCAACCCCTTCATAAAATATTCGTAGTAATACAAAGTCATTAATGTAGACTGCCACTTTGTAAATTACTACATCTTAATCCTTGAGTACCCAGTTTAATCCTTTAATGTTATTCATTATATATTTATGAAATCCAATTCCATAAATATATACTTTAGTCTTACTAAAGTGGTTAGGCCTAACTCTCTGAATAACAAACCCATTAAACTTATCTCAAGGGAATATTTTATATCTCCGTTAAGAGACTATAAATTCCATCTTGAGAATACATGTTCCATCAACACTAAATGTGGCTGCCCAACATACTGAGGTTTTGACCATAACTGTAGATCTCACTCCTGATATATCAAAGCAACCTACACCTCATGATCAGGTTCATTATTCTCTCAGGATTAAGAGTTCATGCAAATACAAGTCATGAGATTTATTATTCATTTGACAGTCTTTAGGAGAATAATAAATCTCACAGCGGTCCAGTTCAATATGTCTTAACTCTTAAAACATATTAACACATCAACTAGAAGTCTCCACTTCCATGATCAAGTCAAATCATCGTAGTTGATATGTTATAGTCTTCGCAGATGAAATGCCCAATTTCATCACAGACTATGAACTATAATTCTGAGTTTACAAAGAACTTGTGATTTATATCTTCTGTGATTCTTCACATAAATCACATACTATGCATCTCATGGACTATATGATAATGTCTGAATATTCATGTTACCATTATTTCAGATAATAATAAAACAAATTTATTAAACATAATATTAAGTCATACATAATGTCAAACACAATGTCACACTTAATATTATACATAGCATCTTACAATAGGATTTAAGGGCACCAATCCTAACAATCTCCCACTTGCCCTAAAGACTATTGTGCACTAATCTAACTCCCATTCTTTCCAAATGCGACTCAAAAATCCTTTGAGGCAAAGCTTTAGTAAATGGATCTGCCAAATTGTTTGCACTTTCAATCTTTGCTACCACCACATCTCTACGAGCAACAATATCTCGAATGATATGGTACTTCCTCTCAATGTGCTTTCCTTTCTTGTGATTCCTTGGATCTTTAGATTGTGCAACTGCTCCACTGTTATCACAAAACAATGTGATTGGAACTTGCTCCATTCTTATTACACCAAGGTCAGAAAGGAACTTCTTGAGCCATACAGCTTCCTTTGCTGCTTCACAAGCAGCAACATATTCTGCCTCCATGGTGGAGTCTGCAATACAAGATTGCTTAATACTCCGCCAACTAATGGCTCCACCTCCCAAGGTGAAAACACATCCTGAAGTGGATTTTCTGAAATCTAGATCCGATTGAAAATCTGAATCTGTATAGCCAATAGGTATCAAATCCTCACTTTGGTAAACAAGCATATAATCTCTCGTTCTCCGTAGATACTTGAGAATATGCTTTACAGCTTGCCAATGTTTTGGTCCTGGATTTGATTGATATCGGCTGACCATGCTAACTGAATAGCAGATATCGGGTCTAGTACAAAGCATGGCATACATGAGACTTCCTACTGCAGAAGCATAAGGAACTTATCTCATCATTTCTTCTTCCTCTTGAGTCTTAGGCCTTTGGTCATCAGACAGAGGAACTCCATGTCTGAAAGGAAGCAATCCTTTCTTGGAGTTTTGCATGCTAAACCGTTCTAGAACCTTATCTATATATCCAGCTTGTGATAATCCTAACATCTTATTCTTACGATCTCGCAAAAGCTTGATCCCTAGAATAAAGTTAGCCTCACCTAAGTCCTTCATATCAAATTGGCTTGACAACCAAACCTTTACTGATGACATTACCCCTACATCATTTCCAATGAGTAGAATATCATCAACATAAAGCACTAGGAACATTACTACTTTATCTTGATGTCTTTTGTACACACATGGTTCATCAAGATTTTGTTCAAAACCAAATGTCTTAATTGCTTGATCAAATCTGATGTTCCATGACCTAGATGCTTGCTTAAGTCCATAAATGGACCTTTGCAACTTGCATACCATATGCTCTTGGTTCTTTGCTATGAAACCTTCCGGTTGCATCATATAGATTTCTTCTTCAAGATTGCCATTAAGAAATGCAATCTTGACATCCATTTGCCAAATCTCATAATCAAAGTGAGCAGCAATGGATAAGAGAATTCTGATAGATTTAAGCATTGCTACTGGAGAAAAGGTTTCATCATAATCAATACCTTCTTTTTGTGTATACCCTTTCGCCACTAGCCTTGCTTTAAAGGTTTCAACCTTTCCATCTATCCCTTTTTTCCTCTTGTAAACCCATTTGCAACCAACAGGTTTAATGCCGTTAGACGCCTTTACAAGATCCCAAACTTGATTGGAATACATGGAATCTAATTCAGATTTCATAGCTTGGACCCAATGATGTGCATCTATATCATTTATAGCGTCATCATATGTGTAGGGATCCGATTCAACCTCTTCTGATATAGCTTCATAAGTTTCTCCCAAACCTATGATTCTTATAGGAGGCCGAACAATTCTCCCACTACGACGAGGCACCTGAGTACTAGACATGTCATGAGTAGTATCTTGTGGTGTATCTAATACAGCCACATCATCCCTAGTTTCATCTATTGGTTGTTCATTTACAGATTCATTCATTTCAGCCAACATAACTCTACTTCTAGGAGTAAAACTATTCATATAGTCATTTTCCAAGAACTTAGCATTTGTACTAACAAAAACTTTGTTATCTTTACGACTATAGAATAAATAACCCCTAGTTTCTTTTGGATAACCTACAAGCAAACACACTTCTGATTTTGGTTCCAATTTATCAGGCTTCCCTTTTAAAACATGTGCTGGACAACCCCAAATATGGAGATATTTCATACTAGGCTTACGCCCACTCCACAATTCCATGGGTGTTTTGGGAACAGATTTTGATGGAACTAAATTTAAAAGATGTATTGCTGTTTTTAAGGCATAACCCCAAAAAGAAATCGGTAAAGTTGAGTAACTCATCATGGACCTAACCATTTCGAAAAGAGTCCTATTCCTTCTTTCTGCTACACCATTTTGTTGTGGAGTTCCAGGTGCAGTCAACTGGGATACAATCCCATTCTTAGTTAAGTAATCCTTAAAATCTCCAAGAAGGTATTCGCCACCACGATCAGATCGAATGGCCTTTATGCGTTTACCCAATTGATTCTCTACTTCAGCCCTAAACTCTTTGAACTTTTCAAAGGCTTCGGACTTCCGTCTCATTAGGTACACATAACCATACCTTGAGTAATCATCAGTGAAAGTAATGAAATACTCATAGCCACCTCTTGCTTGGATTGACATAGGGCCACAAACATCAGAATGCACTAGCTCTAGCAAATCTTGGGCTCTTCTACCTTTTGCATTAAAAGGTCGTTTGGTCATTTTACCTTCCAAACAAGATTCACAAACTGGAAATTCATCAAAGTCCATGGGCTCTAAGAGTCCATCTTTGATCAGTCTTTGAATCCTATTTGAATTAATATAACCCAAACGCAAGTGCCAAAGATATGCTTCACTAGTAGAAGGAAACTTTCTCTTTAATGATTTTACATGAGAGTTATTATCTAATTCAGAATTATATAATTCATGCTTATCAGGAGTTAAAATATAAAGACCATCCACAATATTGCCAGAACAGATAAACACTTTATCCTTCTTTATTACAACATTGTATTTCAGGATAACACAATATCCATGTTTACCTAAGTAAGTAGCTGAAATTAAATTCCTACGAACATTAGGTACATACAAACAGTCTTTTAATATTAGAACTCTAGATTCAAAACATAAATTACAAACACCAACAGCTACAACTGGAATCTTGCTCCCATCAGCCAAAGTAAGAAACAACTCCCCTTCTTTAAGCTTTCTGGTCTCCTGGAACCCCTGCAAGGAATTGCAGATATGATTAGTACAACCTGAATCCACACACCAGGAATCCGTGGGATTCTGTACCAAACATATTTCAAGAAGGAAAGTATTAATTATACCTTTGTTCTTGGCAGCCTTAAATATTGGACAATTTCTCTTCCAATGTCCTTTCTCACCACAATGGAAACACTTTCCTTTGATCTTCTTTCCTTTGTCAGCAACCCCTAAGGCAATTTGTTTACCCTCTTGTTTGGTGAAGTTCTTCTTCTTCTTCTTCTTACCCTTGCCTTTCGACTTAGGTTGAGAAGTAGAAGCTTCACCAACATTGGCTTCAACATTGGAAGTACCAAGAATGCCTTCTGCCGCTACCAATTCATTCATTAATTCAGACAAGGTATAAATCTTTTTATTCATATTATAGTTTAGTTTGAATTCCTTGAATGATTCTGGTAGCGACTGGAGTATCATATCCACTTGGGATTCTCCATCTATATCAGCAACTAAAACTTCCAATGTATTCAGGTTAGAGATCATTGTAAGACAATGCTCTCTCACTGAACTTCCTTCAGCCATTCTGGTATTATAAATTTGCCTCATGGTCTCTTGCCTTGCAGAACGGCCTTGCTCACCAAACATCTCCTTCAGACTTTGCATTATGTCTGAAGCTAGTTCTACATCCTGCATTTGATGCTGTAGAACATTTGAGATAGATGCTAGGATGTAGCACTTGGCCATCTCATTAGATTTCTGCCAACGATCATATCGTTGTTTTACCTCAAGAGGTGCATCTAATGAAGGAAAGCTAGGACATGGTTTAGTAAGAACATACTTATGCTCTTTAGCAGTAAGAACAATGTCCAGATTTCTTTTCCAGTCAACATAGTTGGATCCAGTCAGTTTGTTTTGATTAAGAATAGTTACAAGTGGGCTAAATGATGCCATGTTCAAATCTGAAAACAATAAACATGAATATAATAAGTAAATTGGACATTATCTATTTAGCATATAAACATATAGTATGGAACCTTAATAAAACCATAATATAATATATGCAACGACAACCCAATCCCATAATTAATATTCCTCAGAAGCGAGGTCATACCAATCACTATGATCAGGCGAGAATTATTCTCATTATTAATGCTATCATGGTAACTCTTACCAAACAAAAATAATTTGCCGCTATTCCTTTAGCCTCTAAGTAATAATGACATAGCTCCGAAGGGAGGTTAACATCACACTTAGTCTAGTGTACACCATTGCCTAGAATCAATGTGAATCACCAAGTAACTCCACGGAAGCGTGGTCGTTCTTAATGTAAAAACACATTTCATCTATCTTTAAGAAGTTCAACCTGTAGTACCATGAATCAATCACCCTCCGAAGGGAGCAAGGCATATACGCCAAGGCGAGGTGCTTAATCACACTACTTTAAACCGACAATGGAGGCCGTGAGATGCAACCCTTGTATCTCTCTCCCACTAGATGTCTTTAAATAAAAGGTTTTTAATTACTAAACATGCATAATCTAATTACACATTGTCTTAGTACTTTCATATGTGAAAACACTTAGAAAAATTTTTGATTTTCTTTCTTTCGATCGATCGAATGTGCCCCTCGATCGATCGAAAAAATTAAGAAATTCAAACTTGATCCTCTGACTCCTTCGATTGATACTCAAACGACTCTCGATCGATCGAAAAACAAATTCGATCAATCGACTAACAATCGAAAATCTATCGTTCTAAGAAGTCTGATCACTGTCTCATTCGATCAATCGAAAATAATTTTCGATCGATCGAAAATCGCGAAACTTGAATTTCCAGAAATTTTTCTAAGACAGTTTTCTTCGTTTTTCATGAACAAACATCTTTCATACGAACATGATAGACAGAGTTTGATGTCAAAACTGAATTCTATTGATGCTATAGCCTTAAAACTCAATTTAAAATACTTAAATTTAAATTTAAACAACATCATAACATCAATTCCAGTTTTCATCAAATCATAATTTCAACAACATGCAGAAAATTATAAACTAATCTTCTAACAATATGAAACTATCTTCTCCAATTCTAAAACTCACATAACATGTTAAACAATATGAAATTGAAGACTGCTCTGATACCATTTGATGGAAATAAAGATAAATGCAGCGGAAAATAAGTTTTAAAACGGATCTACTTCATTCGATATTGATAACATGCACAAAGTAAATTTCAGAATTAGAGAACAAGAGAGTGTACCTTGAAGCGATGAATTTCAAAACTGAAGATTGAAGCACTTGGAATTACTTTTAATCTTCACTCCAATTCCACTAACGCCCAAGATGTGTGGTCTCTCGATTGGTAACAAAGGGATGACTTGTGAGTGACAAAAACTCACATGCACACCATTTTCATGATGTTTTTCTCACCAATATGTTTCTGTACGTTTTTCCCTTTGTATCTAACCAATTTATCTAATTGAGCCGGCCTTTTGGGCCTTACCAATTGGGCTTAAGTGTGTGGCTTGGAGTGGGACCAAAAGGGACCAATAAGACACTAGCTCCAATGGGCCTTGGGCTTTTCTGTCAACTCTTGACAAGTCCAAGGTTACCATTAACTATTTTTAATACCACTATATAAAAATAGTTGCACTCTAGGTCTTATCTATAAATTATATCCCAAGACTTTATTATACATGCAACCCCTTCATAAAATATTCGTAGTAATACAAAGTCATTAATGTAGACTGCCACTTTGTAAATTACTACATCTTAATCCTTGAGTACCCGGTTTAATCCTTTAATGTTATTCATTATATATTTATGAAATCCAATTTCATAAATATATACTTTAGTCTTACTAAAGTGGTTAGGCCTAACTCTCTGAATAACAAACCCATTAAACTTATCTCAAGGGAATATTTTATATCTCCGTTAAGAGACTATGAATTCCATCTTGAGAATACATGTTCCATCAACACTAAATGTGGCTGCCCAACATACTGAGGTTTTGACCATAACTGTAGATCTCACTCCTGATATATCAAAGCAACCTACACCTCATGATTAGGTTCATTATTCTCTCAGGATTAAGAGTTCATGCAAATACAAGTCGTGAGATTTATTATTCATTTGACAGTCTTTAGGAGAATAATAAATCTCACAGTGGTCCAGTTCAATATGTCTTAACTCTTAAAACATATTAACACATCAACTAGAAGTCTCCACTTCCATGATCAAGACAAATCATTGTAGTTGATATGTTATAGTCTTCGCAGATGAAATGCCCAATTTCATCACAGACTACGAACTATAATTCTGAGTTTACAAAGAACTTGTGATTTATATCTTCTGTGACTCTTCACATAAATCACATACTATGCATCTCATGGACTATATGATAATGTCTGAATATTCATGTTACCATTATTTCAAATAATAATAAAACAAATTTATTAAACATAATATTAAGTCATACATAATGTCAAACACAATGTCACACTTAATATTATACATAGCATCTTACAATAGGATTTAAGGGCACCAATCCTAACAAGCAGGAGGAACAAAAACAGTATTGCTAGTAGAAGCAGTATTAAAGAAAGAAATACCATACCCCAAACCAGTTCGATCCGAAGCAGATTTCTGGTTGCTAAGCATCTCATCAAGCTTTGCACTTGAAGTCCTCTCCAGTTGAGCTCTAACTTAAAACAGCTCCGCTTCAAGCTTCTTGGTCTTCTCAGCCAAAAAGTTGTTCTCAAATCTCAGTGCTCCAATAGTTTGATTCGCCTCATCAAACTTCGTGGGCAACTCTTCACGATCGAGTTCCACTTCACTGAGCTTCTTGGTGGCTAGCCTATATAATTCTCATGCTTTTCAGAGAGCTTGTAAAACTTCTCATGGGCTGAATGGATAACATCTTGATCATCCATCTTCTCAAATTTGGACTCCACCAATTCTTCTTCTTCATCCACTTCTTCAACAATCCCTTCAGTAGGATTGACTGTGGCAGTGAAGGCATTTAAAATTCCGTCATCTTCATTGTCAGAATCATCTTCAGGCTCAGTGTCACTTAGGGTTACAGCAAGGGCCTTGCTTTTCCCAATGCTCTTCAGATATGTAGGACACTCATGTTTCATGTGTCCGAACCCATGACACCCAAAGCACTTTAGTCCTGCGGGAACAGTACACTGACCGCCCTCCTTAGCATCCTTCTTCCCTTTGTCTTGGCTTTTAAACTAAGAAGAACTGAACTGCCTGCGGTCCTTGTCGAAGCTCCTTCCATTGGCATTCTTCATAAACTTTTTGAACTATCGAGTAATGTAGGACTTCATCTTGGAATCTTCATCATCAGAAGACTCATCTGTATCACTGCTCTTCGCCTTCAAGGCCATGCTTTTGCCTTTACTTGACTTGCCAATCCTAGATAACCCTATCTCATAGGTTTGCAAGTTTCCAACCAGCTCAGTCAAAAGAATTTTGTCTATATCCTTTGATTCCTCAATTGCCGTAATCTTGGCATGAAATCTCTCAGGTAGAGATCTGAGCACCTTCCCTACAATCTTGGGTTCAGGGATGGTTTCCCCAAGATTGAAGGCTGAGTTCACTATGTCCTTAAGCTTGGCATAGAACTCATAAAACGACTCATCCTCCTCCATCTTAATTTCTTCAAAGCTTGTAGTGAGCCTCTGAAGCTCTGAATCTTTGACAGCCTTTGTTCCTTCATAGGTTGTCTGGAGGATGGTCCAAGCCTCCTTAGCAGTTTCAGTTGAGGATATCTTCTTGAATTCCTCATTGGTGACTGCGCTAAATAGGGCATTTAGCGCTCTGCTGTTGAAGTTAGTCGCCTTGATCTTAGCATCATCCCAATTGGCCGGTTCTTCTTTTGGCTTAGTCCAGCCAATCTCTACAGCTTGCCACACCTTCTCATCTAAAGACTGCAAGAAAGCTCTCATGCGTACTTTCCAGTATGCATAGTTAGTGCCATCAAATAAAGGAGGTATGATTAAATATTGTCCTCTATCCATGACAAACAGGGGTCAATGGATCAACACAGCAAAGATTAAACTTCATCAGAGTGTGCCTGCTCTGATACCACTTGATAGGCCACAAACTGAATGACCCCTTGTGATAAAATCAATTAATTAATTAGCAAAGTTATTAATTAATCAATTTAGCATGCAAATACGTGAAAGCACAAACAAATCACCAAATACTAAATATTCAGCGGAAAAATAAATAACACGGTGATTTGTTTACTAATGGGGAAAACCCTAACGGCAAAAACCCCACCGGGTGATTTTCAGGTCACCACTCCCGAAACTCCACTATTATCAAATCAAGCGGTTAAAACTAAAAGAATCTCAAGTACCTTACCAACCTACAGTTGAACCCTTACCCCAATACCCAATTGGACTTGATCTGTAGTGACAATTTCCACCTTTGATGCACGGCTCCCAAGTACGTGACTAACCAATGCGCGGATCCCAGTACGCGACTTCAAACACCAACTTGAGAAGGAGAGGTTGGCTGCAAAGTTCTTCAGGTCATCATACACAATGAAGATCAGGAAGATGCTTGGTTACAAAACCCTATGGTGCACATACACAGCAACTTCTAGAGAGAAGATGAACTAGGTTAAGAACTTCGTCTTTTGATCACAATTTGCTTAAACAAGGATTGCTTAATGCTTTTGCAACTTGTGTACCACTTGGCGGCTCTTAAAACAATCCTTTTATATGTTTAGGGTTAGAAGAAAAGAAGGCCCAAAAACACATTCACGGATCCCAAGAAAATCAAATCAGAAAAGCTGATTTTATAAATCTCGACAGATAGCAGGTGTCGAGGTAGCTATCGAGCAGGTGTCGAGCTTTAATGAAATTGCACTTCAGCTTGCATTTTCTTGGACAGACTTGATGGCTTCAACACTTGTTCTTGAAACCTTGTTTCTTGAAGTATTAAAAATACCTAGAACTACCCAATTACAAGTAGAGTGCGTTTTGTCAAAAGGATTAGCCAATTTACATAAACAAGTGACATATGTTCTTAACAAGTGAACACACATATGTTCTAACAAGGTAGATTCCAGTATCTGGTAGATAACCCCGCCCAAATAGAGGAGTTTAAGGCAACATACCGCATACCTCAAGATGTGGGTCTGAGGTATTGCTCTCTAGAAAGAATACTAACAGATCGAAAGACGAGCGAAGTTGTTATCCCTATCATCGCCTTTCTAGAAGGGGGGATGACCATCCCTATGGGTCTCATTACCAGTAATTATCTTAGAAACCATAGGCTTAGCCCTAACCAATGTGCGCCCAACATGTTTAGGATCTTAGGAACAGTTGAGGATCTGAACTGCCATCTAGGGTTGGGCCTCACTTGGCTCGATGTGGTACATATGTATGAGTGCCACAGCCAAAAAGGGGCGGGATATTATCTTAAATCCCGGTCCGACGTGGTTAGGCTCGTCTCCTGCCTTCCCAAATCTAATAAAGGGATGAAAGACGACTATGTGATCATCTCGGGCGCGTGGCATGATAGCCCTCATTGCCCAACCAGGCCAGGAGAACCAGGTAGAATATCCTAGATTTAGGTTTGCTGACAATAGATTTAGGATCTCCACTTTCCAGTAATTTTGAATTTTATTATTGTTATTTATTATTATATTTTTTTTGTATTCTTTTCAAGTTTCTGACTAAGTTTTGCTATAATACTAACAGATAAAGACCACGTTTCTCCTCGGCTCAGCCTTACAAACATTGCCACCCACAATTACCTGCTACGCTCAGAGATTTTCGTAAGCGAAGACGGGCAACTCCGATCGGTTCCGCTTATTCTTGGGTATCCAGCGAAACCGAAGGATTTTCAGCCGGTCAGCAACGCGATAAGACAGGGGGACTATCGCATCAACCGTATAGACGTTACCCGGAAGGATTTTTTGGCTACGTTCGACCTTGTGCCCGTGCCACATCCAAATCCGCAGGGTGTACCCTTGCTCCTCCAGCCCATCCAACAGGTTCCTCTCAGGCCGGTAGCAGCAAGTGAAGGAGTTGCCTCTTCAACCTCTTCACTTGAGGAACAGATAGACAAGTTTAGATTCGAATGAGAAGTTTCGAAAGAGGTTGAAGTGATAACAGTTCCTGACACCGAGGAGGAGGCTGACAGGCAGTCTGTTGTCCACCCTGCTGTACTAATAACTGCTCTTCCCGAGGACTCTTCGGAAGAGGAAGACATGGCTGATCTAAGCAGCCTAATGAAGAACAGGGGCAAGAAGCCCGAGCCCAAGGGGACTAGTACATCACAACCGGCTGTGAACCTTCCTCTACCACCCCTCCAGGCCCCTGATCTCGGCCTGAAGCCACTGCCAGATCTAAGGAAGAAAAGGCCCCTTGTGGCCACAGAAGAAGGGGAGGTGGTTCCGCAAAAAAGGACCAAGCAGCAGAAGGTGGTGAAAGACCACCGAAGCAAGAGGGCTTCATCCACTGAGAGCCGAGATGAGACCCTTGTTGCTGATGTGCGTCGAGGACCTCGCACTTGGTCCCCACGACTAGAATTGGATGGTGCCCCAATTCCTTGGGAAACTTCCCTAAGGAACTATGATGGAAGGAGGGCAGGTCTTGTTGCCGAGGCTTTGGAGCAACCACTGCTCCTCCCTCGGGACATGGAGTCTTACTGGCGCTTCAGCCAGCAGGAACTCTTCTCGTCCCTAAAAAGGGATTTGGCCATGGTAAGTGAGTTAATCCCTTTCTTCATTTTAGGATGTTACTTTTTTTTTACTTGTTTTATGTTAACTTTATCATTTTTGCTATGCAGATTACCCAACAAGTCTTTGTGGCTGAAGAGTGGAACAAAAAGACATATATTAAAGCCCAAGTAGAGGCCCACTCTCGGTCTGAGGCTGAAAGGTCTTTGGGCGGCCTAAAGGAGGAGTATTTTCAGCTGTCTGAGCAGTTTAAGGAGATCGTCAAGCAGAGAAACAGTCTTGACGCGGGCCTAAAGAATGCTGAGAAGCAGGCCGAAGACCAACGCCAGCTGCTGAATTTGACAGAGATCAATTTGGCCACAGAGAAAGCACTGGTGAAGGATCTTCAGGTTGAGCTTAAGAAGGCCAAGGAAATTGCCAAAAAGGCCGAGAAGGATCCTCAGTTGGCCAAAGAGGCAGTTGAGGCTGAAAGAAAGGCAGCGTATCAGCTGGGGATGGAGGAGACCCAAGTTAGCCTCACTGAGCAATTTGCCTCGGTTGGCCGAGACTACTGTGACATAACGTGGGGAAAAGCACTGGATGCTGCTGGGGTTCCTACAAATTCCCCCTTGAGGTTACCTGGGAGTATATACTATGATCCAGACATTCGTGAACTCCCAGAAGCTCAGGAGCAGCCCCCAGCTAGCCAGGCCCCTCTTGCTCCAGCTAAAGCAACTAAAGAGTCTGAGGGTATTAAAGAGAAGGACAAAGAACAAGTCCCGGATGTTGCTGCTGCCCAGCCCAGCCAGACAATTGATCTCCCGACTGCTCAGACGAAGACTTAATACATTAGGAGTTTTTATTTTGTACTTTTATATAACCTAGTTCAGTTGTTTGTTTTGTTTTTTTTTTTTTTTTTTTGGTTTTTTTTTTTTAGGTAAGGGCTTGTAAACTACTTTATTTTGATTAATGAAATCCTCTCTTTCACATTCAATATCCTTGTTGCTTAAATTATAAGTCTTGGCATTATTGCAAACAGCTTAAACCATATGATTATAATAGTATAGGTGAACTTAACCATGGTATCATGATAATAAGGCCAGTGACTTAAATCAATGCCGAAGAGAGTGGTACATACAAGAGAGTGGTACATAAGTAATGAAAACGATGAGTGAGATGAAAGTTTCACAGGCTTTCTTGCATGTGTGCAGAGCATATTTCTAACTGAGGAGTCTAACTATAAATTAAAGTTAAATGCATCCAAAAATTTTAGGCACGGTAAATTCAAACATTAACAATAATTGTATGAAGATGCTCTTTAGCCCAAATGACACGATCCGAGGACTATGGTTATGGTCGAATGTAAGTTTAAACATTTAAAGGACCTTGGAACGAGTGTTAACTAACCCAAATCATCTAGTCCGAGGACTACAGGCATGATTGAATTTAAGTTTAAACACTTAGAGAACTTGGAACGAGTATTAACTAACCCAAATCATCTGGTCCGAGGACTACAGGCATGATTGAATTTAAGTTTAAACACTTAGAGAACTGTGAATGAGTGTTAACTAACCCAAATCATCTGGTCCAAGGACTACAGGCATGATTGAATTTAAGTTTAAACACTTAGAGAACTTGGAACGAGTGTTAACTAACTTAAATCATCTGGTTCGAGGACTACAGGCATGATTGAATTTAAGTTTAAACACTTAGAGAATTTGGAACGAGTGTTAACTAACCCAAATCATCTGGTCCGAGGACTACAGGCATAATTGAATTTAAGTTTAAACACTTAGAGAACTGTGAATAAGTGTTAACTAACCCAAATCATCTGGTCCGAGGACTACAGACATGATTGAATTTAAGTTTAAACACTTAGAGAACTTGGAACAAGTGTTAACTAACCCAAATCATCTGCTCCGAGGACTACAGGCATGATTGAATTTAAGTTTAAACACTTAGAGAACTTGGAATGAGTGTTAACTAACCTAAATCATCTGGTCCGAGGACTATAGGCATGATTGAATTTAAGTTTAAACACTTAGAGAACTGTGAATGAGTGTTAACTAACTCAAATCATCTGGTCCGAGGACTACAGGCATGATTGAATTTAAGATTAAACACTTAGAGAACTTGGAACGAGTGTTAACTAACCCAAATCATCTGGTCCGAGGACTACAGGTATGATTGAATCTAAGTTTAAACACATAGAGAACTGTGAATGAGTGTTAACTAACCCAAATCATCTGGTCCGGGGACTACAGGCATGATTGAATTTAAGTTTAAACACTTAGAGAACTTGGAACGAGTGTTAACTAACCCAAATCATATGGTCCGAGGACTACAAGCATGATTGAATTTAAGTTTAAACACTTAAAGAACTTGGAACGAGTGTTAACTAACCCAAATCATCTGGTCCGAGGACTACAGGCATGATTGAATCTAAGTTTAAACACTTAGAGAACTGTGAATGAGTGTTAACTAACCCAAATCATCTGGTCCGAGGACTACAGGCATGATTGAATTTAAGTTTAAACACTTAGAGAACTTGGAACGAGTGTTAACTAACCCAAATCATATGGTCCGAGGACTACAAGCATGATTGAATTTAAGTTTAAACACTTAGAGAACTTGGAACGAGTGTTAACTAACCCAAATCATCTGGTCCGAGGACTACAGGCATGATTGAATTTAAGTTTAAACACTTACAGAACTACTCACATACAGAATCAGCATATTGATTGAAGAAAATACTCGATTAATAGTAGTACCTTTTGAGGTTATTTACATTCCAAGGGCGTGGTATTACATGACTATCCAGATCTTCTAAGAAATACGCCCCAATGCCAGCCCCTGAAGTAATACGATATGGCCCTTCCCAATTGGGTCCTAATTTTACCCAAGCTAGGTTTTTTGCAGTGACGACAACTTTCCTCAGTACTAAATCACCGAGTTCTAGAGATCTTAGCTTTACGTTGGCATCATAGCCCTGCCTGAGCTTTTGCTGGTAATGTGTCAGTCGAACTAATGCATTTTCTCTTTTTTCTTCAATCAGGTCCAAACTCTTCTCTAGTTTCTCATTATTGGTGGTCGAATTGAACGAACTGGTTTTCAGTGTTGGGAACCCAGTTTCCAAAGGTATGACAGCTTCTGCCCCATAGGTCATTGAAAAGGAGGTCTCTCCTGTAGATCTTCGAGGCGTAGTTTGGTAGGCCCAAAGTACGTGTAGCAATTCTTCCACCCACTTTCCCTTCGCGTCGTCGAGCCTCTTCTTTAAGCCATTTACTATGACCTTGTTGACAGCCTCTGCTTGCTTATTACCCTAGGGATAAGCAGGGGTGGAGTATCTGTTTATGATTCCCAGCTCACTACAATAACTCCTAAATGCTTTACTATCGAACTGTAAGCCATTGTCCGAGATGAGAGTATGAGGAACCCCAAACCGAGTGACAATATTCTTCCACACAAACCTTTGCACATCTACGTCTCTGATGTTGGCCAGAGGCTCAGCTTCGACCCACTTGGTGAAATAGTCTGTGCTGACCAGAAGATATTTCCTGTTTCCTACAGCTTTAGGGAATGGTCCCACGATATCTAAGCCATATTGAGCGAAAGGCCATGGGCTAGATAGTGGATTAAGAGTTCCCCCTGGTTGATGAATGTTTGGGGCAAACCGCTGACATTGGTCGCACTTTTTAACGTATTCGTGGGCTTCTTTTTGCATGTTCGGCCACCAGTAACCTTGAGTAATGGCTTGGTGAGCCAAGGACCTATCATCAGTGTGGCTCCCACAGATTCCTTCATGCAACTCCTCTAGTAGCAACTCAGCCACTTTAGGATGCATGCATAATAGGTACTGTCCTGAATAGGAGCGTTTGTATAATTTCTGGTCCTCGGATAGCCAGAATCTGGTCACTTCCCTTCGAATTTTGTCAGCTTCCCCCCTTTCTTCAGGTAAAATATCTTCTTTCAAGAATTTAATAATAGGGTCCATCCAGCAAAGCCCGGTCCTAACTTGGTGAACTTGAACGGCTTCTCTTCTTGCCTCGGTAGGCCCATGCAAGTCCTCGACAATGATGACTCTTGGCAAATTTTGTGCCGAAGAAGTAGCGAGAATGGCTAGAGAATCAACATATGCATTACCACTCCTGGGGATGTGCAGCAAACTGAAAAATTTGAACTTAGACCGCAGGCAGTTAACTTGGCTCAAGTACCCCTGCATTCTTTCATCATTCGCTTCAAACTCACCTTGTACTTGACCCACGACTAACCTTGAGTCCGAGAACAGCTCCACTGCCTTTCCTCCCATTCTTCGGACCATAGCCATTCCCATCAGTAGGGCTTCGTACTCTGCCTCATTATTTGTCGCCAAGAATTCCAGCCTTAATGACTTTTCAATGATGATTCTTTCGAGGGATATCAGCACCAGCCCCACTCCAGAACCTTTCTGATTTGATGCGCCGTCCACGTACACTTCCCATTGGGACGGGCCTTGGTGAGAAATCATGCCAACTGATTTTTCATCCATGTCCGACGTGAGCGTTACTTCTTCTAAGTGGGGCTCCGTGAACTCAGCTACCAAATCCGCAAGTACCTAGCCCTTGACCGATGTACGAGGCATATATTTGGTATCGAAAGCCCCCAAGATCGTACCCCATTTAGCAATTCTTCCAGTATAGTTAGCACTTCGGAGTATAGCCCTGAGTGGGAGCTGAGTGAGGACAATGACCGTATGGGCCTGGAAATAGTGAGGCAACTTTCGTGTACCGAGCACTACGACTAGGATAGCCTTCTCCAGCGGCAAATAACGGATCTCAGCCTCATGCAGCGACTTACTTACATAGTAAACTGGTCTTTGCACACCACAATCTGCTCGTATCAACACCAAGCTTACAGTATAGGGAGCCACAGCAATGTAGGCGAACAAGACTTCATCTGGCTCAGGACTAGACATGATTAGTGGCCGAGCTAGATAATCCTTAAGTTGCTGAAAGGCTACCGCACATTCTTCAGTCCACTCGAATCCCTTCCATTTGTTAATCAAAGAGAAGAAAGGGCGACACCTGTCTGCTGATCGAGGGATAAATCGGTTCAGGGCAGCAGTCATTCTAGTCAGTTTCTGGACTTCCTTGGGATTCCGAGGAGCTTGTAAATTGTTGATGGCCTTTATCTGGTTGGGGTTAACTTCAATTCCCCTGTGGGTCACCATGTACCCTAAAAACTTGCCTGACCCCACGCCGAGTGAGCACTTGGAAGCGTTTAGGCCCAGCTTGTGCTTCCTCAGAACTTCAAAGGTACTTTCAAGGTCTTTCACATGTTCAGCAACAATTTTGCTCTTCACCACCATGTCATCTATGTAAATTTCGATGTTTTTACCCAGCTGTAGTTCAAACATCCTCGTCATCATTCTATGATAGGTAGATCCCGCATTTTCAGACCAAATGGCATCACCTTATAGTGGTAGTTACCAATAGGAGTGACAAAAGCAGTCTTCTCCTGATCCTCTAGGGCTAGTGGTATCTGATGGTAGTCTTGGAAAGCATCCAAGAAACTCATCCGAGGGTGGCCAACAGTGGCATCCACAAGCTGATCAATTTTTGGCATGGGGAATGGATCCTTAGAACAAGCCTTATTTAGGTCAGTGAAGTCTACACAGACTCGCCACTTCCCGTTTTTCTTCTTCACCACTACAGTATTCGCTAACCATTCCAGATAAAAAACTTCTTTGATAGCTCCAGCTTGTTTGAGCTTTGCTACCTTTTCTCTCACTGCATCTGCATGTTCCTTAAATGGGCGCCGAGGAGGTTGCTTCTTGGGGATACTCAATGAGTTGAGTTTAAGATGATGACAAATGAACTGGGGATCCACTCCTGGGGCTTCATAAGCATTCCAGGCAAATACATCAAGATTCCTCTTGAGAAACTCTATCAGCTCTTCCTTTTCCTGAAGAGGTAGTTGAGATTCGACTTGAAAGAACTTCTCAAGATTATCTCCGATAACAACCTTTACTAGATCCTCGCACCGAGCGCCCTCGCCTGGATCTCCAATGGGAAATACCCGAGACTTTAGCTGCTATAAACTCCTTTCGGCCTTAGACGAAGACTCAGCTTCGGGTTCATGCTGGGTGGCAACCACTAAGCATTGCCTGGCTGCAGACTGATCTCCTCGGATCTCGTAAACTCATTCTTCAGATAGATACTTAACTTTCTGATGCAGGGTAGAGGAAACAGCCCCCAGTGTGTGAATCCATGGCCTGGCTACAATTACCGTATAAGGGGAATACACATCCACAACTATGAAGTCCACCTCTACCACCTCTGAGCCGGTCTGCACAGGTAATCGTATCTGGCCCCTCGAGGTGACCAACCTTCCTTCGAAACTTACAAGGGGGGAATTGTATGGTGTTAAATCCTGAGGTTTTAGGCCTAGCCCCTTATAGAGATCGGGGTACATTATCTCCATAGCACTACCCTGGTCCACCATCACCCTCTTCACATCGTACCCTCAAATTCTGAGTGTGATTACTAAAGCGTCATCATGGGGCTGGATAGTCCTCATCTTGTCCTCGTCCAAGAATCCTATAACCAATGGGGCATCCAACTTAGATCTCTTCGAACCATGGCCGAAATGCCCTGCCGGTGATTGGACTATTGACATAACCTTTGATGGCCAGGATCCTGTTCTTCCCAGTGCGGCGAAGACAACATTAATAGTTCCCAATGGCGGTTTTGAAGAATCATCTCTTCGGGGCCCTGAACTCATCTGCCCTCATTGGCCACTGGAATGGTGCAGGAGGTGTCTTAGTTTACCCTCGCCGACCAGTTGATCTAAATGATCCCACAGGCTCCTACAATCCTCTGTGGTATGCCCGTGATCTTGATGATATTGGCAATAGAGATTATGATTACGCCTCTCAGGGTTTCCTACCATCTTATTCGGCCACCTGAAGAATGGCTCGTTTTTAATCTTTTCCAAAACCTGGTGTACCGTTTCTTTAAATACAGTGTTGACTACTTGAGGATTGGTCGATCCTGATTGTCCAGCAAAATCTCTACGCAGTTTGCTGCTATTATAACAATCCGACCGGAAATCCCTCCTCTTTTGGGGGATAGCCTTGTCCTTTCCCTTCCCTTGCTGCTGATCTTCCTCAACACTTTTAAACTTTTCTATACAGTCCATGAGCTGACGCATGTTAGTAACTAGTTTGCCCGATAAAGAGGTCCTTAAACCATGGTCAGTAGGGAGGCCGAGCTTGAACGTGCTGAGGGCCATTACATCAGATTTGCCCTCCATATCATTAAACATCTCCCAGTACCTATCCGAATATGCCTTCAGGGTCTCACCTTCTTGCATGCTCAAGGATAACAGTGAAGATAAGGGCCTGGCTACTCTTCGGCATGTGACAAAATGGGAACCAAAAGCTTGAGTGAGCTCCTTAAAGGAGTTGATGGAGTTTTCTTCCAGGCTATCAAACCACCTCATTGCGACCAGTCCGAGGCTGGAAGGAAAGACCTTGCACATTAAAGCCTCGTCTCTGGAGTAGACAGCCATCCTCTGATTAAAGTGGCTCACATGTTCCACAGGGTCCGTCTTACCATTATAGATAGTAAACGTCGGCTGGTTGAAACGCCAAGGAAGTCTTGCTTCTTCGATTTTACATGTAAAAGGTGACTTAGAGATTTGATTCAAAGCCCTGCTCATAGCGTCATTCCCTACTCCTCCGCGTGATGGGCTTCGTAGCTGCCTCTTATGATGATGCTCCTCTTCATAGGAAAAAGATTCACTAGCTGGTGTTCGAGATTTCTGCTTGTAAGAGATGTCCCGTTCGTATTCGAAGTCTTTATCAGAGTGTGGAGAAATCTGTTTCCTCTTTGCATGGCGCAACTCCCTTTTTAGCTTTTCAATTTCTAGTTGCAAATTTTGGTTTTCTTCTGCATGAGACACGTGACTTCCGCCATGTGACCGGCTTTGGCCAGTATGCACAGTGTGCACACTACCCTCATGATCTTGTCTCCTCTCCAGGTTAAGAAAATGGTCAGCGTGTTGGGATGCCCTGGATTCTACTTGTTGTTGACTTCGTTCTGCCATCACCAACTGTTGTTTTCACCCCTGCACAAGCTCTCCCCACAGACGGTGCCAATTGTAGGGTCAGAATTTGTAGCTCAAGCCCAAGAGATATGGATTATGAGCCCATTGAACCCAGAACAATAAATTTGTAGAGAGTGGGTGAAAGAGCTAGGCTAGTTGTGAATCACACAGTGACTAACTAAGATAGTTAAAGATGAATTAACATGCAATCAGGCTTGAACAATTGACCTAATGAATGTCCGAAGAGATTTTTTATTGAATAAAGATGATTACAATGCTTAGAGCTACAGCAAAATCGTATTTATCTTCTTTGTCTCTCTTTTTTTCTCCCCCCTTCATCAGAGGCTTCTTCCCTTTATATAGCATCCTCACCCTTCATCTTCATAGTCCACTTGGTCTTCATCTAAGCACCCACTTGAGTATATATCATGTCAAGTCTTCTTTTTAGTTTTCTGTGAGTGGTGGTAGCTGAGATTACACTGTTCAGGGGTCTTCTCCACATAAATGCGGCCAGAAAAGTAGCAGTAATGCATTAAACACGGTTGTAGCAGTTTTTCCCTTTAGATATTTCTTCGTTCTTATCATCTCCAGACATGCTCAGAGTTTATCTTCGTTATTGGAACCGTTAGGAAGATCATCCTGACCCTCCACACATTTGATTGATCAAGAATATTCGTATCCGAGGAGTAAGACCTCTTCGGACAACTGATGACCTCTTCGGAATGCATCCCTCATTCATTTCCAGATGTGATTCTTCCACGTGGACCCTTTCCCAGATATTTGCTTCTCTTCGGACATCTAGTAGTCTTCGAATAGGGCCCCAGGCCCAATACATTAGGCTGGGCTTTCACCCCCCACAATAATAAAACAAATTCATTAACCACAATATTAAGTCATACATAATGTCATATACAATGTCAAACTTGATATCATACATAGCATCACACAATAGGATTTAAGGGCACTAATCCTAACAGCAGCAACTTCCAAGGTTTAGATCTTTTAGATTAGGCTTTTTTTTTTTTTTTTTCTTTTTTGTAATCTTGAGTAGAATGTATTCTAGGACATTTAACGTACTCTTGTGGTTTTGTCATGGATTGCCAAAGAGGGAGATTGTTATGTTCATATTTTTATGTAACTGGCATATCCTATGACAAAACGCAATTTACTTGTTTACTATCTGTCATTGTTTTCCACATGGTGCGCATAACATGTTTCTTAAGTACTTTTAGGAAAGACAGGTATGAAGCTAATCAAAATAGTCAATCCTAGTTCATGCTATGGTTTCTCAAGATTAGTTGTTTTTAGATAGGCTAGTGTATTTGAATATGGGTTCTTTCATTGTATTTCGGTTATTATTGTATTGGGCTTACTTTTGTACTTGAGGTTTTGTCATGGAATAACAAAGGGGGAGATTTTCAAAGTCATGTGTTTTGGTATTGTCAACCATGCCAAATTATGTGTCTTAAAGTTGTAATTGAAGACCAAGTTGAAGACACAAAGTTTGCTCAAGAAAAACACATTTTCACCTTGTACCTTGGTAGCAGCTCAATACCTCTCGATAGAAGCTAGAAGCTTACTGCCTCCTCGACACAAGCTCAACACAAGCTCGATCTATCAAGATTTTGTTCTTGACACAAGCTCAATAGGAGCTCGATCTATCGAGCTTCGTGGATTAGCAAAATCAACAATGCAAAAAAACTTATAACTTATCCACTTGAACTGATATTTAAAGAACATCATAAGCCATCTATTAGAAGGCCTTTTAGAGAGAGAAAAACTTTGTTTATAGGGCTAGGGTTTTGTAACAAATTTTTCTCTATTTCACCAAACCAAAGAGATCTTGCTGCATTTCTTGTACGTCTTTGGGTTCTGTAACCAAACAAATTTTCTGGCACCAACATTGAAGATCTTATTGGTGTTTCTATGTGAACCTTTTGCAAATCAACTACAACAATCAAAGGGTTGCTGTGGAGTTAGTCACATACTAGGATCCGTGTAAAGGAGTTAGCCACATATTGGAAATTTGTGCATCAAAGGAATGAAGACTACTACAAGATCAAGTCCAATTGGGTATTGGAGCGAAGGTTTAACTGTAGGCAGGTATTTTGGGATAGGCTAGGGTAGTGGTAAGATTCCTTATACTTGTAACTGCTTGATTATTAATTAGTGTATTCTTGGGAGTGGTGACCTTTGTAAGGTTGAATTTTATCAACCATCTTGTTGGCTTTATTCCGTGCCAATTTGCTTGTATTTCAGCACTTAGTAACCCTGTATTTAGGTGGGATTCATGTAAGGGTAGTGTGTGAGAGAGTGTGAAGAAATGCTCAAAAATGTGCAAAGAAGCAGGGACTCGCGGCTAGGACTTGCGGCTGACTCGCGACTTGCAAGCCGCCAACTGCAACACACGTGAGAAGTATGCGGGAAGGTGAAGGGTCACGCCAGCTATCGCACTACAGGACAAAAGTCCCAGGCTGGCTAAGCCGTTAACTTGCGGCTTGAACTTGTGACTTAGACCAGTCGCGAGGCCAAGCCGCCAACTTGCCCTGTTTGGAAAAAACTATCTCTTCGTATTCCAAACACACACCATTATATATAGACCCTTATACCCATGAAATGTAGAGAGCTTCCAGAGAGAATTTTGAGAGAGAAACCCTAGAGAAAAACAAGCTTGCCTCATCCCCAATCTTCATCTAAAAGACTCTTCAAATTCCTCTACTCTCTTCCTCTCCATTGATACATCCTTGAGAGGTTCTTGACCAAATCCTTTTCTCACCACACCCACGTCTGTGAGAAGGTCTTTTGGTGCTAAGGGAAGCAGTTTGGAAGGGACCAATGGTTATTGGTTGATGCTATGATTTATAGCGGAATCTAGCAAGCTAGAAAAGACAAAGGTTCGGAGTAACCTCGTTGGAGCAAGAAGCTTGGAGGGCTTAGGTACTTAGGTAGATTAGGCTTGGAGGGTCTATTGTTGTTCATGAATCCCAACTACATTTTCTAGTGGATTATTGACCGCTTGGAGGGCGGCAGAGAGGTTTTTCACCGAGGGCTTCGATTTCCTCTTCGATAACACATCACGTGTTGTCCTTGTGTTTGCATCTCTCTTCCTTTTATCTTTGCCTTTTATTTTCTATTGTGGACGTGATTAGAATTGGCTTAGACTGTTTATCAATTCTGTGTTTGGCTTATATTCATGTTCCGCACATTAATTGTTTGATAATAAGCTTAAATTGTTAATTTGTAATTGAGGGTCTAAACATTCAAGGGTGTTTTACACACATATTGAACATTCAATTGGCATCAGAGCGGGTGCACTCTTTGTGGTTTAAAGACCTGAGTGCGATCCTAGACCCCTTGGATATGGATGCTGCTATGGAAAAGGCCATGCTAAATTGTGGTTTAAATGTTTGTGACAATAACTCTATGAGTATGTTTGAAGGGTGTCCTAACAATGAACTCTTAGAATTATTAAAAACAAAGAAACATGTTAGAATGTTTGCTCACATGTTGAAATATTTTGAGAATAAGAATCGCATCTTACACAATAGTCTATGTGAGTCTAACTCTTTGATTAAGAAGTACAAAAGAAGAAATAGAATATTGTGTGAAAAGGTTGATAATCTGAAAAAGAAAATTCAATCTAACAGATGCATGGATAATGAAGATAAATTGTTATTTGATGGTTAAGAATGCTTGTCTCATGCTTGTCTATTTGTGCATGCCTCATTGTAGGTATTTAACTCATGCTTGTGGTATCTTGATAGCGGTTGTTCTCTTCATATGACAGGAGATAAATCACTATTTAAGACTCTCAAAGAGAAAGTTGGAGACTATGTGACATTTGGTGATGGGAGCCATGCTCAAGTTCTCGGCAAAGGAACTGTTGAAATACCGAGATTACCGTTATTGAAAGATGTGTTATACATCAAAGGGTTGAAGGCGAACCTCTTAAGCATCACTTAAATATGTGATGAGGACTTTCTTGTCCAATTCTCAAAGAAGGGTGCATAATCATTAACGAATATGGGATTCAAGTCTTGGAGGGAAATAGGACTATCGACAATTGCTATGGAGTAGTTCCTACGGCACCCATTTCATGTAGAAGTGCTCGTGTTGACATGCTGGAACTTTGGCATCACAGATTTAGGTATGCAAATTTCAAACAAGTAGCTAAAGTCTCTAAACTCGAAGCAGTTAAGGGACTTCCAAAGTTTGGAAAGGTGGAGAAGACTATTTGTGGAGCATGCCAAATGGGAAAACAAACAAAGGCAAGTCATCACAAGGTGAATGTGATTGCTACCTCACGTTGTTTAGAGCTTATCCATGTTGATCTAATGGGGCCTACAAGAACTGAAAGTCTAGGAGGAAAGAGGTACATTATGGTCATCGTTGATGATTTCTCAAGATATACTTGGGTTGAATTTCTTAGAGAAAAATCAGAAGCATGTGAAAGATTGGAAACTCTTTGCAAGAGACTACAAAATGAGAAAGGGGTTCCCATTGTCAAGACAAGGAATTTGAGAATGAAAGATTTGAGTCATTTTGTGAAAAGAACGGAATCAAAAAGGAATTTTCAGCTCCCAAAACTCCTCAGTAAAATGGAGTGGTAGAAAGGAAGAATCGAGTGATTCAAGAAATGACTAGAGTTATGCTATTAAGCAAGCAAATTCCTCAAAAGTTTTGGGGAGAAAACGTGAACACCTCATGCCACATTGGTAATAGAATATTCTTCCGAGTGGGAACAAAGAAGACCACTTATGAGATTTGGAATGGAAAGAAGCCGAAAGTAAAGTATTTCCGAATGTTTGGAAGCAAATGCTACGTTCTAAATGATCAGGAGAACCTTGGGAAATTTGATGCTAAAAGTGATGAAAGTATTTTTCTTGGGTATTCTACTACTAGCCGAGAATATAGGGTCTTCAACAAGAGAACTAAGACAGTAATGGAATCCATCAATGTAAAAATTATTGATGCCATAACCATGGTAGAAATGGTTGATGAAAGGGAAGGCCTGCAAACCAAAGAACCCACTGTTGAGGCCAAAGCTCTTGATATAGAAGCTGAAGGAACTACACCAGAAAAGGAATCAGCTCCCTTGAACACAAGAATGGAAACAAGATCAATATCTAGAACATCAAGTCCTCTTACTCCTCCAGAAGTTCATCCTCCAATCTCCCGGAATGATGAAGTCTCCACATCAAAGAAGCCATCATCAAAAGTGATTAAGAACCATCCTGATAGCAACATCATTGGATCTTTAGATGAAGATCTTTGTCTTCGAAAGGGAAACATACTCCTAGCCAATCATGTAACATATCACTGCTACCTTGCTCAGTTTGAGCCAAAAAGGGTAGAAGAAGCTCTCCAGGATGAAAATTGGGTAGAGTTAATGCATGAAGAGTTGAATCAGTTTGTGAGAAATGATGTATAGGAACTAGCACCAAGGCCTGAAAATGTTCATGTCATCGGCACTAAATGGATATTCAAAAACAAGACATATGAAGATGGAGAGATAATCAGGAATAAATCTCGGTTAGTGGCTCAAGGATACACTCAAGTAGAAGAAGTAGATTTTGATGAGCCCTTCGCTCCTGTGGCAAGACTTGAGTCTATTCGAATTCTTATGTCCATTGCATGCACCATGAACTTTAAACTCTACCAAATGGATATGAAATGTGCGTTTCTAAATAGATATCTGAATGAAGAAGTGTTTATTGAACAACCGAAAGGCTTTGAGGATCCTCACTTTCCTGATCCTGTGTTGAGATTGAAGAAAGCTCTTTATGGCTTGAAACAAGCCCTAGAGCTTAGTATGATCGACTTACCAATTACCTCTTGGAAAAAGGATTCAAAAGAGTTATGCTGAACAAACTCTGTTTGTCAAGAATGATGAAGATTACCTTTTGGTGGCTCAAGTGTATGTTGATGATATAGTATTTAGTGCTACCATCGATGATTGGGCTAGAGAATTTTCTGAGGAGATGAAGAAAGAATTTGAGATGAGTATGGTGGGGGAGCTTACATTTTTCTTGGGCCTTCAAGTCAAACAAAAGAAGGAAGGCATATCTGTGTCACAAGAAAAGTATGCTAGAAATATTGTCAAAAAGTTTGGACTAGACTCCAAAAAGCATGCCTCCACGCCCATGAGTTTGTCCACAAAACTGAATACTGATTCTTCCGTAGTGGAAGTGAGTCCAACCTTGTATAGGAGTATTATTGGGAGTTTACTCTATCTTACAGCAAGTAGACCGGATATTGCATTCAGCATTGGTGTTTGTGCTAGATATCAAGTTGCTCCAAAGCAATCTCACCTAACTGCGGTAAAGAGAATTATACATTATATCAATGGTACTCCAGACTATGGGTTGTGGTATTCCAAGGATTCAAATGCTTGCCTTGCTGGTTATTCAGATGCTGACTGGGCTGGTAGTGTGGACGATCGAAGGAGTACCTCTGGAGGTTGTTTCTACCTTGGTAACAATCTTGTCTCTTGGATGAGCAAGAAACAAAACTCTGCGTCTCTCTCTACAGCTGAAGCTGAGTACATAGCCGCTGGAAGTTACTGCACACAACTCCTTTGGATGAAGAAGCTACTTCATGATTACGAGATTCCTCAAGATACAATGTGTGTCTTCTGTGATAACACCAGTGCCATAAATCTCTCTAAGAATCCAGTTCAACATTCAAAGTCAAAACACATAGAGAGACGCTACCATTTCATTTGGGATCTAGTGGAAGAAAAGGTCGTATGTCTTGAATTCATACACACAGAAAATCAAAAGGCAAACATCTTCACCAAGGCTCTTGATGGTCCACGGTTTCAATCTCTTCGTAAGACCATTGGTGTGGTACAATCCCTTGAATCTCATGTGTGATGTGTGCTTTACCTCTTTATATTGAGTTAACTTGTTTGTAGGGCACACACCTCTTTGTTGATTGTTTACATAGCACATTTTGTTTTTGCTCTAAATTGTTTTTACATTGTCTTTATGTTTGTTTTTTATCAATCTTTTACTATTTTTGTGTCAAAAATCCAAAAACACATAAAAAGTAGAAAATCCAAAAAGTTTGATCGACATTGTTGAGTTTTGTCTCAAAGCATGTTTTGCCTTGTACCTTTGCACTTATGGCCTTGTGCATTTATGAGCTTAGCTTATTTCTTATGCGCTCATATCATTGTGGGAGAAATTCTGAAACCTATGTGCTTGTTGTAAATAGATCTTCAACCTTGTCATGAATGATTAGTGAATGGTTTTGTTGATCTTGAGACATGCATAGACTTGTGCCTATATATCTTCCCACTTTTATTTTATTGTTTTACTCAAAGAGCTCACCAAATGTAAATCTCCAAATGAAAAGAGATATTGAGCTACAAAAGCCTGTCGTACATACTAGTATTTGACTAGTAAAAAGGGAAAGCGACCAAAATAAAATATATGATGCCCAAAGAGCCAAAGGCTAACTCATCAAAGTGAAATATCAAAAATTTCAGGCATCAATCTCGCAATGAGATGTGTTGATTCAAAAAAAATCAAATGATATGTTGAAAATGGAGCCAAATGAAAAGCTTCAAAGATATTGTACTCAAGTCTATGTGGGAGGTCATATATGCATACTTTTATAATTGAGATGGATCACATTATCTAGTGCTTGTTGTGTATGCCTTGGTTGAATTGATCATTGAAGCTTCACATTAGACTAAGGACTATATCATTTTTGATACCCACACACTTCACACAAGTCTATGTTCAATGAATGCCATATTCATTTGTGTGATTGTACCTGTTTAAATGTGTTTTCACATGCTCAATCTTTGTTGATCAAACACAAAAATATTTTTGAGTGTTTTAGCTTGTTTTTAGAAAGTATTTTGTTTTTACAAAAATGTCAAAATTTTCAAAAACAATGTTGTCCTATTTTGGCGACTCAGTCGCGGGTTGTCCCAGTCGCAATCTCAAGTCGCGAGTCCACTCTGAGATTTTTGGCAGTTCACTGGTGAGTCAATGTCCTAATCGCGAAAAATACTTAGAAAATTTTTCAAAATTTGAGTTTTGGTGACTTTCGGGGCTTAGTGTGGCGACTTGTTTGCGGGTGGAGGGTCCAGTCGTGAGGGGGACTCAGAGATTTTCGCGGCTCACCTCGCGACTCTCTCGCAAGTAGACCTTCCAGTCACGAAAAACACTTAGAAGATTTTTCAAGAATCTTAGTTTCATAGTGTTTTGCGGCTTACCCTGGCGACTTATTGGCAACTTGATCCAGTAGCGAAAAAAGCGTGTTTTGCGTTTTACAGACAGTTTTAAAAATTGTTTTCAGTTTTTCCCTTGATTTTGTGTGACTGTTCATTGTCTTTCCCATTTCACTCATTCAAACACACCGCGTCTCTCTTCAAAAATCCTTCATTTCTTCTCAAATCTTCGAGAAAAAGGTATGGGTTTTCTTTGTCTCACTTCATATTTCTTGTTTTGAGCATTTTTTTTCTTGATTTTTGAGTTGTCACTGTTTTTTCTTTGTTTGTGTGCTTTTGCTGATATTTGTATATCTCTTGTTTGACTCTGTTTTTAAGCTGATGATAAAATCGTTGTGCATTCGTTGATGTTTTGTACAAGTCTACTCTATCTTGAGTACTTATTGTGGTATTTGTGGCACACACGCTAATTTTCATGTTTGGGATCTAAATCTCAATTTTTTTTAGGGTTTCCCTCATTGTTTATGTTCTGGATCTAACCCAATGCTGATAATGTTTGTTGTCTTGTGTGGCATGTCTTGGTCTCTTGATAAAACATGATGCAGGGTAAAAATGTCTCCTTTCAAGAGAGCTGTTGTAAAAGGGGGAAACAACAAAGGAAAAGAACCCGTCATTGATGTTGATGAAACCTCCCCTAAAGCAAAAAGGACTCGTTCTTCGTCAGGAGTATTTGATCCAAATAAGTTCAGATCTTATGTTGCATTTCAGACTCATGAGAATTATTTCAGAGATGCTACACCGTTGGTCGAAAGAGTTGTTGATCAACCTTCTCTTTTTGATACCGACATTCCTAAATGGTTTGCTCACAAAGATTGGAATTATCTTCTCTCCGACCTTGAAGAAGCATATGAGGATTTGGTAAAAGCGTTTTATGCCAATGCAATTGTTGAAGGTGAAGAACTAAAATGCTGGGTTAGAAGAAAGAGTTTCTCTGTCGCTCCCGCATATCTGGCTGAGATTCTTCACATCAATCAACCGATATTCAAACAATCACCGGTTTATGATGATTTATGTCCAGATGAGGACCTACTCCGAGATGCTCTAGGAAAGGACTTGGAATTCTCATCGAATGGGAACTCAGTCAGTGTTTCCTCTCTTCCTCTGAAATTGAGGGTGCTTACAATCATCATGTTTCACAACTTGTACCCATTATCTAGCACCGGGTACATGAACCTTGGACATGCCATGTTTCTTCATGATCTGATCTCTGATGTAGAGATTGACATTTGTGCACACATCTTTCATGTCTTGCGCAAAACAGTTCTTCGAACTAAATCAAGGATATGCATTCCATTTTGCTGGCTCATTTCTAGGATACTGAAGCTTAAAGGTATTCATCCTTCAACAAATGAGTCTCCCTACCCAAAACTAGCTCCAATCAACATACGTACGTACAATGCTATCATTGGTCATAGTCGTAAGGGAATCAAAACAGAAACTTCAGCATCTCAAAGTGGCTCGCGTTCTAGCTCATCCACATTTGACGAGAAGCTAGACAACATTGCGAAATATGTCCACGAGTTGAGCTCCAAGATGTCAGGACCTACATCCATCTTGCATCATCTTAACATTCGATGGGATATGAAGTTCACCTCTATCCAAGCTCAATTGGATCAAATTCAAAGAAAGTAGAAGATGATGAGGACTAGCTATTCCATGACAAAAAGGGGGAGATGATGTTGGCAGGGGGAGTACAATGATAGGGGGAGAAACAGCTGGATCAAAGGGGGAGTTTTTCAGTAAGGACTTTGTTTAATTTCTGTTTCTCTTCAGCACTATTTAGTATTTATGTTTTTACTTTATGTGTTTGTACCTGTTACCTTTGTAGGTTTTTAAGGTTCTTAGTTTTTGTTTGTACCTGTTGCTTTTGTAAGCTTTTAAGGTTAATGTTCTCATGCTTTGTAGCTTGTACTTGATGTTAAAATGCCATGCATTTTCTTTTAGTACATCACTCTTGTGCCCTTGTAGGATCTTATTCCTAGATGCATATATGTTTTATGCATTGGTTGAGTGTTGGACATGCAAATGATACTCTACAATTGAGTTTATTTGCTTGCATGTCTGGATGTTCATTCCTTGAGTGAATGAGCATTGTGATCACTATTGTATAGTAATTGGATGTTTGGTCAAGCCAAGGTCTATTACTTTATTCCATTTTTCTTGATCGCATTATGCTTGCTTCATTTGCATTACAAGTTTTCTGCATAAAATGATCAGATTGTGTTGTTGTCTTTCAGGAGATACTTGTTCTTATGGCTCAAGAGCTTCACAGATTCTAGAGTTAGGTGTGAGTGTGTTTTCCAACTATTCCCAACTCACGCATTAAGTTTAGAGTTTGTTATAGGGTTTTGTCACGGAATAGCCAAAGCGGGAGATTGTAAGGTTGAATTTTATCAACCATCTTGTTGGCTTTATTCCATGCCAATTTGCTTGTATTTCAGCACTTAGTAACCCTGTATTTATGTGGGATTCATGTAAGGGTAGTGTGTGAGAGAGTGTGAAGAAAGACTCAAGAATGTGCAAAGAAGCAGGGACTCGCTGTTGACTCGCGACTTGCAAGCCGCCAACTGCAGCACATGTGAGAAGCATGCGGGAAGGTGAAGGGTCACGCCAACTGTTACACTACAGGACAAAAGTCCCAGGCTAGCCAGGCCGTTAACTCATGGCTTGAACTCGCGACTTAGACCAGTCGCGAGGCCAAGCCGCCAACGTGCCCTATTTGGGAAAAACTGTCTCTTCATATTCCAAACACACACCACTATATATAGACCCTTATACCTACGAAATGTAGAGAGCTTCCAGAGAGAATTTTGAGAGAGAAACCTTAGAGAAAAACAAGATTGCCTCATCCCCAATCTTCATCTAAGAGACTCTTCAAATTCCTCTACTCTCTTCCTTTTCATTGATACATCCTTGAGAGGTTCTTGACCAAATCCTTTACTCACCACACCCACGTCTATGAGAAGGTCTTTTGGTGCTAAGGGAAGAAGTTTGGAAGGGACCACTGGTTATTGGTTGATGCTATGGTTTATAGCGGAATCCGGCAAGCATGAAGCTTGGAGGGCTTAGGTATCTGGATAGATTAGGCTTGGAGGGTCTATTGTTGTTCATGTATCCCAACTACATTTTCTAATGGATTATTAACCGCTTGGAGGGTGGCGGAGAGGTTTTTCGCCAAGGGTTTCGGTTTCCTCTTCGATAACACATCGCGTGTTGTCCTTGTGTTTGCATCTCTCTTCCTTTTATCTTTGCCTTTTATTTTCTGTTGTGGATGTGATTATAATTGGCTTAAATTGTTTATCAATTCTGTGTTTAGCTTATATTCATGTTCCGCACATTAATTGTTTGATAACAAGCTTGAATTGGTAATTTGTAATTCAGGGTCCAAACGTTCAAGGGTGTTTTACACACATATTGAACATTCAAGACCTTAAATTCACCCGGTGGGGTTTTCGCCTTATGAGTGGTTTCCCCCATTTGTCAACAAATCAACGTGTTAATTTATTTTCCACTACATATTAGTTTATTTGGTGATTTATTGGTGCCTGCACTATTTGCATGTAATTTGACCTAATTAATCAACTTGGGTAATTGAATCAGTTAATCGAGGTGAAGCTATCTTAACCCAACAAACACAATGCTCAAACTGGCACCTAGTGTAGTTTTGCCCAATCATGAAGTAGTCAAATCGCTTACACCACCATTGGGGAGATTGTTTCAATCCATACAATGATTTCTTTAATTTGCAAACCCAATTCTCCTTACCAGCTACTTCAAAACCATGAGGTTGAGACATGAAAATCTCTTCCTTCAAATCTCCACGCAATAAAGCTGTCCTTACATCAAGTTGTGCTAACTCGAGATCAAATTCTGCCAACAAAATAGAGGAATTTTTAACAACAGGTGAGAACACTTCGTTGTAGTCAATCCCTTCTTTTTGTGCATATCCTTTAGCAACCAATCTAGCTTTGAACCACACATTATCGTTTCCTGTAGGTCCTCGTTTCTTTGTGTAGAGCCATTTACACCCAATCTCTTTCTTGCCTTTAGGAAGTTGTACCCAATCCTAAGTCTGATTCTTGTGAAGAGATTGCATCTCCTCATTGATAGCCTTCTTTCGTTCACCACTCTCAGATGTGCATACAACTTCTTTATAGGTGGATGGAATGTCTTCTTCAACAATTGGAAGTGCATAAGCTACAACATCAAAAAATCTAGCTGGTTTTCGAATTTCCTGTTTGGATCTTCTCACTACAATGGACTTTGTCAACTGTGAAGGTGTCAAAATTGGAGCTTCACTCTCATCTAAATTATTTCCCTCATCAACCACAAATCATTATCTATGTCAACATACTTTGAAACTAAGTTTGCTCGGATCACTCTCAACTGTGCTCTCCTCCACCTACTCAATAGGCTTGACAAACTCAGATTCATTAAATGTAACTTCTCGGCTATGAATCATCTTCTTTGTCTCAGTACACCAAAGCTTATATCCTTTTACACCTAAACAAAACCCAAGAAAATAGCTTTCTTGGCTCTAGAATCCAATTTTGAATCCTTCACATGATAATATGCAAGACAATCAAATATGCACAAGGAATCATAATTAGTAGCAGGAGATTCAAACCATACCTCTAGGGAAGTTTTCACCTCATTCACAACTACAGGCAAACGGTTGGTGATATGACTTGCATACGTTATTGCCTCAACCCAAAATTCTTTACCTAATTTTGTTTAAGACAACATACACCTCACCTTCTCCAAAAAAGTATGGTTCATTCTTTCAGCCACTCCATTTTGTTGTGGGGTACCTCTAATAGTGAAGTGACTAGAAATACCTTCATCTTGAGAAACTTTCAAAAATGGATTAAACTTGTACTCACCACCATTGTTAGATCTAAGCCGTTTTATCTTATGGCCTGTTTGAGTTTCAATCAATTTCTTCCACTTCAAAAATACATCAAGAACCTCATCCTTGTGCTTCATAGTATAAACCAAACCCGGTGGGAGTAATAATCAATAAAGGTAACATAATAATGCTTACCTCCAAGAGAAGCAACCTTCACAGGCCCCCACACTTCTGTGTGTACATAGTCAAGTGTACCCTTTGTTTGATGAACTACAGTGTCAAACTTGACTCTAATTTGCTTTCTCAAAACACAAGTATCACAAAATTCCAATTTACAAGTCTTGGCACCCTTTAGCAAACCTTGCTTTACGAGACTTTGCAAAGCATTTTCACTGGCATGCCCTAAATGCATGTGCCAAAGTCTAGTAGTATCCAAAGCAACCTCCCTAGTAATATCAGAAGCTATGGTTGCTCCACCTAGAATAGTACTCCCATCAAGGAAATACATATTCCTTTTACGAGTGGCCCTCAATGCTACAAATGCACCATATTGTTAGGACATATGTGATTCACATGTTAGGAACATATGTCACTATTTTATGTAATTGGCTAATCCTTTGACAAAACGTACTTTACTTGTATTTGGGTAGATCTAGGATGTATTTAATACTTCAAGAAACCTTGTTTCAAGTTCAAGTGTTAAAGCTATGCAAGTCTGTCCAAGAATCAAATGAGAAAGTGCTGAATTTTAAAGCTCGATAGTTGCTCGACACCTCCTTAACACCTGGCTATCTATCGAGCTCTTTAGCTGATTCTTATCGCAATCTCGATAGCTTCTCAACAACTGGTTGATCGATCGAGAAAGCTTCTATCCCCTCGACACCTTCTAAACACCTTCTCGATAGCTGTATCTGTCGAAGTTTAAAGCTCGACACCTGCTATCTATCGAGGTTACAGGAATTCAAATTTCTGATTTTCGGCCCATGATGACATGTATGTGTAGGGTTTCATTTCTCACAACCCTAGACCTATATAAGACTTATTTTAGAGGCCGTCACATAAAAGAATACAAGGAGAATATATGCAAAAGGTGACCGATGCCTTATTCTCTCTGAAAGAAGCTACTGCGTCTTTACGCCTTGGGGTTTTGTAACCAAATGCTTCTTGATCTTCATTGTTGATGAAGTGAGGAACTTTGCAGCCAACATCTTCTTCTAGTTGGTGATTAACTCGCGTACTGGGATCTACGTAATTGGTTAGTCACGTACTGGAATTCGTGCATCATCAAAGGGTGGCATTCATATATTGAAGAGTTCAGAGGTTCTGAAGCGGTAGAAGGTTTCTGCTGTGAGTTCATCTACGGGGATTGTAGAGTCTAGGGACAAAGGTTTTGTACTAGATTTGAAACTTCTCTTTACTATAGTGGATTGTTTTTCAGGAAGGTTTTCCCCCAGGTTTTTTACTGTGAAACTAGTTTGTTTCATTAGTTTTCCTAGATCATCATATCTTATCTTATTTATTTTTTTGCTGCATGATATTGATGTTTGTTTGTTTTAACTAGTTTTATTCATAATAAATCTAATTAACAACTTGGGTTTAAAACTTTTAAATTCTATCAACCAAGGTCTAAAATTTCCCAACACATATGAAACTTTCAAAATTCCATTCTCCATGGTAATCTTAAATCACTTGGATTCTAAGAAACCAACAGATATTAGATTCTTTTTCAAGTCTATTATATATCAAACTTCCGTCAAATTGCGAACTGTTCCATCATGCAACTTTAGCTTGATTTTACACATCCCAAAGATCTCACAGGCTTCATCATTACCCATGAGGACTGAACCATGTACCAACTCATCTAGATTGAAAAACCATTCCTTCTTCGGACACATATGAAAGGTACAAACAGAATCCATGATCCATTCATCTGAATAGCAAACAAATGATGAACCAGTCAATGTAAAATCAAAATATTCATCAGTACTATCTGCTACATTAGCATTAGAATCTTTCTTGTCCTTATTCTTCAAAAGTGAGCAATCTTTCTTCCAATGCCTCTTATTGCAACAGAAGGCACACTTATCTTTCCTAATTTTCCTCTTTATAGATCCTTTTGACTTAGAGCACGATCTACCTCTTCTACTAGACTTCTTATGTTCAGACCTGCCTCTAACCATTAGGGCTTCACTACTTGAGTCCATGTAGGCCTGCTTATCTTTCTTATGATATTCATTGTTAGTCAAAGCATTGGACACATCATTAAACTTAATTTCATTTTTCACATACAATAGTGTTGCGATTAAACGATCATAAGTATTAGGTAGTGAATTCAACAATAAGAGAGCCATATCTTTGTCTTTAATCTCAACCTCTAAATTTTGCAAATCAGCAAGTATTTTATTATAATCATTAAAGTGCTCAGACATAGAAATACATGCACGATACTAGAAACAGAAGAGCTTTTTCTTCAAATATAAACAGTTCTCTGCACTCTTCATCATATACTTGTCTTCTAACATCTTCCAAAGCTCTTTAGCCTTCGTCTCTGTCATAACAAAATACTTTTGATCCTTGGCCAAACACAAACAGATGCTGCCGCAAGCTTGTCTATTTATCTTATCCCAATCTTTGTTTTACATCTCTTTAGGTTTGTCTTCAAAGCAATATCCAACTCTTGTTGGATCAAGACATCCATAACTTCACATTGCCATATGTCAAAGTTGTTCGTTCCATCAAACTTCTCTACCTTAAATTTGGCATTAGAAACCATCGTTCTAACTGCCGAAGGTTTTGCAAAAGACTCTGGCAAAGCTTTTCCAGAGGAATCTGCCAAAGATTTTGTATAGGGATCACTTGACACCTTTCTCCTCAATAATTAAGTTCACAAATCAATCACCAAAATCTCCAAAGAGAACAAATCCAAATGCCTAGGTAACAAACCTAGGCTCTAATACGAGTTTGTTGTAGGAAAGCGCCTCCAGATAGCGCTCCCACCTCAATATTGATTGTGAAAATATTATGACTATAGAAAGATCTCCAAGAAATAAACAATAGGAACAAAGCAGACCCAAAATCAAAAAAATAAACAAACACACATAAACAAGAGAACACCAAGGATTTGCGTGGTTCAGCTTTTGGCCTACATCCACAGGCAACGACGAAAAAATTACACTAATCAAATATGGAGATATACAAGTTGGTGTATCAAGATTCTTACACACACTCAATCCCCAATACACCTAATAACTCTCGTACAAATAACAAAGAATAGAGAAAACCTTGTACCCTATTCTAAACTAGAGAACTCTCACAAATATGCAGCAATCAATCTCTCTATTTCACTCTCTTTTTTCTTCTCTTCAATTGCCGCAACACATCCTATTTATACATAGAATTAGTCAACAAAGATGCAAGTGGAATATAAATTGTATTATATACAATTTCCTTATGTGCACGTGCAAAATACTAATCCAAGCAAAGACAAACTACTTCAAGTGGAACTCTAAATCTCAAAGATATCTAGTTTGCTACTATTCCAAGTTGAACTTGGATATCTATGTCCGGTTGGGTATTAGTTTGAAAGTAATCCAATAACAAGAGTCCTAATAGACTAAACCACTTATTAGTGGACCAAATGCAAGCCACACGTAACAAAACTGTTAACTGAGAATGTTACAGTGCATTGGCATGGAATCCGACAGGTATTGTTATTATTTCCATTGTGCTTTTTATATTATTGAACCCCACTGTTGAAAACAAAGAAACAGACAAAAAAGTTAGCACTGAACTATTCTTAATTATTGAGATGTTTGATTTCAAACTCTTTTTATTGCATCTTTGTTTGTGCTTGCTTGGCTACAGTATGGAACATCTTGGCATGATGGAACTGATGGGGTTACTCAATGTGCAATTATGCCCGGAGAAATCTTGGATTACAAGTTTGTAGTTGAGAGAGTAAGTCACTAATTAGCAAACATTACGAAAAGATCCATTCAGATTTTCAGTTCCAACAATTTTGTCTGTTTTTTTATCTTCCTAACACTATGTTTTTGAAAATTGTTAGGTTCTAAATACTTAGAAACTAATGTATTAGAACTCTAATTTGTATTGTTGGCAAACCATGATCAAAACAGGTTTTTAGTCTTGTTTTAGACTTGCTCAAAGTATGTGTTTTACGTAAAGTTGGAATCGAGTTGCTGGAGAATTCATTGTGCCATTCAGTCTGGCTCGACCGATCGAGAATTAGACTCGACCGATCGAAAGTCGAGCATAATGTATTTTCTACAGAATTTCCAACTCAGCCCTAAGCCTATATGACGTGCAGGATTTTATGTTTTGCCCTAGGTATAACAGGGAAACCCTAGCCACATTTTTGAGGTTGCTCTTTTGCTGTGTGTGTGAATCTCTTGTGAGATCTGAGAGGTGGTTGCCTTCACACATGCTTGATGATCATTCAGTTGCTGCACTAAAGAGCTTAAAGATACACAAGCGGGAGTGCTTGTACTTACTGGAGGATCCAAGAAAAAAAGAGTCTATGGTCTCGGAGCTTGCACGTGGTCATGTCAGTAAGTTTTCTACATGAGGTAGCAATAAGATATTAGTAGTCTTAGTCGCTATTGTAAAACTTCGATTCTTTCATAGTGGATTCAGTTTTACCTTGAGGATAGCTAGGTTAAATCCTCCCCAGGTTTTTTTATTGGTTTGGTTTTCCTGGGTCATCATATCTTTGTGTTCTTTATATTCTACACTTTACATTGATATGATTATATGAATGTGTTAACCTAGATTTGTTTAATTTGGACTAAGTAATAACTTGGCTTGTTAACTAGGTTAATCCAATTATGTTTTAAGGGGTCTAAAAACAAACAAGTGGTATCAGAGCGGGTAGCTCTTTTGTTGTAGATCTTTTGATCTCTGAGCTGATCCTTGACCCCTGTTGTCATGGAACACGAACACTCTCTGGTCATTCCTCTTCACTTTGATGGGAATAATTATGCTTATTGGAAAGTAAGGATGTAAGCATTCCTAAAATCAATTGATAAGAGAGTCTGGAATTCCGTTGAATATGGATGGGAAAAGCCCACTACTCCTATTAGTGAGTGGCAAACTTCTCAAAAAGAAGCAGTCGCGTTCAATAGCAAAGCTATGAATGCTATCTTTAACGCTGTTTCTATGGAGGAATTTAAGAAAATCTCTAATGTTGAGGTTACTCACACTACTTGGAATATCCTCCAGACTGTGCACGAAGGCACAAAGGCTGTTAAAATTAATAAGTTGCAGCAATTGACATCTAGATTTGAGAGCATTAGGATGTCTGATGATGAATCCTTTGATGAATTTTATGCTAAACTTAATGACATTGTTAATTCTGCATACAACTTGGATGAAATCTATGATTAACCTAAAATTGTTAGGAAGATTCTTAAATCTTTAATTGAAGATTTTAAACCTAAAGTGACAGCCATCACTGAGAGCAAGGATGTGGACTCCATCTCTGTTGATGAACTTGTAGGATCTCTTCAGTCCTATGAGTTGGACCTACCCAAAACTAGCAAATCCAAATCAATGGCTCTTAAGTCAGTTGATGATGTTGATGTTGGTGGATTTGATGATGAGCTCTCTGTTACAGAGATTGCTTACCTTGCCAAGAACTTTAGGAATTTCCTTAGAAACAACAACAGAAAGGCAAGAGGTAAGAACACTGTTGAACCTAGAAATTTTAAGAAGAATGATCCGACTAAGGTTAACAACATTGAAAAACCTAAAGAAAAAGTAGCTCAATCTTCTAATAATTCTATTGGTCCTCAATGTTTTGGATGTCAAGGGTATGGTCACATGAAATCTGAATGTCCTACATACTTGAGGTCTAAGGGTAAGGCTATGGCTGTAACCCTTAGTGATAATGAAGTTTCCGATGATGAGTCTGGTTCTGACGAGGATGAAAACTTTATTGCTTTCACTGCTACTGTTGTAGTCAATGAAAGCTTATCTGTTGAACAGAACCCTTCTGATGGGGAACTCTCTGAAGATGTAGATCGTCAAGAAGCTTAGAATAAACTACACAAAGTTGCTGCAAAGGATGCTATAAATGTTGATCTTGGCTTGAACAAAATTGCTTCTCTTGAGTTTGATAAGAAAAAGACTTGCATTGCATAACATTCATGCATTTCATTCTAGGACTGTTTTTGTTTCTTCTTTTCAAAATTTAAAAATAAAAAAATAAAAAAATAAAAGAAAAGGGAAGGAAATTTTGTTTTGCATTATTTTCTTGGATTTGAAATCAAGGTTGGCCAATTTATTTTTGCATAATATGTTTATATACCTTGTTTAGCTTTGATGAGCTTATTTCTTGCACTTTACTAGTTTGAGCTTTATAGTGCATGTTGTGTGGGAAAGATGTTTATAGTTTTTGATCACTTTGTCTTGATCTTGAAATTACATGCCTTTGATTGTTGGACTTGAACTTAATAAGAGAGGCATAAATAACCATTTCACCACTGTTTACTAGCCAATCATGAACACCTTAGTGCATATCATGTGATTTTGTGCTCAAGAAAGTGTAGCACATGCACAAAAAGAACATAAGGTGTAGCCTCAGTTTAAATGCTAAAATTGGTGTGTACATTATTTGACTATAATTAAATCAATCAAATAAAATTGGTGTGTACATTATCCCGGCTATTTTAATAAGTTTTTACTCAATTAAAATTGGTGTGTACAATATGAGGCAAATCAAGAAACTTACATGATTGTAAGCTTTTATTCTAGGAGATGTGAGAGTTATATGATGTAACTCTTTAGGTGATAGTCTCTTTCAAATTTATGTGATGAATTTTATAGAAATTGTGCTTGATTACTATTCACATATCACCTCACATGTATCTCAAGTTTTTGCTAGTTGCACACACTACACAAGTTACTCTTTGCTAAACTTTGTACATGTTATGGTGTGTGATTTTGGTTTGGCCAACCAAGTTTGAAAATTCCTTGAGTTTTACGCAAAACATATTTGATGGTTGAGATTTTAAGAGAACGGATTGAAAATCTTAATTTTGGGAAAACTGGGTTCCAAAACATGTGTTTTTGAAAAGCATTTCATCTCATACTCATGCATTTTATTTATAAAAATCAATGCTTTGAGGAGTTTCAACTTAAAAATGCTGTATTTTTCAAAAATCTGATTTTTCTAGAATTTCGACCGATCATCCGTTTTTCGATTGATCAAAATTGCGATTAAATATTTTGGTCAGCCTTTGTCTATTTCGATCGGTGCTTGATTGGTGTTGGATCAATCAAAGCATTTTCAACCGATCGAATCTATTTTTCGATCGATCGAAAATCGTGTAGAGAATTTTTTAAAAACTGATCTTCACGTGTTCAAACTCACTTTTTCAAAAGTTTTTCAACTTTTTCTCTCTCTATACAACTCGGTCAAGGCTCCAATCCTTTTTTTTTCCCTCCATTCTTTTTACAAGGTTTTTCTCTCTCAAGGCTGGTAAGACCTTTTTGCCCCTCCTTTTTCTTTTATTTTCAAGTTTCATGCAACTAATCATGCATTTTGGGATAAACTCGAACCAATGGATTTTTGGGGTTTTTTATGATTCAAGCTTGTTTTCTTGCAATTAATCAATGGGTTTTTGTTGGGGGGTGTTATAAACATGATCTATGGTGTTTAATTTGATCAATTTGATGTATTGTGTGAATTTGAAAATTCTAGGGCTTGAAACTACCCGATTTGGGGATTTTGTTCAAATTGAGTTTAATTGATGAAATTGGCTTGTTGGATTGATTAATTTGATCATTATAAACTGTTTTCTAACTTGTGTGATGGTCAATTGATCAATTTCGTACAAATTGAACACTTGGTTTTTCAAAATTTTGGGGTTTTTGTTATAAACTCTATGCTCAACCCAATTTTGTGATTCTAAACTTAAATTGAACTTGTTATCACTACATTAGAGCATGCATCATAACATTTATCTGTTCATGCATCATATAGATTGTTATTTCTATATTTTTTTGTGCTAACTTACAGTTTACCCTTGATTTTTCTTTTTGTTCTTTTGGTTCTTTCTCTTGTGTCTTCGTCCTTACCCTAGCACCATACCTAGGAAGACTAGAGCCCATAGGACATCCTCCTCTTCTTCTAGTCCTTCCTCTGTGGGCACTTTGCTTCAGAGTGAGAAAAGCCGAGACCTTTATGAGACTTTAAACCTTAAGAGAAAGATTTTGGCTGAGCGTAAGGCTTTGTTAGATGAGCTTGATCCTGCCATTAAGGCAAACTTTGAGCGTTGGGGTTGGGTGCCACTTTTCGATATTGATTATCCTCCTCCAGCTACCCTAATTAGAGAGTTCTACTCGAACCTCTCTATCCACAACTATGATTCCAATACTTTGGTAAAGAGTTGGATACGAGATGTAGAGTACACCATTACTCCTAGAGTAGTGGCTGATGCTCTTAGGGTACCTGTGGTCCAGCATCCTGTCTATCCCTATGATGAGTCTCCTCCCTTGGACGACATCATGTCTTACATCACTAGGTCTTCTATCCAGTGGGGTTCTGATCCTCAGATCACTTCGGCTGAGCTCACTGAGACTACCTATCTTTTCTTTAGGATAGCGTGTCATTCCTCGTGGCCTATCTCTCATCTGCACACCATTTCTTTGGAGAGATGTGCATTTTTGTATGCTCTTGGTACAAATGCTCCTATTAGTTTTCCTCATCTATTTCTTCGTTCTTTTATCGAAGTTCATAGTAGTTCCTCTACCACTCATGCTCTTTTTCATCCTGTTTTCATTCATAGGATTTTGTTGTTTTTAGGTTTAGATGACTTTCACAAGTGCCACTTTTCTTAGGCAAAGGGCTATTCAGATGAGAGAGAGCTCTAAATGCCCTCGGGTTGAGCCTTCTGGTACCGCACCCCCTCCTTCTTCTACAGGTACTACTTCTGGTGAGACGTTTGCTGATCCTGTTGGTGTTGCTGCTACTGCTGTTCCTCCACCATCTACTTCGGATGACTTTGACATTTGTTATACATTGGAGACTATCATGACCGTTTAGGTGGCTCATGGTTAGATTTTGGTGGACATGCTTGATGAGCTCTATGCTTTGCGAGCAAATTTGGCGCATCTTAGACGTTCGCCTTCACCACCTCCTTTTGATGATGAATTCTGATTACCTTTGGCATTCCGTCACAAAAAAGGGGAGTACATTTGGGCACTTGTAGAGGATTTTTGTTTGTTGGAGCTTGTGGAGTTTAGATTGTATCTAGGTGCTTCACTGTGTATGTATCCTTTTTGGATCTTGATGTATTGTTTTTGGGCTATTCATGTTAAGGGGAGATACATTGTTATCTATGTTTCTTGTTTCACTGCTCAATAATTTATATTTATGAGTTATTCATGATATATGTCTTTGTTTTGTGTTTTGTGTTTTGTGAAGTCAAGAATTTATTTTTGTTTTACTTGTATTTTTCACGCATGCGTTTATGCATTTGTTGAGTATTTCCAAAAATATACAAGTTGATTCAATCGTGCTACTGTCTACACTTGCAACTGATGGATGGTAGTTAGGTTGGATTATTTTGTAATGGGCATTATTTTTGTAAAGGGCTTTTACTTGTAACTTTGAGCATTGTGTTTGTGTTTTGTCATGGATTGCCAAAGGGGGAGTTTGTTAGGTTCTAAGTACTTAGGAACTAATGTATTAGAACTCTAATTTGTATTGTTGGCAAACCATGATCAAAATAGGTTTTTAGTCTTGTTCTAGACTTGCTCAAAGTATGTGTTTTATGTAAAGTTGGAATTCAGCTACTGCAGAATTCATTGTGCAATTCAGTCTGGCTCTATCGATTGAGAATTAGACTCGACCGATCGAAAGTCGGGCATAATGTTTTTTCTGCAGAATTTCCAACTCAGCCCTAAGCCTATATGACGTGTAGGGTTTTTTGTTTTGCCCTAGGTATAAAAGGGAAACCCTAGCCACGTTTTTGAGGTTGCTCTTTTGCTGTGTGTGTGAATCTCTTGTGAGATCTGAGAGGTGGTTGCCTTCACACATGCTTAGGATTATCAAGAAGGAGAATTCATTGAGAGCTTGATGATCATTCAGTTGCTGCACTAAAGAGCTTAAAGATACACAAGCGGAAGTGCTTGTACTTGCTGGAGAATCCAAGAAAGAAGGAGTCTGTGTTCTTAGAGCTTGCACTTGGTCGTGTTAGTTAGTTTTCTATATGAGGTAGCAATAGGATGTTAGTGGTCTAAATCACTATTGAAAAATTTCAATTCTTTCATAGTGGATTCAGTTTTACCTTGAGGATAGCTAGGTTAAATCCTCCCCATGTTTTTTTTTTTTTACCAGTTTGGTTTTCCTGAGTCATTATATCTTTGTGTTCTTTATATTCCGCACTTTACATTGATATGATTATATGATTGTGTTAACCTAGATTTGTTTAATTTGGACTAAGTAATAACTTGGCTTGTTAACTAGGTTAATCCAATTGTGTTTTAAGGGGTCTAAAAACAAACAAAAATGTAGGCCGGGACATATCTTTACCATACGCATTATGGAATGCAAATATCAGCAGGGATGTATGGATTCATTTTTGTAAAAATATCTGATGAAGTTTCTGAGCCCTTTACCTATATGATCATGACCATACCATTCTTCTTAAAGATTGGTACAGCAGTAGTACTTGCGAAGAAGGCTTATCTTCCATTCCCTTTAAATGTGTAGAACCACAGGTAACAAATATCCTATACATAAATTCTGTTGAGACGATAGTAAAAGCAGATGTTGTCATTGTGCTTCTCAACACACAAAATTTGGTCAATGGTTTTTACCGCTGGTCTTTAAATAATATATCACTTAGCCTTTCACTTACTTCTTTCCTTGTTTCACTAAAATAAAATTTCACTGATACATTTGATCAAAACTCACATCCGGATACTTATGATGTTGAAAATTATGATATATACAGTTTTGCTGTGAATAAAAATGCCACTTCTAACAATGCCATTTATAGGATAGGCTTTAATACCAAAGTGGATATTATACTTCAAAATGCAAACACTATGACCAATGCTACAAGTGAGACATCCGTGGCATTTGCATGGCCATGACTTTCGTATATTAAGCTATGGAGACGATAAGTTTAATATTACAAAGACCCAAAAAGCTACAACCTCGCAAATCCAATCATGAGGAATACTGTGCAACTATATCCATATGGATGGATTGCTTTGATGACACCAGAGTAAAGTGATAGCTACAAACATGGTGGCATGAGGAGTATCAGTATAAGCCAATAGCCCAATTCAATCAGTTTCTTAAGTCCAACCACATGTTGATTTTCAAGCCATCATTTTCTCCAAGAAGTTAAAAGAGCATTTAATGTTGGTTTCCTAGGAAACATCCAGTCATTATGTTTTATTCCTCCTGACACCAGAGTGTCCCAAGTTTCAACCAAGATCCAGCAAGCTTAATCTGATATCAGTCTAGCCCAAAAGCTTTCCTTGAAGATTAGAATAACAGCCCATTACTTCCAATGTTTTTTTTATGATTAATAATAAAGTCAAAATAGTCTTTAATTAGTGTCTCCTAGGATGAATCAGACTTTATGTTTTATTTCTCCTAAGCAAACAAGTATTTTATTGTGTTTCAAGTTTCTAAGAGTCATATCTGACTTTGGTCAAGTTAAGTGAATGTTTTTATTAATATTTTTATTTTCCTATGCTTGGGGAGATTGTTCCAAGTTTTGTTTAAGCCTTTTGGCTTAATCAAATAAAATTTAGAGTGTATTTGCATAATTAAAAACTTTGTGTTTTTCAGAAGATGGATTTCTTCTAAATTAACTCTTATCCCTTGGGTGGATTCCTTTAGGTGGTGAGTATCGGTTTTTGAATCTCTTAGGTGGTGTTAATCTGTATCCCATAGAGTAGTGAGCTAAAATAATTTTGAATCCTTAGTTAAACTCCTTGGGTGGTGTTAGGTGATGAACTTATCTATCCTTTAATTCTTGAGTGTTTTCATTATCTTATATAACTAGAAAATATAAAATATATTTATCTAGCCTACCTTCATTTATCATATCAATTAAGTTTAGGTTGCCCCTTACAACTCCAGTATCAGTTGGTATCAGAGCAAGTTCTTTCCTGTTGGGTCTATTGAAGTTCTCATGCTATTCTAGAATTGATTGTTCATCTTCTTTGTGATTTTTTTATTTTCTTATGAGGTTTCTAGTTCATGCCATATTTTTTTGGAAATATCTACCTTTCTAGTTTCTAACAAAAAAACGGATCGTGATTTCGAGCTTTCTATAGTGAGATATTTGCAATTTACTAAGTAAACGTCAATCTGTTAGAAAGTGACAAATTTGCTTATTCTTGTTCAAGATGGCTCCAAGACAATTAAGAAGTGTACAATTTGAGTTTGTTGAGATGAGACTTTGTGAAGCTCTTCGTCAAAGGATGGATAAAATCCTTCATCAGAGACCAGCCTCTCCAATTCAGAATTTTGGAAGAAAACGTTCAATTGTTTGCAAATAAGTTGATTCCAAATTTCCAATGATGACCATTCAAGTTCTATTTCAGAACCTACTATTAAGAATCCATGGCGTATGGATTGTTCCCTTTCAAACATATTTGAAGATATCAAAGAGTACTCTAGAGAAGATGCTATGGTAGATTGGTATTCTGCTCCATGATGAAATTCAAGGGCTAACTTATAATGAAGAATCAGAAGTTGATTTAAATGAAGACAATCAAGATGGTGATTTTGGTGCTGAAAGTTTTGACATCCAACCAGCGATGACTACCCAAGAAGATGAGCTTTTCTATTCTATGGTTTCTATGAGAAAGGATGTGGAACTAGCAACTTATGTTTAGAGTGAAGTTCAATCCTTTTTGAAAGGATTCAATGGCTTAACTCCAAAAGATGTTCTTGCTAGTTTGCCTCCACTTTGTGATATTCAACACCACATTGAGTTCATTCCAGGTGTTATTCTTCCTATCTAGCCTCATTATAGAATTCCACCTTGTGAAACATGTTGAATTAACAAAAAAAGTTGTAGAATTGTTGAAAAGGGATTTGATTCTGGAGTCTCTTAGTCCTTGTGTTGTTTCAATCTTAATAACTTCCAAAACGACTAAAACTTGGAGGATGTGTTTTGATGATACTAGAGCTGATTTGCTTGATGAACTATTTTGTGCTAAGAGCTTTTTTAAAATTGACCTAGGTCGTAACTATCATCATATAAGAATTAAAGAACATGATGAATGGAAGACAACATTTAAAATTAGAGCTGACCTCAATGAGTGGCTTGTTTTGCTGTTTGGGTTGTCTAACTCAACTAGTAGATTCATTAGGTTGATAACTCAATTTTGGAAAAATCTTATGGGAAAGTATGTGGTGATGTATCTTGATGATGTCTTGATTGACATGAATGGTAGAATTCAAAACTTAAAGCATTTTCCTTGTGTTTTTTAACTGCTTCAAGGAAGTTGGTTGTTTATCAATCTTGGGATGTGCTTGTTGAGGACAAATTAAGTTGTGTTAGCGTATGACATGAGTGCAGTTGGCATAAACTTGAAGGATAAAAAGGAAAATGCTATTCTTGATTGGCCTACTCCTAAAAGACTAACTGATATGATAAGTTTTCAGGTCTTATCTTCATTTTACAGTCACTGCATCAAAAGTTTCAATTCCATTATTACTTTAATGATGGATGCTTAAAAGAAAAAGGAGTTCCATTGGACTAGCAAAGCCAAAAGAGGTATACAGCAGTTGAAGTTCAGACTTGTTGGCGCTCATTTACTAGCACTACCAGAACTTTCTAAAGCAATTCAAGTAGTGTGGACATAGGTGTGGTGCTTATACAAAGAAGGGAGGCCAATTGCTTATTTCAGTGGGAAGTTCAATGATGTGAAGCTGGACTACTTGATTTATGGGGAGCTATTTACTATTGTACAAGCTTTGGGGCAATGGGAACATTATCCTAGTGGAGTGGAGTTTTTGCTCTATTCTGATCTTGAGGCTTTTAGGTTTCTAAAGGTGCAAAAGAAACTCAATCCAGGGCATATAAGTTGTGCTTGTTACTTCAAGAAGTTTACTTTGATTTCACAGCATAAAACTAGTTCATTAAACCAAGTGGCTAGTGCATTGAGTCAAAGATATGGTTTGATGGCTATTATTTCTTGTAAGATCATTGGCCTTAATCTCACACTAGATTGTTATGCAATGGATCCATTCTTATCTAAGGTGTCAAATAATTTAAGAGATGGAAAGAGTCAAGAGTACTTGATGATGAATAACTTTCTCTTTAGTGGAAATTGGCTATGCCGACCTAAAGGATCTACAAAATGTTTGAAGATCTACTTGCTAATGGATTTTGTGGATATTTTGATCAAGGCAAAATGAAAAATCTTGTGAAGAAAAGATACAACCTTTGCCTATACTTGAAGAGTGATGTTGCTCACTTTATATAGATATGTCTTGGATATCAACTGGCCAAGGGAGGAGTCCAAAATACAGGTTCATATTTGTTCTTGTTTGAAAGCTTGGAAATGTGTTGAAAACACATGAGCTGTTTAGACCCCCCAAATTAAGGTTACGGCTTGGTTGATTTTACACTAACTTAATACTAAGTGCAGAATAGTGTAGGCACAAGTGTATAAGCAAGACAACTACTCTAATCTATATTTAAAGTAACCCAGTAGTAAAAAGGAAATGAATAAGAGTAGGGAAGAAAGATGCAAACACAGATAACACCGAGACATGTTATCGAAGAGGAAACCGAAGAACTAGATGAAAAACCTCTCTGCCTCCCTCCAAGCGGAAATTGATCCACTAGACAATCAGTTGGGATACAAGGGTGAGCAAGAGACCCTCCAAGTCTAATCTACCCTCTATACCTAAGCCCTCCAAGCTCCTACTCCAACAAGGCTTCTTAGAACCGTGTCTTGTCTAGTTCTCCGAATCCCGCAACAAGTTCCATGTTGCATCTGCCATTCCAGGCTTCTTCCAATGCTTCCCAGCAACACCAAAACTTCACTTGACACTCTCAAAGTGTGTGGTAAGTGTTTGGGCTATCAACCTCTCAATGGTATGGAAATGGAGAGGTAGGAGATGAGGAAATTCCCAAACAAATGTGTAGAGGATTGTGGGTATAACAATCTCTAACTCTCAAGGTGTTTGGCTAGGGTTTTCTCTCAGAAGCTCTCCTTAACATTTGTGTGTAATGTGGGTATAAATAGTATAGGCACAGAAAGTGTGTATCAGTCTGGACAGGCTGGCAGAACAGAATGCTTCGCTGGTGTCTCGCGGGAAGGCCTTACCTGCGAGATACTCGCGAGACACAGCTGTCTCCATTTGGCCTAACTCTTCGCATTCCAGCACGTGCAGAGCACATGATTCATTTCGCGGGTAGCTAAGTCACGATATACCCACGAGAAATCTTCAGTCTTCAAATGCTTGAGTCTTCACACTCTCTCTCTCTATCACACAACCCTTACAAAGAAATCCCACAATAAATACAGGGTACAACAGATTGAATATAATTACAATCAAATTTGGCACGGAATATAAGCCAACAAAACAAATAGTTGTAATAACAACTTTACATTGTTGATTCCTAATACTCATTGGGAGCATTTTTCTATGGGCTTTGTTCTTAATTTGCCTGGACAGCATGGTTGTCATTGCATTTTTGTTGAGGTTGATAAATTTTTGAAGAAGGTTCATATCATACCTTGTAAGAACTCTATTAATGCATTTCATGTAGCAGCTTTGTTTTCCAAAGAAGAGTTCCATTTGAATGGAGTTCTTGAGTCCGTTACTGTTGCGTCCTAAATCAAAAAGGGTCCAAAGCATGAGAAAAACATCTCAAAGGTTCCTGCAGATTTTTCCTTTTTGGCAAATCAATCCAAATAATTCATATCAAATACCAACATAAAAAATTATTATAATAATTTCTTTAAAAATTCTCCCAAAGTAAGTAGAGCTCTATGCAATAATTACAATGACCATTGGGCACAAAAGAATGAAGGTCTGAATAAATATAATTACATATGATCAACTTGTCTCATCAGTGGAATAAAAGTCATCACCACTATTAGATACGAAAGAATGAGTCAAGCCTACTCTAGGATGTACATCTAAACATCACCATAACAAATGTCCATCTTCCATCAGTAGTTAGTCTAACAACTGCTAGCCACAAAAACCTGTCTCAAAACGATCATTGCCTACTTTGAAAACGTTTATAAAAGAATGGGATGAGATAGAGCTCAGTAAGTAGCATAATTAATGGGGGTAGGGGAAGTGCAAGTCTCAAGATAATGAGCATTTCACAAAACAAGCTATAATTTGGGATTTTCCATTTAATTTATGCAAAATCAATTTCATTAACAACATGACAAGAATGATAGAAATAATGTAACACCAAGCTTCCCAAAATAACTATGAAACTGCATATTATTCACTGTGAGCCATAAAAGTATTCAATACCATTTCAAAACCAAAAACCTCACCCAAGGCCACATGACAGGTCGTCACACAGACAGGGTCATCACATAGACTAGTTGTCACACAAACGTAGTTGTCACACAGACGGGTCATCACACAAACGTGGTCATCACACAGACGGGTCGTCACATAGATGTGGTCGTCACACGGACGAGGTCGTCACACAGACGGGGTAATCACCAATATCATGGCACAATGGCAAAACCACATCAAAAGCTCACAAGTTGATTTATTTAAAATACATAGTTCACTTCCAAGTAGTTTCATAAATATTTCAATAACCAAATATCCACAATATTCTCAAAGTCCTCAAAACCATTTATTGTCATAAATGTTTTGCATAAATTTCCCAAATAATACAAATTAAGATAAAGCATCTTTAGTATTTCCAAATAATACCACAAACCATGAAATCCAATACCAAAGGAGTTTAAAGATGCTTTTCTTTTCCATACCAAATATTCATGCATTTTCCCGTATGCAATATTAAACATGATGCCCTTTTTATGAATAATCACATGCATTAAGGTTACAACATAATGCTTTTTATGAAAATATACTTTCCATAAACAATTTCTTGTGTTTAACCCAAAAACAACATTTTATGCAATATGATTATTTTTCTAAAAAATTCCATTAAGAAGCTACTTACCTTGCAACCCGCAAAAACCTAATTCTCCAAGCTCCAAAGGAGATTAGCAAGAACCTAAACAATATCAAGCAAACCTATCTCAATAAACATAAAGCTTGAAATTGTGTCTAGCTACAATTTAGGAGTTTCCAAATAAGCAATTAATTAGGCAAGCCTAGTATTTAACCTCACATATAACGTATTCCACTTCCAAAGTTTCTCAACAATTAATTACAAGGCATAGACTCCAACTTATTCTCATAAATCATTCAAGGTATTATTACTAACATCAAAACCTCCACACTTTATAAGTAGTTTCCACAAGATTTATATAACATCATCAAGAGACCCATGACACCAAAATCATAATATTCTCCAAGACAAACAATTAGAATCTTTAACTAGCTCCAAATAATCAATAAAAATTATATCCACCATCTATTTCACATTAAAAAGCCAACACCCCCAAATCTTCACCACTTAGATAGCCACCTGTGTAAAAACTATAAACTCACTCATCAAATAATTCCACCAACACAAAACCTATGCATATAAACACATGAATATCACTTCCAAAACTCATAAATCACAAATGTATCATTATCAAAGCTTAGATAAAGAAAACCTCTAGCAAAAGCATATAAACCCACCAAAAAATTAGAAATTTTACCTCAAATAAAATATATGAAGGTGCTTAGAGGTTCTTAAGGATTTTCCAGTGATCTTGCCAGAAAAATGATGGTGGAGATGGTGGTGAGGACGTACACCGGTGGGAAAGGATGAGAGAGTGGGAGAGGAGTGTTTGTTGTGTTTGTGAGAAAATGAAAAAGAAAAAGAGAGCAAATAAGTGATAGTCAGCCAAAGAGAGTGAGGAATATTTGTGAGAATGAGTGGTGGGGGATAGAGGGGTAGGCGGGGCACATGCATCACTTGGGACACCAAAAAAATCTGACTTCCCTCTTCTTCTTCTTTTTCTTTTTGACTGGGCCATTACAATCACTTTAGATTGTGATGAACATTTTGTTTGTTATTGGAGAATTCTTTGAAAGCTCTTAAGTGGCAAATTGGATTTCTTCAGTGCTTTCTATTCTCAAGTTGATGGTCACTCAGAAGTTATGAATAGATTTCTTGGGAATTTGCTAAGAGGTTTAGAAGGAGAGCATCCAAGGAAATCGGAGTTTGTTATTTCTCAAGATGTGAAACCTCCATTTGAAGTTGTTCATGGCAGAAATTTAATTCATGTTATTGTTCCCCTACCCTTCTCCAATCAAGTGAGAGTAAGTATGAAAGTTGATGCACAACGAAGAATTTTGGAGTTTCAAAAGGGTGCTTATGATTTTTCTAGCTGGTGTTTGTAAGAAACTCAAGCAAGGAAAGTCTGGTTCAAGCATAATAGTGATGAAGTTGGATGGAAAAACTTGGGATGATCTGAATTTAAACTTAAGGATGAGTGTTTCTTAAGAGGGGGAGTATGACATTGGAGTAAAGTCGTAGCTATAAACATGGTGGCATAAGGAGTATTAGTATAAGCCTATAGCCCAATCCAATCAGTGTCTTAAGCCCAACCATGTTAGTTTTCAAGCCCAACAAATAAAGTCATTTTTTTTCCCGACAATTCAGAAGATATTTGAAGTCATTTTCTCCAAGAAGGCAAAGAGTATTTGTACAATAGACCAGCCAAGGCATGTGTGAATGCTGATGTAGTTGGATCCAAATCCTACACGTGGGCAAGCTGTAAAGAAAGGAAGGAAAATGTTGGTTGAGGGAGAGCAACTTTAGCTCGTGCCAACGACATGACCATCTTGGGGAAGGGTGAAAAATGCACCTGGCATGGACACCTAACACCAACATAAAAGGGAGATAGCGACCTCCCATGGTTAAATGCTATTGAACATGTTAGGTTCTAAGGATTTAGGATCTAAATGTATTAGAACTTCAATGTGTAATGTTGGTATACCATGATCAAAACTTAGAGTCTAGAATTAGGCTGCTCAAAGTGTGTTAATGTGTAAAGTTGGAATCGAGTGTACTGCAAGATTTATTATGTAAATCTGCAAGGCTCAATCGATCGAAAATTAGACTCAATCGATTGAAGCTCGTGCTTTTTGTTTTTCTACAGAATTTTCCAACTCAGCCCAAACCTGTATGACGTGTAGGGTTTTATGTTTTGCCTTAAGTGATAGGTCACAATCTGAATGACCCCTTGTGATAAACCCTAATTAATTAATTAATTAGCCGAGTTGTTAATTAACCAATTAAGCATGCAATTTTGTGGAAGCACAAACAAATCACCAAATACTAAATATGCAGCGGAAAATAAATAACACGGTGATTTGTTTACGAATAGGGAAAACCCTAACGGCAAAAACCCCACCGGGTGATTTTCAGGTCACCACTCCCGAAACTCCACTATTATCAAATCAAGCGGTTACAAGAAAGGAATCCCAAGTACCTTACCAACCTACAGTTGAACCCTTACCCCAATACCCAATTGGACTTGATCTGTAGTGACAATTTCCACCTTTGATGCACGGCTCCCAAGTACGTGACTAACCAATGCGCGGATCCCAGTACGCGACTTCAGAAACACCAACTTGAGGAAGAAAGGTTGGCTGCAAAGTTCTTCAGTTCATCCACGTGATGAATAGCAGGAAGATGCTTGGTTACAAAACCCTATGGTGCAAAGACACAGCAACTTCTTGATGGAAGATGAACTAGGTCAAGAACTTCGTCTGTTGAGCACAATTTGCATAAACAGAGATTGCTCAATGATAATACAACTTGTGTCACTCAAAACGGCTCTTAAAATAATCCTTTTATATGTTTAGGGTTAGAAGAAAAGAAGTCCCAAAAACATATTCACGGATCCCAAGAAAATCAGATTTGGAATTCTGACTTTTTAATTCTCGACAGATAGCAGGTGTCGAGGTAGCTATCGAGAGGTGTCGAGATTTAATGAAATTGCACTTCAGCTTGCTTTTTCTTGGACAGACTTGATGACTTCAATACTTGACCTTGAAACATTGTTTCTTAAAGTATTAAAAACACCTAGATCTACCCAATTACAAGTAGAGTGCGTTTTGTCAAAGGATTAGCCAATTTACATAAATAAGTAAGACATATGTTCTTAGCATGTGAAACACATATGTCCTAACAATCTCCCCCTTTGGCAATCCGTGACAAAACCACAACAAACAAATGAGTATATGAGAGAAGTCATAAATCACTCAACTCATATTCACTTGTTGAATACAATAAAATCTATCCTAACACAAACTCTTGAAAAACTTTGCAAGAAGAGAGCTTATGATAAGTAGACTTTTACAACCTGTATTTCTGAAACACTTTAAACAAAACTTATCAAGGCATCTTGTGTGAAACAGAAATAAATAGATTGCATACAAGTAAAGAACATGTGTATAAAGATAGAAAAGAAACAACACATGAAGAGAGAGGTGAAAGAAAAACATACATCCACATAAATAAAGAATAAGTACCATGTATGTAAAACTGGTCACAAGACCACATATACAAGAACAATGTATCTAAAAAGATAAGAAAAGAAAAAGATACATCAAACCTCACTACATCCCTCAAAAGTATCAACACTCCCCCTATCAAAAATGTCCCAAAAATGTCCTATACTAACTCTCCCCCTAAGATGACTACTCTCATAACCCAAAACTACTCCCCCTTTTTGTCACGAGTGACAAAGGGTAGAGTGTCATGTAGACATCTCATCGGCAGAGCTAGCATCTCCATCATCATCATCATCAACATCATCATCATCATCAGAATCAGAATCTGAAGCTACTGGAGTAGGTGGTGAAGGAGTAGCCTCTGGAGCAAAACCACCCATGGTCGCCTGCCGTCGTGCAATACGACCCACACGAACATTCACTTGATACAACTCAGCAGAGAGTGTATCAAGACGAGTGTCCATGCGCTGCAGTTGCGCCATGATATCACCAAGGGATACATCGCTCGAAGAGGAAGAAGGAGCAGATGTAGATGGAGCTGATCTGGATGGTGCTGAACGAGAGGGAGGAGTGGCACCAGGCTGTCTCGACCTAAACTGTGCCTCACTACGTTTTACGGTAGCGGCATCTATGGCAGATATGTGTGTGAAGTGGTCGGACACAGGAAAGGGAACGGAAAAATGGCGTAGAATCCGCGTGATAGCAGAAGGAAAGATGAGCTTATCACGGGACGCCGAATCAAGATAAACCTCTAAGATAGACCGGATGAAGTGAGAAGGGAAGTCTATGGTCAAGTGCTCAAGAAGAGAAAGCAAAAATCGAGCACGAGGCTCTGTGATAGAGTTATAGTGAGACAAAGGATGGAGAACAAACGTCATCACCATGTTCATGAATCTAGGACCTGTAGCAAAAGGCCTACATGATGTGAACTGATGCTCACCCCAATCAGCAGGGCGCTCACAAAAAGCATAAATGAGCTCTTCTTTGGACACAGTCCTCAGACGCTCACAAGAGGGGTAATCTGGAAACTCTATCCTAGGTACCCTAAGCACATCCGCAACAAGCTGCGGTGTGACAGGAATGCGCATACCTCGAACGCGAGTGGAAAACTGAGGTACTGAAAGATCAATCCCGTGGATGTTGGAGTAGAACTCCTGTATCAGCACGAGAGGGCAAGTGACCGGGATGTCACACAGTGACCCCCATCCCCTACTGTGAATGACAGAAGGAAGGTCAGTGTCGACGAAGTCCGCCAGAATGACTTGGCGTTCCGAATGAACACCTCGTCTAGAAAAGTTCTCAGTAAATGCCTTTTGGGCATCTCCATCACGGAACCGAATGTTAAAAGGAGCAGAATCAGAAGAAGTAGAAGCTCCAGAACGCAGAGGGTTCCGAGCAGGAGTAGATTTACGTTTGGGTGCCATAGACACTACTCACGTAAAAGAATGAGAAAGAGATAGAGAGGGAGACAAACAGAAAAGCTCCAAATCAGTTCAAATATGACAGATATATGAACAAAGAGTACGTATGCATGGGAATGCATGAACATGTGACATGCAAAACAGAAATATGAACATGGGCTCAGCCCAATCCATTTCTAACAGCATATAAACAAAGTACTCACTTCCAAATGCATGAAAATACCATTATAGTGCACATGAAATGCAATGTATGATATTTTGAAATCAGTTAAGTCCAAACCCAACCCAAAATTTCAATAAAAACTCAACAATTTTGAAAAACCCCAAATTTTATGAAAAAATCCCAAAAACTAGGTTTTCAAAACATGAAATGCATGAAAAAGGAAGAGAAAAGAGATCTTACCAAGTGATTTGAGCAAGAACAGAGCAAGATCCAAGTGGGTTGAAGGATTGGAGTGAAAGGAGAGTGAAAAGGAGATGAACAGCCACAGAGAGATCGAGAGAGATCGAGTGAATGAAGTCTGGATCGCGCGAAAACCTTATATAGAACCTTCAGTAAATCTCGACAGCTGAGGTGTCGAGAGGTATCGAGGAAGCTGTCGAGGAAGGTATCGAGGAAAAAGCCTTCGACAGATGAAGGTATCGAGAGGTATCGAGATGCAAGGAGAATTTCAGATACGCGAATCTCGATCGATCGCGAAGGTGTCGAGAAGGTATCGAGAAGACAGAATAAATCTCGATCGATCCACAAGGTATCGAGACAGGTGTCGAGAAGGAAGACACAAACAGCATAATTGAATCTCGATCGATCCAACAGGTGTCGAGAATCTATCGAGAGGACAGAGGCTTTCTCGATCGATCCACAAGGTGTCGAGGATGTGTCGAGACTGCGATAAGAAAAACTTGAGAATCTCGACAGATGACCAGGTATCGAGGAGGTGTCGAGGAAGGTGTCGAGACACAGTAAAAGGAGTTTTTCGAGAAGTAAAAAAACACAGACATGAATGCAATCCAACACACATCTCTACCAACAAATCCACTCAACATATAAACCTCTCAAAACATCTCTCAACAAGAAATTAAGCACAAAGATCATGCAAAACACACACATACACTAAACAAGTCTAACCAATTTTATATTTCAAAAACAAGTTATGACAGTTTAGTGAGCATACATTAGCATATGTAAACACTTGTGATGGCCAAATCACATTGTACCTGCACATGTATCAAAAGTAGCAAAGAATATTGCGTGTTGTGTGTGAAAAACATCGCAAGATTGCATATGTGTATACATGTTATGATGATCTGAGATATGAGTAAATAACTTTTAACTCACACACAATCATAACTGTTTGATGGGGACTATCACCTTCAAGGTACATCCTATGACTCCCACATCTCCTAGAAAACACGCTTGCAATCATGTTTAAAGCATTTTTAATCTTTTTGCTTTTTATTTTCTTTGCATATTTTCTTTTATTTTTGCATATCATACATGGGTATATAAAAGAGAGAAAAGAAATACCCAAGATGTTAAGCATTTGACATCGCATTTTTGCTATGCCGAAGCATACGAATGTCTTTGACACTGCACTTTTGCTATGCCGAAGCATACAGGTGTCTATGACACTGCACTTTTGCTATGCCGAAGCATACAGGTGTCATTACAATGATTGGCGGGCAACAGTGGTGAGATGGTCATTAATGCCTTTCTCTTAGGATTTTCTAGTCCTACCCGTCAAAAAGAGTGATATGAGTGTTAAGTTTTAAGAGATAACCTAATCTTACTCATCACAAACAAGAGCCACAAAGCTCACTTGCTTAGTTGTGCATAGAGATGCTCATCTAAGCTACAAGAGATACAAAGTTTAGAGAAACTTTGTTTCATTGGCCATTCAAGGTACACAAATACCAAAGTACACACAACACACACTGTTTTTGTATTTTTCTGATTTTTCAATTTTTTTTTTTATAAAAAAAACAAAATGAACAAGACTGAAAAATAAACAAACAAAAACATGTTAAACAAAGCAAAGCAAAAACTAGACTGACTCAGCAGAAAAGTAAAACACATAAGTAATGCAACACACAAAAGAAAAAAAACTAGAAGGGAGAAGAAAGTGATAAAATCACTTAGAGTCCTTTTTTCTTCCACTCCTTGGAAGAACCTTTCCTTTGATAGAATCCTTGAACAGGTGGTGAGGGGGAAGAATTTAAACCGTTCAAGTTCGAAAGGAACATGAGGGCTTTCAGAAGATCTCCAAGAGGAGCAAGAAAGGATTGAAGCTGAGATTGGCTTCCAGATGCTATCATGCCATTGCTCTGTTGAGTGGCTAACCACTTATAGCAATTTGGTCGAGTGTGACCGGCAGCTCCACAATAATGACAGAGATGCTGCTTCTTTTGTTTAGGCTTTTGAGAGTTAGCCTTCTTAGCCCTAGGGTTCTTGGCATCTTTCTTGTCTAGCTTAGGGGGTGCTCCTAAGATAGATTTTCCTTTGTCTAAATTCTCACTAGCTAATTCAGTTTTAACATTAGGGTTCTCAATTTCAATGTTATTAGCAGCAGGAACAAAAACAGTATTGCTAGTAGAAGCAGTATTAGAGAAAGAAATACCATACCCCAAACCAGTTCGATCCGAAGCAGGTTTTTGATTGTTAAGCATCTCATCAAGCTTTGCACTTGAGGTCCTCTCCAGTTGAGCTCTGACTTGAAACAGCTCCGCTTCAAGCTTCTTGGTCTTCTCAGCCAAAAAATTGTTCTCAAATCTCAGTGCTCCAATAGTTTGATTCGCCTCATCAAACTTTGTGGACAGCTCTTCACGATCGAGTTCCACTTCACTGAGCTTCTTGGTGGCCAGCCTATATAATTTCTCATGCTTTTCAGAGAGCTTGTAAAGCTTCTCATAGGCTGAATGGATATCATCTTGATCATCCATCTTCTCAAATTTGGACTCCACCAACTCTTCTTCTTCATCCACTTCTTCAACAATCCCTTCAGTAGGATTGACTGTGGCAGTGAAGGCATTTAGGATTCCGTCATCCTCATTGTCGGAATCGTCTTCAGGCTCAGTGTCACTTAGGGTCACAGCAAGGGCCTTGCTTTTTCCAATGCTTTTCAGATATGTAGGACACTCATGTTTCATGTGTCCGAACCCATGACAACCAAAGCACTTTGGTCCTGCGGGAACAGTATACTGACCGGCCTCCCTAGCATCCTTCTTCCCTTTGTCTTGGCTTTTGAACTGAGAAGAACTGAACTGCCTGCGGTCCTTGTCGAAGCTCCTTCCATTGGCATTCTTCATGAACTTTTTGAACTGCCGAGTAATATAGGACTTCATCTTAGAATCTTCATCATCGAAAGATTCATCTGTATCACTGCTCTTCGCCTTCAAGGCCATGCTTTTGCCTTTATTGGTCTTGCCAATCCTAGATAAACCTATCTCATAGGTCTGCAAGTTTCCAACCAGCTCAGTCAAAGGAATCTTGTCTATATCCTTTGATTCCTCAATTGCCGTAATCTTGGCATGAAATCTCTCAGGTAGAGATCTGAGCACTTTTCTTACAATCTTGGGTTCAGGGATGGTTTCCCCAAGATTGAAGGCTGAGTTCACTATGTCCTTGAGCTTGGCATAGAACTCATCAAACGACTCATCCTCCTCCATTTTAATTTCTTCAAAGCTTGTAGTGAGCCTCTGAAGCTTTGAGTCTTTGACAGCCTTTGTCCCTTCATAGGTTGTCTGGAGGATGGTCCAAGCCTCCTTAGCAGTTTCAGTTGAGGATATCTTCTTGAACTCCTCATTGGTGACTGCGCTAAAAAGAGCATTCAGCGCTCTGCTGTTAAAGTTGGCCGCCTTGATCTTAGCATCATCCCACTCGGCCGGTTCTTCTTTTGGCTTAGTCCAGCCAATCTCTACAGCTTGCCACACCTTTTCATCTAAAGACTGCAAGAAAGCTCTCATGCGTACTTTCCAGTATGCATAGTTAGTGCCATCAAATAAAGGAGGTATGATTAAGGATTGTCCTCTATCCATGACAAACAGGGGTCAATGGATCAACACAGCTAAGATTAAAACCTAATCAGAGTGTGCCTGCTCTGATACCACTTGATAGGTCACAATCTGAATGACCCCTTGTGATAAACCCTAATTAATTAATTAATTAGCCGAGTTGTTAATTAACCAATTAAGCATGCAATTTTGTGGAAGCACAAACAAATCACCAAATACTAAATATGCAGCGGAAAATAAATAACACGGTGATTTGTTTACGAATGGGGAAAACCCTAACGGCAAAAACCCCACCGGGTGATTTTCAGGTCACCACTCCCGAAACTCCACTATTATCAAATCAAGCGGTTACAAGAAAGGAATCCCAAGTACCTTACCAACCTACAGTTGAACCCTTACCCCAATACCCAATTGGACTTGATCTGTAGTGACAATTTCCACCTTTGATGCACGGCTCCCAAGTACGTGACTAACCAATGCGCGGATCCCAGTACGCGACTTCAGAAACACCAACTTGAGGAAGAAAGGTTGGCTGCAAAGTTCTTCAGTTCATCCACGTGATGAATAGCAGGAAGATGCTTGGTTACAAAACCCTATGGTGCAAAGACACAGCAACTTCTTGATGGAAGATGAACTAGGTCAAGAACTTCGTCTGTTGAGCACAATTTGCATAAACAGAGATTGCTCAATGATAATACAACTTGTGTCACTCAAAACGGCTCTTAAAATAATCCTTTTATATGTTTAGGGTTAGAAGAAAAGAAGTCCCAAAAACATATTCACGGATCCCAAGAAAATCAGATTTGGAATTCTGACTTTTTAATTCTCGACAGATAGCAGGTGTCGAGGTAGCTATCGAGAGGTGTCGAGATTTAATGAAATTGCACTTCAGCTTGCTTTTTCTTGGACAGACTTGATGACTTCAATACTTGACCTTGAAACATTGTTTCTTAAAGTATTAAAAACACCTAGATCTACCCAATTACAAGTAGAGTGCGTTTTGTCAAAGGATTAGCCAATTTACATAAATAAGTAAGACATATGTTCTTAGCATGTGAAACACATATGTCCTAACATTAAGTATAAAAGGAAAAACCTTAGCCACATTTTGTTGCAGTTGTTTATGCTGTGTGTATGAATTTCTTTTAAGATCTAGAGGTGTTTGCCTTTATACATACTTAGGGTTTCCAATCTCAAGATTGATGTCAAAAGCTTGGTGATCGCTTCAATTTCTGCATAAAGAGCTTAAATAAAAACACAAGTAGGAGTACTTATGGTTGCTGTGAATCCAGGAAAGAAGTACTCCATGGACTCGGAACTGTCACGTGGTCATGGTAGTAAATTTTCTACTGAAGTTAGCAATAGGATGTTAGTGGTCTAAGTTGCTATTATGTAAACTTCAATTCTTTCATAGTGGATCTGTTTTACCTTGAGAACGGCTAGGTTAAATCCACCCCAAGTTTTTTACCGGTTTGGCTCTCCTGGGTTATCATATCGTTGTGTTATTTATTTTCCACACTGTTTCAATGATATGATTTATCTGTGTTAGCCTAGATCTAAATAATTTACCTAAGTTAATCACTTGGCTAAATAACTAAGTTAATCTATTTGTGTTTAAGGGATCTAAAAACATAAAAGTGGTATTAGAGTGAATTAGCTCTTATGTTTATATCCTTTGATCTAAGAGTTGATCCATGACCCCTACTATTATGGAACACGGTCACTCTCTTGTGATCCCACCTCACTTTGATGGGAACAACTATGCCCACTAGAAAGTAAGGATGAAAGTATTCCTGAAATCTATTGATGAAAGAGTTTGGAATTCTGTTGAATACGAATGGGAGAAGCCCACTACTTTAGTTAGTGAGTGGCAAACTTCTCAGAAAGAAGCAACCACTTTTAATAGCAAAACCATGAATGCTATTTTTAATGCTAATTCTATGGAGGAATTCAAGAGAATATCTAATGTTGAGATTGCTCATACTACATGGAATATTCTCCAAACTGTGCATAAAGGCACAAAGGCAGTTGAGATTAACAAATTGCAGTAGTTAACTTCTAAATTTGAAAGTATTAGATTGTCTGATGATGAATGTTTTGATCAATTATATGTTAAATTGAATGATATTGTTAACTCTGCTTATTATTTGGGTAAGATCTATGATCAACCTAAAATTGTTAGGAAGATACTTAAATCTTTGACTGAGGACTTTAGACCTAAAGTGACTATCATCAATGAAAGCAAGGGTGTGGACTCCATCCCTGTTGATGAACTTGTAGGATCACTTCAGTCCTATGAGTTGGACCTACCTAAGACAGGCAAATCCAAATCAATGGCTTTTAATTCTATTGATTATATTAATGTGAATGGATTTGATGATGATCTCTCTGCTAGAGAGATTGCTTACCTTGCCAAGAACTTTAGAAATTTCTCAGGAACAATAACAAAAGGGCAAGAGGTAAAAACAATACTGAACCTAGAAATTTTAAGAGGAATGAACCCACTAAGGTGAACAATAATGAAAAAACTAAAGAAAAAGTAGGTCAAACCTCTAATAATTCTATGGGTTAATAATGTTTTGGGTGTCAAGGGTATGGTCATGTGAAATCAGAATGTCCTACATTCTTGAGATCAAAGGGTAAGGCTATGGCTGTAACCCTTAGTGATGATGAAGTTTTTGATAATGAGTCTGGTAGTGATGAGGATGGAAACTTCATTACTTTCACAGCTACTGCTGTAGTTGATGAAAGTTTTGTTGTTGATGAGAACCCTTCTGATGGGGAACTCTCTGAGAATGCTGATTTGCAAGAAGCCTACAATAAGCTTTACAAGGTTGCTGCAAAGGATGCTATGAATGTTGATTTAGGCTTATAAAAGATTACTTCTCTTAATCTTGATAAGAATAACTTTCTCTTGAAATTGTTTAATGCTAATGAATTGCTTGATAAGGTGAAGACTGAGATCATGTTATTGCTTGATAAAGTTAAAAATTTGGAACTTGAATTATTTGTTGCTCAAGAACAAACAAATAGGTCTGCTAGTTCCAAACTTGAACACATGTTGAGTATTTAGAAGTCTCCCTTAGACAAAATTGGTCTAGGTTTTGAAGATAGAATATCTATGCCTAAAAATCATTCCACAAACTTTGTTTCTTCCTCTGAGCCTCCCGTGAGTGAGATTGTCAAACCGGCAGAAGTTACTCCTCCTAGGAAGATTAGGGTTGATCTTCAAGAGTCTAAACCTAAGACTCCTAACCCTCCTAAGGACAAGTAGCATGATAGACCTATATGGGTTTGTCATTTTTGTGGAAAGTCTGGACACATTCATCCAAATTGTTTCAAGTTGCAAACTGCTAAGTGAGCAAATAAACCAAAAGTACCTGTGTCTCAAGCACAAGTTCTCATGGTACTTATTGGTGAATTGGTAAAGGCTTTAAACCTTTATTACAATCCTGGAGAGCATTCTAATATGAATAATAACTCCAATGCAAGAGTTGCATCTAAAAAGTTTTGGACGTAAAAGGCTCGATCTAATTGAGTCTTTTTGACATGGTCCTTGTGCTTCATCTTCTTATTCTTTGCGACCATTCCTCTTTGTTGTTTTTGTTTTTTTTTTTTTTCTAGGATTTGTATTGCATAACATTCATGCATCTTATGCTAGGTTGTTTTTGTTATTCTTTTCAAAAATAAAAATAAATAAATAAATAAAAAGAGGAAAAGGGAAGAAAAATTTGTTTTGCATTATTTTTTCTTGGATTTGAAATCAAGGTTGGTCATATTATCTTTATATAACATGTTTAAGTAACTTGTTTAGCTTGGATGAGCTTCTCTTATTGCATTTTACTAGTTTGAGCTTTGCAGTGCATGTTGTGTGGGAGTTGTTTATAGTTTTTGATCACATGATCTTGATCTTGAAGTCACATGCCTTTGATTCTTGGACTTGAACTTAATGAGAAAGGCATAAATAACCATCTCACCACTGTTTACTAGCCAATCATGAACACCATAGTGCATATCATAAGATTTTGTGCTCGAGAAAGTATAACACATGCACAAAAAGAACATAAGGTGTAGCCATGGATTAAATGCTAAAATTGGTGTGTACATTATTGGGCTATAATAACTTCACAGTTAAATAAAATTGGTGTGTACATTATGAGGCAAATCAAGAAACTTACATGATTGCAAGCTTTTATTCTAGGAGATGTGAGAGTTATATGATGTAAATCTTTCGGTGATAGTCTCTTTCAAACTTATGTGATGAATTTTGTAAAAATTGTGATTGATCACTATTTACTTATCACCTCACATGTATCTTAAGCTTTTGCTAGTTGCACACACTGCACAAGTTACTCTTTGCTAAACTTGGTAATTATATTGTGTCTGATTTTTTTGTGGCCATCCAAGATTGAATGTTCCTTGATTTTAATGCAAAATGTGTCTAAACTTTGAGTTTTGAGGACAATTTGAGAGAAAATTTTGTTTTTGGAAGATCTGGGTTAAATTCAAGGGTTTTTGGAAAACTTTTCATCTCATACTCATGCATTTTATTCATAAAATATTGTGCTTCGAGGAGTTTCTGCATTAAAATTCTCTGTTTTTCAAAATTTTGATTTTTCTAGATTTTCGATCAATCAAACCTGTCTCTTGACCGATCGAAATTGCGATTAAAAATTTGGTTTGAATCTACCTGGCTCAATTGGTGCTGGATTGATCAAAATTAATTTTCGATCGATTAAACCTAATTTTCGACCAATTGAAAATCGTTCAGAAGGTTTTTTAAAATCATAAGCTTTTCATGTGTTCTTAACTATTTCAAACTTTTTCAAAAAGCTTTTTGGCTCTCAACCTTCGACCGATCCAGCTCAAGTGATTTTTTGTTGTTTTCCCTCAAATTTTCTTCGAGGTTTTTGTCTTCTTGTGCTGGTAAAACTATTTTTCCCTTTCTTTTTTGATTTAATTTCATTTTTCATGCATTTTAGGAAAATTAACCTATGAGATTTTGGGGTTTTTGGTGTTTTAAATGTTTTCTTTCAAAATTGATCACTGGATTTTTATTTTTGAATGATATTAACATGATTTTTGTGGTTTAATTTGATCAATTTGATGAATTGGGAAAATTTCAAATTTCTAGGGTTTGAAACTACCTGAATTGGGGATTTTGTTCAATTAAGCATAATTTGATGAAATTGGTTTGTGTTCTTGATTAATCTTATCATTATATACTGTTATTTAACTTGTGTAATGATAAATTGGTCAAGTTGTTGGGATTTTTCAAAGTGGGTTTTCAAAATTTGGGGTTTTTGATATAAACTCTATGTTCAAGCCAATTTTGTGATTTTTCAAGTACAATTGAACTATTCTCACTACATTAGAGCATGCATCATGTGGTAATACTGTTCATGCATCATATAGATTGTTATTTTATATATTGTTTTTGCTCTAACTGTGTCTAATGTAGTTTGCCTTTAGGTTTTTCTTGTTTTTTGTCTTCTGTCTCTTTTCTGTCTATCCTTTCTGATATTTAGAATCATGGTTAGGAAGACTAGAGCCCATAGGACATCCACCTCTTCTTTTACTCCTTCTTTTGATAGTGAGAGGTTTCTAAGTGAGAAAAACCAAGAGACGTATGAGAAGCTATTCTTAGGAATGTATGGGCTAAGAGAAAGGTAGTATTAGATAAGCTTGATCTGGAGATTAGAAGAAACTTTGAGCTAGTTGCCTTTGCTGGATGTAGACCGTCCTCCACCGGCTACCTTGATAAGAGAATTTTATTTGAACCTCTCTGTCCACTCCAATGATTCCAACACTCAATTTGTGAAGAGTTTGATAAAGGGTGAAGAGTACACCATTACTCCTACGGTAGTGGCCTCTGCTCTTAGGGTGCATAAGGTCCAGCAAGCCATCTATCCTTATGATGAGTCTCCTCCCCTTGATGACATTATGTCATATCTTACTGGATCTTCTATCTAGTGGGGTTCTGATCCTCGTATCACCTCTCACGAGTTGACCGAGATTCATTATCTCTTTTTCCAGATTTCTTACCATTCTATCTGGCCCATCCTCATTTGCATACTATTCCTATTGAGGGATATGCATTTTTGTATGCTCTTGTCACAGATGCTCCTATGAGTTTTCCTCATCTTTTCATTCATTCTTTGGTTGAGGTTTATAGGAGTAGTTCTCCTACTCATGCTCTTTTCTTTCTGATTTTTATTTATCGAATTTTGTTGCATCTAGGATTAGATGAGTTTCCTGCTTTTGAGCCCGTTCATATCATAGCTCCCATAGGTGACACCTTCCTTAGGCAGAGGGCTGCTCAGATGCGAGCTAGCTCTAAACGCCCTAGAGTTGAGTCTTCTTCGAGTGTTGCACCTCCTCCTCCTCCTTCTACAAGTGATCCGACTGCTAATGCATTTGTTGATCCAACTGCTGTTGCTGCTACTCCTCCACCTTCTACTTTGGATGATTCCAGCATTCGTCGTATGTTGGACACTATCATGACCGTTCAGGCAACTCATGGTCAGCTTTTGGTGGACGTTCTCACGAAGCTTTAGGTTTTGCGTTTAGAGTTGGCGAGTTTTAGATAGTCACCTCCGCCACCTCCTTTTGATGATGAGTCTTGATTGCCCTTTTGCAATTCGTCACAAAAAGGGGGAGTACATATGGATGGAGATAGGGGGAGATTTTTGTTGTTTTGGAGCTTTGGAGCTTTAGATTGTATCTAGGTGCTTCACATTGTATTTATTTTTTGGCTCATGATGTATTTATTTTTTATGTCTCTATTTTTTTATGTGTTGTATATGATAAGGGGAGATATTATTGCTTTATTTCTATTTCTTGTTTCACATTGTGCTACATTGATTATTGATTTATATTTATGAGGTTATTCATGATATACGTCTTTTATTTTGTGTTATGCGAATTTAAGAATTTATTTTGTTTTACTTGTATTTTCCACACATGCGTTTATGTGTTTGTTAAGTGTTACATGAATATACAGGTTGATTCAGTTGTGTTGCTGTCTACACTTGCAACTGATAGATAGTAGTTAGGGTGAATTATTTGTGTTGGGCAATTTTTATTGTAATGGGCTATTTTTGTAACTTTGAGCATTTTGTTTATTATATGTTTTGTCACAAAATGCCAAAGGGGGAGTTTGTTAGGTTCTAAGGATTTAGGATCTAAATGTATTAGAACTTCAATGTGTAATGTTGGCAAACCATGATCAAAACTTAGAATCTAGAATTATGCTACTCAAAGTGTGTTTATGTGTAAAGTTGGAATCGAGTGTATTGTAGGATTTATTTGTAAATCTGTAAGGCTCGATCGATTGAAAATTAGACTTGATCAATCGAAACTCATGCAAATTGTTTTTCTGCAGAATTTTCCAATCAGCCCAAGCCCGTATGACGTGTAGGGTTTTATGTTTTACCTTAAGTATAAAAGAAAAAACCCTAGCCACATTTTGTTGTTGTTGTTTATGCTGTGTGTATGAATCTCTTGTGATATCTAGAGGTGTTTGCCTTCATACATACTTAGGGTTTCCAATCTCAAGATTGATGTCGAGAGCTTAGTGATCGCTTCAGTTGCTGCATAAAGAGCTTAAAGAAAAACACAAGTGGGAGTACTTGTGGTTGCTATAAATCCAAGAAAGAAGTAGTCCGTGGACTTGGAGTTGTCACATGGTCATGGTAGTAAGTTTCCTACTCGAGGTAGCAATAGGATGTTAGTGGTCTAAGTTGCTATTGTGTAAACTTCAATTCTTTCATAGTGGATCTGTTTTACCTTAAGGATAGCTAGGTTAAATCCTCCCCAGGTTTTTTATCGGTTTGATTTTCCTGGGTTATCATATCGTTGTGTTATTTATTTTTCACACTGTTTCAATGATATGATTTATTTGTGTTAACCTAGATCTAAATAATTTACCTAAGTTAATCACTTGGCTAAATAACTAGGTTAATCTGTTTATGTTTAAAGGGTCTAAAAATGTACATAACACTCCTTATTGGCTGTGCAGGACCATTGCTGAGGACACGTGCATCACTCCTAGCCTCCCAGATGTCCCTTTTCCTTGTCTGTGGCTTGCTCCCCATGTTGTAGCAGAGCCGCCTTCCATCCCACTACCCTGACATTGGCATGTCTTCTCTCTCTTCCAGCTAGTATAGTACAATAGTTGTATCAGGGTTTGAAATGGGGGAATCATGGCTTGACACCTGTCCATATGTACCTAGCAACATTTCTCATATGATAAGAGAAACATGTTGCTGAGAAATTAGGGTAAAAGACAAGAAAGATAAAGAGAAAATGCAGAAAAGGCAAAAGTCTAGGTAGAGAAGTGAGGGAAAAAGAGGCTTTCTTTGGGAAGAACATCATCATTGTGTAAAAACCTTAACTTTCACTTAATAGAGAGCTCTACAGAGTGAGGAACATTACTCCTTTCACTCGCCCGTGGTTTTTCATCCATTCCAAAAGGTTTTCCACATACATTATTCTACTTTTACGTTTCTTTGGATATTGAAGTGTTAAAGTTCTCCTTTTTATTGTTCTTGAGCATTTTCACTTAAATGTACTATTAGATCCATAGCTTATTTTTCTTTACAAGCTTGTTAGTCTAACTTGCACATACATTTTTGGCGACTCCAATGGGAATCTCTAGTTATTTTCCCTTTGTTACATTTTGGTTATTCTCTCTTTGTTATATATCTGGTTATCTTTCTCTTTGGCTATTCAATGCCTCCTAGAAAGAAGAACACAATGGCTCAAACAAGTTTAGGTGACGAACAACAGGTCGAAGTAGGGATGGACCATGTTTCCATGCACACTGCGAGTACAGAGTCCTCTAAGGAGGTCAAACAACCCAGAAACCGAGATCTTGTGGCATCCATTGAGAACTGTTGGGTTAAAATAGATTGACTCCGGTCAATTAATTCAATTATCTAAGTTGATTAATTAGGTCAAATAACATGCAAATCGTGGAGGTACAAAAAAATTACCAAATAAACTAAATGTAGTGGAAATCAAATTGACAAAGTGATTTGTTGATGAATGGAGAAAACCTCACGCAAGGCCAAAACCCCACCGAGTGAATTTTAGGTCACCACTCCTAATAATCCACTAATCAATAATCAAGTATGAGGAATCTTAACACTACTCTGGCCTATCCCAAAATACTAACCTACAGTTGAACATTCACTTCAATACCCAATTGTACTTAATCTTGTAATAGACTTCTTCACTTGGCAAAGATCTCCAATCTATGAGTAACTCTTTTGCACGGATCCTAGTACGTGACTAACTCTAGCAAGTTGATTGATTGTTGTTGGTTGCAAAGTTTTTCATTTCATAGACGATGAAGATTATGAAGCACTTGGTTACGAAACCATAAGGCATACAAACTCAATAGCTTTTCACAGAGTATATGAGTTCTAGGTCTTTGTTTCCATACTTGATGACTTTTAAAATAAGCCTTATATATGACTAGGGTTGTAGAGAGAGAAACCCTAATCATTCAAGTCATCATTGGCCGAATTTCAAATCAAAGAATTCTGTAATTTTAATTCTTGATAGATCGAGCATATGTCGAGCTTCTTCATTAATCCTCGATAGCAACTAATGTCCAACTTGTGTCAAGTTTTAATGAAACAGCTTTTCTTCACTTGTTTCTTGGATCAAACTTCATGTCTTTAATTATACCACTTCATATGTTTGAACAACATACTTCTTGATACATTAAACCCAACTTAGATCTACCAAATTACAAGTAAAGTGAGTTTTGTCAAAGGATTAGCCAATTACATAGAAAATATGACCCTAACAATCTCCCCCTTTGGCAATCCATGACAAAACCACAATCATAATTATGAGAGAAGTATAAAACAACAATCTCCCTAATTATTAAACAAAACATAACATAAGTCTAACTAATACAATGAACTCATGAAAAACTTTGCAAGAAAAGAGATCACAGAATGAAAGACTTGCAACCTGACTTAGCTGAAACATTAAACAAGATCCATCAAGGCATCTAGTATGAAATATAGCCAAGTTATATAAAGTAAGAAACATGTGTATAAAGAGAGAAAAGAAACAACACATGTGAGATAAAGGTGAAAAACATACATCATCATCATATATATATCAAGGAAGTACAATGTATGTAAGAGGTTACAAGACCAAGGTACATGCAATGAGAACTATACAATAAAACCTCATTACATATCTTAAAAACACTCTGCTCCTATCACTAGTCTAGCTCTCCCCCTATCAACAAGACTAGTCTCTCATAACCAAAACTACTCATTTTTGTCATGAGTGATAGAGGGTAAATCACTAAAAGACAATCATCTCATCATTAAACCTAATTCCAGAAGCATCATCACCAACATTATCTTCGCTATTAGATGACTCCATAGAATGATCACACTTGGGAGAAGGAACGAAGCCACCAAGGCGAGATTGTCGGCAAGCTATACGACTAATCATAGTGTTAATCTGACACATCTCATTTGTAAGATGGTCCAAATGACTACCAAAAACAGCACGCATGAACTGAAGCTAATCCAAGATGGCAACAAGAGATGCCTCTACTTCAGAAGAATAAGGTGGAGCAAACAAGGAAGAAGTTCGAGAGGCATAGGCAGCATCCTCTACAGCTCAGAAAGTAGCCTCCTCTTGCTGAGCGAGAGCAGACTCCTGACGAGGCCACTTGGCCTTGGCTACCAGTTGTGCTCTAGGGATGTAGGCATTTACTTTGTCATCATCCATACACCTTGGCCCATATCAAAGGGTTTGGATCACCCATTTTTTCATGTCTATGCTTGCTTGCTTCTATGTTTTATGCTTGTGTTAGCCTCTCTTGTTCTAGGCTTTCCATGGTTGTTTGCGCCACCCATTGGTCTTATGTGCATCTTTACATGCTTGTTTACATGTCCATGCATGAGTCTTGCTTGCTAGTGTGTCATCCACACTTTAACACAATGAGGCTATGGACATCCAATCCAAACCTACATATGTCCCTCGCAGACACCACCTTTTGTTTGCTATCTTGCTTGTTTACCCTTTACTTGTTGTTTGCTATCTTACTTGTCTAGCCCTTTGCTCGTATGTTTGCTCAAATCCTATATGTTATGCTTGTCATTTCAATCTTGCTTGTTCATTTTGCACCCTTTTGCTATTATCTATGCATCTCTTCCTTTCCATTGCTTGTCTGCTAGTTTCTTTTCTTTTCCTTTGCATGTACACACATGGAGCAAGGACACATGGAGCTAGGACGCGATCTCCTAGGCTCAAGCAAAAAGGGCACAAATGCAAGCTTGCCAACATGAGTCCAGCAACTGTGTTTAGTAGGTTTAGGGTTTAGCTTTTCCCTTTGGTTGTGTCTCTTTTAAACCCCTTCCTTCATCCTCCCTTTTTCCTTTAGATGATTTGTATTAGGTATATCATGCTTTGTACCATTCATCCTCATCTCTAGAGTATGGCAACTCCTATTTATTTTCTTGCACCTATATGTTGGGTCATGCTCTAGAGATGTAGGCATTTACTTTCCTACTATGTGCTAGAATTGTAAATGATGCATGTATATATATTTTAAATGATGATGCATGTATATATATACCTGCTTGTCACGATCTGTGCCACTTAAGGCAAGCGATGCCTAATTTCCACCACGAAAGTAAGGTAACATGTTGCCAAGTTTTCGTTGTGGAAATCTGGCACTTTGCTCGAATGCCTTAGGAAAGCATATATTGGGATCACACCCATTCAAAAGCCAAACCTCAAAGCCCCCACCCCCCCCCCCCCCCCTCCCCCTTGCATGCAAAGCCTTGAAAGCCAATACCAAAATCATGTTTTTATTGCTAATCTCCAAAAATTAAGGTTTTATCAAAACAAAGGACTATCCTTGGATAGGCGTTGTGGGGTGCCTAACACCTTCCCCACAAGTAACCAAACTCTTAAACCTAAGAATCAAGATTTTTTTCCATCCAAACTCCTAGACCTACCTTCCTCCACCAAGAAAGAGAGAGCACCCGAAGCTCCGCACAAACAACACGAATATACCATCGAGAAAGGCCTCCAATGGGCCCTGCACATGCAGGAGCTATCGCCACGGCAGATGGTCAAACGAAGGTATGGCAGCAGCATTCTTTTCTGCTTAGCTGGTCGAGGCAGGGCATTGACAAAGACCCTCACCTTTGAAGTATATCATATAACTCTCACATCTCCTAGAAACACGCTTACAATTATATTTGTTAGGTTCATATTTTTAAGTAATTGACATATCCTATGTCAAAACGTATTTTACTTTTATTTGGGTAAATCTAAGTAGGTTCAAGATAATGATTACAAGTAATTACATTGAAGACATGAAGATTACTCAAGAACTGCTTAAGAAAAAGTGAATCTGCAGGTCCCGATACATTCTCGATACCTGTTGATCTATCGAGATTTACTAAAGCTTGATACCTATCTCGATATCTCTCGATCTATCGAGCTTACGAGATTTTTGATATAGCTTACAACGTTTTAATTCTAAAATGCTATTTGTTTATGGGTATTTATAATCCTTATAGGACTAGGAAAGCCCAAGGTTTGTGTAAACCTAACTAGAATAGGAGAGCTCATTAAAAAGTCCTATTAAGCTCCTATTTAAATAAGGAGGTGGAGAAAGAAAACCCTAACCCTAGAAAGTTTCATAAGGTTTTATTTTTGAAACCCTAGCCTACTCTTATAGAAGAAAGAGACATTGCTGTGTTTCTTGTACGCTTTTGGATTCTGTAACCAAGCAAATTCTCTAGCACCAACATTGAAAATCATATTGGTGTTTCTATATAAAGCTATTGCAAATCAACTATGACAATCACAGGGTTGCTGTGGAGTTAGTCACGTACTAGGATCCATGCAAAGGAGTTAGTCATAGATTGGAGATTTGTGCAACAAAGGAAAGACGGCTACTGCAAGATAAAGTCCAATTGTCTATTGGACCAAAGGTTCATCTATAGGTTGATATTTTGGGATAGGCCAGGGTAGTGGTAAGATTCCTCATACTTGTAATCGCTTGATTATTGATTAGTGGATTATTGGGAGTGGTGACCTTAAATTCACTCGATAGGGTTTTTGCATTGCGAGAGGTTTTCCCTATTTGTCAACAAATCACCATGACAATTTAATTTCCGTTGCATTTAGTTTATTTGGTGATTTGTTGGTGCCTCCACAACTTGCATGTAATTTGACCTAATTAATCAACTTGGGTAGTTGAATTAATTAACCAGGGTCAATCTATCTTAACCCAACAATATTTAAATGCATTTTGATTCTTTTTGCTTTTCATGTTCTTTGCATATTTTTCTTAAGTATAAAAATAAATCCATGGGCATATAAGAGAGAGAAAAGAAATACCCATTTATGTTAGTAAAATATGTTTTTCTTGTTGTGCAAGTGCTACACCTTACCGAGCACGGTTTTTATGAATATCACACAAATGTTTTATGATTAACTAGTTTTAGTGGTGAAATGGTTATTTATGCCTTTCTCTTAGGAATTTTTAGTCCTTCCTATCAAAAGGATTGATAAAGATATGAATGATAAAAGATTAACCAAATCATACAAATCACACAATAAGCCATAAAGCTCACATTGCTTAGTTGTGCATGAAGATGCTCATCTAAGGTACAAGTGATACAAAGTTAAGAAACCTTGTTTCATTGGCCATTCAAGGTACACATGTACCAATATACACAAACACACTGTTTTTGCTTCTTCTTCTTTTATGAAAAGCAAAAACAAAACAAACAAACAAGCATATAGAGAAAAAACACAAGAAACTAGGTGCAGATGCATGAGGAAGAAGGAGGAAGATTACTCCAAAGAGATTACACCAATGTTTTGGTAAGAATTCAAACCGAAGACCATTTAAAGGTTTTGTGAAAAGATCAATCTTTTGATCATCAGTGTTAATGAACTCAAGAGTGAGAATACCATCTTCAACCAATTCATGAATGAAATGACGTTAGATCTCAATATGTTTAGTTTGGGAGTGTTGATTACTTTAAGGGCAGTATGCATCATGAAACATGCTTCATGTTTATTAGCCAGATCATATGGGTAAGGTTCTTTCTTTGTAACCTCTATTGGACAACTTTAACAGGGATCTTGTCTTTCTTTTACCGACAACCCTGCGTATGCCCCTTTTGAGACAATCTAGTCTTCTTTGAAGTTTGCATTTTTTGAGAATCAACTATTCAATTACCTAAATTGATTCCAACAAATCGTCCATATGCATATCCTTCTCAACCAACAAGAACATCAATTTCAAATAAGTGTTAGACTTACATGTGTTGAGAAACTGAAGAACATCAATGTTAGTATCACAAGAGAAACTAGTAGAAAAAAAAATTGTTCATGTAATTTGTATCCATGACAACAGGGGTCAATGGATTACACAGCATAGATTAAAACCTAATCAAAATGTGTTTGCTCTGATACCACTTGTTGGGTTAAAATAGATTGACCTCAGTTATTTAATTCAATTACCCAAGCTAATTAATTAGGTCAAATTACATGCAAATCATGGCGGCACTAACACTTCACCAAATAAACTAAATGCAGCGGAAATTAAATTGACATGGTGATTTGTTGAAGAATGAGAAAAACCTCTCACAAGACAAACCCACTAAGTGAATTTCAAGTCGCTACTCCCAAAAATCCACTAATCAATAATCAAACAATTACAAGTATAAGGAATCTTACCACTACCCTAACCTATCCCAAAATACCAACTTACAGTTAAACCTTCGCTTCAATACCCAATTGAACTTGCTCTTGTAGTAGACTTCTTTGCTTTGCACAAATCTCCAATTCATGACTAACTTCTTTGCACGGGTCCTAGTACGTGACTAACTCCAGCAACTTGATTGATTATTGTTGGCTGCAAAGTTCTTCACTTCATAAACAATAAAGATCAGGAAACACTTAGTTACAAAACCCTAAGGTGTACAAACATAGTAGCTTCTCATAAAGTATATGAGTACTAGATCTCCATTTTCGTACTTAATGACTTTTAAAATAAGCCTTATATATGACTAGATTTGTAGAGAAAGAAACGCTAATCATTCAAGTCATCACGGGCCGAATTTTAGATCTAAGAATTTTGAAATTGTAACTCTCAATATATAGAATTTTTGTCGAGCTTGTGTTGAACTTCTTCATTAATCCTTGATTTCAGCTAGTGGCAAACTTGTGTCGAGCTTTAATGAAATAGCTTTTCTTCACTTGTTTCCTGTATCAAACTTCATATCTTTAATGATATTATTTGATATGTTTGAACAACATACTTCTTGATACATTAAACCCAACTTAGATCTACCCAATTACAAGTAAAGTGCGTTTTGTCAAAGGATTAACCAATTACATGGAAAATATTACCCTAACAAGGACCTCCAACGTTCTCAAGCCACTATGTGGGCAGAGTTCCGTTCCTTGTGCCAAAGGAAATCCACCCCTCAAACCCCACAAGAAGGCCTACCACGTCAAGGAGAGACCAAAAGGTCAACCCTTATTCCACCTCAATACCAAGGTCCACTTCCCAATGAAGAGTAGAGGGCACACAACAACCCAATGTGCCTCAAGCATCTCCCTACCTAACTAGGGAGGACGTTGCAGCTATCTAAGGGTACAATTCTGATCTTCGATTTGATGAGTTTGATCTTTTCTTTCAAGGGTTGAAGACAGGAGAAGATTAGGGGCAATCAAAGCCAACACCACGGGTAGTTTAACAAACGAGCTGGAGAGGCTACCCTCTTATACAAGAGCCGGTCTAATTCCTATCTAGAACTGAATCAATAATTATTCATGCTAAGACAACGGGGTGGGTAAGCCTACCGCCACCTTAAGCCAAGGGCTACGAATGTCACGACCCAAACCTGTACTTCAGAATTTAGAGCATGGCCGACATGTTAATATTACCTTAATACTAACACAAACCAACCTAAACTAAAGGTGCTTATCAAGAATTGTTTCTTGGATTTCTGGTTATTTTCTTGCATAAAAGCCACAATATACAAAAATGATGAAAACCTTGAAACTTCATTTCATTTGAACTTGGAAAGATTACCACTTGGCTGAAACGTCAGGTATTCGTGTAAATATTACATAGCTAAAAGTTTAACAAAACTCTTATTACAAACCTAACCCCAAAGACATATAACTAAGGTTCAAAATAAATTAAGGTTCTAAATTACATATGTGCTCAAGGATCAAGTACATCTTGATTCCTCCTATACAACTGATAGGCCAAAAACATATTGACCCCTTGTGATTAAATTAATTAATTAATTAATTAGCCAAGTTATTAATTAATCAATTTAACATGCAAATGCGTGGTAACATAAACAAATCACCAATAAACTAATTATGCAGCGGAAAATAAATAACACGGTGATTTGTTTACAAATGGGGAAAACCTGACGGCAAAAATTCCACCAGGTGATTTTCAGGTTACTACTCCCGAAACTCCACTATTATCACAACAAGCGGTTACAAGTAAAGAAATCCCAAGTACCTTACCAACCTACAGTTGAACCCTTACCCCAATACCCAATTGGACTTGTTCTGTAGTGACAATTCCCCCTTTTGATGCACGGCTCCAAGTACGTGACTAACCAATGCGCGGATCCTAGTACGCGACTTCAACACCAACTGAAAGAGAGGTTGGCTGCAAAGTTCTTCAATTCATCCTACACGATGAAGATCAAGAAGATGCTTGGTCACAAAACCCAAAGGTGCACATACACAGCAACTTCTTCAGAAGAGATGAACTAGGGCAAAACTTTGTCTCTGGTCACAATTTGCTTCAACAGAGTTTTCTCAATGCTTGTGCAACTTGTGTACTTTTGACGGCCCTTAAAACAATCATTTTATATGTCTAGGGTTAGGAGAAAAGAAAGCCCAAAGACACATTCACGGATCCCAAGAAATCAGATCAAAATTCTGATTTTTATTAACCTCGACAGATAGAAGCTGTCAAGCAGGTGTCAAGCTTATGAGCTGGAATATCTTTCTAAACCTCGACACATACTAGTTATCGAGCTAGCTGTCGAGTTTTGGTAACCTTGCACTTTCAACTTGTTTTCTTGGACAAACTTGAAGGCTTCCACACTTGATCTTGAAACATAGTTTCTTAAAGTATTTCAACACATCCTAGATCTACCCAATTACAAGTAAAGTGCATTTTGTCAAAGGATTAGCCAATTACATAAAAGTAATGACATATGTTCTTAAAAAGTGAAACACATATGTCCTAACAATCTCCCCCTTTGGCAATCCGTGACAAAACCACAACAAACAAATGAACATATGAGAGAAGTCATAAATCACTCAACTCATATTCACTTGTTGAATACAATAAAATCTATCCTAACACAAACCCTTGAAAAACTTTGCAAGAAAGGAGTTTATGGCAAGTAGACTTTGACAACATGTATTTCTGAAACACTTTAAACAAAACTCATCAAGGCATCTTAGTGTGAAACAAAAATAATAAATTGCATACAAGTAAAGAAACATGTGTATAAAGATAGAAAAGAAAACAACACATGTAGAGGTAGGTGAAAGAAACATACATCCACATATAGAAAGAACTAAGTACAATGTATGTGTAAAAATGATCACAAGATCTATAGTACAAGAACAATGTATCTAAAAATGTAGAAAAGAAAAAGATACATCAAAACCTCACTACATTCCTCATATCCTCACTCCCCCCCAACAAAAAATGTCCTACACTAACTCTCCCCCTAAGAATGACTACTCTCAATATCCAAAACTACTCCCCCTTTTTGTCACGAGTGACAAAGGGTAAAGTGTCAAGTAGACATCTCATCGGTAAAGCTAGCATCTCCATCATCATCATCAGAAGCATCATCGTCATCGCCATCATCATCCTCAGAGTCAAAAGCTGCTGGAGGAGGTGGTGAAGGAGTCGCCTCATGACCAAAACCACCCATGGTCGCCTGTCGTCGTGCAATACGACCAACACGAACTTTCACCTGATACAACTCAGTGGAGAATGTATCAAGGCGAGTATCCATGCACTGCTGCTGCGCCATGATGTCTCCAAGGAACACATCACTCATGGAGGAAGAAGGAGCGGATGTAGATGGAGCAGATCAAGATGGAGCTGAACGAGAGGGAGGAGTGGAATTCGACTGTCCCGACCTAAACTACGCCTCACTACGTTTTACGGTAATGGCATCTATGGCACACATGAAAGTGAAATGGTCGGACACAGGAAAATGGACGAAAAAATGGCGTAGAATCCTCGTGATAGCAGAAGGAAAGATGAGCTTATCACGGGTCGCTGCATCCAAATGAACATCTATAATAGACAGAATGAAATGAGAAGGAAAATCTATGGTAAGATGTTCAAGGCGAAATAACAAAAATCGAGCTCGAGGCTCTGTGATGGAGTTGTAGTGAGAAAGCGGATGAAGTACAAAAGTCATCACCATGTTTAAGAATCTAGGACCTTTAGCAAAAGGCCGAAATGATGTAAACTGACGCTCACCCCACTCCGAAGGGCACTCACAAAAAGCAGATATGAGCTCATCCTTGGACACAATTCGCAAACACTCACAAGAAGGATAGTCAGGAAACTCTATCCTAGGAACCCGAAGCACATCCGCAACAAGCTGTGGTGTGACAGGGATGCGCGTACCTCGAACGCAAGTGAAGAAAAGAGGTACTGAACGATCAATCCCGTGCATGTTGGAGTAAAACTCCTAAATAAGCACAAGAGGACATGTGACTGGGACGTCACACAATGACTCACATTCCCTACTGTGAATGATAGAGGGAAGGTCAACGTCGGCGAAGTCCGCCAAAATGACTTGGCGTTCCGAATGAACACCTCGTCTAGAAAAGTTCTCCAAGAATGCCTTGTGGGCATCATCATCACCGAACCGAAGATTAAGGGGAGCAGAATCGGAAGAGGAGGAAACTCCAGAACGAAGATGGTTCCGAGCCAGAGTAGATTTACGCTTAGGTGTCATAGACACTACTAACGTAAACAGAATGAGAGAGAGAGAGAGAGAGAGAGAAAGAGACAATTAGAAAAGTCCCAAAGCAATTTAAATATATCAAATATATTGAATAGAGAGTACGTATGCATGGGGAATGCATGAACAGGTGACATACAAAAGAAATTTCATCATGGGCTCAGCCCAATCCAAACCAACCAACACACAAACATATTACACACATCTAAATGCATGAAAATACCATTATAATGCAAATGTGATGCAATGCATGAGATTTTGAACACTTTTAAATGAAAACCCATCCCAAAATTTCAAGAAACACTCATTAATTTTGAAAAACCCCAAAATTTTCAAAAACCCCAAAACCTAAGATTCAAAAAAACATGAAATGCATGAAGAATGAAGGGAAAAGAGCTCATACCAAGTGATTTAAAGCAAAGAAAGGTCGAAAATCACGTGGGTTGAAGGTTTTGAGTGAGAAAAGAGAGTTTGGGAGGTGAACATGCGTGGACAGATCGAGAGAGATCGAGAAAATGAGAACTGGATCTCGCAAAGGGCTTAAATAGATCCTCAATAAAGCTCGATAGATACAGGTGTCAAGGGGTGTCGAGACATCTATCGAGATAGGTGTCGAGGAAAAAGATCATCGACAGATACAGGTGTCAAAGAGGTATTGAGGAATAAACACCAGAATCAAGAACAGAATCTTAATCGATCGACAAGGTATCGAGAATGTATCGAAGAGATAGAAACTTTCTCGATTGATCCACCAGGTGTTGAGGTAGTGTCGAGATTGCGATAAAAAAAGCTGAAGAAGCTCGACAGATGGCTAGGTATCAAGGAGGTGTAGAGGAAGTGTCAAGCCAGCTTTTAAAAACAGTTTTTCGAGAAGTGAAAAACACAGACATGAATGCAATCCAACATGCAACTCAATAAATGATCCAATCAACATATTAAGCTCTCAAAATCATCTCTAAACAAAAATTTTAAGCACATGGATCCTCCAAAACACACACACACACTAAACAAGTCTAACCAATTTTATATTTCAAAAACAAGTCAAAACAGTTTAATGAGCATACATTAGCACATGTAAAACCTTATGATGGCCAAATCACATTGTACCTGCACATGTATCAAGAGTAGCAAAGAATATTGCGTGTTGTGTGTGAAAAATATCGCAAGATGGCATAAGTGTATACATGTTATGACGATTTGAGATATGAGAAAATCACTTTAACTCACACACAATCATAACTGTTTGATGGGCACTATCACCTTTGAGGTACATCCTATAACTCCCACATCTCCTAGAAAACACACTTGCAATCATATTTAAAGCATTTTTTATCTTTTTGCTTTTTATTTTCTTTGCATATTTTCTTTTATTTAGCATATCATGCATGGGCATATCAAAGAGAGAAAAGAAATACCCAACATGTTAAGCATAGACATTACACTTTTGCTATGCCAAAGCATACAGATGTCTTTAACACTGCACTTTTACTATGCCGAAACATACAGGTGTCTATGACACTGCACTTTTGCTATGCCAAAGCATACAGGTGTCATATTATGATTGGCGAGTAACAGTGGTGATATGGTTATTTATGCCTTTCTCTTAGGATTTTCTAGTCCTACCTGTCAAAAAGAGTGATACGAGTGTTAAGTTCAAGAGATGACTTAATCTTACTCATCACAAATAAGAGCCACAAAGCTCACTTGCTTAGTTGTTCATAGAGATCATCATCTAAGCTGCAAAAGATACAAAGTTTAGAAAACTTTATTTCAATGGCCATCCAAGGTACACAAGTACCAAAGTACACAAAACACACATTGTTTTTGTATTTTCTGATTTTTCAAATTTTTTTTTATTTTTATATCAAAAACAAAATAAACAAAACTAAAAATAAACAAACACAAACATGTTATCAAAGCAAAGCATAAAATTAGACTGACTCAAAATAAATGCAATACACACAAGTAATGCAACAAACAAAAACGAGATGATAGAAGAAAGTGATAAAATCACTTAAAGTCCTTTTTCTTCCACACCTTGGAAGAACCTTTCCTTTGATTGAATCCTTGAACCGGCAGTGAAGGGGAAGAATTGAACTCGTTCAAGTTCGAAAGGAACATGAGGGCTTTCAGAAGATCTCCAAGAGGAACAAGAGAGGATTGAAGCTGATTCTGGCTTCCAGATGCGATCATGTCGTTGCTCTATTGAGTGGCTAACCACTTATAGCAATTTGGTCTAGTATGACCGGCAGCTCCACAATGATGACAGAGATGCTACTTCTTCTGTTTAGGCTTTTGAGAGTTAGCCTTATTAGCCCTAGGGTTCTTAACATCTTTCTTATCCTGCTTAGGGGGTGCTCCTAAGATAGATTTGCCCTTGTCTAAGTTCTCACTAGCTAATTCATTTTTAACATCAGTGTTCTTAATATCAGTTTTATTAGCAGGAGGAACAAACACAGTAGCACTAGTAGAAGCAATATTAAAGGAAGAAAGACCATACCCTAAACCTGTTCGATCTGAAGCAGATTTCTGAATGCTGAGCACCTCATCAAGCTTTGCACTTGAGGTCCTCTCCAACTGAGCTCTAACTTGAAATAACTCCGCCTCAAGCTTCTTGGTCTTCTCAGCCAAGAAATTGTTCTCGAACCTCAGCACTCCAATAGTCTGATTTGCCTCATCAAACTTTGTGGACAACTCTTCACGATCAAGTTCCACATCACTGAGCTTCTTGGTGGCCAGCCTATACAATTTCTCATGCTTCTCAGACAGCTTGTATAGTTTCTCATAGGCTGAATGGATATCATCTTGATCATCCATCTTCTCACACTTAGAATCCACCAATTCTTCTTCTTCTTCCACTTCATCAACAATCCCTTCAGTAGGATTGACTGTGGCAGTGAAGGCATTTAAAATTCCGTCATCCTCACTATCGGAATCATCTTCAGGCTCAGTGTCACTTAAGGTAGCAGCAAGTGCCTTGCTCTTCCCAATGCTTTTGAGATATATGGGGCACTCCTGTTTCATATGATCGAAGCCATGACACCCAAAACACTTAGGTCCAGTAGGAACAGTGTACTGACCGCCATCCCTTGCATCCTTCTTTCCTTTGTCTTGGCCCTTAGCCTAAGAAGAACTGGATTGTCTACGGTCCTTGTCGAAGTTCCTCCCATTGGCATTCTTCATAAACTTCTTGAACTGCCTTGTAATGTAGGACTTCATCTTGGAATCTTCATCATCGGAAGAATCATCTGTGTCACTACTCTTTGCCTTCAAGGCCATGCTCTTGCCTTTACCTGACTTGCCAATCCTAGATAATCCTAGTTCGTAGGTTTGCAAGTTTCCAACCAGCTCAGTCAAAGGAATCTTATCAATATCCTTTGATTCTTGTATCGCCGTAATCTTGGCATGGAATCTCTCAGGTAGAGATCTGAGCACTTTCCTCACAATCTTGGGTTCAGGAATGGTTTCACCAAGATTGAAGGCTAAGTTCACTATGTCCTTGAGCTTGGCATAGAACTCATTGAACGACTCATCCTCCTCCATCTTTATTTCTTCAAAGCTTGTAGTGAGCCTTTGAAGCTTTGCATCCTTGACAACCGTTGTACCCTCATAGGTTATCTAGAGGACGGTCCATGCTTCCTTTGCAGTTTCAGTAGAGGATATCTTCTTGAACTCCTCATTGGTGACTGCGCTAAATAAGGCATTCAACGAACTACTGTTGAAGTTTACCACCTTGATCTTGGCTTTATCCCAATCGGCCAGCGCTTCTTTTGGCTTGGTCCAGCCAATCTCTACAGCTTGCCACACCTTCTCATCTAAAGACTGCAAGAAAGCTCTCATGCGTACTTTCCAGTATGCATAGTTAGTGCCATTAAATAAAGGAGGTATGATTAATGACTGTCCTCTATCCATGACAAACAGGGGTCAATGGATCAACACAGTAAAGATTAAACCATAATCAAAGTGTGTCTGATCTAATACCACTTGATAGGCCAAAAACGTATTGACCCCTTGTGATTAAATTAATTAATTAATTAGCAAAGTTATTAATTAATCAATTTAACATGCAAACACGTGGTAGAACAAACAAATCACCAATAAACTTATTATGTAGCGAAAAATAAATAACACGGTGATTTGTTTATGATTGGGCAAAACCTGATGGCAAAAACCCCACCGTGTGATTTTCAGGTCACCACTCCCGAAACTCCACTATTATCACAACAAGCGGTTACAAGTAAAGGAATCCCAAGTACCTTACCAACCTACAGTTGAACCTTTACCCCAATACCCAATTGGACTTGTTCTGTAGTGACAGTTCTCTCTTTTGATGCATGGCTCCCAAGTACGTGACTAACCAATGCGCAGATCCCAGTATGCGACTTTAACACCAACTGAAAGAGAGGCTGGCTGCAAAGTTCTTCAGTTTATCCTACACGATGAAGATCAAGAAGACGCTTGGTCACAAAATCCAAAGGTGCACATACACAGCAACTTCTTCAAAAGAGATGAACTAGGGCAGAACTTTGTCTCTAGTCATAATTTGCTTCAACAGAGTTTTCTCAATGCTTGTGCAACTTGAGTACTTTTGATGGCCCTTAAAAAAATCCTTTTATATGTCTAGAGTTAGGAGAAAAGAAGGCCCAAAGACACATTCATAGATCCCAAGAAATCGTATTAGAATTTTGATTTTCATAAACCTCGATAGATAGAAGCTGTCGAGAAGCTTTCGAGTAGGTGTCGAGCTTACGGGCTGGAACAGCTTTCTAAACCTCGACACATACTAGCTGTCGAGCTTTGGTAACCTTGCACTTTCAGCTTGTTTTCTTGAACAGACTTGAAGGCTTCCACACTTGACCTTGAAACATAGTTTCTTGAAGTATTTCAACACATCCTAGATCTACCCAATTACAAGTACAGTGCATTTTGTCAAAGGATTAGCCAATTACATAAAAGTAATGACATATGTTCTTAACAAGTGAAACACATATGTACTAACAACAACAAAAGAGCTAAACTACTATACAACAAAAAAAATATACATTCTAACAAACGAGAATCACAGAATCCTTGCCACCTCTAATACTCTCACTGCTTCCAGGAAGAGCATGTGCACTAAAATATAATAGGGTAAGCTGCGAAGCTCAATAAGGTTTTAAGCTCCATGGGCTTTTAATAAGAATGCATGTAAATCAACTATTTTATGGATATGTCAGCTTTGATAAAATAGACTTCATACTATTTACATTGTTCTTAAAATAACTTATGAATTTTCAAATGAAAATACTTCATTTTCCTTTTATATAATAATAAAATGACATAATAAGGAACTTAAACATAATTCAATAACCTTATCTTTGAATAGACTATAAAATACTTTATCATAAACTTCTCATCAGACTTATAACACATTCAATTTATCTTTCTTATCATCATATTTTTCTTATAATTTCTAAATAGTTTAATAGCTCATTAATAATACGTATTAGTCAGTCCAACTGTAAGTCTATTACAACTTTGGGAGGCTTCCAGCACAATGTGCTAGGCATCCAACATTTCCTACAATGCATGGTAAACCCGGGATCATATCATAATACATATCTTCAACCATGGGGGTAGGTTGGCATCCTCCACAAGTTGGCCGTTACCAACAAAGGCAAGTACAGCAGAGCCAGTCCCACTTTTAATGGCCAATCAGAATCTCCATGGAAATACCAGTACTATAACCTCTACTGATTGAGTTCAGATCATAACAATGGAATAACTGAAAACTATATTTTTCTGATAACTTTGCTTTTACATATATGTTTCACAACAGTAGCATATCCACTTCATTCTTAAATATTATGTTCGTGATATAAATAATAGTATCAATATGCTAAAATTATCATGTATATAAGATTGAATAACTCACAAACATATAGTTTACTTAAATCATGCTTATATGTAATATCTCTAATTAAAAGGTTTTCATGCATAATACTTATCAAACGCCCATGTAACGTCCTAGTCAAAGTTAAAAAAAAAAAAAAAAAAAAAAAAAAAGGGATAAGACTTTATGGTCACACATGCCCCACCTACCCATTTGTTCCCCACCACACATCCTTACAAATATCTCCCTCACACTTTGGCCGGCTCTACCTCTCACATTGCTCTCTTTTATTTTCTTTTCACATACCACTCTTCTTTCACTCTCATCCTCTCCCGCTAGTACACTGGCATCACCTCCACCATTTTTCCAGCTAGATCACCAGAAAACTCCATAGGAAAACGGTAAGACTCACTCACCTCTACTATTTGAGGTAGAAAAAATTCTAATATTTTTGGTGCGTTTATATGCTTTTGCTTGAGGTTAAGTTCATCTAAGCTTTAACAATAATACCCATGCGATTTATGAGCATTAGAAGTGATATTTATGCGTTTTTATGTATGGATTTTGTCTTGGTAGATTTATTTGATGAGTGGGTTTATAGTTTTTACAATGGTGGTTAGCTAAGTGGTAAAGATTTGGGGGTTTTGGATTTTTAATATGAAATAAATGGTGAATATAATTTTTATTGATTATTTGGAGCTAATTAACTATTCAAATCATTTGTCTTGGAGGATATTATGATATTTGGTATCATGGGTCTCTTGTTGATGTGGTGTAAATCTTGTGGGAAGTATTTAGAAGGTGTTGAGGTTTCGATGTTAGAGGTAATACCTTGAATGGGTTAATTTTATAAATTGAAGTCTATGCCTTGTGAATGAATTGGTTGAAAAACTTTGGAAGTGGAAAATATTTTTGTGAGGCTAAATACTAGGCTTGCCTAATCAAGATGCTTATTTGACAATTTCTATTTTGTAGGTAGATACAATTTCAAGCTTTATGCTTACTGTGATAAATTTGCCAAATATTGTTTAGGTTCCAGCTAATCTCCTTTGGAGCTTGGAGAGTTAAGCTTTTTGAGGGTTGCAAGGTAAGTAGCTTTTTAATGGGATATTTTTGAAAATAACCATGTTGCATAAAGCATTGTTTTTGGGTTAAACACATTTTGGGAAATTGTTTATGGAAACTATATTTTCCTAGAAAGCTTTATGTTGTAATTTTTAATGTATGTGATTATTTGTGAAAAGGGCATCATATTTGGTGATGTATATGGCGAAATGCATGATTTGTTGGCATGGAAAAGATAAGCATCTTTTATAAAATTCTTGGGAATGGATTTTATGAATTTATTGCATTATTTGTAAATTCTAAAGATGCTTTATCTCAGCTTGTATTATTTGGGAAATTTATGCAAAATATTTATGACAAGAAATAGTTTAGAGGACTTTGAGAATATTGTGGCTATTTGGTTATTGAAATATTTTATGAAACTACTTGGAAGTGAACTGTATATTCCAAATAAATTAACTTGTGAACTTTTGACATGGTTTTTCTCATTGTGCCATGATATTGGTGATTACCCCGTCTATGTGATGACCCTATCTATGTGACGACCCCGTTTGTGAGTCTGTGTGATGACCTTGTCATGTGGCATTGGGTGAGGTTTCTGGATTTGATATGGTATTGAATATTTTATGGCTCACAATGAATAATATGTAGTTTCATGGTTACTTTGGGAAGCTTGGTGCTCCAATATGCCTATCATTCTTGTCATGATGTTAAGGAAATTTATTTTGCAGAATTCAAATGGAAATTCCCAAATTTTAGCTTGTTTGTAAAATGTTCATTATCATGAAACTTGCATTTCTCCCACCCCCATTATTTATGCTACTTACTGAATTCTTTCTCATTCCATTATTTTACAAACTTTTCAGAGTAGGCAACTATCGTTTTGTGACAGCTGTTTGGTGGCTAGCAATAGTTAGACTAACTGCTGATGGAGGCTGACTTTTGTGATGGAGATAATTGATGATGTATAACTTAGAATAGGCTTGACCCAATTCTTTTGTATCTAATAGTGGTTATGCCTTTATTTCCAGTATTGGGACAAGTTGATGATATGTAATTATTTATTTAGACCTCCATTTTTTTATGACCAATGGTCATTGTATTTATTGCATAGAGCTCTAACTTACTTTGGGAGTATATTTAATGGAATTATTATGATAATTCTTGATGTTAGTACTTGATATGATTTTATTTGGATTGAATTTCCAAAAGGAACAAAATCTACAGGTACCTTTGAGATCTTTTTCTCATGCTTTAGACCCTTTTGGGTTTGGGGCATGACAGTTATGGTATTAAAGCTTAGGTTATGATTCTGTAGACTTTTGAAAATACGAATTGATTTTGTTCTAAGTCAGCGCGTTAGGGGTTCGATGAATTCTTTATTTTGTACCTTTGTTTTAGCTTCCACTTTCTATTCCTTTTTCCTTATCTATCTTTTCTATGCTAACCTCTATGTAGCCTTGTGATTTACTTGCTTGTTTCTTGGGTATAGGTATAAGTACCTTGGTACACTATGCCTCCTAAAAAGAAAGCACGTAAAGTAAGGCATGTGGATGAGGTTACAGCTTCTAAGCATGGCCATAGGCAACGCCAAGAGTGTGAGAGATCTGTCACTTCTGATCATGGTGAGATTGATGAGGTGGTAGTGGCAGACAGGATTTATGCTAGGATTACTAGAGCAGTCCAGGGTGGTGAATGTAGGAAGGAGGGTTGCTCTTTTGGGGAGTTCCATAAGCAAAACCCTCCAACTTTTGATGGGGAGCCTGATCCTATGGCAACAGAGAATTGGCTGCTAAAGATGGAAAAATTACTGAGAGCCCTTGAATGCATTGATGCTCAGAAGGCGGTGTATGCCACTTTTGCCCTTTAGGGTTCTGCTGAGAGATGGTGGTCAGGCACTAAGCAATTGTTAAGGATGGAGTTAGGAGGGGACACTCCTATTACTTGGGAGAAGTTTAAGGAAGTTTTTAATGGGACATACTTCCCCAATGTAGTAAGGGACCGTAAGGCAAGAGAATTTTTTATTTGGTTCAGGGGACTATGACAGTGGAGGAGTATGCTGCTAAGTTTGTTGAGCTTTCTCACTTTGCTCCTTATTTGACTCCAGATGAGCCCAAGAAAGTAAGTAAATTTCATAAAGGTCTTAATGATAGGATTCGCCCCCACATTATAGCTTCTGGAATGGGCACTTTTACTAAGACTGTGAAGCGGGCAATGAGTCTTGAAGAAGACTTTAAGTGCAACCTTGGCTCCAAGAATGATGAAAAGAAGCAAGAACCCTCTGGTTTTCAACATGGAGAGGATCAGGGGAAAAATTTCATGAAGGAGTTCTTTAAGAAGTCGGGTAATGGGGATCGTTCTAATGGGCAAGACAAAGGTGCCTTTCCTCAGTCAAGTGGAAAGAAGCCTTGCTCCTGTTGTGATAGATTTCATAATGATTATGCTTGTGGATGAGTTAAGTTATGCTACAATTGTAAGAAACCAGGTCACTTTGCTAAAGAATGCCCTGCATTGACTGCTCAAGATGCTCAGGCCACGAATACAGTGGTGACAGGTATACTTCCTTTGTTCTCCACAAATATTAGAGTTCTTTTAATATTGGTTCCATGCATTATTTTTTTCCTAGTGCTTTACTAAATGTTGTGACAAGAGCTTCGAACTACTTGATTTTAAGTTATTAGCTTCTACCCCAATTGGTGATATTATATGGAATAGTTTCATGCTCAAGTCTTGTCTCTTTTATCGGGGGTAGAGAGTTATTAGCTAAATGGTGTTGCTAGATAATCATGATTTTTATGTTATCCTAGGCATGGATCGGTTGGCTTCTCGTTATGCTTGTAAGAATATTTAGGGAGAATGATGGGTCTATGAGGTTATGTACCAACTACTGTGATCTAAATTGAGTTACCATTAAGAGTACATATCCCTTGCTTTGTGTTGATGGCTTGTTGGGCTAGTTGCAAAGAACACAAGTATTTTCTAAGATTGATCTTGTTTTGGTTACCGCTAGTCAAAAATTTGGGAAATACCAATGATAGCCTTTTGGGCTAGGTATGGTCATTATGAGTTCTTAATGACGCTATTTGGATTAATTAATGCCCCTACTACCTCTAAGGATTTGATGAATGTGGCATTTCATGATTAACTAGATAATTTTATCATTGTGTTCATTGATAATATTTTGACTTATTTTGAGAGTCTAGAAGAGATGAGGAACACTTGAGGATTATTAATAGAAAATAATATTACTAAGAGAAAGTAAGTGGTTGGTTAAATTGAGGAAGTGTGAATTTTGGTTGGATCAAGTAGTGTTGTTAAGTTATGTGATCTCTAAGGATGGAATTACATTGGATCTTAGTAGGATGTAAGAATCATGAGAAAGATTTCCCCACATGACTTGGAGTTAGTTGCAATTGTGTTTGTTTGAAAATTTGGAGCCATGATTTGTTTGAAAGATATGATATTTGTATGGATCATAAAAGTTTAGAGTATCTATTTAACCGGAATGAGCTAAATATGGGACAATGGAGATGGCTTAAATTGTTTAAGGACTATGATTGCTCCATTAATTGTCTCCTTCGTAAGGCTATGTCATTGTTGGTGCGCTTAGTAGAAAGTCTCCGGTTATTTTTTTTAGCTGCTTTGCATACAACCTAAAGGAAAATATTATTGATCTAGAAAGGTTGAGAATTGAGGTTGTATAGGCCATTTAGAGGCCTACTTGGCTAGTTGAGAGTTCAACCAACTCTAGTAAAGAAAATTAAATTGTTGCAAGGCAATGACTCTTATTTGATATAGGTAAGGTGCATAATGGAAAGAGATCTAAGGTTACTATGTAAAATTTCGGGGACGAAATATTTATAAGAGGGGAAGAATGTAACGTCCCAGTCAAAGTTTAAAAAAAAAAAAAAAAAAAAAGGAGGAGGGATTAGACTTTATGGTCAAACATGCCCCACCTACCCATTTGTTCCCACCACACATCCTTAAAAATATCTCCCTCACACTTTGGCCGGCTCTACCTCTCACTTTGCTCTCTTTTATCTTCTTTTCACACAACACTCTTCTTTCACTCTCATCCTCTCCCGCCGGTACACTCCACATCACCTCCACCATTTTCGGGCTAGATCACCGAAAAACTCCATAAGAAAATGATAAGACTCACTCACCTCTACTATTTGAGGTAAAAAAAAATTTCTAATATTTTTGGTGGGTTCATATGCCTTTGCTTGAGGTTAAGTTTATCTAAGCTTTAACAATAATACTCATGCGATTTATGAGCATTAGAAGTGATATTTATGCATTTTTATGTATGGATTTTGTCTTGGTAGATTTATTTGATGAGTGGGTTTATAGTTTTTACAATGGTGGTTAGCTAAGTGGTAAAGATTTGGGGGTTTTGGATTTTTAATGTGAAATAAATGGTGAATATAATTTTTATTGATTATTTGGAGCTAATTAACTATTCAAATCATTTTTCTTGGAGGATATTATGATATTTGGTATTATGGGTCTCTTGTTGATGTGGTGTAAATCTTGTGGGAAGTACTTAGAAGGTGTTGAGGTTTCGATGTTAGAGATAATACCTTTAATGGGTTAATTTTATAAATTGGAGTCTATGCCTTGTGAATGAATTGGTTGAAAAACTTTGGAAGTGGAAAATATTTTTGTGAGGCTAAATACTAGGCTTGCCTAATCAAGGTGCTTATTTGACAATTTCTATTTTGTAGGTAGATACAATTTCAAGCTTTATGCTTATTGTGATAAATTTGCCTAATATTGTTTAGGTTCTAGCTAATCTCCTTTGGAGCTTGGAGAGTTAAGCTTTTTGAGGGTTGCAAGGTAAGTAACTTTTTAATGGAATATTTTTGAAAATAACCATGTTGCATAAAGCATTGTTTTTGAGTTAAACACATTTTGGGAAATTGTTTATGGAAACTATATTTTCCTAGAAAGCTTTATGTTGTAATTTTTAATATATGTGATTATTTGTGAAAAGGGCATCATATTTGGTGATGTATATGGCGAAATGCATGATTTGTTGGCATGGAAAAGATAGGCATCTTTTATAAAATTCTTGGGAATGGATTTTATGAATTTATTGCATTATTTGTAAATTCTAAAGATGTTTTATCTTAGCTTGTATTATTTGGGAAATTTATGCAAAATATTTATGACAAGAAATAGTTTAGAGGACTTTGAGAATATTATGGCTATTTGGTTATTGAAATATTTTATAAAACTACTTGGAAGTGAACTGTGTATTTCAAATACATTAACTTATGAGCTTTTGACATGGTTTTGTCATTGTGCCATGATATTGGTGATTACCCCATCTGTATGACGACTCGTCTGCGTGACGACCCCGTCTGTGTGACTACCCCGTCTACGTGACGACCTTGTCATATGGCCTTGGGTGAGGTTTCTGGATTTGAAATGGTATTGAATATTTTATGGCTCACAATAAATAATATGTAGTTTCATTGTTACTTTGGAAAGCTTGGTGGTCCAATATGCCTATCATTCTTGTCATTATGTTAAGGAAATTTATTTTGCATAATTCAAATGAAAATTCCCAAATTTTAGCATGTTTGTAAAATGTTCATTATCATGAAACTTGCATTTCCCTCATGCCTATTAATTATGCTACTTACTGGGCTCTGTCTCATTCTATTATTTTACAAACTTTTCAGAGTAGGCAACTATTGTTTTGAGATAGCTGTTAAGTGGCTAGCAGTAGTTAGACTAACTGCTGATGGAGGCTAACTTTTGTGATGGAGATACTTGACGATGTATAACTTAGAATAGACTTGACCTAATTCTTTTGTATCTAATGGTGGTTATGCATTTATTGCCACTATTGGGACAAGTTGATGATATATAATTATTTATTTAAACCTCTATTCTTTTGTGACCAATGGTCATTGTATTTATTGCATAAAGCTCTTGCTTACTTTGGGAGTATATTTAATGGGATTATTATGATAATTCTTGATGTTAGTACTTGATATAATTTTATTTGGATTGAATTGCCAAAAGGAACAAAATCTACAGGTACTTTTGAGATGCTTTTCTCATGCTTTAGACCCTTTTGGGTTCAGGGTGTGACAGCCCATGTCACATATCCCTTACCTGAAAACAAAAGACGTGAGAGATGTGTACTAGAGGAGCTCAAGTGTCCATGTTCTCATTCTCGTCACCTAAATGAAATACCAAAACTTATTATTTATAAACTCTTTCTAAGTATTTAAACTTATACATGAATCATAACCTAACTCTCAAACTCAAGAAAATCTTAATTCTCATCACACGGAGTTTCCCCAAACAAACAAAGTACATTCATCAAACACATTACATACCAAAACATAGAGAAACCAAGGTATAAAAATTCATCTATGATCTAGACATACCAAAAGATTAGCATATTAAATTATAGCTCAAAACATTCACCCTAACTTCAAAATTAAATCCACAAAGTAAGGTGTATCATATGTTGTTCACTGCTAATTTCAACAGCATATGCCCCATTTGTAAAATAAAATGGGTTGTCCATACACATCCAACTGTCATGTAATTTTACAAAACTACTCCCCTGGATGTCTAGTATATACCATAACAATTTCAAAGTCAAAGCATAAAACCATGATTTATTACAAATCATACAAGGCAGCATGCTCAAATCTGTCCTGACAGAATTTCTTTCAACTTAAAAAGTAAACCATTATTTTTATATTCATCCAAATGCTGTGAGACCACTTCCATAACAACCATGTGTGTCTTAGAATTCATAAAAACTACTCCTAGCATCCTAATTCATAGAAAATGATTTAATACATATTTTTCTTGTTGTAGACATCAAATCTGTCACAGTGACAGCTTCAGTACTTGTTCTTACAAAATCATCAACTAATAGCAATAGGCCGTCATTTTATTTAGATATTTTTATACCTATACTATACATATTAAAATACGTTAATAAGCATCCAAATGACCATAATATCATCAATCTTTCAAATTACTAAAACAAAATCAGAAGTTCATCTTCTAAAATCAGAATACAGAATACAGAAGGGAAAATAAACAAAACAATTATACTATCAAAATACCCAAAATAAGATATAGTTTTATCTACTTACCCACAACCTTTGAAGCTAAACTTTAGTAAGAGTTTGATTTCTTCTTATAGAGAGATATATATGATTTTCGGTGAAAGAGAAGGAGGGCTGTTGTGAGATGGTCTTGCCATGTAAGAACAAAGGAAGAAGAAAGAAATAAAAACAAAGAAAAGGAATAGAGAAAGAAGAAAAGGAGATGAACTTTCTGATGCAGCCAAGAGAAGATAAGGAAAATGGACTTTGTGGTGGGGCACGTGTAATGCTAAGGGAAAAGGTTTGGTGAGTCAACCTTTAACTTTTAAAAATTTACTCCCCCCCCCCCCCCCCCCTTTTATAAGCATATATTCTAGAAAAGCCCAAACAACAAAATGACTTACATATAAACCCTTATCTTTATAAATTCCTTTCCATAACATTAAAAAGAGTATATATGTTTTATAATATCACAATATCAAAGCTTTATACACTTAAATTAATTAAGATAATAACAAGCATATAAACCCATAAAATTAATAATACAATTAGGTTGGGGTGTTACAGTAAATAGCCAGGCTTAATTGATAAATCTCATGCCAAAGGTTACGCCTATCCATGGCCGGACCTCTCTTCTTGGCCAGCTTTTGCTTAAGGCCAAATGGTGGAGAGTTCTGCTTACTTTGATACAAGATCTCCCTATGCTGAGGAGATGGCTAGAAAGCCTTATCCCGTTAACTACACCCTTCTATTTTTCCAAAATATGATGGCATGATTGGGAATGCCAGAGAGCATATCAGGAGGTATATAGATGCTCTAACCGCTCACTCTCATGACCAAGAGTTAAGACTTAAGGAGTTTTTTAAATCCTTGGATGGTCGAGGTTTTACTTGGTATACCAACCTTTTACCAAGGTCATTTCTTAGTTGGAATGATATGGCTACTCAGTTTATGAAAAAGTTCTCTGCTTTGGATGAAAGGCTTACTTTACCAGATCTGCAACAAGAGAGGTAAAGAATCTCCAAGGGGTTACTGGACTACATTCGTAGGTTCAGAGACCTTTTGTTGATATGCTATAATCCTGTGGAGGAAGAAAGATTGGTGGATATTTGTATTGCTGGTATGTCGTTTGAATACCACCCTTATTTGGATAACTTGCAAATCCTTAGCTTCATAAGACTAGTGAAGGCTACTAGAAGAATCAGTATGTCAATGAAGAAACCTTCCAAGAGCTCGACTTCACAAACCATAGTTGCTCCTAAACAATCTTGGAAGCAAGAGAGCAAAAAGATAGAGGCAGTTGTGGTAGAAGAGACAAAGAAGGTTACCAAAGGCAGGAAAAGGGAGAGAAGGGGTATTCCTCCTCCTTTTTCTATCTTAGCAAAAAAGCTGTATAGCATCCTAGATGCTTGGGTGAAGGATGGTGTAGTGGTCTTGCTTGAATGCAAACATGAGCCAACAAAGGAGGAAAAGTGAGGTGCGTTTTACTGTAGGCATCATAGAAGGAGTGACCACCACACCATAAATTGCTATGCTCGAAGAAATATATTCCTTGAGAAGGTGGCTAAGGGTGATTTAGTCATCAAAAATGGAAAGCGTGTAGACCAAAGGATGCACATACCTGAGATAGCTATGAAATCTTTCATAGGCTATGAAGACCTTATGAAAGATAAAGCTGTGTGCGCAGCCAATAGTAGTTCTACACCTCCACCTATGCAGGATGAAGAGATTGCATTGAGAATCCAGCAAAATGATAAAGTTCATTCCTTTCTTGAAGGGATAGGCCTCAAACCATAAGCTAGGAGAGAAGCAACACAAACCTTGCCCCGGGTGGTAAAGAGAAGCGAGGAAGTGGCTGCTTCTAAAGGAAGTGTATTGTAGATAGCTTATCAAGAAACCAAGAAGTCAGTGACTTTCTCCTCAAAGGGCTTTGCCAACCGAGCTATTAATGGCGACAGACCCTTATAGTTATTGGCTTCCTAGGAGACTCCCAAATCAAAATGGCCTTAATGAATACTAGTGCTTCAACCAACATTTTGCCCCTCCCAACGCTGGATGCCTTAGGTATTCCACAAGAGAGGCTCATCCCAGAGCCGCTCCAGGTGTCAGGGATAAGAGCATCACAGAAGCACACCTTTGGGCATGTGTCCTTAGATTTGAGGGTGGAGCCTATCAGGGCATGTACTCTTATGCATGTGATGAATAGTGATACTTCATACCATCTCATTTTAGGTTGCCCTTGGCTCAAGGCACACAAAGCTATAGCATCCACATATCATCAATGTGTGAAGGTTGTCTAGAAAGGCAGGTCCATGACCATCGAGGCTACTAGAATGCCTTATGATAGAGCAAAACTTCACCATGCAGAGGCAGCCCTGTACCAGGAGTTCAAACCTGAGGAAAAGAACATGATCCTCCCTTTCAACACCATTGTATTAGAGAGGGAAGAGGAAGATGATGGTGAAGTAGTGGAACCTGACAGGCCTTTTAATATAAGAAAGATCACCAGGCCTGATGGCAAGGTGGTCTACAAGTTCTGAATGTTATAGGAAAGGGGTTGGGAGAATGGTGGGCCTAACCCCTTTAACCATACTCAACAACCAAAAAGGGTGCATGTAGTTGAAGAACCCTTGAGAGAAGCCCCTGAATGTATGAACAACGTTGTCAAGAATGTTCAAGAAGAACTCGTTGAGGTCAGTCTCAATGATGAAGGAGAAGAAAGGATGGTCAAGATAAGCAAAATTCTACCAGAGGAAGAAAAGAAAAGGTTGATAGCTTTGTTAAAGGAATACAAAGATTTTTTGCTTGGAAGTATGAAGAAATGCCAAGTTTGGACCCCAAGCTGGTAACACATGAGCTGAATATTGATCCCAAGGCCAAGCCTGTGAAACAACCAGCTAGGAAGTATCGCTTAGATTTTGAAGAAAAGATCAAGGTCGAAGTGGGCAAGCTTTTAAAAGTAGGGTTTATAGAAGAAATCAAATTCCCAAAATGTTTAGCCAATATAGTTCTTGTGAAGAATAAAGGTGGGCAGATAAGGATTTGTGTGGACTTCAGAGATCTTAACAAGACTTGCTCTAAAGATGAGTTCCCGCTACCCAAGGATTTCTGTGGGTTTCATGATTTTCATATTTGTTTATAACTCTAACATTCCATTTTTGCCCTTCAAGTATTACCCAAAATTCCTTGTTTGTCATGGAGGTTCCCGTTGGCTTCTTGGCCAAGCTATGGAGCTTCGTCTCCTTCCTGCCATTTTTATTTTTGCTCTTCGTCCTTGGCCTCCGCAAAGGTATCTATTATTTAAAACCTTTGATTTTCTTAATTTCTCTATCTTTTTGGTTGCTTTGGTTCAGTAGTAATTCACATACCCAATAGTTTTGTATGTGAAGTTGTGAACTGATGCAATAGAAGCTTATACCAGTATGTCTATGAAGGATTAGGTGTAGTCTAGTTTGGTTTAGAGGAAAAAACTGCCTTTATTAAGTGGGGTAAAAAACGTGAGAATTTTTTCAAAAAGTCTAAAGTGTTAGAAAAATGTGAATTTTTTTTTTTTTTTTTTAATTTAATGTGGGAAATGGAGATTTGAACCCTAGATGTAATCTTTGTAAAAAGCAGGAGGTGCTAACCATTTAAGTTGCAAAGATTTTGGGTGAATTGAATCATTTTAATGTAACAGATATAAACAAACAGAATTAATTACCACATAATTATATATACAAAAGAACCTTTATTGCTAAAACATGCATATGTAAAAACACACACGAGTATTATTAGAAAAGATATAACATAGCCCTGAGACTATATTAGAATGGTTAAAATAGAGAACACATGGAACTAACTTGATCCATAGTGCACAGTGGAATCTCCTCGACTCTAGCTTTATTATAGTACATCCATTGAAAGATTAAATACAACAAAATACCTAAACTAAAAGTAGGATCAAGATTGTCCTGCTTGTACCCCCAACAAAATACAACAAGACTTGCAGGTTTATTTTGCTTACATTCATGGTTAAGAGTAGGACAACAAAATTTCCTAACTTATTCCTTATTTTGCTTACACTCAAGGTAAGAGTAGGACGACAACAATTTCCTAAATTAATGAGGGTAATTTTGCAAACTTCTACTTTATTTTTACAGGAGAAACTTGTACCTTTCTAACTAAAAATCAATACATTAAATGGTATTTTTTTTTAAAGTTGAATTTTCTAAATATAACGAATACTATGAGATGGGAGGGAGGTAATACGATTTTGAATTCCCTAATAATATGGAAAGCAAAATATACATTTGACTTCATATAATACTATAGCAATGTCCATTTTTTCACAACTGCTGAAATTGTCTGTTGTAATTTGGACTTTCACCTTGGTCTACCACCTAAGTTAATGGACATCCCCATGTACCAACTATAACAAATTATATCAACATATGTGAAAACTATTGTAAATAATATAGATATATCCGACATTATCTTAGACACTTCAAAACAATTAGCACCTCTCACGAGATCAATGACAGTGTCACTTGTTTGATTATCATTACCAGGCAACCAGAGAAATAAACTTGTTTTTTTTTTTTTTTTTAAATATATATATAGCTTATACATTATGTTGGACACCTTATAACAACTAGCAAGTGTCAAATCCTTTGAAATCCTCACATCATCAATGACAGGCAATTATTTGATTGTCGTTGAATAATGTTAGAGACAAACCCAACTACAAACCCGAATTCACAACATGCCTAAGTGTCATGCCCTTAAATTTTTTTTCCAGCAAGTTATCAGGCATTTGAGAAGTATTTTCCTTGAGACAGAACTTGAATGTGAAGCAGCTTTTGAGAGGGAATTTTCCGTCGCAACGAACGGCACCACCTCTCTTATTGATGTAGCCCGGGTAGTCAGTCGCATTAAAGTCCACCTTCTCTTTCAAATATAAATCTGCTCTCTCTGCAAGCTCCTCGATCTTCCACCTATTATATGGACAATCATCTCTGTGCGCAACATGCACTTCCCCACTTCTGGTTAGCATATAACGGGCGCTGTTGAAAAATGCTTGTAACAGATTTCTGTGCATTCTACATCAATTGAAACCCAAAATCCCAAAGACAACTTATCAAATTTATCAATGGTAGAATATGAATATTTCACACTATGGTCACCACAAAAATAAGAAAATGATTTATTTAAATTAAATTAAATCCCAAATGCCACTGCACCATTTTGGTTCATCTGTTAGAAAAAAGTGGAACAATAACTCAAAAACTGTGCAGATTTAAGAACTCTTGAATAAAAGAATAAAAACTAATAAGATTATGTACATTGCAAATTTAATTCCTGATGATTGAAGAACTGAAGATGTACAACTAACATGTGTAAGAGAAGAAATTGGGTGCATATAGAAAAAAGTACGTTGTATTTTCACACTTACTCTATGAGCAAACGGTCTGTTTCATTAAGCCCACAATGGCCTGCATGAGGAAAGTTGAAGATGATCACGTCAAATTTCATGGACATTAAGCTGGGATTTTGGTTCATGTCACATACATTAATTTCATACAGCACCAAACACCCTCTTCTTTTCAATTCCGCCAAGTGTGGTCCAGAGCTCTGATGCTTTCTCCTTAAAGCATCTGAAAGAATCAAATTAAAACAAATAAATTACTATTATTTATGATCAGTACTATGAGGCAGATTAAGTGGACTTAATCTTCATCCGTCAAATTAAAACTAATGTCGGTTTTACCTTTAGAATGAAGACAAGTTGCAACCATGTTTGTGGCAGAGCCAAATGCTTTAGCTAAACAAGCAGAAAATGAAAAGTTTCCTTCACCAACCAACAATATTTTCTGAGAGCTGGAGTAGTGCTGTATCTTTTTCTCTTTTTTCCTACCCATTGTATACTTATATCAATCTCTCCCTCCCTCAAATTTGCTTATACTTATAATCCATGGATAATGTGTATGTGCCCATTACCGATGAAAATGGTACAGAATCCTGCGCAAAACCAGATATCAAGGATGGAATATGAAGAGTCAATTAGACGTTCAATTTTGATATTTATTACAGTAATTGGAGAGTAATTAATTACTACTATACTAATACAGTACTCTGTCTCTGTACACACCAAGCATAGGAGTGTATTTGAACTTGGATTAGTGTATGAGAAGTGTTCCATCCAAAAAATTTTCACAATATTTTCACAACAATTAAGTGGTTAGTTGTTATAAGTTCAAATTTGAATCTACTGCTGAGATTACTTTTTTTTCCTCAATAATAACAAGTAATAACTTGTCAATTTAAAATTTATTATAAAAATATTGTAAACATAACATTCCTCATTAGCGTTGTACCTAACATTTTTCGTTAGTGTATTACGTTATAGCAGCACAAGCAGCGTTCAAGTATAACTTGTGTGGCACACAATGCATCAATTTAATAAAGTTTTAAGTGCTTGAATTACGGAAACCCCAACTCCAAGTACGGACCTTCCTGAATTGCTTGATTTACAGCGTTTGAGTTGCACGAAGCTACCTTTAAAGTGAAGTTTTATTATTATTATTTTGACAAATATGGTAAAATTTGAATTTATAGGATTCTTTACATGTATAATAATTATTCTTATACTAAAACATCAATTAATTGATTTATTGATTTTTTTAGCGTGGACTGAATTTGATCTTAGATCTGTATTCAACAAGAATAGACTTTACTAATTGACCTAATACATATTCTAAATATTAGTTTTTTTTCCCTTTTATCTTTTTTCGCATAGAAGATTATGGTCATTTTATAGCATCTTAATTATGTCATCCAATGTTTTATTTAAGACAAATTTAACACTTTTATCACTGTGTTGTCAGGTATGCTTTCTAGTCAAATAAAGCCTTTTGTGAACAAATAATACTTTTAACAACTTTAGTTAAGTGACAGCACATTTTAAATATTCAGGAAAATATATTCTAAAAGTTCTACGACTCGATGAAAATTAATCAAATTAGGCGAAATCTAGAAGTTGTATTACTATATATAAGGTTTGACAAGTTTGACCATAAATTCCAACCATCCGATCGAAGAAAATGTTGGATCAATGCATAGATTTTTCGATTTACTTTAAAATGTGTGTTCATTTGCAAAAACTAGCTCTAAAACAAAGTGAGATATCACGAAAATATGAAAAATTTCACAGCTTGAAACTTTTTCTCCCCTCCGAAGTATTGGAAAGATTGACAGTGGTAAAATAATGTTGTATTTCTACGAGTCAAGTATGACTAGAAAGAAGAAGACACATCTCACCTCGTTGACTCATTGTATTCTCTCTCGTCTATCACTACTGTGTCTTATTCGTCGACCATGGTTGTTTCTTCTTGGTCGGCCTTTACTGTGTCTTCTTGGTCAACCACCTGTTTCTTCGTTAACTGCATATCATCTTCTTCGTGAGCTACTAGTGCTGCTGCTGCTACTTCTTTTTCTTTTTGTCAAGCTTTAACTTTTAGACTTTTGTTTCCAAACCTTGGGTTGGTTCCAGCACCTTTGAATGACATTTCTTACTTTTCTTTTTTCTTTTTTTTTTCTTTTTAATATGTCACTTCGCTTCTTTTGTTTGCTTGAGTCAACCAGATAAGATGGAAAGGTCAGGTCATGGGTGTAAGTAATTACTAGGTGGGAAGATTTTTTTTTTGTACAATTTTTACTTTTTAACTCATCTTTTTGTGGTTTAGAGTGTACACCGTAATATTTTATTCTCTAATGCATGCTTGTTTTGGTGATGTTTTTAAATTATATCCATTATTTTTTTTTTTTTGTTAGAATAAGAATATTTACGTGGAACTATTTGAGACTATAAGAAGTTATTTTATTTATTTTACTTATTCATTTTACAAAATATTCAGTATCAATAGATCTATTTTAACTTTTAACATAATAAAATAATATAAATATCACAATAAAATAATATATCTACTACAATAGCAATGTGAACGTACAAATATATATATATATATATATATATAAGAAAAGAAAAAATATAAGAATAAAAGAACCATAGCCGTGTGAACTCACAAATAATAGTAGTGTGAACACAGAAGAAGAGAAATAAAAATAAAAGAAAGAATAAAAATGAGTAAAATAATCAAAAGAAGTCTGAACACACAAAAGAAAAAAAAAATTACAAGCCAAAATATATATATATATATATATATATATATAAGAAAAGAAAAAATAAAAGAATAAAAGAACCATAGCCGTGTGAACTCACAAATAATAGTAGTGTGAACGCAGAAGAAGAGAAATAAAAATAAAAAAGAGAATAATAATGAGTAAAATAATCAAAAGAAGTCTAAACACACAAAAGGAAAAAAAAATTACAAGCCAAAAGTAGCTGTGCACGGTAATTGTGGCGCCAAAAAATATAGCTTTGACTCTACTATTGTAAGGCACATTTTGGTATTTGGTGGTGCTAAAAATAACAATATAGCTATTTAGCATCACCAATGTAGATGCTCTAATGGGTCAAGGTAAATAGTTTTTTTTTAAAATAAATATGATTAAGATTTAATGAAGAAGTAATTAAGGGTTTATTCACATTAAAAAAAGTAATGAAGGGTTTATATTTTTAAAAACTCTTAATAATTTATTATGATTTTCTAATTGAATATATATATATATATATATATAGTGATAATTTCGAAATAATACACTGGTATTGACCGGTACCGAAACATATGGTTTCCTTAACTAAATCGAAACAGCCTCATAAAACAAAATTAACTCCTTTGATTATACGTTACTATTTTAGACTTAATACACACACACCAAAATATATATATATATATATATATATATATATATATATGCCTCTCCCAAAGATAAATTTCTGGCTCTACCACTACTTGAAGAAGAGCCTATTCTAGGAAATAAGGACTCTATGCATGTTTAGCTAACAAGTAAGCAAACTTAGGATCTGCTTGGCATTCACTTATTTTGTTGAAACTGAAAATTTTTTTGCTGAAAGTACTGTAAATAAAAGTAAAAGTTAGCTGAAATAGTACAGTGAGGCCCATGAATAATACCAAAAAGTACAGTGTGGCCATAAATAATAAAAAAAATAAGCTAAATAATAAAATAAATTAACAAAAATAATTTTTGCCAAACACACACTTATTGTCATTCCTACGAACATGAGAAAATACAACATTGCAGAACTAATAGGAAGCAACTTGCACCCCATAAATCAAAATGATAAATTTGGTTTTGATGGGATAAACAAGAGGTAAAACTCCGAGGAATAAGACCTCCGTGAAATTGAAGTGATTATGGTCAAGGTAAAGCACAACCAGAAACTTGATGTTGAAAGATTTCCAAAAACACCTCATTCACGCAATTAATCTCGGGAACACCTCAAAGTAAGTGCAAGAATATGGAAAGTATATTGTTCTCAAAGTGAACCAATCGGGATGCTCACTTTGAGCGCAATGTTACCAAAATCCACGAATAATTGATCCGAAATGTGGGAACTTTTTAACACTAAGGTATCCACTAGTCTAGCTTTTGTTTCTTTACTTTTACTTTGTTCGTACAGAGGATAGGATGCCAAAGTAATGAGAGAAGCCAGCCACAACCACTTTGCAATCCAACCTTTTCGTACAGAGGAAATGGAGGTTCCTGTTGGGTTCTTTGGCAAGCAAGGAGCTTCCTTTCTTTCCTTTCTTTTTCTTTCTTTCTGGTCGCTTTGGTGTGCGTGATTGCATGAACTTCGGTTTCTTTACCTTTGTATGAACTTCGGTTTCTTTACCTTTGTATGTGAACTGATGCATTAGAACTTAGAAATATAGATAAAACTTAGATATAGTACCTTAGGTTCTGTTCTTTAAGTTTTCCTTTTAAGATTTAGCCATGTGGGCTCTTAACTAAAAAATACATTTTTATTCTATAAGAAAAAATCCACATGACATATTCTTAGGAGAAGAACCTAAGTAACAACATCTAAGTAGTGTACAGAAGTCTTGCCCAAGAGTATATACTAATATATATACCACTATGTCTAATGTAGGACTTCGTTTGGTATAAGTAAACAGAATCAATCACAACATAATCAAATATACAAAAGAGCTTTCGCTGCTGAAATGTGCATCTGCAATTACACATACATGAGTAAGGACACAAGTTGAGTGCATTAGTTTCAACTTAATACACATTATAACTTTTTGTCTAGATTTGTATGTCTGTCTTTGTATTATCGAAAAGGCACATTATATGACTTATTCTCATGCTATGTATTAGTTATTAGTAATCAAATTCAATTGAATTTAGGTTTCTCAAATGATAAAAAATTCAATTGAATTTATCATTGGTCTTTTTTGCCACAAACTGAAATTAAGAAATTAAAGTAGATTCTTATTTTTCTTATTAATGTTTATATTTGACCAAATTTTGTATATCCATTTTCAACATTTATTCTAAATTAGAATTCTTGATTTCATTGAACATAATGAACATTATTTTACTTTCCTTATCTATATTAATAGTTAACATGATTTTTGCCTTAGTAATAAAAATAATTTAGGATTTTAAAAATCCTAGTAGTACCACTATGCAGACAAACTAACCCCAACTCATTGAAACCTAAACATAACCCTTAAGCTCGATCCTCTATTGACAATGCTAAAAAGGAAAATGAGAATGTCGTCATAGACAATAACATCCAATCTAAGTAAGAGCATCCACATACTAATCAAACACTAGGGTCTCGAAGAAAGACATCGTGGAAGGATCTAGAAGGTCGTGTCATTATGAACACCACTAGAGATTGTGTTGTGTCTTACCAAAGAGAAACACTTGCTAATGGTCAGTTGGAATTAAATGTATAGCCTACCTTGTCCATATTTTGTGACAAATGCAGCAGATCAACTTAGTATTTTTATTTGTTTAGCAAAAAAAAAAAACTTTGTATCTTTATTTGTGTTTGTGGCCAGCACATGGGCCTGCTCGGGGAACTTTAATGTTTACAAGTGTTTTCAACTCATTATGTAAACCCAAGTTTTGGGTCGATGGGTAACCCCAAATAGGTCCATTCTTTACCCTCCAAACCACTCATTCAATTTCCCATACCAATATCCTTAATAAGTCTAATAAGTCTTACGAGCCAGATTAAAAACCAAATTGACCAAGTGTTTGGTCAAATATTTGATTTTGTGATATCTTAATCGAGTCAAATATCATTTTAATACGTGATCGTCAAAATGAAGGTAATTTTTACCCTCTTTAAAATGGATCCACATTTGAGATTCTTATGATTTGAAGTAATAAACTTAATCAACTTAATTTGTATCAACTTAAGCAAACTAGATATGTGTTTAGATTCAAGTTTGCGTTTCTGCGTTTACAAATTTTGCATTTTCTACACTTTTTTTTTTTTTTAGCGCGAACAGTAACATCACATAGATTTACTGTGCAAGAGACAAAATTCACTGTTCACGGGTCCTATGGCACTATTCACACATTTAAAAATTATTTTGCTACAGTGTTTTCAGTTTCAGTTTTCAGTTTTAAGTTTCAACAAAAATAAATTGTATCCAAACGGACCCTAAATGTAAAATGATAATTTTTTATAATCCCCGTATTACAATTCAATTGGCAATTAGGGAAGATAAAATGGGACGTCAACAAGAGTGTAATGTTCATCTATCAAATGATTTCAAATCGAACATAATATCTTTCTTGACTCCATCTAACATCACAATACAAAGAATAGATAGAATAATAAAGTACATGACAAATCAATATATTTCAATATAATATTCAACACCCACGAGACAATGGATTTGGGTCAAAATACCCAAATTGACATAACCTTCATGACTCAAATATACGGTAATATAAAATTAGGTATCACAGTATCCCTAAGCAATATTATTATACACCTTAAAACAACACGATTTAAAATGAGAGACACTTGAAGTTTTCCATATATCAACCCTATGTTTTGGACCACTATGTCTTGGACCAATCCTGAGATTTCTCCAATTGTATCTGAAACCATAGCACACCTAGTATGACATACAACTCAATCAATAGACTGAATATAAGAATAAAAAATAAAAAATGTAGAAGAACATGTTCTACAATGACAAGTAGATGGTCAATTGTAAATGATGTATGTGATAATCGCTTAAAATTACACTGTTGTCTTAGTTTTTTTTTAGGTATTATCACATCTATTTTATATTTATTTTTACAATTACAGTTAAACATGTTAGTTTGAAATTTTGCTTTGAAATATACTCATTACATGTATTTTTCTATTTTAGGATATTAAAACTGATCAGTTAATCATGTAGACACGCAGCCAAGAGAGTCCGAGGGTGAAGATCAATCGAGGCATGGATTTTGAAGCATTACACAAGTCAAAAGGTGTGTAAAAATAAAAACAGCAAGAAAGAAATTCGTAAAATCCAAAATTGAAAAATGTCTGATTGATCTGATTCTTGTGGCCATGGAAAACATACTCGAAAAACTACAACTTTGTAGTTCACCATAAATTCAAAAATATCATTTTGGAGGTCAAAATTTATCTAGAAGTAGATGGTAAAAAAACAAAATCTAAAAATTAGGGGATTTCCCCTTTTTCTTGAGAGGGGGTGAGTTTTTAGAGGCACAAAAACCCTAGAACTTTTTACTTCATTTTTTTTTTTTTTTTTTTGTGCATCTTTTTATGGATTTATTTTGCATAACTATGTGTAGCTAAATCCCTAACTAGGGCTAGAGGTGAAGCCTAATATTTTTAACATGAGTTCTTGTGATTATCTATGTGCTTTCTATGAATTGATGATTGAATTTTGAGATTGATTTTACTATTTTGAACCATTGCATGTTGACAAGTTCTTAAGATTTAATCTGATTTTTAGATATATCGAATGTTTGAACTCATTGATTCGTTATGATTTAAAAATATATCGAATGCTTAATCTCCCTCAAAGCTTGCCAATTGAATTATTTGCTCAATCACTCATATTCAATCTATTCTACTCCTTGTTTGAGTGCTTAATTATTTTACCTTTTGATTAGGCGAGTTGACTCTCTACCCTAATTGAGTTAAAAATAATCCAAGGTCATATGACAAAATATTAGGTGGTGGATCTTTGAATCCCCAGTGTTTAATTTCTATTAAATTTATTTTACTATTTTCAATTGTATGATCATTCTCCAACATAATATCCAAACCTTAGTCCAGGTAGGTAATGGCATAATCTTAGGCTAATGTTTAAGATGGGTCCAAACCGAATGAGTGTATCCATGAAAAGGCACTGGTTGCTCAAAAGTAATTTTTTTTCGTGCCTGTGCATATACTTATCTAAAGAAAGATAGATAAAGGGTTTATAAAATTATTTACCTTATAAAAAATATGAGCTTCAGTATATGAGCGACAACTCATTGTTTTTTTAAATTTTTTTTTTTTTTTTTTTTTTTTTGGTAAACATTAAATTATTTTCATACCATTGAAGAAGACTGTCTCGAAAATCAAACTTATTATCCATATGCTTATAAATGCAAAAGAGTATCGCATCTTCAGTCTTGCGATACATTCTGTCTTGAGGAAACCTCTCATGCATGCAATCTTTAAAACTCCTAGTAACACACCCTACACTTTCTATGGGGTTTACTTGCATTTTCTTACATCTTTCAATTATTTCTTCAATGCAAGCAGACAATGTCATTTGGACCTTACCAAGTTTAAAAGAATAAGGGAGTGACATTGAATGAGAAGAGGGAAGGAATGTGAGAGGCCAAATCTTTAGCATGAACTGGAACAAGTATAAGGATAACCAAATCCATTATCACTATGTTAAATTTCCAAACCATCATTCTTCTCACACTTTAGAATTTACTTGTTTATTTATTTGAAAAAAAAAATTAAAAATAACAAGTAGAACTTAAACCCTTATGCCCTATTTATAGAATTTATGAATGAATTCTTAAAAAAAATTTATTCAAATAAGTGATGTTCAAGAATTGTGATTTTTAAATTTATAAGCATTTTAAAGTTATTTGACTTCAATTTTAAGTAATCCATTTTTATTATTATTATTATTAATTTTTTTTAAGTAAAAATTGTAGCCTATGGCCTTTGGATCATGTTTAAGTTAATTAATTGGCTTCCAGTTAAGTATTGTATTTTTCTTAGGGTCGTAAGTTATCAGAATAGTTTTTAGGTTAAAATGTATCTTTTTTTCAAAGTAAACTCGTTATAATGCATAATTAAATGAACATATGAGAAGGCATGACTCACAAATCAAAAAACAAATTGCATCAAAACACCCATTTTAAAGGATTTAGAAAAATATATTGGTTCGGAAAGCACAATAAACAAGTTATATTTATAATTTTTAAACCATCTACCTTTTTTTTTTATGGTTTAGATGGTTTTTTTAAACCATCTACCTACTCCTCATTTAAAGGATAATCTATATGGCTAAATTTATATGTTGTAGTAAGGATGCATTTGGATAGCTTTTTTTTTGCCAACTTATTTTATTATTTAGCTTATTTTTGCTATTATTCATGAGTCTCACTGCACTTTTTGGTACTATTCATGGATCCTACTATACTATTTTAGCTAACTTTTACCCTTATTTACAATACTTTTAGCAAAAAAAATTCAGTTTTAGCAAAATAAACGGATCCCAAATAGGCCCAACTATTCAATAACTTATGTTTATGGTAAAAGAAAACATTTTAAAATGAGTTGTGAAAATTATGATGTGACATTTAATTAGTAGGCAATAAAATAAACAAAGTCCATCAAATTATAATATCTGACTTCCAATGGTAATATTTATTTTAAATGAATTCTTAAACAAGACCAAAATCTGTGCAGTACAAAGTTTACCCTAAACAATGTTATTTTTATTTTTTATATGGAAAATTTTAAAATATGAGTGTTGGTGGAGAAAGATATAATTAATCAAGTGGCTTTCCATAGTAAAATAATGTCTACTGGTTACTATTTTTAGAGAGTGATTACGTAATTAGTTGATAATTTTGAGCAAGATCACCAAAAATATAATATCATTTGTAATATCTATGATAAACTTTAATTTTCTGCAATCATCATCCTAATTTGTGTTCTACTTCCTTTTTCCTCTCATGAAAGAAATTATTACTTGAACACAAAAACTGAGGAAACCCTAATTTAAATTGAAAAGTGAATTGAGACCAACTAAACGCTCCAAGCACCTTAAGGGTCTATTTGGGATTGTAGAGGTCCAAAATTTCACAAGAAAGCTCATTCCATGAAAAGTAAAAAAGGCCCTATTCGTGCAGCAAGAAGAATCGACATCAAGGCCTTATGTATGTTCAGATTTCTAGCAAAAAAGGCCATTAAAAAATCCAGGAAAATCCAGTGAAAGAACTAGGCCGGAATACCCAGAGGCTGCCAAAGGCTCGGGATCCTCAGGACGTGCAGCACAACTAAAGTGGGATTGAGACAGCTCAAAAAGGGTACCACGAAATACAAGAAACGAAAAACAGATATGTTCTTCTCAAGCACCCAGTGGTGCAGCAAAGAACTAGAAAGCTTGGAGAATGACAATTCATGAACAAAAGGCCGGTACCTCGGGGAACCCAAAATGAAGAACTATAGGAGAAGTGGCTGGGAAAACCTTCAACCCAGTAGGAATGGATTTCCTCAGTTGGGAAAAATCATAGCAAGAAGGACGGCCAAAAGCTGAGTCTAAAAGGTAAGAAGCCTTGAAAGAATAGAGATTGAAGGTCACTTGCCCGAGGATGCCCCGGAATGGAAAGTCAGCAAGTGATTTTTAGGGAAACAGCACGAAAAGAGGAAAACAATGAGAAACAGGGAAAGAACCAGCCATTAGAATGGCTGGCATAACAGGGGCTCTGATACCCAGGGAGCCAAGGGGGGAGAATCAATGGTACATTAAACCCTAGAATGACATTATAAAAGGGGGGAAGCAGCCAACATCAAGGGGGGGATTCAGCAATAGTGAAATCATAATAGAATCATTGAGAAAACTCTATCAAAATTCAAAGAAAGTGGGGAAATATCTCCCGGTATCCTAGAAACAGCCACTAGTATATACTTGGATTCAAAAGGATTCAAATTTTGCAAGTCTTAGAAGTTTAGATAGCCATCTAAGTCTGTAATTTTTGAGCTTATTTAGACCTTGTATCATGTCTTAGTGAGCATATTGTAATCCACAATTAAGAAAAATAATGAAATATTTCATACTGATTGGAGGATCCTTAACAGTTATTTCGTGTGTTTCTTTATTACATTGTTTTCCTTTGCTGCTTTCTTGCTATTCAAAACATATATTCTTGCTTGCTAGTTTTCCTTTTACTCAACCAAAAGTTGAGTCTTTTTACCGAGGTCCTCACTTCAACTTGGGCCTTGGACAGACTTAGCCTCCAAAGAAACATATGCCAAAACATGCACACATCAGATATCACTCTCTCCCACAAAAATCCTTCTCAGCTAACTATCTTGGAAGGCAATGCCCAAACAAAGCCACTTGGACTTGAGTTCCAAATCCCACAAGTCTTGTGCAAAAGTACTAAGTCTGTGAGAATTAGGGCCAGGATCCTTGTGGCTGAATCATTCTCATGAAATTCATTTACATATATGTATATGTATTAAAATGTATATCCTAATCTAAGAAATTAATAATTATTTGAAGATATATGTATTGTATAGTGTGTTTTTATGTAGGACCTATAGAGATAAAGGAAAAGGACAAAACTCTGTTGCATAATAAGCATGGAGAAAGATCATATAGTTTCAGAGAATCAGCATTCTGGGTTCTTACAGGCCTAGTACACCCAAGATCTCACGACAGTACGCCCGGGGTACCAAGTGAAGGAACTCTTTTAAATGTTTATACAATAAAAGATAAGCCTTAAATATTCTATTTCAATCTCTTTCTCATTGTGAATATTATGAATACTTATTTTACTTATTTCGTAAGCGTAAATGGTCATTTTATAACACTAAAACACTTATAATGGTATTTTATTGCTTACGAGGAATCGCATTTTTGCCTTGAGGAGATTTATGTGACTTGGGCAAAACTTGGTTCGTAATCAGCCCCCATTTAGCTGCGGTGAACCAAGCCCAGTCCACCAAACAACAAGTAAAGGGCCGAAGATCCTTGTTTTCTACTTGGGCCTATGTGCTAGAAAAAAAAAAAAAGCACTCTCACATTTTGGCGACTCCACTGGGGACTGGGAAAAAGGAGAGGGAAGAGGCAGTCCCTTCGCAAGCATGGCTCCAAAGCTAGGAAACACCAAGAGGAAGGAAAGTTCATCTTAGTGTATTCAACATCAAGATCCCAAAAGTGCGGGTTCTTCCAAAGAACGTCCCACCGAGGGACTCTATATGGAATTTTGGGGAACTTCCCAACACAAAATAAGTTTTATGTGTCATTATTTTCTCCATTTTACGTTTTGAACATAATGGATCATTGCCTTACTCTTCACAAAACGGGGGTAAGATAGGTCATGTAATAATATTTAAACAATCATAACTTTGTCTCATTAAAAAAAAATGGAGAAGTGAGCAAATCAGAAAAAATTGTTGAAATGAAGATTGTATGAGCCATATAGTAAAGCAATTACCTCTCGTTTGGGGGCTGATTTATTTTCTTAAAAAAAAAAAAAAAACTCATAATATTGTGTCATTTCTTTTAGAAAAAAAAAAAAAGCGAATCAAAGAAGCTTGATGAAATGTAAATTACATAGCAAAACAATCGCCTCACGTTGTGGGGCTAAATAATTTTACAGCAACTTGATGATAATATCATATGGTACAAGTTAACAAAATGGACAAGTTTCCTTGGCTCCGCCCATGGATTTGGCAAAATGGAGTAGTTCCATGATCCCAATAAAACCTAAGAGATCCTTGACTCCAGGAAGCAAAGCCTGGGAGATCCTTAATCCCAACAAAGCTAAAGAGATCCTTTATTCCAGCAAAGCTGAGTACACCTTTGATTCCAACAAAGCCTAAGAGATCCTTGACTTTAGGAAGTAAAGCCTGGGAGATCCTTGATCCCAACAAAGCTGAGGAGATCCTTAATTCCAAAGGAGATCCTAGATTCCAGTAAATAAAAAAAAATAAAAATAAAAAACTTAGTTCCCTGGGTCTAGACACGAATCCAACAAAAATAGAGTAGCTCCTTGATTTCAAAGAAGCTGAATAGTTCCTTGGTTCTAGCCATGGTTCTAGCAAAATGGAGTAGTTCTTTGGTTCCATAAAAAAATTCGAATTGTTCCTTGATGAAATAGTTTTCTGATTCTAGCAAAGTGGAACAGTTCTTTGGTTCCAACAAAGTTGAAGTACTTCCATGGATCCAACAAAGTAAAATGGTTAAAAAAAAAAAATGGAGGCATCCGGAAAATGGATAGAAGTTCCACAATAGCATCAAGAGAAGGTGGATTAAGCATGATTCAACTACAGCCCATGTCCTAGGAGCTAAAGTCTATTGTGTGGCAGACCTTGAATATATTTTAAAGAAAATCAATGGAAACACTACATTGCAAGTCAGTAGCAAAATCAACATTATTGAAAGCTCAACAACTATACAGTGCATCTATCATTTATTGCAGCTCAACAATTGGGCTCACCCATGGAAATAAAAAGATTTGGAGGAGATACAGAGACCACTGAAGGACACCTACAATTAGCTCTAAAGGCCAACCATGACATCACAAGTATTGCCTAATCCTCTCAATGTACCACTAGTACATAAAAGAGGGATTGAATGGGAAGTCCACAAAAGTCACTGCCAATCCTAGTCCTTTCATCTAGCACAAAGTAAACTTTGTGGAAAATATACTTTATGATGAATCGGCTCCAGCTGAAGAATATCCTATTGTTAGGATCCCGGGGGGCTCCCATCTCGAGGATCCCGGGGGGCTCCTATCCCAGAAGAAGAAGAAACCTGGAGAGAAGGCAGAATTTTACTTATGAAGGCACGCGAGACCTGAATGTAGCCTATAAAAGGATCCCGGACCACCATCTTACATGATAGCCCAGGAAGAGATCCTAGAGGAACCTGGGGATACGATGAGTCAGAATATCCCATCTCCAGGATCCCGAAGGGCTCCCATCCCAGGAGAAGGAAACATTACCCATGGTTTGAGGGATCACATGGATAGAAAAAAAGACAGAAGGAGGAAGGCTAATATACTGCTTTTGAAGATCCCGGAGAAACTTATGGATATGGAAAGGAAGGCATAAATCCTACCAAAGGAAAAACTAAAAGAGGTGAACTTGGGGGCTGACCCAAGGAACCTGGGCCCTATAATCAGCAGTCAGTTATCGGTATTAAAAAAAAAAAGCAACTGGTGGAGCTATTGAAAAATATGAAGATTTATTAGGTGGACTCCTTCAAATTAAATAAGGCACGTCCAAAGGATAAATTTCCTTTGCCTGAATATTGATCTCCTCATAGATCCAACTAAGGCAATAACAATATCAACCATGAAGAGGCATACCACGATCAAGGAACTTAAGAGCTTCTTGGAAAGAATTTCTTACATTAGGAAGTTCACACCAAGACCAGCCTTGGTCACTAGTGGGCTATCCAAACTGTTGAAAAAGGAGAATGTTTTCATATGGGGAGCTGAGCATCCAAATGTCTTTCATAAAATTTTAACAGATCATGAGTCATTTGCTCGCCTTATGGGTACTAGTCCATGGCAAAATCATTATTGTTGTAACTGGGATCCCAATCCCAAGCATACAGAGCATTAAAGGATACCGAAATGAGGTATCCTAACATAGAAAGGGCGTGTTTGGTGGTCATGCATCCCATCAACTGAATCATTACTTTTCATCCCACCAAATCCTATTGGTGACAAGCTCTCATCCAATAAAAGCCCTCCTCCATCAGCACTTGCGATCTTGAAGAGTAGCATGGTGGTTAATAATAATTTCCCAATACAACATAGGTCTGAAGGATCCCCAGAGCTATCAAGAGCTAAGTTGTAGCTCTAGTTCCTCAAAGAAAAGGAGTACATATTGAGTGAGAAGATCCCTAAAAAAGTAGTAGTGGAAGAGATCCCTAGAAAGAAACAAACTATGAGGTTTGTGAAGTCAACCTCTAACGAGCATGCCTAGAGGAAGCCTTCCTCTTCCAGGATCCCCGTAAGAGGACCCCCCCACCTGAAGAAAACATCATGACAAAATCATCTTGGTGGAGCTCCTCCTAGCCATCAGTTCACCAGTGAGAGAAACTTTAGATGACTCATAAAAGAAGAGTATTTCCATGAAGGATTTGTTCACAGCCAAGAGAGGATATTTTAGAAGACTCTTGGAGAAGGAAACAAATCCTTAACCCTTTGAAGAAAAGAAAAGAAATCAGTTCAGTAACCCCACTTGAGAATGGGGGGCTACGAGGGAACCTTTTCTGAAGATTGAAAAATTCAATGGCCATCAACAAATTTTCCAAGTGGCATGGCCTAGGACTTTGGAAAACCAAACTTTCCATGTACCTGGCCTAGGGCTTGGCCAAAACAGATTTTTTTCCAAGTGACATGGCCTAGGACTTGAGAAGAGCAAACTTTCCATGTACCTAGCCCAGGACTTGGCTAGAACAAATTTTCCAAGTGGCATGGCCTAGGACTTGGGAAAGGGCAAATTTTCCATGTACCTAGTCCAGGACTTAATCAGAACAGAAATTTTCCAAGTGACATGGCCTAAGACTTGGGAAGAACAAACTTTCCATGTACTTGGCCCAGGACTTGGCCAAAACAAAATTTTCCAAGTGACATGGCCTAGGACTTGGGAAGAGCAAACTTTCCATTTACCTAGCCCAAGACTTGGCCTAGAACAAATTTTCTAAATACATGGCTTAAAAATTGGCCAAGAGCAAAAGTTTCCAAGTACGACCAAGAAACTAGTCAAAAGCAAAAGTTTATGGATACAAGCCATAGCATGTCCCAATAATGCGTGCAGATTATAAGCATATCCTAGTAATGGCTACAACCTGTAGCACGTACCAATAATGGGTACAAGCTGCACCATGTACCAGCAATAGATACAAGTCGCAGCACGTCCTAGCAAAGGGTGCGAATTGTAAGCAAGGCCCAACGAAGAGTACAAATAGAAGGAGCCTCGAATGGGTATAAAAACCCAAAAATGGGTGTATAAAGTGCACAAGACTGACCTCTTTGAAAGAAATTGGTTCAAGGGAGCCTAAGGAAGCAAGGAAGGCATAGCTTAAAAAAAAAGAAAAAAAAATTCTAAGAGTACATCACTCGAAGCCACAAAAGCATGGATACTTTTGTAAATCTCTATACAAAGAGGTTAGTCAATGACATTGCAAACCAGCTAGCAACATTTCCCTCCTCCTACAAGGTGCAAACTCACCAAAGACTTGGAGGAACTTCGATTCAACAAAAGAAATGTACCCTTTCGGTAAGTCCACTCATTAATACCATGTTTGAATATATCAAAACACTACAAATGTTGTGCAAGAGGTATCACCCATGCACTAATACTTTATTCATGTAGATTAGAGTGAAAATTCTAATATTTTGGTCTTTTTACTTGACCAATTATCAAAAATCAAAATTTGAAATTCTTGTGTGGTTGAAATCCTCACATGGTTTCATATACATGAAGTAATTTTTTATTGCTGTCTTATTTAGCAATTGGCTTTTCCAGTGCGTACACTGAGGGCTAAGATAAGATTAAAAAAATTTCCTTAGATATATCTTTCACTTGATAAAAATTGAGAAGTCTAGTGTAAACTTTACTGTACATTAGTTTAGCCACTGTTATTTTTTCTTTGGTTCATGAACTATATGGTATATAACAATTCAACAACAATATAATTGGTGGCACGATATGTGAATAATTTGCTGCAATCTAAAATACTATACAATCTCTTATAATCTGGAAAAAGAATAAGGCAAAGATCAAGAGCATCCACAAGAAAAGCAAGGTGTTTAGCTAAAGCAAGGCATGGAGATGTTCTTAAGCCTTCTAAGCCATGTCCTCAAGAAAGTTTCTATCTCTTAATACATTTTGAGAAGAATAGCCAGTCTTGATTAGACTTTAAATCAGCATGTTTATATGATTCAATGATTTATGATATCATGATCCCATTGGTAAGTCACTATTCATGGACTAAAAATCTCATGTGACAAACATCTGGGTGTTATTCACCTTAACCATAGCAAGCATGTGCTACAATGCATAGAATATCTTTGGCAAAGTTCATGGGGGCTTCCCTCACTCAACCTATTTTGTAAAACAAACAAAATCTTGTTGACAAAGCAATGCTATCTAATATTGAGATTTAATTTTTGTATGCTACTTTCAAAAAGCATATCCTAGAATTACTAGCAAAAAACACTAGTGCTAGAAATATACTCTTGGCATCAAATGCAATACCAATATAATTTTGGCTATATAAGAATACTTCATCGTCGGCCTGACAAAATTGATTTGTTTTATGGAAAATTGAATACCAATCTACAGCTTAATACTAAAATGAAGGTGAATTCTAATCTTTGGCAACATGTTAGTTCATTCCAAGAAGGAAGTGCAGCAATTCCTTTAAAGTTTCCCTCAAGAATTATTTGATCGACACATTGGTTCTACAAAGCAGGAAAGTGTCCAAAAACAATTTATTTTCTCGCACGTGGGCTACAGCTAACCCATGAGCTCGGGGGGCTAATGTTGAAGTCCAAAATTTCACAAGAAAGCCCATTCCATGAAAAGTAGAAAAGGCCCAATTCGTGCAGCAAGAAGAATCGACATCAAAGCCCTATGTATGTTCAGATTTCCAGCAAAAAAGGCCATTAAAAAATCCAACAAAATCCAGCGAAAGAACTGGGTCGGGATACTCAGAGGCTGCCAAAGGCTTGGGATCCTCGGGATGTGCAGCACAGCTAAAGTGGGATTGAGACAGCTCAAAATGGGTACCACGAAATACAAGAAATGAAAAACAGATATGTCCTTCTCAAGCACCCAGTGGTGCAGCAAAGAACCAGAAAGCTTGGAGAGTGACAATTCATGAACAAAAGGCTGGTACCTCGGGGAACCCAGAATGAAGAACTATAAGGGGAAGTGGCTGGGAAAACCTTCAACCCAGTAGGAATGGATTTCCTCAGTTGGGAAAAATGACAACAGGAAGGACGGCCAAAAGCTGAGCCTAAAAAGTAAGAAGCCTTGAAAGAAGAGAGATTGAAGGTCACTTGCCCGAGGACACCCCAGAATGGAAAGTCAGCAAGTGACTTTTAGGGAAACAGCACGAAAAGAGGAAAACAATGAGAAACAGGGAAAGAACCAGCCGTTAGAATGGCTGGCATAATAGGGGCTCTGATACCCAGGGAGCCAGGGGGGAGAATCAATGGTACATTAAACCCTAGAATGACATTATAAAAGAGAGGAAGCAGCCAACATCAAGGGGGGAATTCAGCAATAGTGAAATCATAATAGAATCATTGAGAAAACTCTATCAAAATTCAAAGAAAGTAGGGAAATATCTCCCGGTATCCCAAAAACAGCCACTAGTACATACTTGGATTCAAAAGGATTCAAACTTTACAAGTCTTAGAGGCTTAGATAGCCATCTAAGTCTGTAATTTTTGAGCTTATTTGGACCTTGTATCACGTCTTAGTGAGCATATTGTAATCCACAATTAAGAAAAATAATGAAATATTTCATACTGATTGGAGGATCCTTAACAGTTATTTCGTGTGTTTCTTTATTACATTGTTTTCCTTTGCTGCTTTCTTGCTGTTCAAAACATATATTCTTGCTTGCTAGTTTTCCTTTTACTCAATCAAAAGCTGAGTCTTTTTACTGAGGTCCTCACTTCAACTTGGGCCTTGGACACACTTAGCCTCCAAAGAAACATATGCCAAAACATGCACACATCAGATATCACTCTCTCCTACAAAAATCCTTCTCACCTAACTATCTTGGAAGGCAATGCCCAAGCAAAGTCACTTGGACTTGAGTTCCAAATCTCACAAGTCTTGTGCAAAAGTACTAAGACTGTGAGAATTAGGACTAGGATCCTTATGGCTGAATCATTCTCATGAAATTCATTTACATATATGTATATGTATTAAAATGTATATCCTAATCTAAGAAACTAATAATTATTTGAAGATATATGTATTGTATAGTGTGTTTTTATGCAAGACCTATAGAGATAAAGGGAAAGGACAAAACTCTATTGCATAATAAGCATGGAGAAAGATCATATAGTTTCAGAGAATCAGTATTCTAGTTTCTTACAGGCCTAGTACGCCCGGGATCCCACGATAGTACGCCCGGGGTACCAAGTGAAGGAACTCTTTTAAATGTTTATACAATAAAAGATAAGTCTTAAATATTCTAGTTCAATCTCTTTCTCATTGTGAATATTATGAATACTTATTTTACTTATTTCGTAAGCGTAAATGGTCATTTTATGACACTAAAACACTTATAATGGTATTTTATTGCTTAGAAGGAATATCATTTTTGCCTTGAGGAGATTTATGTGACTTGCGCAAAACTTGTTTCGTAATCAGCCCCCATTTAGCTGCAATGAACCAAGCCCAGTCCACCAAACAACAAGTAAAGGGCCCAAGATCCTTGTTTTCTACTTGGGCCTGTGTGCTAGGAAAAAAAAAGCACTCTCACAGGGATCTACTTATTTTGCTGAAACTGAAAACTTTTGCTGAAAATACTGTTGATGATGGTAAAAGTTAGTTAAAATAGTACAGTGGGACTCATGAATAGTATCAAAAAGTGCAATAGAGCCCATAAATAAGAGCAAAAATAAGCTGAATAGTAAAATAAGCTGGCAAAAATAATCATGTCAAACGAACACTAAATTGACTAAATTTAGACATTCATCTCATAATATGAATAGTCGTCTCTATGTGCAACATGCACTTCCCCATCTTTGTTCAGAATCTTACAAGTGTTGTTGAAGAATGCTTGTACCAACTCTTTGTGCATCCTATATCAATAGAAACCTTGAAATACAAATATAATATATTAAATTTTGAAATACAAATATAATATATTTGTGAGAGTGCTTTTTCTTCAGCACTATGGCCCAAGGATCCTGGGCCGTGTGAGGTATTTTTGGTGGACTGGGATCGATTCTCCGCAGCTAATGGGGCTGTTTTAAGAATCGATTGGTGCACAAAACAAACTTCCTACAATAGGAAAACAGTTAAAAAGCATATTCGTATTGAATGACAAATTAACAGTAAAGAAAATGTACAATAAATGAAATATAATGTAAAGAACACGTTGGGGATCCTTGAATTAGTGGGGTGTATTTCATTAGTTTCCTTTAATTGTGATTACAATTGCTTACTAGGACATGATGCAAGGTTCAACTGGGCTCAAAAGTCACAGACTTTGATAGCTATTCAAGCTTCAAAGACTTGCAAAGTTTGAGCTTGTTGAATCCAAGCATGTACTATAGTAGCAATTGCTGGGATACCGGGAACAAATTCCCCTGTTTTCTCTTCAGTTTACAGAGTCTCTTCTTTTTTACAATTTTTGTGGGACCTCAGGAAACAAAGAACACTTGTGAATGCTAAACGTAAAAAATAAGAATGAATCCCTTTCTTTCTCTGAATCCCTCCTTTTATAGCACAGTTTCGGGCCCCCGGGTTACTGATGATTTCTCCCTTTTGCCCCTTAAAGTTTGTCCCATGCCTGATTGTTTCAGGATCATGTCTTTTCCTTTTTCTTCATAGTTTCTCTCTTTTTGTTGCGACCAGATGAAAGTCTCCCAGCTAGCTTCCTATTTCCAGATTTCCTTGTTGGCTGTCCTGAGGCTTTTGGCTTTTGCTTCAGCTTTTCCAGTTGTACTTTCCTTGTCTTTTTTCTCCAAATGGTTGGAACCAAGTTCCTGCGTTTTGCCTTGTACTTCCACTGTGTGTCTGGGTCATAAGGCCCACGTGCCTTTTGTCTCCTTTCTTACTTCGAATCTGTTTCATTTTTACTTCGCGCGTCCAGGGATCCTCTACCTCTGGGGAGCTTCTGGACGTCCTGACCCAATTCTGCTTCCTGGGCTTTTCTTTTTTGGCTTGCTGGCTTTACCGGTTTCTTGGGCCCTTCTTTTTGTGGACCTCCAGATCAGATCCTCTGGGCTTCTTCCCCTTTTCTTCTTTTTTTCTTTTCTTCCCATCTTTTATCATTTCTTTCTTTTACTATGTGAGATGGGCCCAATGTTTTTTTCCATCTCTTTGGGCCTTCTTTGTGACTAAATTATTTTGAACCTCAACAATATTAAATTTAAGTTAAATCTTATTACACACTCCTTATTGCAAATTACCGTAAACACCCTATGGAAACACGATTTTAGTTATAATTGTTTAATGGTGAAATTGTATTTTTAGAAAACAATTTTACAATTTTAACTGAAACCATTCTTGCACAAAAACGGTGTTTAATTATCACTATTCTTAAACAAAAACTAAGATTTCATCTTTGGGAGAAGTAGGAGTATGAAGAAAACAAATCATTATTTAAGAATGAGAAATATACAAAGATTCAAAAATAACAATAATACATAATAAAAAAATAACAATAATGTACGGTCAATGTTAATAACAAAATATAAATAAGAGAAAGGACATAATAATAGTTTCTTAACACATTTCAACACAATCATTTATTAAAAATATCTCGAAATTAAAACTCTCCCTATGTGGAGCTCTCTCTCTCGTGCTTACACGAGTTCCTCCCTCCCTTGGCCTTGAGTAAAGGGTATTGTGTTTGTTTTTTACAATAACCATGGCTGACAAGGTTGCTGACAGTATGGATAGAATGAAATTGACGTCTGAGGAAGAAGAACTCATAGCTATTTCTGATGAAGGACGAATGGAAGCCATTGATAGTTGTCATCTGAGTCTGATCGGAAATTTTTAATGTGCAAATCTTTTAATAAATTGGCTGCGAAGAATACAATACGAAGAGCATGGGGTCTGGATGAATCTCTACAGATTTTAAAAGTGGGGCCGAATTTGTTTCAATTCAAGTTTCAATCTGAATTCGAGATGGATAGGACTCTGAAAGGAAGTCCTTGGTCGTTTGATAATCAACCCCTTATGCTACAATGATGGAAGAAAGGAATGAATGTAGGAAATATTCAAATTGAGAAAGCATCGCTCTGGGTTCAGATCTAGGGGGCTCCATTTGATATGATTTCTCCCTAGGTCGCAAAGGAAGTTGGAAGCAGATTGGGAGAGGTTGAGGAGGTGGAAGGGAGAAAAAGGAAGGATGATATTAACTTCTTTATGCGAGTACGAGTAGCTTTACCAATAACGAAGCCCCTGAGAAGAGGTGGGTTTATTGCTGGCTTTGAGGACGAGCATCATTGGGTGTCTTTTAAATATGAAAGGCTTCCTATGTTCTGCCATTATTGTGGGATATTAGGACATGATCTAAAACACTGTGCAGCGCATTATGCAGCGAAGAAAAATGGTGGAAGTATGGAGTATCAATACGGAGATTTTCTTAAGGCATTAGGGGGTCAAGCAAGGGTCGTGCCAAATCAACATACCAGCCCCAAATCCAATCCGAAGGAGGGTACAGGTAATGATACAATAAATCTGATGGTGGCTGACCCACTGAAGACTGCGGCAATGATGGAGGAAAGTCCAGAAAACCCTAGGATGGTGGATGAGGGTGAGTCCGTGATTCCAGGCAAGGTAATTTCGCATATGGATAAAATACAAGCTAACGTGGAGGAAAAGGTTCAAGTGAAGTAAGGGTAGGGCCGGAAATCATGATAACAGATAAAGAGGTTAATGATTTGCACAAGAATTTCAGTGATGCCATATTTTCAACGAATGAAGGAAGAATAAATTGCATGATTGATGCAACTCACAGTCACATGCTTCCTAATAATCTTAATAATGCCACGACTTTGGAGGTTCTTGGGCCATCTTCTATTAAGCCCAAGACCATGTTGACTAGGATAAATAGAATGGATTTTGGGCTTGGTGGTCTAGCTAGGGCCATTGCAATTCCAAGATTGGGTGGAAATCGTGCAGCATGAAGAACAGAAGACTAAAAGAAGTAAAACAAATGAGAAGGAAGGAAGTTTTGTTGATATATCGGCTGGGGTGGACAGCCACCCTTGCTAGGAGCAATGAGGCTGATTAGTTGGAATTGTCAAGGGCTTGGGAACCCTTGGACAGGTAGAAGCCTTCGCAAGATTGTGAGGGAAAAAGATCCCACAGTCTGTTTCCTTATGGAGACTAGACTAGACAATAATGGTTTTGAAAATTTATATAGCAATTTACCTTTCCAGAACAAGGTTATTGTTAAACATCCTAATGCAGGTGGTGTGTTAGCTTTCTTGTAGAAAAACACTATTAATCTGGAGATCATTAATTATACTACAAACCATGTATTGGCTCTGTAATGGAGGATGATGGTTTTAAATGGTATCTGACTGGGTTTTATGGGTGGCCGGAGGCACAACAGAAGGAAAAATCATGGCAATTGCTACAATATTTGAAGACATTTGTAGAGGGTCCGTGGATGGTCATTGGAGATTTTAATGCATTCTTACATGCATCGGAGAAGCAAAGCACAATACTACCTCAATATGCACAGGTTGAAGCTTTTAGGGAAGTGTTGGATTCTTGTCAACTTCAAGATCTTGACTACAGGGGATATCCATTTACTTGGAACAATAAAAGACTGGGTGAAGCAAATACAAAAATTAGATTGGACAGAGGAGTTGCAAATGAAGAGTGGAGAGTGAAATTTCAAATGAGCACAATTACTCATCTATCAACACATGCTTCAGATCACCTACCAATTATGTTGCAAGTTCAATCTTTTCAGCAGCAAAGGCAGCAACGTGGGAAGTCTTTTAAATTCGAGGAAGCATGGTTGCTCTCTCATGAGTGTGAAGAAGTTGTAAAGGAGGCATGGGGAAGGTCTGTGGATGGATCATACGGGTTATTCTCTATTAAAAACAAAATTCATGCATGTGGGCTAGAATTGTCAAGTTGGGGTTCAGCCAGACCTAATGAGGCAGTCATAAAAGAGCTCCAAAAATAGCTGGACAGGTTGAATGAAGCCGAATTTAGTGAAGAAAGTAGAGATGAATTCCTGGATGTAAGCAAAAAAATGGATGATCTTTTACAAAAACAAGAAATTTACTGGGCACAAAGGTCTATAATTTCATGGATGAAGCATGGGGATAGGAATACGAATTTCTTTCATTCTAAAACAACACAAAGGAGGAAGAAAAATAACATAAGTGGTATACAAAATTCACACAGGCAGTGGGTGGAGGAGTTAGAAGAGGTGGTTGAAGTAGCATCGGCTTATTTTGACAATCTTTTTAGTGCAGGTGCAGCTAATCAAATGGAGGAATGTCTGAATGCAATTCCTAATAAGGTGACTGATAACATGCAGGAAGTCTTGTCGTGTGGGTTTACCGCTGAGGAAGTTAAGGTGGTTCTATTCCAAATGGGACCTACAAAGGCTCTAGGACCTGATGGTATGAATGCCCTATTCTATCAAAAATTTTGGCACATAGTGGGTGATGATGTAGTTTCTGCTATTTTGGATTTTTTAAATAATGGAAATGTGTTACCTGAGATAAATCACACAAACATTGTCGTTATTCCTAAAGTGAAAAATCCACAGAAAATGTCTGAGTTTAGACCAATTAGTTTATGTAATGTGATTTATAAAATTATTTCCAAAGTGCTAGCAAACAAATTGAAACAGGTACTTCCATATATTATTTCTCCTACCTAAAGTGGTTTTGTTCCGAGCAGATTGATCACAGATAATGTTTTGGAGGCTTATGAGACTATACATACCATGCATGCGAGGAAGAAGGGCAAGAAAGGGACTTTGGCATTGAAGTTAGACATTAGCAAGGCGTATGACCGGGTTGAATGGCCATTCTTGCAAAAAATTATGGAGAAGATGGGTTTCCCAGCAAGGTGGATAGAAAGAGTGAGGAGCTATGTCACTACTCCATCTTTTTCTATTTTGGTGAATGGAAAACCTCATGGCATGTTACATTCGTCTAGAGGAATACGTTGTGAGGGTGCCTTTTTTTTAGCACAATGGCCCAAAGATCCTGGGCCAAATAATTTGTTCTTGGTGGACTGGGCTTGGTTCACCGCAGCTAAAAGGCTGTTTAAGAACCAAGTGGTGCACAAAGCAAGCTTCCTACAACACAAATAAACTGACAAGCGAAAATATCTGTATTGAATGACAGTTCAAACAGCAAGGAAATGCACAGCAAATAAAATACAATAAAAAAAGGGTTAGGGGTCCTCGAATCAATGAAAGGCATTTTATTAATTTTCTTTGGTTATGATTATAGTGCTCACTAAGACGTGATACAAGGTTCAACTAAGTTCAAAAATTACAGACTTTGATAGCTATTCAAGCTTCCAAGACTTGCAAAGTTTGAATTTTTTGAATCCGAGTATGTGCTATAGTGGCTGTCTCTAGAATACCAGGAGCAGTTCCTCTGTTTTTTCCTTCCACTTTACAGAGTTCTTTCTATGGCTCTATATCTTTTCTAGGAATCCAAAAAAATGGCGATGAATGCCTGAATAAAAATAAATGAATGAATAATTTTGAATGAATGCCCTCAGCATGGATTTCCCCCTTCTTTTATAGTGTAGCTCTAGGGTTCTGGGGTACCAGTGATTTCTCCCTTTTACCCCTCAGAGTTCGTGCTGTGTCAGTTTACTCAGGGGCTAGTCATTTTCTTTTTTTCTCATGACTTCTTCCTTTTGGTGCGACCAAGCCGAAAACCCCCTAGCTGATTTTCCACTTCAAGGTCCCCTCAGGTCGCTGATCTTCAGCTATTTTGGCCCTTTCTTTCACCTTTCTAGCTTTTGGTTGCACTCCATCTTTGTCATTTTTCTCAAATAGTTGGAATCTTTTACTGCTCGATTGAAAGCTCCTTCCAATTACCTCTTTTTATGGTTTTCTCATTCTTGGTTCCTTGAGGCACAGCTCCTGCATTCATGAATGTTTTGCTTTGTACTTTCTGATCCCACTGTATGTCTGGGCGCATGAAACCCGCATGCTCTTTGTCTTTTATCCCTTCTTTTTTTTTTTAACCTGCTTCAATCTTACTTAGACCGTGTTACGCGTCCCAGGGATCCCCGGACTCTAGACTTCTGGAATCCCAGCCCAACTCTTCTTATTGGGATCCTTTTGGTTTATTGATCATGGCCGGCTGGGCCTTTCCTGTGCTTCATGTATTTTAAGGTCTGCTCTTCCATGGGTCTTTGGATCCCAATTCTTTGGACCTCTCACCCTTTTCTTATTTCTTTTTTCTCTTTTCTTCATTACGTGAGCTCAACCCCTTTTTTTTATTTTCTCTAGCTTCATTTCAATGAAATTAGCCCAATGTGCTATTTCTTTGGGCCTTAAACTGTAATCAATTTTGAACCTCAACATACGTCAAGGAGATCCATTGTCACCGTACCTGTTTCTTTTATGTGCAGAAGTCTTCACTGCTCTGTTGGCTAAAGCTAAACTAGAAAGGAGGATTCGAGGTGTGTCAATCTATAGAGGAGCTCCCAGAGTTACTAACTTATTATTTGCAGATGATTCTTTGTTGTTCTATCAAGCAACCCCAAAGGAAGGGAAAATTGTAGCAAAAATTCTTCAAACCTATGAACGAGCTTCTAGTCAAAGTATTAACCTGGAAAAGTCTTCAGCTTTCTTAAGTAGCAATACTACAGATATTCAAAAACAACAGCTGTTGCAGATTTTTGGGGTCAAGGAGGTGGTGAAGTTTGAATCTCATTTAGGGCTGCCAACTTTGATTGGAGGAGCTAAATATCATACTTTTGCTTATTAGAAAGATAGAGTATGGAAAAAACTGCAAGGATGGAAAGGCATGCTTTTATCCAAAGCTCGTAAGGAAATTCTTATAAAGGCTGTAGCTCAATCTATACCAACATATACGATGAGTGTATTTCTACTTCCTTTGAAACTGTGTGATGAATTGAATAATTTGTGTGCTAAGTTTTGGTGGGGACAAGTAGGCAATGAAAGAAAAATTCATTGGAAGAGTTGGGATAAATTATCAACTTCTAAAATGGAGGGTGGTATGGGATTCTGGGATCTAAGAGCATTTCATTTAGCTATGTTGTCTAAACAAGGGTGGAGGATGATTCAAGGTAATGATTCTTTATTATAGAAGTGATTCAAAGCACGGTATTTTCCCCAATCATCTTTCCTTGATGCTAAGGAATCACCTAGTTGCTTTTATGTTTGGAGGAGTTTGGTGGCTGCCTTACCTATTCTTCAAGCTGGATATTGTTGGAGGGTCAGCAATGGGAGCTCAATTAGGGTGATTGGAGATAGGTGGATCCCTAATCATCCTACAAATAAGGTATTACATCCAAATCATGATTTATTGGATGAGATGGCTGTGTTAGAGTTGATTAACCCGGAGATACATGTATGGAGGAGTGAGCTGATTCATTCAATTTTCCATTGGGATGATGCTGAAGCAATATGTAGAATTCAGCTTAGCAGAAGACATGTTGTTGATTCTATTATCTGGAGCTACAATAAAAATGGAAATTTTTCTGTTAAGTCAGCTTACAAGGTGGCAAGGAAGATTCAAGGGGAGGATAGGGACGAATCATCAGCTAGTAGTGCAGGTAAGAAGGTATGGCATGCTTTGTGGAATCTCAAAATTCCTAACAAAATTAAAGTCTTCGGTTGGAGGGCCTGTAATATCTGATGACAAATGTCCAATATGCTTAAGGGAATTGGAGACTACAATCCATGCAATTTGGGAGCGTGCTACGGTGCAAGATATATGGGCAGGAAGCTGTCGAAAATTGTAGAAGAGAAGCTTAATTTCTATAGACGTGATACAGCTCATGGAGTATTTAATTGACAGGTTAACGAGAGAGGAATTGGAGTTGTTCTAGATTCAAGCTTGGCTTACATGGAACCAGCAGAACTGTGTGTTGTTTGGTGGAAATCTAATGGACCCGAGGAACCTGAACAAGAGAGCTGAAGAGTATTTGACAAAATACAAAACAGCCCAGGTGCAGTTGACTGTGACACAGATGGAGCAACATGGCAGCGCAACTTGGCAACCTCCACCATCATCAGTTTATAAATTAAATTTTTATGCAGCTATTTTTTCAGAGCTGGACAGAACTGGAGTGGGAGCAATTATTCGGAATGAGCAAGGTCAGGTTATGGCAGCAATGACAGCAAGTGGACCGAAGGTGAGCTCTAGTGAGGAGGCAGAGTTGTTGGCATGTATAAGATCAATGGAATTTGTTATGGATGCCGGGTTCACCAAGCTGATCATGGAGGGAGATAATGTAAATGTTATGCAAGCCATTTCATCATCACGAATTAATTGTTCACTGTTAGGCTATGTGGTGGATGAAATTCGTCACTTAGTTCATTGTTTAGAGTGGGCTAGAATTAGCATTACAAGGAGGGGTGGGAATAAGGTTGCACATGCTCTTGCTCAACATGCTAGAAATTCCTTAGATAATGATGTGTACTGGATGGAGGATTCTCCTCCAACGGCTGTGGAGGCCTTGATTCAGGATGTTCTGTTATTATGATTATATGAATGAATGATCCCTTTTCAAAAAATATATATCTCTCGAAATTCTTTTAAATCCTAAAAATCATTTATGAGTTATTCTATATTAATTTCATCTATCCATCGCGGACAAGTGGAACTTTTAGATATAGCTTACTGGACACTTTCAGAGAGAGAGAGTGTGTGTTACATGCCTGGTTGTTCTTTAAATTTATTAAGTTGGGTAATTAGATAATGATAGGATAAATTGTTAGTTTAGTATTTGAATAAATATTATCTACTTGTACTAGATAAATATTAGGTTTCTTTTAAATTTAAATCTTGGCTTATATAAATATTAGGCTTCTTTTGAATTTAAATGTTAGCTTTATCTTGTAAAGCCAAAACTACTAGAGATTGTATCTCTTTCAATTTCTCCATGCATTCCAACAATTGTTCCTTCACGCCTGGCTCTGATACCAAATGTTAGGAACTCATGGGTAGAACTCACCTTTGAAAACCGGCTTGCAACGGGAGAGTGCCCAAGAGCTTATAAACACATAGTTAAGCTTACACTTAATCCATGTGGGACACTAATGTAGGACACAATTTACTTTTTAATTATTGTAATTTATTAATTTCGGTATTTAATTTGTAATTTTCGTTATTTTAGATGTAGGGTTATTATTTCCTTATTTTTAGGTTCTTTTAATGCTTTTTAGGCCAAATTTGGTTCTTGTTATGGTTAGGTATTAATTAGGAGTTATTTTAATGCTTTTAATGTGTTTTTTAAATAATTATTCAATCAATAAAATTCATACTTTTGTCCTTCTATTTCTAATAGATTCTAGACCCTTTCTCCTTGTGGATTCAAGGAACTCTCGTGGATTCAAGGACCCCTCGTCGATTCAAGAAACCCTCGTGGATTCGAGGTTAATTTCAGAAGTAAACGCATTTTGCTTCTTGTTTTTTAGAAGTAGACGTGTTCTGCTTCTTGACACTTCTACATCCGGCATCAAACACTAAGATCATAATAAAGAGGGAACTATATTTTCTTTTCCTTGAAGCTATCTCCCTAAGTAGAATAGCAATTTCCCTAAACTCTACAGCCAGAGACTATCACAAACTCTTTTGTGTAAACAAAATTATGTTGTAATATCTCATCTAACACCTAATTCCAAATATATATATATATATATATATAATAACTAATAGTCAAAACATTTGGCTTTTTGTTGATAACTCCTCATTGCGCCACATGACTACATAAATTACTGCCACGTAAACATTTAAAAACACAAAACAGTTGTGTGGTTTGATTCTTAGACCTTTTCACTATTTAACAAAAAATAATCGACTAAAAAAAACACTGCCCAAACTAAATAGATGAATGAAATGAAAAACAAGGAGCGGAAAGAAAACAAATCCACGGAGAAAACAAGGACACTTACTCCACTGACCCATATTAGAAAAGTAAAAGAAAATTTAACGTTGGCTTCAACTATGGAACAAAGAAAAATGTTAAAGTGGCAGACAAAAGTGGAATGGCAATAAAAAAGTTAAAACTAAAAAAATATTTTGAAAAAAAAAAAAAAAGAGAAGAAGAAAGAAAGGCAGTCCACTCAGCAATAGAATTTTGACCAGTTAAAGCATCATTTCATTTTGCGAAATGACCATTAAAGAGTCTTGAGCAGGAACATCAATGTGACGACGGGATGGTTTCAACAATTTCCTCCATATACTCCGACTCCGGACTGCAATTACAAGGGTACCCACAATTATTTATTTATTTATTTTTCAAAATTTAAGTTATTGATCAACTAATCATACAATTAAGAGGAAACGAGTTATGAAAATTGAATGAAACTTGAAAATTCTGATTGGATAATTAATTTCTATGGAAATGAACAAACTACTTCAAAGTAACAGCCACATATACAATCAAGTTTATTGGGTTTTATAAATAGTAATTTTGGAGAAGATTCACGGATTTTTTGTATTTTTAAGAAAGATGAAAGAGAAGAAATTGGGAGGAAATTACCAAATGAATATGAACTATTATTTATAACCAAAGGATTATGACCCTTCAATAGGCACATTTTCATTAAATATGCACTTTTTTGGTTAGTAGACACATTTTCACTCAATAGGCACATTTTCGGTCAATAGGTACCTTTTGATTCAATAGACATTTCATTCAATAGGCACATTTTCAGACAATAAACACATTTTCATTCAATAGGCACCTTTCATATATATATATATATATATATATATATATATCAAATATGAAGGGTTCTAACCTTTCAATAGACACCTTTTGATATATCCAATATGAAGGGTTATGACATTCCAATAAGCACCTTTTGGTATATCTAATTTGAAAGGTTATGACCTTTCAATAGACACCTATTGCTATATATACTACAACTTACCTTGTATATATCTATATATACAATACAAACTAAACCAAAGACACAAGATTCTATCTCTTATTCCTTCTCACAAAAAACTAATAAATAAAACAACATTATTTTCTTCTGCCTAACTAATAAAACTATGTGCTATTTCTTTCAATATCATTTTTTTTATGCATTTTTGCTTACTACTCCAACTCAAAAATAATGGTTTTTTCTTTTCCTAAAACTCATCCAGTAGCTATTTCCGTGCATCGCACGGGTTAGCGGCTAGTGTGTATATATATATATATATATATATTTGGGTTCAAGTTATACCTGGTGTAACTTTAAGTAATGTTACACCACTCAATATTTTTTATTTAATGAACTTTGACAAATCCACCGTTAGATTACATTATCTTCGTATATCTTCATGCTTGCAAAATTTCAAGGTGATCAAAGATTAATAGTCATATCATCAATCAATTGTTTAAATTCAAGTTTTCGTAGTTTAAAATAATGCACAAAAGATGAGTTTATGGAATAAATGATAAATAATATCCAATTAACATGAAAATTGGTATGAATGTTAAGAACATATAGAATATGTATTTCAACGGTGAGATTTTCAAAATATGAATTCTAAACAAGTTATTGAGTGATATAACATTGCTTAGAGTTATATCAGGTGTAACTTGAACCCAACCTATATGAGTGTGTGTGTGTGCGCGCTTATGTGTGTGTGTGGGCGCCACACGTGGTTTAGGGAGTACGCCTCAGCGGAATGGACCGAGGCTGAGAAAATGAGTCGCCACCTAGTTTTATGGTCTAGAAACCATAAATATAGCGCCCTTACGTGGAAGGACTTGATCTTACTACTAGAGTATGAGTTCGGAGTTTAGGCACGATCTTGGGAAGGTGTTAGGCACCCAAAACCGCCAGACCCGTGAGTCGGCTTCCACTCATTGTGTCTTACGTCTTAATCCTATTAAAGTCACACTCAACATCACATCTTAAACACACACACACTAGCATAAATCTAAGCATACAACATGGCATTTCATCCCAAACCCTAACATACATCTATCATGGCAAGCATATCAAACCTAGCATACATCTACCGTACATATCATCACATCACATCCAAGGTAGGAACATGCATATATCAAAACAACAACAAAGGCAGCAAACAAATTGTTTTATCATTTAAAGCATGGCATATACATATTCATCAAAGGGAGATAAAGCTCTTAAAACAAACAAATGTATGTTCATGTGAATGCATGACTTACTTACCTCACTACATCTCAGCACCTATGCATCAATAAATGGACATGTGAATGCATGTTCATGGTATTAAAGCAAGAAAAGAAAAGAAAACCCTAATCTAGCATGTTAAAGGCAAACAAACATTTAAACAAAGGAACAGAGACTTAGAAAGCATAAAAGGGAACAAAACAATGGCATATGATATAGAAGAAACAAAGAAACAGGAGCAGAAAAACTCAAATTAGGATTTCTGAGCACGAGTATGTGTGCACATACATAGGCTTGCATACGCAGGCCAATTGTATGCGTACGCATGCAGAAGCATGCGCACGCAGACATGCCCTAAAGAACCCTAAACAGAAAGCAAGAACAGAAACTAAAAAAACAACAAATCTAGCAACATAGCATGCTTTAAAACAGAAAATAACTAAAACCTAAACTAAGCAAACATAAACAAAGCAAGGAAGCAAAACTAAAATGAGATTAAAACCTGAAAATGAAGGAAAAGAGTTTAGAACATATACCTCACAACAAAAAGCTCTTTGGCTTGATTTTGACTGTTCCCCTCAGTCAAATCTATTCGCAACTAAACAAAAATTATTAGTAAACTTCAAAACTCGAGGATCAAGACCAGAAAAGGTCTCAATCAAAATAAAATTGACTTGAGGATGTTTTATGAAAAACTATCTCTTTGATTCACTATTTCTAGTGAATCTTAAGTTTTCCCTTAGGATTTTCTGTATGTGTTGAAAAGGTGCCATGTATGGCTTTATATTGTGAGAAATAGGGGTTCGGAACGGCTCCCAAACGATGTAGGATTCGTTCCAAACCTCAACATTAATGCATAAAAACCTTGCCTTTTATAGTTTCTGGAACCCTAGCTACATGCGTAGGTTCATGCCCACGTACGTGTGCATCAGACCTACGTACGTAGGTCCTTGCTTGCGTACGATGGCCAAGGGTTTCCTTGGCGTTTTATTTTCCAAAAATAGATTTATTTACTCATAAAAAATTATATTTTCCATTTTAACATTTCTCAAGTCAATTTGTAATCTAATTGGGCCCTAAACCAACCTTGGGCCTTAGAATTTCAGCATCATTGGGAAACGGGGGCCCAAGTTGTAAGGAGTACAAAATGTGGTGTCTACAAAATATACATTTTATTCACCAAAATTTAAAATTTTAAAAACAAAAACAAAAAAGGAGAAAGTTTTGATAGCGTAATTCGTTTCTATTTTCTTAACTATACTAGTCGTAAACCCGTGCGAACTTACATGTTTATGTGGTAGAATAAAATAATTTTTTTATAAAATCTTAAATTGATTGTGAAACTACACCATTACATGACTTTCTCGTGTCTAACTTCAATGTGTTAAAATTTAGTAAAGAAGTCGTTGCTTGAACGTACAATGACTTACAAAAAAAAAAAATTGCCCGGCAATTTCAAATATTGCAAAAAAATAACTCAAAAATTCAAATATTAAAACTTTTAAAAGAATAACGCGTGTACTAATAATATTTCCTTCATAAAATATTTCATATGTGCTGTCATATTATTCAAATATTGTGCTAGTCATATGCGTAAAGTTTGGTGGTTCATGGTTGTACAATTTCCTCTGAACAATTTGCACTTGTCATATAATCAACAACGACTGTGTCACTTGGCACTTGTTTGATTATCATTATCAGGCATTTGAGCGGTATTGTTTCTGGATAGAGAACTTGAAGGTGAAACAGCTTTTGAGAGGGAATGTTTTGTTGCACTCGATTTCACCACCTCTCTTATTGTGGTAGCCCGGGTAGTCGACCTTATAAAATTCCACTTTCTCTTTCAAATATAGACCTGCTCTTTTAGAAAGTTCCACAATCTTCCACTCATAATATGGATAGTCGTCTCTATGTGCAACATGTACTTCCCCATCTCTGTTCAGCATCTTACGGGCGCTGTTGAAAAATGCTTGTACCAACTCTTTGTGCATCCTATATCCATGGAAACCCCGAAACACAAATACAACATATTAAATTTAAGTTAAATCTTGTTACACACTCCTTAGTGCACTTTACCTTACAAACACCCCGTGAAAGAACGATTTCAGTTATAATTGTTTAATGGTGAAATCATATTTTGAAAACACAATTTTTATAATTTTAACTAAAATCGTTCTCGTATACATGGTGTGTAATTGTCACCACTCTTAAAATTTATCCATAGTAGCATTTTTTACTCTATCCTTGTCAAGGGATTCAAATGATAATCCAATGATAATAATATCATTTATGTGTCTAACATTTGTGGTTTGAACCTTACTTACTCATCTTCCACCAGAAAATAATAAAAATAAACTGTATGCACAGTGCACACCACAACACTAAGAATTTGATTTATTTTAAAAAATAAAATAAAATAACTACCAAATTCCCCCATTTTGTTTAACTGTTAAAGGAAAGTGCAACATTCTCATCAAATTGTGCAGATTTATTAGACAACTCTTGAATTGAAGAGTATCAAATAACACAAGTATGCGCATTGCAATAATTGATGGTGAATGAATGTACCACTAAAATGTGTTAATGAGGACCCCCTGATGAGTAGCATCGATCTCTAATACAATCATGGGATAGGAATCTGACAGAGTAAAAACATTGAGACAAAGCAAGGCAGAGACACTGGTGTGCTTTTTTTATTATTATTCTTTTTCCTTTTTAACCAAATGAACAAGCAAGGAATCACTTTACATACTTACTCTATAAGCTCTTCGTCTCTTTCACATAGCCAAGAAAAATGGCCTGCATGAGGGAAATTGAAGATGATAACATCAAATTTCATGGACATTAAAGTGGGATGTTGGTTCATGTCATATACATCAACTTCATGCAGCACCAAGCACCCTCTTCTCTTCAAGTCCTCCAAGTGTGGTACACAACCCCAATGCTTTGTCAATAAAGTATCTGAAAGATTCAAATTAAAACTAATAAATTAGTATGATTCATAAAAATAGCAAGAAGATCAGTACTATGAGGCAAATTAAGGCTTTCTGTAACTCTGTTTGTACCTTTAGAATGAAGAGAAGTTGCAACCATGTTAGCGGCAGAGCGAAATGCTCTAGCTAAACAAGCAGAAAATGAAAAGTCTCCCTCACCAACCAACAATATCTTCTGAGAGCTGGAGTAGTGCTGAATCTTTTTCTCTTTCTTCTTACCCATTGTACAGTGGCAGAGCGAAACGCTCCAGCTAGACAAGCAGAAAATGAAAGTCTCCCTCACCAACCAACAATATCTTCTGAGAGCTGGAGTAGTGCTGAATCTTTTTCTCTTTCTTCTTACTCATTGTACACTTACATGAATCTCTCCCTCCCTCTGTAGATTTGCTTATATGCCAAGGATAATGTGGGCATTATAGATGAAAACGGTACAGAATCCTATGCAAAACCAGATATCAAGGATGGAATATGTATAGGCAGTCTCATACGTTCAAGTTTCATATTCATTATAGCAGCTGGAGAGTAATAACTATGTACACAGATAGCAAAAAAGAACATTCATAGGAATGTATTTGTATTTGCATTACTTTATGTATCGGCACAAGCAGTGTTCAAGTACAGTGTATAGTGTACAACTTGTGTAGCACACGATGCGACAATTAGAGAGTTATTGAGTACACTATTGTAGTGAGATAAAATGCCAGTGATTGAATTACATCCAAATCCAAGTCTACGGACCCTCTTGAATAGCTTGAATTGCACGAAGCTACCTTCTTTAAAGTTAAGTTGCCATGACCATTAAAAGGGGTGATCAAATTAGTAAATTAGAGAAAAATTCAACATTGTGATGCACCAATAGAAATAGTGGTGATAGTTGTATAGTGTGTGTAGAGACACAACTGAAATCTATATTTGCAATAATAAGTAGTGCCAAATTGAATAAGTTCATTTCACATCTAATATTTTATTTACCAGTACCATAAATAGGATTTATTTCAAATGAAGAGGATCCTAATACTTGTTCCAAAGCTTATGATCCTTATTCTTTTCTTTTTTGGTTAAGTTGTGATTTTTTTTTTTTCGTGCTTGTTTTGTTGGCTTTATTCTGTGTCAATTTGCTTGCATTTCATGCAATTATTTCCTCGTAATTTTTTTTTTTTTTTTTTTTTTGGGATTTAGGGTGTGTTTGTTTTGGCTGAAAAGGGTTTCAGGAAATCATTTTACACCACTCTATGTGTTCGGTAAGCACAGAAAATTGGGTCAAACGGAAATCAATTTCCGCATTGACCGTAAAATATCTCTCTTGGCTCGTAAAACCAATTCAGGTTGTATTTTACCTTCAAAGGATTTCCACCCCAAGAAAATAGAAGAGAGAGAGAAACAACAAGCTACCCATCGCACCAGAAGCACCGGTGAGTCGCACCCCAGCACTAGTGAGATCGCACCCACTCAACCTCACCGCCATGCCCCACCGCTACATGTCTCTGATCCACCACCACCATCACCACCCCCGCCATCATCCAAGCTACCCTCCTCCATGAGCTCCAATCCACATCCAAGCTACCCATCTACCCACATAACCCAATCCCTATTTCAGCGAACCCACACCCACCCGATCTAGCTGCCGCCGTCCTCCGTTGTTACCGATCTCTCTCTTTCCTGATCTGGCTACTGTCGTCCTCCGTTGATACCAATCTATCTCTCACTCTTTCTTCCTCCTCTCACCAAGTATATTATGTATATATTGTGAATAAAATTTGTTTGGTTGTGTTAAGGGTATATTTTGAAATTTTCTGGTATAAAATTTGTTTGGAAGCTGAGAAAATGGCTGAGAAAATGTGAAGCATTTGTAGAAAAATAGCATTTTCAGAATGTTACCAAACACCGAAAATCGTTTTTCGGACTATTTTCCATTACAGAACCAAGCATCCAGATTTCATTTTCTTTACGGGAATTCATTTTCCCCTGCATTTATTTTACACTCGGAATTCGATTTACATCAAACCAAATGCAGCCTTAATGTATATGGATTTAGTTTAGAGTCGGTGAAGAATTGCACATTCAGAAGAACTTAGGACTGACTCGCGAGTAACTCGAGATTACAATACCCCTACAAGTGGACATATAAGCAGCACGTGAGGAATTTCAAAAATAAGTTGCAGTTGTGATGACTCACAAGTAAATCACGACTAGGCCTACCCACGAGTTACACTTGCAGCTCATTTTCTAGCACCATTTGTGCCTCTTTTTCCTCCTCTATAAATACATCTTTTCCCCACAAATTTTAACCTAGAGATTGAGGTTTTTCAAATTAGAAATATCCACCTTTGAGAAAGAGCTACTCATCCCTTAAAAGAGAACTCCTTAGTAGTCTCTTCACTTCCCTCTCCCAATTTACATACCTTGAGATGAGATTTAACCAAATACAACACACACACATTCTGGGTATTAAGAGTGTTTTGATCCATTGGGAAGCATTGGAGCTTGATCACATATATATATATATCCAGCCAACAAGGCAAGGTAGGGTAACCGGGCGGTATTGTGGGATCCGAAAAGCTAGTGAAGATAAAACTCTGTGAAGTCTATTGGTAGATAGAGCTTAAAGGGCTAAGTATATTGGGTAGCTTAGGATTAGAGGGTCTTTATGTATTTTTTGTACTCTTAACTTATTTACTAGTAGATCATTTCCGGCTCAGATGGATGTGAAGAGGTTTTTAAGTTGAGTTGATGTTATCTTGGGCTTGCATCCTCTTTTCCCTATTGCCCTTTACATTATCGCATTGCACATTTATGTTCATCCATGCAATTTTTTTGTGGTTCAATTGATTAATCAGTTAATTAAGCCAATTATGCATTAAAAGTTTTTTTTTTTTTTTTTTTTGAGAAACAAAGACCTTAGATTAAGGAAAATTGGCTAAATCAGCCTAAAGTACAAAAACAAATTGTGGTTGAACATCCTCCATCCATACAGTCAAATTAAAAACATTAATAGCATGTCTAGCTAAACTATGAGCAATCTTATTACCTTCTCTCCTAACATGAGAGTAAAGCAATTGAGAAAAACACCTAGAACTAAACTTAACATCTTCAATCAAAGGACCATATGAGGCCAAGGAGACTTCAACACAAGTTAACGCTTTCATAAGCACTGCTGAATCACCTTCAATGTTTTATTTAAATTTATTAAAATAAAAGTGCGCACTAGCCAATAATTAGTTGTCGTTTTAAAGGGTTTAAATGGCAGGGTTTTAATTGATCAAGATGTAATTAAAATTAGAAGTCTAAACAACAATTAGTTATTGGCTAGTGCACACTTTCATTTTTTTTTTTTTTTTTTATTGAAGATTATGGTCATTTTATAGCTTCTTAATTATGGCATTCAATGCTTTATTTAAGATAAATATTAGGATTTCATACATTGTGTTGTCATGTTCGTATGGGTTATAGTTAAAAAAAAAGCCTTTGTGGTAGTAGTATTTGTAATAACTTTATTTAAAAGTAAAGTACTCAAGAAAATATAGCAGTTCTAAAAGCGTTTATATTTAAACTTTGTTGAGATCCAAAATTAATTGGTCACAGACTAAGGCCCAAAGAAGGAAAACGTTGAGCTCATTTCACACAAAAATAAATAAATAATAAAACTAAGAAAGAAAATGGAAAGCTGGGCTCACACAATAAAGAAAAAAAGAAAAGGGCAAGAGGCCCAAAAGATTGGAATCCAGAGACCCACGAAAAGAACAAAAAAAAAGGCCCAAACCAGGTAGAACCAGCAAGCCAAAGAAAGCCCAGAAAGAAGAACTGGGTCGGGATCCCGAAAGCCACCAGAGTCAGGGGATCTCTAGACACGCGAAGTAAGATTGAAGCAAATTTAAAGAGAGATAAAAAAAAAAACAAAGGGCATGCGGATCTCATGCTCCAGACATGCAGTGGAGCCAGAAGGTACGAAGCAAAATGCAGGTTCCGACCATTTGGAGAAAGTGACAAGGAAGAGTACTTTGAAAAAGCTGATGCGCTGAGAAGAAAAAGCCAAATAAGCTTCAGACCAGCCAACAGAGAAGTCTGGGAATAGAAAACTAGTTAAGGAACTTTCATTTGGTCGGACCAAAAGCAAGAAACTATGAAAGAAAAGGGAAACGACATGACCCTGAGCAACCTGGCATGGCACGAACTTACAGGGGCAAAAGGGAGAAATCGTTAGTACCCCGAAGCCCAAAGCTGTGCTATAAAAGAAGGAAGGGGTCCATGCTACAGAGGCATTCGGATTCAGACTAAGAGATAGAGATTCATTTTCGATTAGATTATTTGAGGCATTCATAGTTGTTTTTTTTCTGAAGTCTCATAAAATTATAGAAAATACTCTGTAAACTTAAGAGAAAACAGGGGAAACGTTCCCGGTATCCCAGAGACAGCCACTATAGTACATGCTCGGATTCAACAAATTCAAACTTTGCAAGTCTTTGAAGCTTGAATAGCTATCAAAGTCTGTAACTTTTGAACTTAGTTGAACCTTGCACCACGTCTTAGTGAGCACTATAATCACAACTAAGGGAAATTAATAAAATGCACCTCACTAATTTGAGGATCCCTAACCTTTTCTTACACTGTATTTTACTTGTTGTGCATTCCTTTGCTGTTAAAATGTCATTCAATATAGATATTCTTGCTTGTTAGTTATTTGCATTGTAGGAAGATTGTTTTGTGCACCGCTCGATTCTTAAACAGCCCTTTTAGCTGCGGTGAATCGAGCCCAGTCCACCAAGAACATTTTATTCTGCCCAAGATCCTTGGGCCATAGTTCTGAAGAAAAGAGGCACTCTCACATTTTGGCGACTCCGCTGGGGACTGGGTAAAGAAAAGGGAAGAAGCAATCCCTTCACAAAGCATGCCTCCAAGACAAAAGAACAATAAAGGTGCTAATGTGCCACCCACGGCCTCTAAGCCCATGGGAGAAAATGAAGTGGCCTCCAGACAAAGAGGCAAGGTGCCCCTAACAGAACAGGAGGTCGTGTCAGAACAAAGAAACGCAAGGCAGGAGCTAGACCCTATGGCTCATATGACTGCAATGTTGAAAGACTTGCAACAAGAAGTTCGCCTTCTCAAAGAAGGCAAGACACAGGAAGTCAGGGACAATGCCCCCAATGTGGGCAACCAAGATAGAACCCAACCAGAGGGAGGGTCAGCAGTGGGAGGAGAAACTAACCCCTAATACCTAACACTGGCAGATGTCAGTGCCCTCCTGGACCAAGAAAGGGAAAAACTTTCCGAGATCCCCAAGCAATTTTCTCGGGATCCCCCATTCCCACCAGAACTCCTTGGCAAGCCATACCCCAAGGGATATGAGCCACCAAAGTTCCATCCTTTTTATGGAAGGAATGGAAGTGCAGTAGAACACGTGAGTAGGTTCATCCACAGTATGGGCCCCTATGCAGGAAACCGAGAGCTGTGCCTAAGAGAGTTTGCTAAGTCCTTAGTGGACAGGGCATACACTTGGTACACCACATTGAGACCTTGGTACACAGGGGCATCACTCAACCTCATAGCCCTGAGTACCTTGGAAGCCGTGGGCCTAGCTTGGAGGAGGATCCTGGGGGCTCCCATGGAGATAACCGGATTTGGAGGATCAGCAAAATCAATCGAAGGATATATACAGCTGGCCCTAAGAGTGGGGCCAATAGTAGCCTTGACCAGATTTCATGTAATCAACTCAGAAATGTCCTACCATGTACTACTGGGACGGCCATGGCTTCATAAACACCGCCTTATACCATCCACGTACCATCAATGTGTTAAGGGGAGATTGAATGGGAGGCCTGTAAGGATCCCTGCCAACCATAACCCTTTCAGCTAAGGAGAAGTAAATTTTGTAGAAATAATGTTCTATGATGAGTTAGAACCTGACGATGAGAGTCCCATGCCAGGGACCCCAGGAACACCTATCTTGGAGAAAGAAGAAGGAGGAGGTAAACTCGGGGGAAGATTAATTTATCGTTTGTGAAGGTGCGCGGGACCTGAGTGCATCGTGCAGGAAGGTCCCGGACCACCAGAATGTATGATAGCTCAGGAGGAAGTCCCAGAGGAACCAGTCAAAGAGACACAAATCCAGCCTGAGGAAGAATTGCAGGAAGTAAACTTGGGGGCTGAGCTGGGATCCCAGAAGCCTGTTTTCATCAGCAGTTAGTTGGCAGCACAAGAAAGGGGACCACTGGTGGCTTTGCTCAAAGAATACACTGATGTGTTTGCATGGACCTATGATGAAATGCCTGGTCTGGATCCTGGGTTAGTGGTCCATGCCCTCAATGTGGACCCAAGAGTTAAACCAGTAATCCAACCAGCCAGGATCTTTCACACTGATGTAGAAACCCAGATAACTCAAAAGGTTAAGAAGCTGCTAGCAGCTGGTTTTATTAAACCTATTCAGCACCCCAAATGGCTTTCTAACATAGTACCTATGAAGAAAAAGAACGGCCAGATCCGTTGCTGTGTAGACTTCCGCAACTTGAATAAGGTATGTCTAAAAGATGAGTTCCCTCTGCCTAATATTGACCTCCTTGTGGATTTAGTTGTGGGAAGTTCTATGTTCTCATTCATGGATGGGTATAGTGGGTACAACCAAATTCGTATGGCTGCCAAGGATGCTGAGAAGACAGCATTCAGGACACCAATAGAAAATTTTTATTACACTGTGATGCCCTTTGGCCTCAAGAATGCAGGAGCCACATACCAGCGAACCATGACAGCCATCTTCCACGACATGATGCATAAGGAAATGGAAGACTATGTGGATGATATTGTGGTCAAGTCAAAAACTAGGACAGGACACCTTCAGGTACTTGAACAAGTTTTCAAAAGATGCAGAGAATACAAGCTACGCATGAACCCCATGAAATGTGCCTTTGGAGTATCTGCAGGAAAGTTCCTCGGGTTCCTGGTACATCACAGAGGCATAAGTGTGGATCCAGCCAAAGCTGCAGTCATTGCCACTATGAAAAGACCAACAACAGTGAAGGAGCTCAAAAGCTTCCTAAGAAGGGTCTCCTACATAAGGAGATTTGTGCCAGGACTAGCTTCGGCCACAAGAGGCTTATCTAAGCTATTGAAGAAAGGAATCGAGTTCACCTGGGGAGCAGAACAACAGGAAGCCTTCCAAAGGGTCCAACAGATTATGAATCATCTGCCCACTCTCTAGGCACCAGTACGTGGGCTACCCCTGTTATTGTACTTAGCATCAAATGCCCAAGCAATAGGAGCCCTACTGGAGCAAGAAGATGATGATGGGAATGAACAACCTGTTTACTATGTAAGCAGGACACTCAAGGATGCCGAAACCAGGTATCCCAGGATAGAAAAGGCTTGTCTAGTAGTCATTTACGCATCCCAGAGGCTGAAGAGGTATTTCTCAGCTCACCAAATCCTTTTAGTGACTAAGTCACACCCCATAAAAGCACTCATGCATCAGCCCCTCCTAACAGGAAGAATAGCATAGTGGCTGGTCCTGCTTTCTCAATATGACATAAGCCTCAGGACCCCCAAGGCTGTCAAAAGTCAAGTCATAGCTGACCTCCTGGCATAATTCCCAGGGAAAGAGGAAAGCTCACTAAGTGAAGAGATCCCAGGCGAGGTAGCAGTAGCAGAAATCCTAGGAAAGAAATGGACAATGAGATTCGATGGGTCAACTATAGCAACCTCAAATGGGGTGGGAGTTGTACTGAGCTGTGAGAATGAGGACACCATACCTCTATCTTTCAAGTTTGGTTTCTCATGTTCCAATAATGCAGCTGAGTATGAGGCTTACTTGACTGGGTTGACTATAGCACTCAGTATTGGGGTGAAACACATGAAAGTACTGGGAGATTCCAATCTTGTAGTCTCTCAGATGAAAGGTGACTTTGCACTAAAGATCAGGTGAGGGATCCTATCCAGGTGTATCAATGAGAAGGAAGGGAAGCTAAGGTTGGAAGAACTACATACCCAAGTCTGTGGGACCTCAGAAAAGATCAGTCTATTAGAAGAATGCAGCGCATGGGATACTACTGGCCAAATATGAACAAAGAGGCAGCAACTATACAGGAAAAATGTCAAGAATGCCAATCCTCGGTAGACAAAGAAGAAAGCTACGCTGTATTTGTTACAGAAGATTGGAGGACTCCCTTCATAGAATACTTGGCTCAAATGATCCTACCGACTGACAAGGCACTGACCCACCAGCTCAAGAAACTCGCAGTCATATACTTCTTGCAAAACAAGATCCTATTCAAAAAGGGATACAGCGAGGATCCCCTAAGATGCCTGGGGCCAAGGGAAGTAGTCAGGGAAGTCCATTCCAGTAATTATGGAAGTCACCCAGGAAAAAGGAGGCTCTATAAACAGTTACTACTGTTGGGGTACTACTGGCCAATAATGAAAAAGGACTCCAAGGAGTTAGTCAAAACCTGCCACGCATGTCAAGTCCTCGGCGATGCAATCCATACTCACCCAAATATGTTACAGGATATGACAACCACATGGCCTTTCCACACTTGGGGGCTTGATCTTATAGGGCCTATAAAACCCCATCCAGTGGTTACATATGGATCTTGGCAGCTACTAAGTACTTTACAAAATGGGTAGAGGCCATCCCCTTGAAAAAGGCCATTGGAGCAGCTGTAGCAAACTTCATTCGAGGCCATATCATTACAAGGTTTGGGATCCCCAAGAGGTTGATCAGTGACAATGGAACCCCATTCATAAATAAAGACATGAAGGGGTTAACTGAGGCTTACTACATCAAGCATGGAAGGTCTACACCGTACTACCCACAAGGAAATAGCCAAGTAGAGGCCACTAATAGGGTGATATTGAAGATCCTTTAAAAAATGAAGCAAGAGTATGGAGAAAAATGGAGTGACCACTTGGCAGATGTACTTTGGGCATGCAGGAGCTCTATGAAAACAGCCACAGGATTCTCACCATTCTCCCTGGTCTATGGGACAAAAGCCATCAGCCTAGTAGAATTAATTGTTCCCACACCAAGAGTAGTACTTGAAGAAAGTCAGGAAGACACCGAAGACACAAACAACGAAAGGAGATTAGCAGACCTTGAAGGGGTAGAGGAAGAAAGAGAGCTAGCCAAGAGAAGAAGCCAGAGGTACCAGCAAAGAATGACTAGAGCATATGCACAAGTAGTACGCCCGAGGACTTTCACTAAAGGGCAACTGGTACTAAGGACAGCAGAGCATGTGAGAAGAAACCTACCGAGACCCTCCAAATTTGCCCCAAAGTGGGAAGGACCCTACATCATCAGGGAGGCCCATGATAGTGGGTATTACTACCTTACAAAGGAAGATGGGACAATCCTAATAGAGCCCATAAATAGGAAGTGGCTAAAACAATACTACGCATGAAAAGGGAGAGGTCTCAGTACACTGGAATCCTTTTTGCCAAACTCTCCAACCTACTAAGTGTTTCTTTCTTTTTATATATTATCGTTTTAAGTAATTTTGTTCAGGAACTCATGGTAGAAGGACACTCTATGATCCTTACTATCTTTGTTAGATTTGCTATGTTCCTTGAATGACATTTATGTTTTAAATTCAATGAAATTTCTTCTTATTTCTCAGCTATTAAATCCTAAGTATTACAAAGTCCTAACACAGACGGAATCAGGGGAGGATACCTGGGGAAATCTTTTTTATGCAAGACCCAGGATCACCCCACAGATAACTACAAACAGTTAAGTTTTGAATACATGGTCTAAGATCTCAGGTATATACTGAGGATACCTAGCCCAGTACTTGATAAAAAAAAAAAAAAAATTGCCAAGTTCATGAACTGGGACAAATAAAATATCGCTCAATGTACCCAATTCAGTACTTGCGCACCAAAAAGAAAAGGGAGGATACCTGGGGAAATCTTTTTAATGCATAACCTAGGATCACCCCACAGATAACTCCAAAACAGTTAAGTTTCAAATACATGGTCTAGGATCTTAAGCATGTACTGAGGATACCTAGCCCAGTACTTGATAAAAAAAAAAAAAAACCTGCCAAGTTCATGAGTTGGGACAAAAATATATACCGCCCAATGTACCCAGTTCAGTACTTGTGCAATCAAGAAGAAAAGGGGTGGGTACCTGGCTGGGACCTGCAGCAAAACTTGTGGGGATCATGGACTAGAATTCAATACCAAAAAAAAAAAAAAAAAAAAAAAGAGAGGAAGACAAAAGGAAAAGAGGATCCACATGCTATTAAAAGAGATTAGAAGCAATCTTGAAACATAAATACTTAGGAGCCATCCTGAAGCACAAATACATGGAAGCAGTCTCAAAGCACAAGTGCAGATCTAAAAAAAAAAGGCCAGAAGCAATGTCCAAACAAAGAAATAGAAAATTTATACAACCCCAAATTGTTCATACACATCCAAACCAGCTAAAAAAAAGGGATCTAAGAAATGAGGCCAGCCAACAAAAAGCTATCTGAGGAGAGAGCAAGGACAGCCGAAGAAGATAAAACCCTCTGCCTTTTAATCTTCAAATCTTGTAAAGTCTTGTGAGCATGGGCTAAAGCTTCCTCAGCAGCAGCAATTTCAGCATCAATGCTCTTAGAAGCTTGCCTCTGGAATAGCACTTGGGCCAATGATCGCAGATACTCCAGCAAAAAGGACAGGTTGAATTTGGCTTCCAAGAGATCCTAAACCACTCCCCTCCATTCCAAGAGTTTTTCCTCAAATAGAGAGTCCAGCGAAGAATCCCTCAAGGAGATCAACACGGAACACAGCAGCTCCATCAAAATATTACTCAAGAATACTCCTCCTCTGAAACCAATGATGAAATCCCCATGACTTTTAAACAGCCCTTCTAGCAGTGGCAGACCTTCCACAGGCACAGAGAACCGCAAGAAGCTGCCATAGGAAGACCCAAAGTGGCAAAAGTGACTGGCAGGGAGGCTATTGAACTCCAGAAGATCAAAACGAGCCAGAAAGGTAGAGAGCCTTGAAGCAGGATCTAAAACAACCATCTCTGGAGCCTCCCCCATTGTTGCATTACAACCTGAAGTCCCAGAGGAACCTTCAACCCTTTGAATAGAATGAGGGCCAGCAACCTGAGCAGATCCTACACCCCTCTCAGGAATCACAAGTTCAAGATTCTTGACACCAGTATCAACTCCTGCAAGAAAAAAGGGGGAGAGAAGGGGAGGGGGGACAGACTTAGCTTCTTCTTCATAAAATAAAAAAAATAAATAAATAAAGAACAAAAGAGGGTAGAGAACCAGTATCAGCTTCTTAGGGTGGAGTTTCCTCCTCTTGCTCCTCTGACTTCTTGGAGGACTCTAAGAAAGAACACATGGCAAGTTGAACAAAATGTAAGGAAGCCTCAGCAAAATGGCTAAAAGAAGGCAGGGATACAGGGGGCTTCGCCATAACAAAAAATACAAGAGAAGGGAAGAAAGATAGAGGGAATGCAGTAAGGACAATCAACCCACCTTCAGAATCCTCCGATTCCAAAGAAGAAGCAGCACCAGAGACAGATCTCGCAGTGGCTTGGCCTGGAAAGAAAAAAAAGGGAGAAAGAAAGAACGCAGAGGAAAGAAAGAAAAAAAAAGGGGGGGTACAAAAGAAATAAAATTAAAACGCTATTATATAAAATAAATAAATAAATAAAAAAGGCTCACCTGTTTGCCCGGATGATGATGCGCCTCCCAAAGTCCTTGTACTTAACCCAGTCTGAGGTAACACAATCTTGACAGGACTAGGAATCTGTTCAAATTAAGGACCTGGGGACCCGGGAAGCTTGGGAGCCCCAAGATCCTGGGCAGCATAGACATCCTGCATTGGTTGCCCAGTCTCCCCAGCTATGCCACCATTGGGAGCCTTCTCTTCCATACTCTGAGCTGCAACTACAGCCACCTCCTCCTCCAAAGTCTCACCAACCACGGGGGGAGAAACCTCCACCTAAAGAAGGAAAAGAATGAGGAACAAAAAAAGAAGGAGGGCATGAACAACAGGGCAGCACGGATACACAACACTTGTGAAATAAATAAGGGCAAGCAACAGAAGACACAGATAAAGGAAAACCGTACCACATCTTCACCAGAGGATTGACTTCTACCCTTCCTGGGATCTAACTTACGCTTGGACTGCAAGAAAGACAATCACTCATTAGTTCAAAAAAAAAAAAAAGGAAGGAAACAACAAACTGCAACCTAAAAGAGAAAAGAAGGAAAGAGGTCTTGCCTTTCTCTCTCTCTCAACAGGGTCTCCAGGTCTCTGTTGTTTACTACGAGTGCGTCCAGGGGGTCCCAAGGAACCATGAATTGAAGGACTCACAGGAGCCTGGGGAAAAGAAGACTCTACCTTAGTCTTCACCCAGCCCCTTATGGCCAAAGGTTGCTCAACTTCTTTCTCCTCAGCAAGTATCAACTGTTTCTGGGATTTTCCAGTCTTCTTCTTCTTTGTCTTAGGGCCAACATCCTCTACACTCTCTTCAGCCACGACCTCGTTCAATTTTTCCTGCTTAATTATTTTCCCTTTACTCATGCCAATGGGAGTACTAGCACTTATGGCCTCTACTGCCCCCTTCTTAATTGGTAACCCAGCAGAAGTACCAACAATAAGGTCACACCCCAACCAAGTCTCTGGGAAATCCTGCGCATAAGTCACCCAACCTTCCCTGGAAGCATGCCATTCTGCGAAACCAGTTTTGCTGCTTACAATAGTAGAAACAACACCAGCAGTAGGCAGAGACAGACGCTTGTTGGGTGTTGGAGCAGAAGAAATGCCAGGGTTGGGGACTCTCCCAATCGTGTCAGAACCAGCATAATCAGCAAAGGACTTTTGAACCCTCCTCCAATAGCCAGCATAACCACTAGAGGCAAAAACTCCTCTCTGGAAGTTGGGCACCACAAACTGAGGACTCCTTCGTGACCAATAAGAGAAGGCCTGAAGTCTCATGAAGGGATCCAAAGAGGGAAGAGAGGGAACTATGTCATTAAACACTCGGGGAATATCCTGATCAAAGCCAAACTGCTGAAGTACTCGATGCGCCGAGTAAAGGGTGTACCATAGGCCACTCGAGGAAAGCACAGGAAGCCAAGAAGGACTAATACAAGCCAAGTAGGCTAAGCTACCTTCATCACCGCGATGTAAATGAAAAGTATTCCCTGTAGAAGTCAGAAAATGAGATAACACAGAATCAAAAACAAAACCGGGGCCAAATTCCCGGGGAGACCGCCAATGCAAATGGCCTACTTGATTAAATAATTCAACCAAGTTAAGGCTGCCACCTTTCAGACTCAGCCAACGAAGAATAATAAGGTGGCTGTCAGTCGAGCTGCCACAAAGCTCTTCAACCACATCAGGGGATCCCTGGAACTTATCTTTTACAAAATTTAAATTCCTACATCTTGCTAAAGTAACTGATGAACAATCCCACATAAATACCTGGAGAATGGCGCAATGAAGAGAGGAAGTAATAACATAACAAGAAATCACCTTCGGCTTCATCTCCATGAAGCTGATCCAATTGAGAGTAGACATGGCCCAAAAACATGGGGGCTAGGGGATATTAAGCACCCTGAGCCAACCTAATCGCCAAGGGAAAAAGAGTGGATTTGATTCCATACCCGGGGAACTCGCTAAATAGAAACTTGCTAAGCCAGAATGCGAGGAACCCAGCACGCCTGACTTCCTTATCCTTCTCACGCGAAAGATTCATAACCCACCTACCCATCCTGGCCGGTTTCCCACCAGAAGAAGCAATACGTCCACCGAAGTGAGCAAATAATTTTTCTTCCACCTCGAGATCCTCATCAGAAAGTTTAATATCAAAGGGGTTTTCATCCCCAAGTACTGAAAGAAGAAAATTGTTGACCACGTCCTCCAAGGTAACAGTCAGTTCACCAACAGAAAAAGAGAAAGTGTGCAGAGCAAGACACCAACGGCACACCAAGTGCCTAAGGCCTTTGGCATCTCTAAAACCCTCAAGATTCTTGGAAAAGCCACTACCTTCAGGAAACCGGCACGCTCCAAGTGGCCCACAAACTCCTCGTCAGAAAGTTCTTTATCCACCCAAATGGGCCAGCCTTGGATCTTTCCAGCAACAAAATCCAAAAAAAACAGGGACCGCCTCTCGAAGTCCTTGCCTAATCTGGAGATCAAAAATCTCCTTAGGGTCTGGAACTTGTGTAGAACCAACAAAACCCGCTTGGCCAGAAAATACCCAAGTATGAGGGGATGGAGGGGTCTCGCCATGGGACACCCGAGGGAAGAATAAGTTGGGAGTATACCAAGGGTCTCGCGAAGGAAAAGCAGGGCACCCAACGACAGACTCATCTTGCGCAGAACTAGAGGAACCCTCACCTTCAATGGGACTAAAGGTACGCTCTTTTCTTTTTCGAGAAGAGGAAGAAGCCATTGAAGTAATAGGTATCTTCAAAGAAGAAAGCAGGTAGCAGCGAGATTAATCGAAAGAAAAGAAAAAGAGGCTAGGAACAAAAGATTCAGGCAGACAAAAAAAAAAAAAGATAATGTGAAAAGGGCAGAATGAAGAAATAAGAGCAGATAGAGGAGACAATATGTGGAAAGACGCGCCAGTTGGCAGGAATTAAATTTAAGAGGGAGAAGTTATCAGCAGTTATTAATGGGTGTTATGGGAAACGTAAAAGTAGGTGGTGGGAGTTTTATTTCAACTCAACTGCCACGTCCCACGAAAAAAGGAGGAGTTAAAAAAATAAAAAAATAAAAAAAAAGGAAGTGAAGGAGCCAGGATACCAAAGAAGTTGAAGACCAGGATCCCCGTAGGAAGATCAAAACGGGAGATAATCCTACAAGAAACTCACGCATGGGCTGCAGGCAACCCATGAGCTCGGGGGGCTAAATGTTGAGGTCCAAAATTAATTGGTCACAGACTAAAGCCCAAAGAAGGAAAACGTTGAGCTCATTTCACACAAAAATAAATAAATAATATAACTAAGAAAGAAAAGGGAAAGCTGGGCTCACACAATAAAAAAAAAAAAAAAAAAAAAAAAAAAAAAAAAAGAAAAGGGCAAGAGGCCTAGAAGATTGGAATCTAGAGACCCACGAAAAGAACAAAAAAAAGGGCCCAAACTAGGCAAAACCAGCAAGCCAAAGAAAGCCCAGAAAGAAGAACTGGGTCAGGATCCCGGAAGCCACCAGAATCAGGGGATCCTTGGACACGCGAAGTAAGATTGAAGCAAATTCAAAGAGAGATAAAAAAAACAAAGGGCATGCGGATCTCATGCTCCAGACATGTAGTGGAGCCAGGAGGTACGAAGCAAAACGCAGGTTCCGACCATTTGGAGAAAGTGACAAGGAAGAGTATACTGAAAAAGCTGGAGCGCTGAGAAGAAAAAGCCAAATAAGGTTTAGACCAGCCAACAGAGAAGTCTGGGAATAGAAAACTAGTTAAGGGACTTTCATTTGGTCGGACCAAAAGCAAGAAACTATGAAAGAAAAGGGAAACGACATGACCTTGAGCAACCTGGCACAGCACGAATTCACAGGGGCAAAAGGGAGAAATCGTTAGTACCCCGGAGCCCGAAGCTATGCTACAAAAGGAGGAAGGGGTCCATGCTATAGAGGCATTCGGATTCAGACTAAGAGATAGAGATTCATTTTTTATTAGATTATTTGAGGCATTCATAGTTGTTTTTTTTTTCTGAAGTCTCATAAAATTATAGAAAAGACTCTGTAAACTTAAGAGAAAACAGGGGAAACGTTCACAGTATACCAGAGGCAGCCACTATAGTACATGCTCGGATTCAACAAATTCAAACTTTGCAAGTCTTTGAAGCTTGAATAGCTATCAAAGTCTGTAACTTTTGAACTTAGTTGAACTTTGCACCACATCTTAGTGAGCACTGTAATCACAACTAATGGAAATTAATAAAATGCACCTAACTAATTTGAGGATCCCTAACCTTTTCTTACATTGTATTTTACTTGTTGTGCATTCCTTTGCTGTTAAAATGTCATTCAATACAGATATTATTGCTTGTTAGTTATTTGCATTGTAGGAAGATTGTTTTGTGCACCACTCAGTTCTTAAACAGCCCTTTTAGCTGCGGTGAATCGAGCCCAGTCCACCAAGAACATTTTATTCAGCCCAGGATCCTTGGGCCATAGTGCTAAAAAAAAAAGGCACTCTCACAAACTTTTGACCTTAAAATCACGTCTTCTGGACACAATTTCTATATTCTTTCTGCTAATTTAACCAATCTAACATGACAAATTTTAAAAAAAGTCCCCCCATGTGGTTTTGAGTTAATTTGTTGAAGCTAAAATCACGGCTTGAAGGTGCCATTTTTTGGCGATGCAGCAAATCGTGTCTTTGAGACAATTTCAAATAATACACTAAAAAATGTATTTTGTTGAAAATTTTCTCAAATTCCTATTTAAACTTAGTTATTTAATTGTCTTTTATTTGTATGGAATGAAGGTCTAATCCATCTAATAAAAAAAAAGGAAATGCTAACAGATGTTTTTAGGGCATTGGTTAACAACTCATTTAAAAAAAAAAAATTTATGAATAAAAAAAAATTAATATTTTGACAGTTTTTTTCATTTTTCATAAAAGTAGTATCAATACTTTCCTAAAATGAATTGTTAACCATTGTCCTAAAAGCATTCATTAGCATGACTCAAAAAATAATTATTTGTTAATAAAGTGATTGGTATTTTTTGTCCACCAAGAAGCTAATTAAACCCACCCCCACCCCCCCCCCCCCACCCCCCCCCCCCCCCCCCAAAAAAAAAAAAAGAAAAAGAAAAAGCGTTTCTTTAATTTGTCATCAAAATTGAGAAAATCTAGATATGGGTGGAATAGTCAACCAAATGCAGTCATGAAAGCTAACCAATTTAGGCGAGAGTGTCATTTCATAAAATTTCAATAGATGTTGGTATTTCATCTATCACTTTATTGTGAAAGATCATATTGGCCAGTTTTACCGTAAGTGTACATTAACCCTTTTCTAATCACTAAGTTATATATTTGCTTGATGGGTTTTAAACCTATGACCTCACCCACTATCTTGCTTTTTTCAAAGGGAGCAAGTTTCCCTTGAACTATAACTCATAGGCATTTTATTAGAATTTTTTTTTTTTTTTTTTTGGATGATGTGAAACCATACCAAGGTAAGATCCTTTGGACCCATTCCTAGGGGAGTAAAGCCTAGATACATGACCCCACACATCAAAACTATATATCATGTATTTAGAGGAACTCCTAGTGTGAATAGTAAAGGTGTGCGTTGAAGGATTGTTAAGGGGGGTTTTTCCAACCCAATTTGACAAGGTCAGGTTAAAAAAAAAAAAAAAAAAAAAAACCCAACCCAACTCATGTGAGTCGAGTTGGACCCAAAGATTAATCAATTTCTTTTTTTTATGAAAAGAATCAATGAAAATTGTAAAAATAATGCTATCTTGAGGATTCATTTGGGATCTGCTTATTTTGTTGAAATTGAAAAATTTTTATTGAAAGTACTATAAATAAAGGTAAAAATTAGCTGAAATAATACAGTGAGACTTATGAATAGTACCAAAAAGTACAGTGAAACCCATAAATAGTAACAAAATAAGCTAAATAGTAAAAATAATTAGTAAAAATAATCTTTGCCAAATGGACAGAAGGTGTTGGCATTGCTACAATAAGAACTACAAGAAGACAATAATAAAGAAAACAGAAAAGGACTACAAGGACCTTATCAATGAGAAGGCTATATTTAGGGGGACCCAAACGTAAAATTAACTGATCTAATCCTACTTTCAATACACATGAAAGTGTCTACATGCAAAACCACATAATAAAGTAAGAAATTAACTTGTCCAATCAAAATTACGCTGGACAAAACTAAGGAGATACCATGCCAACAACCCGAATTCATTCCTTGTACTATAAACTCCTAAATTAATTACCGCAATTAAATTCATGTCTTGCATATAATAAAAATCCAAGTTAGGCTCGTGTTCAACCCCAATGTATATGTGTTAAATATTGGTATTAATATACCATGTTGAATATGATAGTATGGATGCAGAAGAGAAAAGTATAAAATAGGAACACAAGAATACGAGGGTTATGTGGTTCAGCCTTATAACCTACGTTCACAGAGGAAACCCTTAAGGGCTACATTTTTATTATATAAGAGTGTAGTACAAAAATCTGTGTTACAATGAACCTTGACATGGGTATATATAGTAGACTAAACCTAGACTAATAAACTTCCAGTATAAATAGGAGACTTGGCTTGCACACAAATTAGAATTAGGCTTAGACCTATGCTAATGGGCTAATATATCTCTAACATTCCCTCTCAAACTCAACATGGAAGATTGATGAAACCTTGAGATTTTATAAAGTTAAGAAAATCCCTTGAATGAAGTTTCGCCCTGTGACAGTGGTTTGAGGAAGGTAATGGTCTTGCAGTATTGATGCGACGTCTAATGGTGGCATGACCATACCGAAGAGTTTTGATGGCAACGAGTGGGGAGTCATTAAGAAACTTAAATTAAAAAAAAAAAAAAACACACACACACACACACACATACACAAATACATGAAATTTTACAATTTCTTTATACGAGTTTTCATATTTTGAAATCGTCACATGATAGTTTATTATCAATTGTCATTATCTATTGTAAATGTAATTGTGACCATTTTATTTTTATTTTGTTAAGTTTGTATAACATTTTTATTTTTATGTAGTTGTCATTATTTATTTGTTATTGTTTTTTTTTTTTAAATTATTGACCTTATATTAATTATCGACCTACATAACTACACTCATCCATACATAAATAATACATTTAACGATCACTAACTTTACTATTTTTTTTTCTTGAATCACTAGTTTTATAACAAAAAGTTATTATAATGTAATAACAATATACACATGTAAAAAATTCTTTGTATTTCTTGGTTATTAAATTATATAAAGTTATAATATATTTATACTATACATGTATACATTCACACACTTCACAATTCACACAAATAATATTAAATAAAAAAAAAAAAATTAATGCACACAATTAGTAACAAACACACACACACACACACACACACACACACACACACACTCATATATATATATATATATATATATATTATAAATTTATAATAAAGAGAGACATTCAAAACTCACAAACACTCACATTCTACTCTTAGAATCGGAAACACCTAGAAAGTCAGATAGAGAATAGAGATGAGATGAGATTCATGAAAGCAAGGGAGAGTGATTTGTGTTGTTAATTAGTTTTGGGAAGAGCTGATCTATGTTGTTTGATTTTGGGCTAAATTGATTTGTGATCAGGGTGTGCAAGATTTAAGCCAAGTTGTGCAAAAATATTTTTAAGGGTAATTAAATTAATAAAAAAATATTTTATATATATATATAATTTTTTTTTTTTCCAAGTCATGGGGTTCATTTGAACCCCCTGAATTACAAGTGCAGCCGCTCCAGCAAGAAAGACAAAGATTGCTCTTAAACACACAGTAATGATAGAAAACCTTAGCCACAGGAAGGTGACTCTGATACCATGTTAAATATTAGCATTGATACACCATGTTGAATATGCTAGTATGGATGCAGAAGTATAAAGTATAGAATACAATAACACACAATAGTTACATGGTCTAACCTAACAACTTATGTTCACGAAGAAAACCCTAAAAAGCTATATCAATAATATATTAAAGTGTCATTCAAATCATGTATTACAATGAACTATAACATATGTATTTATACCCTAGACTAGAAGGATTGAGCTAACATGCTAGTATGGGCTTAGGCCTATTACATTGAGCTAACATATTTAATATGGATGCCTTATACAAAAAGCCCATATACAATACAAAATTTCATTTTATAGTACCAAGAATTCTAAGAGCTACTAGTAACCATTAAAAGCAAGGTAAGTATAAGGCCAACTAGCTAATTTGATGACTATAAATTTTAGCAGAGTAGAACAAAATAATATTTTATGCACCAACTTAAGCTCAAAATTGGGCCATGAGTAGATAACTTAGTACATGCATTTATACCATGGTTTTAAAAATGGATTGGACTGGCCAATTCAACCAAGAAGAACCGGACACCAATTCGGTCTGAGAAAAACCCCTAGTACCGATCAAATCCAAATAAAACTGAAAACCAAGACCAAAACCGGTTTTTTGATCTTATTGGTTTTTAAAACCATGATATACACACATATTGAGTTTAAATCGTAAAACCAGACTTACAAGTCTTGTGATTGACCGTTCAAGTTCTCCAAAGATAGGGAGTGGGAAGTTATGCGCAAGATAAGCACCAATTCCAGCATTAATCAGTACAACACATGATGATGAGAAGAGGAATTAGGGTTAGGGAGAGAGTTAGGGTTACGTTACATGATAATTGTTTAATAAAAATAATATAAAAACACTAATTGATCGGTAAATTATTAATTAAATCTCCCAAACGAGCACGTTGTGTTTGATTTCTAGGTTGTGTGGTGCCATGGTGTTCCTTAAAAATAAACTTTACTCGTACAAATTTTTTTTTTTTTGTATTTTTCTTTTTTTTTGTATTTTTTTTTAAAGACTTATATTGACCGTGTAGAATCCTGCTACAGAAAGAACTTTTCTTTGTTTGGATTTCAAAATGTCTCCCCCAAAAAATAGAAGATAAAAAGGATCAAATCGAAATCACTAAATCAAAAATCAAATAGAAAACAAATTTACTTATCAAAAAAAAAAAAATAGAAAACAAATTTAGTATTAACTAATTGGTAAGCACGAACTTTCACAAATTTTGTTTTTAAAAAAAAAAATACCAAAGTCAGGGCAGAGAATTGGCTAAAATTAAACAACCAAAAACATAAAACAAAGTCCCATAAATAAATAAAAACAAAGAAGAGCTTTCTCAAAAAAAAAAAAAAAAAAAAAAAAAAAAAAAAAAAAAAAAAAAAAAAAGAGACCCAAGGCTAGATCAATTTCAACTGTTCGATCACCCGCTTCAAATGTTTACCCTTATTTAAATATTTATCACCCAGAGGTGAGTGATTCCCCTTTTTTTCTTTTTTTCTTTTTTTCTTTTTTTCTCATAAGAGGAATGAAAGCCATTATTTGTTAATGATTTAGAACATGATTTTCAAACCCGGACTGTTTAAAGAACGGGCAAAAGGAAATATTCAAGGTTTTTAAGGTCGAACCGCAATAACGTCATAATTATTATAATAATTAATTAAAGCCTAAATATAGATATTAAATTTATAAAACTAGCAAAATTGACTAATATATCTATATATGTGAGGGAAATTTAATGATTTTCAAGCAAATATTTAATAATTAAATAAGAAAGTTAATAAAATAAAATAATAACCATAAAAACATTATAATTTATGATTAAATTAATTTTTGAAGTAAAGTTGAATATCTTTGAAGGATTTTAATTATAATTTTTTTTTTATTCCTTGTAAGAGGTGGATAATTTAATTAAGTAGAATAGAATTGTATTAAGTTGTTTTTATAATTTTTTTTTTTTAAATTGCGTTAACTTTACTTCAAGTATTTCTTTTGTTATTATTGTGAATCAACTTGCAAGTTTAGCTGAGTGGTTAGGCTCTATCTCCATCTCTGACTGTGCCTAGTATCTAAACCTGGTAAGCACATTTATTGATTTTTTCTCATTTAACAGTCATGCTTGAACTGGGGTTGGACCACACGGTTCAAGGAATTAACAATAAATCTGGTTCTCTATGCTAAAAAATCGGATTTCAAATCGGTTCTCGGTTATCTATAATCATGCTGTCTTATGGAATTAGATCTCAAAAGATTGATGAGATGTAGAGTAATGTTACAGGCACAAACTATTTTACAATATTTTTACAAACTATTGATGTGTCCAACATTTTATTGGTTTTTATATAAGTCCACCATTAATGTCACTTTTTCATTTATCTATAATCACTCACCACATCAAAAATTTGTAAAAAAGTTTGTATATCTAGCATTACTCATGAGATATATATTGCATTCACTTTGTTATATGTTTTTTTTTCCCCCCTTCAATTTAGTCAAAGGAGATCCCTTCAATATTGCATTCGATTTGGAATTGAGAAATGGCTTGTTGTTCTCAATTCCCTCCCACAAAACCTTGATTGAGTGAAGTACTGTAATGGAAAGACTCTTGGTCCATTAATTCCCTTGGAAAGTATAAATAAGTACTGTATAAAAGAGGTGAAGATGTAATCTTCAGAGTAAACTTTTTTAACTTATAACTTTTAAGGCTTTGTTAATCCAATATCTTGATTTACCCGAATGGGCTGGGCTCCTAATAGCCTAAAAGGAAGGAATACAAAAAAGGAAAAAAAAGTTTCAGGAAAAATGGCATATATAACTTTTGTTTTTATTTTATGTATATATCATTTTTATTTTGATAATTTAATTTATAAGTAGATAAAATAATTTAAAAATTAATAGGAGAGTGAACTTATTTTTTAGCCAATATTTTAGTAGGAGTTAGAATTGTATTTTTACTAAATCATTTTTTTAATTTTGTCTCTACTTAAACATAGAGATGTAAGGTTATTTTTAAACACAAAAAAAAAAAAATGATAACTTCAAATAAAGAAAACCCTTTAAATAGTAAGAGTATAGATGAAGTCTAATTTTCAGATAATTTTAAAACATGATGAATTTCTTTTTTTTACGTATTTGTAGTGGGATTCAGAAATTAAATTTATAATGAAAGCCACTTAAGCGTGAGATGTGAAAATATCATTTTACCGCAAAATTACCTAAAAATTTTACTCTAGTAGGAATCCCGAGGGCTGCATGTGTCTTTGTATCAACTGTCTTTGGGGACAGTTTTCAGTGTTCACGAACTACAACATCCATGTCCGCCACGTGTCAAACTGGGTGTCCGTGTCTTGCCACGTGACTCTGCTTTTTCATTTTTTGGGCTATGGAAAAACTTAAGCTGCTTGCTTTGTTTCATTTCCTTTTGCTTTTGTTTGTAGGATAAGGATCATGGTCTCATAGGATGCCAAAGTAAAAAAGAGAGAAAGCAATCACAACAAATTTCATTTGCAATTTTCTCGTACATATGGAGGTTCCTGTTGGGTTCTTGCGCAAGCTATGGAGCTTCCTCTCTTTTCTCCCCTTTTTCCTTTTGCTCCTCCTCCTTGGCCTCCTCAAAGGTACATATATATATAAAACCTTTTGCTTTTTCTTAATCCCCTTTCACTGTTTCTTTTTTTTCTTTTTCTTTTTGGTTGCTTTGGTGTGTAGCTTAATCTGTAACTAGTAGTTCTACGTGATTGCATGAACTTCGTTTCTTTAGTGTTGTATATTATGAACTGATGCAATAGAAGAATATATACCAGTATATATATGTCTGACTGTTTATGTTGGTGTAGCCCTGTTTGGTATAAGCAAACAGAATCAATCACCACATAATTAAGTAAATGTTCATCTGCAATTACACATATACATGAGTATTATTATAGAAAACATAAAACATATGAGCCAATTCGAAGACAAGGCTAGCTATAATAACATAATAAAATTGTTGAAAGAGAGAACACATAGAATTAAAGTGATTTGGAGTTTAGAGGTCCACATCCACATAAGAAGGCATTAACAATTGCATCTTTAGGATTAAACTCTATATTACAATTAATCCATTGAACGTTATTTATAGTATATTACATCCTAGACTAACAATAGTTGAGCTACAAGTAAGATTAGGATTATTTTAATTGTATTCCAAATAAGATTAAGATTACTTTACTTGCATTCAAAGTAGGATTAGATACAATGAACATGGATAGTAGACTTGGACCTTGACTAGGATTGGGTCTTGATTTCTTTAATAAATATAATTGATAGTTCATGGGCTAATAAATAATATGGTATGCATATGTTTATTTCACTTCAATGAAAAGTGAATGGAGTTGTAGACTAATCCTTCTTAACAATTGATCCCCCTTTCGCAGCTGCGCTTGTTGGACCAGTAGTAGTGGGCATCATATTTATTGGAAACTCAGCAGTTATAATTGGGCTGTGGACTGCACATTTTGTGTGGACTTACTACTGTGTGGCAAAGTATGTTTTTCTTGCTTGGGAAGAAAAACTCATATTTCGTTACTGAATTTTTACATATGTATATAGTTGTTACGTTCCCATGTTCTTTTATGTTGGTAGTACTTTTATCCAATGTACTTTTGATTAGTTACCTATCTTGGCCTATCTTGGCCTATAATTTCAGAACCAAGAAGCTTGGGCTGGTTCTAAAGATTTTGGTGCTAGTTTCATTGCCAGTGCCTCTGGTCCTTTGGCCAATCTTTGGAATTGTTGGAAGCCTTTTAGGGGGAGTAGGATATGGATTTTTTGCACCCCTTCTTGCGACTTTTGAGGCTGTTGGGGAGATTGTCACTGAGAAATTCTACCACTGTTTTGTTGTAAGTTTTTCTCTCTGGCTTTCACCTGTTTGGACTAGCTATTTAGTGAATCCTGAACAAGAAGTTATTTTTGTATCAGAATTGTTATGAAATTGTTTTCACAATGTAAAGTGTTGTACCTCTGATTTGGTTGTTCCTGTTCATAATAAACCCTGTTTTAAGGGGGAGGGGGGGATATATTGGCAATTGTCATCCTTATTATAACTGTGATCATTTCTTTTGAAGACACATAATGAGTCACCTTTTTCTATGATGCATTTGTAAATTACATAAATACAACTAATTGTGGTTTAATAGTATAGCTTTGTTTATTATATCAAAATTCTTATCAAGAGTATCCCAAATAAGAGCCCTGATGAATTTTCTGACTTTACTATAAGCCTCGATAAATGTTTTTAAGAATTATTTCTTAATTGCTGAACAGTTTTATGATTCATCATCTACATCTTGAAATCATGGTGTAGCTTCATCATATATGCCCCATTGTTAAAGAGCAACAATGCTCAATGTGTCTTGCATGAGTTTAATTGTGGCTTATTCATACCAAATAGTTGATATAAGTGAGGCTTTTCTAAATTGAGTTGACCTTAAAGTCTAAGCAATTTGTCTGGGCAATTTCTTTCTTTTTTTTGGGCACCAGGATGGATGTTGGTCAACAATTAAAGGAGCCTGCATAGTAGTGCAGGATTTCACAGACTTCTGCTTCCACTCATACTTCTCCTACATGGATGAACTAATCGAGAAAATACTTCCAGATGAAAAGCCCATGGACATAAAGTGAGAAATTTTTCTTTTGACCCTTTCCTGTATGGTGACGAAACATAAATTCTTTAAGACATAGTCCACTTTTCCCTTGCTAGATTATCAAAATTGCCAAGTTGTTTGCTAGCAAGCCTAATTGGCGTACCAGTGGATGTGCTTTTAATTACTGCAGTTGCTCTCTGGAAAAGCCCTTACATGCTATTCAGGGGCTGGAAGAGGCTACTAGAAGACTTGATTGGCAGAGAAGGGCCATTCTTAGAGACGGTATGTGTTCCATTTGCTGGTCTTGCTATCATCTTATGGCCTTTGGCTGTTGTGGGAGCCGTGATCAGTTCTATTATTTCTAGCTTCTTTCTGGGACTCTACAGTGGAGTTATTGTCCATCAGGTGTGTTATAAGTTGCTATTCTCATCATGTCACTGAGTTTAGGTTATAATGCTGTAAGAAGTTTATATGTACATATGTTCCTTTTGTGTTAGTTTGAAGATTTATCTGGAAAGTGATCTATAAAATTCCAGGAAGACTCGCTTCAAATGGGACTTGCCTACATTGTGTCTATAGTTTCACTGTTCGATGAATATGTAAATGATTTACTCTACTTGAGGGAGGGATCTCGCCTTCCCAGGTACACTTTGGAATGCCCTCTTTCATTTTTTACTGTTCCACCCCCCCCCCCCCCCCCTCTCTTTTTCTTTTTTTCAAAAACAAGCATGTTTTAGGAACAGTTTAGTGAACGATTTTGCTGAAGATAGAGGAGATGAGATGGGAATATTAGAAAATTTAAAATCCAGCTCATGAGAAAAAAGTCTTTACATGCATTGATTTTGATTCTGAGGCATCCTTGTGACAGCCAGGCCTAAATACCGCAAAAACATGAGCCCTAGTCCTGAGAGAGAATGGCTAGGTGACAATGGTGACAATGACTCAAAGAATGGAAGAGAGAATTCGTACAATTCAAAACTTATATCAGAAAGATCAAGAACTTTGAAGTGGGGAATCCAACAATATAAACCAGTGCAGGTAAGGACTCGTGACTCATGAGGTACTTTTAATTATTAAAAACCTTGTGTAAATTCAATGTGTTTCAATGGGTCAGGTATGGGACTGGCTGTTTAAATCCTGTGAGGTAAATGGTCGGATTCTTCTCCGTGATGGTCTGATAACTCCCAAGGACATTGAGGAATGCATTCTGAGGGGTACTTGTAAGAAGTTGGGCATCAAGTTACCTGCTTGGTCTATATTACAGTGTCTGCTTGCATCAGCAAAGTCCAACTCATCTGGGTTGGTGATCTGTATGTCTCTCAAACATTTGTTTTTACTTTCACATAGCTAACCAGAGGTCTAATCATGATCATGTAATTGAACGTTCCAGCTGATGATGTGGAGTTGACGAGGATGAATTTACCAAGGGATAAAGTATTTGAGTGGTTCATTGGGCCCTTATTAATCATGAAAGAGCAAATAAAGAAACTCCAGTTAAATGAAAATGAAGATATGTGCCTAAGAGAGCTTGTTATGACATGCAAAAATGAAAAACCCGAGGAGTGGGATAACACTGAGTTTGCATCCAGTGACAAAGTCAGAAGAGCACAATTGCAATCCATAATTAGAAGGTGCATTTATGAAAAGATTTTATCTGAAACAGTATAAGTCTTGGTGTCTGTTGCATAAAAAATAAACCCATCCAGGGTGCATGCAATTGAACATTTTATGAAGTATCTACAGTTTACTCAGTAAACTTAAGCTCTTTCATGTTATTAGTACATAAGCACTTTTTCTCTCTTCCTTTGGCAGACTACAGGGAATTGTAGCTTCAATGTCCCGGCTACCAACCTTCCGACGTCGCTTTAGGAATTTGGTGAAGGTGTTGTACATAGAAGCAATTCAGGAAGATGCTTCAGGAAATCATATGGGAGGAATCTTGAAAGCCAAATATGGCAACAAGAGCTGTAATCAAAGTGAAGACAAAAAAGAGATAGATGAAATTATAAACAAGGGAGACTATGGAAATCTAGTATGAATGAGCTGTAAATCTTTCATAGGATGTAGTAAAGGCTTGTGTTAACACTAGATTGGAGTTTGACAAAATCAAAAGAAAATGGCTTTGCTGAACCGAGAGACCTGCTATACTCCATCTATCTTTGTCATATTTTTATTCTAAGCTCCTTTTTTTGGAACTTTCTAGGCTATCTTTGTCATAGTTTTATTCTAAGCTCCTTTTTTATGGAACTTGCTAGGAAGAATTTTCTCTTTGGGAGTGAGACTTTGACAATGACATGGAAAACTGAATTGGGATTCTCTATGATTCTTTTTTTATTCCGATAGGTTGGGGCGATAACATCTTAGGAAGACTTCTTGAATAGTTAATATAACATATGGAGACACTTAATCCAAAAGGCCTAAACCCAATGAGTATTGAGTTTAACTATATTATATTAACCACTCATTTTTCTAATTATTATTCAATGTGAAATTTCATTACTTAACCAACCACACTACTCACACTTTAATATTCAAACACAATTCTATAAAATTCTTAAGGTAACCTCACAACTAAGTATACATCTATTTTTGAAACAAGTGGATTGGAGTTTATCGCGTCATCAATAATTAAAATAGGCAAGAGTTTTTCTTAATTTAAATAGATAAGCAGACCAATGTATTGTCCTTGTCATATTTTTAGGCATTGTTTAGGCTTGGCCTTGTTTAGGCTTGAACCTTAATTAGGTTGAACCAGTCCTAGAATCATGAGATGTGATAGTTCTTTGCCATCAGCTACCCTTTTTGACTTTGCCTTTTAGTCAATAGTCAATACAACTGGCAAGCTTGGAAAACCAATTTGAAATTCTCTCCTTTTTCCGGTAGGAAATTAGACTTGAAACTAATAGCAATCTGCTAAGCAAAAGAAGAAAATCTTATTCCCAGATTTGAAATCCATCAAGATATATGTATATATATTATTTTTACATCATGCTGCATGTGATCAATTTTTTAGTTGGTCCAGATAGTGACATGGCAAGATCTTGATCAAAGAATTAAACTATTAAGTATGAAGTAATGGGCATTTGAGAGATATGGCATGCTGTAAATTTTGTAAAGGATTAAAATCATGCACATTTCCAAGTCCTTTTGTTCTCGGTTTCAAATGGTTGACGGTGAAAATTTGATGCTAGAAATATTACAAATTTTATTACATACCCTTTACAAATTAATGTGTCATTAATCACACAAAAAAAAATTAGATACTAAATATAGATATTTATTTATTATGCTTTCAAAACCCACCACACATTTCATGCCACATCTGTTTGTTAAGGTAATTATGTAAAAAATTTGTTGTGTCTTTAGGATTTCTAAGCTTAACAACAGAGGACAAACAGACTTGAAACTACCAGCTAGCAAATATCAACTTGTTAAACAAAACAAGCAAATCTTATTCCCAGATCTGGAATCCATCAAGATATATGTATATGTATTATAATCTCATGATCATACTTCATGTGATCAATCGTTTATTTGGTCCAGATCTTGATCACAGAATTAGGCTATGAAGTATAAAGTAATGGGCATTTGAAAGATATATATGGCATGCTTGTAAAGGGTTTAAAATGATGCACATTTTCAAGTCCTTTTTTTACTCCCTTTCTCATGGATGGTTGATATATGAAAAATCAATTTCCAACAAAGCATTTACAAATTAACTTGTTACCAATTAATCACAAATAAATTTAAAAATTAAATAAAAATAATAATCCACCAATCATATTCATTATTGCATTAGTTTTGTTAAGGTTATGTACTAAAAGATTTAGTATCTTTAGCATTTTCCAAACTTAAAAACCGTTTGATATTGGGTGGACAAAGAAACTAAATATTATAGTAAAAATATGTAAGGACCTTCTGTCACAGATCCGTGGACATTTTCATAAGCCCTTCTGTTTCGGTGCCTCTGAGTTGTCAGCCTCTAAAAGGAGATTTTTTCTCCACAAAACAAACTTCTTTGTCTACCTCCTCCTAATTTTCTTTCTTTACCAAAAATCTCCCTCTGAATTTTCCATTGCATGTTTCATTTTCCAGAAACATCATTGCCCTTCAATCTTTTCAACAACATATTTTGATTGTTTCTGTCACTGGGGGGCTGCTTTTTCTTCTGTCAAAGCTCGTTGAAGTTCTCAGGTTGAGGTAATTAACATGCAAGCTTTTACGTTCATGCATGCTTTGTTCATTACATCTCATGGTGCAACAAGAAAATTTGCTTGACAGGAAAATCCATGTATGCACAAACAAAAATGTATTTTACTCGTTCTGGTAGATCTCACTCAGTGCATATTCAATCACCACCATTAGCAGAGAAGATAACTGAAGAGCCTCCTCCAAATGTAATAAATAAAAACTCGGCTCAAAGCACTGTGACATGCATGTACCAAGCCAATATTGCAGGCTATTGGCGTAATGTATCATTCATTTGGTGCAAGAACCTGATGAACCATTCTTTCACTGTTAAGGTTGAAAGTATAGACGGTGATTTCAATTACACATGCAAGATTGAGCTTAAGCCTTGGCATTTTTGGAGCAAAAAAGGGTACAAGAGTTTTGAGGTTGATGGGAATCCAGTGGAGGTGTATTGGGATCTTCGTTCAGCTAAATTTGCTGGTGGCCCTGAGCCATGTACGGATTTTTACATTGCTCTAGTTTCTGATGAAGAGGTTGTGTTGTTATTGGGAGATTGCAAGAAAAAGGCTTACAAGAGAACAAAATCAAGGCCAGCCCTTGTTGATGCAGTGCTTGTTTACAAGAAGGAAAATGTATTTGCCAAGAGATGTTTCTCTACAAGGGCTAAATTCAATGAAAGAAAAGATCATGAAATTGTTGTGGAGAGCTCGACAACGGGACCTAGAGACCCCGAAATGTGGATTAGCATAGATGGGATTGTGTTGGTTCATGTTAAGAATTTGCAATGGAAATTCAGAGGGAATCAGACTGTGCTAATTAACAAGTTCCCTGTGCAAGTGTTCTGGGATGTACATGATTGGCTATTTAGTAGCCCTGGCATGGGACATGGTTTGTTTATATTCAAACCAGGTGCAACTTTAGATTCAGAAAATGAGAGCAGAGAGAGCAGTAGCCAAGGAGGTGGTGATGTTGACAGCGATTGCAGCAGCGGGTATTACTCTACTTGGAGTAATTTAACAGCAACAGCTTCGGAATTCTGCCTTTTTCTTCATGCTTGGAAGATTGAGTGAGATTTAATTATGAACAATACTTTTTTGCCAATGACAATGAACAGAAATGTTGCAAACTTATTAGTAATATTAATGGGTCTTAAACCCTTTTGTTGTAAATTATATATGTTTATTATCTTTCAAATTTTTCTTGGCCAGCACAGTTGATTTCACCCATATCATATATACCTGGCATGACAATTACAAAGGATCTTTCATCAGTTTAGTGTTGTCTAGGCTAGGATTTTCATGGATAGGGCTGCAAGCTGTGGAAGCTGTAGGGGTATGGATTCACAGATACATGCATATTAGATAGCTTTATGTACCAAGTGATTAATTATATCTCAATGATATTGTCCAATTCTCTCTATGAGAAGAACCCGATTTCAAATCCCACTTATTGTAACAAAAAAAGCCTTTGTGTGGATTATAGATCCATCAATGTAAATTCCACATATGTAGGGATTTTTCTGTACAGAACTTGTAGGAATTTGTCAGCATAGAACTTGTATATGTTCAACATACAACATGAAGCAAGAACAACAAAATAAAACAAACTGTAGACGATAGACTTTGAGGAGTGGAGCACGTTATAAATCCTGCCTCCTTTCTTCTATTTCTTTACTTTCATTTTTTCACGTACACACCCTTTTTGTTTCCGTACAATAAAATTTGAAATTATGATGTCTGCTTCATGATAATTGCTTTTTTATCATCATTGAAAAAATTACCTGAGTAACTAGGCAATATTTTAGATCCCTAAATTTAATCGCAGCTAATTTAATTAAGGCTAATCAAATAATTAATTCATGATTAACCAAATTAACTAAGCATGGAAATAAACAATTGCAAGATGTGGAAGCTGTAGATGTAAGGATTCACAGATAAGAGAGTTTACCGAACCCCGCAACCGCATCTAAACCGGCCAAAACTACCAGTAAAATGGAGTAACGCACCGCAATTGGCAGTGAAAAAAGTGATGTGCGATGTGCAGTTTTATGTTAAGAAAATTGCACAAAATTATGCCGCACCGCAGCCATATATTTATTATTTTATATTAAATATATATTAATATTATTTAAAGTAATACTATTATAAGAGATAAGCCCTTTCACACCTGAACACTTATTAGGCTACTCTAAATCAGCTCAAAATAAAAGAAAAACCAGCCCAACGTTTTAAGAATTAGCCCAAAACAAGTGACAGCTTTGGGCTGGGTCAAGCCAGCCCAAAATTTTGAAAAGCTTCCTAGTCCAAAACCAATCAAACTGCACTACACAAGTGACTGTAAAATTGAGATGCGGTGCAGTGATGTAGTGACCCAAAAGGGAGTCTTGCATTTCATGGAATCCCATATTGCCTAGGGAAGCACATGGGAATGTGCTTATAAGGAATGCCCTCCCTTGTTGTGTAAGAGGTTTTTTCCCCAGCGCAACCTGAAGAAGTACAAAACCTTGAGGGACTAAGAGAGCCTTCGGGCCGCCCAAAGAGGACAATATCATGCACATGGGGGCGGGGCATGACAATGGTTTTGCTCAAACCCCATCGTGTAGTGCGGTGATTAAAATGAACTAAAACTGCACTGAACCTCACCGTGAACATCCCTATTCACAAATAAATGCATATAAGGTGGCTTTATATGTTGTCAAGAGACTTATAACTAGTAGTTGAGCCAAAAATTTGTCATTATGGGGCCGAATAGAAAAGCATGTGATTATTTTTTTTCTCTAAATATAAACTAGCACTTTGTGTGTGTGTGTGTGTGTATATATATATGGAATGGAAACTACTTTCTAAATCAGTGTGTACTATATTTAGATATGATATATTTTACCCATTAAATTATAATTCATGAAAAAAAATGTAATAAGCTTAATATTTTTTGTGTTATTTATAAATGAGATTTAGAATTGAAAATACCAGGATTTAAACTTCGGATTTGAACCCTTTAGAAACACCGGTCAATTAAGTTACAGAACTTAAACTATACAAAATTATAAATACTATATTTTGTAAAGTAAAATACTTATCACCCAAATGTATAAGTTATATTTGGTGATTGATGACAGATCTGTGTGTAAAGCCTATGCGATAAGATTTGTACTATTCCTAGCACCACCTTTTTATAAACTAGTCAAAGAGAAAGTCTAGGAAAACAATACAATGTTACAAAATTTTCACAACACCATTATTTTTTGTTGTAGTGGATTTTTTTTTTTTTTTTTTAGAATCAGTTGTAGTGGATTTAGATATAATATTTTATTATTTTATTTAATATCATTTTAACCAGGCTTACAGTTTGACACGTTAATTGTTTTGAAAATATCGTGATATTTTGTTGTGTATTCTTATTTCTTGCAACTCCTAGTCAAATTGTCAAAAGTGAGATAACAAATTAAATTCAATCTCTACAAGTTTTATAGTTCCAAGGAACATTACTGTTTATATGTAAATATTATAATGCTACGGTCACAAATTATTTTACAATATTTTTTACAAATTATTAATATAGCAAATTTTTACTGGTTCTTATCTAGACCCACCACTAACGTCACTTTTTTTATTTACCAATAACCGCTCACCACATTAACAGTTTATAAAATAATTTATGACTTTAACATTTTTTTTATTTTAACAAAATATCAAAGCCACATGTCTATAATGGTGAGCAACTAGTTTTAACAGTACGTCAGTACGTGTCAAAAACTGTATAATAGAACATAACATAGAGAGAGAGAGAGAGAGAAGAAGAAGAAGAGAGGGGAAAAGAACTCAGCTCCTTTGTGTTGATCTATCCAAAATCATATGCCGATCTATCTAGAAATGAAATCAAATGCTGATTGGAGTTGCTATTTGTGTAATTTTTGTTAAGAAGATGAGTGCACTTTGTTACCTCCACTGCTTGCAAGCCAAACTGCTCCAACAGCCGTCAACCTCCTTATCCTCCTTGCCCTCCCCGTGTCCTACCCTCTATAGCGCCTTCACTAAATTTTTTCAAGGGATCATTAAAAAAAATTAAATCAAACAAAATTTAATAAAAAGAAAATTAGAATATATCGAGTTAACGACACCAAAAAAAAAACACACACACACACACAAAAATACATGAAGTTTTAGAATTCGTTCTATAAGTTTTGATATTTTGAAATCATTACAAAATAGGTCATTATCAATTGTCATTATTTATTGTCAATATTCATACATGTAAACATTTTGTTTTGTTAAGTTTGTATAACAATTTTATTTTTATGCAATTTAAATTATTTATTTGTCATTGTTCTTATATTAAAAAAATTAAATTAAATGACAAAACTCAACTCCCTAGCACTGCACAACCACACTCATTCATATATAAATAATATACGAAGTGTCTACTTAACTAATTAAATGCTTAAATAATCACTAACTTTACTATCTTTTTTGTTGAATCACTAACTTTATAACAAAAACTTTTTATAACATAATATCAATGCACACACATATAACAAACCCTCTATATTTCATAATTATTAAATAATATAAAGATATATTATATTTATATTATATGTATACATTTACACACATCTCAATTCACACAAATAACATTAGAATAAAAAATAATAATAATGCACACAATTAATATCAAACACAGTCACATACATAATATAAATTTATGATAAAAAGAGACACTCACAACTCACAAACACTCACCTTTTATTTTAAAGTCGAAGATGCCGAGATGGTCAAGTAGAGAAGAGAGATAAGATGAGACTCATGAGAATGAGGTCAAGGATTAGAGGGAGAGAAAAGTCTATGATCTATGTTGTTGTTTGGCTTTGGACTTGTCTAATATGTGATCAGGGTATGTAAGATGTAAGTTAGGGTGTGTAAAAAAATTTTTTAAAGGTATATATGTGCGTGTGTATCTATATATATATATATATATATATGTATGTATGTATGTATGTATGTATATGTAGAGATTAAATCTTGTAAGGATATGGTGTAAAACTCATGTTTTACTCCTCAAATCATAATATGTCACATCATCTTATCACATATTTAAGAATAAGTACAACCACACCCAATCAATTCTAATATTCATATAAAAATCCAACCAAATTGGAAGTTTACTAAGATATTATTAAGTATGGTAGAATTTATTAAATTTTAAGTAAAATACTATGCAGCAATCTCTTATTAGATGGTATAAAATACGAGTTTTACACTCCATCTTTACCAAATTTGAATTCATATATATATATATATATATATTCAAGTCACGGGATTCAATTGAACCCTCTGAACATAAAGTAGCGTTGCCGCCGCCGCCACCACCACCACCACCACCACCACCACCATGTCCACTACCAACTTGTCCACCCATCGTTACCCTCACTCCATCACCAGCTGCTTCACTCCACCTGATTTCACACTAGCTATGTTTATTACATCTTGCAACGTAGTAAATAGTTTTCACATGATATTTATATATTTTTTCACATGCTTGTTGTACGCACTCTTTGCAATAATGTTAGATGCTTGTATATGTAAATGATATATTCACATGCTATGTATATTTATTGCCTGTACAAAAGCCAAGTATTCAAATTATGTTTCAAAATGTGATTATTGTGATTAAAGCATTATTTATTTATTTATTTTCTTCCTTTGCAATTTTGTTCACATTTCAACAACAATTCCCAAGAGCTTTATAGCTCAACTAATCAACCAACACTAAAAGCAAAATGAATAAAATTCAGACTTAACTCACTTTGGGCCCTCACCTGAACTATCATGCCTAACCCAAACACTCTTAGGTCCACTTTTGTTATTTTCAGATTGGGACTTTGAAAGGGCTAGGTGTATTTCGGATTGGGCTTATGTGGTTTAAGTGAAGGTCCAAATCAGATTGATGGGCATTTTTGGGGAGCTGATTGATGAATTCGGGTTGGGCCTTGAGTTTTGTTCAAGCGTAAATTGAAAGAGGTATGGAGTGTGGGCTTTCATTTGATTTGTGCTAGTATGTGATGGTGAATGCAAGAACGCACAAATCTCCCTTCGGATTCTTTAGAAATGATTATTTGTGGAGAATTAAGTCCAAAATTCCAAATGTGTCATAAACAAAGGCTAGCTTATAGTGTTTTAACAAGAGGGAAATCGATGCCAATAACTAAATGCAAACAAATGCTTAAAAACAACAAGGCTAAAACTTCAACCCACAAGCAGCAGAAATAGAAAATTGAGAGAAATTGTGAGGAATAGAGGAAGAGCTCCCATGTACCAATATTTCCACCCCCAGGCTTCAGAATAGTGAGAATCTTTGCTCGCTAAATGTCCATTTGCTCTAAAGTTTCAGCTATATGGGTGAAACATAGCTCCACTTGTTTTAAGCTGAAGAGAGAGTTTTATACTAGCCTTTAGGTATCCTTAATGACTGGATTTTAGGTTAAAAGATAAGCTTACTGACCTTCGAGGTGCTAAATTGATGGTTGGTTCAAATTTGCTTTAATTGGGTAACAAATTTAGTTTGCTTTATGCATAATTTTGAAAATAAAAGGGGCCCAAACTCAAGGGCTAATGTTTCCTGGTCATGGCTACCTATTAACTATTAAGCTCTAGTTTTCCCAATGAACCAATTAGAAAGTATATAATTATATATAGGAAAGTCACTGATGCCAAAGAACATTGTTTACTAAAAAAGAAACAAACTAGACCATCTAAAATTAATTAAAATATATATATATATATATATATATTAATAGGAAAAACTCAGAGAAAGTTCAAATAGAACTTGAAATTAGAATCCAATTTTGTGTCATGTGTCTAAATTTATATGGGAACTATACCATAATTATCCACTTAAATTTGTGTCATGTAGCCACTTAAGTTTTTCAATCTTTATGTTAAGTGAGTTAATGAGTGCAACATACTAAGAATCTAATATTAATGAACTATCAAATTTATAAAAGAAAAAATAAAAAAAATCAATCACATGTACTCAATAAAAAATCACCACACAACAAAGATCAGCACACGTTCTATCTTATTAAAAAATTTATAAAAAAAATGATCGTAAGTTGTATTAAATTTAGGTAAGAATTTTAATATGTGACAAATTACATTTACTTTTATGATAAAAATTGTGTTTGATTTTAAATGTATCCATACGTATGCTTGTGTTACATGCTATTTTTTTAATAATTTGACTAATTATTTATATTTTTATGATAAAAATTCTGTTTAATTTTAAATGTATTCATACGTATGCATGTGTTACATACTATTTTTTAAAATAATTTGACTAATTATTTATATTTTTATAATAAAAATTGTGTTTAATTTTAAATGCATTCATGTGTTTGTATGAGTTACATGTTAGTAAATAAATAAAACAAAAACAAAGCTAACAGCAAAAGAATGAACTGAAAGTATGCAATCAATTAAACAAAACAAATTTACATCTAAAAAAAAAAAATTAAACAAAACAAATTTGGACCATGATTGACAAAAGGCAATAAAAAGGCCCACTATATCGACAGCCTTAAGGTCTTGATGGCTACGTACCAAGAGCTTGTGCAAAATATTGTCTATTTTAGCATTAGAATCTATTTTTTTCTATTTTACATATTCGTTTTTTAAAATATCTTACATCAAATTATCTATTTCACACTACATTTCATTAAAATATCAATTTTTTCTTGATTTTTAAAATTTTTTCTCTTTCTTCACATACAACAACCATCATCCACTCTCTTCTCTCATCCTCAAAATACATAAAGAAAGAATAAACAATTAAATATAAAATAAATAATGTCAGTGTAAATTTACACGATTATTATAGTAAACTTGTAAATTTACAGAACTATACACGAACTAATGTAGGTCATTTTTAGGCAAAAACTATGTAAATTCTACACATTATTTTGTTCTATACAGACTGATGTGAATGCTCTCTCAAACTTTTACAATCAACGGATTGAAAAGGTACATATAGCAAAGTCATCAATGCTATTCTTATTTGACTTTTTAATTTTTACATGTTGAAAAAATAATAGAGTAATTAAAATTCTCAAGTTTGTACCAAACTTAAAAAAAGAAATTTTATTTTTGCCAAGGTTTACAAGAAATTTTTTTTTTATTTTTTTATTTTTTTATTTTTATAAGGAAAACCCGCAAACGACTTGTTTTAATTTTTACATTAAAAAAAAAAAAAAAAAAAAACACTAACCGGAATTCATAACATAACACCCAAGCTTGAGAATAATAAAATAGACCATCATGGCCTTCATGGACTCTCACGCATGCCTAAAATCATCATGCAAGGCAAAAAGACACTAGTAGAAATCATGGGCCTCAGAGTCTGAATTGCATGAAATTTGGTGGTCTGAAACGAAACGGCATTCTAAACAATAGTCGTCGCTTTGCCATAATGTACCTCTTGAAATCAAAAATCAGAATAAGGTCCCGCTTGTTTTGGGACAATCCTTAAGGTCAGTAGTTTATGATTTTGCATTTAACTCAATTTTGCCATTTTTGGTAAATTTCAATATTTTGTCACCTAATCGTGTAATTAGTGTGAATTAGGGTTTCAGACAATCTTCTTAGTATTTATATGTTTTGTAACCGTCAAAGGCAGAATAGACTATTTTTGAATAAATACAAACTTTTGTCAAATTCTTTCTCTGGTGGAATCCAGTTTATCTACTTGTGGATTTAAGGAAAACCCTCGTGGATTCGAGATTTACTACCAGAAGCTAATAGTTTAGTTTCTATTCCATCAAAAGAGTATTGTGTGTGCTTTTTTCAAGCTTCCACGACATCAATATGTAACTTGGAACAATCCAGAGCACTAAACATATCATGGGAAATCAAAGTGCATTTATACTCCGCAACAATGCAATGCACCTTAAAGTTAAGCGCACTGAATGGTCTTTGGTTTGAACTTGGAAGTGATCGGGAACAAGGCTATCTAGTTAAATTTGTAGATACATAGAAAAATAATGGTACATTTTTCAAGCCAAATTAGTGATTGACATATATAATGTTCACTATTTTCTAGAGCCACTTTTTTTTCTTTTAAAGAAAATTTTTAATAGCCACTCAAGAAGTACAACTGTGTATTGTAAAAGCATTCGCATCAATCTCACCAATTTAATATTTTAGCAAAAATTTATTTAAACTCAACTGAAACAGGCGTGCATCAGCCTCACTAAATTAACTAAAGTTTTTAAAGAGGATAGTCTCATCTCTACATGTAGTGAGCCTCTATCCTCGCTATATTAAATTTCAATGTTGATAAAGTATTAAGACTGATATATGTGTATGACAATAATAGATAGCTAAACAAGCAAAAGTAGAGTTTTTTGGATTAGTTTAGCTAAATATTTAAAGAGATTGATGTGAATGCTCTAAGAATGGCAACCCGAAATTTAGTTTAAAGAGTAAAAGATTAAAATATAAAACATAAAATAAATTTAATTCCGAAAAATGTTAAAAAAGGAGTATAAGTTACAAAATAAATAAATAAATTGATTTCCAAAATATATAACTTAAAATGTAGAGGGTGTTTTGCTTTTTATTCTTACTGTAGATTAAAAGATATTTGCAAAGTAGTCAATATGGCTGGAGGGTCATGGATTTGTCGATAGAGTTGCGAGATGGCCATGGGTCCGTTGTTGCCAGTCATGATGAGAGAGAGCGAGAGATCTGCTGTTGTGTCTCGCATTGGCTCTCTAGCCCCAATATGGCCTTAGGTGGGTCAAAGTTGTCAATATGGCTCTCTGTGGGTCTTGATGGGTTTGCTGTTCATCGGTGATGGGGGGGGTGGGGGGTCTATTGTGATGCGTAAATTGTTTTATGCCTTTGAGGGACTTACTTTTTGGTCAATCTAAAAATATTTTCTCGTTTACCATTATTTTCCATCAAATCAAACGCCCAAAAATGGGGAAAATATTTTTAGTCATGCAGTCTTAGAATAACTTAAAAGAATAATCGAAATATAATCAATTTAAATAGACAGCTTGATTACTTAAGAATAAATTGAGAAAATAAATAAATGCACAAGTATCAAAATTTGACACCATACCATACTAAAGTATTTCAAGACATTATCCATATACTTTGATTTCCTTTTCTATATACAATATTTAGGCTTTGTCTGATTTGCTTTAGGGGGGGTCAAGAAGTGTTTTAAGGGGTTAAAACTCTTCTAGTTGGAATTGCTAACGATTTCGCAACTTGGCTAAAGAATTTTAACAGGAACTTAAAGCTGAGAGCAATTTTTAAGTTAAAAATTGAAATTCTGAACTTATAGGAAAAAGCACTACAATTCACCAACAAGTATTGCTGAAAGTAATTTTCCAACTGCTAATGACCTTCTATTCTGTTAAATCGGGTTATCAGTTCCTTAAAAGTTAAAAGTGAATCTCATCAGCTACAACCCAATTCGGCAATCACAGGACAAACAGGAATTTTCTGGAAGAATATTTGGGGCTTATCAACTCCAGCTAAGGTGAGAAATTTTATTTGAAGAGCCTGCAAAAATGCTGTTCCCACAAAGACCAGCCTTGCTCACCAAACTGTGTTTGATGATCCAACCCGTGACATGTGCCATCGCGATCCGGAAGATGCTCTCCACGCATTGTGGTCCTGCCCAGGTATTTAAGAGGTTTGGAGAAGAGATTCCCAGAGGGACTTTCGTTTGAATGTCATTTTTGATAGCTTTTCAAAGTTAGTCCATTATGTTATGGTATCCAGGACAACGTTGATCTCTTTGCTATGATTTCATGGATGATCTGGTTTAGAAGGAACAAGCTTTGGAATTCATCTCAGGTCTTCCCCCATTAACTCAGTCTACAAGCAAGCTCAGGACTCACTTTCTGAATTTTTGCAAGCTCAACCACGGCCTACACTTGCCCCAAGTTACTTGGATTTTGCCTTCTACAACTAACCATATATATTTTTGATAGGTACCCTTCTCTCTCTCTCTCTCTATATATATATGCATGCAAAACACTAGGGGCTAAAGAGATTAGTCAGAACGTTCATGTAACATAACATGCACAATCTACGATAACCATGACAAATATATAAGTTATTCCAAATTTGGTATTATCTCTACAACTGCAATAAGGATAATCTCCCAGTCTCCAAAAAGAAAAAAAAAATCTCCCCATCTTACCAAATGCGGTTCCGAGAAAAATAGTAGGCACCATCACTATGGGAACAGCTTAATGTTAGACACAGCCATAATTTCTGCTTCCACAATTAAAGTGTCATTCACGAGAAAACCCTTCGATGCATCGTTGAGATTCTCTAGAAGCAAAAATTGTGAAAAGCCCGAGTCTTTCATTGATTTAGAAAACCAATGTTTAGCTGAAAGAAGAGAACGAAACAAAGTTTACAGTGGAACAAAACAAGTGAAGGAGAACAGGAAACACGTACATAATGAGGAAACTCAGGTTTAACCATAGCTCTGGTAGAATATCAAGCAAACTGAGAAACAAAACCCCCACCGGAGCCTATATTTTCCCAACATTTGAAATGAAAATATGATTAAAATATTCGATTTACCTGTTTTTTCTACATGATTTTTGTTGATTTGGTCCCTTATCCGTAGTTTGAATTCTGCAAAATATTTGAGATCCGATAGAAGACAATCACATGAGCAGAGGGAGACAGAAATCGCTTCTTTTTCATTAGAATCTCCTTTAGGATAAACCAGTATCTTCCTGGATTCAGCAAAAATAACTAAAAATAATGCTGATAAACATAAAAATTAACTTTCCTTTTAATAACAATAAAAGTGCAACTTCCAGTGATAAAATACCATTGTGAATCTGCAACAGTGAATTCTTGAGAATAAGATTCTTCATCTAGGGCCGAGAAGTTTTCAATCTTCCAAGTCAAAGTACTATTAGCAGGTTTTTTTGTCATGGAAACACACTCCAGTTTGCCACTATGATTATGAACAAAAACCTCTACACCAAATAGGCAACAATAATTGACAAGGTATCCATGAGAATCATCATTGAAAGTATCCAAGGGAAGAAATTTGGTAAAGCCCCATTCAGTCTTCATGTTGTGAAATCTTTTAATTGAACTATCATCAGCATCTGGACAAAAGATGATATAGAAAATGAATTTATGAAACCATTATACATACATGCATATTTATTTGCATCAATTATGAGAGAGCAAACCATGAATGGTCAAGTACTTGTCCCGAATCTGATCAAACACGAACAATTTGAAGTTGACATAAATCTCCCAACCAAGAGGAAGATTTTCTGTCCCTACAATTGCTAAGTAAAGGGAGATATGACCACTCCCATTCATTTTTTTGTTTCCTTTTGGATAGAGAGACAACCTCCTGTAAAAGAAGACAAACCTCTTGACAAAGAAAACATTTATATTTTAATTGAAAAAATAATTAAGAGGGTAGAGCATTAGGGTCCACCATTTGTGCCCACAAGCTTCAAAAACACCGGACTCATACTCTTCCGTAGTCTTGGACAGTATAGAGTATGACTCTATTTTAAGCATGTAATGAGTTGGAGGTAAATGTCTTTTTGATCTTGTGATTGCTGCAAATACATTAGGAATATTTAAAAGGCAATCTTCTAAATATTGACTAATGACATATAGATTGGGGTTCGGAAATGTTTTCAACCAAGCAGTACTAAAGCAGAATCAATGAACTCAAAGAAATTTTAAAATGAATAATGCAGTACTGGTTCATGCAAATGCAGCAGATGTCATTTTGTAATCTATCACATGGAATGTTATTGATAGCTAAATACATTGTCTATTCATTGCCTAGCCTCATATTCTCTACTTGATCAAGACTCCTACAAAAAATATTTTGGAGTCATACATACTTCTTTTGGGGGGATTCAAGCTGTTAGTCCAGCCTCCATTTTTACATAGCAAAAGATAATAATAATAATAATAAGACCATTTTGACTCTTTTTCTTTAATGATTTTCAATCATCCAACTTGAAAATACAATGATTTAATTGAAGTACAGTGAAAGAATCTGATTTTAAGTTTGGACATGTCATACAAATAAACATAAAGTATTTTGGGATCATAAACAACTGCAGACCTGTTACATGAAAACCTTTTTACCCCTTTATATGGATACTTAAAAGACCATTTTGACTCTTTTTCTTAAATGGGTCCTAATCATCCAACCTGAAAATACAATGATTTAATTGAAGTGATAAAATCTAAATATCATGTTTGGACATGAAATACTTCGTTAAGTGCAAAACACATTTAGAAAGTGCTTATTAATCCTAAATTAAGCCATTTTCTACAAATAAACAAATTTTAACTAAAAAAAATTCATTATCGTATATTGGAACTTAACACTCTAATCCTTCTATTCCCAAAACCTACAATGTCATCCCTATCAAAATAGTCACATAGGATATAACATGAATAAAGACCCCAACTCGAAAGTAGAAACACATAGATAACTCTATAGGTTCAAAAAATAGTTCAAGTCTGTCTCAGTCTTGTGTTCACTCTCCATTTTTTTTTTTTTTTTTTGGATAATCGTGAATAGTAGCTTTTAGAAGAGATTAAGCAGCATCATACTCAGTGCACAAAGCTTCTAATTTTTCGGGGTTTTGGAGAGGTCATAGTAGACACCAACCTATTTTCCAGCAAAAGACTATCATATACTTCTCATTTGAGATGCCGACTTCTATTATGACGATTCTAATGTTTATCACATACAAGTACAACTACAGCCAAATATTTGCGGGCTCGACAGACTGATTCAAAAAAAAAAATCGAACTTATTCTAATTGCTTAATTCTTTTTAGAAAAGAAGTTGGGAAATTCATATAACTCATATAGAAAAATAAATAACATTCATGATGTACTTTTATGAACACTGAAATGAAATAAACAAGAAACAGAGCATAATAGACTCAAAATTTTATAATTGTGAACATACAGAGTTCGTCGCAGAAGTTGGTAGTAGCAGAGTCGTCAGACTTCATCACTCCAAAATTTTCTGGTTTCTGGAAATCCTCTTTTTGAGAAAAATTTTGACAATTTGCATCCTTTTTATATATAGAAGATGTCGGAGGTAAATGACTTTTCCAAATGATAGAAAAAGAAAGTTAAAAAAAAAAAAAAAAAAAAAAAAAAAGTGCTCGACAACTTTGTGTTGGGAACACCCTTGCTAAATAACTATAATGTACAAAGAATTTCGTTAGTTGCCCGGTTCGGAAAGAATATATAATATTAGCATCTCGAGTTTTTAAAACTCGAGATCTAATTAAAAATCGAGTTTCTTAAACTCGTTTTTGGGTTTCCTCATTTGCTGATCTGGACAGAGGTGTCCACGTGGAAATGTTGACGAACTCGAGTTTCTAAAACTCGAGTTCTGTTTAACGTTTCATTTTAACCAAGTTTCAGAAACAGTCTTTATACAATCACTCTCACTCACTCTCACTCCCAAACTTTCAAACTTTCAAAATCCCACTCACTCGCTGTCGTTCTTCATCTCGCTGTCGTCGTTCTTCATCTCGTTCTTCGTCGTTCTTCGTCTCGCTGTCGTTCTTCGTCGTTCTTCGTCTCTTCGTCGTTCTTCATCTCGCTGCCGTCGTTCTTCATCTCGATCTCGCTACCGTCGTTCTTCATCTCGCTTTCGTCGTGATTCATCATCTCGCTTGCTAGGTAGTTCTCTATTCCTCCTTTGCTGAATTTATGTTATAGAATTAGGCTTTTTGCATGGTGGGTTACACATTGTTAGAAATGTAAATGTTAGAACTTATTTTGACTGAAGGAGTTGTTGCTGCTGTTGTTTTTGTTTATGGGTTGTGGATTAATTGGGTTTTCAGTTGCTTTTGATACATGCCCATTTGGGTTTTGTTTAAAATTGGTTTATAGTAATTTTTGGTTATAGCCAATGGTTCATAGACTCCATTGGCTAATCCTAAACGGACCATAAATTAGATATTTGTTGATAAGTAAGATTGTTAGTAAAACCATATAATAATTCATAGACTCCATTAGGCAGCTCACTAAAAGTATTCTGGGTTGTATTTATTTTGCTAAGGATAGTAGAACTAGTGGGTAAATTTGTTATTTGTGAAGGAGATGCACTAAATGTGATTCAGGAATTTCAAATCACATCGACTTCCCCACAATGGGTCATTGAAAATAGTACTATTACTACTAGAAGTCTAGAACTATAATTGTTTTAGATTCTGTTGTTGAATGGTCATGTTAATCACATGCTATTTAGAAAAAGCTGGTTTTGGTGCCCATTGTATTGTGTAACTTTGAAGGAAAAATCCTCATATATTCCATCCCTGAATTTTCCCTAAGGATTCATGATTGGGATGATTTTGTTCCCTGCTTTTGTACTGTGTCTTGTAGGTTCATTTTCTTTTAATGATAAGTCTTATTCACCGAAAATAAAAGGATATATATATATATATATATATATATTAAAGGATTGATGTACTATAATTTTTGGTGTTTTACTAGAGTTAGGTCAATTTTTGTTACTATTTTCAATTGTAGAAAACTAGCCTTAAAATTTATAATTTGTTATTAGTATTCAATTAAAAAGTATTAGTTTATTTATTAGTTGAGACTACCCGAATTTAATATTAGTCATAAATTTTATGGAAAATGTCAATTAGGTGATATTCCACCTTCTCATATACATGGCAGATTTTGTTATGAATTTAATTAGTAAATTTTACTATAATATGAGAGAAGATAATACAATTTCCTTATACTGCTAAATACCAAATAATTACTACACTTTTGATAACTTTCTATGTTGATTCATTGAATGTAATCTGTTTATCTGATTTGAACTTTTTTGAATAGTTGATTCTAACTGTCGTGGTCTTCTTACTATGCACTAGTACCATATCCCTTACCTTATAAGTCATCAATGTTAAAATTTGACAGTTTGGTGACAAATTTGTATCACAGTACTAGTTTTGTTTTGTTTTATTTTTTTTTTTAAATCAAATATTACTAGTCTTGTTGTTTAAATGAACTCAAAAAAAAAAAAAAAAAAAAAAAAAGTCTTGTTGTTTAACGGTGGGCTGCTTGAAAAGTATTAAATATAGCTTGAAATATGGGTTATAAGGAATAGGACAAACTTAAGTATAGTATTTTATGTGCTGTTCTTTAAGTTTATCCTTGCTATTCTCTTATTCTTTCAATTGAAAGCGTTAGGAATTTGCATCTAGAGTGTCATCTTGATTTGTATCATTTGTTCATATTTGGTAGTGCTATCCTCTCTTATTTTATTTATTTAATTAAATAATTAAAATTTTTATTTATTTACTTAATTAATTAAATATGTACCACTCTTTGCAGTATGGAGCCTCAGATTGATGAGGAGCCACAAATCTTGGAGCCTGGTCCTAGTGATGGGTCATTGTTGACGCGACAACGACATCATCGATCAGAGGACATTTGGAATGGCGAGGTGAAATATCTAGTTCTAACAACTGCTTTAATTTTTATGTTATCTTTGACTTTTAGTTAGCAAGTTCTTTCAAAGTTGTATTTATAGTTCTAACAACTGCTATAATTTTTATTGATTTTGCAGGACCCGGGCCCACTTATGTGCCGTGGTTGCACTAAGGAGATGCCAAAGGTTCAAATGCGAGATAATCGGGTGATTGACATTATCAAGTTGCTAAGGCTTGAAGGATTGTTTAGGGCCCCTTCCATAGAGATAGATAATTGCCTCAACCAACGCGGCAATAGGAAGGCCCCGTGCACCTTTAAGTACACCATTGAAGCACTCTGTGTTGACACCCCATTTTGCAACTCGTATTTAACTTCACATGGAGGGTAAAAGGGTAATTTTGCCTTGAAAATATGCATCTTGATTCTAGCCATTAGATCCTTAATCTCATTTCACTAAAATGATCTTGATATTGTAACGATCAAATCGACTGGTCATAAACCTTAATCGGACCATCAGATTGAAAGTTATCATCAAATCAAGTTTTAATGGCTAAGATGTACTATCACAAATTGAGTCCGAATATATGTGATTATGAACAATTGATTTCAATTGGTTATAAGTGTAATCAATTTGAGATTAATGACGTGTCATAATTTGATTGGTTAGGACTACATTTTATGGTGAGGTTGCATATACCTAATTAATTAGATAATTAAACATTAATTATTCAATGAGTAATTTATGCAATTATCTTTTAATTAGAGTAAATTTGAAGCCAATTAAGTCTGAAATGGGAGTGATTGGAGCCATTTAATGTTAATTGAGAGCTAATTTGGGACCTATTAATGTTAATTGTGCTGAAACCATTTTCTAACAAATGACCTCTGCTCACTATTTCATCAATATCTCTCATAATATTTTGAATCTGTGAATGAGGTTAATTTTCCCAAAAACTAGACATCCGGGGCTTCAATTTGAGCACAAGAACGAGACAATTTCGATTAGAATTGAGTCAGATATGATTTTTTGAAGTTGGCTCTACAAGCTGTTACAGCAGCTACGGGAAAACCGAATTTTGGCTTGCTCCCCACTCCCACCAATCTCTCCATTTAATGCACCAGATTTTCCCCAATGCTAAAATGAGGTCTAGGTTCATAATCCTTGTCAACCCTCATTAAATGGCATTCCATTCATATCCCCTCCACTACTACTATATAAACCCTTCCCCTCTTTCATTCCAAGAGACCAACACAAAAACCCCCTTTCTTCTCCTCTCTTGAATTCTAGTGAAGTTGAGTAGTCTTGTCATATCTTGGTCTTCCTGAGACTCAAGGTATTGAGTGAGGCTCACTCTCCCTCTCCTAGTTCTTCTTTTCCTCCACCCTTAGGATCTCCCTCAAGAATCTCCTCCTCCACCGTACGGATCTTGCATGAAGGTATAATCCCGTTTCCTAACTTGTTTCTTGTGTTTTCATGATGAGAATTTAGGATTAAAACATGATAGTGATTATTTAAATTCTCTTGAATATGTTTGAATGTTCTTAATTGTTCTTATGTGTTCTTCACATGTTCTTGATTGTTCATCACATGTTCATGCATAAACACTAGTTTTGATCTTAAATCCATATCAAAAATATGAAAAACATGTTTGTTTCATAATTCTTTCAAGTCCTTGAATCTAGGATGTCACTATACACACACATTCACTAGAATTTATTTTTCAATCCAAATGCAATGCTTAATAAATTGAATTAGGGTTTATCACATGCACACACTTCAAATTCAACATGTAAATTGATTGATAACATATTGGATGATGTGATATGAATGTTGGCCACCATAGTCTAGAAGACCGGTTTTACTGGGCAAGGTGGGTGCTTAACACCTTCCCACCTTGTAACATAGCCTCCGAACTTAGATCAAGGGTTAGTAGATCAAATGCTTATTCTTGTAATTTTCAATTTCTAGATTGTAACTAGGAAACAAAGCCATGTACTTTATCTTAGATTGTATCTAGGACCAAAGCCATGTAATTTCCTATGTTCAATGTAAATTCAATTTCAAATTAATAAAATGATGAATTTTTCAATTATGGTTTTCTTATTTATTCCAACAATTAAATAAGTGGCGACTCCATTGTAAAACCCTTAATCTAAAGGGGAAAATATAATCAGTCGAACCTCCATTTTGAGAGGCAATAACACGACTCCACCCATTCATGTGGGTTTGGCCCAACTTTCTAAAACGGGCCGGGGGCGCGGTCTCTCACACTCTGATATATTGGTTGTCATTGCCCCAAAACGTCTTCCACCATCATGTGATTGGGTCCACATATCCACAGACTCGCTCATTAGGTATGTGTATGGAAGATAATCTTGATTCTTTTCCTTCCCATCCTTCCCCGTCACCTTCTTCTTATTCCGAATGGCCTCCATTTCCACTTGCTTAATGGACTCCATTATGGTATCAAATTTAACTACTTGAGTAGCATATCCTGCTTTCAAGCAAGCTGACTTTAGAGTCGAGTTCTGAAAATGTGTGTTGAAGTTGCTAGCAACATGTCGAAGGCAATATCTATGAAATACCCGTGTTCTTCCATCATCCCCTCTAGGCCAGTTTGCAATGGCATTTTTTATACCAAGATGTCGGTCAGAAATTATGCAAATGCCGTCGTTGGGTATCACATGGCCAATCGTATCTCTGAGGCATTGTAAAAACCACCTCCAACTGGACCCTGACTCACAATCCACAACAGCAAAGGCAAGAAGGAATACCTTGTTGTTAGCGTCGGTTGCCATTGCAACCAACAACTTTCCCTGATATTTACCATACAGATGGGTCCCATCAATACTGATAACTGGCTTGCAATATTTGAATCCATCAATGCTTGGACCGAAAGACCAAAACACATAATTCAATAATACGATGTCATCTTCATCGGTGGATATCGTACGATAGAACACTTGGGTAGTCGGATCCATATCAATATATGCCATAAGCAACTTTTGCAACCTCTAGTAAGACTCTTCCCAATTCTCAAACAGCTTCTCAATCGCCTTTTGTTTCGCATCCCATACCTTGTAGTAAGAAGGCTTATGGCCCTCATATTTCGACTCTATCATAGATCTGAGATGCTTAATTGGGGTAGTGTGATCCTCACTTAACTTCTTAAGGATGTCTGATGCAATAAAGTTACAATTCATCATTCTACCATCATTTCGCACCCCAGTCCGTATACATGTGTGAGGACCCTTGTACACGGTGACCATCCATAGTCTCTGGAGATTGGGCTTCACGACTGCGCAGACATACCACTTGCATGACTCATCCACGCATTTTGCACAAAGTTTTTTCGTTGTCGACCTACTGATCATATACTGTTTTTTTTCCTTGAGGGCACAAATTGTTAAAACACGCTGCACCTCCACTCTATTGGTAAAAGTCAAGCCTTTGTACAAATTCATCCCCTCTCTCCAAGTAGACACAAATGGTATCTCCATATGTGAAGGATCAACCATATTTTCCCAAGTATTTGCAGAAAATGACAAAGCAGGAGGTGCGTAGCCAGGGATTGTGTCCGTATTGTTTTGGACACTAAGAACATTGTCTGCATTAGGTTCACTATCGTCCAATGTCTCATTATCATCAATGTCCCTCTCAAAGTCCCTAAAGTCCCCTCTCTCAATCCTGTCTTCAATCTCATCTTCATCGACAAAATCTTCATCGTCAATGGCAGTACTCCCATCAACATAGTCGTCGTCATCATCGTCATCCTCATACTCATCATCATTCTCATCCTCATTCTCATCCTCATCATCATCATCGGCATGAACATTATCATGCTCTACATGTGTAAAATACTCATATTGAGCATCTGGAACTGTAACCTGTAAACTTGTTTGTGTTTGTTGGATTTCGTCGATACCAACTTCTGCACGCGGCTTCAACTATATGTACAACTCAATGTTAGTTACTTCAGGTATTCTCTCCAACTTGTCAAACATGATCTTCACATGTTTGTCTGTTTCTATCGCCATGTACTTGTAATTAATTCGATGCCTCAGGATTTCATTTGGCATACGATAAGTAATTTCTATGTTGTGCACAGCAGGATTCTCACACAACTCTTCCATAACCATCATCTTCAATTCGTCAAGGGTTTTGAACCTACGATCAATTTGGGTATAATAGCTCTTTATACCCGGCCCTTCAAATGGCAATCCCTTGTTCGCATTGGCATTCTTCAGGGGACCACCGTGGTATAAGATTATATCAATTTCAGGCATTGTGAACCTGTTAAAGTCAAGTTACCATGTTAGTTAAATCACATAGTCGTAAACTGGGGGAAAAAAAAGTAATGTGATCTTAAGGTAGAACATATTCAAGCCAGAATTTTCATAGGTAATTACTAGTTTTATAGTCATTATGTAACTTGTGGTACCCATGGTTCTAAGTTTGGCTTCAGAACAAAATTTGAAACATATCTAGTGGAGCAACCCCAAAAAATAAAAGGTAACGAAAATATATATATAAGATGATGTAGCATTAACAAAACATATTAAATTCACAAAACCAAAGTATTCCATATCCTTAAGGCTTAAATGTCATTACCAGATACCAAATTGTTTCCAAAATGACCAATTCTTATCCTTTTATTTTTATTTTTATAATGATCAATTCCTTATACAGCCATGTATTGTATAGGTCAGTGCATTTTAAGAATTACTTTCAGGCATTTGATTATGATACCCATTCATTCACTACCCATTTCATACCCAAAATAATGATGAACAAAGTCAAAAAAACGTGTAAGATCATGCTAAAAATAAAAGCCTAGAAATGATGAATACCATTTTGTTAACAAAATGGGCAAATAAATACTCAAAAAATTAACACTGACAAAACAAAGTTCTAATTCACAATATTGGAAAATTAACTAAGTTCTAATTCACAAACTCTTTAACCCACACCTATAGACAACTAATACCCAACTACAATGACAATCAAATTATGCAAACCCTTACCTGAGATATGAATTTGTTGAGAGGAAAGAGCAGTGAAAGAGGCAATGTGGTGAGTGAGAGTGAGAGGCAATGTGGTGTGAGAGTTATGGGTGAGTGAGAGTTAGTGAGGCTGAGAGACTTAGTGAGGCTGAGAGACTTAGTGAGGATGCTCTGTTTTTGGGTGAGAAGGCTGTGTAGTGAGTTATGGCTAAGTGTTAAATTTAATTACGGGCTCAGCGTGTATTTTTTATTTTGCCCAGTGGAACTCGAGTCTATAAGACTCGAGTTCCTTGAAATTTCACTGTATATCTGTTTTTAATATTTCCAGTAAAACTCGAGTCTTTAAGACTCGAGTTTTGTTAATCACATCTCGAGTCTTTAAGACTCGAGATCTAAGTGGACAAAATTAAGTCCAGCTCACCAACTGGTCCGCGACGCGGTGGAGTGCGATTAAAAACAGAATCTCGAGTTTCTAAAACTCGAGATGCTACTTTCCATTATACTTTTAACCGATGCATAACTAACTATATACAACTATATTACAAGGGTATTCTGCACATTTCCTCTTTGTGTTGGCGTCCCCACAATCTGGACTGACCGTCTATGACCCTATGAAAACGGAAAAATCATTCGAGGTAACTTGCATGCTAGCATTATTGATTATTGAGGGAAACAATATAATAAGTTATCATGCGTTAGAACGAAATTGCAAATTAACATCTCGAGCTTTAAAGGCTCCATTTCCATCTAAATATCGAGGCTCAAAGATGCGATTTCCATTTGCTAATGTGGAAGTTTAATGCCACATGAATCTCGAGTCTTATAGACTCGAGTTTTAAAAAAATAAAACAAAGTCTTTGAGACTCAATTTACATCGGCCTAAATATAAAACACACAGATCTCACTCAAACACGTTACTCCTCACACTGCCTCTAACACTTCTTAGTACTGACTCACCCATAACACTCCTCACTGCTCACTCGCCCATAACACCCACACTTCTCACACCACATTACCTCTGATCTCACACCACATTGCCTCTCTTTGTCACTCCTCCTCCCTCTCAACAAATTTACATCTCAGGTAAGGGTTTGGGTTTTATTATCACTGCAGTTGGGTATTATTTATTGTTGGGTGTGGGTTAAAGATTTTGCCTATTTATTTGGTAGATACTAAACATAACTTAGTTAAGATACCATGATATTGTGAATATATACAACTTTGTTTTTGTTAGGACATATGTGATACAATGTTAGGAACATATGTCAATATTTTATGTAATTTGCTAATCTTTTGACAAAACGCATTTTACTTTTTAATTGGGTAGATCTAGGATGGGTAAATCTAGGATGAGGTAGAAGCAATTTCTAACTCAAATTTTTTAAACATTGTACGAGTATAAACAGATAATGCATGTTGCAAAAGTCCACAATTCTAGACTATTTGAAAAAACATACCTTGTTTGCAACTAAAATCTTCTTCTAACTCTTCCGTGCGCATATATTTTTTTTTTAAAAAAAGTTTTCTCATACTCAAGTACAAATTTCATTAGCCTTATTGTTGTTGAGGACAAATTTTTCACACCACAAGAAATTTATTTCATTGGCAACCCGCACCAAATCAATAAATTATGGATTTTGGGAAAACATCTTTTAAAGCCCAAAAAAACCCATATTCACAAAATGACGCCAAAGCCCGTGGTCCAAAAGCCATGGCAATATTATCTCATCAAAACCCATGGTTCAAGCTAATGGCAAAACATCTCATTTTCGACTCATGATCCAAGCTCATGAGTCTCATCAAGAGAACTTTGGGAGTTGTGGTTTAGAGGGCCAAGAAGTATGTTCAGTAAAACTCCAGAGATTCAAAGTTGATAAAGGAAACATGTTGCTTGGCATGTCTTCCCCAATTTCCTGAACTCTGACGAGTCAATGTGCAATAGGTAATATTTGGTAAACCTCTTATATCACATAACACTTAAAATGATAAAACTCTCAATTACTCTTTACCTAAAACTTAATATTCATCATATAATCTAATTGTTTTATTTCATATAAATTTTATTACTATTTTTATCTAAATCCAGCCTAAACACATGGCTAAATCTATATTATATCTCATATCTAGCATTAAATACTCTCTAAGATTTGGTCAAAACACAAAGAGACCATAATTACATCTCTAAAACTTCATCAAATATCAACCAACTAGTTTATTACATACTAAAAATGTATTGTATAAAACCATGAACTAAACATATATTTTTCCAAAAGAGGAAACTTAGCCAAAAGTACCAACAGCAACTCCAGCAGAAGCTGCCTTAACTCCAGCAGAAGCTGCAACAGCTCCAGCAACTGACATATGTCTAAAAGTGACATCACCAGCCCATTAATGGTCAATCCCAGCAACTACCTACTATACCAAAAGAAGTAAGAAGTAAAGATCCCATAAAAAAAATCCTACCATTTTAAACCAAATCTTTAGCCTCCAGCAACAATACCAGAAATAGGAGGATCCCATAAAAGTTATCTTACCATTTTTAACCAAACTCATGAATTTATTGCTAAATATTTCCTCCAGCAGATGACATCATACAGTTGACATTATCCAACAGTGTCAGGATAGCTATTGTTGTGCAACTGTCAGCTACTGCTATACTGTTGTGTCAGCTGCTGTACTGCTACAGCAGCAGCCTTAAAGTTTCAGATTTCCTCTTTTTGCTAAAAACCAAAAACCAAGTAAGGAAATCACTCATTTTGCTAAATGGTTTTCCTTATTTGCTTATTTTCCCTTCAACTAATTTAAACCTAGTAACATGCTTGGCTCTATATAAAGAGGACCAAGCCAACTCTCTTTCAAGATGCCTATTACACAACACTACTACACATCTCTCCCACATTCTATTATTCTGAAATATCATCATCTTGTTGCCTATATCTCTAAACATTTCCATACTTCTCCATTTCTCTTCTTAGATAACACTTATTACACAACACCACTATCCATCTCTCTCTCACTCTCTTATTATGAAATTTCATCATTTTGCTGCCCATAAACACATCTCCATCTCTTTCTCTATTTCTTTTACAATACATCTCTTCTTAGAAAGCAACATAACCCATGACATAACACAAAAAACAACTCCAGCAACAACTATAAGCTCATATACTATATTTAACTTTTATATTATCTATCTCATACTTCCATATACTTTACAAACACATTCCTCACAAACTATCCATACATACTTCTCACATATATTTCTAATCTATCTTACAAACACCATAGCTCACAAAACATATATATTTCTTACTATCTCCATACATCTTAAAAGATACCAAACACTCTTCCAAGAACATATTACAAAAAACCCTTCTCATGAAAGACATATGAACACCAAATACCAAGGCCCTTCTCCTAAGAGGCACAAAGATTTCATATTAAAGTCATTCTCATTGAAGACTTACATTTCTAATACTTAAAGCTATTATTATAAATGACACATTCTTATAATATTAAAAGCCCTTCTCATGGAAGGCAATATCACTTATATCTTACTAAAAACCTAAAAGAGCATCATCATGGGGAATTTCATTTAAGTGCATAATAATGGAGACAAACTTAACCAACCTTTGCACACGGTTGGACATATTCTCTCTCCTTCCAGTTACACCCATTTTTCCCCTTCAATCATGAAGTCACCATGAAAGGACTTACAATATCATACTGCACTGCTGGACTTACATTATCATGCTGCTGGAATGTTATGTCCACTAATGTTAAGCCACAAACTATGAAGATAAGTCATTATATTTTTATCCCCAAAATTGTACTGTTGAGTATATTTTAATTTATTATCATTGTACCACTGGACTCATATTATTATGCCGTTGAAATGTTACTAGCTCACTAATGCTATACGGCTGGAGCCACAAATCATATAAAGTGATGTTATACGGTTGGAGTCAAAAACATATAAGATAAGTCAATGTTTCTCTATCTTCAAGATTACATTATTAAGTATACGTTAACTCATCATTATTGTACCGCTAGATGCAAATTATTTTAATATTATCTCATTATTTAATAAACACACTAATGCTTCAATAGTAAACATATGTATTAATAAATTGAATCCATCTCACTACCGGATACATATTATTTGGACATAAACCACCAATGGACATATATCATTTGGAAATGAACCACAGGTGTGCTGTCGCAGGCAACCAAAAATAAAACCTATACTCCTAAAAATATATGTAGTAGTGCGAGTAAGGATCATTCCCACGGAGAGTATCTAGCTTAATTTTATGCTACGTGAACAAGGATTGGGGGGGGGGGGGGGGGTTGAGTATAATGAAAACAATTTTAAGAAAAACAACTAAAGAACAATTCAAATTAAAGTATCGAAATTAATCAAGAGAACAAACCTTGGTCCAAGTCAACATCCACCATCGGAATTTTACAACTGATCATCGATGTAAGTGTATATCAATTCACACTTTGAATATTCACTGTTGGAACTATTTTCCTATCTCTCCTTAGTCGTAGTTAATTAGAAAACAAGCGATCTAATTAACCCTAACTACTAAACAACCCAAGACAAGCGCTAAATGTTTAATCTAGTAGTAGCCTTAAGAACTAGAGAGATCGATGAAACTAAACAACACAAACACAAGCGGTTGCATTTAATTTAGTCGAGCGTTCTTCCTAAGATCTAATAATTTCTGATGCAGCAAATCATTAAATCTTGGTTGCTTCACAAATTAAAGAGATCAAACAATTACGGATTTGATATCTAACCTAGCAATAGATTGAAATGAATAATAAACTAGTAGGCCTCCTAGTAATTAAACGAGACAATCATGAAAATAGGCACAGAAGAACATCTGATATTCAAAGCATAAATTGAACAATAAAAACAAATTAGATCTCATAGTTTTATTGATTCCGAGGCTTCAGTTTCCTTCGATCAAGTATAAAAGTTTTAGCCACGCAGGGCCATGACAGAAAACTTGAAGGAGAAAATTAGAGAAGAAGGGAGAGAGAGGCGTGTGTGTCCAATTCTGATTTCTCCTCCCCCTTTTACACGTTAATTCCCCCTTTCCCAAGCCTACAAAATCTCCTAAAAATATGATAAATAATAATATTCAAATCTGAATAATTAAGGAAAAATATTAAAAATAAAACAAAGTCCTAATATAACTAGGAAAGTGGTGTTTTTCAGCTGAAAATTTCGTGCATCAGATCTGGAAGGTTCCAAAAATAAACTGCATCAGACCTGCATATTAGAATTTCAAGTAAAGGAACATTCCAGAACGTCAGCAGTGCAGGTGTAGCAAATTCAAGCCCGATTCCGACCTCGATGCGGCCCGTATCTCTCAAAACTCAAAACATGAAAGTTGTAGAGCTTTGTCTTGGCGTAGCATCTTGAATCATCTCAATCGGAGCTCAGATGAGAGAGTTATGCCCAGATTACGAAGTAATGTCAAATCTGTCCAGAATCGCCCTATTAGCTATGTTTTGCACTTTATGCCTCCATTTGCATCCTAAATCAAAATATAAGAATAATGAGTACATTTAGGCACCAAATAAATATAAAATACTAAACATTAAGGGATAAAAATATGACATTTTGCATTCTTATCAACCACAGTTAGACATAAACTACTGGACATACATTATTTGGACATAGACCATTGCTAGACATACTTCATTATATTATACACGAACTATACCACAGCTGGATATGGACTGTTGGACTCATCCCATTACTGGACATATGACAATTAATTACTCTCTAATATTGGACATCACTTAACACACATAACAATAATGTTCAACTCATCATTTAATCAAAGTTGTTATGCTAAATATATTATTTATATATTTGAACTATTATCACAATTCTTAGACTTTGTGCTTTATCTATTTTGTAGGCCTAAAAATGCACCGGAAGCCATTGGCTTATTCGGCCCAATGTAGAGTTCCAGATTGAACTCCCCAAAACAAGTCCGAGTCTAGCAAAGTCACCCATCCAGTAGAAGACACGTGGCTACATGCAAAAATGGCCCCCGTCAATTGTTTCGCATGCCATACATTGAAAAACATTATTTGTACTATCACTCCTGGATGAAACTATCATTCAATAAGAGAAAATATTATGACTAAAAACTAAACACCACCTTTCACAATTTTCATATAAAGTGTTAAGTCACTGATTGCCCACCAAATTGTAATCTCTAAGCAAGACATACCAACAAGACTCAAATTATATTTTTGTCTCAAAATTATAAAGAATCTTATTAACTCTACTCTTAAATTCAAGATTCCCATAATACATTAGTAAATTTTCTACAGCATTTTTTTAGATATGCCATAAGCATAGACAATGACATGTATTAGGAAGCATAACTCTTGTGGCATTCTTCATTGCTTGACATTGATTAGTAAAAATTGTCATTGGTTTTTGATTTTCCATTGATTCCCAGAATTTTTCAAACAACCAAGTAAACAAAACATTTGTTTCATCCACCAAAAATGCACAACCAAAAAGTACATTCTTCCAAAGATGGTTGACACCTAAAAATGGGGCACATATCATATTATACTTGTTAGTTCGATATGTAGTGTCAAAACATATTACATCCCCAAAAAAGTTATAACCAATCCTTGATCTGTCATCTCTCCAAAAAATATTGTCATTCAATTTTCTTGATCAACTTGAATTGCATAAAAAAAAAAACCTAGGATCTTCTGCTTGCTTTTGTTTAAAAATGCTTACTAAACTTTAAGCATTTTCAGCCTCAACATTGATTAAATTCTGCTTTGTTCACCAACTTTTAGCAATCTCATTTTATAAACCCAACATTTTCAAATCCTTCAGCTTCCTCAACTAAATCGGAATATGTACTTACTATTCTTATACCTACTTCCTTGAAAGTTCTTATTATACCTACCTGAGCGTCAGTTATTTCTTGATTTGACCTTAGAAATGGTCTTTCTTCTGCTTGCATAAAAAAACCTAGGATTTTCTGCTTGCTTTTGTTTAAAAATGTTTACTGAACTTTGAGCATTTCCAGCCTCAACATTGATTAACTTCTGCTTTGTTCATCAACTTATAACAATCTCATTTTATGAACCCAACATTTTCAAATCCCCCAGCTTCCTCAACTAAATAGGAATATGTACTTACTATTCTTATACCTACTTCCTTGAAAGTTCTTGTTATACCTAACTGAGCATCAATTATTTCTTGATTTGACCTTAGAAACAGTCTTTCTTCTAACTTTGCAAGCTCGTGATTATGATTAGGATTGAAGTGATGAATAACCTTTCACTCACCATTTGTCACGGTAAACCAGATACTAGCTTCACAACCAGTCCTAGTTTGTAATTTTTTGAATTTCTTATCATCCAAATAGTCACTATCTCGTGGGGATGCTTCTTTCGAACACACATTCTCTCGTTGTCTTACACTAGTTTTTGCATATCTGATTTTTCTTTTCAAATTCTAAACCCAATTCGTATGGCATAATCATTGTACAATTTATATGCTTTATCCTCACTATGCACCATCATTCCAAACAAATTTTCAATATCTTTTAGTCCTTCATCGACTCTAATATCTGTGATTAAAAACAACACAAAACACATTTATAAGGGAACTCAAATCAAAATCATATTTCAAAAATAGGAGTGGTTAGAATGGTGTATGTGTGTAAATTATTAATTGTAAGAATTTTTAATTTTTTGAACTATTTTCACATTTTGGACTTTTATCAAATAGTTAAAAGGAACTATATCTATAAACTTTTTTTTTGAAACAAACACACCCACGCACAAGGGAGAGGGAATGGGTTCTAACAAGTCACACCACACACTCATAAAATTTTAATTTTTTATATCTATAAACTAGATAGAAAGAAAACAACACATAAAAATTTCATTCTTCTAATTCTTACTCATCTTGGGCTTTTATCATACAAGTAGGAGACACCATATTTATGAACTACATAAAGACAAAACAAAGTTAAGAAAATGATACATTGAAAAGTGAAATGAGTCTTTGTAACATACATACCTTAATCAGTCATGGTTAGTTGCAATGGTGGTGTTTGGATTCCAACAACCACTTCAGCCATAGTTTACAACTAGTCGTACTCACTACTCATCCAGTGGAGAAGAAGGAAACAAGCCCAGCATAAGATTATTCAAAAGGCTCCTTCAATGATGTAGGAAGAGAGAGAGAGGAGAGGACTGAGTGGGTAAAATAAAAATTTGGGTTTCAAAAAATTAGGTTAGAAGTGGCTAACATAATTGGGGTTAGAAGTTTAGAACCAAAACGATTTTGGATTATATCCGGTTGGTTTTGTGACTCAATAGGTTGAGTCAAACAGCTAAGTCATAAATTTAAAACCGGTTGCATTTTTCTATTGGGTATGAGAAGTTGGGAGGATCACATCAATGGTCCTTTAGGAGGTTCTAATAAGCCTTCGAACCCTAATTAGTATATTAGGATCAAATTGGGAAATCCATAAAATCCGTCTCATTGTCATCACATGACATTTTTAGTAAGTCATGTGACTTTATTTATTTATTTTTAGGACAAAATTTAGGTACAATACCTTAGGTGCTGTACCTTAGGTTCCCTTCTTAAGATTCAGTCATGTGACTACTTAACTAAAAAATATACTTCCTTCCCATGAGAGAAAATCCATGTGGCAGAATCTTAAAAAGGGAACCTAAGGAACAGCACCTAAGTACTGTACATAAGTCTTGCTCTTATTTTTATTACTATTATTATCATTTTTATAAATAAAAAAAAGGACAAAGGCCTAAACGGTGCCGTTCGGTATAGGTAATTTCCTATACAACTTTGATACCCAGAACTCATTTTCAGAGCAAGAAGAAGAACAAGAAGAAGAAGAAAGAGAGAAAAATGAAGGTAGCAAGGAAAGTAGTTTTCCTTTTCAGAGACTCAGAGGGATTCGCCTCCGCCATCTCCAATGCTCTCCACCCTGACCCTCACTCCTCTCTTCGCCCTCTGTAAGCTCTCTTCTCTCTCTCTCTCTCTCTAAAAAGACACTTACTTTTGTGTATTTGTGTGTGTACAGAGAGGAGTCTTTGGAGCTATCATTGGAAAGCTATGGAATTAAGGATCAGAAAGCCTCTGCAAAGATCCTTCACTATGTTGATCCTCAGGGCAATTATCAGGTACTTCTTCTATTCTATCTACAACTATACTTTACTTTCTTGTTCAAAATTATATTCATAGTCATTAACCATAGGAAAGTGAATTCTTAGCATTTCATAAATTATGCCCACCATTTTTTTTTTTCCTTGCTTTAATTCAAATCGGGTTTTTGTCACATGTTATAATACTTGAAGATAGTTCATTTTAGAATGGCATGCCTAATAATGGAGCCTTAACGATATTAGCATCTCTGCATCATATGGGCAGATGGGCTTGTGCCCTTTATGTTGTCCAGCAAAAACAACTACTGTGATTCACTGAAACAAGTGCCCATTTGGCATTGCTGTAGGAAGTGAAGTTTAAATCTAAGAAGCACGGACACAGACACGACACGGTGATGCGAGTAATTTTTGAAAAATAACGGCTGGTACGACACCAGTATGACCCGGATATGACATGGGTACAGTATCTTAAATGAAATGTCCGTGCTTCCTAGGTTTTAATTATAGAGCATTAATAGTAGGACTTTTGTGATATAGTCTTAATTGAAAAACTTTGTAGAGTTTTGAAGTGCTTGGCAAATTACAGTAAATAATGCTTTAAATTATGGATTTAGATGATGTGGATTTTTCTAGTCTATCGGTGGAAGATGCAAATTGGCTAGATAGGCCTTTTGAGGAAGAAGAGGTGTTTGGGGTGATTAATGATTTAAATGGTGATAAGGCACCTAGTCCGGATGGCTTTTCTATGGCATTCTTCCAGTCTTGTTGGGGTGTTTTGAAAACAGAAATTATGGCTGTTTTTCATAATTTTCATACTCAGGCGGTGTTTGAGAAGAGTCTTAATGCTATGTTCCTTGCCCTTATTCCCAAAAAAGTGGATGTTGTGGAGGTCAAGGATTTTTGGCCTATTAGCCTAGTTGGTGGGATTTACAAGTTTATTTCTAAGGTGTTGGCTAATCGGCTTCGTAGGGTGGCGTATGGGCTTATTTCGGATTCACAAAATGCTTTTGTGAAGGGCAGGCAGATTTTGGATTCCGTCTTGATTGTTTCTGAATGTACTGATAGTTGATTGAAGTCAGGAGTTCCAGGTGTGTTGTGTAAATTGGATGTGGAGAAGGCGTATGATCATGTGAGTTGGGATTTTTTATTGTATATGCTTCAGCGTTGTGGTTTCTCAGAGAAATGGAGAAAATGGATAAGGTATTGCATCTCAACTGTAAAGTTTTCTATTCTGATCAATGGTAGCCCATCTGATTTCTTTGGAAGTTCTAGGGGGCTTTGGCAAGGGGATCCTTTATCTCTTTTGTTGTTTGATATTGTGATGGAGGCATTAAGTCATATGTTAGATGTGGCTGCCTCCACTGGGCAATTCTCAGGCTTTTCTGTGAGTAGTACGGCTGGTACATCAGTGATGGTGTCTAACCTTTTATTCGCAGATGACACTCTGATTTTTTGTGATGCTGAACTTTCTCAAATTGCTAATTTGAGGGCAATTCTGGCTAGATTTGAGGAGGTGTCAGGGCTTCATATTAATTTGGGAAAATCTGAGTTGGTACTTGTTGGTGGGGTATACAATTTGGAGGCTATGGTGGGTTTGCTAGGGTGTGGGCAGTCTTCTTTGCCCTTGAAATATTTGGGCCTTCCATTAGGTGCAAAATTTAAGGATTTATTTGTTTGAAATCCTATCCTGGAGAGAATGGAGAGGAGATTAGCAGGTTGGAAGAGAATATATTTATCTAAAAGGGGTAAGGTGACACTTATTAAAAGCTCACTCTTATCTTTACCTATATACTTTCTTTCCCTTCTTCCTTTACCAGGTAAGGTGGCAAAGTGTATGGAGAAATTACAGAGAGATTTTATGTGGAATGGGATTGGTGGTGAACCTAAAATACTTTTAGTTAATTGGGCCAAAGTTTGTAGGCCTTTGCAGGATGGGGGGTTGGGTATAAGAAGGCTGGGAAACTTTAATTCTGCTTTGCTAGGAAAATGGTTGTGGAGGTATGGTTTGGAGACTGATGCTTTATGGAGGAGGGTTATAGAGGCAAAATATGGGAACATTTGGGGTGGTTGGTGTACGAAAAAGGTGGCAAGTCCTTATGGGGTCAGCTTGTGGAGATATATTAGAAGTGGCTGGTTGAACTTCTCTAAATTCCTTGTTTATGATGTGGGGGATGGGACTAGAGTGAAATTTTGGAAGCATGTGTGGTGTGGGGATTGTACTCTCCAAGAGGCCTTTCCGAAACTTTTTTGCCTTAGTAGGTCTAAGGATTCCTCGGTGGTTGAAGTTATGGATTGGTTTGCGGGAAGGTTTCATTGGAATGTGCAATTTCTTCGTCCACCACAAGATTGGGAAGAAGAAGCCTTTGACCGGTTTATGGGGTTGGTCTATTCTTCGACAGTGCGGGAATTTGGCCCAGATAAGGTTTGTTGGAAGCTTGCAAGGAATAGAGGTTAGAGGTTATTATAGCTCCTTCTACCCTCCTACTCTTGTTTCCTTTTCATGGAGAATGATATGGCAATCGAAGGTTCCTCCAAGGGTGGCTTTCTTTTCTTGGTCTTCTTCCTTAGGTAAGATCTTAACAACAGACAACCTTCGTAAAAGACGAGTGATAGTGCTTGAATGGTGCTATATGTGTAAGAGGTGTGGGGAGTCGGTGGATCATCTACTTCTTCATTGCTCCATAGCTTGGGAGTTGTGGTCTTTGGTCTTCTGCTTGTTTGGTATTCAATGGGTTATGCCTAATACTGTTCTTGAGTTGTTTGAGGCTTGGAGTTTGCACGACATCGTCACATTGATGTTTGGAAATTAGTACCTCATTGCTTGATGTGGTGCATTTGGCGTGAAAGGAATGCTAGAAGTTTTGAGGGTTGTGAACGTTCTTTGCTGGAGCTTAAGTCTTTTTCCTTACACACTCTCTTTGATTGGAGTGTGGTCTTTTCTCACTTTTCTTGTTCTTCTTTTTCTATTTTTTTTTATCGTTGTTCTTTTGTTTCCTAATTTGTGCCCCCATAGTACATCCCCAATGTACTCGGTTTGGCAATCTTTTTATTATTAATAATATTCTTACGTTATTTATCCAAAAAAAAAATTCTGGATTTATAAAGTATGAACTGTGAATTATACAACTTTTTCCTAAAATCTCCAAATTTCAGCTTTAAGGACCTGCTCTTTAGCGAAATTGCCAAACTCTGGCTTTAACGCTCCTTGAAATATAGAACCAGACAGACCGTAAGAATATATGAGCATTGGTTTGGTGTGCCCCAGCAAAATTTGTGCTTGAATTGCAAAGTGTGTCATATTTTACAATGAGGTTGTTGTGATTGATTGAAATGAGGGGTACCAAGTTATGCAGCGTCTGAACCAACTTTGCCATTCATTCTTTGCTGTCAGGGCATCCCAAATATGATATGTCCCTGTCCAAATTTAGCTTGGTCTATTATTTGATGCCTATGTTCTCCTTGTTATGACAAAGATGTTTAGACTTTTAAAACTATGTGTAGATGAAATATTTCAGAGTTTTCAAGATGTAAGATTTCTGTGAAATCTAGAGAGGATTAGCAGTTGCCATTTCCCATGAATCATCTATTGTTTTGTTTCTCATGCCTTATGAACCAAGAGACAAACAATGACCATCTGCAAATTTTGTTACTTTGCTCGAATCCCACCCCAACACTCTTTTTATCCCCCTTGATATCTTAGTTTAGTTGAAAAACTCTTGCCTGATCATGCAGACAAGCAAATAGCAAACCATTACTTCAATCTTACAGTTTAATTTAGCAGGTAATGCCTTACTAAGATTTTTTAATGAATTTTTATCTTTATGTTTAGGTGTCACTGTTTTTAATGCAAAATTATGGGCCACCAGTATTGGCCTGTGCTGTTGCTGAAATTTTATCACAAATATCTGGAGAAGAATCGTCTTCAATGCCCACACTTATAGTCCCATTTGTCCTGGCATCATCAAAGCTTAAGTGGGAAAGCAAAACTTTAACAAAAAATGAAAGCAAAGTTTCAGTTTATGGAATACAGATAGGCCCAGACACAGATATAACTCAGGCTATGGCAACCAGAACCCGGAAGGTGCCATCGTCATTGCAGATTCATCATGAACCTCTAGCCTGCCTCCTTCAGTTGGTCCGTGTCTTGAAGTTTCCAACCTTTGTTCTTATCGGGCAAAGAGGTCGACATCTATCTGATAAAGCTATAGGAGAAGAACTTGAGGTATTCATACTCTGGTTACTTTCAGCTAATGCAATTATGATGGTTAAATTGCTTGGATAGTAGGTTGAACATATAAAATCTAATAAATCTCAGAAGCCATGTTGGGACAATAGATGGAGAGAGTCTTTTCAATCTTCTCAATGTTTGCGAGTTAGATGAAAACTTTTTTTTTTTGTTTGTTTGTTGGGATCATGAGTTTTTGCCCCACAGTGGAGTGAGATGAAAACTGCTTTTACTCTATTTCTTTTTCTGTTCTACCATTTTATTAGTGCTTCTGGTTATTAGGATTTCCTATCTGATTCTTGCCTGTTTCTTCTGCAGATAATTTCTGAGATTGGAGAGCTTTTGGCAAGCTCTTCCTGCCTGTGCTTTTCGAGAGACAGGATCGTGTGGCAACCAACAAATACATCCAAGGAGAGTGAGGAGCCTTGGCGTGCCTTATATGGTTGAATCTCAAGTGGTACTATGCTTTAGAGGGTGAGATGCAACCTATCACATGAGATGTATCTGGAAAGAAATTTATAGTCATATTTTTTGAGATTCAACCCAGCACAGTGCTTACAAGTAAAATTTTACTTTTGTAGTGACTTATGATGTGTTAACATGATTACGGCATTAAGCTGGACTAACGGGAGCCTTTATCTTTATGTCAACATCTCATATCTTATCCAGTGTGTTAATTAATGTGCATTACCATGTCATCCTTGATAGTTAGACTTAGAACATGAGGATATTGTTTTTTATATAATAATTAATATAATGTGCTTACAATTGTTCAACAAAGTGAGCAAAATAGCTTGCCACTGACAGATCTCAAAATGTTACATGAATTGACTCTTTTCTTATATCAAGTGATACCAAGAACTTTCATTTTCTTTTTCATAAATTCCACAAAATCTTCTTTCATCTTTCGTTTGGCCTTTCCGGCTTTCCTACATATCAATCTCTCCAAGTCTACAGTGTTAGCATGCGAGACATTGTCCCCCTCCGCTTGATTTGTTGAATCCAGTGTCTGAGGTAACCATTTTTTTGGTTTTTCGTTAGGTTTATATTTCATCCACTTTGGTTTATCCTTCAACAAGATCCAACAATGTTCAAACTGAAAATTATAGAGGTGGACCTCTTGATACATGATCTTCGCCAGAGATATCTTATAAATTAAAAAAAAAAATAGAAAATAATTAGAATCTTTAAACTGTTAGTGAAAAGATGTATTTACACCATTTTCTATATAATTTATACCTTCATTTCTTCAACCATACCATTCTCACACCTTGATTCAATTTGAGCTAAGAACCCACAAAACAGATTGTGCAAGAATTAATCGTTGACCATCGATTCACTAGGGAGCCCATAGTATGGTGAAAATGAAGTCCTTGTATTTGTGCAAATAATCGGCCATTCCTTTATAAAAGGTAGGGAAAAATGTCTTGACACCTCCTAAACTTTGAAGTAGTGGTAGTAACATCACCTAAACTTTTATTTTAGCCAATTTAATATGTGAACTTTACACATTTGCCAAATTAGTACTTATATTGGTCTACCATTTACTCCACTAACGTCCTACTCTTGTGAGTGTCACATTGACAACAAAATTCCCGAATTCAATTGGAACCTTCTGAGTGTCTGACTGTGCCGTTCGTGGTCCCTATTCCCTAGTCTTCGACAATTGATTTGGGCCTTTGACAGCCACCACTGGTTGAAAGAAACAGAAGAGGAAGACAAGAGTTTCACACTCATTTGCCAAATTTCACCTCTGTAACCAAGTTTATACTTCAACCAAGAGAATTAATGGGATGTGGGTTTTGTTTTAAAATTTGTTAAAAATTCATGACTATGACTGCCAACAACAAGTTTGTGTAATGTTTGTTAATTTCATTTTATAATTTACTCGCTTGTAATGCTTTTCATTCCATGAGTTTGAGTAATGAGTTTTCTGTAATTTTGCATTTTAATTTGGTGTTGTCGTGGTTGTGGTTTCTGTGATGCTAGTTTAAAGCTGTTGTAACAATGGCCTGGTAAACACAATCTGCAAATTGGATGGTGATATAGGTGTTGTGGTCGTGAGTTTGAGAACTGTTGGTTTTGTCGATCGGTTCCTGAAAACAAAATTGGGCATTTCTCTCTCTCTCATTCGAATTTGGGAATTTTGTTGTCCACATGACACTCACACATGAGTAGACCAATAGAAGTATTTGGCAGATTTATAAAGTTGAGGTATTAAATTAGCTAAAATAAATGTTCAGAGGATATTATTGTCACTGCCTCAAAGTTCAAGGGTGTAAAGGCATTTTTCTCCGTCAAAGTCCGATCGGGTTATATTGTGTCACTTCTTGGCCAGCGCTAAAAACTGCCGGAATAGAAACCACTAGCATAGCTCAATCGGGTCTATACTAGCGCTTTAATGACCTACATTAACGGTTTAAAAATCTCGGTACAGCTCGACTTCTTTGGAGTAACAAGAAGATGTCGGTTGTATTATTTTCCCTATTTGTTTGGAAAAAAAAAATTGTTTGAAGTTTGATTTTGTCCGTTCACAACCTTTTTTTCATTCTAATATTTTTTTTTAAAGCTTTTTACACTCCATATTAATGGCATTTTGTGAAACATGAACCATAAAAATTATTAACTTCTAAACATTGCATATATCTTCATGTGACAAGTGAAAATTAAATTATTATCTACATTTAGGATAGTTATGTTTAAGCCTTTTATAAAGAAGTAATATGTTGACATTTTTTAAATTTTTTTTAATAAATAGACATCTAAATAATTAGTTTTAAACAGAGAATATGCTTTACACATGGAGCATTTTTCAATTAAAATATGCTATTTATTTATAATCAATTAATTAAAAGACACCCACACAATGTGGCGGTTAGAGCATTCACATCAGCTCTTGTATACTCTTGTATAATAGAAAAGGAGAGGAACATTTAACCCACAAAACTTCCCACATCAGTTCGTTTAAAAATGTGTAAAGTCTTTTAAATTTTTCAACGAGTTATAGTACCCGTGTAAATTTACACAGGTACTGTAGCATGTGTATTTAATTTTTTAATAGTTTTTTCTCTCTCCTCTCTACCGGACTCTCAGCTCCCTCTCTCTCAGGTGCACAGCACAACTCTCTCTTTCTCTCATCTCTCATCAAGCTTTCTTCCTTTAGCTTCCGCAGATCGCCACCGCCGCCGATGAGAACGAGGTCGAGCAAGCCGAGTCGTCGGACAAGTCCATCGCCTACAACACGAACGGAGTTCTCTGACGAGTCCGTTGCCTAGAATCTCGTGTGTTTTGATCCATTTTTGGTTGAGCTTGAGGTTGCCATGGATCTTTTTTTACTGGTTGAGCTTGAGCCTAGCATCTTTTCTTACTGCTTGAGCTTGAGCTTGAGCTTGAGCTTGAAGCTACTGTGAATCTCGTGGGTTTTGATCCATTTTTTTTCGCCTCATCAATCTTTTTTTCTTTTTTTTTTACTGGTTTTCTTTGGGATTCCGGTGTGATCGGCTTGTATGGATTCCGGCGTCGATCTTGTTGCACGGTGGGAGGCCAGAGGCGTCGATCTTGAGAGAGATGGTGGCTGATGATGGTGGCTGTGTGGGTTGTGTTGGGTTAAAGAAATGAATATTTTATTTGAATAAATGTGTATAATAGACAAACTGATGTGGGTGTTTTGTAAAAATAGGTGTGTAAAATAGAAAAAGTAGGTTTTAGACGTGTAAAATAGAAAAAATTTTCCACAGACTAATGTGAATGCTCTTAGATGCTAGTGTATATAAAAGTAGAAACCTCGTATGAAAGAGCGCATTTTTTGAGATTTTTTTATTTAGGCTTTCATCTAAACAAAATTTGCATTTATATCAAATTTTTTAAGGGTTAGAATTACATTCTCCCACAACGAAGTTTGTACCTTCTTTCAAAGAATCTGTGTCTGTTTCCTCATCTACGCCATCAGCATAATCTCTCCAGAAGTATCTTATCCATCCCCAAAAGTTGGCCTTGAAGCCTTTATCACCACCAACACTAGTGTTTTCCAATGCTTCCTCGTTGGGGGATTTCCCCTTTCTTGCAGCCTTTAGAATTGGTTTCTTCAAAGTTTTCTTCACTGCATCCTTAAGAAAGTTCACAACTTTGGCCTCATTAGAAGACATAGAAATGTTAGCCATGTCTCCATCACCAAACAAGGGAAGTCTCAATATCTTGTAAACATATCTTCTTGACACCCTGTGAAGAAAGTGTGGGTAGTAGAATTCCAGTGGTATAAGAGGGAAAGTAGGTTTTCACTGTCTTTGCTAATGTCTAGCCCAAAGAACACCAACATAGTGTGCACTAGTTGCACTTTCTGCAGAATATCCATGAAAGGAGGATGTGTCAGTACTCTTTGACACCAACTCCTCCAGCCTTTAGAAACTGATGTATGAGATTTGAAAACCACATTAGTGGTGGGAGCAAAATCTCCTCTTTAAGTGCCAAGTCGAGGGACATGCTTCAAATCCAGGTTCATGGTCAAAAGATCATCAGGCTACCCACATGCCGTGTAAGGAGGTTCTGCAGAACAAGGAAGAAATTCCCAGTCAAAACTTTAGTCAAATAGATTATCTCCAAAGAAGGATGGAATGATCCATTACTCCTCTATGGAAGGATTCTCTTCTCCTTCTAGCAATGGTCTATTACTTTTAGGGGTCGAGGGTTCCGTGATTTTTGAAGAACTAGATCTCAGAGTATGTTTGACACCCATGAGATTTTTCTGTGGTGACTCTAAGATTTAGGTTCGGAAAAGGAGAGATAAAAAAAAAAATGAGTATGATGGAAAGAAGGAAGCAGTTTTCCCTCCTTATATACTTTAGGAAATTTTTTCCTTCTAAAAGGAGTCTTTTGAAAGTGAGCCACCTTTTCAAAAATTTTGACACATGTTAGCGGGGGGAAATGCCAAATGACAACAGAATCTTTGGCAAGTCAATTTTCAAAAAACCGCCATTAAAGGAATCGTGAAAAGGCGTGACCCATCACAATCAAGTTCCTTTTGCATTTTTTACCTTATCTTTTGATTAACAGATGTGCTTGTGTGTTGTTTTTTTATGCAAGAGGTCCTTATTTACAAATCAGTTTTTCTTTTTAACTTTTTTTTTTTTTTCAAAAGAGAAACATAAGAATAAACATACAAATGACTTTCACTTAGAACATCAAAACAAAATCTCTTTATATATATATATATATAATCCCTTTTTTTAATATATATATATATATATATTAAAAAAAAGGGGATTACATTCAGTTTAGCCCTCATGACCCATCACCCCTTTTCTTTACACTTAAAAAAGAAAAATCATAAAACAACCTAAGCTTCAAAAACTAAAAGGTTGCAAGTTTGAAGGCAAGCAACTTAGGGAGAAGTATGCCCATAAGCGTTGGTGTCTTCATCAAAACCCTCTTATGGGAGGTCTGGGCCAAGATCCCACTCCTCCGCTCCAGAATCCGAAGCTTCTGAAGAATCTAACTCATTTGTTTCAAAGCTAGAGCCACTCAAGGAGTTCGAGGCCTCTATGCTTGAGTCAAAACTAGTCCGAGAGCCTTTGCGTCTTCTCCTTCGCCTTGGGAGCTCTCCCATGAAGGTGCGGTAGGATTGGTCTTCAGCATCCTCCTCGACTCGTGGCTGAAGGTCTTCAGATTCATAATCTTCTTCTTTTTCTTCTTCGTCACCCTCCTCCCAAGGTTGGGCTTCCCCAACCTCAGGAAGGAAAATGTGGGGGGGAGGGGGGCAGGGAGAGAAAAGATGGGAAAATGAGGAAGAGGAGGAATAGGGTTCAGAGCCATTGGTGGAGCATTGCCAATGCTTGATGAATCCAAGTCATTGTTTGGGGAGTTCGAACCTGTGGAAGAAGGACTAGCCATTTTTCTAAGAATGGGGGTTTTTTGTGTAAGGAGAAAAGAGGTGTAAATACAAAAGGAATGAAGAATAAGGAAGATTGCTTTCCTTTTTAAATCACCAGCCGAGGCCAAGTGAAAAGACGCGACATTTATAAAGCTCAATGTTTGTCTACCAAGTGCGGGAAACGAAGAGACGCCAAAACGGCTAGAAGCTCCTGCGTATGCCACGTGTCCTAACTTTAAGCATCACAAGGCATGATTCAAAGAGCATTGAAGTCTGAAAAGATGTGATTGTCAATGGCCTTGGTCATTAACGCCATTGACAGTCAGGAGGCTAATGTACATTACACTAGCCAAGGCAAACACGAGTGCTGATATGGCTAAATCTAGACCCTACACGTGGACCAGCTGTGAGGAAAGGGAGAAAAACGTTGGCTGAGGGGGAGTACCTTTGGCTTGTGTCAACAGTGTGATCATCTTGAGGAAGGGTGGAATATGCACCTAGTATGGACACCCAGCACCAGCGTAAAAGGGAGATAGCGACCCCCAATGGTAAGAAGCTATTGAACACCTTTCATTGGTTGAGCCTGTGCTAGACCACTGCTGAGGACACGTGTATCACTCCTAACCACCCTAAAGTCTCTTTCCTTATCTATGACTTGTCTCCCACGGTGTAGCAGAGCCACCCTTCATCCCACTACCTTGACATCGGCGAGCCTTCTCTCTCCTCCAGCCATAGTATAGTACAGTAACTGTATTAGGGTTTGAATGGGGGAATGAGGGTTTAACACTTGTTTTTTGTGTACCTAACAACATTCCTTGTACTATAAGAGGAACATGTTGCTGAGCAATTAGGGCAAAAGGCAAGAAAGATAGAGAGAAAGGCAGAAGTCTACGTAGGAAAGTAAGGGAAAAATGAGGCTTTCTTTCGGAAGAACATCACCTTGTGTAAAATCTTAAACTTTCACATAATAGAAAGCTTTAAAGAGTGAAGGATATTCTGTCCTTCACACGTCATGGTTTTTCATCCCTTCCTAAGGGTTTTCCACATATGTCACATGCCTTCTTTACTTTCCTTGTTTTGCCTTTACATTCTTTAGACATTAAAGTGTTAAAGTTCCAATTTTTATTGTTAATGAAATTTTGCACCTAAATTTACTGTTGGGTTCATAACTTACTTTCTTTACAAGCTTGATAATCTAACTTGCATGTATAGCTTTCATCTAAACAAAATTTGCATTTATATCAAAGTAATTGTTCATTAAGTTAGTCTATAGAGTAAATATATATATATATATATATACATATTGATTACTTATAGTTGTGCATTAGTTGTTTATATTAAAGGAATTTATATGATTATTTTTATAAATTTTATATAAGAAACTATTTTTATTTGGAATAATAATAATAATAATTGATATAGAATATGAGATTTTTTTTTTCCCCATGTTTAATTGCTTTGTTAGCAATTGATAAAAAAACCATCCGAAAATAAATATTGTGAATTTACTAAACTTAATCTTAACCATTTATATATATGTTAATTTTGTTATATTAAAAAGGTTACTAATATAATAAATACATTTATTTTGTTATATTAATTATCTTGAGCAATGCATTTGTGGGGGGATGAGGATCTAAGAATATAGACAGGACAATGCCAGGAGTATGAACCTCGGAAAGCATCAATAGAATGTCCTCGGGAAAATATAAGTGACCTTATGCAAGTGCAGAAAGACTACAACGCCCGAGGACTCCGAGGATGCCAACATGCTCTCGAGAAACCAAGAACCAAGGCTAAAGTCTGTCGGGTGCAAACCGAGGGCGAGGAGGAAGATTTGTCGCCAAGCTAGGAAGAAAGGAAAGAGGGCGGATAAAGCATCCATCACCTCTGCATTCAATATTTTGCACCCACTTAATTGGCCACATTAATGAGGAAATGACCTAAGAACAGTGTCAACCTAACTCATACCTCAATGTGGAAGTCTTCTAGTAAAGCCTTGATGGGACAAGTATCAGAGAAATCTAACCCTGGCCTTCCAAATGTAAGGCTCAGATACATCTTGGCTGATTATATAAAGCCCAAAGCCCACCTCGAACTAAACCCAAGGAACTCAATATAAGCCTTTGGGGACTGCTTCTTATCTGTGGCTATTAACTGACACTTAGAATTAATTCAAACACATCCATTGAAATCTTTTCACCTTGTTAAGGGTATTTAAGGTGATTGAGCATCCCACCTCTTAAAAATTAATTGTGTGAGTAAAAATAGCAAGTTTGAGCCTGACGTAAGCTTAACTTACTTTTTGCCCGCCACAGCATTCATTATTTTAAGTATAATAAAATTCCAATATGATTTATATAAGAAACAATTTATTTGAAATATGGTATTTTTGCTCAGGTTTAGGTTTTTTTTTTTTTTTTTTTTTTTTTTTTTTTTTTTTGCAATAATTGGAAAAAAAAAAAGTCCAACAAAAAATGAATAAATTTAATAACACACAATAAAGAATAAAAAAAATATAATTTAAAGATATTTACATTTTTATTTTATCAAAATGATATTTGCATTCTTGAGTAGGCATAAAATATGACTATCTATATCAATCACTTTATCATGCAATTTTCAATTTTGTAAACACATATAGTATGATGATATGATCAAATCACTACATCACTTTTGTTATCTTTTTATTTTTTTCTATAAAATAGAACATAGAAAATTATAATATTTTACAAGAAAAATTATTAAAATATTGGAGGAAACTAATAACAAGTTAGTGACATGAGTGTACTGCACATTGTGCGGCAACTTGACTAGTTAATTACTCTTCCTGTCTAGTTCTTTCATCAACATCTCGTACATGCATTCCTTAAAAACCATTCATTTTATCGCCATCCCTACAATTTGAAACAATGGACATATTCTTGAGGCTTGAATCTAGACAAAGTCAATCCCCACTTGCAAGGCTGTAAGATGCAACTACTCAGAATTGTTTTTCTAAACAATTCCTATTTAGATCAAGATACTATTTCTTCTTGTAGAATATTGGAATCCTACTTGTCTGGGTCATGTAGTAAGTGGGGTTGGAAGGTCTCATTATGCAAACAGTATCACAGAGGCACATAAAGATAGTAAGAGTCTTGGTTAAGGTGTATATTAATAGTGAATGTCCTACTAAAATTGAGGTAGATATGGGTGACGGGATTCCTTCATGGTTGGTATTGATTACCCTGAATTCCAATTCAAAGTTCTAAATGCAAGATGTTTGGCTACTCTGTAACTAATTGTGGCAGTAATTTACATGTGGATCAAGGAAGTCTGGTACGAAAAAAGTGGATGCCTAATAAGAAGGAAACAAGGCAATCACTATAGAAATTGATGGTGGAGGAAAAGATTAATTCTGAAAGAGAAGTACAAGAAATGAAAAAGGCATCTAAAAGAAAATCTACTGCTTCGCATAATAGATTGTTATTCTTGAAATCAATTGAGGAAGCCTTAAAGTGTAGTACTCAAAAGGTGAATGCTTTGAAGAGGGGATTGATACAAACTTCAGGGGTCATGAATGTTTAAGGATAGGCCTCCTCTTATTCCTTTCTGTGGGGGTAAGAATTGGCTAATTTGAAATACAAGGGGTGTTAATGACGCAACGAGAAGTTGACAGGGTCGTGAAAACGCTTAATCTTATTCTTGTTTGCTTGGTGAAAACTAAAATTAGAAAAAATAACATCCAATGTATTAAAGACTCCTTTCTGTTTAGATGGGAATCAGAATATTGTATATCTAATCAATGTTTAGGGAAAATATGGGTATTCTAGAATTATGTATGAATGGATTACCAATTCTCTCTTTTTTATATGCTGCAAATGTTGGAATAGAAAAAAAAGGGTCGAACTAGAAATATTTAAGGATATTGTTAATAATTTACCTTGGTGGCTTGTTATAGATTTTAATGTTGTAAGAAGCCCTAGGGAGAATCTAGGGGATATCCTTACGAATTTTAGAAATAAAATTTAATCATTGTGTGAGTTTTGGAATTAAAATTTAGTCATTGTGTGAGAATATTTCATAGTAGTTATGTAGGGTATAGCTAATGCATTGTTGAATTTTTATTACCTAGGGTTTCAAATCATTTCCACCTCTTATTTCTATCTCCAGTAATACAAACTTTGGCCCAAAACCATTTAAGTTTTTCAATTTTTGGAGTGAGTGTAAATATTTTCATTAGTTTATATCAACTATTTCACATTTCTACAATTGATGCAAAAATGTCCACATTTAAAAACATAAAAGTGGATGTGAAATAACTAATTTGAAAAAAGTGACTTGATAGAATGAAAGCCTAATTAAAAATCCCTAAACACGGGAGGGGAACATTCATACATAAATAAGCACATGTAACTAAGAAACTTATTAATGTATATATAGAAAAATAAATTAAGAAAAAAAAAACTAAGAGACTTGTAGCTTAACCATCACCTCTTATTGTTAAAAATAAAGACATTTAGGGTTCAAATTCTTCATTTCTAACTATCAAATTACTATTAAAAAATAAATAGGTTGAGATGGTCACTTGTCCAACCAAACCGGATTGTGTACACTCCTAGTTAAAAGGAAACTAAATGGTATAGTCCATGCTATGGCCAAATATTCATTTTTTTCGATATATCAATAATTGAAGGTGAAAGGATTTGAATCCTAAATATCTTCATTGAAAATATTAAGAAGTGTTAGTTGAACTATAAGACTCTTGACATGACCAAATGTCCCTTTGATACTAATAACTCTTTAATTTGCAATAGGCAAAAACTTGTTTCAGACCATATATTTTACTTACATTGATTTATAATTGAAAAGTGATTTAAAATTACATTTCAAGTTATATAATATAAAATAAACACAACTCTTTTTTTATGAGAAAAATAAATAAATTTATTGAGGAAACAAAAACTTTAGAAGGAAAAACCAACCTTAGCCCAAATAACAACTTAAAAATAAGAGGCTGTTTGGGTGAAAAAAATGCTCACTTATCACTCATCACTCAAATATCATCACTCATAACTTATTACTCTATAACTCATCACTTATCATTGAAAATACCCCAACTTCCTAAGGTGGCATGTTTGGCACTTGTTTCCAACTTCTGATAACTCAAAATTTTTTACTTTTTGTGGGCTCCACGAATTGACTTGGTGCAGCTTTTACTTTTTTTTTTTTTCTTCAACCCCCTATACCCAAACTCACCGAACCCAGACCAGAGCTTCTTATTTATTTATTTATTTATTTATTTTTTCCTTCAACCCCCAATACCCTAACTCACCGAACCCAAATTGAGTTAGGAATTTTGTGGGTATATCGGTGATGAGTTGTGTAAATGCTGATGGGTTTCCTTTGTATGGGTTTGGTGCTTGTAATTTCCTCTTTGATTCATTGACAGTGAAGGTCACGATGTACTGATGATCTGAACTGATGGAAACCCATTGCCAAAGTTTAGATGGAGAAGTCGACCAAAACCCGTTCCTCTCTTCAGCTGGAGTGGCAGATGGGGATGAGAGAGAGCAGCTACCAGTGGGTAGGGAGAGGCCAGCTTGGGAAGAGAAGCGAAAGAAATTAATGGAAGGGTGTTGAAGAAATTAAAAAAAGGAAAAGGGGGTTGGTCTAGTATGAAGAGAGCCGTTGGGGGAGTAAGGACTAGCATTGAAATGACTATACACTGACCGTGGGGCCCATTAGTTGAGTGAAATTACCAAAATGCCACCATAACTCTATTCCCATAACTTGAAAATACGTAAAACTTGTTTCCAATTTCCATAACTCATCACTTAATTTAGTGAGAATTTAGTGATGAAAACAAAAACTTAGAACAAATTCAAACAAGTGTTTGCTCCGTGGGACCCACTAGTTTTGAGTGATGGGTGATAAAAACTCAGTGATGAGTGATGAAAACACCCAAATCTAAATAGCCCCTAAATCTCCCTCATAGGAAAAACCGCCGTATTCCTCCCTCCATGCTTTTATGAAAAGAATTGATATCATATAGTTGCACTTAATGCAATAGTCTCTAAGAGCATTCTCATCAGCTCTCTCATAAAAAATGCAATTTTGACACACCAAAAACCTACTTTATCATTTTAGCAGATCATTTTACAATAGACCATTTATCAGATATTCTATTCTTCCATTCTAATCATTAAAATAATATATACAACACATTAAAATAATAAATTTTTAACACAAAACTCTACCAATATACCAAACATAAATAGTGGGAGTGGCCACCACCCAACGACCAACAACCACCGCCACAACCAGTAGCCACCAACCAACAACCACCGCATCCTCCACGACCCAAAACACAACTCAAAACAAACTAAATAAATTCCAACCAAATACCCACAACAAATCCACAGCCACAACCACCACAAATCAGATTAAAAACAAAAACAAACAGGTAAGAAAGGTAGAGAGATCCGACAGTGGTGGCTTTAGATCGGCGGTAGTGGCTAAGATTTTGCGCCATGGTTGAGATGCGCATCAGACGAGCGGTGCTGCAGCTTCAAGCCGTAGCTGAGATGGGTTCAGATAGAGGCAGCATGGCAGCTTCAGACTGAGGTGGCAATGGCGGCTTCAAACTGGCGACGATGGTGTCTTCAGATCGGCGGTGATGGAGTCTTCAAACGAGAAGCGATGGCAGCAACTTGATCGGTGATCAGCGGCTTGATCGGTGAGGCCGTCGTACCGTTGATTTGATGGTGAGGGAGGGTGATCTAAAGAAGAAAGAGATAGAGAACATAGGTTGGAGAGATACAAATCAGTGAAAAGAGAGAGAAAATGTTGAATTAAATATTGAGAGGAGAGAGAAAAGGTTGAATAAAAATTGAGTATTTTGATTTGGCATTTGTGATGAGACGGTAGTATAGCATGTTTCATAATTTTAGAACATTTAGAACACCTTATGAAGCTTGAATAGTAGTGTTTGGTGTGCCAAATATCAAATATTTGGCATTTGACATACCTGCTGAGAATGCTCTAATAATAGAGATTGAGAGTTAAAAAAACAACTTTTAATCTCATCTATTAAATAAAAAAAGTAAGAAAAAAATTAAAAAGTGAAAAAGTGGTAAAAATATTTTGAGAGTGAGGGGATGGGTAGGTATTGCACCCAATCCTATGAAGAATGCATGAAAGCTCGACCATGGTGCTATTTTTCTTTAATAAAATTTGGTATTTAACTATTTATCAAAAATAGAGTTTAGGATATTTTTCTGTAAGTTTACTTTTTGTACGGATACCTGAAAAGTCACACTCTTTTACAGCCTTACTCATGGTCATGACTTTTATTAAGACAAACAATATCGCCGAGTTTCGTCGTAATAAGTTTCAATTCTATAAACTCGAACATTCTCGACGTAACAATATCAAGACCCGTCTCAACAGTCCATTACGCACCCAAATAAAAACCCAATTTTATACAATTCAATTTCAAAAATGAGAAAATTAAAATAATCACTTTCCCGCACAAAATCAAACCCTCTCTCTCTCTCTCACACTCTCAGTGAGGAATCCACACCACACTCAGTCCGTACAATCGATCGATCTCATCGGAGAACCCTAAATATGGCGTCGGAAGAAGCGACGGCGAACACAGAGACGGAGGAGGAGACGATCGCCGTGAAGAAGCAGAAGCGCTCGCGGCGCGTGAGCTTCGCCGACGTGGAGATCACCTCCGTCCACATCTTCAACCGCGACGACGAAGACCTCTCCTCCTCCTCCTCTCCCAAATCCACCGGCGGCCATCCTCCGAAGCCTCTAGGGCTTTTCAGTGACCTCGTCGACGGCGACGATTTCAGAGACTCTTCTCCCAACCAGCACCGCAACCCCTTCTTGCGGCCTTTGGGATCTCCCTCTCTCTCTCCCTCTCCGTTCGCTGCCTCCGCCTCCTCCGTTGACGACGGCAAGTTCCACTCATTTCTCTCTCTCTCTCTCTCTCTCTCTCTCTCTCTCTGCTCCTTGCCAATTTTCCACTTATTTACGCTTTTGCCATTGTATTTTGCTTTTGATTCATGAAGTTAATATACGTGTTTGTTAGTTTTAACAATTGTGAGAGAATATTTCAAAAACAATTTAGCTTGTTTGCTGGGGATAGTACAAATTCATATGGATCTGAATATACAATTTGATTTGAATTTGTGAGATTTCAACAATTTTGATATATATATATATATATATATACACGTGTTTGTGAGTTTTAAGTTTTAACAATTGGGAGAGAATTTTTCAAAAACAATGTAGTTCGTTTGCTAGGGATAGTACAAATTCATATGGATTTGAATATACAATTTGATTTGAATTTGTGAGATTTCAACAATTTATATATATATATTGAAATTGGTAAGTTATACAAACAGAAAGTTCGTTCTACTGGGAAAAAAAAAAGGTTTTCCAAAACTATACGTTAGTAAGCTAAGAAGTTTAAAGAAAAATATATGAATTTTTTGATTGGTAAGTTATACATGTAATTGCGTTTGGGTGTAGATTTTTACTAAAAACTTATTTTCATATTGGTTAGAAGTTTGGGTAAAGTATAGTTGTAACTTTAAAAATGAGCTTTTAAAAAGCTGTACATAAGCAAATAAGCTAAAAAGTTCAAAGAAAAGGCTAAAATTCTTTTGATTGGTAAGTTATACACACACAAGTGCTTTTGGGTGTAGCTTTTTACTGAAAACTTATTTTTCTTATTTGTTGGAAGTTGGTTAAAGTATAGTTGTAACTAAAAAAATGAGGCTTTAAAAAGCTATACGTAAGCAAATAAGCTAATAAGTTAAGCAAATGCTATATTGGGTCTTGAAATTTACCCTCCATTCCGTTATTATGGAAGAGTAATCATTGGCCAATTGCGAGGCACTTTTGTGAGAAAATTGCAACTTTTAAACTGTGTGTGTTAAGTGTAATTATGTGTGAGCTATTTTAAAGTGTTGTGCTTTTGGGTTGTTAGTGATATATATTTGTACTGTTTAGGCTAGCACATTGGCACTTGTTATGTTATGTGTTATCTTTGTGTGTGAAAGTAATTGGATGTCTATTGGGAGAAGCTTATGAAGCATTTGCTCCTCCATTTGTGCAGAAGACAATTTTTTTGGTCCTGTATCAGCAGATTTCATTAGACCCGAAAGGTTATTAGATTCCGCTGCATCTGATGATATTACAATGGATTCGACCGCGTTTTCTATGCATTTCCGTAGTCTTGCAAGGTCAGATTCAGGAGGAGATGCTAAGACCCCAACGGCACATTGTCTTGACTTTGAAGAGAAAACCCCTTCCCAGAATGCTACGCCTACTGATTCTGACAGTTTAATGGTACTAACTAAGGCTAAGAAACCAGGTCTGCAGTCTTTAGTGCCTGTTGATAAAGTAAGTGGTGGTAAAGATTCTAATGACATGAGTATTGTGGGAGAAAACCCACGGAGTTTTGATTATGGAAGGCTATCTCCCAGATTAGATGCACTTTTGGCTGACGGCAGCGAGGATTTGAATGCTGTCTCTGATTCTATGCTTATCGATTCGGATTTATTAAAGAGCACCGAGGATATGCATAATATGTTTGCTGAGGCAGTGGATCTGGCTCATACAAAGATGGGTGAGGGAAATGGTGGCTTTATGTCCTGTCCTACCGATCAGATTATATATGATCACCAAGTCGTGACTCCCAAGCAGTTCAATAAAGTAAGAAATGAAAATTTATGTTAAGGAATTTCATTGAGGCATTGCCATGCCGCTCTTGTTTCCTTCAAATTTGGTAGTTCTTATAAGTATATCCACTTGGTGATTTTTTAATGACTGCCTGGAGTGCAACCACTGCAACGATTTCTTTTCATTTTTACAGTTACTGTTGTTGCAACCTATGGTTTCCTAATATGAATGCAATCAAATTATTCTGTACACAAATTGCTTAAGTTTAATGATGTGTCATCATCTTCTAGTCATTGAGGGTGGTGGTTTGTGACTTGTGACCAGTGACAGTTTAGATGATAAGGGTGGTATTTACATCCTTTCTGCTGGCATGAAATGTATCACTCCTCTTGTTGAATCTGCTTAACTATTATCTAACATGCTCATAGTATTTCTAGTGAATAAACCTAAAGTTCTAACTGATACTTGTTAGTTTCTTCCAGAGAACTAAGGTACAAGTGTACTTGCTTGTTTTATCATTTTTTTTTTCAGGGGAGTAAGGAATTTACTGAAGATGCAACTGGAACGAGGAGGCCAATATTTCAGTTTACTGATGATAATAGAGGCACCCCATCTAATGAGGATGGTAGAGTTCTTAAGTCAGATGTCTATGCACAGCATGAGCCTGAATTTCAACCTTTGAGTGGAGGTGGGGTAAAAGAAAATTCTCCTGAAATCAGGAGATGTGACTCTGATATTGATCAGAAATCTGGCCAACGATATAGATCTCCTTTTGATGGATACATACCTTTGTTATCTTCTAAACAACGGGAATTATTTGTGAATACTCCTAATTCGGCCCAACATATGGGGATTGCAACCCCTTCCTCAAAACCACCAGGTTCCTTTTTAAGCAAGGAAAGGATTAGGCATGTTGCAGGTTTGTCTTCCCTTCCGAAAAGCATTTCCAAGTTTAATATTCCTGACCCTTCTCCCCGCCCCTCTAGTCTCATAGAGGGAATTGACAAATTGAAGCAGAGATTATCAAGTTACTCCTCCATGCCCTCTCCCTTGAATACTGCTTCAGCTGGAAATAGTAGAGAACTTCAATACAGATATTTGGATAGTCCCATTACTCGTTTAGAGAAGCGCTTGTCAACTGCTGATGTGAAGAATGGAGAAGATAAAAATTTGATCAACATAGATGGTGATGGAATTGAGTCCCCCAAAAGCATTGGTAAGTTGAGCCAAAATAAAGAGGCTGCAGGCCTTGCAAAAGATAGTGTGACTCCAGATTACATGTCTATGGGCCTTCTTTCCAAAGATAAACCTAAGAAGCTAATGACAGTAGTGGCTTCTCCGTCTCAGTTCACTCAATCAGGAGGGAAAGTGAAGCAAAATTTCTTGATGCCAGAAAATCCTAGAGAAAGGACACTGGTTACTTCTGGAACTGATTCTTCATTGGTGAAGATCAAACCTGATAACAGGGAAGTAACTAAAGGAACTGTTATATCTGATCAGTTGGTTTCCACTCCGGTGAAAAGTTTAGATCAGAACTTAACAGCATCCATTGAATATCAAGGCAGTGTCACCCGCCAATTTAAACAGCTGTATCAGCATAATAAATTTATTTCCTCTCCAGTTAAAAATTTAGATCAGAACTTAACATTCATGGAATATCAAGGCACCGTGTCCCATGAGTTGAAGCAGTTGGATCAGCATAATAAACTTGTTAGTGCTGGTTTAGGGCACAATGGAGATTCTGTTGAAAATGTTACTAGAAATGACCTTTCTACTCTGGTAGGTGACAAACTGGATTCCTTGCCATCTGAAAGGAGAGCTGAGTCTGACTCACCCTTCTCAAAGACTAATTATGTCAAAGAGTTTGCTGAAGTAGAAAGTGTTATTGATAATAACCTTTCCCATATTCAAAATGAATCTGAAACCTTTGCAAACTTCCAGAACTCTTTCAGGGGCAAGGACATTATGAATCTTCAGTTTGAAAGCCCAGATAAGAACCTTAAAGCTGGAGCAGACCCACCCCAGTACATGTCATATTCTTGTAATAGAAGTGAAAATGAACTGCCCCTTGAAAAGGTCATAGTCTTTCTCTATATTTACTCATACATTTTCATAGACATGCACACGCATATTTTGGTTGTAATTGTCTGTATGCAGCTTCACCCATGGGCTGGTCCTTTGAGGTTTTCATTTATCAACTCTGACCTTATTAGGCAGGGTTTTGGGCTAAGATCTACTCAAAATTGACATTTGCCTTTCTTACAACACCCTATACATTACTTTGGTGAAATCACTAGGCTGCTTTCTATTGTTAACAGTATTCTTAATTACACACACACACAGACTACTTTTACAAAATTTGATGTTGTGTTTGGTGCTTAGGGTTCCCCCAGAAAAGATCTGGCCCAGAGTCTTACTTTGAAAGAGTCAACTCCAAGCCGCTCCATGCAAGATCCATCAAGTGCATCATGCAGTGACATGATGCCCCCTTTCATCGGGAAAGTTGTACTATCACCCAGGTCCAATTCAAGTAGACACGATAATAACTGCCGTCATGAAGTTTATATTTCACAGAGTCCTGTTCATGCACAGAATATTGATAATTATTCCGGACAGAAAAGAAGAAATGTACAAATAGTTTTTGGGGATGGAGACCATATACATAAATCAGCCAGATTGCAGAGAAGTCCAGAAGGTCATGGAAGTGAGGGTTGTAATTCTGAATTCATGTTGGAACACACTAATGAAATAGACAATGGAGAGAAGGTTGGAGGTGACCGTACTAAGAATTGGGTTGATGTAAGTGTACTACTTTGCACTTCGTATGTTATTTAACTTGCATGGCAGTTATGCTGGCAGCTGTTAGAATTTGTAAATCTTTGGGGTTTCTTTTTTACTTCTGAGTTCATCTTGCAGATTTTAGCAAAGTTCTTAGGTGATACAAAACAACTGTTTTCTGAATCCATTGATAAGCTAAATTTAAAATCGGTAAGTTCCCTTCTGTTTTCCATTCTTTCCTTCTAAAAGAACCAAAATGCGGTATATGGAATTAGATAAACATTCTTCACTTTAAGTTTAGCCATTTACTTTTACTTTGCTCTAATTTTTTTTTTCCTTTTTGGGTGTAGATTTTCATGCTCGAAGATATTTTGGTTCACCTATTGACGGTTAAAAAATATGAGACACTTTGTTCAGAAATCCAGTCTCAGGTCTGCTGAAGATACAAATGATCTCATTTCTCATATTTTATGTACTTATCCGTGTATCACAGTTTTATGAGTTTATTGCTTCATCATACTATATAATAACTGTAGCGTAACCATTTTCCTGCTAACCCTGCTGTATCTGCCTTCTACAGATAAAAGCTGACCACCTCGGTAATGTTAGGCATAAAAGGTGGTTTCTCATTATGCATGAAAGTATCATGGGTGTAGATGACATTTGTTCTTTTATTGTTCTAGAAACTGCTTTAGAGTAACAAGTTTTGACATTTTTTAGTGTATCTGTTGCAGAGTAGCTGAAACAAGGTTGTTGTTGTATAAACTTGTGTATGAAAAGGCAAAATTGCAATTAATGGGTGTGAAGCGTGACATGTTTCTGGTATTTTATTTCTCTCATGTGTTTTCCTTTCTTTATATATGCATACAGTTTGTCACCTGCTCATACACTTGCATGCAGAAAAGAGTACTGCTATTGAGCTCTGGAATTCAGGAGAGTCAAATGTTGGAGTCAAAACTTGAACATCTATCTGAATATGGTTCAGGAAAGGCTCAAATTGAGCATATTAATCAGTCTATAGTTGATTCAGAGGGCACACATAAATTCCTAACAGCACAGGTATATCTTGGGGTTTTTAAAGATGTCAAGGAATATTTTTATGTTCTTTGGCCTCCAAAATTGCTATAAAAATCATATTTATGAATTTAGTCTCCTTCCAGAATTGTCTTTCGACTAAAATGACTTAAATATGATGATAATTTAACTAAAACACAAACAAAACAAAATGGTGGCATCAATATGTGGAAGGTATTTTTTTTTGGCTGTTTCTTCATTGCCTATTATTCATGATATGTCTTCAGCTTGTAGATTTTATGACATTTAAGCAACAATATGAGGTTGATTTCTGAGGTTCCTGATAAAGCACATGTTGTACAGCACCAGGTTTCCTGTGACAAAGTGACCACAATGAGGCAGGAGTCTGAAGCTTTAGATGGAAAAATAAAGAGTTTGATCAAATGTTTTCACTCTAACTGTACGATGAAAGGAGAACCAAGCTGTGCTGATACTATTGCATTAGTTCATGATCATCTGGAGAAGAGAATGTGTTGCAGGTTTATACAACAGGATTTACAGGTCTTTAACTCTACCTTCAATTCTTATCAATTCATACAATAAAATGCCTTACATCTCTGAGCAACATATCCTCTGTTATTTTGTCAGTTATGGGAAGTTGATCATTTTGAGAGTAGGAATGGTCATTACAATATTCTCCTCAACTATCTGGGCTACATCAGCCAAAGGTTTCTTCTTTGTCTAATCCATAGCGGTTAATGCCATAAAAGATGTCATTGTTTACATGATCATATAAAGTGTTGTTTTTGTTTTGATATGTACAGATTCACAGTAAATGCTGGTCCAGTATCAAGCATTATAATCTCAAACAAATTGAATAATGGAAACATCTTAAAGGTATGAACAACAAGAAACTCCTTTTTATTTATTTATTTATTTAATGTTTCTAAAATCCATTATTTCTTGTCAACTAGAATTTTCCAAACATGGATGCTTGCACTGCATTTGCATTTGTGTTCAGTGCTGAGACCACGAAGAAGTATATTGGTTCAAGAAGTTTGGCGCAAGAGACACAAGTATGTTTTTCCATTCTTTATAACATCTCTGGTTCCTTTGGTCCATCTTCATCATCCTTTTGTTTTCTCCTTTTCTCTTCTCCAGCAATAACACTAATTGACTTAAATACTACACCACAAAAGCCTGCTTTTCATTGTCACTGTCAGACAACTGCTCTCTGCAACCCACACAAGCATTGGGTCCTTTTGTTTGTAATTATTATTATTTTTTCAATTGGATTTGGAATCCATTTGAGGTCAAGAGCTACACTTTATTTTTTACTTCTCATGGTGCAAAGTATATTTAAATGGTATGAGAATAAACTATCTCCAGTGTTAAAGGCTGTTCCTCTCACTTTGGCAAGTTGTTATGCAGATAACCAGTTCATGTCTACGTAAGCTACTAGATGTGGTCGAGGAAGTACAATCAACCCAGATTGAGATTAGAAATCTAATCCAGACAAGTTTTTATTCTCCATCTGGTAATGCATATCTTCTTTCATTTTCTCTTTCTGCTTCAGACTTGCCATTTATGTCCTTTAGGCTGTGTTTGGTTCATGTAAAATATTTTCCGGAAAATAAATATTTTCCGGAAATGCTATTCTCGGGAAAGGAAAATATTTTCAAGTGTTTGGTTGCATTTCAAAAAATGCTTTGAAAAATATTTTCTGATGTTTGGCTGTATTCTTGAAAATACTATAGAAAACACATTTTTTACTTATTGCTCACATTTTTTCAGCTTCCAAACAAATATATAATATCATTTCTCAGTCCACAAACACAAAAGAAACAAAACCAAAGAAAAAAAATCATCAAATCTGGTCAAATTGAGGGAAGAAGGAAGAGAGAGAGGCGACTGGGTTCGAAGGCGAAGGCGTGTGGGTCGGCACGGTGCTGCGATCTTTGCTTGAGGCGAAGGCGTGTGAGGCGACTGGGTTCAATCTTTGCTTGATCGTTGCGGTGCGACTCGCCGGTGGATAGATCGGCTCAAGGGTGGGTTAGCGGAGTGGGATGGGTCGGTGAGGATGAGGGATGGGTCGATCGGTTCGTGGGTTCATGGCGCGATCTCACCGTCGCATGGAGGGGACGAGGACGGCGATTTGATTTTCCGGCGCGATCTCTCTCTCTCTCTGTTTGTGCATCTGAGTCCTTTCTCTCTCTCTTTCTCTCTTTGCGCGTCTCCGGAAATGATTTGAAGGTAAAACAGAAGCTGAAAATATATATTTCGGGTCAAAGGAGCTATTTTACAATCAAAGTAAATGATTTTCCAGAAAATTCTATTTTCTATGCGCAACCAAACACACGGTTTCATGGAAAAGGATTTCCTGAAATCGTTTTCAGCCAAAACAAACGTAGCCTTAGTCTCATGCATAGTTTTCATTCAAGCTGGTTTATCAAAAGTCACCTACCAAAAAAAAAAGGTTAACTAAAAGACAATATTTTATTCCAGTACACAGAAATCCCATACCATGATAATTAGCATCTTGATCATGATGAGTGCAAGAAGATGCAAAAATTTTATGTTTATATTATTTTTTGGACATTCCATACATGCATGGGCTGCAAACAGTGCAGTCACTCATTTCCCTTCCCAGTTAAATACATGACTTGCTTGTAGGCCTACCAAGACATGCCTAGTATTAATTAGTTTCCCCATACTTGTTTGATGCATCCCTCTAGTCAAGATAAAGGCAGACCATCCTAAGTGGAAGGACAAGTTTATTTCAATTTTCTCTTTATATATCAGTATTAGTTAACATAGCTCTACTTCATAGAACTTTTCTAATTATGTTTACTAATTTTGTTGTGTTGGAATCGTGTTGAGCTAATTCTGATTTTCCTGAATTGTATTCAAACTTACGTTGCAGAATTAAAATTTTTGTGAATATGGTATTTTTGATTTGCAGTTGAGCAGCTTGATTTGCGGCTTTGTTTCATTGATTTTTATAGTGGTCGGAAGGTGACATTGACTCTTGACATGACATGTTTGAATCGGTAAAGTTATCTACAATTCTATGCTTTATCTTATTATTAATAGATTTGCATACATGTTACCTGACAAAGCAAAGTCATATCCTAAGTTTTAGGAATTCACTGCAATGTGCTATTAGGTTTAGTTGAACTTGAAGTGATTTAACTTATGCTGTCCTGACTGATATCAAAGTTGCATGATAGCATATATGAATTATGTGCATGAGGTCACTGTATGGTCTGTATCGCTGATCCCTGTATGGTTTGCTATTTTACCCCTCTTTGTGATGGAAAACTTCTTGCTTACTGGGAAAATTAATGTGTGATAACCTTATGAGTTTATTATTATTGTTCTCTTTATGCAAGTGTTTGTTATTGCTCTGAGTCGTATATATCTTTGTTTGTCGATTTCCTATCATGTATATATTAGGATTGATATTAGTATATATATGGAGCTGTTGAGGTAACTTTGATAATTCTGAATTATTAATATTATTATTACTAATTTTACCGATAAAAAAAAGTAACTTTGATAATTCTGAATTATTAATAGTATTATTACTAATTTTACCGATAAAAAAAAGGTAACTTTGATAATTCTGAATTATTAATATTATTATTACTAATTTTACCGATAAAAAAAGTAACTTTGATAATTCTAGCCCCATAGATATCTCCCACTCACGTTTGCTCTGGTGGTCATTATCAACAGAGAAGTGAAATTACTTTTCTTTTTTTTCCCAGTGAAACTTTTGTTGTCTGCATAGAGTGGATACACATCTCATAATTTGATTTTCCTATAATAATTTGACTTTTAGAATTCTTAGATAATAGATCCTGTCATTAAGAAGTATATTTTTACCTTGATGAGTTTCAGTTCCAGACCTCAAATGTGAGGTCGACTGAAACAGCTTCCAGATAGTGTTCAGTTGCAGCTCTAGGGTTCAGTTTCTTTCATTATAGACTTCTATGCTATTCATTGAGCTTCACATGTAGATATATGTTCTTATGTAAAAGACCACTGACTTCTCAAAAAAAAAAAAAAAAAAGGATTACTGACTGGTCTGACTGCATTGTCTGTGATCAGTGGGGTTTATCCTTCAGAGATCCTTCCAAAAGAAATGAAAGCTTCCACTGCTAAGCCAGAGAGCTCTTGGCCTCAGTCACTCATAGCTGATATAAGAGATTCAGCTGAGAATCTTAGAGCAGGATCTTCAAGGATAATGAGATTCTGTAGGTGTGTTTCTCAGCTGATGCGAGCTTCCTGCAGATGAAGTGTTGCCAGGGGGAGCTCAGAGGTGGCACTGACAATCTCTTCAATTTGTCCAGGCTGCTTACTTGGGAAATATGTTCATTTTTTTCTTTTGGTAGATTTTACAGTACAGGTGACTGAATCTTCTCACGTATTTTTCACCAGGAGATAACCAGAGTTATGCTTTTCACCAAAATCTGTAGGAATTAGGAAGGTTGTACAGTGAACTTGGTGGCATGATTTAAGCAATGAGATTGTCCTTCCAATTTTAAGTTTAGATGTGATAAAGTTGAAGGGCAATTCAGTTGTATTCGTTCTTGTTCATTATGAATTCATTCTCCACCAAGAATTTTTCTTAATGGTTCTTTAATGTTGTGTTTGGATGAAGAATAGTTGGTGATCGCGGTGGAATGGTATCATGTTGTGTTTTAATCCTATCTATTTAAAATTTTACTGTTTGGGTGAGTGTCTAAAATATAAGCAATTAGAGTATTGTAGTAGTTAAAATAATTATGGTAATGAAGGTGATGGTGATCATGGTGGAATGGTATCATGATGTTTGTGGTGGTGGCAGTGGCAATGAGGGCAACATTGTTGATGGAGGAGTGGTGGCAGTGATGATGGTAGCTACAATGGTGGCGGAAGTGGAACGAAGGTAGTAGCAATGGCGATAGTGATTGTTATGGTAGCAGTGGTAGCGCAATGGTGGTGGTGGTGGCAATTACATGCAATGATAGTGAAGGTGATAGTTGTGGAGGTGACAGTATAAGATTAGTAATAGTGGGTTCTATAACATTAGCAACATTGATAGAATTTGTAAATTATACCTTCATGGAATTTGAAATTGAGAATTGGATGCTAAATTTCTTTTATTCACTTTATTGTTAATTGGAACAAGAAATTAATATTTGAAAATTTCAAATTATAAAAATTCCACCTTTCTTTTTTCATCTAAACACAGCATAAGAGTATATATATTCCCACATGTATGTTTACATTTATTCCTATATTCTCTTATTGTTTCTCTCCTGGAAAATAACTTTCAAAGGTTACTTTATGCCGCGATATAGCCAAGGTTGGTTCTCAAGTCACTACAGGATGTAGCAGAAGTAAAATCTCACCAGAGTGTAAACTTGGTTGATCCAGGATTAGAAGACCAGGTAATAATTACAAACTTTTGTGTGTTCTCTGAAATTGATAGAGGAACCTGTTAACGGGTGTTCTTAGAACATTTGTTAATGAATCATTTTAAGAAAGTTTGAATACATATTTCATGAGAAATATATATATATATATATATATATATATAAATTTAAAAAAAAAAAACTTTCAAAATAGTCTATTGTTTTTCCATTTTTCGATAAAAAAATTTCTAAATCAATATTCTTGGGGCATTTGCTAATTTTTCTCATTCATAAATTGTCTGGTTGGAAAAATGTACTGGTATGCATATCCATATTTGTGTGTATTAAAAGCGTTGCATGTGTGTGGAGAGGAGGACCACTTTTTTTGTTATTTGATGGTGAAAAGTGTATTGAAGTTTCTTGGATTAGATTGTTGGTAGATCAAGTCGAATTTCGATATGGCATATTCTACAGTCCGTCTACATTGCGGAGCAAGTGGATAAAATGAGGGCATGTTGTCTTCGTTGGTTGTTTTGGGTTCAGGCCTCAGGTCCAAAAAATAGGCTCTTTCTCTGTCTTGCTTTTTCGCAAATTAAGAATTATATATATATTACTAAACCAGTACAAATTTAACAATAATAGAAAATGCTAAAGACAAATTATTTTACAAACTACTGATGTAATAAGTAATTATTGGTAAGTAAAAAAATAATGTTAGTGGTAGACTCATAAAAATCATATTGTTCATAAACAAGAGTTTGGTTCAAGTTATACATAATATAGAAAACCTTGATAGGTTCTTGTTAAGATAAGATAAAAAAAAAAAATAGAAAATAAATTTTTTTTTACCTATATGTTGTGTGTAACAAAATAATAGTAGGTCTATACAAAATAGGAAAAAAACAATCTCATAGAGAACATAAAGAGGTACATGGTTCGGCATTAAACCTATGTACACTAATGACATCTAGGAAAAAGTTTCACTGAGAAAATAGGAAGATTACAAAGGGGCACAAAGACACCCACCCAAGAATTAGAGATGTTTTGGTTTTTCTCTAATTGTAACATTTGGCACAGCTTCCTTGAGTGAGAGACCACACGCACATATATATGGTAAAATTAGGTTTGCTTGCATGAATCACTAAAGTCCGCTAAACAAATCCTAATATCGATAGGACAATATGACCAAATAAAAAATTGTACCAACTCAACAAATTTTCATCTTAGCTTGAATTTGGTCAAGTTGCATAAACGAAACTTCTCCGTGGCCTCCACCAAAGCCCTTAAGTGCTCTCACAAACTACAAACACCAATCTAGTACATGCAATGTTTGTACTTATTCAAACGAATTGGCTTAGTCATTATATCTACTAGATTATTTGCTTTTTACTACCTTTTTGACTACCGTGGTGCACTGAGATACAATCTCATGAATGAAATGATAAAATCGATTTTCAACTAATGACACAACCAGATAGTGTGAGGACATAATCCATCCATGATCTCTTATCTAATAAGTAGCATAATCATAAGCTACAAATTCAACAACACTACTACTATTTGTATAAACCCTCAAAGAAACCCAAACCCCGAATACAACAGAAATATTGTTTTTTTCTCTCATTCTAATGTGTGACAGCTTTCTTGAGTGAGAGACCATATATGCATATGGTATAGTTAGGTTTGCCGCATGAATCACTAAATTCAGCTAAGCAAGGTTTAATAGGACAAGCTCGAAGAAAAAGTCACACCACTCAACAATTACAAAACAAACAGTTAAGCAAAAATATAGGGAACGTGTCATAAAAACTTCCTAGTTCTGTTGATTAATTCCTTGATTAGCCATAATATCAGCACACCTGTTTTCTTCCCAACAAATTTGTGTGAGGGTTTATATGTGACTTGCAATCATATATAAAAATAAATACTGAAGATGATTATGAGTTTGAAACTTCTAGTCAGCATCTTTGAGCCATCTCTGAATCTCTATAATAATTTGGTGTGCGTGGAATGGAATAAGTACACATACTCGAAGGAATAGTAAGGTGTTTGAAGAGTTTTGAATACTCTTATTTCTTAATAAATCAAAAAAAAAAAAAAATGATATTGATGGTGTTGAGTTGAGTTAGTCTCAAACTCAATTCATTTTTCAATTGAGATTGAATCAATTTCAACACTTTTTTTTTTTTTGAATTTATTTCCACACAAATTTTGTAAAACCAAGATGCTATATATGCTATCTGTAAACCTAATCAATTGAGTTAGTCTCAAGCATGAAGTTTGCTTGTCCATCCCAAGTTGAGAGAAAAACCCGAGACCCATGCATCCATTCGGTCTGCTCCGTCTTGACCTGGGTTTTTTTTAGGACTATGATCAGTATTTAACTTTATTAATAAAGGTGTGAGGAGGGGTGGCCAAGAATTAAACATGAGTTTTTAGTGGTGTCATGATGGGTTTTACTTTTTTGTCTGATATCGCACCATGATTAATATATATTAAGATAATTATCTATCTTATAAAAGATAAATGGTTATTTAAATAATTCTAGAAACTTGTACAATTGTACTTTCACGCCTTAAGTATTTCCCATTTGAACCAATAAAAATTAAGATTTTAGTTATAATTTAATTCACCTTAAATTTTAGTTATAATTTTAGTTATAAAAATTAAGTTAATTAAAATTAACTTACCTAATACTCTACGTGTGTGTATGATAAACTTATTTTTGGACCAACAAAAATTATTGCTTTGTATTACCTTTGTTAAAACCATTATTTTAAAAAACCATACTAGATCGGCTGGTTCAACCAGTTCAATCAAGAACCGAGCACCAGTTCGATTTGGTAAAATCCCTAAAAACTAGTCAAAATTGGTCAAAATTGGTAAAAACCATGTTGAATAAGTAATTAGGTACAAACCAATTCTTTGACCATATCGATTTTTAAAACCATAGTTAAAACCTTGAATTTGACTCTAAAATGGCCATTTTGCCCTTAAATTCCATGATGACCTTGTATGATATGGATTTTAGTGTTGGACCAACTATGCAGTGGAAGCTATGATTTTTGCCAAGGAAATTGGTATTACCTCGGTCATTCTTGAAGCATATTTAGAGGTCATTAATTCATTGTGAGACATAGATGATTCTTTTCCTTCCTTTGGCCATCTGATTGGGGATGCAAAAAAACTTACAGAAAACCTTTAGTAATATGATTTTCTCACATGTTCAATGTCAAGACAATTTTGTAACTCACAACCTTGCTAGACATGCTAAACATGTCATAGGTTTTTCTATGTGGATGGATAATGTTCCACCACACCTTAATACTGTAATTTTAGCCAATATGAAAACCTTTTCATAATGAAATTTGGAGCTTCATTCTAAAAAAGAAAAAAAAAAGATTTTTTAAAATATTTAAAACGACCATTTTACCCTTAAGTGTTATTTGGCCTCAAAAGAAAGGATGTTGATGGTTGATCCTAACACAATCTTCCCATAATTCTTTAGCTAGACATACTATCTTTTGTGACTCTATCACAATCTAACATGACAACGATAATAACTACCATAAAACTATGAATTTACCATTTGTTGATGCCCATTTTTGCAAATCTGTACCCAAAGGCTTATGAGGAAGAAAGCCCAATGAAGCGCAAGGCCCAAAGGCCCACCAAGAAGACCAAAGAACAAGAAGGGTCCAAAGAAAGAAGTGCAAGTGAAAGCTATCTGCCGCAAAATACAAGTCTACTGTAAAATACAAGTCTGCCGCAGGATACAGTTCTTTGGCAGGATGGCTTCGGCAGATGAAGATAAATTGGGTTCAATGCCCTTTTGAACCAGTTAACATTATTTGGCCCACAAAGGTCCAAATCCTTTTGTATAAAAAAGATAGGCGTGAGAACTGATATGAAAAAGAATGATGGAAGGAAACAAGGAGCAACAGGAAGTGTTAGCAGCAGGAAACGCGTGAAGAAATAAGACAAAAACACGTAGCAGACAAAACAGAGCTAAAAACAAAAGACAGTGGAGTAAAAACAGAAGGGCCGGGGCACCACCAACTTATACCCAGCCAATACAAGGGAGGTGGGCCCACGGTCAAAAAGATTCAGAGGGCGTGGTTTGGTGGTGGAGGGAAAAGGGGGTCTATATTTGGTTTCCTACCATGACTTCTTTTGGGAACATATCCTGCTGGGATGATATCTTATCCAAAAGAAGTAGTAAATGGTTTGGACCACTGATGCATGCCATAGAGCTAGGTAGTAAGGTAGAGGTATACGGCAGGAACAAACAAAATGGAATTTTGTCGTGGAATAAGTATTGGTGCAGCTGATGTATTCTGAGCAAGGACAGGGGCAACCAATGGGTGAATGGGTAATCTTGAAAGGATGCCCACAACAAACCAAAAACAGTTGGTGAAGCCCTAGGGGTAAAAGGGAGAAATCCCATTGAATTATCTCACTATAAAAGAGAGGTAGCCACGGCAGAAAAAAGGGACCGAGGTAGAGGAAAAAACAGGGGAAAGAATAAAAAACAGGGGAAGAAGAAAAACACTCAGAGGGGAAAGAAAGAAAGAAAGAAAAAGAAGAGAGAAAACGCAGTAGGAATAGGGGCATGCATCAATAGACCATCTTTTCCCTCCCTCTTAGCAAACCCACTCTTTGAAATCTCCAAAAGTAATAGCTAATAGCCATTTAGGCCTATTCTCCAAAATGCACAACTTTTATGGCAAGAGCCTATGACAAGGTTGTTCAAGTTGGAGTTTGGGTTCTTTCTTGGTTTACTTATTCTATGGGAAGTTTTAATACTTGACTTTGATTGCAAATATATTTGATTTTTCTCATTATAACTTATATCCGCTGTATTTAGTTATTCTGCCGTAACACGTTTTTATCACGTCTGCTGCATCAGTTGTCCTGCTGTAGTGTTTCTTTACTTACTGTATTATTTATTCTGCTGTAACACCTTTTTTATTATATTGATCGTGTTAACTATTATACAAGCTAAACCTTTTCTGCCAAAGCTTTCTTCTCTATTTGTTATTACGTATTTTGCTTTTGACACAAACTAACCATTATCCTACCGTAAGTATATATATACACATACTCTGTTTCTCATGTTTTGCAAAATATATTTTATATATATGTATATGTGAATACGTATAAGTATATATACTCATATATGTATGTATATATTTGAGAATATGCTAACTCATTTAAACTAACATTTGTTTGATGGGTATTTTCTTTGGATTTAGAGTTGTTTATGCGCAGGAAGTAGAAAATTGTTTCTGCAGTTGTGGGGGCCTTTTTTGCTATGTTGGGCTGGGCTGCCCTTTTATGATCGTAGGCCCAAGTGCTCTAGGTTGCAGGAGTTGAGACCGGGCCAAATGGAACTCAACTTGGCCTGGCTTGTGCGCGAACTATGCCTCGTCTGCCGGGGGAGTGCTTTACCGCAGGCTGAGTTGACACAGAGAAAAGCTTACGGCAAGTAGAGCTTTTTTTAGAGAAAAAATGCTTGCGGCAGGCAGAGCTGTTTCAGAAAAATGCTTATGGCGGGCAGATATTATTGATGAACAGAAACATACATTCTGGAATGACCAGATAACACTTTTAATGGGAAATGATAAAATAATCCATAACCATAATAACACTTAACAATCCTTAAATAAATAGTAAAGGAGAATGGTGATAAAATTAATCAATAGACATGGAATAAGTTTGGTTTCGTCCGCAGGAGTAAAGCCAAAGAGGAAGAACACCTCTTCTCAACGCGATTAACCTCCGAGGAAAAGAAATCCTGCCGTGAAGTTAATGGGTTTAAGGGAGGTGGACCCAAATGGTCAATACTCGAAATGAGTATGGAAGAGAGCAGGGATTTGAGAGGGAGAGAAGGGAAAAAACCTATCGGTGCATGCCACTAACTCTCACTCTTTTTTGTTTCTATCTTTCCTCTCTTTGTTTTCTTTCTTTTCGTTTTTCTTAGTGATTTCCACCCTTAGTGGTTTTTTAGTGTTGTGCTTCTCCTGTTTTGCTAAGTGTGTTACAGACTAGTTTTTTTCTTTTTAGTATTGCATTGCCTTCCCCCCTTGTGTCCCCTTTGTACACGGCAGAGGCTCCCTTCTTATAGCACCTGCCGTGAGTGGATTTTTACTATTCTACCCTCAAACCGTTTTTGTCTGGTCTGGGAGTACTTGCCGACATTACTGTTCCGTCTGTGGGTTCCCCTGTTACAGGTACAGACATTTTTTGTCCGTTAGTCTGCCGCGGCATTCCTGCCTGCCGCGGTGATGTTTCTTCTCTCTCTATCCCTCGTGGCATGCACCTATTGGTTCCAACTCAGCGTTGCCTCTTTTGGGTGGTATGTCATCCCAGCAGGACGTATCCCCTAAAAGAGTTTGAGCAGAAACCTTAAAACAGGCATTCCCCTCTCCCCACCTCCAAACCGTGCCCTCTTACCTCTGACCCATGACCCCACCATGTCCTGTATTGGCTGGGTACAGGCTGGTGGTGCCTGGGCCTTGCGCGTGTTTACGTCTGAATCCTGTCTGCTGTTCATGCATTTGCCGTGGACTAAAGACTTTGCTCGCCTGCGGCCCGTTTCTGGCTTTTTCATGAGTTGCTATTCTGATTTCCCGCTCCTTCAAGGTCTAGGCTTTTACTCAGTGTTTGGGCTTTGTTTTCCTTTCAGCCCAATTCGTTTAATTACCTTTGCTTTCTTTCCGCATTATTTAGCCTTTCCTACTGCGGTGACTTCTTCCTGCTGGGCCTTTTCTCAGGCCTGCCGTTCCAATTCTTTCCCCCAGTGACCCAATCAATGGTGGCCACTGGTGTTCTTGCTCATGGGCTCTCGTGTCCCTTCTTCCCTTGGGCCTCTCTGGCCCATTTCTTTTGACATCCTTGGTCCGTTTATTAGCTCCGCATCCCATGGGCTTTTACTAACTTAATTGGGCTTCCCCGGCCCAATTTCCTCATTCTCATCCTTGGGGTTCATGGGCTTGCCATTATCCCCTACTTTCTTTGTTTACTTTACCTTGGGCCTGCCGCAGCCCATTCTCTCTTTTTCACAACACATACTGCCCATGGGTGCCATTTTCTCTCTTTCCGGGCCTTTTAGGCCCACTTACTTCCTCAAGACCCATTCATTCGTATTAATAGGCCTGTGATCCATTGTTCCTGCCGCTGGGCCTAATGGTTTTCTCACTTGGTCTGCTGCCCGCATCGTTGGGTTGGTCTACCCTTGTCTATTTCGAAGAAATGACCCTTAACAGCAGTAAAAACGAAGAAGTCATTCACATTGTGGAAGGCTTTAAAGCACGGCAGACAGCTTTAAAGCACGGCAAACAGTTTTATTGCACAGTAGGCAGCTCACTACATAGCAGAAACTTTTATTGCACGGCAGACGGTTTTACTGCACGGTAGAAAGTCTTGCTGCATAGCAGAAAAGTTAAACCTGCGGCAAAACTGGAGAATAGTTCCTTCTGCGGCAGAAAAGTCAATCCTGCTGCAGAAACTGGAGAAAAGTTCCTGCGGCAGGAACAAAGGATAAGCCCACTTCGCAGCGTCTTCCCTTGGACTCGGACTCAATGTTTGCGCACAAGCCAGCCTAAGTTAAGTTCCAGTTGGACCGGTCTCAACTCCCTTACTCAGAATACTCGGGCCTACTACCGCGGCAGGCAGCCCAGCCCAATGCCACAACAAAAAAGGCCCCCACACTATTCAATGTGACATGAGTTACATTTGATAAGACAAAGTTAATGTCATGTGTTATCCTATTACTGCTTGCCAATTGCTACAAAATCATAGAGTTGCAGCTTAAAGGGATGTAAATTACTATTGGATGCGACAAAGTTACTATCATTTATGACCTAGTTACCATTTCCCTAAAGTGAACAAAATTTTTGAAATTAAAAAAAAATAAAAAAGAATAAAAAAGAAAAGAAGAAGAAGAAGAAAAGAGAGTGTAAATTACCTAACCCTCCCTTAATGTTTTGGAGAATGTTGAAAACCCCCTCCAATTTTTAAAAATGACTCTTACCCTTTGTTGTTTTTGTTTTTAATTTAATTTAAAAAAAAAAAAATTCCTTATCATATAACCAATGTGATTAGTAAACGTTATTTTAAGGTAATTCCATATTATAATATAATTTGAAAAATATGTATTATGACTTAATTTGTGATAGACATAAATGGAAATAAGGGATTATTTGTTATTTAACTCATAACCTTTAGGGGTGGATTGTCATTTAGAAAAATAAAAGATAATTTTGACATTTTTTTCAAATCTCAAGAGAGGTTATTGTTATTTACCCCCAGAAAATAAGTTACTATAAAACATGAAGTAAATTTTCGTATTTGACACAAATTTTTATAACACAATCCCATTCTACCATGAAAAAAAGAAAAAGAAAAAAAAAAAAAAAAAAAAAAAGAAGAAGCTGCATTAGAAATTAGTTTCCGTGTACTGTAACAAGAGTTGCTATTGGATATGACAAAGTTAGTGTCATGAGTTTCCCAATTAATACTTGGGGTTGATTACAGTTTACTCACCTATAGTTAAGTTCGATTCTAAGCTTCTTACACGTGGTTAAAAAGAACCACTTTAAGTTTATTCACATAAGGTTAGCTCTGTTATGCAACCATTACTCACCTAATCACTTTCACCATTAAAAGCATAAAAAGCATTAAAAAAAACAGAGCAATTAAGATTTGGATAAGGAAATTTGTGAAAATTTTAGAAGTTAATCGCCTATGTTTGGCTCAAGAACACTAGAATTGTTTGGCTCAAGAACACTAGAATAGATCTGCACTCTCTCCCTTCTCTCTCCCTTTTTACACAAATTTCCACCCTCTGAATAGATCTACACCAAGGATATACACACACACACACACAACCTTCAGCTAAGATAAAAATCCCAGCAAATTTCAAAACACCCCCAGTCCTTCAAACTTTCCAACTGGACCTTTAAAAAAGAAACCAAGAAAAATCAAACAAGAGAAAATAAAGAAAATAAAAAGAAAAGAGATAGAAAATGTGGAAAAGGTGGATCAGAGAATTTATATATATATATATATATATATAGATAGATAGATAGATAGACAGATAGATACACACAATATCTTGAAGTTTCTAATCAATATAACGTGAGTTGTTATTGGATAGGACAAAATTATTATTGTTGGTGACCTTATTACTATTTCTCTAAAGTGACTAGAAAAGTTGAAATTTTAAATAAATAAATTGATTATCAATCTTTTGTGACCCCATCACATTCTACAATGAAAAAAAAATTATAGCCGCCACAATATTTTGAAGTTACTACTTAATGTGATGTGTGTTACTGCTATACAATTATAGAGATACTATTCAATTTTGTAAGTTAATTATAATTGACAAAGTTACTATTATTGGTAACCTTATTACTATTACTATTTCTCTAAAGTGACTAGAAAAGTTGAAATTTTAAATAAATGAATAAATAGATTATCAATCTTTTGTGACCCCATCACACTCTACAATGAAAATAAATTATAGCCGCCACAATATTTTGAAGTTACTACTTAATGTGATGTGTGTTATTGCTATAAAATTATAGAGATATTATTCAATGATGTAAGTTAATTATAAATGACAAAGTTAATATTATTGGTAACCTTATTACTATGCCTAAAGTGAAAAAGAAAAAGAAAAAGAAAGAATAGGTTAACAATCTCTATGACATTCTACCCGTAAATATAAAAATAAATAAATTTGTATTTGCCATAATATCGTGAAGCTTTTATTTTTATTTTTATTGAGAATCAATCCCAAAGTTAGTCAATCTGAAGTTTTGTCATGTAGCGCTCAATATGAGTTCTTTCATCTTTGCACTCTTATCTATGAAACAATGTTGTTTCATTCCAACCTCAGAAGTTGAAACGATGTTAGCTTTTTTTATAAACCAGTTCACTTTTTTCCCTTTCTTAACTCTTCAGTTCTTCCAGCAATTAAGCTCCTCTATGCCACGTGCAATTGGAGCACAGACCCATGTATCTATATGGATTGGGTCACATTCAAAACACCAATAGAGGCAAAACTTTTGTAGGATTCGCATTGCAGAGAGCCCAAGAGTAATTATATATTTCATTTTGAATTCATAGTGTTTAATAAAATGCTTGAAAGAAAACTTATAAATTTTATTTCTGACTTGATGACCCTATTATTCATATTTTTTTGTTCAGTAATTTTTTTTGGGGATTAGAAACAGTTAAATTGGGAAAAGTTTATTAAAGCACTTGCGCAGATACATAGCCTGTGTTCATTTTTTTTTTTCCCCATGTTATATGCTAATTAATCAGTGTTGTTTGGTTCTCAGGGATGGGTGGTCTCTGAGTTTTCTTTATTGTTGCTCAAGCCGATTTTGGTTGTATGATATCAGCCTCTAATTGATACAATTGAAACAAATTAACTTAGCTACGGGTAAGAAAGTTGTTCTTATTTTTAGGTGAATAATTTTCTTTTAACTATTAATTAGGTTAAGGATTATTTAACAGCAAAATTTTAAAATAATCACCACAATCTACACATATGTTCTACTGAATGACAGAAACTCAATTACCAAAAATAAAAACAAAGAAAGAAACAAAGAGAACCATAAAGGTACAAATTAAGAACTAAGTGGGTAGAAAAAATTATGTGGTGTCTTAGCCTAGAATCTATATTAACTCAAAATCTCTTTGTATGAAAACATGTCTGCTTCTTGGTATTAATAAAAAATTGTTTAATATGTTTTACAGGTACACCTTTGTAAAAAATTTGTTAAATATGTTGAACAATATCTAACTCAACCATCATTGAAACTGCTTACTTTTTTCATTTTGTTGTACCTATCATGTACGGCTGCCTACAAGAGCCTTGACAAAATCAAAGTGTGTTTGTTGCTACACCTAGACAAGAATCACTATGCGAGCTTGACATTGCTATAATTAAAATGAGCTTGACATTGCTATAGTTAAAATATTATTGTAGATGCTTGATAAGATTAACACCTTGGTTAGACATTTTGAATGACAATGGATAGGTTTAAGGAGTCTGACATGCACAACGTACGGTTTGCGGTTAATAGGTTCATGATCAACTGATGGTAGGGAACAAAGTATGCCTACTTACTCTAAAGTTTCTGCTATAATTGTAGGTTATTTTAGTAATGAAAATATTAACCATTTATGTTATAATATATGTACAATAATTTTCAAAACCTTTTTAAATAAAAGCTTACCGCATTATCCGCGCATTACGCAAGCAACTTGTTAGTTAATAATAAAAAAATTGCAACATTGTAAAACCAATTGGATTCAGATTCCCCCTCAAAAAAAAAAAAATTGAATTCAGATCTTCTAAAGTTCTTAGGATACTCTACCAGGTAGAGTTTTTTACATCTCCACCATTCGTTTAAAAATAAATGGTTGAGATTATACCACGTCATCAATCCATTAATACATTCTTAAATTTGTCTTCTGAAAAGGGAAAAAAAAGGTACTACTATCAATGTAGGATTACTAAACGAGTCTAATCAAATCTCCTTCTTCTTTTTTCTTTTCTTTTTTTAATTTAATTTTATTTAAATCATCAAACACAAAAGCTCTCCTACGGTCCTACCTGAATAAAGGGCAAAATCAAATCATCCATGTATATTTATTGGAAGAGCAAATAAACCATATAAGTAAAATCAAATCATCCATGGCTGTTTGTCAAAAGAGCAAAGAAACCCATATGTGGGGGCTTTTGATTCATTTTCCCTTCTCCTGAAATCAAGAGATAGAACGGTAACCATAAATTTTTTTTTTTTTTTTTTTTAAAGGTTGATTCTTGAGAGCCTGGTTGATCAAAGCAACAACTGCTTTACAACTATCCACGTACAATTTAGTATTGAAGAGATAAACTTTGATGAATCAAGATTCAAATGTGAGTGATTAAGCATTGATGAATTTTGTGTTTTTGCAGCACGTTAATAGGAGTTACTTTTTTTTATTTCTTCTTGAAAGATAAATTTAGGGATTTATTAATGGATTAATGATGTAACGACGTCTTAGCCATTTATTTTTAAAAGAACGGTAGAGATTTGACATAACTTTAATGTAATCATATCAAAGACTAACATTTAAAAAAGTTAATTAATAATACAAAATGGTAGATTTATTGCTCCATGTGAAGTTATTATCATGTGTTACCTTGTTACCATTAAAAGTAATTAAAAAGAAAGAATTATTACTTTTGTAATTATAACTACGTCATAATACATATACCGATTCATGTCTATTTCTTTTCTCCTCCTAATTTTCTCTCTCCTGTTACTTTTTTTCCCCTTAATTTCTTTATAATAGATAAAAGAAATTGACAAGCATATGTAAGGATATTTATTTGTTGATTTTTCTCTCTTACATAGTTCCATAAGAGATATTTGTAGATTTTTCTCTCTTATTACAAAGTCAAACACTATGTGTCTTAATCACCTTATGCATACAAAAATAACAACCGACCTTTAAGAAGAAAGGAAGAAAGAACGAAAAAAAAGTACAAATAAGAACAAAGAAAAAAAGAAGGAAAGAAGAGAGTGATCCCTTCTTATTAGGAGGAGTTTGAAATAAGAAGGTAAGAAAAAGCAAATGATATTCCTACGCCGGAATTTCATATAGACCGGTCCAAGGAGAAAAAAATGAAGATATTTATTGTTGGGTTGAAAGCTGAAACTTTGATACGGCACGATTGAACGAATGAATGATGGAGTCAAATTGTCAATGATTTAAATAGTGAATGAGGGATAGTTTTGGTAAAAATATATATTGTTGCAATAAACAAAAGAATGAGAAAAAGTTTAACACATTTTCTTTTTTGTGAGAAAGAGAAAGTGGGGTTGAGCTCACGTGTTCTTTCATTGTCTATCAAGTGGGGCAGTGGGGCATTAAGGGGAGGGCCTTCATTACGTAGTACTGACAACTGACACTGAGTGCCTTATCTGTACAAATAGTCTTAACAACTTTAATAGAGAGGTGGTTCACTTTCTTCTCTCTTCTCTCATCTCCCCTTTTTTTTTTTCTCTCATTAAAAAACACAAACTCATCTCTCATTCTCAATGTGCCATATATTTCAACCTCTAAAAGGTACTCGCTCTCTTTCATTGCCACTCCTTGCTTCTTTGTGCTCAATGAAAAAAACAAATAGGGTTTTGTGTACCACCGTGGCTTTAATGAGGTTAGGGCCTGCCCAAGCCCAACCCAATGTTTATATGGGACCTAAAGCGAAATATATATGTGAGGTCTTTTTTATATAAATATTAATTAAATTAAATTGAGGTTAATTTGATGTATTAAATACATAATTTAATGAATAATACCAATTAAAACTAAGGTTTATTTCATATAGAGAATTGAATATCATAGTTTTTTTTTAGGGGGAATTGAATATCATAGTTGAAAAATGAATTTAACAAAAAGAATTTTTTTTAAAAGAAAATTAATTTATCTTGGATATATAATGATACATAGTTAATTACATTTATAATCTATGATATTAATTGATGTGTGGCTTTGTAGTAGATTAGTTTACAAATATTAAAGTTTCAAACTATTAGGGAGGATTAATCATCATTGATGATCTAACACATTAGCAATTTTTTTTTAAAGCCTTGTTAGAAATAAAAAAAGAAAATGCTAAAAGTACAACAAAATGTTCACAATATAATATGACAATAATAGTGAAGGATGAGCTTCAATGATATAATTAATGAATATTTAAAATACTTTTTTGTGATTGGTAACATGTCAATTTGTAAATCTATAATAAAATTTGTGATATCCTTAACATCACTAATAATAAAAAGTGCACAACAATTTGAAAAAATTCATATTTTTTATAAAATTTTGGGCCTTTTACAATGAGATGGGAGCATTTTTTTTTTTTTTTGTAAATGGTAAATATTTATTTGTGATAGGGGCCTTGGGCCAGCCCTGAATGAGGTTATGAATATCGTGAGTGTAATATATTTGTTGAAGCATTATTGCTCGAATTATTCAACTCTTACCAGCATAATGTAAAGCGATATCAAAACTCTTATTACCAAATCACATATAGCAGCAGTAATTTTCGGTGCAACTTCTTGCTTCTATATGCTTTCCCTACGTGTATATGCTAATATTTAATTTGATTTCATTAGAATGCCATATCTTACCGGCCATCTTATTCTTAATGGCCAAGACGAATTTATGCACGTAAGGCGTTGACCCTCTTTGCCTCTCGTGAAGTGTGTACCACTATTCCTCTCCCATTATTTTAAGAATTACATAAATAATAAACAAAATTATTAGGTACAAGTTTTTAAAATTTTATCTCATTTTCTATAAATAGAGTTCTACACTTCCTACTTTGTTCAACTTAAAAAAAAAAAAAAAAGTTAAATAGGGTAAGAAAATAAACTATCCTAAACATACCCGGAATATAGAGTAACCACACAACAATACTCATTTACTTCTTTTTTTTGTGTGTAAAAATATACTTTCTTTACCCCTGTAAGTATTATTATATGTCTGGTTTGAAATGGTATGATTTTTACTGAAACAAAATAAATTGATCATGTCTTATTAATGGATTTTTTTTTTAATTTTCTATTACAGGTAACATGATTGTTATTTTAAGAATTTTAAATAAGATTAAAATAGAAAGGAGTAAAGAAGAATTTAAAGAACACTCATTTTGAGACATTTAAAAATTGAATACTTGAAACTACGACAGAAGGAACATAAAAATCTTGTTGTGTTTAATTAAGATTTTGTTTCCTAAAATGACATCATTTCATCAATAATCGATCTAATGATTTGTAACTATTTGGAAAGTTCTTATCACAACGTGGCAGACATATGCTAGTGTAGGCGGGCTATCAAAATTAAAATAAAACTTTCAATGCTTAAACACACCCAATTATCTCACAAAACGTAGGTAACACACATTCTTTCTCTATATGTATATATTGACACAAATGCCTAAATGCCACGTCCGACATCAACTTCATGAACTCATAATTATAGAAACACAACAATTTTTTTTTTTCAACTGTTGCCACAAATTGTAAGTGATCCATATAGTAAAAATGATGTTAGTAGTAATCTCGCATAAAGTGATCTTATACTATATTATTCTTAAATGTTGTGAAATTTATTGGGTCTATAATATATTGTTGCATTGAACTTGAACTTTACGGCGCACTTGGATTTGAAGCTATTGAGGGCACTAGCAAAGCAAGAAAGCTAAAAATGGTTGTTACCAATGTCTAGTACTATAGTGTATTAGATAAGAAACGATGTGGAGACATGATCAATTTTGAACATATGTTTGAATCGTGTACAAGGAACACCAAATTCAAGCCAAACCCAATAGTGCAATTGGATTTGAAGCTATTGAGAGCATTGGCAGAGCAAGAAAGATAGATATGAGGGTTGCCAAAGCTTCTATATAGTACTAAAGTGTATTGGACTAGACATGATACATGATCAATTTTGAACATGTCTAAGTCGTGCTGGGTCCAAATACAAGGAATATTAAACCTAAGCCAAATCCAACGGTACAATTTGATTTGAAGCTGTTGAGAACATTGGTAGAGTAAGAGCATTCGCAGCAATGCATTTATAATTTTAGCTATTTAGCACCAATAAAAGTTACTTTATCTATTTTACCTACACACATGCTGCAGTAGTGAATCTATTTTAGCTTTCAACACAATAAAATAATATAAACATCACAATAAAATAATATATCTACTACAATAAAATAATATCTCATTATAATAAAATAATATATTCATTACACTCATACATCACAGCCACACACAACCACAACCACCACCACCACCACCACCACCACAGCCCACAACAAAAGGAAAAAAAAAATCAACCAAGTCCACACATCACAGCCACACACACAACCACAACCACAACCACAACCACCACCACCACCCACAACAAAAGAAAAAAAAATCAACCAACGACCTACCACACCACCACCACACCACAGCCCACAGCAGGAAAAAAAAAAAAAAAACAAAAAGTGCTGAGCGACGTGGGACGAGATGGCATGGGACGGCGTGGGCTGGGACAGCGTGGGCTGGGATGGCGTGAGACAGTGACGGCGTGGACTAGGAGATGAGAGCTTGATGAGAGAGCACGGTGAGATTATTTTAATCGGAGGTTGAATAAATTTTTTTTTATTTAGATGTCTGCTACAGTGCACATCTATTTATAGATGTGCACTATAGCAAATCAGCAAAAAATTTTAAGTTTGCCTCAACTACTGCAAAGCTTTTTTGCTATATTGGTAGAGCTAAAATAGCATTATAGCTTTTTAGCTCTACTGTTACGAATGCTCTAAGAATGCTAGAAATGGTTCTAACTAGTAGTACATTGGATGAGACATGTACACATGATCAATTTTGAATTTGTCTGAATCATGTTAGGTCCAAATACAAGTAACACTAAACCAAGCCAAACCTAATAGTACAATTGAATCTGAAACTATTGAGAGTGCCGAAGCAGAAAGTTAGAAATGGGCACAACCAAAGCTTTTCTCTAAGATTCTAGTCTATTAGACTGCACATAAAATAGACATGTGATCAATTTTGGACATGCATCTAAATAGTGTTAGGTGCAAATACAATAAACACTAAATCCAAGATTTCTAGAAGTGGGTGCAGTTAAAACTTCTGTACAGTACTCTAGTGTATTGGACATGACATGGTATTGGTTAATTTTTAACACGTGTCTTAACGGTATTGGCTGCAAATACAAAGAACACTAATCCCAACCCCCAACCCAAACCCAATAAGCACCGTATATAAATGTACCTAACCATGCAAGTAAAAAGCATTGAAAAGCAAAGTAAAACTGAAAACTTTAGTACTAAAAACCAAAAAAACAACAGAAAAACCAAAAAAAGAGTGACAGGTGTTCAGCGAGTGAAGCAACTGAACAAGCATTCGTCCACGACAGAGAGTGTGTGAAGCACTTTTTGGTTTGTAAAAAATAAAAAAGAAATAGGCAAGTGTGACTGTGAGAGAGAGAGAGAGAGACAGACAGAGAAAGCTAAAGTATTTTTTATTGATTTTTATTTGTAAAAATGGGACCCAGAAAAGGAAGGCCAATTTTTATTTTCTACGCCTTTCACTACCAAAAAGTTCAGGGTCCCACCTATCTGTACCCCACTCTTAATTCATTTTTTTTCACACACTCTCTCTCTCTCTCTCTCTCTCTCTAAAATGCACTTTTTATCAGCTTAGCAGTACCATGATGTCACATATCTTATACCCTCATATATACACATATTACTCTCTCTCTCTCTCTCTCTCTCTCACACCCACCCCATTTCTATCTTCCTATCTTTCTCTTCCATCACATAGAGAAGAGAGACAGACTCTCTGGAAAGGTCTTCTTCTTCTTCTTCTTCTTCTTCTTGGGTTTGCTCAACTTTGTGTTTTTTTTTTCAATATTTAATCAGAAACTCAGCTCTTTACCGATACAGTAAGTTTATCTTCTTCTACTTTTTTATTTTTCTTTTTTTGGGTGCTCTTTGTTTTGTTCTTTTTTATGTTCTTGCTATCATCTTCTTTTTAAAATTCTTATAAAAAAAAAATCTGGGTGTTGTAAATAAAATCTTAAGTAAAAGTTTGGAATTGTCACAAAGTTAGATTTGTTATGTTTATCCCTTGTTCTTCTGTGTGGCTGTAATGGTTTGTGTGCTGAAAAATACTCATTTGGGTACCCTTTATTTTTTTTCAAAAATTATGAACTTCCTGTTTTTGTGTGTTTTTTTTTTATCAAATAGTTTTGAAGTTAATCTTGTGATTCTGAATTATGAAGTTAATTTTGTGATATATTTTGTATATGGGTAGAATTTTTGGAACTTTTGTAATTTAATCATTTTTTATTCTATTTATTTTCTTTGTTAGCTTATTTTAATGATGATTTTTTTTTTGTCAAAATCCCCAGTAGATTTGATTCCTCTCTTTCCATATTTGATTTTTGATTTAGTATTAATATTTTCTGATTGATTGACAGTCCAGTGTTGATGTGTTGTTTTACTAATTGATGATTTTGATTTAAAAATAAAAATTCTCTGTTTGTAAAGTTAGTATTTTTTTTGCTGGAATCTCTTAAACTTTTTACCTTTTGAAGTTATTCTCAGGAATCGAAGATGTCTTTTATTTTATTTAATACAATTTATTGTTCTCATAGATCACCTTTGTAGTTGATGAAAGCATTTTCCTTTAACCTTTGCTGGAGCTAAAAATATGTTTTCGAACTAATTGAATTTTTTTTTTTCACTCCTTGGGTTTGTTGTATCACAGATTTATAGGTGAATTTTGTTATCATTTAAATAAATAAATAAAAAATATGTTTTTGAACTCATAGATGAGATAAATCCTTCTGAAATTTACCTTTTTTCACATTATTGAGAGAAAAAGCTTTTTCTAGCTTAAGGTAAACTGATGATTCTGTTTGTTCCTGTATGCAAAATTTGAAGGTTGTACGGACACTTGGAAGAATTGTGATTTGTGAAAGGAGCTATTTTTGGTAGGCTGATATATAATTTGGCAAAAGGGGTTTGGTAATTGGGAAAAACATAGTTGAAAGATGGGCTACTTATGTGATTTTTGTGGCGAACAAAGGTCCATGGTGTATTGCCGTTCAGATGCTGCATCCTTATGTTTGTCCTGTGATCGAAATGTCCACTCTGCTAATGCCCTATCGAAACGCCACTCAAGAACACTATTATGCGAAAGATGCAATTCACAACCCGCGATAGTAAGATGTGCCGAAGAGAAGCTGTCTCTTTGTCAGAATTGTGATTGGACGGGTCATGGCGCTTCTACCTCAGCTTCATCACATAAAAGACAAACAATCAATTGCTATTCGGGCTGCCCGTCGGCTGGAGAGCTTTCTTCAATCTGGTCATTTGTTTTAGATTCCCCTTCTGCCGGTGAATCAACTTGTGAGCAGGAAATGGGATTGATGAGCCTAGCTGAGAACGGCGAGAAAAATGCTTGGGGCCCTTCTGAAAACAACATGAGGCAAAATGTATCTAGTTCAGTTGAATTGAGTGATGTGCGCGGCATGGATAAGTCTAATGTTTGGGTTGGGTCGTCTTTAGCGCCTGCACCTCACATTCTGGACCAGCCAGCTGGATCCTCAAATGCATCTTTGCCCAAGGTATATATCTGCAGTGTAATTCTTAGTTTTTATAGAGAAATGTCGATGGTTTGATGGATACTCTACAGCAAGTCTGCAATACAGTAATAAACATTACAGGCTTGCTGGTAGTACTTGGGTCAATTTGTTTCATTGACCTTCAAATTCTTAAACTTGATTCTTTTTCTGATTATGGATGTTATAGATTATTAGCTTGAATTCATACTATCATTGGTGTAGCCCTGTGTGCATGGTACCTATGGCAAATGCCATTAATCAGCTTCAGTTGCTGTATGCCACAAACGTATGAGGAATTTTCCCTTTTTTTTTGGGGGAGGGGGAAGGGGGGGGGGGAGTGGTGGTCTATGCTATGGTTTAGTACCATTCCACAAAATGTCTGACACTGTGTTGGACAAAGGAGTTAGATTGGCATTGATTCTCCAAACACTATAAAATTGGGAAAAGCTTAACATTGAAGCTAAGCTAGTTTGAAAGTGGGTTAAAATAGAAATCTCAGTCTACCAAGGTAAAAATAGTCTTCCTTTTTTACTTATTCTGCATTCTTGGAGTAATATCATTTCTATGGCATCCAAGCTTTCTCATGGATGTGAATGAATCAGTGGACTTAATTTTGAGCTTTGCATCTAAATAAAGTAAGAAATAAATAATATTTACATCAAACAGTTGTTAGTCTTTGTGGTGTTCAATATGTTTCATGCTGTGTCAAGGATTACCAATTCCTATGTAGTTTTCCTAATTTAAAAAAAAAAAAAAAAAAAAAAAAATCCCAAATTCTAGCTTGGTGTGTTTAGTTGGCGTATGTTGAAAGATTTATAGTTTCTTCACCAAGTAAATATGCAAATTTCACATTTTTCATGTGCAGTTATGCTGTCCTGGAACAAAAGACACTGAACTCTCTGAAGAAAATGATCTCTATGATGATTTCAATATGGATGAAGTGGATTTGAATTTTGAAAACTATGAAGAGCTGTTTGGTGTATCTCTCAGTCATTCTGAAGAGCTTTTTGAGAATGGTGGGATTGATAGCTTGTTTGGTATGAAGGACATGTCTGCTGCTGAGGTATTCACACTTCTCTATTTCTTTCTTCCTTCTTCCTTAATTGGCATTTGCGCTTTCATATGTTATATTTATTGGTGCTTAATCTGTTGTCTCTTGAATAGTCTATCAATGTATGGTTCTGAGATTTTCATTTCTCTTAATGTATAGAGGGTACTGAACTATGCAATCTTTCTTGTTGGATTTCTAACTAAAGGAAAAAGTAATAATAGTTTATCAGAGTAATTTGTTTGATGAATGTAGCTTCAATTTTTATTTTTAGTTCACAGTAGTTCTTATAGAAATCTTGAGAAGGTTTGTTTTAGTACAGAAGTTCTTTTATTCATGCAGACATATTTCAATGTATTTGTTTGAATGCATGATTGTTTGTTCTTTTACCATATGGTGTATGAATTTAGAAATCATATGATGGCATTACAATTTCACTTGATATAAAATTTTAGAATTATGGCCTTAAGGAACTCAGCATTAATTACTTAAAACACTTTTTATCAATTGAGATTAATGCTCACCAACACATTACACTTGCAAGCATATGTGGACCAATGGAAGTGCATGATATCCTCAGGTGATGGTTCTGTCTTGCATAGTAGTAATGGTAGAAATAACTCTTTTTTGCCACCATCTTTCTTTGAACTTTTCTAATTTTGTTTTGTGGGATGTACTCATGATCAGATCTACATGTTCTTCTATAGGGGTCTTCAGTTGGACATTTCAATTCAACGCAGCCAGCATGCAGCAATGCAGCGTCTGCTGATTCTATAGCCAGTACTAAAACCGAACCAATACTTTGCTTTACGGGAAGGCAAGGGCAATCAAACCTTTCGTTTTCTGGTCTTACTGGAGAGAGCAGCCCTGGGGACTATCAAGATTGTGAGGCTTCCTCAATGCTACTTTTGGGAGAGCCTCCATGGTGTCCTCCATGCCCTGAGAGCTCCTTCCAATCTGGTAACCGTAGTGATGCTGTTATGCGTTACAAGGAAAAGAAGAAGACACGCAAGTAAGATTTGTGCAATTAAATAAATAATTCATACATATACGAATAAATATTTGTATAATGATTTGCCAAGAAACTCCTTTGATAGTAAAGTTGACAACTGTCTTTTAATTGCTTTACTTACTCTTTGTATTTCTTCCCAGCATTTCTAGTATTTGGGATATGATACATGCCTTTGTTAACAATCTCATGGTTCCATTTCTTCTTCCTCTACTGAAACAATTTGGGCATGAATTTTTCTCTGTGCTTCAATTTCTACTAAGTTGTCTGGATTTGGTTTACTTGTTACAAGATTAAATTAATGCATTTCTATGTGTGTGACTGTAATACACAATTCTATTATGGTGCTCTACATGCTTACAAATGTGATCACTTGACCTTAGCTGATATGGTGGCATTTTCTTTGAACTCTTATATAATTTTCCAAGCTTTTGAGATGATTTCCTCTATTCAAGTCTTTTATATTCTAACTTACGTCTAATTTTCTTGCAGGTTCGAGAAAAGAGTGAGGTATGCCTCTCGCAAAGCAAGGGCTGATGTAAGAAAGCGTGTGAAGGGACGCTTTGTCAAAGCTGGTGAAAATTATGATTATGATCCTTTGAGCCAAACCAGAAGCTATTGAGAGTACAATTTTTAACCATGTTTTATACAAGGAAAGAATCACTCCGTGTTTAGTTGGGAAAAATCAGTTATTTTTACCTAAACATTGGATGAAACTAACTCATTTGTGTGTGCAATGACAAGCTGTATGGTTGTATCTCAGGGGGCTTGGTTTTCGTGAGAAGAAAATGGTGGATATAAAATGCTGGGTTCCAATGCTTCTTCAATTAAGTTGAGGAGTAGAATTTTGATTCTCCATCATATAAGGGATTGATGGATCGCTTGCGATACCATCACCATCACCATTATCATCTGACAAGACCATTTAGATCGCCCTTGACTTTAAGCTCTGGATTTTTTGTTTCCTTCTCTCTGCGCAATTCTTCTCTAGGGAAAGAACTTTATGGGTTCTCTCCAGCCATAAAACCTCAATTATTAATCTCTCTTCTATTCCTTGCTCTTGCTCTGGCCACTTGTATAGATGCAGTTTCTATGGTATGGTGGGTGGCTGTACTCACATTTGCCAGGCCAACCAACAAGCAAGCACTTGTAATGTTCTTTTCTTGTAAGTTTTAATATGCCATGTATAGCACAGGAGTTACATATGCTCTTAAGAGAGTACGATGTCTAGTCAAAAACAGTTCTGTGGTCCAACAAAATGTTTCTTGTACATTTCTCTTTCATTTCGTGAACGTGTATAGCACGGGATTATATGTGATTTTGAGAGGGAATAGTCTGTAGTGCTCTACATCAGTGTAAAAAATTATTTATATTGTATTGCCATTGTCGTTACCTCAACATTGCTTCAAATTTACTTTTCTGCATAAGTAGTGTGTTGCCCTGAGAGACATAATTTCACATCGAACCGCCGTGAATATGAATGATTTTCATGTTGAAATTACTCTGAAGATGGTCCATGATTTAATATGTAGTTTTGATTGGGATATGTGGATGGATTGAACTTAACTATAGTCCTGTAAACGCTGTCCTAGCAAGCAGTTCATGGTTTGTATTTACAAGTGATTTAAACAACTCTTCTTGGATTTTGTTCTAATGATATGTTATAGTTTGCTAGCTATGTGTGTTGTGTAAAATGATTGATATATTTTAATCATGAATGGCTGTTATTGAACCCTCCTGTACTTACAAACCAAAAACAGTGTAGCTGTTGGCGGTTGTATTGGACAAATTTATCCCAGTTATGCCCATAGAAAATATCTAAGAGATCTTATTGTCGTCGCTATAAATATCTAAGGATCTTATTGTATTCATAAATATCTAAGAGAGAGATCTTATTGTTGTCACATAGCAACATCCTCCAATGGGCAAGCCAGCCATATTATGGGGTAGAAACAGTGAGGTCCTACTCGGCAGCACCTGTTGAATATCTCGCACCGTTGTCTAGTGTCAATTTGCATTGAAAAGTCTAGCACGAAATTTTTATCCTTAAAAAATTGCAACTGCGAATATACCCTTCGGATAAGAAGTATCACAAATCAATTTACTATATGTCCATTTATCAAAAAATGGGTGACCACTGGCTGAGTTAGCTTTAGTGGCAGGAAGCTTGTAACGCATGAACTTTAATAGTTGTGAGTTTGAGTATTGACAAATTTCATTATCTAATTAATAATTGAAAAATATTTTCTATAATTTTTTTATAAAAAAAATAATAATAATAGAAGTTAACAAGGGCATCTTAATTCAATAAACTTAAAACTTAGAAGATTGAAACGAACTAAAGCAAAATTAGAAAACTAAAATGGATTCTAGTGAAACTTAGAAGGTAGGTGTTTGGAATTTTAGCCAAAAATCTATCTAATAAGGGTGAAGTGACTACTACTCATCAACCCTATGATTATCATCTAACCACGTTTCTATTCTCTCTCGCCCATTCATTATGGTAAAAAAAAAAAATTTGTACTGGAAGAAAGTAAAGAGGACAAAAAAAAAAAAAAAACCATTACCATATATTGCCTAGAGCATTCATTCATATGATCATTGATAAATAAAACACATTACAGAGCAGGAGTTGACTTTCTGTGTAGTGATAACTAATAACACTGAGAACAAAATTTCAATTATCTTAGTGTCCTGACAGAAAATTTTCCTGACAAACACTCCCAATTATCTTAGTACCCCTTGTTGAGTTTACTAACATTAATCACCATCTGAACTACTATCTTCTGACATCCTTCCAAAGTCATCAGCTGCAGTTGTTTCCTGCATGCAAAAAAACAGAAGTAGATACAATTGGATTGGATGGGTGGTGATAGAGACACAGAGAGCTACTACCCTCTACTAGTGTAACATTCAACATGGTATAAATAAAAAGAGTTCTTACCGGCATTTTATCCCAATCCTTCAACTTAGAATTTGTTAACATGTAATTGTCACGCAATGGAGCCCAGGCTGGGCCTTCACCGTCCACCTCGCCTTTAGATGTATGACCCTGCATATCCACAAAACCATAAAGTCATTCAAATTTATTAGCATCAAAACAAACCTAAATGCTCTGTCACTCTCAACTCACCATACATCCAACTGCATAATAAATATAATAAATAGATGATCAATGATGTTTGCAAATGCATTTTAAAGTTTTCCAGGACAAATTTTGGGAGTGATAGTCTTTATAATTCCATAGAGTAAATGAAGTTTTATAGAAAATGATACCAAAAGGGATGCAAGAAGTCCAAAAATAAAACTAGACAAACCTTAGCAGGAGTGTCAACTGCTGGCTTTGATGTCTTGCCCAACGCTGAGAAGAAGGCTTCTTTTCTCCGCTTCCTTATTGCTGGCAATATTCAGACAATATTCACTTAGAATCACTTGACAAGAGCCATATGAAGGTAAAATGTAGATCAGATCAGCAATTATATAATGAGACATTTTTGGATTGGTAAGTTACAACCAGTGGGGCTTAAATAAAAATAGTATTGTTGCGATATAAATGAGCCCATTTGAGCACAGAATAAGCTTGTATTTATTTTTGATAGCTAAGATAAAGTTTCATTAAAAAAGACTACTTCATGGAAAAGAACATGAGGTAGCCCAAAAAAAACAGTAAAGACTCAAAACTATGTAGAAGAACGAAGTGAATCTATAAGCATTGGGAGAAAATCACTAGATGAGAGTCCCCAAGCCCGAGACCAATCAAATAAAGACCCTGTAAGTGGAACAACAGCAAAACATGGGTCTTGCGCCCCCCCCCCCCCCCCCTCTCCTCTCTCTTTACACACACACACAAAGTAATGATTAGATTGTTGTCTCAAAAAGTGGACCAGGATTCATAACATACAAACAAGACAATTTGCTTCATTAAACTTGAAAGCTGAAACTCGACAACAACAGCAAAACATGGGTCTTGTGAGCAGTCGAGGAAAGGGAGTAGTGCTCACTCACTTTAAAACTCTTATTCCTTGCCGGTTTCGAACAAAGTTTTTCTAGTCCCTCAACATTAAGAAGCATAGACTTGATAAGATCCAAAAAAGTGTATTAATGTTCCAATTCTCAATCTACATTCCTAGAAAATTGAAGATCCCAATGAAGCCTCTGGTTAGAAAAGTTAACATCCTCAATAGAAGACCCCTTATTACGTCTAATGCTATAGAGTTCTGGAAAAGCCTCCCAGAGAGTACAACCCCTACACCACACATGATGCCAAAATTTAATTCTATTACCAACACCAACCTCGAATTGAATGGATTTCGAAAAGGCAGGCTAGCCATGTCTTATGGTTCTCCAAAGACTAACACCATAAGGATCCAAGACTCCTTTTGTACACCAGCCACCTCAATCATTCCCATATTTAGTCTCGATGACCCGCCTCCAAAGGTGATGATGCCAAAATTTAATTCTATTACCAACACCAACCTCGAATTGAATGGATTTCGAAAAGGCAGGCTAGCCATGTCTTATGGTTCTCTAAAGACTAACACCATAAGGATCCAAGACTCCTTTTGTACACCAGCCACCTCAATCATTCCCATATTTAGTCTCGATGACCCGCCTCCAAAGGTGGGTTGTCTCAGTTCCATATCTCCACAACCATTTTCCTAACAAAGCTTGATTGAAAATTCTACACTCCTAATGCCCAAACCGCCGGACTGCTAAGGTGTACAAACCTAGGCCCACTTAACCAGACAGAATTTAGGGGACTCATTTATCCCACTCCATAAAAATTCTGCTGAAGCCTCTCAATACTATTAGGTTAGCAATATCCATTGGACAAGGGAAGAGTGATAGGAAATAAGTTGGCAAACTTGAGAGAGTGCTTTTAATTAAAGTAACCTTACCTCCCTTCGATTAATATAATCGCTTCCAACTCACTAATCTTCGCTTCATTTTTTATGAATAGAGTTCCAAATCGCCTAATCCTTGAAGCAAATGTCTCCAACCATGCCTCCTCCGACTATCATCACCACCAACGGCACCTCTCATCCACCAATGACCACCACTAGTAACGGCACCACTCCACCTCTGACGTCCACCACCATTAATGGCACCACTTCTCCACCGGTGACCAACAATGACATCACTCCACCAGCAATGAACATCCCCACTTCTCATTTGAGCACTTCTGTGGTGACCGATTCCACGGTCTTGGATCTCATGAGTCCACAGCTTGATTCTTTGGTATAAAATTGCTGACTCTAAATTACCCATATGACAGCAATGCAGTATCTGCTTTTTATGTATAAAGCACATGAAGTTGCAGTTCTTGGCAGAAGTGAGCTGAGGTAGGGCATGAAAGAAGGCGGATATGAGGACTGCATGGCAACTTTCAATAGCAATCACAATACCATATATGCATCTTTCTCAAAAGTACAGTCTTTGAGAACACTTGGGCACAATGACTAAGAGAGTGAGTGTTTGGATGTAAGATTAGATTGTGTAAAAGGATTAAAAAAAACTAGGAAAACTGTGGAAATTGAATTTTTTTATTGGTAAGTTATGCACCCAGTGGGTTTGGAACCCATGATCTCAACTTGACCCCCTCTGTGTCGCTCTTACAATGAGAGCATTGGCAAAGTTGTAGAAATTTATTTAGATGAGAATATTAAAAAATGTCATGAACAAGTTGAAAATCCTTTATATGGAAGTTCAAAGAGATACAAGTTGGTACAGACAAAGCAGCTAACAAATAAAATGAAAGTACTAATTGCAATCCCAGAACACTGGTGTACATGTATATAATGTATAACTTGGGATTTGTGTATGCATTTGAAGATACATGACTTGGTAATAATTGTTAATTGCAATTAAGGGCCCGTCTAGATAGGCTGTTTACAAATGTGCGTTTTAAAAACGAGCATTTTAAAAACGTGTGTTTTGAAAACCCCATTTTATAAACCATAGATAAACGTTTGGTAAAAATGTGAAAATATGCGTTTTCTATTTTTAAAGCCATATTAAGTGTTTGGATAAGCTGTTTTAAAAATTGCTATTTTGAGTGTAAATTCCAAAAAATGACTTAACTATTTTGTTAAGGTTATTTTGTTATTTTTCCTTTAATCAGTGTTTTTTTTAATTATTATTGAAAATATGTAATTAAGCCTGACAATTACATTAATAATAATAACAATAATAATGTTATCGTTGTTGGAATTCATGGAGAGAAATTTATATAATTTAAAATTGAAAAAGAAAAAATAAACCGTCAAGAGGAAGATATTAAAATGATTAGGAAAATAATTATATTAAAACAATTACTAAAAAAAATAAGCAAAATTAATTGGTATAACTCAAGGGAATCAAACAAGTATTAGAGTAAATTTAAGATCATGAAATAAGCAAAGCATCAAAGTCATTGACAAAGAGTTGAAACTTGAAAGTGGAGGTAGATAATGTTGTCATTTAAGTCATCCATTTTTTTTTTTTTTAAGATGAACAAGTTTTGGCCCCAAGGAAGAGGAACAGTAGTGACCTCCACTTCATGAACCAAAAGTCCCCAACCGATTATGCTGCTCCCTTGGGGTTGTTATTAAGTCATCCATGTAGTTTCAAAAGAGTGAGTATTCAAGGTTGTCATTAAAACATCAAAGAATTTCCTATAGTTATCCCAAAAAATGAAGCTAACCCAATATTAGTAAAAGTGCATGTGCAAAAACAGAATGAGCACCGTAGTTGAACTCAAAACCCACCCACCTCTCAACTAGACTATTCTATACCATGGTTGAAATGTATGATTTGTGTTTTTAAATTCAAATTGTGATGTTGATCAAGAGTGACAAAATATAATTAAAACAAAACTTTAGGCACTGCCAATCATTGCTATGTTTCCTTTATTGTGCTGCATGTTTTTCCACAGAATTAAGTCTTCATAAATAACTCTAATGCCCACAAACAATTATATTAAGCCTAGTTACACAACCTCAACATACAAGATATGAAGAACATATATCCCAAGTCAAAATTTTGGCAAATAACACGGTTCAACACACCTCATTAAAAAGACCTCCTGCCTAAACTCTCTCTACATATCTGAATTTACACACTCAGACTCGAGGACTTTAATAGCTACTTCCACACCGAAAAATTATATTAAAACAATACCAAATAACTCAGCTGCTTGGTAAAATATTAATAAGTTGTGCAGCTGAGTTAAATAGATGGAAGCATATCAGAAGAATGAAAAATCCAGCAAACTACCAAGACTCTGTAAACAGTACTAATTACAAAGACTCAATTGGAAGTCTAGAAAAAGATCCCCTAGTAGAGAAGCCTAAGAGTTAAGAGTTAAGACATTGTAATCATTATTGATTAGCATTCTCCAATTTCCTCATCATATAGTCTGACATAGATTGTCAACACCAAACTGGCAACACATGCGATATACAAATGCAGTCACGCAAAGTAAACAGAACAGCTAGAATCCAAAGATACATGGGTTCATTCGATTAAGAGAGAGATTTACAATAATTTCTAAAAAAAAAATAGTAAGATCAACAGTTATTCAGAGAAAAATAGGAAGATCAATCCAATGCAATTGCAGAAGACATGGACTAGACATTCAAACACAGTGTATAATCAGAACTCTACTAGCAGGAAATATAAAAAATACAATAAAATAAAAAGAAGAAGGCGTAATAAGAAACAGCAGCCACACCAAACATCCAACCAAAATTTTATTCTAGTACCATCAGCTACCTCAAATTAATCATGATGCATCAAATAAGATAACAAAATTCAATCATGAGTCAACAATAATCTACCTATCTTGACAAATGCCAGTCATATAAAGGCTTGTTTCCTGCTATTTAGATGATTTTCATGTTAATAATCTACCTATCTTGCAAATCGCTCTCTGCTACATGACATTCTAATTTCTTACTGTAACATATTAATTCTCTTACTCTACCCCAACAGCTATTCTTGAGGTCAGATTCCCTCTAAACAACCACAACAATTTCCACCATTAATCAAACCAATCCATCTAAGACCTTAACATGAATCTTGTCCCTCCTGTTCATATAGTCTCTATTTATACTTGCATTTTGACAATTACTGTCAGTTTTTACTAGACACATATATTTGAGTAACCTCAATCCTTAGGACAACTTTCATGATGCAATGTCAAGCTCTCCCTGATTTTTCGAGTGGCTGCCTAATTGTACACAAATCCCTTCAGGTCTCAATTTTTAAATTATTATAATTGCTTTCTCAATAAATATCTTATTACCAAGTAGTAAGCATTTGTTTTAGATTTCCCAAGCTTCTCAACTACTTTATGACTAATGATTCACTCACTATTAAACTTGCTTACTTTTGCCATCAAAAGAATCAAAACTAAAACACCAGTGGACATTTTGGAGTGGACATGGACATTACATGAACTTGGTAATGTTAACAAAAAGTTAAAATTTTATATAGTGAGTGAATGAACTTGGTAATGTTATGAATCAAAACTAAGAATCAATACGTACCTATATATTTATTCATGTACATGTTCATTTAAAATTTTGACTCTTTGTTAATAGGTTATGCAGAGTTTTCCTAGCATGATGGAGCTTTTATTTCTATGGCCTTGGTTACAATTATAGTTCCTAATTCAAGACCGGTTGGTATTATCAACATTACTCAAATTCTTTGTCTTGGTAAGGAATTCTAGACATGATAGGAACTGCAAATTTGTTATAGTCTGGAGTGAATCAAGACTAATCTTTTTGGAGTGGTAATATAATTTTAGGATAAACAAATTCCCTACAAACTCAAAAAAAAAAAAAACATATATATATTTTTCAAGTTTTGAGCATATTGCCCACCTAGTTAGTTCATGGGCAGCTCTATTCATCTCTCTAGGAACCCAATTGAAGGAGGGTGCTCTGCACTTGGTCACCGTGTTCCTAATACCATCAATAATTGCCTTAACCACCAACTAGGATATGGATTTGGTATCATACTTACCTCCACATAGGTTTTTACATCTCCTTGAATCAACATAAGCCATGATTTATTGGGAAATTTCACATACTAACTATGGTAAATATCCTCTTATTTCACCTTTTTCTTATTCCTATATGGCCAACCAACAACACACATAGCAAGGAATACCCATTAAGCTTTTTATCACTAAAGAAAATTAAAATTTGAATTTTTATTAAAAGCCCATAAACACAATCTTGATTCTTGAATGAGAAACAAAATAAAGAAAACTCCTTTATCCATTTATTCTCAATCTCACCAAAAAAAAAAAAAAAACGAAATTCTGATTTCAATGACATCTGTGTCTACAAATATAAAGCAATTTTAAACAAAACCCAAATGGGCATGTATCAAAAGCAACTGAAAACCCAAGTAAATCCACAACCCAGAAACAAAAACAACAGCAGCAACAAGTCCTTCAGTCAAAATAAGTTCTAACATTTAGATTTCTAACAATGTGTAACCCACCATGCAAAAAGCCCAAATCTATAACATAAATTCAGAAAAAGAGGAACGGAGAATTGTTAACTAGCAAGCGAGATGAAGAACGAAGACCATAAACAAAGCAGAAGAGAGCCCGTGGAGACTGAGAGAATAGGGTAGCAGATATACATGGAGAAGTATAGACTGACTGAGAAAATTTTGGAAGAGATATACATGGGGAAGGGATAAAGCAGGTATTTCGGTAAAACCGATTATTGTTTTGGCGCGATTTTGATTTTCTGAAGAAAAAAATTGCGGTAACCTAATCTACGTTTTTTGAAAAAGCAGAGCTTTGCAATGTTTTGTAAACGTGAAAAATCTGGATTTTGAAAACGCAAACGTGCTGATTCTTGTGGAGCCAAACGGTTTATAAAATCACGTTTTGTCTAAAGCGCGCGTTAAGGCTTTATGAACAGCCTATCCAAACGAGCTCTAAAACAGAGTAATCTTCAAATTTTGTAACTAAAGAAAATATTCATATTGATGTGCAGACAGGCAGATAACTAAGAAAAATGGTAGTAAGGAAATCTCAAAATCTAGTTCGTCATTTATCAGCATACCTTTTGCATCTTTATATCTCAAAGGATCCAAACCTTTCTGAGCATGTTGTGCCTTGTTGACCTGCACAAGATACCAACGACAGAAGTTCACATATTAAGGTAACAAAAACAAACAATAAAACAAAAAATTAATTAAAAAATCAATCTCAAGACAAAATGGAACACGGTTCAACAGTCATAGAGAACTTACAGCATTAAACAACTTGACCACTGAAACTCCAGCAACATACACGGTAAACATGAACTAAGTTAGTGTTATATACTTTGCAATCAATCTGATCACACTAGTGCCAATGTCACATAAATCTCAACCAACAAACACAAACACAGTACCTCCTTTTGTAGCAACCCCTATCAGAAACTTTTCGTTTGAATCCAAATAATTCGCAGGTTTCACATGTCCCTTTTCTGCCAACTATATTAACATTTAAAAACTCATAAGCTACCAATGAAATCAGATAAGTGAAGACAACAATTAAAAAACACACATGCTTATATCCTAACAAATGATTTTGAGATTGACTTACTAATTGTTTTTCCTTCTTGGCTTCCCCCTTGACTTTCCGTTCGGCCTCCTCTTCCGCAAGCTTCTCCGCAATGAGCTTCTTGTGTGCTGACAACACCGGACCCTGCAAATCAAGCAAACATTTTTATACAAATCCCATGTATCAAAACCTTAAAAATACTCAAACAGCAAGTCTAAGCTTACGAGTGCATCCTCAGGCACACTCTTCTTGATAATACTCCTGAATGCCATCTTGAATGCTCTAGAACCCTCCACAAACATAGTGATTCCGGGTTGAATTCTGCCAGATTCCTCACCCTCATCAGAATTCCCACCATCCCCATTAACATCCAAACCCTCTTCTTCTTCTTCCTCCTTTTCAGATTCACCATCACTGCCCACATCTCTCTTCTCCTCCTCCTCATCCTCATCATTATCGTCTCCGTCTGAATTGTAATCTCTTGCCCTCTTCCGATAAAGTTTCTTCATTTTCCTATCAATCTTCTTAGGCTTGTTTTGTGGCATACCCTCTAACATTCTTGGTCTTTTATTTCCCTTAGAGCCTCCCTTCTTCCCTACCCTCCTCTTATTCTGAGCCTTTGCTGGCTCTGCCACGTGGGTTTCCTCTGCCATAACCCACCTCCTGATTTTTCAACCAGCTACAGCCTAGTTTCTCAGAGCTCAAATCAAAGACCTAGCACAGGTTTCAGATAGCAAAGACGAAGAATTTTATCCAAAAAAAAAAAAAAAAAGGACAGAACGAATGAAAACAAGACTAAGAGAAAATAGGGTTTGTGTTGCTTTTGCTTTACAAAGTGAAAATATAGGGTTTAACAAAACCTTAAAACTGCAGAGAGGCACGCACATAGAAGACTCAGAAGAAGACACAATCCACAAACACGTTAACGGGTCCTGTCGGTCTTGTGATAACTTTCTGTTCTGTGGGTTCTCTCTGTGTCTGGGGTTTAGACTTTTAGAACAGAGCTAAGCCCAATAAAGTTTGGGCCAAATGGAGTGTTATATAACTTGAAGAAACCTGGAGGATGAATACGTGAAAGCAAAGGAAGGAAAGAAAAAGATAAAAATTAAAGGAACTCTACAGGGCTTAAGGGTCCATTGATCCAAACGAAATTGAAAAGAGTTTTTAATGGGCCGCTTTTGTTTTGGTTTTGTGAAGAAAGGCCTCAAGATTACGTGTTTGTGCGAATACAAAGGCGCAAAACATAATAACTTTTTAGGCAAATCACTCACTGAAAAAGCTTGTAAATCATTCCACACCCAAATCACTCGCTGAAATTAACATAAAATAAATAAAATTAGAAAACGTAAAGAACCCAAAAATGAAAAACCTCTATACCTTCAGGATAGAGACGAGTCGCTCTTGGGAGTCGATTTCGTCGAAATGCTTTCGCCAGCGATCCCAAGTCCAGTCTTCTTCTTGGCGTCGTTTCTCTTCGTCGTCGTCGGCGGCAATTTCGGCGTCTCTGTGAAGATCGTTCGGGCAAGGATTAAAGAAAGAATCGAAGGTCTTGATTGCGCTCTTGAGGAGCGAGTCCCACCGCCAGTTATCGGAGGAAGAGAAGGAGGAGTCGTGGTGGCAGCGGCAGAGGGCAGAGTCGGAAAGCCGAGAAAGGAATGGTGTAGATAATGGTGGGAGGGGATTTTGGTGTTTGGGAAGGTAAGGTTGTGAGATGCAAATTTCAGTGAGTGAATCCTTAGTTTTTTCCTTTTTTTTTTTTTAATATCATTTTTTCTCTTTAAATTTCGAAATTAATTATATAAAAAAAAAACTAAAACGAAGTCGTTTTAGCTCAATTAATGGCAAGATATAACTGGAGTTTAATAAAATATTAAATTGATAATAACAATTAAAAGTTAAAATATTGAAATGACAAAACTAAAAGTCAAAAGATTAAAATGAAAAAGATTAAAAGTTAGAGGGTCAGTTTTATATTTGTATTAACTTTTTATTATTGTATCAAGACCGATCAATTTTTAGTGTAAGCAGAAATTAAACTCCAGACTATATAAAACACTTTACCGATTAAATTAACGGTAACTCATTCACTGTTAGCGGATTGTGGTGATTATAAATAAAGGAGAAAAGAGAAAAAATAAATAATAATAAAAAAAAGAGAAAATAACTTTTCAAAAATTTTCATTTACTATGTTTATAAAATCACAAATATTTTGTAATAGTCGGTGAAATATACTACTCTTCCGTGTAATACTCCCAAAATAAAAAAAAATCAACTTTAACATATATTCTGAATTTGAAAAAAAAAAAAAAAACCCTTAATCTGACTAGAAAAAGAAAAAGAAAAATTAAAATATCTTACGCCGCAGTTGCCACCCAAGCCAGACTCAACTCAATACTTCCTGCAGGCTCCAGCTACAGGTTCCGTCCAGTTCAATCATCAGTGCAGTGGTAATCTTCCTCTCTAACTCTGTTTCTCTCTTGCTCTATATTTATGTTTTAGTAAATTATGAGTAACTGTGCACTTGAAAGGATAACTATGACTATCTACTTGAGTTGTGGTTTACATGTTGCATTTAAGATTTATTAATATTATTATATAGGTCGTGCTAATTAGTGAGGTATTGGTTAACCATTTATTTTAAAAAAATTTTGACACAATTTTTATGAAAAATGAAAAAAATTGTTAAAAAATTAATTGTTTTTTTCGTTTTCCATAAAAACTTTCTTTAAATGAATTATTAACCAATGTCTTAAGAGAATTCATTAACATTTCCCATATTATATTAGTGTATATATGTGTACGGTATTTTCTATTACTTTAGTTCAACTCTTTGAGCTTATGTGTACAATATTTTCTATTATATGATTCAACTAAATTTTAGTATTCTATTATTAAGTTTATGTGCGGGGGTGTTCACCAAACCGCATAAATAGCACAAACCACAAAAATCGTGCCCAAACCCCCCGCAAAATGACATAACCGCACCGCATAGTGTAGTGCGGTTTGCAATTTTATAATAAGAAAACCGCACCACACCGCACTGTCTCTATATATTAATATATTTATTTATTTTTAATATTAAATATATTATTAATAGTTTAATAACTCTAGTTTTCAAAAAAAATAAAAAAAGTTTAATAACTCTAGCAAATGTTGACTAGAAAAACCAATCCAAAATAAAGAAAAACTAGCTTAATAATTTAAAACTTCGCCCAAAAAAATGGAAAAATTAGTTTTGAGCTGAGTAGGAAAAGCTCAAAATTTGAAAAATATACCGACTTCAAACCGCATCTTATACATCGTATCGCACATGTGATCACAAAAATGAGGTGCGGTGCTATTATGGTTTTGGCTAAACTCTAAATCGCACAACACCGCACATGTGACCACAAAAATAAAGTGCGATGCAGTTATGGTTTTAGCTAAACCGTACCGCAAAGTGCGGTGCTAAAAATAGCCCAAAACCGCACTGCGAACACCCCTACTTATGTGTACAGTATTTCCTATTATATGTTTCAACTAAATTTTAGTATTCTATTTTTTTTTTTTTAGAGACTTTACGAGTTGAGCTAACTAGAACCCACTAATATTCTATTATTTTATTTCATATTTAGTTTTGATGTTTTGTTTATGATATGTATATTTGATAATAGTGATTTGATTAATTAAAATCATTGTTAAATGCTTGTTTATTAGATATTTATATTTATTGGAGCATATTTTAAGTTTAAAAAGCATTCAAGAATTAAAGTTGTTCAATCCTCCATCCCAAATCGTGAAACTTTAGATATTAACCTTTAAAAAAGTTCAAAGTGAACTAAAAAGTTTGAATATTGTTTCCTTAGAATGCGACCATAGATTTCAACAATTAATATGAGAATATTTTAATAATCAAGAATTATGTCATGAAAGTCTGTTCTTGTTAAATTTTATTCGGCCCTCCAAACAAAATTTCCTTGCTGCGCTACTGGCTAGGGCTAAATGTGTAGCATGTAGAGGCAGCTGCATGTGGCTTCTTTGTTACTTTTCTCCATGACAGCACTATGACAATTTTTTTTTTTTTTATTTGTCTAGTTTAATGCTTAGTATTTTATTTTTGTGTTTAATTTCAATTACTATGAGTAGCTAAATTTAGAGTTAAGGTTGAGGATGAAACCTTGTTAAAAATTATAAGTATTATTTATGTGATTTAATATTTCTCACAATAGTTGTTCTTTAATGATTTAAATTGTTCTTACTTCATTATAATTAACTAAGATAGGATTCTTAATATGAGTTCAATCATGTTTTTTTCATGATTGTGGATTTATCTTAATTAATTGAATGCTTGGTTTTATAATTGTTTGATTTTAAAATTGGATTTTTGTGTGATTTATTTGGTTATGGATACAATTGATGATTAGATTTTATACTTAGGAAGTAAAGAAGAGCATGCTTTAGATTTTTTAAAATATAAATTTTAATGATAATATTTTTCAAATAGTCAAATACATTGTAAATCAACTTTTAACAATTAGGACTCCTCTTCCATGTAATACTCCAACTAATAAAAAAAAATCAACTTTAATATATATATATATATATATATGCCTTAAAAAAAAAAAAAAAAAAAAAAAAAAAAAAAAAAAAAAAAAACCTAATCTGACTAGAAAAAGAAAAAGCTTACGCCATAGTTACCACCCAAATATGAATTTTAATGATAATATTTTCTATGATAGCAAGATTGATTTCTAGATTATCATGTAGTGATTGGGAAAAATTAAAGATCATGAATACGAGTTGATATGAATTAACAAAACGGATTCCAAGACCTTAATTCTTTTCTCTTGATTGTTTACATCCTTTTGTTGCTTTAATAATATTGTTGCTTAGTATAATTATTTGCTTAGTTTCATTTAATTTCAAAACAACCAATTTTTATTAAACTAGATTTAAATTAATTTGGTTAAGATTTAATCAATTTTCTTACGTTTATACAAATTCCTGTGGCTTCGATCTCATTTTTTTCAAATTATACTTCGGTACGGTTTGTGCACTTGTTAGTACTTTAAAATTTCACAACAATATTGCTTTGTTGTTTTCTTCCCTGCGGAATTAGAATTCACCCTTATCCCTCGTGCCAGGGCATCACGGGCTCCTTGGGCTTGTCATATTGGACTGGGTATGCTGACTCTTTTATTTATTTTTTTGTTTGTCTTCATTTATTTGATTCTGCCGGGCCTTACTTGCACTATTTTGCTTCTCTAGTTTTGGACCCTTCTAAGGCCCTTCTTTTTTCTTCAAGAGGGTCCATTTCATCATGGTTACCTTCTATGCTTTACTTTTCTTCCAAAGGAGGGCCTGTGGGCTAACTTTGGGTTTTATTTCCCACTCTCAAAGGGCATTCTTCCTTTGGCCCATTTCTTGGGCCCTGTGTGTGTTTCCTTTCCTTCGGGCTTATAGAACGCGGCCCAGTTACTATTTTTTTGCCCCATGCTTAACCCATCTCCTTGGGTCAACTTGGGCCTTTTTCCTCATTAGGCCTTCGGGTACGGATTTGTAGAAATGTGTATCAACACTCTCTTATCGTGTATGGGAAAAAAGGTTAGTTATTGTATAATTCTAAATAATATATCAACAATACTCTCTTGTCCTACGAGGAATTATTACTAGTATTTATATTGGGAAAATTGTTGATGTGGTATTCTCTGACCAATAATATGATGCTATCTATACAAATATATATGTGAGCTTTCTAATCAGTATAAGGAATAAAAAATAAAAATTATCATTGCATAAATAACAGCATTTTATTAGTTGAGAGGTCAGGAATGGCTACGTCAGCAATCCTCCTAGTGAACCTAATAATTTCTCTTGTATACCCTTTCTCTTTAGTTATTATATAATTCTAGGGAAATGTTAATAAGGTACTTGTTAAGGTTTTTCTAATGTGGGTCATACGTAACAAAAAAATGAGATTAAAAAAAAAAAGGTATAAAAGTAAAAAAAATGAATATATATATATATATATATATATGTAAAAAGCTGTAAATAAGATAAAAAAAATTGTCAAAAAAAAAAAAAGGTAAAAAAAATGGTTGTTAACGGCCAGCGGTGCTGGTTAACACAACCCTTCTAACTAATACGGAAACAAGGCTATAACATTGATGGTGAACAAAGACATGAAAGACTGCTTGTCGTGTAACAGAAACAGCAACACACAAAGATAAGGGAAGAGGAAAACAACAAGAATAGTAGGTAAAAAAAACAAAGAAAGAAACTAGCTACATGGGAAAGGGAACACAATTGCGGAGGAGCATACCAACACACTTGTGCTGTTAAACAGCCTTACAAATAAAACGTTGACACGTTTGAAAAGGGCAATGGGTTGCCACGTGATTGTCCACGCGATGCCTCATGGGCATTTCTCATTCATCATAATCATATTCAAGGAACCTAGACTAGGATGGCTGGCTGGCTTTTTCTTCTGCATAGTCAAGTTATGTAGCCAGACATTCTGTCTTCTTGCTTGTACTCTGTATTGTCGTGTCGATCGGGGTTGCTTATATAACGAGGAACTCACTCTCAGTGCCTCTTTGTTTTGGCACTTTCTTCTAATGGATTCATCATCCAACACATCATGCATGGTGACAGTTTTTGAGTTTGAATATATCCTATAAAATTTTCAGGCTTTGTTATTGCATTTGCATGTTTAAATTGTCTATATCAAAGTGTTTGTTCCTGTCAGACTTTTTAACTCTTGCTAGCTACAAGTTGCTTGTTGCTAGTTTATTGCTACTATTATATTTGGACATGTCAATAATTTTGTAAGCAAGAGCTGGTGACCAATTCACTAGCTTTGGTTTCAATGCCCATGCTAACTAGCACAATTGAGAAGTTTGGTATGTCTCCCATACAAACCATGGGCTGGCTTTCTGGCCTTTTCAACTTTGGTAAAAAAGGAAAACAACTTAATTTGGTTACCTTATCATTCTTATTATCATGTTTGAAATATTACTAGAGAGTAGAGACTTCAATAACTAAAGACCTTGAATGGATTAGGACTATTTAATTACTAGTTAAATGTTACCCATCATTTATAAGTATGTGAAATCTAATAGAATGTCATATATATATATATATATATATTTGTATCTTTCACTGTCAATCATAATAAAAAGCTAACTGATCTTTTAAAGATGAGACAAGAATTGTGAGTTCTAAAAAAATCTTAGCATACCACCACGCACCTTACCTTGAATGGATTAGGACTATTTAATTACTAGTTAAATGTTACCCATCATTTATAATCTGTGAAATCTAATAGAATGTCATATATATATATATATATATATATAAATATGTATCTTTCACTGTCAGTCATAATGGAAAGCTAACTGATCTTTTAAAAATGAGACAAGAATTGTGAGTTCTAAAAAAATCTTAGCATACCATCACGCACTTTTGGCGCGATGGTCACTTTATAAATATTAAATATTTGTAAGGTGTGGAGTAAGTACCAAGGTTCAAATATCCAAAAATGAGTTTTATACATATATATACTTAGATTAAGTTAGAGTAAAATTTTTATCTTGTATAAAAAAAAAAATTAAAAAAAAAAAAAATCTTAGCATGAAATTTGAAAGTTGGATTTGTTTATAAACTATAATGGGCTATGTCATTTCGCCATTTTCAATGGTAAGGAAACATTGCTAATCATTCCCTGATCAAATCAGTGAACCGTTTAACCAATTTTGAATTATTTAGTGTTTTTATTTACTGCTTTATAAGCACAGAGTTGAGACGCGTCACGCGTGTGCCATTACTTTGGGAAATGTATGGACATAGCCCCTTCAAGGTTAATTTATTGGTCAACACGCTATATAATGTGACTAATCATTTAGTTTTTTTTTATGATAGTGGTGCCTTTGTAATCGTGCCTCTTATAAATCTTTTACCTTACATTTAAAAAAAAAAAAAAAAGGTTTTAAACTGAAAGTTCCATTCTTGAATCGTAAAACATCAAAAGGTGTTTCTCTTTCAACCTCACAAGTGGTCTATGATATATTATATGTTAATTTGTGGATGCTGCTTTGAGTCATTTTAATAACACACTTGAAGAACCTATCACTTGGAAAGGATAATTTGTAATACTAAGCTATTCGTAGGTGGCCTTCTACGTTTGTTTAGGCTACAAGAGAAACTACTGTTTTCTGTTGAGTGGGTGCCACAGCCTCAGCCCTTCCCACAAGTTGTTTTAACCTAAGTAAAATGCTAAGGGGGAAGAAAGGAAAGTAGAGTAAAGTGGAGTAGAATAAATTTGGCCCAAAATTAACTTATTTTTAGTCAATTTTACTTTACTCCCTCCTCTACTCTCTCTCCTTCCCCCCTTCATCCAAACGGACCCTAAGGTTTTAAGGGTTCAATGCATAAAGACTTCTTTAGCACAAATCATTATCAAATTCAAAAGTGTTGGGGGGACCACAATTGACTCTCTACAACCACTCTAAAAATAAGTCTGCATGGTGTGATGTCAAATGTCATAAAAGATTTGAGTGTGCATCACCAATTAGTTTTGAGGTGGAATAGCACAGCTCACGGTCTGACAAATGGTATCAGCGCCAATATCATGTGTTCGAGTCACGAGAGTGTCATTGTGAGGAAGGGATTATTGGGGGGATCACAATTTGACTCCCTACAACCACTTTAAAAATAGGCCCGCATGATATAATGTCGAATGCCATAAAAGATTTGAGTGTGTTTTTCTCATCACCAATTAGTTTTGAGGTGAAATGGCACAGCTCACGGTCCTATAAAAAGTATCTTAAGTGCTAAAAAAATGTATTTTTAACTTTTGTGGTATTTAAAATAATGTAATTGATTATTTTTTAGACTTCTTCACTTTTATTAGATAGAGAATGACTAGGTAAATATAAGGCAATATTTGGTGTAGCGGGATATATAACGTCTATTTTATATGAGATGGGTCCTACATTTGGGGAGTCTATTTCCATGTGAGAGAATTGTTTTTATATATACCTATTACATAAAATAAAAATTCTTGTAAACATATCTACAAGGCAGGAATTGGTCATTGTCCACATTTTTTGGCTCACATGATGCTCATGTGGTCATTGATTCTCTGTCATTATTAGACGAAATTTTGTAGCTCAACTGCACAAGGAGTGTTGTTTGATAATGACTAATACCACATGAGTCTTGGATGGTTGAATAAGAGATTTAGGGTTCAATCCTTACCTACACCAAAAACTAATTGATGTCTTAGTCTGATGATAAAGAGCTATCATTAGAAACAGATGTCATAGGTTAATACTCTCTCTCTCTCTCAAAAAAGAAAAAAAGAAAAAGAAAAACCACATGAGTCACTTTGCATGCATTTAACCCAAGTTTTATAAACTAGACACGATGGGGTATCGGAAAAAGGAAGCGGTTTTAAGTTATTTAGTTTGATCAGTTCAACTAGTAGTTGAATCAATGATTTCATAAATGTTAAATAAAAATAATTATTTTGTGAGAGTTTCAACCTATAGCGTCTGCTCCTAATGATAACTTTTTATTATCAAACCAGGATACTAATAAGTTTTTGGTGTAGGCGGGGATTGAACCACATATCTCTTATACAATTATCAGAGACTTTACCAGTTGAGTTGATTAATTGAAACCCACAAAAAATATATATATTTAGTAAAACACACACACACACACACACACACACACACACACATATATATATTCCAAAATGTGGTCTCCCTTTCAAAATTTTTATAAATGTATAATATTAATAACTTCCTAAGTTATCATTTCCTTTATTTGAAAAGTTAATACTGTTTATTAATTAATTAGTTTTCTTAATTAATGATGATAGGTTTGAAAATATTTTTTTGAAAAAAAAATTGGGAGACAATACATCCAATAATAATCCCTTAACAAATTAATTTTCCTAAACATGACTAGCAAAAGATAGTACATTAAATGAAAACACTTTAATATAAGTTAAAAAATTTTAAAAGAAGAGAAAGAGAAAAAGATCTAGCCTATATTTTGCTACTTAATAAGTGAGTAGAAATATTGTTATAGCCCAATCAGGGGAGAGGAAAGGAAATGAATCAATCTTTAAATAATATTCCATCCATCATCTCTTTTGAAATTTTAATTAGAAGAAATTAAATGATTATGAAGAAATATTCATTTCATTCCATTTTTTCACAAATATAGTCTTCTCAAAAGTGGGAGGAATGTTCATCCCTTTAATAAAATGAGATGAAATATCCATATTATCATTATTTTGAGAAAAAGACATATAAAAGTTAAATGGTATACTAGTGATAAAATTATATATTTCTTTAATTTATATTTTCTCTTCATAAACTTCAAAACACATTAGAGAAAATACATTATATTTAATTTAATTTTGAAGGGTCACAATTTGAGGCCGAGGCCCAAAAAAGAATTGGGTAGTGGCCCAATTAGCCTAATACAATAGATTTGTAGAGAATGGGCTAAAGAGCTAGGCTTTAATGAAGTTGATAACGGCTAGTATGGTTTTAACAGTTGATCATGCAAGAATAGGACATATAAAACTGGATAAATTCCATGTCCGAGGAGGTCATTCTTCCTATAAATCAATCTCAATGTTTACAAGTACAATTCTAATTGCTCTGCTCTCTTTCTCTCCGTTCCCCCCCCCCCCCTCCCCCCCTTACGTGAGAATCTCTCTTATTATATATAGTCTCTTACGGACAATCTTTACCCTACACTTGTCAATAATCCATTCGGCCACTTGAGTACCTGTCCCATCAACCACCTTCTCTGGCCTCTGTGAGTTGCGGTGATCAAGGAAACACTGTTCAGGGGTCTTCTCCACATAAATGCGACTAGAAAAGTAGCTGCAGTACATTAAATGCGGTGGTAGCGGTTTTTACCTTTGATATTTTTTAGTTTTGATCGCTCTAGTACATACATGAAGCTTATTTTTGTCGTGTAATCCTTTTGATAGGTCGCCTAGGTTGCTGGGCTATAGGTTCGAACCGTATTTGTTGCGTCCGAGGAGAAACTACTCCTCAAATCGTTCTCCATCCATTCCTTCTTGGTGCGATTTTAAACTTGGGATCTCTTGTCAACCAATTACCTCTCCTCGGACAAGCCCACGTTTCTAGATAAAGCCCAAGGCCCAACGTACAAATTTGGGCCTTTGTCCCTACAAATTTTATTCCATTTTTTAAAATAATTTCTCAAACAAAGTGTTAATAAAAACTCATTTGTCGATGATTACCACATCAATAACAAATGCAACCAAACAAGATCTGTGGAGGAGCAGATTTATGAAATTTTGGTTAAAAGCTTAATCCAACCAGCAAAAATGGTCTTTTATGAAATTTTGGTTATTTTAAATTAGTACATTTATAGAGAAAGAGAATTTAACATTGGCCCAATATATTAAATTACCAAGTGGGTTGGGGACACTTGTAAAATTTGAAAAGCCTATGAATATATCTTAGGCATAAAAGGATACCTGTACAAGCTGCTCTATGTGGCTGAAAATTTGGCATAACCACATTTAGCCATGAGAAGCATTGCCATCCTTTCATGGATGCAGTAGGCAAAAGCTTTTCTCCTTATTCAGAGATGGATCTTAGAGCATCAGAGATCTATTATAAAGCAGCCTTGAAGATAAGTTTTGCATTAATCAACCATTAACACCCATCTTACCAAATACACTTATTCTACTCAAACACTTAAAACCATATGAGATAGTGGCTATTAAGGGTAGAATACTCTCTCTCTCTCTCTCTCTCTCTCTTTCGCTTTGTGTGGAAGTATTGTTTCATCTATTTTCTCCCTCCTGTGTGTGTGGAAGTATTGTTTCATCTATTTTCTCCCTCCTGAGAGCATCCACAGCAGTGGAGGCAAAATTTTAGCTATTTAGCTACACAAAAAGTCACTTTATCTATTTTACCTACACTCATGCTGCAGCAGTGAATCTATTTTAGCTTTTAACACAATAAAATAACATACACATCACAATAAAATAATATAATCACTACAATAAAATAATATATTCTACTACCCAAAAATAACAACCAAAGCCCCAAATACAACCACTCTACCTTCAGCCACAGCCACATCCACCACCACCACCACCACCACCACCAGCAGTCCACAGCAGAGAAAAAAAAAAAAAACCCACAGCACCACAAAACACGGCACAACCACCGCCAACACAGCACCACAAAACAAACCCACTCTACCATCAGCCACACCCACAACCACCACCACCACCACCACAGCCCATAACAAAGAAAAAAAAAATCAACCAAGCCCACACCCACCAGGCAACACTCACACCACGGCAATCAAATTCAAGCAATGCAAAAAAAAAAAAAAAAAAAAAAAAACCCAAAGCTTGGATCGACGGAAAACCAAAGCATTGGGCGGAGGAAGAAAGCGGTGGCTTCAATGATGAAACCCAAAGCTTGGATCGACGAATGAAACCCACGAAATCCAGAGCTTGGGTCTGATCGGCGAGATGGGTTTTTTGGCGGAAACGGTGGGGAGATCGGCGAGATGGAGATCGGCGAGATGGGTTTTTTGGCGGAAAGGGTGGGGAGATCGGAGAGATGGGTTGGCGCCGGTGATGGGTCGAAGCTAGGCTGGCGGCTGGGCTGTGAGACCGGCTGGCAGTGGAGGAAGAAGAGAGACGATGAGGAAAGTGGGGCGCCGGTGATGGGTCGAAGCTAGGCTGGCGGCTGGGCTGTGAGACCGGTTGGCAGTGGAGGAAGAAGAGAGACGATGAGGAAAGTGGAGGAAGAAAGAAAAACGAAGAGAAGCCGGGAAGAGAATGAGAATGAGAAATATATATTTAATGAGAGAAGAGAGAGAGTGTAATAAAATTTTTTTTTTTTTTTTAGATGTGAGCTACAGTGCACATCTAAAGATAGATGTGCACTATAGCTGAGGAGCTAAATTTTTTAGATTTAGCTCCTCTGCTGCGTGGTGTTTTTTGTGGTTGAGAGCTAAAAAAATAGCATTATACCTATATAGCACCACTGCTGTGGATGCTCTGAGTCATGCCTTTGGGCAATTACTTTGTCATGCATCATTAACCTCTATTTGACATACATAAGGTCTGTTTGGATACTGCTTATTTTGCTGAAACTAAAAACTTATTGCTAAAAGTACTGTAGATAAAAGTAAAAGTTAACTGAAATAGTACAGTAGGGCTCATGAATAGTATCAAAAAGTGCAGTTGGACCTATGAATAGTAGCAAAAATAAGCCGAATAGTAAAATAATTTTCATTTTTTATTGGTATCCAAACGGAGGCTAGTAAGTTTTGGGCTTGACTCCCTTTTCTTTTGAACCTGGATTAGTTGGACTAAGTTCCATTTTGCTTGGGTTCACCCAAAATCAACCCTAAATCCTTAATAGAGATCAAAGGAATTGTAGGCTAGATTATATTGGTTTTCTCATAAAATCTTGGTTTGGATTTGGCTGTAATTTTTTTTTTTTGTTGAGAATCTTGATTCTCCAAACATGTATTTTTTTTTTTAATAAAAAAATATTATTAAATTTATTTTTATATTGTAATAAAACTGCCGATAAATCTATACAAAAAGAAAAAAAAAAAAAAATCTTTTGTAGTAATGAACATGGTCCTATATCTTCATGTTTCTATAGTTCTGTAGTAACAACCCCCATACCAAGCAAGGATATTTGTTTTCCTTATGATGAGAAGAGCTGACAGGAAACAACACCATAATGTGCAACTGAGAAGGAAAACATTATCCTCATCTTCTTCTATACAGTTCAAATTGGAAAAGAATCTAATTTATTTGAAAGTCCCATGAAAGAGTCCATCCAAACTGACGGGGACAATACTATAATACTGATACATGTTACATTGAACTCAATGCAGTGTCACAATTTTTTTTTAACACACTTTGCGAGTATTTGCCATCTGGACAATAATGCTAATGACTGAAATTGCTCAGTAGGTCCACACTATTGTGTCATTTTCTACATGCCCGTTAAGAGTATGACACGTAGTAAACAGATTGGTTACATAAATTAAATAAGAGCAAGGTCCCCCCATTTTGTTTCGATGTGGGACCGATTGTTCATTACCACAATGCAGACAATATTGTGTTCATACTTCTTCATCCAAACAATCACAGAATCATGTTTTGGAGATGCATACACGTATACTAGCTAGATGGCCACGGATGTGTCATATAGTCACAGACAAAATAATAGAGAATAAACATGTGAGACACTTGGCCATGTACAAGTACGATATAAATGAGGTGGGATTTTAACCCATTTTACCATCACATATAATACCAAACTTGTTTGTCATATTTTTCCTTTAAATTCTTTAAATTTGGTTTGTAATTTCCATTGGTAATTTTGCAAAGACGACAAATGTTGTCAGTTCAAGCTCATCTATTACTTTCTTTTATTGTCCTCTTGCTAGTATGCATAGTGTTCTTTAAATTACTAATCAGATGGAATGTCGTAGGTTTTAGTTTGCTTGACTAGTAAATAAGAGATAATTTTTGAACTTCGCTTTCACCAACAACTGAAATAATCTCATGATTTGATGATAAAAAGCAATCATCTTGCATGAAGCAAACGTCATAGATGAAAATTAAGTCGTGTCTACAAAAATTAGATGCAGTGTAATAATTTGAGGCCTCTCTCTTTCACTTCAAAGCAATACTCTTTGCCTGGTTTTGGAGGAATAAACAATACACCCCATTTTGCCGGTCAAAGTAAAGGCAATGAATAAATTTTTAACTCACAAGGAATGCAAGAACCATGCAAAGAGTGCAAAGGTTGCTACCTGATGTTTTATAATTTTATTGGACAGGAAATTTTTTTTAATTTATGAAATTTTTTTACAATATATTCAAAGGTTGACTACATTATCGATCAATTGGCACTGCTATATATGCTATTCATACTTAAAAAATTATATGAAAGAATCACACAATCTCATAGGGTTCTATGTTTCACTGGTAACATGTGGCATATTACATTGCATGCGGCTGATCATAGAATTTCAATAAATGAAATGTTATTTATATGAAGCAAGTTGCATTATTTATATATACATGTAACATATATATGTTCCACTTCTTTTTTTATTTGGAATCCTAATACGTACGTCTCTTACCATTTAGATTTTATTTTTTAGGAACTTGGATGCTCGAGAATGTACCCTTTGATTAAGAGTCTCTCAACCAAGTAAAATCCCTATATTGGTTTATTTTTATGGATTTATTAAAAAAAAAATTTATTTTTCTCAAAATATTCTTAAGTTTTTAAATATAATGTTAACTGTATTGCCATAAATTTTTATTATAGGGCTTCCTACAAATTAATAATAGGAAAAATAATATGAGCTGTGAATTAAATCAAATCTCCTAAAATAATAGTTCAATATTTTTGAATAACAAATGCAAGACCAAAAAAATTATTTCAATTTTTCATGAATCATGCCTTGTCATTCATAATTATTTATATATGTTCTTAAAAAAAATTCCAAATAGAAAATCAAAATCAAAGTCAACAATAATTATTAAAGTGACTATAACTATAATGAAAAAATTAAATACATAGCATAAGCACGTTATCAGAAAAAAATTAAATTCATTTAGCCAAATAGTGTTAATTCTGGTACATAATTATCAAACTAGAGCTTTCCGAAGCTATAAGGATGTGCATCTTCTCAATTTTTAAAGAGAATCCGTGTTCCCATAAAAGTGAGATTTGGTAGGAATCTTGAAATCCCTTGAGTTAGTAGCAACTAAGAATGAGAATGGTTGAGAATCATCTGATAACTAAATACTAACGCTTTGTTTTGAGAGTTCATAAATGAATGAAATATATAAATTATAAGAGAATAAAATGGAATGAGTATAAGGAATGAAATTAAATTGAACTAAGCCATCTTGTTGAGATGTTTTAAAAGAGACAAATGAAAATGAATAAAAAGTAAGTGATTTTGTTTGAAAATATCATGAGAATGAATGGAAATTAATAATTTTAGAACAATCTTACCATTATGCTCCCTTTAAAAAAAGAATTAGCAATTTTCCTATGTGGGAGAGAGAAATGAAAGAAATGATACGTAGATATGAAATCAGTAAAAATGAGTATTATGATAATTTTGGTCAAAATTTCATAAAATTCTATTTCATTCATCCCATTACATTAAATTTAGAGAATAAAAAATTGAATTTTTGAGAAAAATATTGGAGGAATGCATGTTCTCTTTATTCTCTTCTATTTTTTTTTTCCTCCTAAAAGAAAAATAAAACAATTTTTTTTTTTTTGCCTTTCTATTTAATTTCCCAATAAGATAAGTTTAACATTCTACTCATTTCCATCCTTTTTTTTCTGTCTCAAATTTAGAAGCCAATTACATCAACATTTTTTTTTTTTGACACTAACTTTATGAACAAGAATAATCTCCCGTTTGATGAGGGTAAATTGGATTTGATTTTAACATCATTGACTTGAAAGTTATGAGTATCATCCGACAAAGGCAAAGACTTTATTAGGCATGACATTGCTAAAATATGACACCACCCTCGAGAAAAGAAATGTAACTAAGATGCCACTAATTTTGATGATTGGTAAGGAGAAGACATATACCAAAAAAAGTGAAGCATTAAAGTAGCACTTTGTGAAACTCAGAATTATAAGACATGGAAGAGAAGCTTTAAGCCTAAAAGAGAAGCTACTAGTAAATAAATAAATAAATAAATAAAAAGGTCATGATATAAAGTAACCATGGTTAAATTATTGTAGACGCCGGAAAGCACGGAAGGCTAACCATGGTTAAGAAACACTGGTTAGCTACTAATAATCGTGGAGGTGGGTAGAAATTGATTATATATCATACAGACTCATAAATCTATATATATGTATATATATATATATATATATATATATATATATGAGACTGTCTAAAATACCAATATGCACATATGTATATGATCCCATGAATCTTTTGTTCATATGTTCAAGTTGGTGATAGAATCTGTCCTAAAAGGCTAAAAGCTATCTTTGTGTAAGTTTACTCTCTTTCAACACTCACTTCTGTTGTAAAAATTTGTTCTTTCTCTTTATTTGTTCACTTTCCTTTTCTGGGTCCTTAAGGAATACATTCTTTTTCTTGGAATCATATGAAAGAAAAATGCTAGATCTTGGTGTCACCTTGTGATGTACTCAAATGGGTGTATCTGGATAAGAAACTTGGTTTGGAGATTGAAATTATGCTGTGTTGTGGCATTTTTTTTTTTTTTTTTCATGTTACATATTGGTTTGATTTTCTAATCTTTGATGTGGGTGTGATCTCTTTTAGTCTGAACTGTGCTAGATCTTGATGTTCAAGAAGCTTTGTCAATTGGGTATATTCCATTTCCATTGAAACCTTTTAGTGTTCTTGACTTCTTATGACTCTTTAGGCTTTAAATTTTTTAATTTTCTTCTTGCATGGTTTAGTTTCTTCAAATCTTTTCCTTTCTTAATTAATAACTGTAATATTTTTGGGTTCTGGGGATATAGCTCTGTTGCTATTTTCACCTAATCTCTCCATGAGAGGCAGCTTACAGGGTTGATGGTGAGGGTCCTTTTTGAACAATCTCATTAACATCTAATGAACCCTTTTTATTTTTTTTTTTTTTGCTTTCTTTCTCCTTTTCGTTTTGTTATATTCTGTTGTGTTTGGTACAGATCAGTTTATATCATTGTATTTTACTGGATATGCACCAATTGACTTGCATATTCATATTTGCTACTGTATTATACGAAGTGCCTGTGTTATCGGTTATTTTTTTCTCATATGGATGTGAATAAGTGGTCTCTTCTGGTGGAATTTTGAGCTCTGGGCTTAATCTATTAGTTCTATTCAATATTTGATTCATTGTTTAACATTTTTTTTAGTTTTTATGTAGTATTCTAATATCCTCTTTACTCATTTCAATTTTCAATATTTGATTCATTGTTTATAATTTTTTCTTGTTTTTATGTAGTATTCTAATATCCTCTTTACTCATTTCAGTTCATGTATCAAGAAGGGAGTGAGTAGATTTCATCCTTGTTTCATTCCTCTCAGGTTGATCAGACTGACAAATCACTCTATTGCCAACCTTCTGCTTCTGTAATTCTACTCGTTTTGTTGTTTTTAATAATCTTTTGTTCAGCCAAGCTGAGTTTGCACCTTGTATTTCTAAAAGTGCATTTATATTTACAATTCTAATAACCCCAAAACTTCAATTTTGATCCAAATGGGTCTCTCAAGCCTCCCAGCCCCATCCGAGGGAGTACTGTGTGTACTTCTGGTAAACACTGCCCTATCCATCTCAATTGTCAAAGGCATAGTCCGAACCATCCTTCATATTGTTGGTATCCATCTCTCATCAGCATCGGCTTCATCCTCATCAACAGATTCGACTCAAAACCCCCCAGAGTCATTCGAATACCGTAATACTTCTGAGAGTTACATTGAGGAGTTCAAGAACCGGACCCCAGCTATTCGGTTTGATACAGCGTGTAGCTGTAAACAGCCAGAACATGAATGCTCGGTTTGCTTGAATCAGTTTGAACCTGAATCAGAGATAAACCAATTGTCTTGTGGCCATCTTTTTCATAAAGTATGCTTGGATAAGTGGCTGGACTATTGGAACATTACATGTCCTCTCTGTAGGACTCCCTTATTGCCTGAGGAAGAAGCAACTTGCCTTTGGTGAGCATATACTAGTTATTTGACTCATGTAAGTCAAGGGAATTCCATGTACAGCATAGTGTACAGTTACTTGCTTATATGCATCGGCTGGTTGTAGTGTTATACGCATGTTATGCAAGGAGTTTTCAGTGTGATATGTTGATGAATCATCTTTGAGACCAAAATCTTAATATTGTACATATTGTTATGTTTCTGATGTTATACTTATATATGCATCAGACTCTGGCTTGAGCGTTTTTGTGGAGATTTTTTTTTTCTTTTGTTGCCATGTTGCTGTATTGGCCAGAGAATTAGGGAGCTCCTGTTACACTTATTTAATATCAAATTTGAACTTTATCCGGCTTAAAACCTCTACCTGATTGAGATGGAATAACAGCTCCCTTTAGTCGAGGCTAATCATCATTATGCAGATTTCAGCATATTTTATCTTCCTTCCTTTAATACAAAGCTGAGACTCATCATACTAGTAGCCAAGGTGTTGTCCCCAACCAAACTTACTAGTGCGCTAGTCATTTAAAATTAAGATGTGAAATAAATAAGGGACTAGGGAGACTGTTTTGGTTCATTTGGGTTACATCCAAGGTCCAGCATATGCTTAAAAAAATCCACTGGCACTCTACTTTGCTAATCCTAAGGTGCTTCAATGGAACATGAAAGAGTAATGTTTTTCTCCACTGCACCGGTGTGGTTATCTTAGTTGTAACGAGTAAGAATACGCTATACTTGTCAGAAATTGTACAATTAAAAAAAAAAAAAAAACTAGTACAGGAGACTTTTAATTGTATGAAGAGTCCAGGTGAAGTGCCTTTTTTTTTCCAAGAAGATTGCACCAAGTTGCCAAGTTTTTATATTCCCATATCTACTTTGTAACTAAGGACAAGCAATGCCAAAAGAGTTCAAACTCATAATAATTGGAAGGATAAGAAAGTTCCCAAAAAAGAAGAATTAAAAGGAAGAGATGGGGAACTAAAAATTTGCCCCATTCAATAGGCCCCAGAAACCAGATAGCTGAATTCTGTGTATGGTGCCAGCTTTGGGTCTGTTTGTTTGGTTAGGTGTTTTGGGAGATTAAAAGAGTTTTTAAAATTTAAAACTCTATTTGACAACCACAACCACTCATATTTTTTTATTTTAAAAAACATTCATTTTAAATCAAAACACAATTTTCCAATAACTTATACAAATACAACTATTTGGAAAAAAATACCTAATTCTCGGTGGTGAGGGTAAAGTTTCAACTAATATTGTCATCTAAATGTGAATTTATCCATACAAAGGTCAAGGAAGTTAGCAACAACAAATAGTACCAAAGTACGAAGGCATGCACAATCAATGCACACAAGATATAGCAAAATATGTAATATAGAATCTGCCAAGAAAAAATATAAAGAAGGCATGCACAATGCACACAAGATTTGCATGGTTCAACACTGAGCCATTGAGCTCCGAACAATCCACTATGATCAACAAATTTTAATGGTCTTCTACTCAAGTTTTATCACACTACTTTTGTTTCCACAACAAACTTGGAGACATGCAAGATTACTTCAAGAAGCTTTATGAAACTAATCACTCTAATGAAATTTTCCAAATAACTTGTTGAAAGAAACCCCAAGCACCATTGAGGCACTTACTTCAATAGATTTCAATTGCTATGTTAAAAGGAGGAAGAAAAACTCACATCCAAACTTTTATTTATCATTTTTGCGTGTTTTCTTAATTGCTTGGACAAAATTAGTTATAATTTAATTTATAACAAAATTTATGATCCTTCTCTATGTCTTTATCTATGTTCATCTTTTTACGTATAGTTTGTATAGAACTAGCTTCTTTGTTGTTTTGCCTTTCCATTCCTTCCATCATTTCTTTGACTTCTCTTTCTCTTATTATACTCTTTTGTCTTTGTATGTCATCTCTTTCTTGTATTATTTCTATAGCACTTCTTTTATCTATAGGATTCTTTCCTTTATCTTCCATTCGTGTTGCTCTCTCTCTTATTAAGCCATCTTTCTTCTCTTGTCTTTCTATGCTATCTTTTCCATCAACTTTTCTGTCAGTTGCTTTTAGTCTTTCATCTATTATTTGCATCTTACTACCACTTTCGTACCAAGTTTCTTTTACACTATTCTTGTCATTATACCAGTTATCTTTCAAAGTTGATCTATGATGGGGTTCAAAGACCCTTTCTTGTTCTAAATTTAAAACTTTAATTCTTCCATAAGGGTCCAAAAAACTATCTTTTCTATTATCTCTATCATTTTTTCTTTCTACTATAGTGGATCTTTCAATAGCTTCTAAAGATTTTAATTTTTTTTATTAATCCTATCTAAGAAACTATTATTGTGTCTATCAGTCTATCTATTGATTTTATTTCCTGTTAATGTACTCCAATTATTTGTATTATTATAATTATAACTATAATTATCTATATCACTGTCAAAATCAGAATCTGTTTCCTAATCTATATTATCATTTAACTGATTATTGTCTATATCTCTTATGCTATAACCTTCATCATAATCTATATCATCATAGTCCATGTTTCTAATTAGTGTGCGCCTAACCTAAGTGTAAACAAGCAAATAGATGATGAACTAATAAACGTATTTATTCTATTTTCAAGCAATTAATAATTGCTGGTGGAACTATTACTAACTACTGGTATCCCTGCTAACGGGACCACCTCCTCGGGAAACTCCATTGCTGGACCACCCAAACAACGTCTATCCATCGGCTAACAAAACGGGCTAACCAATGCGAGACTATGGTTTGCCAACAAGTCTTGAGGCTGACCAACGCTACCAAGGAGTAAGTAGTGGCTAGTAGTAATATGAGTTTCTAGTAACTTCTTAATTGCAAAAAAAAAAATCCAACAATTTAATTTATAAAAGCATTGAAAACTTGGATTAAAAAAAAAAAAAGTTAATAAGCCCTTATGGACTAGGACAAAATTCGATTACAGGAAGACTTTTATTTATGAATTATGATAGACTAATAGTATTTAAAAAGCTAAATGAAAGGGAGGGGGGGGGGGGGAATTAAAACCCCGCTAAATTTAGAAATGATAAAATTTTATTCTGAATATGTATGATTTTTTTTTTAAAGAACCGAACAAAAAGAAAAGCCTATACCATCTCTTCGTAGGTCTTTTTTTCTTTTTATTGTGAATGGGCTAAGCCCAACTAATGAAATAGATGAGCTTTCATATTATTCAATTGCACAGAATACAAATTTTCAAAATTAATCTTTTCGAGGAGTTGACAATTCAATGACAATGCCATCCTTGGGATTTTAACTTCTAAGTTCCTACGAGACTTTTCAACTTATACAATGTCAAAATTTGAAGTCCGTACCAATATTTGTGACAAATTTTGATGCTCAAACAAGGAAGTTCTGGTGGAATCCAAAGAACCCAAGTGGAAAATACTTGGCCTAGAAAGCTTGGGATAATTTGTGCCTACCAAGGAAAGAGAGAGGTCTTTTTTTTTTTCTTTTCTTTTTTTGAGAGGGAAAGAGAGAGGTCTTGGTTACAAGAAAAGTAAAGAGTTCAACAGAACTCTTATTACAAAACTCTCTTGGATGGTTGCTTCCAAGAGAGATAGTCTATGCATGAGGTTGTTGAGGTCAAGAATGTGTACCCTATTTGGAGGGCAATTGAGAAAGCTAAGAAGATAGTAGCTAGGGTGCCTGTTACCTTGGATAGATGACTACATGCCTAGACCAAGAGATGATTCAATCTCATGGGATCCGTTGATGGTGTCAAGCCTATAGACTCATCAACTCATTGCTGGAAACAAGACAAATTGACAGAACAGTTTTATACAGATTACAGACTCTGTGAATGCAATCAAAAGAATCCACATTCCAATACGTCCTAAACCCAATAGGCTGATATGGTTAGAGGAGACTCAAGGGGCAATTTTTTCAGTAAAATTTGCCTAGAGTGAACCAAGAATTTAACACAACCACACAAGTTATTTGACTCATGTAAGTCAAGGGAATTCCATGTACAGCATAGTGTACAGTTACTTGCTTATATGCATCGGCTGGTTGTAGTGTTATACGCATATTATGCAAGGAGTTTTCAGTGTGATATGTTGATGAATCATCTTTGAGACCAAAATCTTAATATTGTACATATTGTGATGTTTTTGATGTTATACTTATATATGCATCAGACTCTAGCTTGAGCGTTTTGTGGAGATTTTGTTTTCTTTTGGTGCCATGTTGCTGTATTGGCCAGCGAATTAGGGAGCTCCTGTTACACTTTTTTAATATAAAGTTTGAACTTTATCCGGCTTAAAACCTCTACCTGATTGAGATGGAATAACAGCTCCCTTTAGTCATGGCTAATCATCATTATGCAGATTTCAGCATATTTTATCTTCCTTTCTTTAATACAAAGCTGAGACTCATCATACTAGTAGCCAAGGTGTTGTCCCCAACCAAACTTACAATTGTACCAAGTTGCCAAGTTTTTTATATTCCCATATCTACTTTGTAACTAAGGACAAGCACTGCCAAAAGAGTTCAAACTCATAATAATTGGAAGCATAAGAAAGTTCCCAAAAAAGAAGAATTAAAAGGAAGAGATGGGGAACTAAAAATTTGCCCCATTCAAATAAGCCCCAGAAACCAGATAGTTGAATTCTGTGTATGGTGCTAGCTTTGGGTCTGTTTGGTTTGGAGTTTTGAGAGATTAAAGAGTATTTTTAAGATTTAAAACTCTGTTTTGCAATTACAACTATTTTTTTTTAACACTCATTTTAAATCAAAAAACAATTTTTCAATAGCTTATACAAATGCACCTATTTGGAAAAAATACCTAATTCTTAGTGGTGAGGGTGAAGTTTCAACTAATATTGTCATCTAATAATGCCAAAAATCGTCAGTAAGTCGTACAGTCCCCACGTGCTCTAGACAGAACTTGCAAAATAAAGAAGAAGGAGACCTTACAGAGAGTATCGGTGTGATACTGGCCAAATGCCCCCCCTGAAGGTTAAGTTAGGGAACTTTTACTGCTCTAGTGTGCTAGAGTTGGGGTAAATTATGTGTACCTTGGTTTGTGAGGGCTTTGGGGTTTGTATAGTAGCGTAGAGCTGACATTCGTTTCTTGGCGGAGAGGGTCTTTCCTTGTAGGAAAGATCCTTATTAATACACGTATTTTGTGGGATCCTTTCCTTGTAGGGATTCCTTTGATTGGGGTTGGTCGTGGGACACAAGTCATTTCCATGCGTAGACATTCGTGGAGATCACGCTAAGCCACGCTGGACCCGTCGGCCCCTTCATCTGCCTGTCACTCGCCTCGTCTGAAGATTTCCCATCAGCTTCATGGAGATGCTCGTTAGATGTCGTGGGGTCGTCGGCCATGTAGCAGTGTTGCTTTGGATCCCCGTCTGCTTATATGAAGGCGACAGGTCCAGAGGGGTTGTTAGCTTCTTTATGTGTCTTTTCTTGAATCTTATAACGAGAATACCCTTATCAGCTGCCCCATACTCCATGACTCCATTGGCTCCAACTGACGGGTCAGGGAGCGCAATCATTAGCTGCATCTTTTTTATTATCATTTTTTGAAAAAATGGGTGTCATTAATTGCTCTTGAGCAGCCTTTATTAAATGCTAGGGACACGTGGTGCTAGTTAGTTGGCCTCGTTTCTGATCAAAAGCGTCGCTTCATTTCTTGTGCTCCTTCGTCCTATAAATAGTTCATCACCTCCTCCCATTTCCTCTTATTTCATCTTTGCAAGCCTTAGAGAGACAGTTGTCGTTCTGTCACCCAAGCCATTGTCACTTTACTGTTGTCAATCTTCAAAGGGACCATCGTTTTCAATCCGTCCGCTTTTTATCGTAAGTTTTCTTCTCGTTTTGATTTATATATTTTGTTTGCAACCCGTCCCCCCTTTTATGTTTTGAGACTTGTCAAGATAGGCTCTTAGAAAAAAAATACCTTTATCGCTTGTAGGTGGATAGATGTCAGATAGGAAAGCGACGAGTGAACTTTCATCATCAGTTCGTGAGGGTGAGGGCTACGATGAGGTCTTTCTGTTAGGGCGCAAGCCTGGGGAAGACTACCCTCGATCCCCAGAAAGGGAGCCGTCCACCCAGTCCTTGAGTAATGAAAATGAGGAAGAGGATGAGGGAGGCATCGAGGGGGATGATTATGACGAGGGAGAAGTGGGTGAAGTGGACGAAGAGGACGGGGAGGGCGAGGAGGACGAGGAGGATGAGGATGGTGAGGATGACGAGGATGACGAGGGAACCCATTCTGAGGGATGGGATCTAGAGGGTCAAGCGGACGGTGGTGCTCGTCCCTTCATTCTTCTTGCAATATGGACCGTCAACGATTTTTACCTGACGATGACTAACAACATATTCAAGAACCTCCATGATCTTTATCAAATTCCCGAAAATGTCCCCATCCGTCTATCTAGGAAGTTCGAACGGTGTTACTCTGGGAAGATCACGGACGTTGGCATGTATGACGCCATGTTTGCGGCGGGGTTGAGACTGCCACTGACAGAACTGCACCATCAGTTAGCCAATTATCTTGGGTTGTCCGTCAGTCAAATAGCTCCTAATGCTTGGAGAATATTTATAGGAGCTGAAGTACTTTGGGGTCGTCTCAGAGGTGGGAACCGCCAGCTTACTCTCGATGAGTTCTTCTATTGCTATAGACCCCAACACATCTCCTCGTCCTAGGGGATCTACCACTTTCTAGCGAGGAAGACGTCGCTCAGGCTAGTGTTGGACATGCCTAATTCAAATAGGAATTGGAAGATTAGGTATTTCTTTGTCCAAGGGACGGACTGGGTGTGCAGATGGGAGGAGTGGGACACCATGCCCCATGGCTTTGACAATACTTGGGGTATTGTAAAGGATTTAGGTCTAGTACCGTCTACATTCTTACCCTTTATTTATTTGCTATGTATTTAATGTCATTTGTTTCTCTCTTTTTTCAGCTAGCGTTCGTCTGCAAATAACCAACAAGCAGGAGGCTTTCATTCGTTGTGTGCTAAAGATCCCCTTCGGTCAAAGGAAGTGGAAAGACCTTGTCACTCTAGACACACTCCACGCCTATTGTGGTGGTCCTGAGCCAATCCCTGTAGCTTGTAAATTGAACGCTTACTCCCGTCGGCGTAAGCTTTTACTTTCTTGCCCACTTCCTTTCGTCCATTTCTACTTATACTAACGTCTGCTCTTCTAACATCCGTCCTTTATCCTTTGCAGAAATGGAAGCAAGGAGGCAGAGGGCTTTGGTAAGGCAGTCAACTGCAGCACGTAAGCAGCAGTAGAAAGAAGGGGCCTCGACGTTGACTTCTAAGGTCATCATTAAAGGGATGTCCAAGCGGAAGAACAAAGGGAAGGATGACCGTTCGCATAAGAAAGGACCGGGCACCCCTATTAGTGACAAGCAACCAAAGCAGCCGTCACCTCCTAAACCCAACCATGGAGTTGGTAAAGGGTTGATGACAGGGAAAGGTCCTATCGCCCAAGGAGCCATCCGCCGTCTGCTTACGCACAAGGAACATGCCGTCGAGATGGTTGAATCAATCATCAAAGAGACGGATCTGGACCCTTGTGCTAAATAGACGACTAAGGACTTAGGGGTGTCGAGCCTCTTCGACCTGTCTAGGGTATATTTCTTTTACATCATGTCCCTTCATGCTTTTTGTTCATTCTTTTACTGACGGTCGTCTTGAGTTTAGGCGTTGATGCGTATGAAGGCGCTTCAGGACAGGTGCGTCGCCCACGAGGGGGTAATCCGTTGGTATGGGAAGCGTCAGGAAATTGAAAATAAGGAGCGGGACCAGTATAAGGAGGTCGTTCATACCCTCAATGAGGAGTTGACGTCCATCACTAAAAAGCTAAAGGAGGAGTCCCGTCTTCAAGAGGAAGCGGAGAAGGTGAAGGTAGGTTTGGTGATGGAGCTGTCAACCTTTCGTGAGGAGACGGAGAAGGCCAAGGCCGACACCATGGCGGAGTTCAAGGCTTCCTAGTCCTTTATTGATGCATGCACCGTCTACTATGGCGACAGATTTGAGGACTGCCTGAAGCAAGTTGGGTTCCGTTTACCTAGACCTTGACTTGTCTAAGATTTCTCTTGACGATCCCATACCGACGACTCTTGGGGGTGGTGATACCGTTCATGGAGAGTCCGACGACTCCATTCATACGGAGGAGCAAGGTCCTAAAGACGTCGGTGTGATTATTGCCCAACTTGCTCCTGAAGGCCCAGTCGCTACTTCAGTCCCGTCTGCTGAAGACCCTTCTGCTCAAGATATCACAAACCCGTCCACCTTGGATGCCCCTCTCACTTAGTTTTAATTTTTAACTTTTTATGTATCTGGTCTCATTTTCAGACAATAGCAAGTGCCCTCTTGTTTTTGGGCTTTACTGTAAACATTTTCCCTTTTTATGGGCTTTTATTTAGTATTTTGTTATTACATTCGTCGCTTTTAGTCTTGTTATTTTGAGTATGCTTCTGCCATGTGTTGGTTTCTAATTTTGAGACATGTGGTTGTCCGTCCACCTTAGGGGTTGGGTATGTTAGAAACCTTGACGCCAAGCACCCGTCGGTGTCCCGAGCCATTTGCTACCTAGTTGGGCCAGGACTTGGTGTAGATTTTTATAGACCAGGTACTTCGTCGGTATTTATGGCCGTCTGTCTACCTTGGTAAAAATATAAACTGTCTTTTGGGTCTCTTGTATCCCTCTACTTTTAAGGATTTGTACCCATCCACTTAAGGACCAGTGTACATGTTAGGGTGCACCCATCCATTTAAGGATGCATCCGTCCATTTGTTGGATGTGGTCGTCCCCTTGAGGACTTAGTGAATTTCAAGGCATCCTTGAGATGAACCCGTCCACTTGGATTTAGTAATTTCAAGACATCCTCGGGATGAACCTATCCACTTAGAGACTTAGTAATTTCCAGTCATCCATTGGGATGAACCCGTCCACTTGGGGACTTAGTAATTTCAAGGCATCCCTTGGGATGAACTCGTCCATTTAAGGACTTAGTAATTTCAAGACATCCCTTGAAATGAATCTGTCCACTTAAGGACTTAGTAATTGATGTAGTTTTGTAGAGACGTATACATACACGTGACATATCTGAATAGCTCCTCTTATTGTGATAAATACGTGCGTAAGCCAAAAATTTGAAAAAAATGAGAAGTTGCCCTTTGGGCTTAAAAGTACTGTAGATAATAATAATAAAAAACTAGAAAGAAATAAACTGGAAATGAGGAGCATCGATTTGTATGCCATTGTCTACTGGTAGTATTTCTTTAGGTGCTTGGTGTTCCATGGATGATGCGACTTCTGTCCGTTAAGTGTCTCCAAATGATAGCTGCATTTCCTTTGCCATGAAGTGATTTTGTAGGGTCCTTCCCAATTAGGTCCTAGCTTTCCCTCGGAGGGATCTCTTGTGGCGCACGTCACCTTCCTCATGACGAGGTTTCCAACTTGGAAGTCTCAGTGTCTAACTCTAGTGTTTTAGTGCTTGGCCATGAGGTTCTAGTATCGTGCTAACCTTTATTCAACTGTCGCTCTGACCTCGTCTACTAGGTCAAGTTGTAGGCATATGGCTTCGTCGTTCCTATTCTCATCGTGGTTCTCCACTCTATAGCTTGTGAGTCCGACCTTAGCTGGGATAACAACTTCGCTCTCATATGCTAGTCGAAAAGGCATCTCTCCCGTAGCTGTTTTGGCTGTCGTCCTGTTAGCCCATAGTACGCTTGGCAACTCTTCTGGCCATATACCCTTTGCCCCCTCGAGTCGAGCCTTGATGATTTTGAGCAAGGATTGGTTTGTGACCTCAACTTGGCCGTTGGCCTGAGGGTGGGCGGGTGAGGAGTAGTGATTCTTAATCCCCAATTGTGAGCAAAAATCCCTGAACGAGTCATTGTCGAACTGCTTTCCGTTATTTGAGACCAAGACTCTAGGGATCTCGTATCTGCAAATGATGTTTCTCCAAATGAAGTTTCGTACATTTTTCTCCGTGATGGTAGCCAGGGCTTTAGCTTTCACCCATTTTTTAAAGTAATCTATGCTAACCACTAGGAACTTCAGTTGTCTTATCGCTATTGGGAATGGGCCCATGATGTCTAACCCTCATTGAGCAAAAGGTCATGGGGCTGTCATCAAAGTGAGCTCTTCTATTGGCTGTCTAATGACGTTGCTGAACTTTTGACACTTGTCGCAGGCTTTGACATAGGCTTGGGCATCCTTCTGCATAGTAAGCCAATAGTATCCTGCCCGAATTAGCTTGTGCACTAGTGACCGTGACCCTGAATGGTTCTTGTAGATCCCTTCGTGGACTTCTTTCATGGCATAATTTGCTTCTTCGGGGCTTTAGCATTTTAGGTACGAGACAGAGAAGCCTCTTTTATACAAAACATCCTTTATCAGGACGAATCGTATTGCTTGAACCTTCAGCTTTCTTGCGGCCTCCTTACCGTCAAGTAGTGTACCATCTTTTAAGTAAGAAACTATCGAGATCTAGTCCTGCCACTAAAGCCTTGTACTCCGCTTTATTGTTGGTTGTAGGGAAGTCGAGATGAACCATGCACTCGATCTCGTCCCTTTCTAGAGAGTGAAGTACTATACTTGCTCCGCTAGCCTGTCTGTTAGACGATCTGCCCGTGTGGATACTCCATTGAGGATGCTCTTCTGCCCTCTGGACTTCTGCATTGGTGAATTCCGCAATGAAGTCAACGACCGCCTGTCCCTTCATTGCAATACGTGAGTGGTATTGCACGTCAAATTCGCTTAACTCAATTGCCCATAGCCCCATTCATCCAGCGGCTACATGATTACTCATTGCTTTCCGTAAAGGCTTATCTGTCAGAACGACCACAGTGTGGGCCTAGAAATATGGCTTGAGCTTACAAGTTGCAGTCACTAAAGCGAAGGCTAGCTTCTCCATCGGAGGGTACCTCTCCTCTGTGCCTCGGAATGCTCGGCTAGTGTAGTATACAGGTTTCTGCACCATATCTTCTTCTATGACTAAGGCTACACTGACGGCAGCCGAGGAGATGGCCAGATAGATAAATAGCCCTTCGCCTGGTTTGGAGGGACTTAGCAACGGTAAGGGAGGAGAGGTATGCTTTTAGGTCCTCGAATGCTTGTTGACATTCGACTGTTCACTCGAAGGACTTCTTCAGCATTCGAAAGAAAGGTAGACACTTGTCCGTTGCCCTTGACACAAACCTGTTCAGCGCAGCTACCTTGCCATTGAGGCTTTGTACTTCTTTCGTGTTCCTTGGTGGCGCCATCTCCATTATGGCTCGAATCTTGTCCGAGTTGATTTCAATACCTCTCTGAGACACCATGAACCCTAGGAATTTTTCAACCGTCACCCAAATGCGCATTTACTCGAATGGAGCTTCATGTTGTAAGAGCGGAAGGTATCAAAGGTCTCCTAGAGGTCGTCCAGATAGTCGTCTTCCCTTCGAATTTTCACTAGCATGTCATCCATGTAAACTTGGACATTTCTTCCAATTTGATGTGCAAACATTTTGTTCATGAGCCTCTGATACATTGCATTTGCATTCTTGAGACCGAACGACATCACTTTGTAGCAGAAGAGGCCTTGGTTAGTGACAAATGAAGTTTTTCCCTGATCAGCTTCATCCAATTTGATCTGGTTGTAACTAGAAAACGCATTCATGAAGCTCAATAACTGGTGTCTTACTGTCGAGTCTACTGGGACGTCAACCCGCAGGAGGGGGTAGCTATCTTTGGGGCATGCCTTGTTTAAGTCCGTGAAGTCTACACACATCCTCCATTTTCCATTGCCTTTCTTGACCATCACTACATTGGCCAGCCAGTCGGGATAGTATACCTCCCTGATGAATTCTGCATCTTGCAATGTGCAGACTTCTTCTGCTATAGCCTTGTCTCGCTCTTCGGCGAATACTCACTTCTTTTGACGGATAGGGGAAAAAGAGGGTGATACATTCAACCTGTGCACCATGACTGAAGGGTCGATCCCGAGCATGTCTTCGTGGCTCCAAGCAAAGATATCTTGGTTTTCTCTTAGGAATATCGTGAGCGCTTGACGGACTGGTGGATTAGCGAAAGTGCCAATCCTAGTCGTTTGCTCAAGCCTGGAGTTATCGAGAAGTATCTCCTTTAACCCTTCAACGGGCTCTGCAATCGTCTACTGTTCTTTTATGCTTATGGTTTATAAGTGGTCGTCCATCTCCAACATCGCTATGTAGCACTTGCGTGCTGCCACTTGGTCCCCACGCACCTCTCCTACTTCGTACTCGGTGGGGAATTTGATCACCAGGTGATAGGTTGAAGTCACGGCCTTCCATGAGTTAAGGGTAGGCCGGCCTAGTATGGCATTGTAAGCAGCTGAGCAGTTGACGACAAGGAATGTAACATCCTTAATAATTTGCTGAGGGTAGTCACTGACCGTCACGGGTAATGTGACCGCATCGAGAGGGTATACTGTCGTTCCTCTGAACCCAATGAGCGGGGAATTGGTCAGTACGAGCCGCTCTTTCTCGATCTTCATCTACTGGAATGTCGGGTAGTAGAGGATATCAATAGAGCTTCCATTATCAATTAGGACCTGGTGAGTGTTGTAATCCCCTACCCACATGCTAACGAGTGCATAGTCGTGTGGGTGGTGGAGACGTCGAGCATCTTCCTCCGAGAATCCAATTATGGGGTTGTCGACCCATGCCATCTTTGGGACGAAACCCGTCAGCTGGACGTTCTGAACCATCCTAAGGTAAGTCTTACGTGCCTTCTTAGATGAACTAGAAGCTGTGGTGCCCCCTACAATCATTCTTATATCCCTTAGGGGTGGCCTAGCGTGTTCGTTATCCCTTCTAGCAGCTTACTCCTGTGGTGGGTCTACCCTTTCTTTGTTGACGAATCGCTGTAATTTCCCTTGTCTGATAAGGGTTTCAATCTGCTACTTCAAGTCATAGCATTCAGACGTATTGTGCCTGTGATTTCGATGAAAATGGCAATAATTGTCTTTAGACCTCTTACTGGGATCTCCCTTCAACTTGCCAAGCCATGTCAAGGCTGTATCATCCTTGATCTGCATCAGGACCTGATTGATCGGGGCAGTCAGTGTGGTGAAGTTTGTGAACCTTCCAGCAGGGGGTTTGGAGCGCTTATCCTCCCGTCGGTCTCCGATTTTGGTCATTTTCCATCCCCTCTCCTGTCGCGCATCTTCTTACCTTTCCCTTTTCTTAGGTTTCTCCTCTCGAGCTAGCAACGCGTCTTTTGCGTTCATGTACTTAGCAGCTTGATAAAACACATCTGACATGGTCTTTGGGTCGTTTTTGTATAAGGAGAACAAAAACTTCCCCTTCCGTAATCCATTGGTGAACGCAGCAACAAGTATCTTGTCATCAGCTTCGTTTATTGAAAGGGCTTCCTTGTTGAAGCGGGTTATGTAAGACCTCAGCATCTCATCCTCCCGTTGATGCTCATCAGACACGTAATGGACTTCTTATACCTATGCCCCCTGATAAAGTGCGATGCAAACTGTGCGCTTAGCTCCTTAAAGGTATTGATGGAATTGGGTGTCAGTTTGTTAAACCATACCCTTGTGGGACCTTTCCGCATTATTGGGAAAGCTTGGCACATGATCTCGTCCGTAACACCTTGCAAGTGCATGAGGGTTTTGAATGACTCTAGGTGATCTAGAGGATGCTTAGATCCGTAATGGGCTTTTATCTGCAACATATGAAACTTTGGCGGAAGGGAGAACAAAGTGACGGGTGCAGTAAAGGGTGAGTCTGTCTGATGGACCAACTCGTCGAGGTCGTTTGACACCCGTCCCTTGAGGGCGTTCATCATGAAGTCCATCCGCTCCTTCATCATTTACATCTCTGCAGCCATGCATGATGGTGCCGTATCTACGACAGATGGATTGCTGGTGTCTTATCGCTCTTGTCTGCTTGGGGTGTTGTTGCCTTCGGGTCCTTCTTGGTCTTTTCTTTCGGCACTGGTACCTTCTTGCTTGTCCTTATGATTGTTGGGTCCCGCGTTCCTTTGGCGCAGTTGTTCCTCCAGGTCGTGGTTTTACTTGGTGAGGCATTTCACGGCCGAGGCGAGAGTCTGTACCTGTCTTTCAAGGGCAGTAGTATGTTGTTCGTCTCCTTGGTTGTTGGTGGTAGCAATCGAGCGAGTGAGTACCATACAACTCTTTGTCCTGGAAGTGGTAGTACGACTTCTACTACAATGAAGTTATTGTTTTTTCCTATAGACGGCGCCAACTAATAATGCCAAAAATTGTCAGTAAGTCACACAGTACTCATGTGCTCTAGACAGAACCTATAAAACAAAGAAGAATAAGACCTTACAGAGAGTACCGGTGTGGTACCGGCCAAATACCCTTGAAGGTTAAGTTAGAGAACTTTTACCACTCTAGAGTGCCAGAGTTTGGGTAAATTATGCATACCTTGGTTTGTGAAGGCTTTGGGGTTTTTATAGTAGGGTAGAGCTGATATTCGTTTCTTGATAGAAAGGGTCTTTCCTTGTCGGGAAGATCCTCATTAATACACGTATTTTGTGAGATCCTTTCCTTGTAGGGATTCCTTTGATTGGGGTTGGTCATGGGACACAAGTCATTTCCATGCGTAGACATTCGTGGAGATCACGTTAAGCCACGCTAGACCCGTCGGCCCCTTCATGCGCCGGTCGCTCGCCTCATCCGAAGATTTCCCGTCAGCTTCATGGAGATGCTTGTCAGATGTCATGGGGCCATCGGCCATGTGGTAGCATTGCTTTGGATCCTCGTTTGCTTATATGAAGGCGACGGGTCCAGAGGGGCTGTTGGCTTCATTATGTGTTTTTTCTTGAATCTTATAACGAGAATACCCTTATTATCATCTAAATGTGAATTTATCCATACAAAGGTCAAGGAAGTTAGCAACAACAAATAGTAAAATACGAAGGCATGCACAATCAATGTACACAAGATATAGCAAAATATGTAATATAGAATCTGCAAGACAAAATATATAGAAGGCATGCACAATGCACACAAGATTTGCATGGTTCAACACTGAGCCATTGAGCTCCGAACAATCCATATGATCAACAAATTTTAACGGTCTTCTACTCAAGTTTTATCACACTCTTTTGTTTCCACAACAAACTTGGAGACATGCAAGATTACTTCAAGAAGCTTTATGAAACCCATTCACTGTAATGAAATATTCCAAATAACTTGTTGAAAGAAACCCCAAACACCATTGAGACGCTTACTTCAATTGATTTCAATTGCCATGGTAAAAGGAGAAAGAAAAACTCACATCCAAACTTTTATTTATGATCTTTGTGTGTTTTCTTAATTGCTTGGACAAAATTAGTTACAATTTAATTTATAAAGAAAATTATAATCCAACAACTTATTTCAAAAAGCCTTAAAAACTTGCATTGAAAAATAAGTTAATAAGCCCTTATGGGCTTGGACAAAAAGAAAAGCCTATACCATCTCTTCGTAGGTCTTTTTTTCTTTTTATTGTGAATGGGCTAAGCCCAACTAACGAAATAGATGGGCTTTTATATTATTCAATTGCACATAATATAAATCTTCAAAATTAATCTTTTCAAGGAGTTCATGACAATTGAAATAATGCCATCCATGGGATTTAAGTTCCTACGAGACATTTCAACTTATACAATGTCAAAATTTGAAGTCCTTACCAATATTTGTGACAAACTTTGATGCTCAAACAAGGAAGTCCTGGTGGAATCCAAAGAACCCAAGTGGGAAATACTTGGCCTAGAAAGCTTGGGATAATTTGTGCCTACCAAGGAAAGAGAGAGGTCTTAATTTTAAGAAAAGTAAAGAGTTCAATAGAACTCTTATTACAAAACTCTCTTGGATGGTTGCTTCCAAGAGAGATAGTCTATGCATGAGGTTGCTGAGGTCAATAATGTGTCCCCTATTTGGAGGGCAATTGAGAAAGCTAAGAAGATAGTAGCTAAGGGTGCCTGTTACCTTGGGTAGATGACTACATGCCTAGACCAAGAGATGATTCAATCTCATTGGATCCGTTGATGGTGTCAAGCCTATAGACTCATCAACTCATTGTTGGAAACAAGACAAATTGACAGAACAGTTTTATACAGATTACAGACTCTGTGAATGTAATCAAAAGAATCCACATTCCAATATGTCCTAAGCCCAATAGGCTGATATGGTTAGGAGACTCAAGGGGCAATTTTTTCAGTAAAATTTGCCTAGAGTGAACCAAGAATTTAACACAACCACACAAGCTTTGCCTTGGAATCAAATTTAGAAGATTAAAACCCATGAAAGGTTCAAAATGCTACTCAACAGGAAAGGTGCCAACACATTGCCAACAATAGAGAACTTTTTTGAGCCTAACAATGGAGAACTTTTTGTTTTTTTTTTTAAGAAACCAGACCAAAGGCCTGGGACTTTATTCAAGAAACAGCCAGTACAGATTAATGGACATCCCTTAACACAAGTGGGACAATGTCTGTGGGAATATCCTCTAACCAAACCTGCATACCTAAAGCTGTGCTCGCTTTCTTAGCTAGCGCATCAGCTACTGAGTTGCAAGTGCGAGGCACATGCTGAAATTCTACCATTTGAAAGCTCAAAACCAGTACACGAATATCATCTAGAACAGCACCATAGGTGGCCAAATCCCCAGATTCTGTGGTAAGTGCATTGATGATCACCAATGAATCACCTTCAAAAACAACCCAAGTCAAGCCAATTTCAACTGCAAATTGTACAGCTCTACGACAGGCTAGGGCCTTCACATCTGCTACGGATTGAGGTAGGGGAATGGACATTGACAGAGCTCCTATTGCTTCCCCAGCACAGTCACGAGCCATCACTCCTATGCCTGCTGTATTGGATGACCTGAATATTGCCGCATCAAAATTAACCTTATAGCTGTCATAATCAGGGGGACGCCAATGCTGCAAAACACTTGGACCTGTGGGTGCTGATTCCTCATCCTCATTCTGAGCTACACGATATTCCTGAAGAATATTGCTTGCTATACTGCATAACTTGTGGAGTGGATGAACAGGCTTCCCAAATTTGCTAGCATTTCATCTATTCCATAGGAGCCAGGCGATGATTGAGAAAATCTCCATTCTAAAGTCATCCCGAAACTGCATAAATTTGGAGAAGAGGTCGCTGAATGGCACTGTTTGAGGTGAAACATCATGGTAAAACCAGTCCATTGATCTCCAAACACATGATATTTCTTTGCAGAGCCAAAGGGCATGAAGAGGGTCCTCAGGTTGTTCTTTGCAGCCTTCGCATGTTGCTGATGTGGCAATGTGGCGTCGCTGAAGATTCGCCATGGTTGGTAAGGCATTTTGACATGCTTTCCAAATGAAATGCTTGATTTTATTTGGAGTGCGAAGCTGCCAAATGCTTTTCCAAAATCTCCTCTGAGACTCCGGATTTGAGGTACCTGCATTAGGAGCTGAATCACAAGCAATAAGCAACTTATATGCGCTACTAGTAGTGAACATACCAGATGGAGTAAGCGCCCAAGCGATTTTGTCAGGGGGAAGCCTTTCACTTAGTGGAATGCCTATGATAACAGAGACTTCATGAGGCAGAAACAACTGTTGCACCAAATTCGCTTTCCACACTGCACTATCATGATCAATGAGTTCACTAACCTTAGCGCCAGGTGCCAGCTGAAGGATCGGAGATGTAACGGACCTGCTTGACTGTGCAGGCAGCCATTTATCCATTTTTATACGCACTGATTCCCCATTTCCAATACACCGCACCATCGCTTCCGGATCACATCTCTCGCACTAAGAATGCTTTTCCACGCATAAGACCCAACACTTGAGTCTTTAGCCTCTAAAATAGAGCAATCCAGGAAAAATCTAGCCTTAAACACACGATGACATAAGGACCCTGGATTATTGATCATACGCCAAACTTGCTTAACTAATAGTGCATCGTTAAACTTCTCAGTTTCCTTGAACCCCAAACCACCTACTTCTTTGGCCTCACATAATTTCTCCCACTTCACCCAATGAACCTTCCTATTGTCCCCACTATATCCCCACCAGAATTTGCGTACTAAAACCTCCAATTCTTTTATAAGGCCCTTCGGAAGCTTGAAGCAACTTATTGTATACATCGGAATGGCTTGGATGACCGTTTTAATTAAGACTTCCCTCTCGGCTTGGGATAAAAGTTTTTCCTTCCATCCTTAGAGTTTTTTCCAAACCCTTTCCTTCAAGTAAACAAAGCTTTGCTTCTTAGCTCGACCCACAAGAGCCGGAAGACCCAAGTACCTTTCATATTGTCTGATAGTTGGCACACCCAATAACTGTTGGATCTGAACCGGAGTATCATGAAGGGTATTGGAGCTAAAGAAGATATTTGTCTTGTCATGATTAATTTTTTGAAGGGTATCATGGAGAACTTGAAGCAAAGGATTGGAGTGACATATACAGGATGCTACTTATACGATGCTCCTACAGAATCATGTTTTTTTTTTTTTTTTTGGCCTAGTAGCAAGAGCCATTTGGATGGGAAGTAGTTTTGAAATCAGGTCAGACAATATCCAACCCTAAAGATATAGTAAGATTTGTCTTAAATCTTCCAATCAATCTAATATCTATGTATATAAAAGCAGAGATCTCATATAAGAGAGTATAAGGGTATGTCATGTGACATATTTCTCGAAATTATCTTTATTTAGGATTCTATTTCAACAAATTTTACATTTATATCAAAATATTAGTTCATTGAATTAAACAATAGAGTAAATGCATATATTAATTATCTATAGTTATGCATTAATTATTTATATCAAATGAATTTAAATGATTATTTTTATAAAATCTATATAAGAAATAATTTTTAGTTGGAATAATAATAATAATAATAATAATTTTAGAATATGACATTCTTCTTCATGTTTAGTTGCTTTGACAACAATTGACACAAAAGCCATAAAAAAATTAAATATTTGTGAATTCATATATATATGTGTGTGTGTGGAACTAAAATTGTAGTATTTATTCTATGTAATTAGAATAATTAGATATGTTTATTTTGTTATATTAATTATTCTAAGCATAATGAAATTTTAATATTATTTTTTTAAAGATTTATATAAAGAACAATTGAATTTTTTTTTATGTGAAAAACAATTGAAGAATATTTCCAATTTTTTTTTTTTGAAAGGAATATTTCCATTTTTTAGTATACATGAAACATGCCTATCTATATTAGCCACTATATCATGCAATTTTCAATTTATAAACACACACACACACACACACACATATATATAGTATGATCAAATCACTATATACTATTCATAATGTCTTTCTATTGTATCTATAAAATAACTAAAGATTAGTATTTCTTACAAGGAAATTTGATGATTTTTTTTTTTTTTTATATACATCAATAGTTGAGGTGGAGGATTTGAAGCCTAGATGTTTCTATTGAAAACACTATGAGGTGTCAACCAGTTAAACTACAAGATTCTTATCAAAACTTATTGAAATATTGAAGAAAACTAATAATAAGTTGCACCGCACATCATGCGGGAACTCAACTAGTTTAGTTAATAGGGCATTCTCAGTAGTCAAAGGAAGATTATCAACAGTGTAGCTTGCTTATGGCTTTAATCCTTGAGGCGATTTGGGACCCCAGGAACTTTGTTACTCATCAGAAGGAAGAGATAAATATTCAAGTTATCATCAACAACAAGGCAAGAGAATGTATACTAGCTATAGATTTAGCACAATCTCAAACTCCACATACTAGAAAGGAAATCCAATGAAAACTTCCCCTAACAGAAGTAGCAAAGCTGATAGTTGACATGACTATCACAGATAAATTCACAACATTGGCTGTTGTGATTTGAGATGAAAAATGTGAGGTTATATTTGCTTGGGCTAGGCAGCATGTTCCTTTTAACCCAGTACATGCAGAAGCTACAACCATACTTTGGGCCTTACAGTTACCACAAGTTGAGGAATTTCACAAGGTCATCATCGAAAGAGATGCTAAAACCTATTTTGATGTTTTAAAGTCTAGCTTTGTCTAATGTAGAGTGGTTTATATCTAGACCGTTGAGCAATTTTTTAGAGATTAGTAGTAGATTTGTTTCAAATTTATTAAGATGTAAATGGGTTTTTTCTAAGATTTAAGATTAACAAATTTTTACTTTTGTTGTTGAGCTCATTATTATTTTTTTTTCCAAATTTTATATCAAATTGGTTTGTAATTGGGTATTTATTTATTTGTGTTTAGAAAGACTAAGATATTGTCAACAGAATCATATTGAAACTTATTTCAGCAGAGTTTAAAAAAAAATCTAGGCTCAGGTGTTCACATTTTTATTTTAGGGGGTCAAAACCAAAAAAGAGTAAAACATATTTTATATATATATATATATATATATATATATATATTGGGTTTCAGTACTTGGGGTTCATTTGAACCCCTGGGCTCTTAGCGGAGTTGCCCCTGATCCCCTCGCCCCTTGGCTCTGTCCCAGAACACGTGGATCCTACATAATTCCAATTTATCTCGTCAATGGGTTTTGCACTTACTTTTTTGGGTCTATACAATTACACTTGCGAAAAACATTCTCAATTCAATTGTTGCTCATTTTTATACTTGAAAAGTAGAGATAATTTGCAATAAACTAAGTTTCTTGTTTAAATAGAAAGCATAATACACCTATAATTTCTTTTTTCTTTTTGTAACTTTTTTTTCATGAAGTTAAACCCACTTGATCTCGGTTCCCTATTCCTCATTTTCAATTCCTATGTGAATATCTCACTGCTTAATTTTGCTTCCAATGTTCCTTAGTTTAAAATTATGTATATATTTTAATTATTGAATTGAGGCTTCCTTTTAACTCTGAATTCAGTTTTTCAATTATCTAATATATTTATATGACAAATACAAATTTTGAATTTTTTTTGAATTATTATTTTATTTATAATTAACAAACATAGCATTGTGGGGAAATTATTTAGACAAATAGTCTCTCTTTAAAAATCGTATTTTGGAAATACAATTTTAAGCATTGAAACTTTAAATTTTAGACTGAAATCGTATTTGTGTTTGTGTTTACACTTAATTTGTGTTTTCAAAATACAATTCCAATGTAAGATACGATATAACTAAAATTGGATTTTAGAAACCCATTTCAATACAAAGTTTGAAATTTCAATGCTTAAAATTAAAAGAGGGACTATTCTCCCAAATTATTTCGCCATAACTCCATTTTTAATACTCTAGTTAATAATAAAATAACATTATTTATAATAAAAAATAATAATAAAAACCCTGCCTTAAAAAATTTTGAAAAAAAAAAAAAAAGGTGCATGTGTAAAGTGTAAACTACTAAACTCTAGTACTCAACCCAAGACAAGTGCCAGTGGCATACAAGGCGCCAAGCCGATATCCTCCTATCATCTATCTCTATCCCTTTCCTTCTCCCCTTTCCCAGGTTCAAGCTCACCTCTCCTCAGCACTCCACTACTACTCACCCCTTAAATGACGAAACTATCCTTGAAGCCACTCCTAATTTACGAAACAAAGACCTCAACCTGCTCTCATGGCTGAAGTTGAAGCTCATGTTGGGTCCTTCAGGTTCAGCAGCAGCAGCAGCTTCATGGACCTTCATCACCTCCGTAGACCCTTCTCTTCTTCTTCTTCTTCTTCTTCTTCTTCCTCCTCCTGGCTTCTCCGCTCTCACACCTCTTTGTCTCCGTATGTGAAATGAATATGTGCTTTCTTCAGTTTTGCTTATTGGCAATGCTTTTAACTTGGTCTCAATTCAATTGGGTTTCGATTACTACGCACTCTATGTGTCTGAATGTATGATTTTTCTTATTGGAAATGGTTTTACTTAGTCTTAATTCAAATGGGTTTCGATTACTGTGCACTCTATGTGTTTGAATGTATGATTTTTCTAGAATTTTGCTAATTGGCAAATGCTTTTACTTAGTCTCAATTCAATTGGGTTTTGATTACTTTGCACTCTATGTATCTGAATGTATGGCCGTTCTTGAATTTTGCTTGTTGGAAATGCTTTTACTTAGTCTTAATTCAAATGGGTTTTGATTACTATGCACTCTATGTATCTGAATGTATGACCTTTCTTGAACCTTTCTTATTGGCAATGCTTATACTTAGTCTTAATTCAAATGGGTTTTGATTTTACTGCACAATCATTCACTCAGAGACACATAGAGTTCAGTACTAGTTTCACTGTTATGTCAGAGTTTGTATGTAGTATGACCCACCAATCTCTCTTTCTTTTGCTTTAAACCCCAAATTATGCAAATGGGTGTACTCTAGAATAATTTTCAAAAGCTTTGAATTTTTATTTTTTTTGAATGAATGAATGATTTTCCCCCATTTTATTTTGGTCCTTCTGTTGTGTTGCACTGTCAAATCAAACTTCTTTGCTGCTGGGTAGGCTTTAAGACTGTAATTTGATTAATTCTGCAGGATATGTTTTGTTTTGTACGATTCACTTATGTTGAAAGATTTCCAATCTATTTAGAAGCCAAGCATTTTTGCCATGTGCCCCATTATTGCATGTTAAATATAAGCAATTAAGTCTCTGGATTCCCACATTGTCTCACCAAATTTATATCATTTACCTTTTTGGAAATCCTCTACTACACACCCCCTCCCCCGAAGAAAAAAAATTGTAATTGTAAATTGGTACTTTGAAATGCATGAAATAATTATTTATTATCCAGTAGACATTAATCAACTAAATATATAACACTCTACTATGAATTCAAGTTTGCCCAGTTGATTTCTGAAAGTATCTGATATTTATTCATACACAGCACAAACAACTAAACAAGTGACAGACTTCACTTGGATATGTTGTCTATGGTAATTCAGAATTCTTGTGTCATGTCAGAAAGCTTACTAATTACTGTTTTCTTGCAATTCAAGCATGTAATGAAATTCAATTATTATTTGTATTCATATCAGCTTAGGAGTCAAGACTGACTACTACTTATCAAAAAAAAGAAAAAAAAAAGAGTCAAGACTGACTACTGGGCTCAGATCTCTCTGTCTTTTGCATAATGACTCATACATCTCTAGTTTTCTTACAGGTATATATGCCACCACATACCCTTTGGAAATATGTTCAGATTCACACTATGTATAGGGAATTTTAATTCTTTCAGAAGATCCCCAATAATGGCTATAAAGAAAGGTAAATTAACGTTACCATTCTGAACTTCTTGTACGTGGGACTTTGAATACTTGGGCAATATTTGGGTGTGATTGTTGGTTGCCAGTCTGATATGGTAGAGATCATCGCTTCAGTGCTTCGGTATCTTGTGTTTTTTTAGATACTTACTTCAGTCTTAGCTGTCTCATTATATTGATTATATTGTTTCAAACAGGTATGATTGTGATTATATGTCTTTCCTGTATGAATTAAGTTTTACTTATGTAAATCTCCTGTGCATTTTTCTTGCTGCTACCAATTAACAGTAGTATTCTTTATTTTTTTGATAGGTTTACAGTAGTATTCTTTATTGGCTGGCTTTTCAATGAAGGACTTTTATCTGAAAGTAATGCCAACTTAATATTATTGTTTCTTCTACTTACTGACTCAGACATGGTTGTCTACAATCAGACATTTCTAGGAATGTGTGGTGAACATAAAATTATATACTTTGGCCAAGAAACTTAATCTGTTTCCCACTTTAGTTGGGACCTGTCAAAGGTCTTATTATCTGAATATAATAGTATTTTCGTATTGGTCCATCATTAGTTGGTCATGTGATTTTGAATTTTGGTTTAACCATTACAAGAGAAATCCTTTCTCTGTCTTTTCTCTTACTTGATTCTAAAGTATGAATAAAATTTTCTTCATGGGTATTAATGTTTTGCATCATCCTTTCAGGAAATTCTTTCCTATAGTAGTGAATAACTGATGGATCTAACACATTCTGATTTTGTCAGGAAAATTAAACCATACTTTGAAAGAATCATGCAATGTTGTCTGGACTATAGAAGCTGATTTGAGGGCTGGTCAGCTTCTGTACATAGCTGGGGATCCTGTTGTATTTGGCTGCTGGGAACCAGAGATGGCTATGCTAATGTCTCCAACTGAACATGCAAACTTATGGAAGGCTGAAGTCCAGGTAATTTCACTGACCTGTGATGAGTGTAGCAATTTATGTTGACAAAATTTGTAATAATATAATGCGATGTCAAGTGCTGTATAATATTTGCCTTCTGTGGTCAATTCCATCTGTTGTGACACCTGTTGATTCAACCAGTTTTACATACATTAAAGTAATTACGTCTACCTAGCCAGAACTTAGAAGAAGCCTGTCAATCTGTTAGGTTATAACATTTTTACTAATCTGATATTTATTGGAGACTTTCTATCGGATTTTGTATGCTCTTGTCTTTTCATCTCGCCCTTTTTTTCCTGATATAGGTAAAAATTTTATGTGTTTCCCCATGAATGGTGTAATCCACCAGTTGTTTTCTTTTGGTTTCTAAAGAGAATTGACTTAGAAGGATCTTTCTTATTTTGAAAAATAATTTTTTGAACATGGAATATTACTCTTCACATGAAACCAATGGGAGACGCTTCAATTACTTTACTGGCTTCCAGTTATATAATTGTATTTGCTGTACATTCCCCCTAGTCACCCTTTTGTGCTTGGCAGTTGGATTGCGGTGTAAATTTCAAGTATAATTACTTTATAAAGGGAGAAACACAGCCTTTTTGTGACATCATTTGGAGACCTGGTCCTGATTTTTCTCTCTCAGTACCTCAACCTCTTGAACGAGATAAAAACATTGTAGTGAGGGACTTATGGATGAGGTATGATACCAAAAGGCATCCAACTCAAGTATGGGATTCATGGATAGAGGAGACATATCTTCCCATAAAACCTTTAATATCAGCTCCAGCCAGAGGTAATTTATCCATGTGCTTAGACTTGTATATACAACTTCTTCCCTTAAAATGTTTCTGAACACTCAAATGCTTCCAGTGGTTTGACAGATGAATATGAGATAGTGAAATGCCTTGAAAGTGACTCAACAGAGTCAAAGCCATTCTTCAATGATCTCACAAACAAGGATATATCGTACTATAAAAGTGAGGATACCATGAGTGTCACAGCTGATAGCTCAAGTTTTGATAAAATTTTCACTGAAAGGGATCAGCCTGTTGAGGAACCCTGGTTACTCCCATCACCTCTCCTTTTTCCTGTGTCTGAGGATAAAATGCAGTCTGATGCATCCAAAAGTATTGACACTGTAAAAGATGATGTGACCAAGATGGAAGATACAAGAAATTTGTTGCCTGAAGAAGAGAGTAATCTTGTTTCGAAGGAACCCATTTCTACTGTTATTCTGATTAACTCTTCAATATGCACCATGCAAAGGATTGCTGTACTGGAAGATGGGAAATTGGTTGAGTTATTACTGGAACCAGTTAAAACTAATGTGCAGTGTGATAGCGTGTATCTAGGAGTGGTCACAAAACTTGTTCCCCATATGGGAGGTGCTTTTGTTAATATTGGAAATTCTCGACCCTCTCTTATGGACATCAAGCAAAACAGGGAACCATTTATATTCCCTCCATTTCGCCAAAGGACAAAGAAACAAGAAGTCAATGGTTCTGTTAATGGAACCCTTGAGGAGCACCCGGCTGCTCATGATATTGTAGTCAATGGTGATAGTACAGAAGTCAACTCTCAGGATGATTTTGTACAATCGATGCACAATGACTATGAGGAACATGAAGTTGAGGATGATTTTGATGTTTCAGAAGTTCTTAAGGACAATGTAAATGGTAGTATAGTCGATTATGATGAAGTGGAAGCTGATTATGAGGACTACTTGGATCAAAGTGAACATCATATAGAAAGTGAAACCATCAATGGTTCCCTTGCTGCTGACATAAATGGTTCAAATGATTCGCAAATTTCTCATCTCCAACATATGAAGGATTCTAGGCATACTTTCACTAACGAAAAGAAGTGGGCCCAGGTTCGGAAAGGCACCAAAATTGTTGTACAAGTTGTCAAAGAGGGATTGGGTACAAAAGGTCCCACACTAACCGCTTATCCAAAATTAAGAAGCAGATTCTGGGTATGATATTCTCTGGTTCTTTATCTTTGTGATATATTCAGCCATTGGTTTATTTTTTCTCTGAATGAACTCTCCTGGCTTGCAGATACTGATAACTCGTTGCAATAGAATTGGAGTTTCAAAAAAAATTTCTGGTGTTGAGCGTACACGCTTAAAAGTCATAGCAAAAACTTTGCAGCCTCAGGGTTTTGGTCTAACTGTAAGGACTGTTGCTGCTGGTCGGTCTTTAGAGGAATTGCACAGGGACTTGGATGGTTTGCTTTCAACTTGGAAAAATATAATGGAACATGCAAAATCTGCAGCCCTTGCTGCAGACGAAGGTGTTGAAGGGGCCATTCCCATTATTCTCCATACGGCAATGGGTCAAACACTCTCAGTTGTCCAGGATTATTTTAACAATCAGGTGAATTCCTCTCTGTATCTAACTTCCAATTCTTCCCTTATGTATTTTATTTTAATTGCTTTATGTTAACTCAACAATCTCACAATCTCGTTCCCTTATTGTATTCTTTATTATAATATACATTCAGGTTCAGAGAATGGTAGTTGACTCGCCAAGAACATATCATGAGGTATATGATATCAGCTAAATACATGAGAATACTATGTTACTGGATCAAGATTCATGCGTATAATTACTTATCAAAAAAAAATAAAAGATTCATGCATATAATCATATTTTAGGTTTTTTGTTCTTTCCATTTCTAGCAAGTCTCTGTGAGGAGAGTGGGGTTATTGCTTCTAGTGGTACATAAATTTGTGTACATGCCTCCATGTGGCTGGCCCACAGTACCATACTCCACAGAATTAAAGGGTTGAAATATATATTTAATGATCTCATATGGGTTTATGATTGCCAGAGGATATAATACATATTTATTCAGTAAATAGGCATTCAAATTGGGATATGTAAGTAAAGAATTTTTCTACTTAATACTTTCTTTTTAGTCGCCTGTAACATTGTCACTAACTTTCTGCATATTTAATTTGCAATTTTTCTAATCTTCTTTGCTATGAGACATAACCTCTGTCAACCTTTGCTATATCATTTTTCAGGTTACCAATTACCTTCAGGAAATTGCTCCTGATCTTTGTGATCGAGTAGAGTTATACAATAAAAGAATACCTCTTTTTAGTGAATTTGACATTGAAGAAGAGATCAATAATATCCTCAGTAAAAGGTAGGGGGTTGGTCAGTATTGCTTATGTTGTGAGTTTTCACATTGTCTAGCACTGTAGCTGTAGGTTCATAAATGTATGTGTTTTGATCTCTGTGTTAGTGAACCATCAATTCAAAAAGTTTAAGTTGTTAGGAAGTGGGCCAACAATGTATATCATGCAATACCATGCATTAACATTCCCAAATACATGCTTATGCCAAATTGAACTAGGTTTTTGAAACAGATGTGAACGCACAGAAAGTATCGACATGAAGCCTCAAAAACACAAGATAAAACATTATGAGGTCAGAGATAACTAGATTCAAATCTTTAATAGTTAAGGGCAAGGGTTTGCTACCCCCTGATATTTCATCCTAAAAAAAGACAATCTAACGAACTGCTGTTTCAAATGCACCCAATGGGTTTTGAACTCACAATCTCACCCCACGCATTCTTTGGGAAGTAGGATATGGCATTTGAACTAAAGTTCATTGGAAAATATGTTCCATGATGTTAAAAACTATAAAAATACTTACTTTTGCACTAGCCTTGAGTGTTGAACTTATTATGATGGAAGAATCATTAAATTACCAAAGGGAGGGCCCAACTGGTTGTGTTCTTTTGACTCAACTGATGCAATCACCTTTTCCCTCAAACTGTAAAATGTTTCTAGAAAATACATTTTACCCTTTTTTTTTGGGAATTGTTATGATTACAAGTTAATCATTGCTGGCAAACTATATATTTTAAATATTTATTGCCATTTTGTTCATGTTGATAACATCTCTTGCCTTTCAGGGTTCTTCTTACTAATGGAGGTTCTCTTGTGATTGAACAAACTGAGGCATTAGTCTCTATCGATGTTAATGGGGGACATGGGGTGTTTGGTCATGGGACTTCACAGGAGAAAGCTGTTCTAGATGTCAATCTTGCAGCTGCAAAACAAGTATGTTTGATGCTGAACCCTTACTACCACATTACATGCAACATGTTGTGTAGTTCATAAGTCACATTCATTTGCATTGTTCAGTAACTGGATCTTGAGTCCTAAATTTTATATTTCTTGCTTGTTAAAGATTACATTAATCTGTTTTTACTTTTCTAGTTTCTTTTCCAACGTATTAAAAGTTCATATCTGTTCCAAGAATATATTGGCCATTGCTTTTGTGTTGTTTTTACTTCTGCTGCTCTGCAATCACTTGGGTCTAACTGAACTTCTTGTATTTCCTAAGACTGATGAAGAATATATTGACCATATTGGATGCAGATGTATATCTGTAGGACATCATTTTAGCATTAATCCTTTGGCTATGGTGTATAATATTTTGAGGTTACTTTGTTGACACTTGACTCCTAATTGAAAGATTTGTACTTTACAAGCAAGGCTCTTTTTCTGCAGTATTTGCCATGTTGGACGCAGATGTATATCTGTAGGACATCATTTTTAGCATTAATCCTTTGGCTATGGTGTAAAATATTTTGAGGTTACTGTGTTCACACTGAAACAGTTAAACTCAGACAATCTTCTTCTCCTTTTTGTTTTGTTTTTTGTTCTTTATTTTTGGTTTTTGTTTTTGGCTGTTGTGAATTGCTTTTTATCTTTCTGATTATGCCATCTGGGTACTAGAGCTACACAACTTGTTAAAAGAAAATAACATGTTTTTTCAGATTGCAAGGGAGTTACGCCTGAGGGACATTGGTGGCATTATTGTAGTAGATTTCATTGATATGATAGATGACTGTGAGTTAGAAATCTCTCTCTCTCTCTCTCTCTCTCTAGTACATGCATACATGTGCATGTGTTCCCAGGGGGTTTATGGGGGTAGATTAGCCTACAATAGTTATTTGTAAAAATTTTAGCATCAAATGTTCAATTTTGTTCTTGACACATTAAGTTTATTCGCATTAGGGGCAATTACTTGAGATTTCTTTTTGCTTTTGGTCTCTACTCATACAAAATAATCACAGAGATATTTGTCAATTTTTAGTGGATTTCTTAGATCAAATGAGAGACTATTAGATGTTCATTTCTTCAGTAAGGAGAGGTTCTATGATCATCTGTATTTTGTAAACTACAGTTATTTTTAACTCCATGTCAAATTAACAAATTTACAATTTAGCAGACCCACCTTTAGAATTCACAAAGTGAGTTAGGCTTAAATTGTATCAAAAACTAAGGGATATGCAATCAATGGACCATATAACCAGCTAGTAAAGTTTGTAGAAATTATTAGCACAAATATAAATTCAAGCATTCACTTGACCTAGGCACTTGCACCACATGCTTCACAAGTTTCTTTGTATATAATAGATGTTGGAACAAAGAAGAGATTTAAAGTTGCCCAATCATCTTTATACCAAACTTTAAGGCTCATTATGGGTGGCCTTAGAAATGTTTTGCTGACATAATAAAGTGAGTGTTTTGTATTAAAAGCACATTAGAAAGAGGTACTCAGATCAACAGCTCTTACATGACATTGTTTATCATTATGTATTGAAGAAATTGGCACTTTGAAAGAGGTACTAGGCTTGCTGTGATTATCATTTAAGTTGCTTGGCATTATACCTAGTTATTTATCAAGTATCATATCTTCCAGCAAACAAGAGATTGGTCTATGAAGAAGTTAAGAAGGCTGTAGAGAGAGACAGGTCGATGGTGAAAGTATCTGAATTATCTAGGCATGGACTTATGGAAATAACAAGAAAAAGGGTATGTTCATTGGCTTTTAAATGCTAAATTCTCGTTACTTTCAGTTTGAAGAATCCTTTAAAACCTACATTACAATGGCTAGGGAAAGATTTACAACTCAGCCTTGTCTCAACTATTGGGAATTGGCTAAGACATAACATGAAATGACAAAGGAATAACGTTAAATATCTAATTTGCACACAAAATCATTCATCCAAAAATAATTTGCACACAAGATATTCATTTGAGAAGTTTGACACAATATTAGATGAGTTCAACTGATATCTTTTTTAATATCTAATGAATGGTGACACAATGCTGGACAGGTTCGACCTAGTGTGACATTTATGATCAGTGAGCCATGCACATGCTGTCATGCAACTGGAAGAGTTGAAGCTTTAGAGACCTCCTTTTCGAAAATTGAACAAGAAATTTGTCAATTGCTAGTAAGTTTTATAGTTTCAAAAGTATTTTGCCTTTTCTATTTATCTGCTTGAAAAGATGACACACCAACAAACTTGTGAAGTGGACCATGATGGTTAAGGGATACAACACATTGCTAGTGCTTTTCATTCAAAAAGCACTTAACAAGAACAACAGTAGTAAGTCAGTAACTATAAGGCACTTATTTAGAATAACAGCTTTCCATGCTGGCATGCTACTGGGGGAGTTGAAGTTTTAGAGACCTCCTTTTCCAAGTTAAAATGAACATATGAAGTGGGTTCCACTGACATGCAGTGCTGTTATAGTTATTGCTTACACTACCTGTTTCACCATAGATATTAACTTTTTCAGGCAACGATGGATCAGAAAGAAGACACTGGAAACCCCAAGTCCTGGCCAAAGTTTATTTTGAGGGTTGACCACCACATGAGTAACTATTTAACTTCAGGGAGACGGACAAGGCTTGCAATCTTGAGTAGCTCCCTCAAAGTTTGGATACTTCTAAAGGTATGCCTAGAGACATGTCTTGAAAATTCCATGAAAGTGTTTCATAGTAAAAATTATACAATTCCAAATAAAATAACTGATGAAATTATAGACCAACCTTTGATTTAGCATTCATCAATTGAGAAAGCTGTATTATGTCAGGTTGCTAGAGGTTTCACCAGGGGTGCATTTGAAGTGAAACCATTTACAGATGATAAAGCAAACAAAAACCAGCATCAAGCCACCATTTCTAGGTTAAGGTCAGCGGAGACCACGACTAACAATTCCGGCAAAAAAGTCACCCTCATTCCAGTCAAAAAATGGAAGACCAGTGGAAAGTGAAATTTTGCCAGCCTTAACTTGCTGTTTTCTGTACAAACAGGCATATTAATACCATTTTTGTTAAGAAATTAGGTAAGATATAAGGATAGCTTTTCTTTTCTGTAATTTGTTCAGTTCAGAGAGGGCTCCCACTTTGCAATTGAGAATTTTCACAGATGTAATATTGCTAGGCCTAATAGTTTTGTTCTTGAGAGCAAATGTCTCAAATGATAAACAGTGGTAGCAATTGGCAAATTCAGAAGGGAATTACTTTACCACACTGTTCTTTGTTAGCTAAAAGAAAAGTAGTTTACTTCTATTTCTCAAATCATGTGAGGTATCTCGCATCTCTTGTGGTTAACTTAACTATAACCCACGGTAAATTTTAAAGCATATCTTGATCGGCAAATGTAGCTGCTTAGCGAGCAGCCTATCTTGTTGATCCTTTGCCCCACAGAGACAGACTAACCAAGTGGCAATGTAATACATCTCCTGTTTCTTGACAGGCCTATATTTTCTAGGTAAACCATGATATTACTCATTTTGATGTACTACTACTACTAAATGAAGTACGAAGCACAAAACTTTGACACTAGAGTTTATTTGATTATTGAGATTGTATTTGTATTATAATTCCGGAACCCTGTCGATGTCTGTCTTCTTTGAATCAAAAGTGTTGCAACTGATATGGGAATTTTATATATATATATATATATATAGACACACATACATGCTTATACGAAGTGATTCTGATTCTTGAAATGAAATGGTACCCATGAGCTGTCTGGAAATAATTGAACTAATACCAATACATTTGCTGGGAATAATTCAACTAATTCCAGTGTGTTTGTTGAGAATAATTCAAAGAAATTGATACTCCTGATAGTCTTCATATGGATCTTCGGAATCTTGAAAATATTGCTGAGTAACAAGAGATTTTGCTGATTATTCTTCATTTTGATGATGGTTTTGTGAAAATAACTCTTCTTTTATTTGTGATTTAATATCATCACCTATAAAGTTTGGCAACCATCTGACCGTGGTTTTTTGGACAACATATTTTATTCCTTCTGATTCTCAGACATTATAATCTCATCCCATTATACCATAAGCAACCCAGGACGCAATATGAGTGAGTGAATGAAGAGAAATACATATGCATATTAAAAAAGAGATGCAATGCAAGAACCAAATAACAGTACAATATATAAAATTTGACAATGAAAATCTATTTTGGAAAACTTTAAAACTTACTTGAATAATACTTCAAAAACTAATACTCATCCAAATTCTTGAAAATAATACAAGGATAATTTTTTGAAACAAGGATAATTTTTTCTAATACAAGGAAGGATTTTTTAGGAACTGAGAAAGGTTTTTGATGCAAAGGTATTGATACTATCTGAGGCTTCAAGGCTTGGTTCTTGCAACTGATGCAAATGTCATGTATATAGAGGCATGCAAAAGTGAAAAAAGACACACACACACACAAAAAAAATTTGAAATAATTCAGTGAATTGTAAAAATAAATAGTTTTGCACAGTAGTGAACAGTGCCACACAATGACTGTTAGTAATAATTCTAGATTCTTTGTGTGAACAGTAACGGTACAGTGCCGTAACTGTCAAAAGATAATTTTCTAATACATCCAAATATTAATACAATGAAAAGTCTTCAATAATTTTTTATACCAGATTGTAAAAGTAAAAATCTTCAATAATACTTCTCGCCAAAAAAGATGACTGATACTTCTAAAAAGCTGATGCCAAACAATGGAAAGCTTGAATAATCTTGATTCTTCTAGTACCAAATATTTTTAAAGATTAAATAATTATAATTCTTTTGATAACAAATAGTGAAAAGATTTAATAATTCTGATTCTTATGATACCAAAAAGCTTGAATTATTTTGATTCTTCTACTAGATAATTGATACCAAATTGAATAATTCTGATTTGAAGAGATAAGGCCGATTCTTGTGCTTCACGAGACTAATAAAATAATTGTAGAACTAATGCAAAGTGATTCTGATTCTTGAAATGATATGATACCCATTTACTTTTTGGAAATTGTTGGAGCATTTTAATATTAAATAAATAAAATGAATAAATGTAATAATATAAATATAAAGATGCGGGAGTGAATATAGAATATAAGGAGTTAGTGAAAATGTTTAATCCCACATTGAAAAGGAAAGAGACTATTTTATTCTTTTTAATTGTGATGATTAATGGGCTAAAATGTATTGACTCAGATATTGGGGTAGATACGTGCGCAAGGGAGAGGTGAAGAGTGGAGGTAAGTTATTCTAGCCATACGACACTTGTTGGGCTATTGTATCCTGGGAAAGACAAGTCAGAGAAGGTCTGCACCGAGTGCCGCGCCTCAGTCCAAATAGTGTTGTTTAATTTCTCTTTTTAAAGTAATAAAATTCAGAAATATTATTCAGTTTCTCTTTGTAATATTTCTATTATCATTGTATTTGCACCAACAATTTTAAGGAGATTCAACACATGGAGCCTACACAAGAGAAACCAAATGAGCTTGTTGGAGATCTTAACAAGCCCTTTCGCTTTAAGGGAACCCACTTCAAGAGGTGGAAAGGAAAGGTCCTCTTCTACTTGAGTCTTCTCAAAGTCTTCTACATCCTTACTAACAAGAATCCATCAAAAGTTCCTACCGATGAGATGAGTGATGAAGAATATATTTTCCATCAAGAAAAAATAGATAAGTATACAAAAGATGAGTATAATTGTCGCTCTTATCTATTGAATTGTCTTGCCGATCATTTCTATGATTATTATAATACAACTTACAATTCTGCTAAGAAAATTTGGAAAGCTTTACAAAGCAAGTATGATATCGACGAGGCAGGTGCAAAGAAGTATGCTGCTAGCAGTTTTTTCCGTTACCAAATGGTGGATGGAAAATCGGTGGTGGATCAAGCACAAGACTTCCAAATGATCGTTGCAGAATTGAGATCCGAAGGCATAAAGATTGGAGACAATTTGGTGGTAGTTGGCATAATTCACAAACTACCACAATCTTGGAGGGAGTTCCAAAAGACTTTGCGGCACAAACAAAAGGAGACATCCTTGGAGACTTTGATCACACGCATCCGTGTAGAGGAGGAGGCTAGAGGACAAGATGCACTCATGACACAAGAGAGCAATAGTAATTTCACCACAAAGGTAAACCTTATTTCAGCCAATAATCATATGCCCAAAAATCATTTTCCTAGAAATAGTCAATTGAAACCTAAAAAGAGAGCCTTTAAAAATAATAATAGACCTCAAGGAAGGGGAAACCCAAATAAAAATTACAATAAGAACCAAGGACCCCCTTCGCAAGATCAAATCACTAGATCCTATTTTGTCTTTGGTAAGAGTGGGCATATTACTCGATTTTGCAAATTTCGGAAACGCGAATCTGTCTCGCAGGCTAACGTAACTAAAGAGCCTTTAGTGGCTATGATTACAGACATCAATATGGTGCAATATGTTGAAGTGTGGTGGGCAGATTCTGGTACTAATAGGCACGTCTGCTATGACAAAAATTGGTTCAAGTTGTACACTCCTTTTGAAGAAGAAAAAACTGTTATGCTTGGTGACTCTAGCAAAACCAAGGTTCTTGGGAGTGGTGAGGTTGAATTGAAATTCACTTCTGGACGCGTGCTAACATTGAAAGATGTTCTTTACACTCCGTCCATGAGGAAGAATTTAATGTCAAGTTTTTTGCTTAACAAGGCTGACTTCAAGCAAACTATGGAATCTGATAATTATGTAATCACTAAAAAGAGATTATTTGTGGACAAGGGTTATGCTTGTGATGAAATGTTTAAATTGAATATTGAGAATAATAAAGCATCTTCCAGTTCAGTTTATATGCTTTCTTCTATTAATTTTTGGCATGCTCGTTTGTGTCATATAAATAGTAGATATGTGGGAATCATGAGTAGTTTAGGATTAATTCCAAGACTGTCAAAAGATTTTGAAAAATGTGAAACTTGTAGTCAAGCTAAGATTACAAAAAGGCCTCATAAAAATGTTGTAAGAAATACCGAATTGCTTGAGTTAATTCACTCTGATTTATGTGAATTTGAGGGAATTTTAACTCGTGGAGGAAATAGATATATTATCACTTTTATTGATGATTTCTCAAAATATACAACTATTTATTTGTTGAAAAATAAAAGTGATACTTTTGAAAAATTTCAAGATTTTTTAAAAGAAGTTGAAAATCAATTTGGTAGAAATATAAAAAGAATAAGAAGTGATAGAGGCCGTGAGTATGAATCAAGTGCATTCAACTCATTTGTTCAGTCTTTGAGAATTATCCATGAAACTACTGCACCATATTCACCCGCTTCTAATGGTGTGGCTGAAAGGAAAAATAGAACTTTAATTGAGTTAACAAATGCCATGTCAATTGAATCTGGTGCACCTTTACATTTTTGGGGTGAAATTATTTTAACTGCATGTCATGTTTTGAATAGGGTGCCACATAAAAAGTCACACACCACACCTTTTGAGATGTGAAAAGGACATAAACCAAATTTGGGATATTTGAGAGTATGAGGTTGTCTTGCTTATGTAAGGCTTACTGACCCTAAAATGCATAAATTGGGAATTAGAGCTACTACCTGTACTTTTCTTGGTTATGCAATTAATAGTACAGCCTATAGATTTTTTGATCTTGAAAACAAAATAATTTTTGAATCTGGTGATGCAATTTTTCATGAAGAAAAAATTCCTTTTAAATTAAAAAATAGTGGGGGTGAAGAAAATATTTTGTCACAACCTAGTTCTTCTACTTCACATTTACAAAGTCAAGAAAATTTTGAAATGGAACCTAGAGAGTAAAAGAGCTAGAGTTGAAAAGGAGTTTGGTCCTGATTATTATGTTTTTAACATTGAGGAAAATCCCCAAAATTTAAAAGAGGTTTTAACATCACCTGATGCTATATTTTGGAAAGAGACTGTAAATGATGAGATGGAATCTCTAATTTCTAATAGAACTTGGAAATTAGTAGATCTTCCACCGGGTTGTAAGACCATAGGTTGTAAATGGGTCCTTAGAAAAAAGTTGAAACCGGATGGGTCAATAGATAAGTTTAAAGCTAGACTTGTTGCAAAAGGCTTTAAACAAAAAGATGATCTTGATTTCTTTGATACTTTTTCTCCGATAACAAGAATTACATCTATTAGATTGCTAATTGCTATTGCTGCAATTTTTGAATTGAAAATTCATCAAATGGATGTAAAAACCGCTTTTTTAAATGGGGACCTAGAGGAAGAGATTTATATGGATCAACCTAAAGGCTTTGTAGAGCCTAGACAAGAAAGCAAGGTATGTAAGCTAACTAAATCCTTATATGGCTTAAAACAAGCACCTAAGCAGTGGCATGAAAAGTTTGATTCCTGCATGATTGAGAATGGTTATAAATCAAATGAATGTGATAAATGTATTTATTCTAAATCATGGAATAATTTACAGGTTATTATTAGCATCTATGTGGATGATATGTTGATTTTTGGCTCAAATATGCATGTTATAAATGAGATAAAAAATATGCTTAAAAGTCATTTTGATATGAAAGATCTTGGTGAGGCTAATTTTATTTTGGGCATGAAAATTACAAAAGCATGTGATGGAATATATCTTGATCAATCACATTATATTGAAAAAATATTGAGAAAATATAATTTTCATGATCACAAAAGTGTAGCTACTCCTTTTGATTCTAGTGTTCATTTATTTCCTGTGAATAATGATGATGAGATTTTTAATCAAAATGATTATGCTAGTATCATTGGTAGTTTGCGTTATGCTACTGATTGTACTAGATCTGACATTGCATATGCAGTAGGAGTGTTTAGGAGATTTACTAGCAAGCCTAGTAAAGATCATTGGCTAGCTATTGAGCGAGTCATGAGATATTTAATTGGTACCAAAAACTATAGCTTATTTTATAAAAAGTACCCTGCTGTAATTGAAGGTTTTAGTGATGCCGATTGGAATACTTTGTCAGGTGATTCTCTCTCTACCACTGGTTATATTTTTACCTTAGGTAGTGGTGCTATTTGTTGGAAATCCAAAAAGCAAACAATAATTGCTAATTCAACAATAGAAGCTGAATTAATAGCATTAGCTTCAGCTAGTGAAGAGGCAAATTGGCTTAGAGATTTGTTATATGAAATTCTACTTTCGGAAAAGCCAATTCCACCTATATTAATTCATTGTGATAGCACTGCTGCAATTGGTAGAGTTAAAAACCGTTATTACAATGGTAAATCCAGACCTATAAGAAGAAAGCACAATACCGTGCGATCTTATTTGAGTAGTGGCATCATAACTGTGGATTATATTAAATCTAATGATAATCTTGCAGATCCATTTACCAAGGTCTTGGCAAAAGATAGAGTCTGGAATACATCGAGGGGGATGGGACTAAAGTCCATAGAATCATGAGCCATATATGAGGATACCCAACCCAAGGACCAGAGATCCTGATAATTGGGTTCAATGGGAAAAACGAATCATACGATGGTAGTAAGAAATGCACAATTTATTTTTTTAATTATTTATTTATTTTGTAAATAATTTTTTTTTTTTTGGTGTTCATCCCTATGATGTAAGTGCATTTATCCTGTAATGTGAGAGGTTGAGTAAAAAAAACTTTTAATGAAATTTGTAGCTCGTATGAGGGGGTGTCAGAATTACAGGAGCACCCTTGACAAAATTTCACCTATGTGAGTGTGGGGGTGGGGCCGCTCCCTATGAGATTTATACTTAATCTCAAATACACTCATGAAACCAGGATCAGCACACGACCGAAAAGTGCTAGCTATAAAAGCTCATGTCAACACCTGGGTTGTTATGTGTAAGCAGTGACACTTAATTTCCTAAAGCAGTCCTAGTTCAAGTCGGAGACCACTATGACTCTGGAGTTGAGATCGCTGTTTTACTAAGTAAAGGTTCAATACAGAGCACACCTTCATGATGCATAGTGACCTGTCTTTGCTTGGTAATCTTTCTTTAACTAAAAATTTAATATTAAAATGAGTGGGGGATTGTTGGAGCATTTTAATATTAAATAAATAAAATGAATAAATGTAATAACATAAATGTAAAGATGTGGGAGTGAATATGGAAGATGAGGAGTTAGTGAAAATGTTTAATCCCACATTGAAAAGGAGAGAGACTATTTTATTCTTTTTAATTGTGGTGATTAATGGGCTAAAATGTATTGACTCAGATATTGGGCTAAATACGTGCGCAAGGGGGAGGTGAAGAGTGGAGGTATCAAAATTGGAAAGAGATGGGCTGCAAGAACAGAATAAAAGTACAATATATAAAAACTGATAATGAAAATCTGTTTTGGAAAACTTAAAAATTTACTTGAATAACCGTTGGTGAGTAAGGGGATGAAGAGAATAATATAAATGGATAAATGGATATTAAGAAAGAGATGGGCTGCAAGAACAGAATAAAAGTACAATATATAAAAACTGATAATGAAAATCTGTTTTGGAAAACTTAAAAATTTACTTGAATAATATTTCAAAACACTGACGCTCATTCAAATTCTTGAAAATAATACAAGGATAATTTTTTCTAACACAATGAAGGATTTTTGGGGACTAACAAGGGATTCGGAAAGGTTTTTTTGATGCAAAGGGACTGATAATATCTGAGGCTTCAAGGCTTGTTCATTCAACTGATACAAATAACACACACATATATATATAGGCATAAATAAGTGAAAAAACAAAAAAATGAACAGCAAATTTGTAATAATTCAGTGAATAATAAAAGTGAACAATGTCGCACAATAACTGTCTGTAATAATTTCAAATTTCATATTACATCTAAAATAGTGATACAGTGAAAAGTCTTCAATAATTTTAGATCTTGGAATTGTAAAAGTAAAAATTTTCAATAATACTTCTCCCTGCCAAAAAAGTCTGTTGGTCAGCCCGTTTCCCCCATTTGTTTGAGTTTGTGTGTTTAGGGTGGTCCCAACAGTGGTTCTGTAAGGCAACTTGTGAGTCATTCTAGGCTATAATGAGGTTGATAATGCTTAACTATGGATTCATTTTTTAGGAGTTCTTGCTCTAGGTCCCAAATGTCAAACCAGAGTGATATAGTGAATAATGAAGAAATTAATATATATATATATATATATATATATATATTGTGGAAATGTAGACCAATAATTTGAAATTTCCGGACCATGTTACTCAAATTATCATGGCGCCCACACTATCATATATTCGAATAATTCTTTGAGAAAAAGGGGTAGATAAATGGCTCTTGAGGACTTGGATGATTTGGTTTTGTTTCTCCAGTCCCAGTAGCATTTGAGAAGTTTCAGAGAGCCATAATTATGATACTTTTTATGCACTGAAATGACAGCCCCAAGTGCAAACATGGAAACTACTTTTCAACTTCTGACATTGCTCAGAGGGATACAAATTAGCGGATTGCCAAAATGAACATAGAACCATGTAGATACATGACTATCAAAAGCAAAATAATCATTCCAAGGCAATCTACCAAGCATATTCCATCCTGAAAAGTTGCCATATGACTTGAGTACACAAATTAAATAAAATTCAAGCACTAACCCAAGTTCAATTAGTATCTCAAAAGATACCAAGTAAATTAAACATTGATAGTCGCTTTTACAGGTACAAAACTCATGATTCATGCTACTCAATGCTAATAATTTAGAAGTAAAGCTTACAATTTCTCAAATGCAACATATAATAGAATAGCTAAAAGTACACGTGGTTTCATATTTCCAAAAGTAGCTGCAGCAAGCGGCAAAGTTTCAAACCTCCTCATATATAGTGTCCTGATGATTTAGCTGGCCGAAGTGCTGCAGGTGTTGATACCATCTTTGCAATCGTTAGTGAGATCATTGAAAGTTTCAATCTGTTTTTTACCTCTCAGGAACACTTCTGTATCAACTGACACCCTCATGTAACCATCAAATTCAACCGGATTACCATTGTTAAGCTTTGTCATCTCTGAGTACCACTCGCTATTCTCATCCCAAAGATCCTTGTACTCATCAAGAAAATGAGTAGAATACTTGTCCTTCAATGGGTCAAAGAACGATGTATCAGGTTCATTTGTTGCAATATAAAGGCTTCTCCCAGCTTCAATCTTGTCCCTCAAGGTTGAGATAAGTGTATCAGGTGAAGTATCTGTTGCAAGATTAGGCCAGAGCTCCCTGTTCCTTGCCTTCTCTCCTCTCTCTATGTGAACTGCGTCAAAATCCCAATTCAACCTTGATGCAATTGCTGACACTATGTCCATCAGCCGTCTTGATTTCCATATCGAATGCCATGGTCTATGAACAACAGACTCGGTCTCTCCTTCACAAACCCTATACCAGTAATTATCCGGCTCCACAGACCCAAACTTTCTCATAATCAAGGTATCCTTAACGCTTGCAAGTTTCATCGGTGTGACCCTGAAATCCTCCACAAGATTGAGACCTAAACCATCTTTCTTCTGCCATTTATTCCAATCTATCCAAAACTGGTCCTTGTCCAACACAGATGCAGACTCTCTCAAATGCTCAAAATCAAAGTAAAATCTGAAATCTTTTCCTTCCTCATCCTGATTCAATGAACTGTAAATTGAAGACAAACATATTTTTAGATCCATAACCAATGTTCGGTTCAAGTACTGAGCCTCACCCAAAGCACACAAGAAACTCCACAGGTAATGGTTCATGCTCTTGCATCTGTCACCACCACCCATATAAATCAAGTACTTCCCACGGCTAAATGAACTTTCAGACTCAACCACGGGAAGGGAATCATTCACAGCCTCCCCAACAACAGGTAATGAAATACCCTGGTCTTTCTTCTCTGGTTTTTTCTCAAACCCAGCTTTCTGATTCTTCTTCCTCTTCCTGGCATTAACACCCGTATGGTAATCCCCAATCCCAACCACACTAAGGGTACAATTCTCAGACCTTGAAATCGCAAACCTCCTATAATCCTTATAAAAGGCAGCAGCCTTCCCATCCTTAGGCCTGAACCGCCACGCCATATCACAGCTGCTATCATTAGATCCACGAACCGGTTTCCCAAACCGGTAAAAATGAATATCCTTAAACTGTTCTATAGCGGCCCTCATCATCATATGGAACACCTCCGGGTCCTTGCAATCAATAGGGCTATCCAAACTGCCCTCGCACGAGGTCACTTCAGCAGTGGCGACCGTTTTGCTATCTGATTCTGCATTTTCTGTTATATTTTCAACATCTGTAATGTTAATAAAAGTGGCGAATGCAGTTTGGTTTGCAGCCATGAAATCCTCGCCGGTCTTGACAACAGTGTTATCGGATTTAAAAGTGGCATTGGAGTTGGATGTAAGGAATGTGGTGATCTTGGTTGATGGGTGAAACAAAGGGTCTTCAGGTTCATAAGTAGCAGCAATAATTGTAAAGATTAAGACACCAATCACAAACATAGTAAAGCAAAGATTTCCAATCATTGCCAGGGCATTCTGGCCTAAACTCTCCGGCCGGAAGCTTCCGGCTCTCGATAGGGAATACCGACCCAACATTTTTAAGAACCAAAAGCTTCTTCTACAATCCTCCAAATCTACTATTATAAAACAAGACAAAGCAAAAAATTACCCACGTCAGTTATTAGCACCAGAAGCTTCTAAAGTCAACCAAATCTACTATTCAACAAAGAAACAAGAATACCCAGAATGCTAAAATGGCCAAAATATGAGCAAACGATCAAATGACAAATGAATTATGACAGAACACTTACGGTTTTAGAAATGGGTATGGATGAAAAAAAAAATCAGATCTTGACAGCAATGTAATGTGTGGAAACTGAGAACGACATAAAGATGGTTTTTTTTTTTTTTTTTTTAAGATCTATGAAATTATGAGTATGGAATTTAAGATAACATAAACAGACTAGCTGACAGTGAATGTAATGATAATCTTAAAGCTTCTTAGTCTAAGATAGTATGAAATATATGTGGGTGATACTAAAATTTCTTACCTTTGTTAGATGCAGATCAAGCAAATACAACACTACAACTCATTCCTCTCTCTCTCTCTCTCTCTCTCTGAAAACTGAAAAGTCAAGTCCAGGTATGTGAGTGTGAGCTGGTGTAAAGCTAGCTCCTAAAGAATTAAGATTTCTCAAAAGTCTATGTAATGATGTGGTAAACAAAAAAAAAGAAAGAAAGGAAAGTAATGATTAAACTATAACAGTCTGGACAGGGAATTTTAGAGTGAACAGTGTGTGCAATGCGCTTATCGGCTAGGATGCTTCCACGTGGACGTACAGATTACGTGGTAGAAAGAAAGCAGCATTAGGGTATTTTGCATTCATTGACAGTACACACCGACAGTGGCAAACATGTAATATAATTATATAGTAGCAAGACAGATCTCATTTATCTCAAAAATCACATAGTTGTTTTTATGGGGACCATGTTGGGAGCTTCAAGAGGTCAAGACTCTAAGAGAGATCTGAAATTTATAACTCAAAATAAAGTCCAAGGAAATTTGATTGATTAAGAGGAAGAATTTAAATTAAATATAACTAGATCAATCACGTTTTGAGGACAAACTATGAGTTAAATGGATTTTAAGGACGTTCCGTAAATTTGGAAGTCTCAAGTTTTATCCATCATATCATCAATCAATAGAATCTTTAAGGTGTTCAAGTAAAATAAAGATATTTTTACTTCCCTAATGAGAGGACACTTTTTTTTTATTAGAGTAAGAGTGATTATAGAGAAGATGAAACTATACTAAGAATATCGAGATTGTTATAAGCTAATAATTTGATTAGAAAATGGGGGTAAATGTGAAGTTGGTTATATCATTTCACATTATTGTTAAATTAGTCAGATGTTAGTTTTTTTGTGATTAAATAAACTCAATCGTAAAATATAGTTACCATCCTGAAGTTTTTGTTAATTCCAGCTAAGTCCAACACTTTTCAACTTAATTCCTAAACCACTATTCATTGAAAAAAAAAATTCACAATGATTAGGGACTAAGTAAGTTTTGAATCTAATTGGCATTAGCCTAAACTTTAAGGATATTAAGTATATTTTATCATAAACTCAAAACAATGTTGCTTTAAGGTTAAAATAAAAAAATAAAAAAGTTTTTTTTTCTTCTTCTTCTTCTTCTTCTTCTTCTTTTGGCCTAAGTTTGACGATCCTCATTTACATCTTATTGAGTGATGCACATGAAAATTTCTCCAAACAGAAATGTACCATAACATTTGCTTCAGAGTAATGAAAATCCCACATTCCACTCTATTAGATCTATCAAGAAACAATTCATATAATTTTCTGAAGAAACGCAGAGAGAACCTTTGTTTACTAATAATCTAATATAAATATTGGGACACTATGGTAGGGAATGGATTCATACCTGCACTGAGAACCAGGAGCACCAGAAGTTGAGGTTTTTGGATATATTCTCGAAAAATCAGATTTCATTTTTTTCCCCTCCTTCTTAAGTCAGAAATGTTTTTGACAAGATGAGATTAAAAACAAACAAACTTTCTAGACATAAAAAAACAGAAATCTTATTTGTATTGAAAGCTTCAAAAAGTTTTTTCGGAATAACAGAGAGTTTATTTAGATTGATTCCTGAAATTTCTATCTTTAGTCTAAACATTATTTTTGTAAGTAGTTATAGTCTTTGGTTGGTCAGGTCATTTTGAGACAATAATATTCAAAGCTATCAGGTGGAAGATATTTAATTAGAAGTTACTAACAAATGACACCTATTAAATAATGGATAAATGGACATTAGCAATAACAAAATAAGCAAAGTGGTTTCCATTAATAAAATGCACAAATATTAAAAACTTCCTAATATGTTCCAAAAGGTTCATACTAATGTCACAGTAGAAAATTGGTTTAAGACATACAAATCTATTTGCCAATAAAAGGACATTAGTATAAAGTGGGTAAGTAATATGAGCAAATGATAACATTACACTCATAGTAAACAAAGAATATTACAATTTCATGTAATCTCTTTAGAATGATAGAAGTCTCATGAGATCATCTCATAAGATACTTTTTTCAATCTGCCCACGCTTAAAAAAAATGCATATTTTCCCTAAAATTGCATTGCAACCTTAAAAATGCACCTTAGTACTAAAAAGAACTATAAACTTTCCTTAGATTTAAAAGCCAACAGAAATGGAAAGTAAAAAGAGGGGTGTTGCAAAATTAAGGCTTATGTTGAAAAGCCAAATTTTTACACCAATTTTCTAATTACTATTCAAGATATTACGTAAAGGACATTATTCATTCCTTTGTTTTCTTATGTGTTTAAATGTTCTTCATAAGATTAATCATGGTCGAAGGTCAACCCATTATTTGTCCTGAACACATCGGGGGGTGAAGGAAGCAGTCATTTAATTTGGAGGGTTGTAAACGGAAGCAATGCCAGAGAGAGAGAGAGAGAGAGAGAGAGAGAAGGTTATAGTTTAGCTAGGTCAGTCTAGTTTCACGGGGGTATATCAAGCCTACCACCTAACCCCAGACACCCCTTTTTATTCATACTTCTTTCCGTGACCTTTCAGGGGCAGATCAGGTTGGACATGTGGATTGTTGCTCACCCCAAGCATACAAGAGGTGGGGGTGACCAGGTGAGCCAAATGATTTCCATCTAGAAACTGTTTCTAAAAGCAACAGAGTAGTCAGTGAAACCTTTCCTACATTTGTGATCAAAATAAATGTACATGTAATATAGCACAGAGAGATTCTATACATAAATGATCAAAGTCAAGATATACAACACTCTCACTAGGTCAATAGATCACCCCTCAGAAAGCTAACTCCAGTAAAATCTAATTCATTTACTCCAGCGATTTCCACTTGTATTAATCATGATCTAGACGGGTACAAGAGCTTTAACTGTCCAAAGAAAACATATTCAGATTAAAACTCTATCCCAGTTTCGAGTAAAACTATCTTCTTAAACCTCCCCACCCCCCCAAAAAAAGAAAAAGAAAAAGAAAAAAGGATTGTATTATGAAGATGGAATATCCGAAGGTGTACAAGATGCAGCCCTTTGCTGGATGCAGCTCAAGCTATGCTCCATACTTCTTTGAACCATGTCTTGCAGCAGCCTCTTCGCAGTTTCAGCAGCTTTATCTGCTCCATCAACTCGTGCAGCAATGTCATAAACAATTCTCTCCAGAACCGAGGAAGCTAGTCTCTTTTCCTGAGGAGAATCTCTAAGCAAATCCAAAAGTGTATGAGCTCTTTCCCGAGCTTCAGCTGTCCCCTCTACAGTTAGTCGCAGAAGGCCTGGGATGGCACCTTCATTAAGAATGAGTTTCCGATATTTATCCCGGCAGCTCTGGCACAAAGAGAGCAAAGCTCCAACTGCATGTTCGGTGCTGACAAGAGATCCATCTTCAACCGTCTCTACAAGGGTCAAAATCCCACCATCAGAATTTGAGATTGCAATTCGTCCCTCTTCGGAGTTAGAAAGAATCTCAAGTAGGGCTGTAGTTTTTTCAGCAAACTTGGAATACTTCTTGCATTCTTTAAGGAGGTTAATTAGAGGGAGAACTGCTTTTGCATCAAGAATTGCAGTGGAATTCTCTGGGCAGGTGGAGAGATTGTGTAGGGCTGTAACAGCATCAACTTTTCCCTGGACACTACCAGAACTGAGGACCTGAACAAGTAGAGGTGCAGCTCCAGAAGCTACAATAGTGTGCTTGTTTGGGGCAGCAGCTGAGAGTGTTAAGATTGCTGCAGTGGCTAATTCCCTTATACTGCTGTTTTGGATTTTGAGGAGCTCCACGAGAGGAGGGATGGCACCAGCTGTGACTATCTTGACCTTGTTTCTGATAAGCATGATATTCAATTGACTCCATAAGAAAAATCAACAGCATATCAAACAAATCAACCAATCAAAACGTTTACCCTAAGAAATAAAAGAATATCAGCCAACATTCAGAAAATTAAAAATCAGTTGTAGTAAAGAAGTTTTTTTAAGCCGATACACAAATCACTCTTGATATTGAAAATGCATCATTATTGTGAACCATTCATCAAGCAAAACTGAAATATGTATTCTTATGCGTGCAGTTGCCCCAATTCAGCCACTTGATACCAAATAGCATAGAGATACCCAAAAAAAAACCTTTAAGAGAAAATGATCTCCAATAACCATCATATAAACGATGAGGAGATCACAATGAAGAAATGAACTCCATTGCAACTAATCTCCTACAAATGGATACTTAATCCCAAAGCCAGCAAAGAGAGTAAACCAACAAAATTATTAAGGCTCACATTCAAAATTGACTGACAATACATCCATCCCCAATTCTCAGCAGTTGAAATATGCTTTTTTTTTTTAATTAAAAAAAAATGCTCTATTAAAAACCCTATAGTCCCTTTTGGTTGCTGAGAAAAGAATAGGAATAAGCTCAGCTTTTGAGCTTCTCAAGCATTTATCTTTTCCATTCATTCATGTTTCTTCCAAATCCAAATGAAGTAATATGTAGTTTAGAGTTTCCAGCATTTTGGATGAAAAGAAACATTGTGTTGCCTTGAACTCAGCCTAACACAGCTAAATACTTTATTTGGATTTGATTTTCAAAAATCTCAAAATTTCACTCAACAACAGAATCAAAATCACATCCCTATAGTTTTCATTCCTAATCCCTTTTCCTCAATTTTCACAGCAACAAAACAGACAACGATTCAAGATTTTCGTAATTCTTCTGTAGCTCTCCTAAAATGTGATGCAAACAAATAAATTCCACATAATGTCAACACTCATAAATAAATCCAATATAGAGGCTTCAGCAAGGAAACATAAAATAGGTAAAATATCACCATTATACTGTTTGTCTCAACCAAAGATTACAGAGTAGAATATATCAGAATAAAAAAAAAAAATTTTAATAAAAACCATTTAGATGTTGATTTCAGTTTCATAAGAACGAAATGTTACATTAAAAGATAATACATACCCCAAAACCCAGAAAACACAAAAATCTCACACTCTTGTCCTTCCCTTCCATTTCTCAGCAATTATAACAGACAAGACATACCCCAAACTCAGATACCCACCTTAAGATAAAAAATAAAAAAAAAATTTCAATAAACTTATCCATTCCCCCACCCCTCCCAAAAAAAAAAAAAAAAAGATTATCAACAACTTCCACATCCAGCATATACCAACAAAACCCCCCATGTAGCTTGCCAATACGATTTCAAAAGTAACAAAATTTCACACATTAAAACAATACCCAGAAGTTGTATTGGAGAAAAACCCTCCAGAATCACCAAAATTTCCATACTTCACCATTTTCAAGCTATCCTAAAACCCAAAATCACACCCCCCCCCACACCTTGAAACACTAAAATCCAATACAAACCCAGAAATCCAATCCACAAATTTCAGCACATACACACACCAAAACTAAAAATTTAGATTAAAAAAAAACCCAGATAAAAGAGAGACATAGACATAGACATGTATGTTAGAAGTTACCGTTCATTGCGTACAGCAAGGTTAAGAAGGGCAAGAAGAGAGGCTTCTCTGGCATCCATATTAGGAGAGACAAGCATGAATACAAGGGGCTGAATCACACCAGCAGCTGCTAACTTTGAACGAGTCTTCACCGATGAAGAAGAAGATGGTGACGAAGACGAAGAAGACTTTCTGACCAGCTTTCTGATATCTCTAGCAGCTTGTATTTGGGATTCAAGATCCCCATGGATAAGCTTCTCAGAGAGTTGCACTATCTGGGTTTGCTTCCTCTGGTTCCATGATGATGTCCCAATCTCCTCTTCCTCTTGCTCTTGCTCTTTCACCTCCTCCACTCCTACCGTGTCTTCCTCTTCCTGTCCCATTCTCTCTCTCTCTCTCTCTCTCTATGAGTGTGTGTTAACTGTGACTGTTGAGCCTTTTCTTTCTCTCTCTCTTTTTATCTTTCCATCTTATTATTATCAGTTTCTTTCTTCACCAATTTAATAAGAGAGTTTAGTCGTTTACTTCCAAATCGGTTTTTGATGATAACTTCTCCCAAAAAAAGATTAAAAAAAAAGTGTAAGCTTCGGTTTTAAGTTTTTTTTTTTTTTTTTTAATACCGGTTATTCTCTCGAGTGTATGCAGTCTCTCTCAGGTGTATGCAATTCTCCCGCCTCACACCGACTATGATATCATAAAAATCTATTTAAGATGGTCTCAAGATACCTGTAGGAGATTTCAAATATAGGATTTCATGGATATGTGTTAAACTTTTTATCTTTTCTTTGACTGACTATGTGTTAATAAAAGGTTAGAAATTTTATATACTAATAAGAAAATTACAAAATTATGTCTCAAAATACAATCTGCAAAATAATGGCGTGAATAGTTTTTATCAATCGCCACATATTATATTGGTATCAGAGGTATTCTCCAAACTATTTTGATAACTTTAAGCTTAATTGGTAAAGTCTAATTATAAATTTTATAGCTACATGGCATTGCGATCTATTGTATTTTATATGGAGAATCAAGATATAATATCTCTCTCATATGTAAAAATTGAAGGATTAAAAAAAATATATATATCTTTTCATTTTGAATATCAAATGAATTATCAAAAATATCTTTCCATTTTGAATATCAAATGAGGGATAATTCTTAATCTGACTTTAAAATGCAATTATAACGAATCCCACGAAACTCAAATTTTGTTGAATCTTATTAAATAAATCATAAACCCAAAATATATATAATAAAATAATTTGGGTTTTCAATTTTTATCTTCCACCATTTGACATCATGCCAAAATCTTGTTAACAACTTAACAAGACATTCTTTCTACGGAGTACTGAGCTTTAGTTTTATTATTATTATTATTATTATTATTATGAAGAGCTTTAGTTTATACTGAATTCTTGAGATGTCAACATTTGAATAAGTTATGCTTTTACGTATTAAGCACAAAAGTTATTAACTCATTGAGATTCTTTTTCATGGTAGGTTTTTGGAATGGGTAGATAATTTGTTGAAATATATAATTTTATATTGGAAAGTATAGAATAGGAAAATGAAGATCACATGGTTAAAACATACACCACAATTGGGTCTTAATTTTCGTTTTTTACGCTGATATCTCGAGGATATATATATATATATAAAAGGGTAGTGTAATAGAATTATTGGGGAGCCAAACTCGAACAAGACACGACAAGAAGAAGATGTCAAAGACAACCAACCAATGAATGAACTTGTCCTTTTGGCTTTTTTTTTAACCATACATGGTTTCAACTTCAAGAATCACAGTTAGTGCAGGCTTGGATAATTATTCTATAATGATGAAGAAGAAGACCAAGAATTTTCCAATAAGCTTACCAAAAACTTTCTTAGACTTATATACTAGAATATAGAAACATATACAAAAGGAATAGAATATGATTTCTTGTGAGAGAAACAATGACTAGTAAGAAAATTGATATAATATATGCCAGCATTTCTTATAACAGTTGTTATCTTATTACAGTTACAAATCCCTTGTGAGAGAAACAATGACCAGTTGGAAAATTGATATAATATATGCCAGCATTTTTTATAACAGTTACAAATTCCTTGTGTTTATTACAATATGGATAACAGAGAACATGTGCCATTTTTGAAGAAAATGAAAAATAATGACACATTCATTGAAGTTGGGACCAAGAAACTATAATTACTTCAAAAGAAGCAAAAACTAAAGGCTACCCAAAACTTGAAATGAATCAAAGTGTGGAAATAATGTATGTCAACATGTTAAAATAGAAGCATTAGCATAGCATGATCAAATTATATGTGGAAAGAAAGAACATCTCCATCATTCCTCACTCCCCAGACTCTCGGTGATAGCTGTAAGTGATGGCTGCCATGTCACAGCATTTCGAACCCTCCTCTTTTCCCCGTGAGGCGCCGGCTGAGGATTCGAGCTCTTCCTAGAAATGGAAGTTGAAAGCTCGAAACCGTGTTAAAAACATAAGAGCTGTTTAGACCCCCAATTAAAATTACGGCTCGATAGATTTTACACAACTTTAATATAAAGTGCGAAATAGTGTAAAAGCGAGCGGATGAACAATATAGCTACTCTAATTCATAAACTAAATAATACAGCAGTGTAATGGAATATAAAAGAGTAGGGAAGAGAGATGCAAACACAGAAAACACCAAGACGTGTTTTCGAAGAGGAAACCGAAGAACTCGGCGAAAAACCTCTCCGCCGCCCTCCAAGCGGAAATCGATCCACTAGACAATCAGTTGGGATACATGAGTAAGCAAGAGACCCTCCAAGCCTAATCTACCCGATGTACCTAAGCCCTCCAAGCTCCTACTCCAACAAGGTTTCTCGGAACCGTGTCTTGTCTTAGTTCTCCGGATCCCGCAACAAGCTCCATGTTGCATCTGCCATTCCAGGCTTCTTCCAATACTTCCCAGCAGCACCAAAACGTCACACAACACTCTCAAAAGGTGTGGTAAGTGTTTGGGCTATCAACCTCTCAATGGTGTGGAAATGGAGAGGGAAGGGTTGAGGAGATACCACAAGCAAGTGTATAGAGAAAGGTGGGGATAACAATCTCTAATTACAAATGTGTTTGGTTAGGGTTTTCTCTCTGAAGCATTCCTCAACATTTGTGGGTAATGGGGGTTTAAATAGGATAGGTGCAAAATGTGTGAGTCAGTCAATATAGGCTGGCAGAACAGCATGTCTCGCGGGTGTCTCGCGGGAAGGCCTTACCCGCGAGATACTCGCGAGAGACAGCTGTCTCCATCTGTCATGACTTTTCGCATTCTAGCATGTGCAGGGCACATGCTTCACTTCGCGGGAAGCTTAGTCGCGAGATACCCGCGAGATTCCATCAGCTTCCAAATTGCTTGAGTCTTCACACACTCTCTATCACACACCCCTTACAACAATTCCCACAACAAATACAGGGTATAAACAATTGATAGTAATTACAATCAAATTTGGCACGGAATAAAAGCCAACAAAACACATAGTTGTAAATCACAACTTTACAGAAGTGTTCCCTTCCTTCCCTTTCTTCTCTCCTCTAGAGGTACTAACCTTTTGCTTGACCTCAATGCCATAGAAACTTACATGCTTTTTAGTTTTACCACTGAATTTCCTTCTACTGGCTCTAAAACAGGACGAGGTGATACTTGAATCACTTAAAAAGCCATTCTTCTTCTATAGGGACATTATTTCACTTGAATTGTCCGAGTGTGACGTGAAAGAATTGACACAAATTTTGGGTTTCCTAGTCCTTTTCTGGAGCTTCCTCACAGTCCCGTGAGGGACAACGAAGAATTTTTGACCTGGGGTAAGGATCTCATCTGGCCTGACCACCAAATCCCATGGCCGCCTAAACACTTCCGGCCTAGCAAGCAAGGACTTTGGGTACTTCTCCATAATCCTGGCTGCCGGAATTGCCATGTAGTAGCACTCTACGTTCCCACCCGCATGGACAACTTTCAAGAAGGCAGAGAAGCTGTCCTTCCCCTCAGCTGAGGTTGCCTTGGGAGGCTTGGGACGTGGGAAAGGATTGAGTTTATGAACTCCGAGGAACTTCTTGAGCATGTTGGGTATGACAATTTTTTTCTCAGTTACACAGATTAAACTTGTTAAACAAGTGCTAAAAAAGAAAACTTTTGAAACATCACTGGTGAATTCAAGAGGTTATTAGCAGCTTACTTCTGTTTGTGCTTCCACTAATTGGGATAACATAGTAAAATCTTGACAAGCTCTTAAAAGTTAAAACTATGAAAGATGACATCAAGGCAGGCTGATGACGAAGAGTCTGTTGCCCCTCCCTTTTTGTCATGTAGCTTTTGTGGGTATAATAATGTTCATATTTACATAGAATATTAGGCCTGCTAAATTATTCTAGAAAAGGTGCATGGCCATAAGTAATGCAAACCCTTGAGATTGACATTCATTTTAATAATACCAAGGCAAAGTAATCCCTTCTAGGAGTACCCAAGGTTTTGCATTGGAATACATTTCAATATATATAAGTTTCCCACCAAACATTAGACTCCGTGCCTCGTTAGGATCCAAATCGTCACAGTAAAATGTAATGGAATGCAATCTCGTCCACTAAATAAAAATATTGTCAAACACAATACTAGCATTAAAAAAATACTCAATAATTTGCATTAACACCTTTCAGGCCAATTCAAATACCGATGGGCTACTAAAATATCCAAAGAAAGAACAAGATTGTCAAGAAAGCAAAAAGTGTGAAACTCCAAAGCACAGTTTTGTGCTTTTATATTGTCTATAGAATAAGTATAGATGTTCCCAACACTTTCCCCCAAATCGTTTCTACTAAGCAAACATAAACGATGAAAAATCAGTCAAAATGAAAATGAAACAATTGACATGTATGCTTTCGCTTATAACAATACAACAGTTATGTAAATCCTTATCTTGCTATCAAAATTCACTTTACAGGTAAGAAGACAACAGAAAGACATGAGGAAGGGATGAAAATGTTTCTCCAACAAACTATATCTAAACTTCCAAAAACCCTTTTAAAACCTCAAATATCAAAGAGAAAGAATGAACGAGATACTCACCACTCAACAGTAAACTCTAGAATTGAAAGACTTCAGAATCTAAAATAAGGGGAAAAAAGATTGAAACTATGAAAAGGGGAAAACGCTGAAACCATATAGCGGCAGCAAGAAAGAGATGACCTGCACATGCCTACCTTGACTAACTTAAAAATGGTCAATATCGGTTACAGGTGGCCAGCACCTTTTATGTCCTCAACCCAATCAATCAGAAGATACTATTGCTATTAACTTTTTCCCACCTGTAGTGGATGATTTACACTTAAATCCAATTCTGCATCTTCTTGATGTTTCCCTCCATCCAAACTTGTTGGAGTTCCCCTAAAAAAATCCCAAGATTGGACTTGAATTTCTTGTTTTGCTGTTTATGAAAAAGAAAAAAATTCCATCCCTGTTTCAGTAGTTACTAGGCCAGTTGATCTGTGCTTGCTGAGTCTGCTGATAAACACTGCCACCAGGTCCCACCATATCAACAGCTCCAGCCATGGTCTGAGACTGTTGCATAATTGGGTGAACCATTGCTGCCGTTACTGCTTGCGCAGGGTGATAGACACCAGCAAAGGTGCCATGGCCAGCCTGCGTCGGGGTGAAAGTCACATGTTGACCCTGAGGTGGAAGGTTGTAAAATGAACTTGTTGGTAAGCTGGCTACATCTCGGCTGGGTGCAGCAACCCATACAGCTGAACCTTCACTCTGAAAAAATATAAATCAGTCATCTATCATGAAATGGTGCCTTTCTTTCCAGCAGTTATAAAATAGAAGGAAATGCAACTTGATGAGTTTTTTTTTTTTTCATTTTAAATTCAACACTTAGGGTGAGTTTGAGATCAGCTTTTAGCTTTTAATTTTTATGTATAGCTTTTTAAAACCTCACTTTTTCCCACTTTTTCTCACTTTTTTCAAGATACAAGTATACTTTTAACACATTTTCAGCAAAAATTTTTCAATAAAAAGCTAGATAAGCTATTTCCAAACGGATACTTATTCTCCAACCTGTAAGTATATTCAGGCTGACCAAGCTCATTAAATAAGTCAAACTGTCAGACTGGTAATTAGTTAAGAATACCATTAAAAGGTTAACCACCAACACCTCCAACAACCACAATCATCTCCACCATTTCCACAGCAATTCCTTAATGATTACCTTTTCTATAAATAGAAAAGGTTTCATTAGTACTAATAATTACTTATACCTCAACAATGTCAACTACTGCACCACAATGCCACAACCTCCAATGCTGCTATAACTTTAGTTTATAGCATCATAACATCACAGCTATTTTGTGAAATTCAAATTTGATACATAAAAAGGTGAGAAGGTCTAGCTTCAACTAATTTCTCATTATATAACTTTTTTTTTTTTTTAAATTACTTGGCCCGTTTAAAATGCAACATGATAATAATAACTACTGGGGGGGATGAGGGGAAAAACATTAAAAACAGGAAATAAAAGCTAACCTGCTGCCCGCTAATGTATACATTACTTTCCTTGAACTGGGACACATTGAGATCCTCATTACTGGTTGAGTTTACTGTGGTCGCAGCAGAACTGGGATTATAACCAGCTGGTGGGGAGCCATATGGCCCATAACCACCAGGCATTCCCATGTGTGCTGGATTTCCTGTATTAGTTCCTGGTTTGTATTGTGGAAGTGAGTATTTGACCCCTGTAGCAGGTGCCGGTGGTGGAGCTGGATATACACTGCCAGCTGGAGGTTGCTGAGGAAATGCACTGTTGCCCAGATATTGGTGGAGAGGTGGTGGAACAAAGAATGGGGAATAATAATGACCATAAGGAATGTAGTTTGGAGGATAATGGGATATATGAACCCCTGCTGGACGAAAGACTGGGACTGGCTGCTGAGTTACAGCTATTGAGCTTTGCATGAGGCCGGGAGCCTGAGTCGCCAGCGATGTTGGACCTGCTGTAGATAGGACCCCACCCTGACAATTAAGCAATATAATGGCATCAAGATTTAAAAGGTATATAAATATCAAAATATGTGTCCATGTGTCTGTGTCCAAATGAACAAAAATACAAATACAATGACAATAAATAAGACACCAACCATTCTTGATTTGAAAGTAAAATCTTCCTTTTAACATTAACAAATAATGGTTATTTCCCAATACTATATTTATTGATTTCTTTTTTCTTTTTAATAAGTTGATTGTAAGACTTTTAATCAGCATTATTTGAGCAGCACAATAATTTTCTTGAGAGGAAAGGTTACAGTTGAACTGATAACCATTGTCAAGATTGCACCTGCAGGTGCCAATGTGTGTGATGCCTACGGAGTATCTTGTTCTAGCAAGCACGCAAGATTGTTATTCAAGGAAACTGTGTCCAAAAACTCAGATGTTAACAATTTTGCCCTTTGTCATGAGATCACTCCCCAAAATTATCATTTCATCATATTTTTGGCCATTTGGCCAAAAACTCTAATGTTAACAAATTGATATTCTCTAACAAGATACTAATAAAACAAGCAACTTTTCTCTCAACATGAATGATAAACTAAGGTGCTTTATCTGCACAAACCTCTTGAGGTGACTGAGAACTTGGTGGAGGCAATACAGCAACATTACCATTGTACTTGGTGGCAGCCGCAGGATTAGCAAAAGGAGAAAGACGACCATCACTATCAGCACCTGAGCGGTAGAATTGAGCATAATAACTTGGATCGTATGGTTGCTGGACCTATAGATATAAAGGCATCTATTAACCACCAGCAATTACATTTAAAGCCTAAAATAGAGTAAACCAAATTATAGTAAAACCAATCAGCAATGACCATCATTAGATCAAAGTTTGAAATCACAAGCCAAAATCATTCATAATATGTGGCATATGTAATCAAACATGTTATATTTTTTACTCACTTGAAATTAAATTTGGCAATGGGCAACCACACAAAAATTTAAATTTAAATTTAATATGTACATATCAGATAGAAGACCAAAGGTTTGAGGGCTCACAATGTAGCTCGGAACACGGGAAACATCACGCACTTGAGACTCACAGTTTTCAACTGGTGCAAGCTGACTCCCTATCATTGGAGGGACAAAACCAAAACCGTAGGTTGGAGAAGTGTGAACCATTGAGTATTGATGGCCTCCTGATGGCAGTGTAGTGTCCTGCTTAGATTCGGTATACTCTGGGATAGCACTGGATGAGACATCACCATCACCAGATGATAAATTTTCGGGTACATGTGTAGGTGATTGTGGGTGATCAGGATAATCTCCCTCCTCGGCCGTTGCCAATGCATTTTGATTGCTGGATCCAACAATATAATTTTTATATTAAAAAAAATGAAGTGAAATGAAGTACATTATGGCAGAATGTGCATCAAGAGTATATTGGTAGTTGAAATGCAAGGACTAGAAGTCAGTTTGTTTCTCACAGTTAAATAAGGAAAACTATTTAAAAACTTAATCCAAGAAGCATCCCCTCCCCCACCCCAGCGAAAGCATTGGGCTCTTTGTAATCACTTTGCCTACTATGGTTATAACACTGGGAAAACAAGTCAAAAAGTACTTATTTTTACTCCCCTTATTGTTTTCTTTTCTCAAGAGATTACAATTTTATTCTCATTATCAACTTGAAAGGAGAAGTAGAAAACAAGCCCCTGTTCCAAGAAAAACTTAGGGCCACAAAAGAGCTGACCCAAGCCAAGCTTTGCTTGTTAAAATTTACAGCTCAAGCCAGAATTGAACTGGTTTTGAGCTGTTAAACATAAGCTTGAGCTTCACTTGAGATAAGCTTGTTGAGCTCATGAGCAGTTTTATGCATTTTCATAAACTTTTTAAAATATAAAAACACTAACCATAATCACCAAAAGCCTTACTATAATAACTAGCTATGGCCCCAAGAGGTAGGAGACCAAATCATTGCAGTAGTAACAAATCAAAGTTGGAAAAAAGTAGACCAATTTATAGCCAAAGTTTTTTTTTTTTGGCGGGGGGGTGGTGGTGGAAATTCCTTAGATCTAAATAAGTCACCAGCTCCTCTATTGTTTGCAGTTTGCAACCCTAAAAAGTGTAGTTCTCAAGTCATATAATGATAAACAAGGTAACTAGTGAAAGTAAGGAAGTTTTTATAAACCTCATCATACTTCTGTGCTTATGATGAGATCAATCAAACTCCCACATTATGAATGAGAGGACCTTTATAAACTAAGAAAATCAAGGTAATTCATTTTTAATAATAAAATAAAATTATAACAAGCCCACCTCATAAGAGAACAATACCAAAGATATAGGAGACTTTTATATGCTATAAAAATAAAAACCATGTAATGATTTTCAATATAGATGTACACACACACATATACCTCATATAAAGTTTGTTTAGGCGCTTTGTTCATGACTCTAAGTGAGCCAAACTTTGAATAGTTCATGCTTGGCTTATTTATTAAATGAGACTTAAAAAGAGGGCTTTGGAAGTTGGGCTTGGTTATTTAGTAAATAAACAAACTTAACAAGATTTTATTGAGCTGAGTTTTGGGCTGCTCATGAATGTCTTGACTCATTTGCAGCCTTACTTTATGTTTGGATGGAGGGGGAGGAGAGGGGAAGGTGACTAGAAAAAAACTAACTAAATATACCTTTAGGAAAACTAACTATTTAGAAGTAGATGAAAACTAGATAAATTTAATACAATATATATCATAACAAACCTTGAGGCCTGTTCATCCACAGATTCTTCAATACCCTGTGAAATTTCAGATAGAGATGTAGAGCTCTTGTCACTCACAGGACCACTGACATAGCTTGTAGTCACTCCAAAATCAGCACCAAAACTTCCAAAACTCAACTTGGTTCTTTCAGACTCAGGGACATGGATATGGTTTGGAAGAATAACAAGCTGACGTTGTGGAAGATGTAACTCCTCCAGCTTCCTCTGCAGTTTTGAAGTTGCTTCTTCCATATCAAGGACACTAGTGTCGTGCTGTGTCTGGGCAGTGGCTTCAACCAAAATAGTGGGAGCCTCAGGTGCAGCAGCTGTTCCAGAATCTTGAACATTAATATTTGTTGGCTTTGGTTTCCATTCCTTATTAGGACCAACTGTTGAAGACAAAATCATAAACTACTCATAAGTATTAAGCAAGTCATCAGAATTTCATTAATAACTCAGACTAAAACAATCAGTGTTATATCACAGAAATAGTTCTGGCTGACCATAAAATGTTAGTAGATACAGCACGAAGTAATTAGGCGAAAGATCGAATCAGCTCTAACTTCCTCATTTATAGCCAAAAAGATTGACAGAAACACATGCCTACAATGGCAATAATTCATTCAAAAGAGAATCAACTAGGCAATAGAGACAAAAAATGACAAAATCTATAGTTTTCAAGTAGCAAAACACATGTACAATGTTCAGAAAACATCAGATAATTATTACAACCATAACTTAGCTTACAAATCAGCAAACTCATTGTTTTTTTTAAATTAAAAAAAAAAAAAAAAATTGATTGGATAACCAAATCAATAAACTCTTATTTAAAAGTACACACGCCCCAGATAAGAATAAAAATCATCTGCCCTGGACTACATAAGGACTGACTTAACAATTCAAGGAATACAGGCAGCAACAACCAACTTTAGCATCCATGGAGAGTGTATCAGTACAAAAAAGGTCAGTAGCATAGCCACAATAAAATAGGTTCCATTATGTCAATATTTATGTTGGCTTTTATTTTTGTTGGGGGTGGGGGGGTCTACATTATCATTTAAACTAATCCTTCATAAAAATCTCATAAAAACCTGTCCCACCTCTTAACATTTTCATGAAATACCCAACCCCCCAATTCCCCCCCCCCCCCCCAAAAAAAAAATAAATAAATAAACAAAGAATGACGCAAAAGAATGTTATTTCAAATTAAATACCTTTCTGAGGGCTAATTATTTGTTGTGGCCGGTTATTGTAATTAGATGAAGGCCGACTAACTGAAGAACCACTATGAGTTAATGTAGATGAGGGTTGTGAAGACTCAGCAAGCAGATTTTTCCCACCTCCTTGGGAGTTGCTTGATATCTTTCCTTGTGTGGTAGAGCTAATCTCGGCAGCTGCTACATTAATCATTGATAATAACAAAACTGAGTTAATGAAATCATAAGAAAATAAAAGAATGTAATAAATGCAATTTTCAGAGTCCTGACCAGCAGCTAATTTGTTCTCAGCAAGTACAACAGCATTTGGTTCACCAGGAGGTCGATTGCTCCCTACTTCACGTTTAATTGCACCCACAGCACCTGGGAGCCGTGAATCATTAGATGGTACCAGTACCGGGTCCAAAGGTGAGAAACAGACTGCTGATGAAGATGAAGATGTTGTCGATGCCGAAAAGTTACTGGAGCTTAGTGTCGGCTGCCTGTGCAAGTCCCCAGTTCCAAAGGTAATGACAGAATTTTTGTTTGCATCATCAGGAGGTGGTGCATTTCCCAAATTATTAACGGAAACAGAAGATGAAATTACTTCAGGACCATTGGCAATTACAGTTGTAGAGCTGCAAGGGATATTGATCGCATAACTTGTATGTAAGTTCACTAATTTATGAACTGTAAAACTACACTTTATTTGACTTGACAAGTATAAAAGAGAGTGGGAATCATAAACTGTATCTACCTTATTGCCGGACTTTTATCTTTGGTTTTTGTGTCCTGAGAGGTTTGCAAAGTTGGAGTGACAGCCTTCTCTGCAGCTTGATTGACGCCATTCTCCTTTCCAGGGCCAGAATTCCTGCCACCACCAGCATCTGACAAGAGGTATAGAGGAGACAGCATCGCTTAGCCATTAAGTCCAACCCCAATAATACATTTAACTTGAGAGAGCTATATAAGGTGGCGGGGGAACTTCTCAACCCCACATGCCAGAAGTACAGAAAGGGTGTTTCACAAAAAAAGGTAAGCAAATGTAGAATTTATTGACCTATTACTGAAAATGATAAATTATCACAAGCCAGTGATGGTTAGAGCAAAATCATATTTGGAGATAGTCAACAAACAAGGAGACTTAATTACAACAAGATCAACCCAAGTTTATTGGGTAAAAAAAGACAGAGTACTCCAGTTAATAATTCTCAAGCAATTTTTATTTTTAAATAGGTTTTCACCATGTGATGTGTGACGAGGGGCAAAATTCACCCGACCACCCCTACCCCCTCGCCCCTGCACGCCAGGTCTCCACCGTGATTCTGCAGACTCTTTGTTGTTTGGATTCTGCAAGATATAAGCAACAAAGGACAAACATTACTAGAGCTCAAAAGATGTGTGAAGCACAAAAAAATCAAATACTCAACTCTCTATCCCAACAATTGTAAGTAAACCACATCATAAATATAAAACAAGATGCTGCTTTTAATCACAAAATGATAGAATGTAATGAAAAATCCCCTGCTCGTCACCTTACCCTAAAAAGAAATCAAAACGGAAGCAAACTAAAAACAAAATAACACCCCCCCCCACCCCCACCCAAAAAAAAGAGAAAAAAAAAAATCTTCTGCCATTGAACCTAACCCAAAACAAATTGATTTGAAATAATAAAACAAATAAAATCAAGCACCCACCCACCCATTGAAGCCCTTTTCAGTAGAATCAGTACATGGCTATTCAGATTGAATGGCCTACACACATTTATTATTTAAATTTTGATCTGATCACAAGTGCCCTTAACTAACATCTTACAAGTATGTCCACTAATACCCCATTAAATTGATGCATGGTAAAAATCATAACAACCAGGTACAAGCATTAGCAATTTAATCCACAGTAGGGTCCCAAGTATATTTGTGTTTTGGGGGGGGGGGGGGGGTGGTGTGTGCGGGTGCCATTATTTTAGATCAGAGAGCAACGTCATTTGACAAAGTGGATAACATGAAACAAGGCTGCACAGCCAACATATGCTCACACCAATCTAAATAAAAGCCATAACTTAGGTCGAAACCTATAAAACTAAACCTTCATATATATAAACTGAAAAATACCCTGATCCATAACCAACTTACAATAGAAATCTCTTACCTCTTTCCTCTTGCCATGTTTCCTTGTGACCACATGAAATGGATCTGTGGAACAACATACACACATGTTAAATGTTACTTTATTATTTATTAACAAACATAGCTTAACTTGCTCAAAAAATGATAAAAAGCAACAAAAAAAAAAAAAAAAAAAGCAAGAGAAAGAACAATTATATGGCCCATAGTGTAAACATAATTCCTAAACCATTCACATTATAACAAAGTAACTCAGGTGCAAATTTGCACGTAGACATAAAGGGAAAGTAAATCAAAAAAACATTTTCAGGAAGACTTGTAACTGCTTGGTTGAGCCAAGAAATTGTAAGTGATGGATAAAATGATTTTAACCAAATTAAACTTCTCTAATAAGTTACTATCGCAAAAATGGTCCTAATCTGTAGCAATAATGCTCTGCAACAAGCCCAAAATCAGGTGATTGCACCTATCAATGACCATTTTGTATATGCAACAGAAACCACATCTAGAACTAACAAATGTCCAGAGGAATATTTAAACCATCCCACTAGAAAAAAGCACTTCTCCAAATAACTACAATACAGACTCTTGCATAACACACTTGGTATATTGAACTCTCTCAAAGCACCAGAAGTGGCAATAAATGCTCCATAACCAAAACTGAAAATCTATTGACTAAAAAAAGAAATCTTTAAACCAGACATAATAGACAACCACCACTATTCCATAGTATCACTATGTACAATATATTGAACATGATTTATTATGGCTTGAAACTAAGTATTAGTCACTTTGTCCAAATAACATAGCAACCCCCTACTCTATAGTCTATACAAGTGTTACCCATTTGGGTAGCTAAGAAAATAATGTTGGTTTGGGAGGTAAAACCTTAAAAAAAAAAACTCAAACTTCTTTTTTTTTTTGTGAACTGGTTATGCAAAACTCACTACTTCACACTACACTAATACAACTACTTGCCTTAGTCAGTCTAATCTTTTGACCTCCTTTTCTTCTTCTCAGGGACCAAAATGACAGAAAACACAAATGCATAAATTTATTTTACTTCAATGCTAAGTTTTCTGAGCAAGAGTTACAAATGAAATCAACTTAGGAAAGAAATATACATAGTTGGAAGCAATTCATAAGGAGCCTACAATGACTGTGAAATAAGACCCCATTTCATAGCTTAGTCCTTCTTTTCTGAAAATCAAATAGAATAAGATTCCTAGCATCCAACAAAAGCTAAATTTCTTTCCCAGATAACATAAAATAATAGGAAGATAAAAAAAAAGCTTCCCTTTCAGAATTAGAAAGGAGGCAATAACACAAACATGAAATAGGAATCTCTAGCTTAACCTTACAGAAAGTACACCAACAGTGAAAACCCATCATAGCAAAAACTAAAAAAATTCCCATTTCCCACATAACAAAACCTCGATGAAAACAAAAATCAAATCAAACCCATTACAAAGTAAGCCAAAAGCAACAAAACCCAGAAGAGAAAACACCAAAAGCAACACATGGATCACCAGGATTAAACCCATGCAAGCTGCCCCCAACCAACAACCAATTAGAAAATCAAAAAGGGAAAGTAAGAAGAATAAAAAAAAAAAAAAAAATACCCTGAACAAGGAGCTTCTGAATAGTCTCATTGGGATCCATGGAACACTCCTTAAGCATTGCATAAATCTCTTCCTCACTGGGATTCACTGTGATCTCCTTGATGTCATCGATCATCTTCTGTATGTCGATTGGGATTGAAACCCTGCTGGACCCACCCCCGCTCATCTTTGCAAACCCAGAAATTTAATAAACAACACAAAACCAAAATAACAACAAAACCCCACCAACACCAATACCACCACAGACCACAAAGTGTCAATCTTTCTTCTTCTCCTTCTTCTAGCTTCAAAAGACTCAAAAAAAAAAGTCTGTTTGTATTGTTTGTACAATTACACACAACAACAGAGATTATGCAAGAAATGAAGGAAAACCAAAAAAAAAAAAAAAAAAGAATCCAAATTTTTTTCCCTTTTTTTCAGGGGTTTTTTTGAATTTGATCTATGTGAATGTAAGAAAGAAGAAAAAGAAACGAGAGAGAGAGAGAGAGAGAGACAGAGAGGGAGATGGGGAGCACAACACAACACAACACAACACAACACAAACAATGAAGTGGTTTTGGAGTGTAGGGCTTTTTGGTTTTTCACCTTTCTTTTTTATTTTTCTTCCAACTTTATTTTTTTATTTTTTTCTTTTTCCCCTTTTGCCTTTAAATTTGTGTGCAAGTTCTTATGAATCTCTATGTGCTTGTATGGGATGTTTCCAACTTTGAATTCTAACCCAATGCATAAAATAGTGTTTTTTCTTTTTTTTTTTTTTAGAACAAAAAAATTTTTTAAGGATTTTTTTTTAAGATAAGGTAGTGGTGTTGTAATCTTTTGTCCAAGCTATTATACTTATTCTCAATAGTTTTGTAACTCAACTGATTATAACTATTATAATATCAAATTATTAAAAATAAATAAATAAATATTTTTTGCTGTGTCTATTTAAGACATATAAGGATCAAACATCCCTTCACCATTGATAATATCGAATTATAATATTTTTATAAAAATAAATAAATAAATAAACTATTCTACTTTTTGTCTTTAAAACAATCTAAGAATCTCATAAATCGATAGTGTGATGGATTGAACTTAAAACTTTTGAATTTGTCTGGCACTAAACAAAAACCAAAGAATCCACGGCTCATATACCCCTTTAATAAGGGGGTTTATAATGGTGTCTTTTTCTATGTTTTTTATTTTTATTTTTTATTTTTAAATAATATGCTGAAGATCTTTTTATATGCTCATTGCTATAATGCTATGTAGTGTGACTGTAACTACAGTGTTGTTGGCCAGTGCTTGAGCTAAAAATAGGCTTTTGCGGGTAAGGTGATAATCTATATTATATACTATACTTTTAATTAATTATTTTCTCTCTTTTTTTTTCTTTTTTTTTTGAGAAAATTATTTTCTCTTCTTTGAGTTCATGGATTTAAATGAGTTTTAAAATCATGACTTTGATATCATAAAGATCAAAATTTACCATAATTATTATGTGAACAATATCTGAATTTCAACCTTCAATACATTTTCAATGATTAATGAGATTTTATAACTTTAAATATTTAATAGTTTTTGCCTAATTATTTTTTATATAATTTGATAGATAGAAAATTGGGAATTTGAAATCTAGATATCTTCATTAGAACACCAAAAAATGACAACCAAATGAACTACAAAACTCTTGACTTCTCTTAACCATACTCTTATTTAAGTTTTTTTTTTTTTTTTTTTTTTTGAGAGTTACTCTTATTTAAGTTGTCTAAATTTATCTTATCCAAAAAAAGATTACCATAGTTTATGATAAATTATTTTGCGTATTCAGTGTGCTACACTGCTACACCTCCTAAAAGTGGTTTTACATAATATTTACCTTTTGAAAATTTTATATGTAGGACCCATACATGAGATCTACTTTTATGTAAAAGGAAGATATAGTGCATCATGCGCATTTAATATTTTCACGATTATACATTTTGTACAACCTTATTTAAAAAAGGGGAGTATATCATGTATCAGCTACATGTATCCTCTCTCTCATAGCATGTATCGATGCACTTGTTGGGAGTGAGAAAAAAGTTAGTTGTAGCCAACTTTTATATGGTTTTAAGTGTGGGACCCATACATGAGTCGATTTTTATGTAAAGATAATATATAATACATCAGTACATTGTGTATATTGAATAATTTCACATTTACACGTTTTATGCAATTCTTCTAGAGAGAGAGAAAAAAAAAGATGAAGAGGGAGTTTTCACATGTGTACAACACTAAAACAGTAAAAGTACCGGAACTTATTTAGACATATTCATTAATTGAATATTTGAATTTGATTCTAAAAGAAAAAGTATTTGAATTTAAAGTAGGCATTTAATCATTCCATCAATGACTTGATACTCTGAAAATTTATTTCAAAGTCTTATTGTTACTGCAATAATTGTCATCTATAATGTATTGGAAATATGACAATAATAGGATGATTATCAGTCAATGTAGAACAATATTCATGGGTAAATTTTGCACATCTAAATTGTCACGTTCCTTCCTATAGACAAAGTGTTTGGGGTTTAGGGGAAAATGGTACGTACTGCAAGAGTAGCAACATATTATAATTATCTAACAACCTATGCAAACTTGTGCAAATTTGGATTGTTACTACAGTAACCATGGAAATATACATGGTTACTATTCACATGCAAATATATTTTTTAATGCTTCTTAATTCACTCATATACATAGAGAGATAGAGTAATAAAAAAATTGATAAATAAATAATATTGTAATAAAATATAATGTAAAATAGATAATCAGATGTAGATATTTGTGAGAAATGGTTATGTAAAATATAAAAAGCAGACTCTTATGTTAAAATAGACAAAAAAATTTACATGAGCTAATGAGAATATATATATATATATATATATATATATTTATATTTATATATGTAGGATACTGAATTTCAAATTTTTTTATAATTCTAGTTTCACAAGGAAATCACGTCCGAACCTTCCATACCGTGTTCTATATCTTTGTGCAAGTATTACTTTTAAGTGATTTATCTTTCCTTCGTTAATATCTGTGATGTATGTAGACATGAAATTAGTAAATTATTTGTTGCTTTTGCTTATGTCGTAATAGAATTTGAAATCACCATTGTAAAAATTATATATAGGTTTTAGGGTTTCTTTTTTTATATATAATCATTTTATCACTTTTCACTTCAAATCATATTTTTTGTGTGGTTTCGTAATTTCATTTTTATAAACTATTTTGAGAAAAAGATGAAAGATAAAGGGAATTATTTATTTATTTATTTATTTATTTTATGGGAGGGGAAATGGTGTTAGAAAGAGAGAAATGTCAATATCAGCAAAAATAAAATCCAAAATAAAATTGGCACGTAAAATTACATATTTTAATACTTCCGCAGTCTTACAGCTATCCATTTAAATTCAATCTTTTTTTCTTTTTTTTATACATTTTATTCAATATGTTAAACTCACGTATACTATATATGTGATTTTAAATATCAACATGTTAAATATAAAATATACCCAAAAATAGGTTAAATATCAAACATTTTATTTTCAAATTACACCTAGAGTAATTTTGCCAAAGTTACAATACTTAATAACTTTTTATTGGATTATACCCTCCATATTTACAAGACACAACAATGATAAGAGAATCTCATCTATAGAATAATGAAAATTCAAGTTTTTGTCATTTAAAATTATACACAAGACGTAATTTTATAAATCATATAAAAAATAACATTTAATTAATACAAAACTTTAGTGTGCATGTTAAGAACAAAAAGAATATATAATCTATAACATGATTTTTAAAATATTAATCCAATAAAAAGTAACTAACTAATATAAAATTTCCCTAAAAAAATAATATAACATAAGTAAGAAGTTATATACATTAGATTAACTTGATCATGATCCTTTGAATTTTTATAACAATACAAGCATATTTTTCGTGTTATGTGAGAATATTAACTTTCAAACAACTTATCATGTATATTTTAAAAAAAAAAAAAAAGTTTTTCATTAACTAGTTAATTATATATATAGTTTATTTAAGTTCAATTTGAGCTTGATCCTTTGATTTTTTATTACAATACAAGCATTAATTATGTATTATCCTTTATTAATTATTACTAGCTTGTAACCTTATGCATATGCATTGATATACTTAAAATCTACAATAAGATGCATAATATAATTCCTATATATATAGCCAACGAGAGCTTGGCTAAGTGGGTAAGTCTCGGACGCTTCGTGCAACACACCTAGGTTCGAGTCCCGCTGCCCGCAGGCTTTCGTTGGTGGGTAAACTTAGTGGTGAGGTGTACTCACAAAATGTGAGGTGACTCCCGCACAATGGTACAGAACGGGCCCCCGACTACGGGCTCCCTGACCGAGGCCACTGGCTCCCTGCGCAGGGGTGTAATATGACCATAAAGACCCCCATTTTTTGTTTCTAAAAAAAAAATTTAATAATAATTCCTATATATATAATTTAAATATTATTGATAGTCATTTTTATATTTTGTTAACTCTTTAAAAAAATTTGTAAGGATATCATTAGGTATAAAATGTAAATTGTTCATTTTTTTTTTTAAATTTATTGTGAAGCACTTTTCTTTTTTTTATGATTCATTTATTCTAAACTCTTCGGTTTTTGTATTTAATAACTCACTTGGATGAATTTTTATGATGTGGTCCCACATTTTATTATAAAATTAAGAAATAAAACTCTTTAAGAATAAATAATTTAGAACACATAGTGCAAAATTACAACTCTAATTTGAAATTCTAATTTGAGTTTCTCTCAACTTCACCTATTATTTTTTATATATAGATGATTATTATTATTATTATTATTGTAGGGGCGGCGTTTTGGTTCCTGAGCCCAAAAGATAGAAGGATTCAGGCCCAAAGAGCCCAACACAATGAATTTGTAGAGAGTGAGTTAAAAGCTAAGTTTCAATAGACCAAACAACACGCACAGTAGATTAAAGATAATAAGAAAGCAAAGTAGGAGAGTGGTTCTTGAATACAGTTCTTTTAGACTTGGATACAATTTTAGTTCTTGTTGCTATAGTGTTTTCTCTACAGAATTTCCGATTTCCTCTCCCTGGAGGGTCTCTTACATTATATAGCTCACTTTAGATGATCTTGACTCTCCATTTGTTGATTGTCCAGGCCACTACTTGAGTATTTGTCCCATCAAACACCTCCCCAAACCCCTTGTGAGTTCTGGTAGCCAAGACAGCACTACTCAGGGGTCTTCTCCACATAAATCTAGCTAGGAGGTTCGGTGGGATGCATTAAATGTGGTGGCAGCCACCATCCCTTCAGTCATGTTAGGGCTAACCCCTTCTCCGAATCTCTCTCTACAGTATGACCTCCTCTAGTAACGTGCTACTGACGTGGCCTTACTGTCCGAGGGTGTGACCTCCTCGTCACAATAATGGCTTTCTCGGCCACGGGTATGACACGTGGCGCAATTACCTTATTTAAATTCCTGTACCCCACAATTATTATTATTGTTGTTGTTATTATTATTATTATTATTATTAGTTATGCATTATCTTAGCATGTGGGAATATTAATCTTCAAACATCTCATCATGTAGATTTTTTTTAAGAGAAAAACATTTTCATAAAGAGATAAATTATATATAAGAGAGAGTTTTCAACTTTTTAGATGACTTTTTCTTTTTTTTCTTTTTCTGTTTCCTAATGTGACATTGTTAACTTTTACAAACAGCAATACCTTGAAAAATGTTAACTTTTCAAACCAACCTCCTGGCAAGGTCTTTGTGCTTGAAAGGTTATGTAAAGTCACTACCAATCATATAATTTTGGTGATGTGAATAACCATTTGTCATCTAATTAACATCACAAAGTACTAGTCTAAGGCTAACAGAATGAGAAATCTCCAATCCTAAGTTAGGTAATAAAGTATATGCAAATCGTTATCATAGGTTTAGGAATTCTTTTCTATGTCGGAAAGATGTTAGCCACTTCACAATATTTGTATTATAACGGTTACCTTATTACTATTACTTTTGCCAACCCTATTATTTGAAATATTTAAAGGTCACGAGATTAGCTGCATGGGCAACATTATTCTTCTATCATGGTGGGTGTGTTTAAATTTGGTGGAGCCCTAGTAGGATTGAGCCCCAAGTGTATAAGGGTGTAAATCTTACCACTGATTAATAACCTTAACTAAAAGAGGATCTTAAAACCATGCCTACCTATAAGGTGGGTGGTCTATTATAGGGCTAATTAATTACTACAATTTCTTAAAGGAGGGCATTTCCCCTTCAAGTTATGCACTGCATTTGACTGTTTTAGAGAACCATTGAGTCTAGACCACTAACATGAGGTGTACAGAGCTTGCTTCATATAGATTTTAAGACGTGATTTTGCCAGTAATGATTATGTCTCTCAGTCACAATCGACATATATTTTAAGACGTGATTTTGGTTTGGATGCATGCATGTGTGAAGGCTGAACTTAGGCAACAGGCAAAACTTATCGCACATTATAAGCTAGCTTTGATTCTTTGAACAATTTGTTGGCTTTTGGTCTAATTAAGCTTTGGTTGAATTGGACCATGCATGGTTGCCATGCTTACTGTATGTGCGCTCACTAAGATCTAGCTTTGATGTTTTGGGGGTCTTGTGTTTTTGGACCTTTTGTGTTCATTAGACGGGATCAAAACAAGGTACCACTACTGGATAACCACTTGTTTTGGAGGGGATTTACGGTTCAATAAATGCGAGGATTTTTTTATGAATATGAATGTTTATGGAAATCTAAATTTATATTAAAAAAATTTATGTTTTGTAATCCTATTATGATCAATAGGAATCTTAAAAGATGATGTCGGCCAAAATCTCATGTTAGAGTTTTCACTTGTTTGTTTAAGCATAAAATGCATTCTATCAGATTTCTAGAAAAATTGTTTATTCTTTAATGTTTGGTTTTTTGTTTTTTTAAAATGCTATGGAAAACATTTTATGGTACTTGTACTAAAAATACCACTGCACATCCTTAGTGCGATGGTCATCCTACAAGTTTAAGTATTTGTGGGGTGTGGGAGGCAAATGTCGGAGTTTAAGTCTCCAGAAAGAGAGTTTCACACATATATACACTTAGATTATGTTAAAATAGAATTTTATTTTATATATATATATATATATATAAATAAAAAATAAAAACTTGTACTGAAAATAACAAAAAAAAATCATACATCTTTATATAAAGAAACATTAATTCACCACTATAAAATATGTATTATATATATATATATATATAAATAAAAAATAAAAACTTGTACTGAAAATAACAAAAAAAAATCATACATCTTTATATAAAGAAACATTAATTCACCACTATAAAATATGAATACAAAAAGTTAAAATCAACATAAAAATTAAGCACAATTGAAATCAAATGATTGAATATTACTTATAAGCACAATCAAAATAAGAGTGCAACAACAACAAAATTACTAAAATATTTTAATGAAAAAAATCAACTAAACAATAATACCCATTACCCACCCAAACCATTTATTTTGAGTGAGACCAACCCACCTCTTTACCTAATTACACATTCACACACATAATTACAAATAATTTAACCTCTAAAAGGACCTTTATAATTTTTGATAGCATTCTAATAGAAATACTATATATAGTTAACAATAACTATATGTGTGCGCGCGTATATATATATATATATATATATATATATATATCATATAATATATAAATTATAATATTAATGAAAAAAAATAATATTGCTATTATAAATACTGTATAAAATTTATAAATAATAACATATATATATATATATATATGTTAATTTATTTTTGTTTGACTTTTAAAAGTTTGAGGTGATTCCTAAAGTTTTGAGGCATATCATGGTAAATTTGGAGATTTCGGGAGCTATTTTCATCATTTTGATAGTTTTGGGGGGTATTTTTGTTAGGAAAGTTGCACTAACCTCTAAAGTTTTCTGTTATTACACTCACCTCCCCTAGAATGAGAACTATTTACAATGAACTTCCTAGGATAATTGAAAAAGAAGAAGAAGAAGACTCTAATAAAGAGTGAATTTCCTATTAAAAAGAGTGTGAATGATAGTTTAAGTGGATGGTAAAATAGAAAATTCAATTTAAAAAAAAAAAAAAATTTAGTCATCTGCTATGGGAGGTCAATGTAAATAGTTTATATTTTAGAAGAGGTGAGTATCTTATTCTAAACCAAAGAGGAGGTAAGTGTAATAACTAAAAACCTTATGTGAGGGTTAGTGTAATTTACCATATTTTTGTCATTCAAGAGTTTTAATTAATGTATTTTAGTCATGTTAGATATTTAGAAAGTATTTTGATCATTTTGGAGATTTTAAGGTTATTTTGACATTTTTTAAGGATACACTTGTCATTTTAGAGGTTTAAAGGAATATTTCTTATTTTAAAAGTTTTCGAGGGATATATATTTTTTAATTTTAATGGTTTTAAAGATATTTTAGTCAAAAGCCTTGTAACTGAATTGATACCTCTCCATACACAAAGTGCTTGGAAGTCTAGGGGGAAAGGGTTCGGGCTACGGGGTTAGCAACATGTTGTAATTATTTTTCAAAAAAAAGATATTTTAGTCAATTGAAATTAGAAGGTATGAGGTGGCATTTTGGAAACAGACAAAAACTACCTTGAGAAAATTGTTTAAATACAACAACATGGTCATTTTTTTAGAATATATAAAAATTGTTTCCAAAAACTTATTCACGAGAACAGGTGCTTAATTTAAGGTTAATAAACAGAGCACAGAAACAACATGTGGAGTGGAGGAGGTAGGTACGTTACTGAGGTGGATCCACATAAGTTATTTAATTTTTTTTTTTTTTTCAATTACCGAATTCCCAACATATTTTTTCATTTTGAAAGCCAACAAAAATTGATATATCCTTAAAAACAAGTTTCTAACTTTCTATAAATAACTTTCACATAAACTTTTCACAAAAGTCCTCAATATGAATTCTAATTAATACCAATACAGTCCTTAATTACACTCAATATCATTCATTTTGACAAAATCTTTGTAATAAAAAGTTATACACAATCTAGTTGATTACGAAAGCCTCATATGTTGGTGCAATGTTGGGTTCGGATCTTTTTGTTTTCCATTCGAAATAAAAGAAAAAAAAAACGTTGGGATTGGTTCTTATATATTCTTGGTACATTAATAAGATAAACAAAAGGATGATTCTAAAAATAAATAAATAAACAAAAAGATAGTTACCATTTAAGGTAAGATTCAAGCCCTAGTTTTTTTGAACTAAGATTCAAGCCCTAGTTAGTAGGGCTAGCTGAGAAAGTTAAAGTAGAGAATATTGTTTGAAAAATACAATCATACAGATTGTTCCAAAACTTATGAAAAAGTTAAATTCAACACATAAGTTAGAATAAACTAGAATAGTCCCACCCCCCCCCCCCCCCCAAAAAAAAAAGAGACGAGATTTTAGAGCGTTGAAACCCAAAAATAAAATTTGCTTAGTAAAAAAGCTAACACATTTGGAACTCGTTTGGTAAAAAATTTTTAGTGATATGTTTGTATTTTTTGAAAATACGTGTAAGTAAAAAAAATGTAAAAATATGTATAATACTGTTTAAATACTGAAAACTGTTATTTAAACAACGATAACAAATGATCCTTGGTATTTGAAATTTAGAATAGATAGTAGATGCATAAACAAGCCATTATTATAATATTTATATATAATGGTTTTTTCAACGTTGTGTGCACTTACGTGAAAATATCCAACATAACATAATGCCATAATTGCATAACTTTAGGAAAAAAATTTATGATTAGTTGGATAGATCTTTGGTTTGACCTGCCTACTTAATTTCTTAATTAAGACTTGACCATATGTGTCTATCCTTTTTAATTATTAATTATAAGACGTACACGTGGCAAATTGCTTATGAAATTATCCTGTAAATTATAATACTACAATATTAAGTGGTTGGTTAAACCAGTTGATGTGTTGTTACTAATAACGTATTTTGTTGGAGAAGATATTACTAATAATGTTTAGCTCAAGTTTTCATGTGAATTTACTATATATATCTAATTAAAAAGATTCAGATCCTCTAGATTTCTTAGGGTACTCTACCAGTAGATTTTCTTAAATCCTAACAACTCTTTAATGATTTAATGGTCCAGATTTTGCCATGTCAGCATTCCACTAACAATATTCTTAAAATAATAAAATAATGTTGCAAATAAATCAATTAAGATTATTGTTAGTGGAATGCTGATATAACAAAATCTTAACCATTAAATCATTAAAGAATGGTTAAGATTTAAGGAAATCTATTTGGTAGAGTACCCTAGAAAATCTAGAAGATCTGAATCCCTAATTAAAAACATAAAGTTAAGAATTTCCTAAAAGACTTTGCAATTGTATTTATTTTCAAATTTTTTTTTTTTTAGGAACTTCTCTTAATTGGCAAAAGAGCTTCAATAAAACCCTAATGTGGTGTTTGGTACGGGGTAATGTTTTAAGATTCTTAGGAATGTTTAAAGATTCTTATGTTTGGTTGCAAATCATGCTAGGGAATCAGATTCCAGGAGAATTTGGATTCCCCCTTTAAACCCCTTTCATTAGGAATGTAGATTCCCTTTTAAAACAAGTAGGTATTCAGATTCCCAAACTTAAAGGAAATTGTATTTTTCATAAATTGACAATCTTAACTCTTTTTTCCTTATCATTTAAGCAATTAAGATAAAATATAAAACAAATCAGCAATACCTTTTTTCTTGTCTTTATCTTTTCTTGCCAAAATACCATAAACATGATAGACAACTTTGTTGATATATTCTTTAACAAAGTTCTATTTAGGTTTCACATGTGGAAAAAAAAAAGTTTTAAGGGGACCCTCCATTATTGTCAGGTATTCACTTTTGTTGTTGTGTGTGTTGCTCAACAAATTATTAATAGTTTATATTTTGTTTTTCATTATTTATTTAGAGGAATATTTTTTTTTAAAGGACTTGGTAGTTTACATTCAAATCTAAGGATAGAATGGAAAAAATAAATAATTCATTAAAAATTCCTGGGAATAAACCAAACATTATCAACTCACATTTCTAAGAATCTTAAGAGATTCCCAATGAAACCAAACATAGAAATAACTACATTCCTAGGCATCCAGATTGTAAGGAATCACATTCCGAGGAATTTGGATGCTAAGAGTAATGTGGATTCGCTTGTACAAAACGCCACATAAGATTTGCTAAAGTCTCTAGTTGCTACGACCTAAAAAATAAAAGAAATTAAAAAGAAAAATTTACCTTGACAAGTTATATATGCAAATTATCAACCATGCATGGTTACTTTAATGAGGTTGATTGATTTGAGGCCTTTGGGCAATAAGAGGATTAGTATTGGGGGTGTAAAAAATTTCAATTGCTATTTTAGTAACCAAGACACTAAAATAGAGCATTACTTGAGTATGGGTATGCAAATTTTTTTAGCATTTGTGAATAGTAAGGTTGTATATATACAACCTTACTGTTCATGGGTTGTAAAAATAAAAACTAATATTTTAAGAGAGATGTTATGTCTACAATATTTTTAGAATATTTTCACAACAAATCATAGGTGATTAGTTGTTATTGGTTCAAATTTGAACCTAACACTAAGATTACTTTTTTGTCTCAAGGCTCCCAATAATAACAACCAGTAATAACCTGCCACTTAAAATTTGTTGTAAAAATGTTGTGAACATATCATTTCTCATATTTTAATAGAGTGAGAGAGGAAAAGAGAGAAGAGAGAGAGAGAGATCATTGATTTGTTTATATTTTTTGTTGGTATAGTTTATATTATTTTAATGAATTATATGTAAAAATAAAAACCAAGATGTTAGGTGAGTTGTAAAATGGAATAGTAAAATAGATAAAATAGGTTTTGAAGATGTATATATAATAGACACTTTTTTACATCTTTAGATACTAATGCTTGGTACCCTTATTACCCAAACCATATATGACCGAACAAGGTAATATATTTTAAAAAAAAGAAAGCAATAGAACAAGAAAGCAACTGTTGATAATGGGGTTAAACTTTAATTTTAACTGTAATTCATGTCCAATTCACACAAAAAAACAAAAACAAAAACAAAAAAATTATGTCCAATTAACCAATCCTTTGTTTTTTTAGGAGAAGCACCAATTAACCAAACCTAAATTCGCTATTTGATGCAGAAAGAAACTATTGGCATCTTGATGCTTATCCCGACACAAATCCTTTGCAGCAATTATATATACCCCACTTTTATTCATCTCCCATTTAGTATTGTACTTATTTTCAAGTCAAAAGCATTAGAAGTATGCTATCTTTTGAGTTCGGAAAACTTTAGAGTGTCGATTTATTTTATGCTTGTCGAGGTGGAAAGGGCCCCCATTATTAGTGGATGATACAGGCACCAAGTGAGATGTGCACTCAATCGATAGGTAGGCAAAAGCCAGTCCCAGTAGTACAGGCGTCAAATGCAATGGCACCAACATAATCAATGGAGTAAAATATTTTCATAATAATTTTACAATAAATTTTAAATGGTAATTTGTTATTAATTTTTATCTGGCACAACCAATAAAAAAGGCAATTACCCAAATTTATTAAAAAAAGAAAAATCATGCCAAAAAAAAGTTTTTAAAAAAATTTCACACCTACTTATACCAAAAAAAAGAAAAAGAAAAGAATAAAAGCAAAACAAATAAAGCATCACCCCACCCCCCCCCCCCCCCCCCCCCCCCCCAAAAAAAAGCAATCAGCACGTATAACACATAAGAGGATACCAAAAAAAATGAAAAAGAAAAGAATAAGAGCAAAACAAATAAAGCATCACAACCCACCCCCCCAAAAAAAACAAAAAAAACAATCAGCACGTATAACACGTAAGAGGAAGAGGGTAGCTCAGTCATTGACTGCAATTATTTCTCTCTCCTCTATTTTCTCCCCAAATTGGTGAGATATAATTATGGTGGGCTAAGGGAGAAAACAACTAGGTCCCAACAATTTTCCATCCTCCCATTCTCTCCAACCAAACACTCATAAAATTAAAATTTTTTTTTCTATTTTTCTCTCCTCTATTTGCTATCCTCCTTGTTTCACCCCCAACCAAATGGACCCTTAAATTTTGTTATGAAAATATTGTATCAATAATTTTACTCTAGTCAATTTGGCCTAGTTAGAGCATTCACATTGGTTGTGATAAGATAGTTTAAATACTATTTCAGCACCCCAAAACGCTAAAAAGTATGCTACATTGGTGGTGGTGGTAAAGTTAAAAATTTATACAAACTAGCTATAGTAAATTGTCATACTGCAGCACAAACTGATAAAAAACAAAAGAAAATAGTTTACTTTGTGGGTCCACATTTTCTCATTACTATAGTACAAAGTGGTAAAAAAGAATAAAGAAAGAATATTTAATTAATTTTGGGTGAAATGAGGTGTTAAAATTAGTATAAAGTAATTTTTTAACTTGCTAAAAAATAATTTTTTTTTAGTTCCACTAATGTGAATACTCTTACAGCTAGCTTCTTTTTTTTTTTTTTTTTTTTTTTAATAAAAAAAAATACTAAGCTACAATAAACTCGAATGCTCAGCTAAAACTTAATTGGGCTGAGTTTACGGGCTTTGGAAAAAAAATTCAACCTTGCTTGGGCTTGGGCTAGGGCTTAGTTCAAAGCTAGCACCATATACGGCAGCCGAGGGAAAAAAGTCAAAAAAATAATAAAGAATAAAGGTTATTGAGGAGGAAAGGAAACTTAACCAAAACTTGGATGATATTAGTATTATATATCAATGTTTAGTGGATTGGATGGTTATGTATTAAAACTTGGATGATATAGTAGTATTATGGTTATGTGCTATGGAATAATGTTAAGAGTTTTTGGATGGTTATATGTAAATTTAATGGTAGTAATATTGTGGTTAGTTTAAGTGTTACATGTGCATATGTTTTAACCAGGATAATGTAATGTCAAAGGCCTTGTAGCTGAATTAACTCATTTCCATGCACAAAGTGCTTGAGATTCTATGGGGGAAAAGGTTCGAGCTGCAGGGTTAGCAACATGTTGTAATTATTTCTCAAAAAAAAAAAAACCAAGATAATGTAATAAGTGGAAGTATATGTTTTAAAGGTATATGTGTTAATGATAAAATAATATTTTTCAATATGTATATCTTATATAAAAAAAAAAAATTTAAGCTTAATTTGTTTGTTATGTATTAATATTAATAAGTATTTTTTGAAGTTGTTAACGAAATTTTTTATATTTCCCAAAATAAAAAATGAAAAATGAAAAATGATTTATTTTATTTTATTTTACATTACATCAAATACCATAAAATAATTTGTAGGGCATTTTTAAGAACACAAACAAATACATGAAAATAAAATGTTTTCCCTAAAAAGTTTAAAGTTGAAAAAAAATTTAATTCGTAGAAATTTTTTAAAAACAAAACAAATGTAACATAAATGCACCTATATTTGATTATAGGGAAAAATAGTGCGAGCAAAGAAAAACCTGAGTGTATATTGCCTTTGTTCTTTTTTCTATAGAGAAGGAAAGATAACATATGCCATATAGATTGACTTTTAAATCCTTATATAATAAAATAAATTGTGGTGATAAAAAAAATAAAGGCAAAAATAAAAATTATACCTTCTAAGTTTAACCATAATTCATTTCAGATCTTTAACTTTACTTTTGTTCAATTAAATTCTCTAATTTGTAAACTTATTGAATTAAAGACTCCGTTAATGAATTTCCATTAACTTTACTTTCTTATAATTTTTCAAATTAAAAAAAAATTAAGTTAACTAATAAAATTAAACAATATTTTTAAAATAATAATTAAAAGAAAGTAAACAGTGTTTAAATGCAACTATGCTTGCGTGTTCAAACTATTAGAAACAACACAGCATCTCTTTCCAGAAAATTTTCTCTTTACAAAATTTTCTTTCTATTGCTTTATCTGGAATTCTCTACAAAATATTCCTCATTGAGTAATGATAGCTGACATACACTCTTTATTACACATCTCACTGTACACGCATGTTTTTAAACACACAATTTCACAATTTAACTAAATTTGTGTTTTTAAAAAATAATTTCAAAAGAGAGTATATACAAAGTGTGTAATAGTAAGTGTATAATAAGATTGCAGGTTCTCATTTTATCTCTAGAAGCCTCCCTGCATAACTAAAGTTCAGACACACATTTCTAAGCTGCCTAGAAGCTTGGTGAAAGATAATTATTGTTAGTAAAAGAATGTACCAGAAGTCCAGAACATCTGGGTAATTTTAAGGCCTCGTTTGGTTAGGGTGATTATGGGAGATGAAAAATGGGAGGGGAAAATAGAGGGAATTTTGAATATTGTCCTTGTTTGGCTGGGGGTTGATTTTGGTGGGGACTGAGTATTTTCTCTTTGAGCCCACCATTTTGGAGTGTTTTGTTTTCTCACCAAATTGGGGAGAAAATGGGGGAGAAAGAGGGCTTAGATGGGAGTTTACCTATTTGCCTCTCTCATTCCTCCATAGTAGGTTTTTTTTTTTTAATTATTATTTTTAATTTTTAATAATGTAATAGGAGTACGAGAGTAAATTTTTACATATGCCATTTTCTATCATCGCATTTTTCTACTAAGCCAAATAAAAACGTTTTTTATCCTTCATCTTTTTCACCCCTAGAACCAACTTGAACCATGTAGAAAACTAGAAATACGGGTGTGGTGCTAAGTTGGTGTATGAAGCATAAGCACAAATTCCTAGTGTGAGTGTTCAAGTGTCCTTACAAAATTGAGTGTTTTTACAATAAATTTGGTTGTAACTGAGAGAAGAGAAAAGATTGAAGGAAAAAAATGGAAAATAAAATGCTTCTCTTTTGGATGTTTAGAAAGAGTGAGGAAAGGGAAAAGAAAAGATGTTTAATCTAGGTACGTTTGTAATTTTACTTAATAACCCCAATAAAATAAAGAGTTGTTGTGAAAGGTGATGAACAAAATTGAAATTTTATATATGCAACGGACGATTCTACGATTTGTTTTTTCATAAGATCGTCCGCAAAAAAGACAATTTTTCTAAGAATTCGAGATGTCTGCCCTGCCTTCGTTCTCGCTCAAGCTAAAACTCAGTCTGCTAGCTCAAGTCGCAAGTCAAGTAGTGGAGATCCAGTGACAGACAGAAGGGAGAGTTAGACTGGAATGCAAGAATGAATCTCAAAAAGGTCTGCTCCCGCAGTCAGGATTGCGACTTTGTAGGTTTCCAATAAAAGGTATACGTCAAAATCTTATTTGGTTTACCCGGATGTGGTGGGCTCCAAAACTTACACTTGTTTTTACTTGGCTTTCTCCTCATTTTTGCTCAATTGGGGTGGATGAGAAATGTGGGCCTAGACGGAATTTATTCTCTTAGTTTTCTCTTCTTTTCCTTCCTCTAGTGCCAACCAAACAAGGAAAAATGTCATGTCACTAACATTTCATTTTTCTTATCTTCTCTTCTTCTCTTTCCAAACAAACCCTTAGAGCATTCACATTAGTTAGTACCAAAAACACTAAAAAGCATGTTACAATGGTGGTGGTAAACTAAAAAATTTATACAAACTAGCTATAGATTACTGTAGCACAAAGTAATTAAAAAAAAAAAAGTTTATTCCATGGGAGTCACATATTCTCATTCCTGTTGCACAAAGTGATAAAAAAGAATAAAGAAAGAATATTTAAATGAAGTGATATAAAAATAAAACTTTTGATGTTGAGTGTATTGTAAAGTGAGGTATTCATAAGTGTCTACTAAGTGAAGTGAGTTCAAGTGAGCAGGTGTGTGTCTTATAAAAACTCTAGTGTTGGAAAAGTGTAAAAGACAAAAGTTGCTCGTGTGTGTTTAAGGGTTATGTGTGTTTAGGAAAATTATTAGTTTACATGAATATTATCGTTTAAAGTGTACATTGTAGGCAAAAATATGTCTAACATTTGCCACATTGGAAGAAAGTAGATAACATTTGTCACATTTTTTGCCTAAAGTGTATGCTTTATATATGGTAGGTACTATTAATATATATATATATTTAAAGCCAAAGTTGAGAAAAAATTCAATTAGATTTTAAATTAGATTCCAATTGTTATCTAATTTTGCACCATGTGTCTTATCTAAGTCTTTTTTTTTTTTTTAGATGAGTTAATGTTGTGCAAAAGACGAAGAGTATAATATAATAATAATAATAATAATAATAATAATAATAATAATAATAATAGGTGAAGCTGAGAGAAACTCAATTTAAAATTCCAAATTAGAGTTTCAATTTTGCACCATGTGTCTTAAATTATTTATTCTTAAAGAGTTTTATTTCTTAATTTTACAATCAAATGTGGAATCACATTATAAATATTCATCCAAGTGAATTATTAAGTACAAAAACCAAAGAGTTTAAAATAAATGAATCCTAAAAAAAAAAAATGCTTCACAATAATTTAAAAAAAAAATGGACAATTTACATTTTATACCTAATAATATCCTTACAAAATTTTTTAAAAAGTTAACAAAATATAACAATAACTACTAATAGTATTTAAATTATATATATATATATATATATATTATATTATACATTTAATTGTATATCTTAAAGTGTATTCGTGCATATGCATGTAGTTACAAGCTAGCATAAATAAACCATAGAAAACCCAATAAAAAAAAAAGAGTATACTCATGTGTATATCCAAAAAAATAAAAAAGGTAAAACTTATGTATATATTTATAGCTTAAAAAAAGTATAACTCTTACATTAGGTATAATTTGAAAACGATTTCTCAAAAAAAAAAAAAAAGGTATAATTTTTTTTTTGAGAGAGTTTCAACCTATGGTGTCCGCTCCTGATGATAGCTCTTTATCATTAGACCAAGACACCAATCAGTTTTTGGTATAGGCGGGGATTGAACCACAAATCTCTTATACAACCATCAGAGACTTTACCAGTTGAGCTAACTGGAACAAAAAAAAAAAAAAAAAAAGAAGGTATAATTTGAAAACACATACACTACACACACACATATATGATTATTTTTAATTTTATTGTGCATATTATGTGTTATACACTAGTATAAACTAATGTCAACTAATAATTGTCTGTGTATCTATATAAAAGCTTCTTGTCTTCGTTTAAATAAAGATCTATTTTAGGGTCCTTGTAACAAAATCCTTTGTTTTGTTCTTCACTTTGTGTCGTTCATTTTAGATTTGCATACCGTGGGTGCAAACCTACTCCATAATAGTAATACTCTTGCAGTCTTGCCTCAAACCAAATCAAAACAAACCTCTCTCTCTGCCCACTCATGGGTAAGTGCGCATGGTACCTCTTTCTTTTCGAATTTGACTCGTTTGTACCACATAAAAATTAGATGAAAACTTTGAAAAGACAAGATTTTGAAGACCAAAATTTGTACGTCCATTGATCTTGGTGAACCTGCTAGACATTGATCAATAAATTACTAATATAAAGTAAAAACAGTCTCAGTCTCATCTTCTTCTTCTTCTTCACACTGGAAATGGTTAAGTAATTGGAAATTTAGGCTGCGTTTGGTTCGATGTAAATCGAATTCCAAGTGTAAAATGAATGCAGGGGAAAGTGAATTTCCGTAAGAAAAATGAAATCCGGGTGTTTGGTTTTACAATGGAAAATAGTCCGGAAAATGATTTCTGGTGTTTGGTAACATTCTGAAAATGCTATTTTCCTACAAATTTTTTACATTTCCTCAGCCATTTTCTCAGCTCCCAAACAAATTTTATATCGGAAAATTTCAAAATATACGCTTAACACAACCAAAAATCAAAATAAAAACATTTTTTATTCACAAACTCGTTAGATCGAGAAAGAGAGATTGAGGGAAAGAGAGAGAACGAGGGAAAGAGAGGATTGGAGTGGATGGAGGATGGCGGTGGCCAGATCAAGTGGGTTTGGGGGTGGAGTGGAGTGAGTTGGTGATCGGTGGCGGCTAGATCAGTGATCAGTGTGGTGGCCAAATCGGTTGTTAAGATCGGTATTGAGCTTGGGGCTTTGGGCGACGAGATCGGTGGTTCGATCTAAAGGCAACAGTGATGGCGGGGGTGGGTGGTGGGTTGTAGATCGATGACATGCAGTTGAAGATTCGGCCATGGTTGGACGGAGCTTGCATGACGACCAAAGCTTGCATGGCGGTCCGATTCCTCTGGTGCTCTCTCTCTCTCTCTTCAAGTTGTTAAGTTCTGAGTGAGGGAGAGGGTGACTTGCGTTTGGCGTGTCTTGCTCTGTGGAGCTCGGTCACAACTGAGCTTGGAGAGTGTCTGTGAGGAGTGCGTGTGAGAAGCTTCAAGAGAGAGTGTGAGAAGTGTAAATGATTTGAAGGTAAAATAAAACCTGAACTGGTTTTACAGGCCAAGAGGGTTATTTTATGGTCAACGCGGAAATTGATTTCCATTTGACCCAATTTCTAGTGCTTACCAAATACATAGAGGGGTGTAAAATGATTCCCTGAAACCAGTTTCGACCAAAACAAACGCACCCTTATATATCGAGCAAGTATAAAAGATATTGCAATGCATGTATATTGTCGTATGGATGGAAAAACAAATACCATTATTCAAGGAAGGTAGGCAGGAAAGTAAAGGTAAATAACTGTTTTCATTTGACTGAAGTAAACCTCTTCTTTTACATATTTTCTACCGTTTGAATATGACTTCGGTCATTCTTTTAATATTTTCTTACATGCTTTTGTGTATTTATTTGTTTTTATTTTTTTATAACCAAGGCTAAGGATGCCATATTACAATAGACTCTCTTATTAAGCAAATATATATATATTTTTTTTGGGTAGTCTCAATTTTTCTTACTTTCATCATGGACGTGAAATGATATTTACTATTTCCTTATTTTCTTCGAAGCTGGTTCCTTCATGCTTATTGAACCTTTATTGTTCTGTATTTAAAGGGCATTTGGGATTTTGGCACATAGACTGACTATACAGAAGCGAAATGATTGAGAAAACTGAGTTGAAGAAGGATGAAAGTTAGGGAGGAAGCTTAATAGGTTTTCTATCTTGGTCTATCAAGGGTGTTCTCAATGTGCTCTTTAATAACAACAGGTTTGTAAACACATGTAGATTAAAATATGAATATTACTTTTACAGTTTTATGCAATTGTTTTTAAAATGTCAACACATGTGGATGATAGAATGAATAATACATGGAGTCATTATTATTTTTGCTAATTATTGTTGCACATAGCTAGGTACATAGCTTGTGAAATCGTGTATACGATTTCATGATTTCAACTTGTGTGTAAATGCACACTATTTGTGAAAATCATTACTCTATTATTTTTGACAATGATTGATTGTACTAAAGCGAATAAGAAACTAAAATGATGGAGTCAATGGTGGAGAAGACTGAGGTGAAGAAGGAAGAAATTCCAGGTAGAAGCTTAGTAGATTTGGTATTCTCTTGGTCTCTCAAGGATGTTCTCAATGAAGATCTTCATAAACACCAGGTTCGTCCACCATGAAGCTCTCACCCTCCTCTTTCTAGTTAAAATTAATTTCAACATATGTGGATTAATATGATATGAATAATGGTTTCAGGTGGAAGGGTAATATTGATTTCTTAAAAAATAAAAAATTCAATAATTACTAATATGCCCTATTATAGGTATATCACTTTTATTGAGATTCACCAATGACACCACTTTTATTATGCAGTAATCACAACACGCATTATGAACAATTCTGAAAATAAAGTTGTAAAAAATGTTTTTTTCCTAGATTCATTCTTAAAATTCGTTGTATAGCCAAATATGCATAACAGAAGGAATAATACCTCTGACCAGAGTAGATTTGTATATTAAATAAAGTGTTTTTTATTTTTTATTTTAATAAAAAAAAAGAAGTTAATCTAAAATTACACTGACCCTACTAGCCATTCCCTTATTGCTCAGTAGCTGATTTAGGATTTAAAACAGCATGAGAGAGGCCAATACTAAATGACTTAACAAAGGTTTGTTGAATACAAATCTTAGTTCCGCTTTATGCTCCACTTGGATTTTTTCCTTATAAAGTAATGAAAGTTTTAAATGAAAAGAAAAAAAAAAAAAAAAAAAAAAGAGAAAAGAAGACTAAAGTGACATATTATAGTTGGTAGAGTATTAAGTAGAACACCAAGTCTAAGAGCGAGATAGGTCATTTTTATTCAAATTTTGTATTTAGTTTTTTATATCTTGTCAAGTAAATCTTGATAGGAAAGGAGAACATACTATGACTAAATAGCATGACATCAAGCTGTTAGCCTTACCAAATAGTTGAATTATTATGATTTGATTTAACTAATTTGATACAAAATTTTGGTTACCTATTTATTCTGTATGTTACCATTTTTAATAAAGAGATATAGTGCTGCAATTATTTTCATATCATGTAATGTTTATCACATTTCTACATGTGCTTATCTTTCCTCTGATTAAAATTTTTCACTTAGGTAAGAAAGATCCCAGAGACATTCTCCTCAACCACAGAGTACTTGACCTCATTCTGTGATCCACTTGTTGAAGAAACTCATGCTGACTTGTTGTGAAGCATGTCAACAGTATCCCAAGCACCTATACGTGCAATATTTTCTGTCAGGCAATCTGTGAAATGTAAACCACCCAAAGACCTCTTTTACCATGTTACACTTGAAAGTTTGAAAAAATTTGAGAATCATGGTGTTGTTAGATATGAACCTTGTTGAATAAACATATACTTTACTAGAAGTCATATAGACACATACCTTTGGTGGAACAGATCACCAAAGTGTCGGATCTTGTTCTTTGCTTACTTTACGAACTCCTCACGATCTCCTTTGTGGAAGTGGAACACCTCCAAGTCGCAGGAAAGGCTACTAGAGTCCCTCCTTATTTCCACGCTCCAAATTCTAGGGAACAGTAGATGGTGTCCTAGAGAGATAGCTTATTTTGAGAGAGCACTCAAAACTATATGTATATTCACTCACTGTGTCTAACCTATATCTGACTGATGTAGGAGTATTTAAATACTAGTAGAGATTCACTTATTATCAGATATATGTGATCCCTAAAAGATCTCATCTTTTAAGTTTCAAATTACTCCACCGCTAATATTGATAACCCATATCAATATCTATTAAGTTTAAATTATCCCACTACTAATATTGATAACTCATACCAATATCAGTTAGTTTAAATTTAAACTTACTTATCAGATAATCCATGTAGACGATCCATGGGCCATGGTTTATGGGTTGGATCAAAACCAGCCCAATTTCTAACTAACCTGAAGTTAGAGATATTGCCATAACAGATGTAAGACCAAAATGCATTGATGAATTAGAAAAACCAAACAGGTCCTGTCTTGTTGCTTTTGTTCTGAGAATGAGATACAAAAGGTATCTCGCAATATTATCCTCAAAGCCTTTCTTGTTTGAACATGACAAGAACAAGAAGAGACAGACTCTTTATGCTTCCCTTGAAAAACATGACCGCAAATATTCGTATATGGAGGGCCTTGAACTCTAAGTTGGAAGGTGGGAACTTAAACATCATTTAGAATGTGTTGCAATCTAGTTCTATGGTAAGAATTTTGGTGATTGCTTATTTCATATGGCATATTAATATTAGACTTAAATTTGCTGTTGTTGGTCCCTAAACTTTCACATTAGCAATTTTAATTCCTAAAATTTGAAGTGATTACTTTTAGTCCTTTAGATGATGTGTCCAAATCAAAAACTAACACAAAATCAGTCCATAGGGACTAAAAGTGGTCACTTTAAGCTTGTTAAGGACTAAAATTGACAACTTCAAATTTTTTTGGGACTAAAAGTGATCACTTCAAACTTTAGAGACTAAAATTGGTCTTAAACTAAAGTTTTGGGACAACAGTTATTTTGGCCTTGCTATTTTTATTGGCAATAAATTTTTTTTGACCTCCCTTTATTTAGATTATGTAGGATGCTACAAATTGTACTACCTTCCTTATTGAAGAAAATTGCAGTGCTGCCTTTGCAGCTATTAGTTCCAGAATCTGCTCCTCTGATTTAAATGACTCCCAAGAAGATGCAGTTCTTAGCTGCTTGGTAACTAGGGAATGCAATCATTAGAATACTGTCAAACTAATATGGGGCCCTCTGGGAACTGGGAAAACCAAGACAATTGATATGCTCTTATTCTCTGCTTAGAATGAAATGCAAAACACTTACATGTGCCCCAACTAATACTGCTGTTTTGGAAGTGACGCAGTGGCTTCTAAAGAATGTGACAAAGTCACTTGAATATGATACTTATGGGCTTGGAGATGTGGTTTTCTTTAGAAATGGGAAGCGAATGAAGATTCTGGATTGCCATAATTTCCTCGATATATTCCTTGATAATCGAGTTAGCATACTACATAAATGCCTTGTTTCATCATCTGGTTGGAAAGGTACTTTAACATCAATGAGATGGTCAATTGACTCGTGTAGTCGTCTTGAAGCTGATCCTCTGCTGTCAGTACTACCAGATTCATTGGCTTCACTTAGTTTGAGGAATGATTCAGAATCATCATCTACAACTTATAAGTAACAATTTCAAATTTTCAACTATTATTTATTAGTCAATTTTTCTTAAGAATAGCTTAAACAAATTAAAAAAAAAAGAGAGTATGCATTAGATTATCAAATGGGAGTTACCATATTGTTGGAGTAAGGTGTCAATTAGAAACATAGTCAGAAAGTTCTGTTTTGCTTTCGGTGAACTAGCTCTGCTACTTGCCAAAATCATGATACTGAAAATATTGTGACCAACAATTGCTAGTGGATTTAATTTAGTCCCATAATCCCCCAATACTATATATATATCACGACGCATCAAATCCGTGTGTTATGCTGGTATTTGAAGATATCCCTATAGAGGACTTACATATGTTTAAATATTAGGGGTTTTCTTTCCCTTAACTTGTTTGTGGAACTTGGCCAAGTGGAAATTCCCTAGGTTGTACAGTATTAGATTCACTAAATACTTTTCATAATAGCTTTGTCATTATCAATATAATTCCAAATTTATGACAAATCTAAATATCATTAGTGATTATTATTGCTACTACTACTTTGGTGTGCAACATTATAATTTTTTCCCTTAATAACCCTATTTTGCAAATGATATTTTGAGGTTTCAAAATGCATAATCAGAACTTTATGTGTCATTTTTTTGGGTTACTTTTTCCTTCCTATGACGACAAGACATGGATGTTTAATTGAAGGCTAGTTTGAAGGACTAACGGTTTCTCCAATCAATGATATTCAGAAATAACTCCTCTATGGGTAGAGGTGTTGTGAGGAAATGGCTAAGAAAGTTGTGTAATGAGTAATGAGGTAGGTTTACATTCTTCATGGGAATAGAATATCGATTCTTTATTTTTAACATATATTCGAAATATTCTAAAACAAAATCAAAGCATTAACAGATCCAAAATATTTTCATGATTAATAAAGGATGAGTTGTTGTTAGGCAAGGCCTTTTTTTTTTTTTTTTAATAACAGAACACGCCATCTCACAAAACTGCTAGTGGCAGTTGGATTGTTAGGCAAGGCTTGATCAATCAATTAACATCTAAGATGTGTACTTCAATCAATAAGCTACAGTTTATCTAAATTTTCTGTTTTTGGCTGCTGATAATTGTTGACTACAGCTCAGCTTTATGAGTCATGAAGTATATTATATTACATGAATTGTTTTCATCATTAAAAAGAAACACAAAAAAAAGAAAAGAAAAAAGAAGAGATCTAAATTCAATGATGACTACATCTCATCTTCTAACGTATGATATAAGAAAATATATATCTTACCTGACTCGTATTAAATAAGTCATAGCATCCATTCTTCATTTCTCTTCATTTCAGCAGTCCATATCTTTAGAGAATAAGAAAAAATGGGATATGATTAGAAAAGACGGGAACCTCAAAATCCAGCAACAGGGCTAGAGTGTTCAGCTTTCGGGTATGGAATACGTGTTTTATTGCATTTATTTTTACATATGCTATTGATGTAAGACAGATCCGAAGTTTAATTGCAAAGTATTTGGGATACATTCATGCTTAAAATTTTGAATTTTATTTAATCAATTGATATCAGAGCAATCTCTCTATGTTCATTAGCTATATGATTTTTTGACTTTATTTAAGAGATACAGTTAATGTCTAGAGATCATTGAAATTGTGTCTATAATGCAAAAATCTCCAATTTGTTTGAATTTTCTTTTGTGTTATCTAGCTACCTACTCAGGTTCAAAACTAAAACATATATTATATCCAAAATCAAGCTTTGTCTAATATTATTCAACCTTCTTGCAAAAGACCAGAACATAGAAATATGGCACTACGCTATCCATCAAGCCACATTTGTTCTATAGATCAACATGCACAATTCCAATTCCCATTGCATTCTATTAACATTTTTCTCTTCAGCAATAATTCACTGCAAAAATTGTACAAAAGAATATAAAGATAGAAATTCATAGGTAGATTAGAGATAGGGAAGAAGACTGTCTAACTGGATAAATTCCCAAAATTGACACAACATGTTCCAAGAAAACTATTCAAATGGTAGAATGTGATAGTCAGCTTAAAATAATAAGATGCCATTTGGCCCATTTCAGGGTTACCTTATAACAACACATTTTGGTGAGGTGTAGAGCTAAAACAACTGGTCATCATTCTTCTTCTTTTTTACTTTTCTTTTTCTCATTCGCTCTAATAAGGACTACATACTTACTGGGTACAAAGGAATGGCAACAATTATTTATTTACTTTTTTTTTTTAAGTAGTGAGGTAGAAGCTTTTGTGACTTGATTTATTGTGATACAATTCCGTAAAGAGCTTCAAATTGATTATCCTACTATAGTTCCATAAAGAGCTTAGTACATACTTCAAGAGTCATATCTAATATCTACAAAATCAAGTGATTGGAACCAATTCTTAGAGTAAACTTCAAATTTCAATCTCCATTAAAATTGTTTTAAGTTGGTCAACTTGCAAAGTCAATTTTGCACTCTACTCTATTCATACTTTTTTAGGCTTAAATATGAATTACAAAATTATGAGGTGGCATATATATAAGCTAAATTTGAAGCACTAAGGGTGTGTTTATTTGGAGGTGAAATAAGGTGGATGAAAAACTTTGGAGAGAAAATGGGAAGGAAATTTTTTTTGAGTGTGTTTGATTGGATGGTGAGGAAGGAAAATAAATGGTGAGCCCAGGTATTTTCTCCCTTGACCCACCAAAAAGTTTTCTCCCTAAAATGGAGAGAAAACTGAAGAGAGAAAATGGGGCTGCTTAATGGACAAAAATGCCCATGTCCAGTTCATTTCCTTATTTATTTATTTATTTTTTCATTTTTTGATTTCCTGGGTTGTGGGTGGGCATGTTGCCTTTTTTTTTTTTTTTTCCTTTTCTTTCCTGGACGTCGCCTTTTTTTTTTTTTTTGGGTTTAACTAGATGTGATTTTTTTTGGGACAAGATTTTTATTTTTTAATAAATTGGGAGATTGCTTTTTTTTTTTTGGTCACTTTTTTGTATTAATTGGTCATCATTTTTTAACAAGAGTGCATGAGTAAATTTATACAAACTCACTTTTTCCGTCCCTCTACTTTTCCACTCCCAACGAAACAAAAATGAGAGAAATTAAAATCTTCTCTATCCTCCTACTTTTCCATCCTCCCACCATTTTCTATCCTCCCACTTTTCCACCCCTCAAACCAAACGGACCCTATGTGTGCATAATTGAAAAACTAATTTATTTTCTTTTTATTTATATTGAGACAAAAAAAATCACCATAAGATGAAGAAAGCCTAGAAGGTGAATTGGTGAGGGAATGAGATTGAATTGGAAATCCCAACTTGAGATTTACCTTGAAACCAAAACCCATTATGTTTGTTGGAACCAAAAGGGAAGAGAAATAGGGTATATATATACAAAATCAAAACTCAAATTTGAGAAAAAATATTGATGAATTGATAATGGTGATGATGAAATAAAAATTAGACTGATGATGCATAAAAATTGTTAATGAATTGATTGTCTACATGTGCGCCAGTTAGGGTACTTAAAGAATAAGAGATGATGAACCAATAGAGTGCACCGGTGGGGTGATGGCCAAAGACTCTTCGAAGGTTAAGTCAGTGATTGATGAATCTCCAATAACTGAAAAGTGTAAGAGCTAGGAAATTTTTTTATGTACCTTGGAGAAGAGGAGACTTGGTACTTATATTGTGGTGTAAAGCTAACCAAGATCCCATGAACATAGGAGCTTTCCTTGTAGGGAAGATACAGAGTTAATGTTTCGAGATCTTAGGGATTTTCTTCCCATACTGGGGATATACGAATATGTAGAAAGATCTTTGGACGTGATGTGCAAGTTCTTTTTATATAGGGATGCATAAGTAAAAAGCATTCAAATGGTGTGGGGTTAAGGGTAATCCACCGTAAGTATTGGATAGCTTGACAGGTGATTCAATACTTGACAGAAGAAATGGAAGGTGCTCTCATTGGCATCTGACCCGAAAGGGGGATCTCCAACCTAAAAGGCATCCTTATCTCGAAGGATGCTACAAACCTGAAGGACACTTTTATCCTAAAGGGCTAAAGGAGATAGAAAATTTATTAGTTAAAATATTCCCTATTAGCTACCCCCTATTCCGTATTCATCGGGATAACCGACGGGTTGCGGAATACGTCGGGATGACATGATCAATTAGTGGCTCGCCTCGAGCCCATGCCATTTATGAGGGCAAAAAAGTTTTTTTATGGTGCGCAAGTGACACGTGGCGTTTCCTAATTGGGTGACACGAACAGTCGCTTCATTTCTTATGCCTCTTCACCCTATAAATAGCTTAATGCCCTAATCGACCTTAATGTTTATTCTTATTACTTTTTGACATCGTGTGGAGCTCTCGTTTTCTTGTCGGTTTTTGGGATTGTCTATCGCTTTTAAAGCCATCCATTTCAATAATTTTTCCATTGTTCTTTGATCATCACCTCCATTGGGTAAGTCTTTATTCTTTGAACATTTCTGTTTATTTACTTAAAGTTCGAGTGGTCATTGGTCCAATGTTTTGTTGTCCCGTGAGTAGTTTCTTAATTTTCATATGTTGCTTGTAGGTGAGAGGATGTTAAATGATAGTTGAGCGACGAGTGAGTATTCGTCGTTTGTCTGTCTAGAGTTGGGTGACGACAAGGTTTCCCCATCGGGAAACGAATCCATGGCCGACTACCTAGTTGGTTCCTCTGAAAGGGAGCCATCAGCTAATTCGTCCAAGGAGGACGAGGAAGTGGCCAGTCCATCAGGGCAAAATTTTAGGGAGTTCATCCTCCCTAGGATCTGGGTGGCGAACGAATTTCCCCCTAAAATGACGAAGAAGTTCTTTAGAAGGCTCCATCCTTTCTTCCAAATTCCTGACGATGTCCCCATATGAAGGGCAAATAGAAGGGAGAAGTGTTATTTGAGAGAGGCTGAGGACATTGGTTTTTACAAGGCTACCTCTTAGTGAGATCCATCATCGACTAACAGATTACTTGGGTATATCCGTATGCCAAATATCTCCTAACACATGGAGGATATTTCTTGGGCCGAAGTGTTGTGGGGCCAGATGAGTGGAGGCTATCGTGGTCTTTCTCTCAACAAGTTCTTCTCTTGCTACAAGCCCCAACAAATTTCTGCGTCATAGGACTTTTATAATTTCATATGTTGCAAAGCGTCATTGGAATTGGTATATGATATGCTTGATTCCAATCACAATTGGAAAAACATATATTTCTTTATTCAAGGGTCCAATTAGGTGTGTAAACCTAACGAGTGGAAAATTATAGGTGAGGGTTATGATAACACCTAGGCAATAATGGACAAGTCTGGTGAGTCAGGTTGTCTTCCTTATTTGTTCCATCAGTTTTATTCTACTCCTAATCTATTTGTTTTCAATTCTATAGCCTAAACCCATTCGACGATATCACCCGAGCAAGAAAACTTTATTAATCATATTCTTGAGATCCCTATCAAATGATAAGGGTGGAAATATCTTGTCACACTTGACAATCTCCAAGTTTTTTATGAGGGACCTGAACTGACGAATGAGGCTAGGCGTTTGGATGCTTAATCTCAAACCCGTGAGTTTCTTTATATGTCTACTTTATTCATCAGTTTTCTCAACTAACTCGTCATTTTCATTGGTGTGTTTCCGTAGAGATGGATGCTGGAAAGAAAAAAGCAAGTGGAGATAAGGAAAGCAGCTGCTCTCCAAGCTTTACAATTTAGGGGGTCTTCAACTCCTCTGACAAAAGTAGGTCAGAAGAGGAAACCCTTGAGCAACAGAGGTTGTCCGAACAAGAACACTTTTGATACTGTGGACCATCTGGAGCAAGCGAAGATGGTCCCAAAAACACTTGAGCCTCCCCGTCATGGCATAGGCAAAGGTCTTATGACATCTCAAGGTCCCAACGCCAATAGCCCCCCTAATGGTGAGAAATAAGGGGTTTACTGTGGGTAGTGCTTGTAATTTGATCAGGGATGTGGACCTTGATGAGTGCTCGGAGCATGAAACTGAGGCCTTTGGTGACTCAGGTCTCTTTAACTTGACAAGGGTAACTTTGGTTCCCGTCGTTCCCTTCTATTTATTTACACACACACACACACCCACACACACATATTATTTTTAACAAGCCAAATCCTTTTGTCTATCTCATTTTAGGCCTTGGTGAGGATGAGGGCATGAAGCTTAACAACTAGTGCCCAGCCGTCGAGTCTACCAAGAGATCGATCAGTGGAAGTGAGTAGCTGTCCTTTGGGCAAGCCCTATTTATATTGGTGAAATTCACACACATCCTCCATTTACCATTGACCTTTTTGACCATCACTACATTAGCTAACCAATTGGGGTTAGTAGACTTCTCTGATGAATCTTGCTTCTAGTAGCTTGTAAACTTTTTATGTTATGGCTTTGTCTTTCTTATGGGTGAAGACTCTCTTTTTCTGTAAGACAGGAGGGAAGGATAGGGAGACATTGAGTTGATGGACTATGATACTTGGATCGATTCCTAGCAGGTCCTCATGGCTCCAGGTGAAGGCGTCTAAGTTGTTTTTCAAGAAGAGTATGAGCTCCCGACAGATCGAAGGCTCTGCTTGGGTGTTGATGTGAGGGATTCTATCTAGGTGACTTTTGTCTAAAGAAATGTCTTCCAATGCCTTCGTTGGTTCCATTATCACTCGTCGTACTTTGATATTCAAGGTCTATAAATGATCATCCATTTCTAGCATGGCAGTGTAGCATTCGCGTGCTGCCATCTAATCCCTGTGTGCTTCTCCTATCTCGTATTCCGTTGGGAACTTGACAAGTAGATGGTAGGTGGAGGTTGCCGCTCTCCATGCGTTAAGCGTAGGTCGTCCAATGAAGGCATTGTAAGCTGAAGAGCAGTCGACGACCAAAAATGTGATTTCCCTTGTGAGCTACTGCGGGTAGCTATTAATGGTGACTGGCAACGTGACTAACTTGACGAGGAACACCTTGGTTTTGCCAAACCCCATGAGTGACATGTTTGATGGTAGGAGCCATTTCTTGTCGATTCTCATCTGCTTAAAAGTGGGATAGTAAAGTATGTCGGTTGAGCTCCCATTGTCCACTAACATCCTTAGGGTGGTATAATCAGCTACAGACAGGGTGATGATCAATGCATCGTCATATGGGGGATGGAGCTGTTAAGCATCTTCTTCAGAGAAGGTAATAGGTAGATTCTCAACCCTTGACAACTTAGGGTGGCGACAAGTGATTTGTACACTCTGCACCATGCTGAGGTAAATCTTTCTTGCATTTCTAGAAGACCCAGCCATTGTGGTTCCTCCTACAATCACCCTTATTTCTTTGAGCAGAGCTCTTAGGCGTTTTTCTGCCCTACCATTGGGCTCTGGACCTTTGGCTGGGTTCCTTTCAGCTCTCCCTTGTCCGACGAACTGCTATAGCTTTCCTTGTTTGAAGAGAGCCTCTCTCTTTGCTTCAAATCATAGCTTTCAGAGGTGTCATGCCCATGGTCCCAATGGAAGCAACAACACTTATCCTTTGAGTGCTTGTTAGGATCACTTTTCAACTTGTTCTGCCACCTGAGGGCTGAGTCATCACTTACTTGCATGAGGACCTGCTTGAGCGGGGTGTTCAGCAGGGTGAAGTTGGTCATCCTTTTGGAAGGAGGTCTTGACCTCCTGCCTTCCCTTTTGTCACTCTTCTGACTTCCTTCCTCCATTTGAATGGGGGTTGTCCTATCTCTCCCTTTTCTTTGATCTGCCCATTCGGGCTGTCATGGCATCTTCAGAATTCATATACTTAGTAGCTCTATATAGCATGTTCGTCATCGTCTTCGGGTTGTTCTTGTAGACGAAGAAGAGGAATTCCCCAGACTGGAGTCCATTAGTAAAGGCCATGACCAAGACCTTGTCGTCGGCTTCGTCAATTAAAAGGGCTTCCTTATTGAATCAAGTCACATACGATCTCAAGCTCTCATCTTCTCATTGCTTGATGTTCAAGAAACTTGCTGAGGATCTCTTGTATCTTTCTTGGCCAATGAAGTGCATGACGAAGTGCCCACTTAACTCCTTGAAGGTTGAGATAGAGTTTGGAGTAATCTTGCTAAACCACACCCTAGCTGGCCTTTTGAGTGTGGTTGGGAATGCTCTGCACATTATCACGCCAAGTACTCCCTGTAGGTGCATTAGAGTTTTGAATGACTCTAGGTGATTAAGTGGATCTTTTCTCCCGTCGTATGCCTCCACCTAAGGCATACAAAATTTAGGTAGAAGGGGACAAGATGTGACATGCACCATGACAGGAGAGTCAGTATGGTGGACTAGTACGTCCAAGTTGGTGGACACTATTCATCATCATGTCCATCTTATCTTTCATCATGTGTATATCTAGTGCCATGCGCATTGCACCGCTCACCAATTTTGACTAACGGTCAGTATCCTTCCATCGATTGCGCCTGTTGGTGACATTGCTTTCTTCTTGATCTTCCCCTTCATGTTGATCTCCCATTGAAAGGTGACTATCATCGTGCTCGTCATTGTGTTTTTCATCATGTTGATCATTTTTCTAGGCACGATGCTCATTCAATAGGTTCATCTGCTATTTGAGCTCTTGATTTCACTAGGTAAGTTGCTCAACGGCCGTGGTAAGGCTTTGCACTTACCTCTCCAAGGCGTTGGAGGGGTTTCCAGACTCTGGATTGGTGGTAGTCATGGATTGCATCTAGATCATGCAATTCTTTGTCTTAGAAGCAGTGATATGGTCAATCACTCGTTCCCATAGATAGCGCCAACTAATGAGCACAAAAATCGTCAGTGAATTGATTGTCCACATGCGCGCTAATTAGGGTGCTTGAAGAATAAAAGTTAAAGAACCAACAGAGAGAACTAGTGGGGTGCCGGCCAAAGACCCTCCAAAGGTTAAGTCAGTGATAGAAGAATCTCCAATAACTCAAAAGTGTAAGAGCTAGGAAATATTTTTACGTGCCTTGGAGATGAGGAGACTTGGTGCTTATATTACAATGTAGAGCTGACTAAGTTCCCATGAACTAATGATGAACAAAAATCGGCGATGAATTGATCATCCATACGCGGGCCAGTTAGGGTACTTGAAGAATAAGAGATGAAGAACTAATAGAGAGTATCAGCAGGGTGCCGATCAAAGACCCTCCAAAGGTTAAGTCAGTGATAGAAGAATCTCCAATAATTCAAAATTGTAAGAGCTGGGAAATTTTTTACGTACCTTAGAGAAGAGGAGACTTGGTGCTTATATAGTGGTGTAGAGCTGACCAAGATCCCATGAACTGATGATGCACAAAAATCGTCAGTGAATTGATTGTCCACATGTGTGCCAATTAAGGTACTTGAAGAATAAGAGATGAAGAACCAATAGAGAGCATCGGTGAGGTACCAGCCATAGACTCTTCGAAGATTAAGTCAGTGATAGAAGAATCTCTAATAACTCAAAAGTGTAACAGTTAGGAAATTTTTTACGTACCTTGGAGAAGAGGAGACTGTAGCGATGTAGAGTTTACCAAAATCCCATGAACACAGGATCTTTCCTTGTAAGGAAGATATGGAGTTAATGTTCCAAGATCTTAGGGCTTTTCTTCCCATACTGGGGGATACGAATATGTAGAAAGATCTTTGAATGTGGTGTGCAAATTCTTTCCATATCGGGATGCATAAGTGGAGAACACCCAAATGATGTGGGGCTAAGTATAATCCACCGTCAGTATTGGGTAGCCCGACAGGTGATTCCATACCCGATGGAAGAAATGGAAGGTGCCTTTGTAGGCATTTAACCCGAAAGGGGATCTCCAACCCGAAGGGCATCCTTATCCCGAAGGATGCTACAAACCCGAAGGATACTTTTATCCTGAAGAGAAAAAGGAGATAGAGAATTTCTTAGTTAAAATATTCCTTATTACAGACTTTATAGGAAAAATGACAATGAAGAAATTACACATGTATGCTTTGAATCTACTACCATCTCAATTGAAATTTGAAGGGAAAAAATTAAATTAAAATATATCAATTAAAAAGCACACAATATTCTCCTCAAAATTCAAGTTGTTATATTTAACACGAAGAAATATAAAGTAAAACAACATGCTAACGACATCAACAATGGCATCATGTAACAATGGTATTGGTTCACTCATTGAAACATGATCCCAACACCATAGACAGATAAAAAAGAAACATATAACTCAAAAAATCAATACTTCATGAATATCGGTTCTATATAATTTTACATTTTCTAAATTCATGAAGATATAATGGATTGGGTTGAAATTTCCCTAGAGAATGACCTTTAAATATATACTAATGAAGGGGAAATAAATGTCTTACCATGAAAAAAAAATAAAATCATTAAAGGAATTAACCCAGTATATTTGGGTCCAAACAAATAATAATCTTTCAGTTTAAGTTGTCTCTCTATCTTATGTTAAGGTGTTATCTCCTTGGCTTTGTTGATTTATTATAACATGAATCTTGGGTAGTGGTTTGTAGGGTCTTAGATTGTTCGGATTGTTATTTTCTTGGGTAAATTTCAAACAACTACCCTGAGGTTTGGGCTACTAGTAATTAGGTCCATGACTTCTCGAAACTAACCAATTTAGTCCCTAAAAGACAACTTTGTCCCTAGATAGCTAAACATTGTTATTTATCTCTTCCCTTTCTCTTCTCTCCAACTCTCTTCTCTTGTCCCTCTCTCTCTCTCTCTCTCTCTCTCTCTCTCTCACACCAAACCTAGGTGATCTCCCTCTCTTCTCTCTTGTTCCTCTCTCTTTCTTACCGAACCTTGGTGATTGACGAAACCCATAACTCTTTCTCTCTAAATTTCCTTTGGTTGTTACGTTTAGATGATTTGGGTGTGAGTTTTAAAAACAGGATTTTGGGTATATTGTTCGTAGATCTATGAGTTTGCTATTTTGATTTGGGTTTTGGGGTTTCTAGTAAATGATGGTTGAATGAGGGCAACCCCCCACGAGCTTGGTCATGGGTAGACATGTTTGGGAAAAGGCCTTGGGACCATACCTCGCATGCTCAATGGTGTGAGGTGGGGCCCCAAATGCATCATCGAGGTGTTGTCGATGTTACTGTTTTTGGGTGGGTAGAGAGAGAGAGAGAGAGAGAGTTGATGCTAAGCTAACTTTTAGCAGTGATAGTTGTTTAATTGAATTCCTAACACCAGTGAAGGCTTATAGGTTTTGTAGGTGACCAAGTTCAGTGAAAGAGAGGAATGAAAGAGAAGAGAGTTAGAAGAGATAAGTATCAGCGTTTGGCCATTTATGGATAAAGTTATCTTTTATGGACTAAGTTGGTTAGTTTTGAAAATTCTTGGACTTAGTTGGTATTAGCCCAAACTTAAGGTAGTTGTTTGGAATTTACCCTAGATTCTTTTAATCTTTGATCATTGGAATCATATTCTTGAAATATAAGATTACTTCTCCCAAGATATCTAAGACCAAAATATCTTCTAAAATCTCTAAAATGACAACAATATCCCTCAACCTCCCAAATAACCCCTAGATCTTTGAAATGACCAAAATATCATTTGAAACCTTTAAAAAAGAAAACCAAAATCTCCTAAATGACCGAAGTATACCTAAAATCTTCAAAATGACTAAAATATTCCCATGATTATCATAATGACCAAAATATTCCTAAAAATAAAAAGATCATAATAATCACCAAGATCTCCAAACTAACCATGGTTTTTAAAATGGTAACCAACCATCCAATTCAACAACAGACATCCCACCTCCCAGATTCTGTCCAACATGATAACCATTAAGACTAACTATTTTATTTATTTTTCTCTTAGTGCATTAAAAGTTTTTATTTTATTATATCACATTTCTTTCAATCAATTTTTATTTTTAGATAAATTTATTTATGATTTAGGAACTGTACTTTTACACGTAAATGCGCTATTTATGAATTTATTTTTTAAAACGGGCTTATCATAGATTAAATTAGTTTCTACTTGAAGGATTAATTAACACAACTTTTTTATATTTGTTTATGATTTATTATTTTCTTGGATAAACTATGTATTTAGTTTCTATCTTTTATACCATATTTCAATTTGATCTCTAACTGTTCCATTTTCTCAATTTGGTCTATAACCTTTTAGTGTCGTGTTAATTTAGTCTTTGCCATTATCTTTTAAATAAAAATTATTAATGGGGCAAATGAACAAAATAAAAAATTAGTTTACTTTGATGTGGTAATAAAATAACTTTTTATTTTGGCCATCTGTCACGTCAAAATTTCTATCTAAAAAATAATGGCAGAGACTAAATTGACACAGTACTAAAAGGTTAAGGACCCAATTGACGAAATTGAAAGGTTATGAATCAAATTAAAATATGACGTAAAAGATAGGGACCAAATACTGGTTTATCCTATTTTCTATTAACCTTATTAAAATCGTTAAAATTCATTTGAAAGTTATTCAAATTTCCTTAGACATTTCTTAGTCAATTTTGCTATTTTTTACAACTTAAAATATATTTTTGTATTTTAATTATTATAACCCCTTTAGCAATACATAAATGGGCCATATATATATATATATATATATTAAAAGCCAAAACTGAGGGAATTGAAATTTAATTAGAGTCTAATTTTGAGCCACGTGTCCCATCTAATCTAAGTTTTTAAAATTTTGTTTCTAGTGAGTTAATTCAGTGTAAAAATTGGATTTTAGTTAGAGCTTAATTTTGCACCACGTGTCCCATCTAATTAAATTTTTTTTTTTAATTTTTGTAACAAGTGAGTTAATTCAGTGCAGAAAACAAGAAGTCCAATATAAATAAACCATAAAAAAGCATAATCATATATCTAACTCTATTTATAAAATTAGAGGAAGAGGGAGTTTGAATGATTTTATATTTATGAGCTTTTTTTTTTTTGTGTAACTAAAAATAATTCAAATTTATAAGTCATTTATGTAATATATCATGACTATGTATAGTCCATTACTAATGAACATATATATTTTTTAAACTATTTCTATTCAAATATTTTGTATGCGAAGATTTTGAACGTAATAAATTGTAATCGAGCTGAACGATCCCATGCACCTATCCCAATTCAATTTATATAGGAGATACTATTGGACCAATTTATTATTTTATTTTGTGTTATATTTAGTAAAATTTTATGAACAGTGATTGTGAATTGATATTGTATATGTAACTTGAATGGTGGTAATATTATGGTTATTTTAAGTGTTACAGGGCATATGTTTAACCAAGATAATGTAATAAGTGGAAGTATATGTTTTAAAGGTATATGTGTTAATGTTATAACAATATTTTTCAATATGTATATCTTATAAAAAAAAATTCTTCAAAGGTTAATTTATTTTTTATGTATTAATATTACCAAGTTTTTTTTTTTTTGAAAATGTTAACAAAATTTTTATTTTTCCTAAAAGAAAAAAGAAAAGGATTTCTTTAATTTTATTTTACTTTGCATCAAATACCATAAAATAATTTTCAAAGCATTTTTAGAAATGTAATCAAATGCACAAAAATAAAATGCTTTCCCTAAAAAGTTTATAGTTGAAAACATTTTAATTCGCAAATCATTTTTAAAACAAAACAAATGTAACCTGAATGCACCTATGTTTGATTGTAGGGAAAAAAGTGTGAGCAAAGAAAAAACAGAGGGTATATTTACTTTGTTTTTTTTTCCTGTAGAGAAGGAAAGATAACATATACCATGTTATATAGATTGACTTTTAAATCCCCATGTAATAAAATAAAGTGTGGTGATAAAAAAAAATAAAGGCAAAAATGTAAATTATAACCTCTAAGTTTGATCATAATTCATTTAAGGCCTCCAATTTTTTTTTTCCCAATTAAGTCCTCTAATTTTCAAACTTATTGAATTAAAGTTCTCTGATAGTGAGTTTCCATTAACTCCACATTCTTAGAAATTTCCAAATTAAAAAAAAAAAAAAATCAAATAACTAATAAAATGAAACGATATTTTTTAAAAAATAATTTAAAAAAAAAACTAACAAGTTGAGCTAAAGACATGAAACAAGTGAGAAAGCTCTTATAGTTGCGTGTTTAAATGCATCTATGCTTGTTTAAATGCAACTATGCTTGCGAGTTCATACTATTAGAAAACACTGCCTCTCTTACCAAAATATTCTCTCTCGTTACTGTTGCTTTATTTGGAATTCTCTATAAAACATTCTTTATTGTGGAATGATTGTCAACACACACTTTTTATTACACATCTCATTGTATATACATTGCCACATGAACTGAAACTGTGTTTTTAAAACATGATTTCACAATTTTAATTAAAATTGTGTTTTAAAAAGAGAGTATGTATAGAGTGTGCAATATCAAATTTGTCACAATATTTTTTGTTTCTCATTTTTCCTTTAGAAGCCTCCCTACATAATTAAAGTTTAGCCACAAATTTCTATGTTGTCTAGAAGCTTGGTGAAAGATAATTATTGCTAGTAAAAGAATGTACTAGAAAATTTAAGGCAGGTGACTTTAAGGCTCTGTTTGATTAGGGTGATTATGGGATGATGAAAAAGGGGAGGGGAAAATAGGGGGAAATTTGAATAGTGGCCTTATTTGGTTGGGGGGTTGATTTTGGTAGGAATAAAGTGTTTTTTCCTTGGACCCACCATTTTGGAGTGTTTTTTTTTTCCTCTCCAAATTGTGGAGAAAATGGGGAAGAAAGAGGGCTTAGATGGGAATTTACCCATTTGCTCCTCTCATTCCTCCACATTAGTTTTATTTTTATTCTTATAAACCATTATTCTTTTTAATGTAATAGGAGCATAAGAGTAAATTTCTATATATACAATTTTCTATTGTCGCATTTTTTTTTTCTCAACCAAATAAAGGAGTTTTCTATCATTCCATATTTTCACTCCTAAAACCAACTTGAGTCATGTATGTAAATAAGGGGTGTGGTGCTCATTTGGTGTGTGAATGCATAAGCACCAATTCCTAGCATGAGTGTCCAAGTGTCCTTACAAAAGAGAGTGTGTTTACATTATGTTTGGTTGTAACCGAGAGAAGTGAAAAGAAGAGAAAGGATTAAGGGAAAAGAATGGAAAAGAAAATGTTTCTCTCTTGCATGTTTGGAAAGAGTGGGGGAAGGGAAAATAAAAGATGTTTAATCTAGGTATGCATTTTACTTAAATTTCCCCATTAAAATAAAGAGTGTATATGAAAGGTGATGGACAAAATTTAAATTTTATATATCATTAGCGGTGGCCCTAAAACTTACACTTTTTTTAATTAGCTTTCTCCTCATTTCCTCCCAATTTGAGTGGATGAGAAATGTGGGGCTGAATGAAAACTTACTCTCTATTTTCTCTTCTTTTCCTTCCTCTAACGCCAACCAAACAAGGAAAAATGTAATGTCACTAACATTTCATTTTTCTTCTCTTCTCTTCTTCCTTTTCCTAACGAAACCTTAGAGTATTCACATTGGTGGTGCTAAAATAACTAAAATGCTATTTTAGCACCTAAAACACTAAAAAGCGTGCTACATTGGTGGTGGTGGTAAACTTAAAAATTTATACAAACTAACTAAAGTTTACTGTAGTAAAAAGTGATAAAAAAAAAAGTTTATTCCTTAAGGGTTACATCTTCACATTCAACAAAGTTATATAAAAAATAAAAAATAAAAAATAAAGAAAGAAAGAATATTTAAATGAAGTGATATAAAAGTAAAATTTTGATATTAAGTGTATTGTAAAGTGAGGACTGAGATGTTCATACGTGTCTACTATGTGAAGTGAGTTCAAGTGAGTAGGTGTGTGTCTTATAAAAACTATAATGTTGGAAAAGTGAGAAAGGCAAAAATTGCCTGTGTGTGTTTATGGGTTATGTGCATTTAGGAAAATTATTAGTTTACATGAATAGAATCATTTAAAGTATACATTGTAGGCAAAAATATGTCTAACATTTGCCGCATTGGAAGAAAGTAGATAACATTTGTCACAATTTTTTACTTACAGTTTACACTTTATATATGGTAGGTACTATACACACACACACACACACACACATATATATAAAGCCAAAGTCGAGAAAAAATACTATTAGATTTTAAATTAGATTCTAATTGTTATATAATTTTGCATCATGTGTCCTATCTAAGTTTTTTTTTTTTTAATTTTTTTAAGTGAGTTAATAATGTTGTGCAAAAGACAAATAATCTAATATAAATAAACCATCAAAAACCCCAAAAAGAAAAAGTAAACCTGTGTATATTAAAAAAAAAAAAAAAAAAGTAAAACTCATCTATATATCTATGGCTTAAAAAAAGTGTAATTCCTACACAAGATGTAATTTGAATCCATATATATGTGTAAGTATAACTGTGATTATTTTTACCTGTACCTTGCTTATAAACATGTTATACATTAGTATAAACTAATGTCAACTAATGATTGTCTATGTATCTATATAAAAACTTCTTGTCTTTGTTTAAAATAAAGATTTGTTTTGGGGTCCTTGTAACAAAATCCTTTATTTTGTTCTTCAGTTTGTGTCGGTCATTTTAGATTTGCATACCCCAAACCAAACCAAAACAAACCCCTCTCTCTCCCTCTCTCTCTTCCCACTCCTGGGAAAGTGTGAATGGTACCTCTTTCTCTTCGAATTGACTCGTTTGTAGTTTGTACCACATAAAAAGTAAATGAAAGGACAAGATTTTGAAGACCAAAAGGCGTACGTTTGTTGATCTTAGTGAACCTGCCAAACCTTTCATTCCTACATAGGACCAAGTAGTAGACATTGTTCAATAAATTACTAATATAAAGTAAAAACAGTCTCAGTATCATCATCATCTTCTTCTTCTTCACATTGTTGTTCTCATTTATGCTTTTTCCTGGAAAAAGGTTAAGTAATTGGAAATGTATATATCAAACAAGTATTAAAGATATTGCAATGCATGCATATAGTCGTATGAATAGAATAAAAAATGCCATTATTCAAGGAAGGTAGGCAGGACAGTAAAGGTAGGTAAATACTTTCATTTGACTTGAAGTAAACCTCTTCTTCTACATATTTTCTATCATTTGAATATGACTTCGGTCATTCTTTTAACATTTGCTTACATGATTTTGTGTATTTATTTATTGACCAAGACTAAGGATACCATATTACAATAGGCTCTCTTATTAAGCCAATATTTTATTTTTATGGGTAGTCTCACTTTTTCTTACTTTCATCATGGACGTGAAATGGTATTTATACTATTTCCTTATCTTCTTCCAAGCTGATTCCTTCATGCTTATTGAACATTTATTGTTCTGTATTTAAAGGGCATCTGGGATTTTGGCACATAGACTGACTATACAGAAGCGAAAATGATTGAGAAAACCGAGTTGAAGAAGGATGAAAGTCAGGGTAGAAGCTTAATAGGTTTGCTATCTTGGTCTATCAAGGGTGTTCTCAATGTGCTCTTTAATAATAACAGGTTTGTGCATGTGGATTATCATATGAATATTACTTTTATGCAATTTATTTTTTAGCCAAATGTCAACGCATGTGGATGATAGAATAAGTAATACATGAGTCATTATGATTTAAGCTAATTATTGTTGCGCATAGCTAGTTATACATAGCCTATGAAATCGTGTGTACGATTTCACGATTTCAGCTTGTGAGTGCATGCACACTATTTGTGATAATCATTACTAGCTCTGTTATTTTTGACAATGATTGACTGTACTGAAGCGAACAAGAAACTAAAATTATGGAGTCAATGGTGGAGAAGACTGAGGTGAAGAAGGAAGAAATTCCGGGTAGAAGCTTAGTAGATTTGGTATTCTCTTGGTCTCTCAAGGATGTTCTCAATGAAGATCTTCACAAACACCAGGTTAATTTGTCCACCATGAAGCTCTCACCCTCCTCTTTCTAATTAAAATAAGTTTCAGCATGTGGATTATGATATGAATAATGTTTTCAGGTGGAAGGGTAATATTGATTTCCTTAAAAAAAAAAAAAAAAAAAAACTTTTTTCAATAATTACTAATGTTCCCTGTCAGAGGTATACCACTTTTACTGAGAATCAGACACCACTTTTATTGTGAGCAGTTATGAAAATAAAGTTGTAAAAAATGTTTTGTTCCTAGATTTATCGTTAAAATCTATTGTTTAACCAAATGTTTATGACAGAAGGAATAACACCTCTGACCAGAAGTAGATTTGTATATTAAACATAATTGTTTTAAAAAAAAAAAAAAAAAAAATGAAGTTAACCTAAAATTACATTGACCTATTTTATTTTTTCTTACTTTTCTTGCATGTTGCTAAATCTTTGCATCTTTTGGTCAGACAGGTGACTCTAAAACCTTTTCTGGTTAATAATCTCTGAAGAGTTAGTTGTATTAATATTTAATTATACTAGCCATTCCCTTTTTGCTCAGTAGCTGAGTTTAGGATTTAAAACTGCATGAGAGAGGGCAATACTAAGGGGCTGTTTGAATTTGTTGTTTCCATAATTCATAACTCTGTTTCCATTACTCATAATTCAAAATATGTGGGTCTCACGAAAAAAAACTTTGTTTGGATTTGTTTCCAGTTTTTGTTTTATCACTCAATTCTCTGATTTTTGAGTGATGAGTTATGAAAATTGAAAATATATTGCCTTGGGCTTTGCCTGAGGACGTTGGTTGGTCCGAGAGTGAATAAACGGTTGTGGAGGCATTCAGCTCAGAATCCCATGAGTAGGTTGCGAATGGAAAGATTGGGGAAGGTGGTCCGAGGAGGGTTATATTCTCGGATGAGCAAAGCACAGATCAAATATATCCTATCATTCAAAGTGACCTTCTAGGATGTTCTACTGATAGGGACGTGTATTATAAATGTATGAGAAAGATGGAAGCTTAGAAATATCTAAGGAAAAGCTACTACCTTCGCATTGAATGTTCTATAGCTAACTTTCTAGCCGCATTTATGTGGAAAGGGCCCCTGAACAATGTTGCCTTGGCTATCCCAACTCACGGAGGGCCAGAGAGGGTGTTCGATGGGACAAGCACTCATGTAGTGGCTTGGATGATCAACAGATGGAGGGCCAAGATCATTAAAAGGGAGATATATAATGTAAGAGACCCTAAGAGAAAAGGGGATCGAGAAAGGAAGGAAAAAACACTATAGCATTGTGAATTACTTTGTAATCAAACCTGAAAGAAGTATATAAGAACAGATCTCCTCGGACTTTGCCGAGGACGATTTTCTTCAGCATAAACCTGTGTATTTTCATTCTCTTGTCATCTAAATTTACTTTAGTGTTTGTCTGATTCATTAAAACCTAGTTTTCCAGCCCATTCTCTACAAATTCATTGTTCTGGGCTTTTTGAGCCTAAGTCCAATCACCTTTTCGGCTAGGGATTCAAATCTGGTTCTTACAATTGGCGTCGTCTGTGGAGAGAACTGGTGTTACAGTGAGTCCAACGTTTAAAGATGGTAGGTTCAGGTCCAAACCAGGTAGAGTCCATGGGGTCTCAATGTCAAGATCACTTCTGTGATCTTGAACAAAAGAGGGAGCGGGAGGGGAGTGTACATACTACCCATACTAATAAGAGCCATTCTTAGGGTGGTAGCCATCTCTCTCACGAGAAAAATACCAGAACCATGCAACTAGAAATTGATCACTTGAAGAGAAGCTTATGCCACAAACGGCGAAAGCGAGCTCTTTCCAATTCTGATTTCTCTTCTGACGATGAAAAGGATGGCGACTATAGGCGTAGATTGAGATCCCCTTTCTAGTGAATCCTTCTTGTTTGATGAAGACTACCATCATGAGCGCAAAAACAGAAACTCATCTTCGAGAGGCCTAGGAAATGATGCTATGAGTAGAGCACTCAACTGAATTTCTAGATCACCTTTCACAAGTAGAATTGAGGGAGGGAGACTTCCTCGACGGTTCACTTAGCCCACGTTCACTATGTACAATGGTCGAACAAACCCTGTAGAACACGTTAGCCACTTCAATCAAAGAATGGTTGTGCACTCCAAAAATGAGGCCTTGATGTGCAAGGTATTCCTATCCAGCTTGGGGCCTATGGCGATGAGGTGGTTCGATGGTCTGAGTGCAGGTTCCATTGATTCCTTTAAGGAACTCACTCAAGCACTTGGATCCTGCTTTATTACGTGCAATAGGGTTCCTCGGCCTTTAGATTCCATATTATCTCTGTCCATGAGAGAAGAAGAGACCTTGAAAACATATTCGGACATATACTAGGAGATGTTCAACGAAATAGATGGTGACTTCGATGACGTAGCCATCAGCACTTTCAAGGTCGGCTTACCTGCCGAGCATGGCTTAGGGAAGCCTTTGACCGAGAAGCCTATTACCAGTATACGCCAGCTCATGGATCAGATTGATAAGTATAAAAGAGTTGAGGATGACCAACAGCAAGGCAAGGAAAAGGGTAAAGTTATCCCTCAGGAGAGAAGGGATTTCAGGTCGGATCATTACAACAATAACAGACCTTGGAGGGATTTGCTCGGCAATCCGGGCCTACAGCTCCTCAAGTGGTAAATATTGTGTTCCAAGAATCGGTGCATTAAGTTTTGGAGAAGATCAAGAACGAGCCATACTTCAAATGACCGAACAAGATGAGTGGAGACCCTTCGAAGTGCAATCAGAGCCTTCATTGCTAATACCACCAGGAACGAGGGTATACCACTGAGGACTGTAGAACTCTATGGAACCATCTGGAGTAGCTGGTTAGGGAGGGAAAGTTACAACAGTTTTTGTATCAGCCCAATGGGCAAGGAGATCAATCGAGGTTAGGGGCTCAAGGGAGTGCTTCTTCAAGGCCCCCGTTGGGCATAATTAATGTCATTTTTACTGCACTTGGGAGAACAGGCTCTCAGCCTTCTACGGTACTAACCGTAGCTCGGATAGCAGCTGAGAACTCTAGTTTGGAGCCGAAGAGGGCTAGAGTGGAGATCCAACCGACGCTGAGTTTTTAAGATGAGGATATGATGGGAACCATTCAACCATATGATGATACTTTGGTAGTCACCCTCAGAATAGGGGGGTATGATGTGAAGAGGGTGATGGTAGACTAGGATAGTGGTGTAGAAATTATGTATCCTGATTTGTATAGAGGGCTGAACTTAAAACATGAAGATTTGACAGCCTATGATTCGCCCTTGGTGAGTTTCGATGGGAAGGATGTCATCCTAAAAGGCCAGATTAAGTTACCCATGCAGGCAGGTTCAGAGGTGGTTGAAGTGGATTTCATTGTAGTGGATACGTACTTTCCCTACTCGACCATTGTGGCAAGACCTTGGCTACATGCCTTGGGGGCCGTTTCTTCAACTCTGCATTTGAAGGTGAAATATCCATCAGGAGACTGGGTTGAGGAGATTGTGGGGAGTCAATCCGTGGCAAGGCAATGTCCCGTGGCTGCAATTAGGCATCAGTCTGCAGTTGAGTCCTCGGCCTTTGTTGAGGGGGGCTCATAGCAATCAAAGATTCTAGTACTATCTGTGGAGAAGGCGTTGGGGGAGGCAAAGTGTGAAAGGTTGGAGGAAATTGCTATAGATGGTGATCCAGGGAAGTTTTTTCAGATCGGAGCTCAGTTGCCTCCTCGGGAGAAGGAAGAACTGCTAGCGTTTCTTAGAATGAATATTGATGTGTTCACCTAAAATGCCTATGAAGCTCTAGGGGTAGATCCAGAATTCATTTGCCATCATTTGAATGTCAACCTGGCTGTCCTTCCTAGAAAGAAACCACCTTGTCACTCATCTAAGAACATTTTGAGGCTGTCAAAGAGGAGATGAATAAGCTTATACAGGCAGGGGCTATTAAGGAAGTTTTCTACTCTCAATGGTTGGCCAATATTGTGGTTGTGAAGAAAAAGAATGGAAAGTGGCGGGTATTTGTGGACTTCACAGATCTGAACAAAGTCTGCCCTAAAGACCCCTTTCCATGCCTCTGATCGACCAGCTAGTGGATGTCACTGAAAGTCATCATCGGATGAGCTTCTTGGACGCTTTTCAGGGCTACCACCAAATACTTTTGGCTTTGGAAGATCGGGAAATGACAGCTTTTGTCACTCCTATTAGGAATTACCATTATAAAGTGATGCCCTTTGATTTGAAGAATGCTGGGGCTACCTATTAGAGGATGATAACCAGAATGTTTGAGCCACAGTTAGGAAAAAATATTGAGATTTATATAGATGATATGGTGATAAAGAGTAGAGCAGAATCCGAGCATGTTAATGACCTCAAGAATATCTTTGGGATATTAAGGAAACACAAGTTGCTCCTTAACGCTTCTAAGTGTTTTTTTGGTATTGGATCAGGAAAGTTCATGGGGTAGATGGTCACACACTGTGGAATTGAAGTTAACCTTGATCAGATAAAGACAATCAACAATCTGCAACCACCTCGGAATCCCAAAGAGGTCTAGAAGCTGACAGGGATGCTCTAAACCGATTCATTTCTCGGTCAACAAATAGGTGTAGGCTTTTCTTTTAGTTGTTAAATAAATGGAAGGGATTTGAATAAACTAAGGAGTGTGTCCTGGCTTTCCAGCAATTGAAAGAGTATCTATCTCGGCCACCCATTATGTCTAGGCCTGAGGCGGATGAAGTTTTGTTTGCCTACATTGTAGTGGCCTTCCATGCAGTGAGCTTGGTGCTGATACGGGTTGATAGTGGTGTACAAAGGCTAGTTTATTATGTGAGCAAGTGACTACATGAGGCCGAGGTCTGTGTTACCTACCACTGGAAAAGGCCATTTTAGCAGTAGTACATGCTACGTGTAAGCTCCTTAACTACTTCCAATCACACATAGTTTTTGTTTTAACCCAGCTCCTACTCAGATCTCTACTTCAGAGTGCTAATTACATAGGGAGAATTGCAAAGTGGGGTACAATTCTATGGGCTTTTGACATCAAGTACATGCCTCGCACCTTTGTTAAGGGTCAGATCCTCACCGACCTGGTGGTTGAGTTTGTTGAAACCTCGTTAGAAAAGAGGGGAGAGGGGCAGAACATAGATGAAAAATCAGTTGGTGTAATCTCCATACAAGAACCTTTGGCCTGGAAGGTTTATGTGGATGGCACAGCGAACCACAGAGGGTTTGGAGTGGGGCTAGTTCTTATATCTCCTAAGAAGATTACAATGGAGAAATCCTTGAGATTGGACTTCTCGGCCACAAAAAATGAAGCTGAGTATGAAGCTCTGCTGGTAGGGATGACCATGGTTCAGAAGATGGGCGGAAAAGTAGTGAACATATTCTTTGATTCAAGGCTGGTTGTAGGCCAAGTTCAAGGGGAGTTGGAAGCCAGAGATTTCAGAATGCAGGAATACCTAAGCCAGGTTAGACACTTACTGTCTGCATTTGAGTCATTTAATTTATCACAAGTCCTTAGAAGTAGGAATACACATGCGGACTCTCTTGCCACACTAGCAACCTTCTCGGCACAAAGCTTACCTCGGGTGATCCTTGTGGAGGACTTATGTAAACCTGCTGAGGTTAGAGGAAATGTGATTCATGTTCATCAAGTAAGGGTGGGTCCTAGCTGAAGGGACTCTATTGTACTATTCCTTAAAGAAGATGTCTTGCCCGAGAATAAGTCCGAAGCTGACAAGGTACGGAGGAAGGCTCCTCGGTTTTGGTTGTTCGAAGACCAAAAGTTGTATAAGAGATCATTTTCTGGCCCATATCTGCTATGCATACGCCTTGAAGTAGTATAGCTACTCCTACAAGAACTACATGAAGGAATTTGTGGAAGCCACACAGGGGGTAGGTCTTTGTCTCACAGAGCTCTCGTACAAGGCTATTGGTGGCCAAATATACAGAAGGAAGCACAGGAGCATGTGAAGAAGTGCGATCAATGCCAGAGATTTGCCCCAAACATTCACCAACTTGGAGGGATCCTTAATCCTTTGTCTAGTCCTTGGCCTTTCGCTTAATGGGGTTTGGATATTGTAAAGCATTTCCCTAAGGCAGCAGGGAATAAGAGATATTTATTGGCCGGCACTGATTACTTCACCAAATGGGTTGAATCTGAACTGCTGGCAAATATCAGGGATATGGATGCCAAAAGATTTGTTTGCAAGAATATTGTCACTCGATTTGAAATTCCTCATAACCTCGTCTCAGACAATGGACTTCAATTTGACAGTAAAGTCTTTAGGAGATACTGTTGCGACCTAGGAATAACGAATAGATATTCCATCCCGACTTATCCACAAGGGAATGGATAGGCTGAGGTTGTAAATGAGGTCATAGTGGGTGGACTCAAGAAGAGACTGGATGATGCGAAGGAAAAATGGGTGGAGGAGCTGTCACATGTCCTTTAGACATACCAGACTACACTTCGGAAGTCTACTACGGAGACGCCCTTTTCAATGACTTATGGGGCTAAGGCTGTCATTCCTCTAAAGACTGGGTTCCCTACACTGAGAATGAGTTCCTTCACTCCAAGTAGCAATGATGAGCTATTGGAGAAGAGCTTGGACCTAATTGAAGAATGGAGAGAAAATGTCATGGTTCAATTGGCCTATTATTAACACAAGCTCAAGTAAATGTATGATGCCAACGTAAAGCTAAGGCTGCTGGCAACTAGTGATTTGGTGTTAAGAAAGTTTCTAGGAATTACAAAGAACCCAGTATAGGGAAAATTGGGACCCAACTGGAAAGGACCATATCATATCACATCAGTGGCTGGAATAGGTGCATATTATCTCGAAAATCTAGAGGAAAATGCTGTACAACGCCCCTAGAATGTAAATAACTTGAGAAGGCATTACTATTAATGGAAGCTTTCTTCACCCTATTTGGGTTTGTTATATTGTGTATCATGCGTTCTACTTTTAATCTAAGTATCAAACAGAATCTTAGTCATGACTGGCTCCTTGAACCACATACCTTGGGTAAATTGATATGTTAAGTCATTTTTCTAAGTGTTAAACAGAACCTTAATCATGGTTGGCTCCTTGGACCACATGCTTTGGGAAAATTAACACTCTATGGCATTTTTCTAAGTATTAAATAGAACCTTGGTCATGCCTAGCTCCTCGGACCACATAACTTGGGTAAATTAATACTTCCTGATATTAATCTAAGTATTAAACAGAACCTTGGTCATACCTGGCTCCTCGGACCACATACCTTGGGTAAATTGATATCTTTTAATAATTTTTTAAGTATTAAACAAAACCTTAACTATGCCTGGCTCCTCAGACCACCTGCTTTGGATAAATTAATACTTCCTAGCATCAATCTAAGTATCAAATAGAATCTTAGTCATGTCTGGCTCCTCGGACCACATACCTTGGATAACTTGATATTTTTTAATCATTTTTTTAAGTATTAAACAGAACCTTAGCTATGTTTGGCTTCTCGAACCATCTGCTTTAGGTAAATTTATACTTCCTGGCATCAATCTAAGTATCAAACAGAATTTTGGTCATGCCTGGCTCCTCGGATCACATACCTTGGGTAAATTGATATCTTTTAATCATTTTTTAAGTATTAAATAGAACTTTAGCTATGTCTGGCTCCTCGGACCACCTGTTTTGGGTAAATTAATACTTCCTGACATCAATTTAATTATCAAATAGAACTTTTTTCATGTCTGACTCCCTAGAGCACATACCTTGGGTAAATTGATATGTTAAGTCATTTTTTCTAAGTATTAAACAGAACCTTAGTCATGCCTAGCTCCTCGAACCACATGCTTTAGGGAAATCAACACTCTATGGCATTTTTCTAAGTATTAAACAGAATTTTGGTCATGCTTGACTTCTCGGACCACATACCTTGGGTAAATTAATACTTCTTGGCATCAATTTAAGTATTAAACAGAGCCTTAGTCATGTCTGGCTCCATGGACCACATACCTTGGGTAAATTGATATCTTTTAATCATTTTTTAAGTATTAAACAGAACCTTAGCTATGCTTGGCTCCTCGAACCACCTGCTTTGGGTAAATTAATACTTCTTGGCATCAATCTAAGTATCAAACAAAACCTTGATCATGTCTGGCTCATCGGATCACATACCTTGGGTAAATTGTTATCTTTTAATCATTTTTTAAGTATTAAATAGAACCTTAACTATGTCTGGCTCCTCAGACCATCTGCTTTGGGTAAATTAATACTTCTTAGCATTAATTTAAGTATCAAACAGAACTTTGGTCATGCCTGGCTCCCTGGATCATATACCTTGGGTAAATTGATATGTTAAGTCATTTTTTCTAAGTGTTAAACAGAACCTTAGGCATGCCTGGCCCCTCGGACCATTTGTTTTAGGGAAATTAACACTCTATGGCATCTTTCTAAGTATTAAACAGAACTCTAGTCATGTCTGGCTCCTCAGACCACATGCTTTGGGAAAAGTAATACTTAGTGATATCTTTCTAAATATTAAATAGAAACTTAAACATGACTGGCTCCTCAGACCACATGCTTTGGGTAAATTGACATAACCCATTTGTTTTCCTAAGTACCAGAATAAATCCCAGGTTACACACGACTCCTCGGATCAGTGGTTTTGAGTAAGTTAATGTCCTTAGATATTTATATAAGTGTTGAGCGGAATAAGGGTTGTTTGCCTTGTTTGTTTTTTACAAGATATGTTATTCATCTTTATAAGATTCAGCCTTCCTTGCAGAAGGCCCAACTCTTAGTACAAGTATGTGATAATTCTCTTTATTACTGACATTTGTACAATTTATTTGAATTAGCACTAATACAATACTTTTAGCTTTTGTTAAAGTATGAGTAATAACAATCCACTATTGCCAGCAATCTTGGTTAATACTAACAAGAGAATAAAAGTTACAAGGAAAAATAAAGATTCGTGAAACTAAAGGTAAAGGTAAAGTTTCTTCATTGATCAAAAGGAAGTTATATTACAAACAGTGGTGAAAACACCACAACAAAAGAAAAATACATGCAGAAAGATAAGAAAAGAAATCTCTATAGCCAGGCCTTTGCTGGGTGAGAGTCTTTCTTGGGATCAGCTGTCTTAGATTGGGAATCCCTAGCCTTGGACTTAGGCTTTGCATCTTTGACCTTGGAGATCACATCCTTGACCATGAGGGTGTCCTCGGAGTCTTTGGTCTTCACCAGTGGCTGAACCTTCTTACCCTTTCCAGCCCTTGTTGAGACTTCAACATCGGGAGAAGGGGATTAGGTGGTGAGGAGTAGCTCAAGAGGGGGGAGAGGATCAGCTGCAGGAGGAGGATGCGTGCCTGGAACTTCTTGGATGTCCTCTAGGAAGAAGAGGTTTTCCACCCTCCTTAGCTCGGAGTCAGCAGGGACTCCTTGCACACTCTTGCCACATCTTCTGCCAACAGGGTCTTCGTTTCTTACACCCCACGCTCATAGGATGCATTCTCCGCAGCTTCAGAAGCTTCCCTGGCCACCCGAGTTGCATCCTTAGCTTTTTGCAGCTCAATCTTAAGGTCCAAGACCAGTTGTCTCTTGGTGGCCAGTTCAATCTCAATCATATGAAGTTGCTTGCGTTGGTCTTCGGTTTGGGTCTCTATGCTCTTCAAAAAAGCTTCAGCACTTAGACGTGCCCTCTCCAAAGTGGTCAGCTTGTTGGCCAGCTCCGTTTGCTCTTGCTTGAGGGCTCCCAGGGACTTCTCAACCTCAGCACGAGAATGGGCCTTAGCCCTAACCTCATTGCGGCCGTCCTGGACCCATTCCTCGGCCACATAAACTTGCTGGGTGACCTGCATAAAAATCACGAAGGAAGATTTGTTAGATGGGTTAGCATAAAAATCAACATTTAATTCAAAAATTTGTTAGATTACTTACCATGGCAAAGTCCCTCTTCAGGGACAGGAAGAGTTTGGGCTACTTAAAGTGCCTAAGAGCGTCCATATCTTTGGGGAGGAAAAGAGGCTGCTTTAGGGCTTCAGCAACGTAACCTGAGTGCCCTCCCTAGAAGCTCAAAACTGAAGCGTCCCATTTGATGGGAGTGTCATCCAACTCCAACTGGAGAGCCTAAGTGCGTTGTGGTCGGCACACCTCGGCACCTAGAGAGTCCTCCTTGCTCTCCATCGAAGTCTCCCTCATTTGTCTATCTTTGTTTGTTTTTTGCTATTTCGAGTCCTTCATTGCGGCAATCTCCCCTTCCTCGATCTCCTTCTCCTTTTTTTTCTTCTTTTGCAAATTTGGGTAGGGGTGCAAGCCTGGGGGGAAGGGAGAGGGGGAAGGGGAGGGTTGGGAGGAAGTTCGATCTCTGGGGCATCCTTGGATGATGCCCCCTTTCTCCCAGCCATTAAATCTTTAAGGCCTCTTCTAGGATTCAAGGCTATACTCTCCTCTTCCTCAGAGTTGGTATCAACCCAGGAGACTATAAGCCTTGGAGAATGGGCCGCGAAAAGTCTATCAAATTCAGCTTCAGAATTCAAGAGCTTTACAAGCCTTTTTGGTGCTCCTTCTTCTTCTTCAAGTTGGAATTGATCGATCTCGACCTCAAGAGATAGACGTGAGGAAGCTGTTTCCTCTCTCGAAGTAGCTATTTCTCGTGGGGAATGTTGAAGAGGAAGTTCAATTGGAGGGAGGTCTTCCCGAGCCAAGAAACTGGGCCGTGAGACGTCTATCCAGTGGATTCTTGGATCGCCTACCCTTATTGCTTTGCCCAGTCTTGGAATGCGTTTAACAAAGGTTGGAAGTCCAATATTAAGTGGATGGTTCACAATTGCTCGTCTTCACTCACAAAACTCTCGAACCACAGCACCTTGTTGAGAGTTGTGACTTTGACAAGATTGACCTGGGAGCAATGTGCTCTTTATTTGTAAAAACATCCGAGGAGTAAACCATGGTCAGATTAACGAAGTCCATCATCGAGGTAAAACAAAGTATTAGAAAGAAAAGATGGTAAATCTAAAGGGGCTAAATCCTATGTCGAGGGACCTAAACCTAGGGTACCCCACCTGGATTTCCCTCTCGAGTTGGGCAGTGAAGACCATTGTGCCATTTCCCGGAGGCAATCAGGTAGTCATCCTTCATGCCTTTGTTAGACTTAGGAAGACATGATATCAGTCTAACAATGTCGGACAAAGACTTGAGGTAATATCCCGCACTGGAGAGCTTGTGGCACTCATGCATGTGAACGACATCATGCCATATGTGTCTCAAGCCCATTTGCTCGTTGAGAGCGTTTACGCTACCCAAGACCTTAAATAGGTTAGGGGCGCACTGATAGGGAGTCAACTTATGGTTAATCAGATAGTCTCGGGTCACCCTACCCATGGGAAGTGTCATTCCTCCTTTTATAAAAGCGATCGTAGGAATGACAACCTCCCCTTCCTCCCTGTGTGTGACTATTTGGTCTGAAGTACAATACCGTAGGGCTACTCCCTGTGGAATGTGATACTTAGCTTTAAAACCCTCCATACCCTCCAGAGAATCTACAAAGTGTTTGAACCTACCCATGTAGGCGAACTAAAGAGATGTGAAAGAAATTTTCAAGGGAAAGAAACTAAGAATAGAAGGCCGAGGAGAAAATACCCTAGAAAAAAGGAAACTTATGAGAATGAGTACGTTAGTTGCTTCTAATACTTCTTGGAGGTTTGAATTTTTCAGAGAAAAAGACTTGGAGACTTTAGAAATCTAGGAAGCCTTGAAGGTTTGAGAGCTAGGAATCTCTGAAGAGCTTAAGAACTTGTGAAATGAGGAAAAATGATTTCCCCAGGTGCTTTTTATAGGGGATGGAATTAAGTGGGAGTTATCCCGCTTAAAATTCAAGGGGAAATGTCCACCGTAGGATCTGTGTTTCACCATTGGATGCGGGGAACAAATCACCGCCTAAAGCAATTAATGACGCATTGCGGGCTCCGAAGCGTCAGTAACAGTTATGGGTCGCACAAAACGGTATTCCTACACGTGTAAACTAAAGAATTTAATGATCTTAACTCTTAACAAATCAAAACCCCACTTTTTCTTCTCGAATAAGAGGGAAAAACCGGAGTTTTGAGGGGCTATTATGGGGACGAGGGCCCAAAATTTTATATTGGGCCTTGGGCCTTGGCCAAGGATGTTGGTTCATCCTAGAGCGAATAAACAGTTGTGGAGGAATTCAGCTCAGAATCCCATGAGTAGGTTGCGAACGGAAAGGTTAAGGAAGGTGGTCCGAGGAGGGTTATATCCTTGGATGAGCAAAGCACAGATCAAATATATATCCTATCATTCAAAGTGACCTTCCAGGATGTTCTACTGATAGAGATGTGTATTATAAATGTACAAGAAGGATGGAAGCTCAGAAATATCTAAGGAAAAGCTATTGCCACTGCATTGAATGTTTTGCAGCTAACTTTTTGGCTGCATTTATGTGGAAAGGACCCCTGAACAGTGCTGCCTTGGCTATCCCAACTTACAGAGGGCCAGAGAGGGTGTCTGATGGGACAAACACTCATGTAGTGCCTTGGATGATCAATAGATGGAGGGCCAAGATCATTAAAAGGGAGATATATAATGTAAGAGACCCCAAGAGAAAAGGGAATCGAGAAAGGAAGGAAAAAACACTGTAGCATTGTGAATTGACTTTGTAATCAAACCTGAAAGAAGTATATAAGAACATATCTCTTCAGACTCTGCCGAGGATGATTTTCTTCGTCATAAACCTGTCTATTTTCATTCTCTTGTCATCTGAATTTACTTTAGTGTTTGTCTAATTCATTAAAGCCTAGTTTTCCAATCCATTCTCTACAAATTAATTATTTTGGGCTTTTTGAGCCTAAGTCCGTTCACCTTTTGGGCTAGGGATTCAAATCTGGTCCTTACAATTTCCAATGGCATTTTGGTAATTAAACACACACTGAGAGACCCACTAGTCGAGGTCAGCCGCAACTTTTGACCTTCTTTTTTGTTTTTGTTTTTTTTCTTCTTCTTCTTCTTTTTTTATTTTTCCTCACATTGGTCTTCTTCTTCTTCTTCTTCTTTTCTTTTCCCTTTCATGCTGGGTCTGGTATGGTCTTCTTCATCTTCATTTTTTTTTCACACGGCTTCATATCCAAAACCAACATCATACCTTCATTCGAAAATGCAACATCGACCTTCAATTTAACATCAAAATCCATAATCCCCTTAAAGAAATCCAAAATCCAAAATCCATACAAATCAATTTCATACCACCAGATTACAACTCCATTTTCATACCACTACAAATCTGAATCGGTTTTGTCTAGCATCTGTAGATAATTTGGGACATTTGACTATAATTATTGAATATAATTTTTGAAGTTGGCATACCAAAATTTATGGGTTTTTTATTATAGATTATTTGGGCCCAGATCTATTATTTGCTTCTCACCTAGGCAAAGTCTTTGGTAGAAAATTCACGAGTTGAGCAAGGGAGAGATCTGAAGAGTGCCTCGATTTCGGCTAGGCTTCTCGATGTCTGATGGGTTTCGACTGGGTTGGGGTTCTTCGAACATGACACCTTTTCTTCGGCTGTGAAGAAATGAAACTCCAAACGTACCACTTGAGAGATGAGGAAGAGAAAAAGTAAAACAAATGGAGCAAATTTAGTTTAGGTTAAGAGAGGTGGATGAGAGGAGTAAAGGAGGTTATTGGAGTAATGGCTAAGAAGAGAGAAGAAGCACCGTTGTGAAGAGTCAGAAAGAAAGAAAGAACAAAGAATTAGAAAAAATAGAAGGGTCTGACACTCAGCTCAGTTATGGGACCCACAAAAAGGTTGAAATATTTGAGTGATAAAAAAACCAAACAGCCCCTAAATGACTTAACAAAGGTTTGCTGAATACAAATCCTAGTTCCACTTTATGCTCCACTAGGATTTTTTTCCTTATAAAGTAATTAAAGTTTTAAATGAAAAGAAAAAAGAAAAAAGAAACAAGAAACAAGAAGACTAATGACATATTATATTTGGTGGAGTATAAAGTAGAACACCAAGTCTAAGAGCGAGATAGGTCATTTTTATTCAAAGTTTGTATTTAGTTCCTTATTGTAAGGTTGAATTTAATCAACCATCTTGTTGGCTTTATTCCGTGCCAAATTTGCTTGTATTTTAGCAACTAGTAACCCTGTATTTAGGTGGGAATCATGTAAGGGAAGTGTATGAGAGAGTTTGAAGAAATGCTTAAGATTGTGCAAGGATGTAAAGATTTGCGGCTGGGACTCGGGGGTGACTCGCGACTGGCAAGCCGCCAACTGTAGCACATGAGTGAAACGTGCAGAGAAGATGAACAGTCATGCCAGCTGGAGCATTACAGGACAAAAAGTCCAACCTGGCCGTTCTGTTAGCTCGCGACTTGAACTTGCGACTTAGTCAAGTCGCGAGGCCAAGCCGCCAGCCAGCTCTGTTTTGAAAAACCTAACTCTTCGCATTCCAATAAATACCCCTTATACCCACGAAATGTTGAGAGCTTTCAGAGAGAATTTTGAGAGAGAAAAACAAGATTGATTTGTCCACAATCTTCACATAGAGACTCTTCAAATTCCTCTACTCTCACTCTTTCCATTGTTACATCCTTGAAAGGTTCTTACCCAAATCATTTTCTCACCATACCCATATCTGTGAGAAGGCTATTTGGTACTTTGGGAAGCAGTTAGGAAGGGACCAATGACTATTGATTGATGCTATGGGCTATAGTGGAATCCGATAAGCTAAAGAAGACAAAGGTTCGGCGCAACCTCGTTGAAGCAAGAAGCTTGAAGGGCTTAGGTATACTGGGTAAATTAGGCTTGGAGGGTCTTCTGCTGTTCATGTATTCCAAATTCATTCTTTAATGGATTATTGACTACTTGGAGGGCGGCGGAGAGGTTTTACGCCGAGGGCTTCGGTTTCCTCTTCAATAACATATTATTGTGTTGTCCTTGTATTTGCATCTCTCTTCCCTTAATCGTTGTCATTTAATTTTTGCTGTGGATGTGATTTTATTTGGTTTAGATTGTTTATCAATTCTGTTATAAGTTTATGTTCATTCTCCGCACATACATTATTTGATATTAAGCGTGAATTTGTAATTTGTAAATTGGGGGTCTAAACGTTCATAGTGTTTTATATGCTATTTGAACATTCAATTGGTATCAAAGCGGGTGCACTCTTTGTGGTTTAAATACCTTAGTGCAATCCTTGACCTCGTATTGAGATGGACCAGTCTCAATTCTTAAATGTTCTACCATTTTTTGATGGTAACAACTATGCTTTTTGGAAAGTCCGAATGAGGGCATTCTTGTGTTTTATTGATGATACTGTTTAGGATGTTGTAGAAGTAGGTTGGACTAGGCCGGAGGTTGCTAAATCCACTTGGGATAAGGCAACTCTTGCGGCAGCTAACAATAACAGTAAAGCCTTGAATGCTATTTTCTGTGGTGTTTCTCCAGAAGAGTTTTACAGGATTTCACACATCACTGTTGCCAAGGAGGCATGGGAAATACTGGAGACCACTTATGAAGGAACGAAGAAAGTAAAGGACACCAAGCTGCAGATTCTGACCACTCGGTTTAAGGAGCTCAAGATGAGTGAGGATGAGTCTTTTGACTCTTTCTATAGCAAGCTGAACGAAGTGGTTATCGGCAAGTTCAATTTGGGAGAGAAAACGGAGGATTCTAAGATAGTGAGAAAGATCCTTCGGTCATTGCCGGAAAGCTTCCATGCCAAGGTGACAACAATTGAAGAGAGTAAGGACCTTGATGATATCAAAGTCCAAAAACTGATTGGCTCACTTTAGACGTATGAACTGTTGTTGCCTACACAAAGAAAGAGCAAATCTCCTGCTCTTAAGACAATTAATGAAAGGGTAGAAGTTCACGACTCATCGGACAAGGATGTTGTCGATAAAGATGTGGCATACCTTGTGAAAAATTTTTGAAAATTCTTGAAATTCAAGAACAATGGAAATTTTGGTGATAAAGGGAAATTCCAAAGTTCTAGGAAGGAGAGAAGGGAATTCAAGAAGAAAGATGTAAAGGAATCTCAATCTTCACAAGGAATCACTTGCTTTGAGTGCAACGGGCATGGACACTTCAAAAAGGAATGTGCCAACTATTTGAAATTGAAGGGCAAGGTGTATGCCATAACTCTTAGTGACTCGGATTCATCCAATTCTGTTTCTAAGGAAAGCTGTGATGGAGAAGGGAATTACTTTGCTTTTATGACCATTGCTCATGTTGAGTCTTCAGAGGACTTGAATTTGCTTGTACAAGAGCTTGGGGAGCATAGTGATGAGGAATCAAAGGGAATTGTAGAAGAATCGGATGGTGAAGAGGACGACAGTACAGGAGGTCTTCAAGAAAATTTCAATTCACTCCTTGAGAAGTTAGGAGAATATGCACGTGTGGCCAAGGCAGCTATGAGAAAGATGAAGAAGGCCGAGGAGGACTATAGAAGTCTCCTAGTGCGACATAAGGAGGCCAAGTGTGAGATAGAGACGCTGAATGGAAAGCTGACTGAAGCCTATTCAAAGATAAAGTTTCTTGAGCTTGAGGTAGTTCAAGCAAATGCCAAGGTAGAAAGAGTCTCCACCAAGAAACTAGATGATGTCATTTCCTCTAAAAAACAATTCTCAGACAAATCCAAGTTAGGATATACCAGAGAAGGTAGTTCAGCTGTCAAAATCACCAAGGAAGTAAAATTTGTGCAAGCCAAAGAACCTGTAGTGGCTGACTCTATACCTAAGAAAGTAGAGGATGAAGAGAAGAAGAATGTGGCTGACCAACGGGTGTTGAATAAGTCTCGTAACCAACCAGTGATCAAACTTGAAGCTAGAGGAAGATCACTTCCAAGATCACAAAGAGGTCCAAGAACGAACCATTTTTGCCATCATTGTGGACTGCAAGGACATACCAGACCAAATTGTCACAAGCTTAAAGCATTGAAGAATGCAACAGATCAAAGGTCAAAAGGACCAAGAAATGACAAGAGGACTTGGGCTGTTGAGTCATCAAGAGGACGAGATGGTGATTCCGGTGTGATGGACGTGATGAAAATGATCGGTGTATTCACCACTTGCTTGGAAAGCTTCACTAGAAGGTTTGAAAGTCCTAACACTCGTACCCAATCCTATAGGGATATCACCCCAAACGCACATGACGTGTGGGTGAAGAAGGGTACTCATGCATAAGCATTGCAACATGTCTATGCATTAATTCTTTCTATGTTTTGTGAATATGCTTGGTTGTGTGCTTTTTGCTAGTTTGAGTTGGAAATTGTTTGTTTGTTTGTTTTTACTTAAAATTTTTTTACATTGTTGCTTTTGATCAATCTTTTCCTTCTTGTGTGTCAAAAATTCAAAAACCACATAAAAAGTAGAAAATTCAAAAAGTTTGATCGACTTTGATAAGTTTTTGTCTCAAAACATGTTTTGCCTTGTACCTTTGTACTAATGGCTTTGTGCATCTACGAGCATAGCTTGTTCCCTATGCACTCATATCAGTGTGGGAGAAATTTTGAAATCTATGTGACTGTTGTAAATAGATCTTCAACCTTGTCATGAATGACTAGTGAATGATTTTGTTGATCTTGAGACATGCATAGACTTGTGCGTATACATCTTTCCACTCTTTTATTTATTTATTTGCTAAAAGATCTCATCAAATGTAAATCTCCAAATGAAAAGAGATATTGAGCTGCAAAAGCCTGTCGCACATACTAGTATTTGACTAGGAAAAAGGGAAAGCGATCAAAAATAAAATTGAATGATGCCAAAAAAGCCAAAGGCCAACTCATCAAAGTGAAATATCAAAAATTTCAGGCATCGATCTCACAATGAGATGTGTTGATTCAAAAAGATCAAATGATATGTTGAACATGGAGCCAAATGAAAAGTTTCAAAGATATTTTACTTAAGTTTATGTGGGAGGTCATGTATGCATATTTCTATAATTGAGATGGGTCACATTATCTAGTGCTAGTTGTGTATGCCTTGATTGAATTGATCATTGAAGCTTCACATTAGACTAAGGACTATCTCATTTTTGATATTCACACACAACACACATGTCTATGTTCAATGAATGCCATATTCATTCGTGTGGTTGTACTTGATTAAATGTGTTTTCACATGCTCAATCTTTGTTGATCAAACACAAAAAGATTTTTGAGTGTTTTAGTTGTTTTTGGAAAGTATTTTGTTTTTACAAAATTTGTCAAAATTTCAAAAATAGTGTTGCCCTGTTCTGGCGACTCAGTTGCGGGTTGGTCTAGTCGCGAGCCGACTCTGAGATTTTTCGCGGCTCACTGGCGAGTCAATGTCCCAGTCGTGAAAAATACTTAGAATATTTTTCAAAATTTAGGTTTTTATGTTTCTCGCGGCGACTTGTTCGCAGGTGGAAGGTCTAGTCGCGAGGGGTACACAGAGATTTTCGCGGCTCACCTCGCGACTCTCTCGCGAGAAGACCATTCAGTCGCAAAAAACACTTAGAAAAAATTTTCAACTTTTTGTGTTTTAGTGTTCTGGCGGCTGGCCCCGGTGACTTGCACGCAACTTGATCTAGTCGCGAAAATTGCGTATTTTGCGCTTTAAAGATTGTTTTTCAAAACTTTTTAGTTTTCCCTCGAATTTGTGTGACTGTTCATTATCTTCCTTATTTCAACTCTCTCTCAAACTCACTGCGTCTCTCTCAAAAACCTCCACCATCATTTCAACCACCAATCTTCAAGAAAAAGGTATGAGTTTTCTTGTTTTCTTTAAGTTCTTCATAATTATAACCTTGTTTTCTTGGATCTATGTGTTGTGGTTTTGATTTGAGATATATGTGGATTCGGACATAGGCTGGGTTTATGTTTGTGCGTTTGGGTTCTAGGATACTAAATATTGGTATCATGCTTTAGTTTCTCTGGTTAGAGTTTGTGCTCTGAGCTGTGTTTCTTGACTGAGTTGTTCTGCACATATCATGCTCATGGTATAGTGTCACAATGACAGTTATTTGTGACTGTGTGATGATCATTGATCATTTTCTTCTGAATTATAACTGTACAATCATCATTTTTGATCATCGGTTACATTCTCAAATTCACTATGCATTAGTGTTGCTAATGTTTTCTTGGTACTGTCTTTGGTCATGTTATATGATTAAGTGATGTCCGTCTTTGAATACCAATGCTTATTCATTTTTTTTAACTAACATCTAATCATGTTGATGTATGTGTCTTGGGTTTTTGCTCTTGGTTATTTGCTGTGTGTCTTCTCTTCTGCAAATATCACTGTAGGAGGCAAAATCTTGAGCCAATCATAAAATGTCACATCAAAATTTAGTGACAAAATTTAAATTAATATGTCATTAAATTAGATAAATCAAATGTTGACATGTGTGATTTAAGATGATATTTATCCTAATTAAATAGAGATAAATATCTTGATGACAATTTTTCTAATTAAATAGAGATAAATATCTCAATTAAATTAGAATGATAATAGTTAATCATTATATCTCTTAAATAAATAAATAATAATAGAGATAATTATCTACAAGGAAGTCAATCTCAAGTGGGACTTATCCTTTGAAACCACTATAAATAGAGGGCATACCTCCTCTCATTTGGAGATAATTTTTTCTAAGATGTCAAAGCTCTGGAGAAATTCTGCCTCAAGAACATACGAAGAACATTCAAATAAGTTCTTTGAAGTTCTATTGGAATTAAGCTACAAAACATAAACTTCAACAAACCTCAAATCCTTGAAGCTCAATGGATCAAACCTCTAAAGCCCCAAAGAACTTCAACCTAAAAACCTTCATATTCAAAGACTTGAAGAACAATAAATCTCTAATAAGCTCGAAGCTAGAGATTTGTTGTGGAGATTGTTCAATCCATCTTTCAAGTAAAGTCAAGAAGATTCTTTGTTCGAGTCAAGTTCAATGAACATAGAATCAGAGGGTATTCTTTTGTAAAAGAATCGAAATAGAGATTGTACTTATTATTCATCAATACAAATTATTATTTGCAAACTATATTTCTTTTCAATTGTTTAGTTTTCTACAATTGAGAAAAAATTTGTGTTTATAGTCACGCCGTTCCTATAAAGGAAAAGACATTATACTTGATGTTCCATCCCCTGTTGCTAAACGAACTCATCACTCGGCTCAGTCATCTCAAGATCCAAACAATGAGAGATTCAGGACTCCTTTTGAATCACAGACTTCCTCAGATATTTTCATAGATGCTCCTACCATTGTGGAACGTGTAGTAAAATTTGATACCTTGGGAACAACGTTTATCCCTGGGATCTTTGAAGCAAGAGATTGGGCTGATCTGTTTGGGAATTTCGTGGACCCGGTTGATGAATTCGTTAAGGAATTCTACTCTAATGCTAGATACACCGAAGTAGAGTTGAAATTTTTGGTAAGAGGAAAAGAATTCTCCTTTAATGTAGACTACATTCCAAAGGTTCTCTGCATCACCACACCAACAAATGTGGATCTCACTCCATATGATGATAGACAACCTAAGTTACAAGAAATTCTTCAAGTTCTTGGATCTAATCATGAAGTAAGAAGCAAAGGTTCATCTATAGGCACTGCACAGTTTACGCCTGAACTGACGACTCTAAGACTGATCATGTTCTCCAACCTCTACCCATTGTCTAACACTGCTATCATCAATCTTGGAAGAGCACAATTTCTATGTGATCTCATTACCGGAGTTTCGATTGACATATGTGCCCACATCTTTCAGAATATTGGGAAAGCAGCAGCTAGATCAGTAGCCCGAACGAGTATTCCTTTTTGTAGCCTCATCATGAAGATCATGCTGAGTGAAGGTGTCAGTCCACCAACAGATGGAAAAATTGTGTCACGTCCTCGACCAATATCCATGGTAACTCTTCAAGCAAGCAAGAGTTACTCCTCTAAAACACCTAAGAGTGAGGAATTCACCCAAGCCACTCCATCAGGCCATGACTCAGCTACACCTGTGCATACCAAGACTGTTTCCCCTATTCTGTTTGAGATGCCAACATCTAGCACTCAGCCTGCAACTTCTACTTCTCCAGTTGACAGGTTGAGTTCTTTGTTTGAGAGTGTGTATTAACGGATTTCCGGTTTAGAACGGCTTATCTACTCCACCAACAACCAAGTTCAAATGAGTCTCACAACCATTGAGACACAGTTGGATGCTATTTAGGAAAAGATTGAAGATAGTCTTTAACTATTCGTGCCAAAAAAGGGGAGAGATAGCATACAGTAAGGGGGAGAACAACACAAGAATGGTATGCATATTGATAAGGGGAGTTGTGTTTTCAAGAAGAGGAAGTTGATGCATATACACATTTTTTCTGGATAGTCCAACATTTTTGTTGCATATACTGTTTATAGCTATTTACTTGCTGCTTTTATAAACTCTTGTATGGATATGGTTCTAATACTTTGGTTAAACTTCTTGGTACATTGGTAATTTATCTATAAGATGTTTTTCAGTATGTGTTAAGGTGTTTGTACTTGTTGCTTTTGTAAGCTTTTAAGGTTTCTGTACTCATGCTTTGTAGCTTTTGTACTTGATGTTAAATGTCATGCATTTTCTTTTAGTACATCACTCTTGTACTTAAAGAAAATGTATGTCCGGATGTTCATTCCATGCGTGAATGAGCATTGTGATCACTATTTATAGTGATTGTTCGTTTTTGGTCAAGCCTTGATTTATTACTTATTTCCATTTTGCTTGATCGCATTTTGCTTGCTTCATATGCATTACAAGTTTTCTGCATATAATGATCAAATTATGTTGTTGTGTTTCAGTCAGAATAGTCAAAGGGGGAGATTATAAGGTTGAATTTAATCAACCATCTTGTTGGCTTTATTCCGTACCAAATTTGCTTGTATTTTAGCAATTAGTAACCCTGTATTTAGGTGGAAATTATGTAAGGGAAGTGTGTGAGAGAGTGTGAAGAAATGCTCAAGATTGTACAAGGATACAGAGACTTGCGGCTGGGATTCGCGGGTAACTCACGACTAGCAAGCTGCCAATTGCGGCACACGAGTGAAGCGTGCAGAGAAGATGAACAGTCACGCCAGCTGGAGCACTACAGGACAAAAAGTCCAACCTGGCCATTTTGTTAGCTCGCGACTTGAACTCGCGACTAAGTCAAGTCGCGAGGCCAAACTGCTAGACAGCTCTGTCTTGAAAAACCTGACTCTTCGCATTCCAATCTCACCCTAGTATAAATACCTCTTATACCCACGAAATGTTGAGAGCTTCCAAAGAGAATTTTGAGAGAGAAACCCTAGAGAAAAACAAGATTGATTCATCCACAATCTTCACATAGAGACTCTTCAAATTCCTCTACTTTCACCTTCTCCACTGTTACATTATTGAGAGGTTCTTATCCAAATCCTTTTCTCAGCATACCCATATCTGTGAGAAGGCTATTTGGTGCTTTGGGAAGCAGTTAGGAAGGGACTAATGACTATTGGTTGATGCTATGGGTTATAGCGGAATCCGGTAAGCTAAAAAAGACAAAGGTTCGGCGCGACCTCGCTGGAGCAAGAAGCTTGGAGGGCTTAGGTACACTTGGTAGATTAGGCTTAGAGGGTCTTCTGTTATTCATGTATCCTAATTTCATTCTTTAGTGGATTATTGACCGCTTGGAGGGCGGCGGAGAGGTTTTACGCTGAGAACTTCGGTTTCCTCTTCGATAACACATCGTTGTGTTGTCCTTGTGTTTGCATCTCTCTTCCCTTAATCTTTTCCATTTAATTTCTGTTGTGAATGTGATTTTATTTGGTTTAGATTGTTTATCAATTCTGTTATAAGCTTATGTTCATTTTCTGCACATACATTGTTTGATATTAAGCGTGAATTGGTAATTTGTAAATTGAGGATCTAAACGTTCATAGTGTTTTATACGCTATTTGAACATTCACTTATATCTTGTCAAGTAAATCATGATAGGAAAGGAGAAGGGGCTATGACCAAATAGTATGACATCTAGCAGTTAGTCGTACCAGATAGTTGAATTATTATGATTTAATTCAACTATTTATTCTGTATGTTACCAATTTTCATAAAGAGATATAGTGCTGCAATTATTTTCATATCATGTAATGTACTTCTACATGTGCTTATCTTTCCTCTTATTAAAATTATTCACATAGGTGAGAAAGATCCCAGAGACATTCTCCTCAACCACAGAGTACTTGACCTCATTCTGTGATCCACTTGTTGCAGAAACTCATGCTGACTTGTTGTCAAGCATGTCAACAGTATCCCAAGCACCTACGTGTGAAATATTTTCTGTTACGCAATCTGTGAAATGTAAACCACCCAAAGACCTCCTTTACCATGTTACACTTGAAAGTGTGAAAAAAATTGAGAATCATGGTGTGAGATATGAACCTGAAGTTAGAGACATCATTGCCATAACAGACGTAAGACCAAAATGCATTGATGATTTAGAAAGACAAAATAGGTCCTATGTGGTTGCTTTTGTTCTAAGTGTGAGATACGAAAGTTCTCTGACAATATTGTCCTCAAAGCCTATCTTGTTTGAACATGACAAGAACAAGAAGAGACAGACTCTTTATGCAGTTCCCTTGATAAACATGACCACAAATATTCGTATATGGAGGGCCTTGAACTCTAAGTTGGAAGGTGGGAACTTAAACATCATTCAGAATGTGCTGCAATCTAGTTCTATGGTAAGCATTTTGGCAATTGCTTATTTCATATGGCATATTAATATTAGGCTTAAATTTGCTGTTGTTGGTCCCTAAACCTTAGCACATGAGCAATTTTAATTCCTAAAGTTTAAAGTGATCACATTTAGTCCTTTAGATGATGTTTCCAAATTAAAAACTAACACGAAATCACTCCATAGGGACTAAAAGCGGTCACTTTAAGCTTGTTAAGGACTAAAATTGACAACTTCAAATTTTTATGGGATCACTTCAAACTTAAGGGACTAAAATTGGTCTTGAACTAAAGTTTTGGGACAACAGTTATTTTGGCCTTGCTATTTTTATTGGCAATAAATTTTTTTTGACCTCCCTTTATTTACGTTATATAGGATGCTACAAATTGTACTACCTTCCTTATTGAAGAAAATTGCAATGCTGCCTTTGCAGCTATTAGTTCCAAAATCTGCTCTTCTGATTTAAATGACTCCCAAAAAGATGCAGTTCTTAGCTGCATGGTAACTAGGGAATGCGATCATCAGAATACTGTCAAATTAATATGGGGCCCTCCGGGAACTGGGAAAACCAAGACAGTTGGTGTGCTCTTATTCTCTCTGCTTAGAATGAAATGTAAAACACTTACATGTGCCCCAACTAATACTGCTGTTTTGGAAGTGACACAGAGGCTTCTAAAGAATGTGACAGAGTCACTTGAATATGATACTTATGGGCTTGGAGATTTGGTTTTATTTGGAAATGGGAAGCGAATGAAGATTCTGGTTTGCCATAACCTCCTCGATATATTCCTTGATAATCGAGTTAGCATGCTACATGAATGCCTTGTTTCATCATCTGGTTGGAAAGGTAGTTTAACATCAATGATATGTTTGCTGGAGGACCCTAGACGGCAATACAATTTGTACTTGAATGATAGAAGCATGATAGACAATGAGGAGGAGAAAATTGAAGACAAGAAGAGCAAGAAAAATGTGAGGAATGTTATTGTTAAAGCCTCAAATGAAAACAAGTACAAGAAAAACGAAGGACAGGTGGTTGACAAATGTGATAGTCATTTATCGTTTGAGGAATTTGTTCAAAGGAGATTCAATTGCATTTTACAGCGTTTGAAGTTGTAACACCCCATAATTTTGGCACCAATTTAATTATTATACGTAAGTTGTAAAGGAGGCCTACAATTTAATGGATTAATTTGATTTGGGCCTAAGATATTAAAATAAGATGAATACTATGGAATATAAAGCCCAAGTGATATGGTATGAGTAAAAATATGGGCTTTGATAACCCTAGTCTTTTACCTTTTAAGTTGCACATGTAAGTACATAAGAAAATTCCTTTTTGTTTTCAGCCGCAACACATGATTGAGCTATTTCCTTTCTTCTCTACGGCTGTGCACAAGTATCTCAGGTTCTAATTCTACTGAATTGTTGTGATTCAAAGGAGGTTGATTTCCTTTATTTTTGCAACTAAGAGGTAAGTGGTGTTTACTAATTTTGGGGGTTTTCCCAAAACAGTGTTGATTATTCAACTATTTTATATCAAAGAAACATGTTGATATTTTATATATGAATTGATATTTTATAAATGTTTGATGTGCACATTGACTATTCATTTTATGAAAAACTTGTGGGACAACCTGAATGTATATAAACTTGTATGTGTGAATGTATCTTTATATTTTTGAGAATTATGAATGGATTATTTTTGTGAGCATATTGAAATTGAAATGTGTTTTGGAAACCTATGGCAAGTCGTGAATAGAAGCTCAGTATGGTATCTAGTCCTTAGCAAGGGACAATCATATTGCAGCTAGTCCTTAGCAAGGGACGGTCCCAGAAAAGGGGACAGTGCACCTTTGATAGCTCCTTAGCAAGGGAGTATATTATTGAGGATCCAAAAAGGAAGCTCCTTAGCAAGGGAGTGCACCTTTAGGTTCCAAAGGAACCATCCTTAAGAAAGGGGATGAAAAGAAGGTTCCAGTCCCAAAAAAAAAGGGGACAGCACAACCCTGTCAACGGGGCGTAAACGTTGACCACGAGAAAAGCCTAGGAAATTGTTTATGTGATGATATTAATATATATATTATGATGGCTCACAATTTAAAAAGATATTTGTTTTTATATATATATGAAGTATTTGATGATGAATATTGATGAGTTACAAGTTATGAAATTGTTGTAAAAATTATTTTAATTGAAAGGTTTGTTCCCACACCCCAATGTTAGTGAATTCCACTTATTGAGTTATCTCACCCCCCTTTTATTTCCCACTACAGATACATTAGAGGGATTATTGGAGTAGAGATTCTTGGGAGGCAGCAGTTACGAACTATTTTGTGAAATTGAGGATTTTATCGTTAGTTTATGGCATTAAATATTGTATTGGAGAATTATTTTGAGGATTTTTTGTCTTTGGTGAATTAGAGCTCTGACATTTGTGATGAGATTTAAGGTTGCTGGATTTCTTTTATTTAATATTTTTATGGATTATTCAGATTAAATAGACTTTTATTGCTTATGATTTTGGGGCGTTACAATTGTGGTATCAGAGCTTAGGATATGATTCTGTAGACACTCGAAAATTTAGGTTATGATTCTGTAGACATTTGAAAACTAGGTTATGATTTTGCAGATATTTGAAACTAGGTTATGATCTTGATTTTTGTCAGAGCATTTGGTATTTAGGTTATGTTTGATGAGATATTTTAAATAATCTTAGCAATGTTACTTTTTATGTTTAGTAATAATAATTATTGCACCGTCTATATTTCTTGATTTTCTTGTTAACTAGGTATCATGCCACCCAAAAAGAAGAGAGTAGCTAATTCCAATAGCGAGGAACCTATTGTTAATTTGCGAAGGCCAACCAAAGCAAGGGTTGATACTGAGGCTGAAGTCACTCAAGACATGAGAAATAATGAACGTCCTAGGGTGACACGCACTGATCCTTTGGATGAAGCTGCTGCCCGACTGTTGGATAGGTTAGCCCATGTTGCTAGTAGAGGCGCAGGTAGGGTAGAGGCAAGGGCTGGTTGCTCTTTTGAGACTTTTATGAAGCAGAATCCCCCTTCCTTTGATGGGAAGCCAGATCCTACAGAAGCTGAGAATTGGTTCTTGCAGATGGAGAAGTTGTTAGAAGCTTTAGATTGCACTGACTCTCAAAAGGTGCGGTTTGCAACTTTCAAGTTGATTGGGGAAGCTGAGCGTTGGTGGAGATCCACTAAGGCCATTTTGGAAGGAATGGACACTGAGAGAAACCCCATCACTTGGGAGAAATTTAAAGGGGTTTTCTATGATAACTACTTCCCTGAGGTGGTTCGGGAACGAAAAGAGAGGGAATTTGCTGATTTGGTGCAAGGAAGTATGACTGTTGAGCAGTATGCTGCTAAATTCATCGAGTTATCTCGCTTTGGACCCCACTTAATCCTTACTGAGGCAAAGAAAGCAAGTAGATTTCAAAAGGGGTTGAATGAGAGACTTCGACACCATTTGATTGCATCAGGGGTTGATAATTATGCGGAGGCAGTTAAGAGAGCTATGAGGCTGGAGGAAGATTTCAAGAACAATGTTAGGAAGGAGAACCCACCTAGAAACACTGGACAGACAGGCTTTCGACAAGGTACTACCCAAGGTCATTGGAACAAGAAAGGATCTTTTGGGAGGTCTGGGAGTAATTCATCATCAAATAAACTAGAAAATAAGAATCCACCCCAAAATGCTCAAGGTAGAAATTCGAATGCTTGCCCTACATGTGGAAGGTTTCATGGAGATAAGCCATGTTTCTTTGAAGGAAAGGCTTGTTATAATTGTGGGAAGACAGGACACCTAGCTAGAAGCTGTACTTCTCCTCAACAAAACTCAATGGCACAACCTGGAAAGAATGATCAGAGGAGGAAAGCACAAGGGAGAGTGTTTGCACTCACACCACAAGATGTTCAAGCTTCGAATACTGTGGTTACAGGTATCCTCCCTTTATTCTCAAACTTTGCTAAAACTTTATTTGATTCTGGATCTACACACTCTTTCATCTCCTCTCGATATGCTAAGTTATGTGATAAGAAACCTGGACTTATGGATTATGACTTGTCTGTGGCCACACCTATGGGTGATTCTTTGGTGTGTAACTCTATGCTTAAGTCTTGTGTCATCCAAATTAAGGATAGGGAAATGTTAGCAGATTTGATTTTGTTGGACATGTATGACTATGATGTAATTTTGGGAATGGACTGGCTGGCGGCTTATCATGCTAGTGTAGATTGTTTTAGAAAAGAAGTGGTGTTTCGGCCTCTAGGAGAACCTGAATTTCGGTTTAAGGGCTCTAGGATGCATGCTTTACCTAGGGTGATATCAGCCCTTCGAGCTAAGCGTCTATTACGGAAAGGATGCCAAGGGTACCTAGCTCATGTGGTGGACACTAGGAAAGAGGTATTGAAGTTGGATGATATCCCTGTTGTAAGGGAGTTTCCTGATGTCTTTCCTGATGACCTACCAGGGATACCTATAGATAGGGAGATTGAATTTTCCATTGATTTGCTCCCTGGGACTTCTCCTATTTCGAAGGCACCCTACCGAATGGCACCAACTGAACTTAAGGAACTCAAGGAACAGTTACAAGAACTCCTTGATAAGGGGTTCATTAGACCAAGTGCATCTCCTTGGGGTGCACCAGTTTTATTTGTGAAGAAGAAGGATGGGACTATGAGATTGTGTATTGACTACCGTGAGTTAAACCGAGTTACTGTGAGAAACAAATACCCTCTCCCTCGAATTGATGACTTGTTTGATCAATTGCAAGGGGCACAAGTCTTCTCTAAGATTGACCTTCGTTCTGGGTATCACCAACTGAAAATCAAGAGTGAAGACATACCCAAAACAGCTTTCAGGACGAGGTATGGGCACTATGAATTCTTGGTAATGCCTTTTGGATTGACCAATGCTCCTGCTGCATTTATGGACTTGATGAATAGGGTGTTTCATGAGTACTTAGACCGCTTTGTTATTGTTTTTATTGATGACATTCTAATTTTCTCCAAAAGTATGGAAGAACATGAAGAGCACTTGAGAATTGTTTTTCAAATTTTGAGGAAGAAGAAGCTATATGCAAAGTTTAAGAAGTGTGAGTTTTGGCTTGACCAAGTGGTGTTCCTAGGGCATGTGATATCTAAGGCAGGGATTTCTGTAGACCCTAGTAAGGTTGAGGCTGTGGTTGATTGGGCAAGACCAACGAGTGTGAGTGAGATTAGAAGCTTTTTGGGCCTTGCTGGCTATTATAGGAGGTTTGTGGAGGGATTTTCCCGTATTGCAGCCCCAATGACTCAACTAACTCGTAAGAATGTCAAGTTCGTGTGGACAGAAGAATGTGAAGAGAGTTTTCAAGAACTTAAGCAAAGGTTGGTCACTGCACCAGTACTAACCATCCCTAGCAACTTGGGAGGCTTTGTCATTTATAGTGATGCTTCAAAAAAAGGGTTAGGTTGTGTGTTGATGCAGCATGGTAAAGTCATAGCTTATGCTTCCCGCTAATTAAAGAGTTATGAACAGAATTATCCCGCTCATGATTTGGAGTTGGCTGCAGTGGTGTTTGCATTGAAGATTTGGAGACATTATTTGTATGGTGAAAGGTGTGAGATTTATACAGATCATAAGAGCTTGAAGTACTTCTTTACTCAGAAAGAATTGAATATGAGACAACGAAGGTGGCTTGAGTTGATTAAAGATTATGATTGCTCAATTAATTACCATCCAGGCAAGGCTAATGTAGTGGCTGATGCACTTAGTCGGAAGTCTTTTGGTTTCTCAGCTGCCTTGTTAACTACTCAAAAGGAGATTATTAAGGACTTGAAGAGGACGGGAATTGAGATTGTCATGGGTGATTCCCAAGTCTTTATGGCCAGCTTGACAATACAACCCACTTTGCTTGAGAAAATTAAGAGTTCACAAGTTGATGATGCGCAAATTGTAAAGATTATAGAAGAAGTGCAAGAAGGGAAGAGACCAGGATTTAATGTGTCTAATGATGGTGTTTTGAGGTTTGGAAAAAGACTGTGTGTGCCAAATGATGTTGCATTAAAGAAGGAGATTATGGAAGAAGCCCATTGTACCCCATACTCAATGCACCCTGGTAGCACCAAAATGTATCGTGACATTCGAGAAATTTATTGGTGGAATAACATGAAGAGAGAGATAGCTCAGTTTGTGGAGCAATGCTTGACTTGTCAACAAATTAAGGCACTACAACAAAAACCTTCAGGATTGCTGCAACCACTTCCCATTCCTGAGTGGAAGTGGGAGCGTATATGTATGGATTTTGTGACTGGTTTGCCAAGATCTCCTAAGGGACATGAGGCCATTTGGGTAATTGTGGATAGGATGACAAAAACAGCACATTTTATTCCAGTTAAGATGACTTACTCACTTGATCAGCTAGCACAGATATATATTGATGAGATTGTGAGTCTTCATGGAGTTCCAGCATCAATTGTGTCTGATCGAGACCCAAGATTCACCTCAAAGTTTTGGGAAAGCCTGCATAAAGCTTTGGGTACTAATCTTAGCTTTAGTACAGCCTTCCACCCGCAAACAGATGGTCTATCAGAAAGGACTATTCGTACTTTGGAGGATATGTTAAGGGCTTGTGTATTGGATTTCAAAGGGAGTTGGGAAAAATACTTGTCCTTAGTGGAATTTGCCTATAATAATAGCTACCACTCTAGTATTGAGATGGCTCCCTATGAGGCTTTGTATGGTAGAAAATGCAGGTCCCCATTGTGTTGGGAAGAGGTTGGTGAGAGAAAATTGTTGGGACCAGAAATCATTCAGATGACATCTGAGAAGATCGATCTGATTTGTAAAAGATTGCAAACAGCACAAAGTCGACAGAAGAGTTATTATGACAACTCAAGAAAGAAAGTAGAATTTGAAGTTGGAGATATGGTATTTTTGAAAGTCGCCCCAATGAAGGGTGTGATGAGATTTGGCAAGAAGGGGAAGTTGAGTCCCAGATTTGTTGGTCCATTTGAGATCCTAAAACGCATTGGTAAGGTTGCCTACGAGTTGGCCTTACCGCCTACACTTGCAGGAGTGCATAATGTGTTTCATGTTTCCATGCTGAGGAAGTACATCTCGGATCCTTCACATGTCTTGAACTATGAGCCACTCAAGATCAAAGACAACTTGACTTATGAGGAAGTTCCAATCCAAATTCTTGACCGCAAGGATCAAGTGCTACGCACCAAGACCATATCATTGGTCAAGGTCCTCTGGAAGAATCACACAGTGGAGGAGGCATCTTGGGAGCGAGAAGATGAAATGAAATCAAATTATCCAGAGTTGTTTGTTAATGGAGGTATGTACAATTTCGAGGACGAAATTTTTTAAGGGGGGAAGGATGTAACACCCCATAATTTTGGCACCAATTTAATTATTATACGTAAGTTGTAAAGGAGGCCTACAATTTAATGGATTAATTTGATTTGGGCCTAAGATATTAAAATAAGATGAATACTATGGAATATAAAGCCCAAGTGATATGGTATGAGTAAAAATATGGGCTTTGATAACCCTAGTCTTTTACCTTTTAAGTTGCACATGTAAGTACATAAGAAAATTCCTTTTTGTTTTCAGCCGCAACACATGATTGAGCTATTTCCTTTCTTCTCTACGGCTGTGCACAAGTATCTCAGGTTCTAATTCTACTGAATTGTTGTGATTCAAAGGAGGTTGATTTCCTTTATTTTTGCAACTAAGAGGTAAGTGGTGTTTACTAATTTTGGGGGTTTTCCCAAAGCAGTGTTGATTATTCAACTATTTTATATCAAAGAAACATGTCGATATTTTATATATGAATTGATATTTTATAAATGTTTGATGTGCACATTGACTATTCATTTTATGAAAAACTTGTGGGACAACCTGAATGTATATAAACTTGTATGTGTGAATGTATCTTTATATTTTTGAGAATTATGAATGGATTATTTTTGTGAGCATATTGAAATTGAAATGTGTTTTGGAAACCTATGGCAAGTCGTGAATAGAAGCTCAGTATGGTATCTAGTCCTTAGCAAGGGACAATCATATTGCAGCTAGTCCTTAGCAAGGGACGGTCCCAGAAAAAGGGACAGTGCACCTTTGATAGCTCCTTAGCAAGGGAGTATATTATTGAGGATCCAAAAAGGAAGCTCCTTAGCAAGGGAGTGCACCTTTAGGTTCCAAAGGAACCATCCTTAAGAAAGGGGATGAAAAGAAGGTTCCAGTCCCAAAAAAAAAAAAAAAAAAAAGGGGGACAGCACAACCCTGTCAACGGGGCGTAAACGTTGACCACGAGAAAAGCCTAGGAAATTGTTTATGTGATGATATTAATATATATATTATGATGGCTCACAATTTAAAAAGATATTTGTTTTTATATATATGAAGTATTTGATGATGAATATTGATGAGTTACAAGTTATGAAATTGTTGTAAAAATTATTTTAATTGAAAGGTTTGTTCCTACACCCCAATGTTAGTGAATTCCACTTATTGAGTTATCTCACCCCCCTTTTATTTCCCACTACAGATACATTAGAGGGATTATTGGAGTAGAGATTCTTGGGAGGCAGCAGTTACGAACTATTTTGTGAAATTGAGGATTTTATCGTTAGTTTATGGCATTAAATATTGTATTGGAGAATTATTTTGAGGATTTTTTGTCTTTGGTGAATTAGAGTTCTGACATTTGTGATGAGATTTAAGGTTGCTGGATTTCTTTTATTTAATATTTTTATGGATTATTCAGATTAAATAGACTTTTATTGCTTATGATTTTGGGGCGTTACAATTGTATTGTAGTGACCCAAAAATGGGGGTCTTGCATTCCATGGAATCCCACATCGCCTAGGGAAGCACATGGGAATGTGTTTATAAGGAATGACCTCCCTTCAATGTGTAGAGGCCTTTTCCCCAGCGCAACCTGGGGAAGAACAAAACCGTGAGGGGTATGAGTCCCAAAGCGGACAATATCTACACAGTTGGGGCGAGGTCGTTACAAATGGTATCAGAGCCATACCCTAGCCGGAAGTGTGGGTCCCACACGCGAGGACGCGTGTGCTCGTAAGGGGGGTGGATTGTAGTGACCCAAAAATGGGGGTCTTGCATTCCATGGAATCCCACATCGCCTAGGGAAGCACATTGGAATGTGTTTATAAGGAATGACCTCCCTTCAATGTGTAGAGGCCTTTTCCCCAGCGCAACCTGGGGAAGAACAAAACCGTGAGGGGTATGAGTCCCAAAGCGGACAATATCTACACAGTTGGGGCGAGGTCGTTACAGAAGTATTGTAATGTAAATTTGTGTACACACTTACCGACTTCTTTTATTTCATTAGAAGTGGTAAAGAAGATGAAGTTAGCCCTTGATTTGCTCACATCTCTAGAAAAATTGTTGAGTAATGTTACTGTTGCTGACTAAGAATTAGAGCAAGTCTCTGAAGAAAATGATCAAAGATTTGGTCACTTGATGAAATATAGTTTTGTGAGAGGAGATTGCCTTCAGATACTTAGAACAATTCCAAAAAAATTCCCTATTCCAGATTTTAGATATGAGTGGGAGATTAAAAAATTCTGCCTAGAAAATTCATGTCTATATTTTTGCACTGTATCAAGCTCTGCTAAATTACATGAAGTAAAGACTCAATGGGAAGTATTGGTTATAGATGAAGCTGCTCAGCTTAAGGAATGTGAATCCACCATTCCTTTACAACTTCCTGGCCTCCGCCTCGCTATTCTCATTGGGGATGAGCGCCAACTTCCTGCGATGGTTAAAAGCAAGGTTCGAGTTTTATTATTATGACTCTCTGGATGTTCGTCTGTCTTTACAAATTATTAATAGAGTTTTTGTTTCTTTAAAATTTGCTATTATTAGGTTTCTGAGGAAGCTGGATTTGGAAGAAGTTTGTTCCAAAGGCTCGTATTGCTAGGAAAAAATAAAAACCTTCTTAATGTCCAGCATAGGATGCATCCATCCATAAGCTTATTTCCAAATAGGTTGTTCTATGAAAATCAGATTTTGGATGGTCCCAATGTCAAAGAAAGAAGGTATGAGAGGCGATTCCTTCAGGGAAATATGTTTGGCTCCTACTCTTTCATTAATATTGCACATGGTAAAGAGGAATTTGATTACAGCCATAGTCTCAAAAATATGGTTGAGGTTTCTGTAGCATCTGAGATTGTTGCAAGCCTTTTCAAAGGTATGTCCAAATTTATAACCAATAGTAGTCTCAATTTTGCTGAAATGTTATGCTATGAATGTTAATTATAGTTTGCTTGGTGATAGATAATTTAATGAGTTCAAAAACTCTCTTTTTTATTTGTTTCTCTTGCCACTACTAAAGAATCCGTTCGCACAAAGAAGAAAGTTAAAGTTGGTATCATCTCACCATACAAGGCACAAGTCTATGCAATTGGAGAGAAGGTGAAACACTACAGTACTAATTCTAATGATGACTTCTCAATTAGTGTTCGCTCTGTTGATGGTTTCCAGGGTGGTGAGGAGGATGTGATAATTATCTCAACTGTCAGATGTAATATGAATGGAGTTATTGGTTTTCTTGAAAATCATCAAAGGGCAAATGTGGCACTAACCCGTGCAAGGTAACACATTATAGACTTGACTATGGGTAGCTCAAACATATTTTGGGTCTTTGATAGTTTTTGCAATTAATTGGCATGGTTTTACTCTGCAGGCATTGCCTTTGGATATTGGGAAATGAAGCAACTTTAACTAAAAGTTGCACTATTTGGAAGGAATTAGTCATTGATGCCAAGAAACGGGGGCGTTTCTACAATGCTGATGTAGACAAGAGCTTGGCTTGGGCTATTACGGTTGCCTTGGTTGAGCATAACCAAATACACATTTTACTCAACATGAATTCCTTTCTGTTCAGAAAGGCCAAATGGAAAGTATGCTGATTCAAAGTTTTCTCCTCATATTTCTAATGATACATCAACCATTGTCTTTGTATTATTATCTGCTTCCTTAATATTAGCATTTGAATTCCACATTCCTAGATTATTAATGTTAGTATTGTGATTAGGCTCAAACATTAATCAATTGACAGATACTTCATTTTTGTTTTTTGTAGGTCTCTTTCAGCAATGATTTTTTGAATTCCATGTCGAGAGTGAAAAATGTTGAGACTTGTAAACAAGTGCTTACTTTATTGGAAAATCTAGCAAATGGTTGGCGTCAATCAGACAGGAAGAAAAACCTTGGCGTCAATCACACAGGAAGAAAAACCTCTTTTTTTATCAGGGAACTTCTTCCCAATTATTGGAGCAGTACAAGGTCAATGGGTATCTGAATCTTGTTTGGACTGTAGACATTCTCAAGGAAAATTCATATTACATTCAAATTTTGAAGGTCTGGGATATTTTGCCATTATCTGAAATACCCAGAGTAGCAAATCATCTTGATGTCTTATTTGAGAATTATACAGTGGATAAGATGAGTCAATGCAAATACAAATCTCTCAACGGGTATGCATTTATCTGAATTTATGATGTCAATTAGCTTCTAGTCAACTTAAAAAAAAAAAAAAAAATTGTTGTTTCTTAAGCTAAATGGTGAACTCCTCCACCCCCCCTCTCTACAATCCATTGGACCTTTGACCTATGGGAAAGCAACACATCCAACTCAAGGAAGACTTGTGAAAAGTGGAAGCATTCACTTATATGCTATTCTAGTTAGATTTTCTGGTTGGATGCAACATGGTATAATGAAGTTTGCCTAAACTAAAGGAATCTGTCAATTACATCTATTTATATATGTAAAGGCACATATAAATATATGTATATATATATATAGAGAGAGAGAGAGAGAGATTTATAATTACTATTTAAGCAAAGGCATTGTTACAGAATATGTGCCTTGGGCCGGCAGGGTGCGGGAAAGAATAAAATCAAAACTTTTATGCTGACTTCCTCAAACTTGGAAAAGCAATAAGTAGCTAACTATTAAGATGTTTGTCGTGAAACCCTAACTCAACATTTTATTTGCTATAGGTGTTTACTTGTTCCAATGAGATGGTCAATTGACTCGTGTAATTGTCCTGAAGTTGATCCTCTGCTGTCACTGTCAAAACCATTGGCTTCACTCAGTCTCAGGGATGATTCAGAATCGTCATTTACAACTGATATGTAAGTAACAATTTCAAATTTTCAACTATTATTAATTTGTCAATTTTTCTTAAGAATAGCTTAAACAAATTTAAACAAAGAGTATGCATTAGATTATCAAATGGGAGTTACCATGCTATTGGAGTAAGGTGTCAATTAGAAACATAGTCAGAAAGTTCCGTTTTGCTTTAGGTGAAACTAGCTCTGCTACTTGCCAAAATAATGATACTGAAAATATTGTGACCAACAATTGCTGGTGGATTTAATTTTAGTCCCATAATCCCCCAATACTATATCTATCATGACACATCATATCCGTGTGTCATGCTGGTATTTGAAGATATCCCTATAAAGGACTTACATATGTTTAAATACTAGGGGTTTTCTTTCCTTTAACTTGTTTTGTGGAACTTGGCCAAGTGAAAACTCTCTAGGTTGCACAGTATTAGATTCACTAAATACTTTTAATAATAGCTTTGTCATTATCAATATAATTCCAAATTTGTGACAAATCTAAATATCGTCAGTGATTATTATTGTTATTATTACTACTACTATTTTGGTGTGCAACATTATAAAATTTTCCCTTTATATCCCTATTTTGCAAATGATATTTTGAGGTTCAATATGCATAATTGAAGGCTATTTGAAGGACTAACGGTTTCTCCTATGAATGATATTCAGAAATAACTCCACCATGGGGAGAGGTGTTGTTAGGAAATGGCAAAGAAAGTTGCCTAATGAGTAATGAGGTAGGTTTACATTCTCTTTTTTTTTTTTTTAAACTTATATTTACTAATTATTTATTCTGTCAATATTGGAATTAAAAAAAGAAGTTTGAAAATGTTAAGAGCCTTCTATCTTTAACTTTAAATAGATATTTAGGGCATGTTTGGTTTACTCTTAACTCAAAACTCAATTCTCATATTTCATTTCTTATCATTCAAACTCAATTTTCATAACTTATATCTCTATCTCTACTTTTTCCTTAACTCTATCTTATTTTTGTTTGGTTTCAAATTTGGGTGAGCTTAACTCAAAATTTTGACAAAGTGGTAGAGCCCATGTACTGTGTAGATAGGGGCGGAAATTTTGGAAATTTTTTTTAATATATATATATATATATATAATTATTTTAATGTTTTAACTTTATTTTTCGCAATTCTATTTTTTATTGTAAAATGTGCTCTTATATTTATTAAATATTTGATGAAGTTCGGCATCAAACATGTTTGAATTTATCTTTTTCAACCCGTTATATAGCAATTAACAAGTCATTGACTCATTAGAAAAAATATTGTCACTAAAATTACACATGAAATGTCTCTTTAGTTGTCATATAATGGGTTAAAACAAGATAGCTTCAAATATGTTTGGAGCCTAACTTATTCCTCCAAGTTTTGGATTATTTATATTTTTGAAAATTTCATTAGTTCAATTGAATGATTTTTTACTTACATTAGTATAAAATTTGATAATTTCTATAGAAAATGAAACTTTTTAAGAATTTCACTATGAAAACGGTAAAAATAAATTTTATTAATTTTATGAAAGATTGCCATCAAACATAATTTTGATTGAAAACACTAAGTTTTTTTTTTTTTTTGGTTTTTTGTTGTTGGGTGTGTGTATGCATATAACTTATCAAATAAAAAAGTGTTTATATAATAAAAAAAGCATGTATATATATGTGTGTGGAGGGGTTGTCTTGATTAATATATTAATGCTGCAACTTGGTCTCCCAAAGAAAACTCCGCCCCTGTGTAGATCAGAACGGTAACAAGTCTCTCTCCTCCATCTCTTTCATTTTTTTTTTCCTCTCCTCTTTCACGAAGCCTGAAACATTGAAACCTTTCTCCTCCCTTTTTCGGCCTCCACCACCTCCAACAACCCACAAACCCACCAATTGCAATTCTCAAAAACCCAACCCACTGCCATTGTTTTGCATCCACCACTGTACAAATCACCAAAAATCAAACCCTTCCACCATAACAGATCCACCAACACCTTCAACATCACAGCAAATTCTTTTGCATATATATAATGAAAATAAAAATAAAAAGAAATACCAGAAAAAATTACCCCACAAAATCCACTACTCCAAGCCCAAAAAGCACACTTTAATCCGATTAAAACGCAAATTACAACAAAAATTGAAGCCCTTTGCCATCATCGCGTGAAGAAAAGAAAGAATAAAGAAGAATAATAAGAAGCTGAGAAAAGAAACTAGAGTGAAGAAGAAAGAAAGAAAAGAAAAAAGGAAAAAAAAAAGAAAAAAGAAAAGAAAAGAAGATGAAAGAACCTAGCCGTGAAGAAGAAGAAAAAAAAAAAAAAAGATAAGAAAAAGAGAAGCAATTGAAAGAACCCAGCTTGAAGAAGAAAAGAAAGAAAGAAAGAAAGAAAAGACAAAAGAGGAGAGGGAGAGAAGAAATATCAGTATGGTGGAGAGAAAGTGAAGAAGAAAAGGATGTTTGATCACGTGTGGTCTTGAGTGTCTGACCGTGGGTCCCATATTCATCAAATAGTACAAAAATACCTGATATCTCAATTTTCAACTTTTGAAAACACCAAAGTCCTGTTTTTATTTTCCATCATTCGCATTCAAAATTTTAAGTTTTTGAGTCATGGAAATAGTCATCCAAAATCAAGCCAAACAGTTTGTCATTTGTGAGACCCACTCGGTTTGGATGATGGATCATGAAAACTGAGTGATATCACTCAGTTTTCATGATATCCAAACAAACTCTTACTAATCAATCATTCCGTCAATATTGGAATTTAAAATGAAGTTTGAAATGTTGAGAATGAGAGCCTTCAATCTTTAACTTTCTATAATTCTCACTTCTTCTTCTATTTGGATGCAGGCTTTTGGTGGTAGTGATGCCTCAGAGGAAGGTTGTAACCATCACCAGCCTGAAATGCTTCTTACAAGTTATACATTTCATGCAGATCTTAACTACAGTCTATGCACATTTGTTCCTATTTCTTATTCTCATTTCTTTTTCTGAAGTAATGAAAAACTCTAAGAAATGGGACACAACACAAGAAATGCAAATTCTGGAACAGTTTTCAAGATTATCTTGTGCACAATCCTAACAAGTTATGATGTTGATATAATACTGGCCAAAATTGTGAGCAATGGCATCTTCCCTATGCTGCAATTCTATATTTTAAATATAGTAAGCATTGGAAAGTATTTCAATTAGGTAGTATCACTGTCCTCAGCAATTTTTTCTTCAGTTCAACCTGAATGACTTGGATTTTATACCCAGAAAACACACTATCAAAGGCCCTTGAAAATATCTGTTGGAACAATTGCTACAAGCAACTATCAAAGGCCCTTGTTAATAAGAAAATAAAATTACTTTCAACTGGAAAACAAATTAATATTTGTTGCTGGTACTAGTTAGTTGTGTTCATTAGTTGTTGAATGAATCTTTGCCGTCAACTAGAAAACTGAGAACCCCAATCATTCTTTAAAAAAAAAAAAAAAAACCCAATCATGCAAATTTTTTTTTGAAACCATCAAATCCAGAATAAATTAAGATATTCAATACAACAGAAAATTATAGTTCACTAAAACTAGCACTAGTTTATGGTACAGATGTTGGGTGCAAGTTTAGAACAATATGGCTAGGAGTAGAATTTAGTATTTAAGTTGCTGTTATGCTTAAAAAAGAAAAAAGGAGTATTGCAGAAACTCTATTGCTAAATTTCGGATATTCAACTTCATTTACAACTCACATCTATATATAGATGTGTTAAGGAGTTTAGGATGACTACAAGCTTCAAGAACACTACAGAAGGTTGCTTCATTTCTCTTTAATTGACACTTGTCCATGAGGTGTCTACTTGCATGCTTGCTTGGTGCTGGATTCTTCATTTGTTGACACTTAGATTTCAGTTGCTTCTTTCTTTGACACATAGGGAGCCACTTGTCAATTACAAATTACATTTTAGCACCCCCTCTTAATTTGTGATTCTCATTTGTGTTGACAAAGTTGAGCTGTATTTCTTCTTCTTGCACCAATTTTTTGATGAAGTGATGGCGGAGTTCAATGTGCTTTGTTCTACTGTGAAACACCAGATTTTTGGTCATAGCAATGGCTGACATGTTGTCACAGTAGATGATGGTTGGCATCTCTTCACTTTGTTGCATGTCTAAAAGAATTCTTCTTAGCCATACAGCTTCACATGCTGCATCTGTTGCTGCTATGTATTCGGCTTAGGCTGATGATAATGCAAAGGTTTTTTGCTTCTTTGAGGACCAAGAAATTGGTTTTGTACCTAGGCAAAATAAGTAACCAGAAGTGCTCTTGCGGTCATCAATTGAACCTGCCCAATCGCTATCTGTATATCCCACTAGCGTAGAATTCTTTTTGCTGCTGTGAGATGAATTTTGCTTGGTTCATTCATGAATCTGGAAATAAGACTGACTGGTTGCACAATATCTGGCCTTGTGTTTGTTAAATCAATTAAGCTTCCAACCAAACTTCGATAATTTCTTGCATCAACTTTTTCTGCGCCATCGTCTGAGTGCAATTTCTCATTGAATGCCATTGGGGTGGATACTGGTTTGCAATTGTTCATTTGGAACCTTTTAAGTAGATCTTCAAGATATTTTTCTTGAGAAATAAATATTTCTCCTTTGCATTGACGTACTTGGATCCCTAGAAAATGTTTCATGGGACCTAAGTCTGTCATTTCATATTCTTTCATCGTTGCTCCTTTTAATTCTGCAACCATCTCTGGGTTTGTACTTGCATAAATAAGATCATCAACATATAAACAAACTAAAAGAAAATCTTTTATACCTTTTTTCTTGACATATAGTGATGGTTCATTTGGACTTCTTTGGAATCCATTTTGCTGAAAATATGAGTCAATTTTGCTATTCCATGCTCGCGGCGCTTGTTTTAGTCCATATAAGGCTTTTTTGAGATGATAGACCTTATCTTCTTTTCCTTTCTGCACATAGCCTAGAGGTTGTTCCAAATATACCTCTTCTTCAAATTCTCCATTTAAGAATGCTGCTTTTACATCAAGTTGGAAAACTTGTGGCTCCATTTGGGCTGCTATGGCTAGGACAGTTCTGATAGTTTCCATGCGAGCAACTGGTGCAAAAGTTTCATTGAAATCCACACCCGGTTGTTGTGAGTAACCTTTTGCCACCAATCACGCCTTGTGCTTCTGAATTGAACCATCTTCTTTGTACTTGGTCTTATAGACCCATTTTAGCCCGATTACTTCTTTGTCTTCAGGATGATCAACAAGTTCCCATGTGTTGTTCTTTTCAATGGTTGCAATTTCATCATTCATTGCTTTTATCCATACTTCTTCTTTAGCTGCATCTTCAAAATTTTGAGGCTCACATGCAAAAAATGCAACATCACAGCATTCATAAATTTCATTGAGAGACCGTACTCTTCCTGGTGGAGTTTCAAACTCTGAAGATGTTCCAATTGAAGGACTTGCTCTTGCTGATGGACTGTGGCTTGGACTTGCACTTGGAGTTGATTGAGAACTACTTGAACCTTCTTGATTTGTCACTGGTTCAATAATCTCTAACATCTTAGGCCTTGATTGGAATCGCTTTCCCAATTCCATGTTGGTGATTCATCAAAAATAACATCACGAGAAATCACCATCTTGTTTGTTTTGGGATTGTAAAGGCGGTAGCCTTTTGATTCATTGCTGTAGCCGACAAAGATGTTCTTTTCTCCTTTTTCATTGAACTTTTCTCTTTCTTGTTTTGGAATATGAGCATAAGCAACACATCCAGACACTTTTAGTTGATGGACTTGAGGTTTCTGTCCATGCCAAGCTTGATAAGGAGTCTTGTTCAGAACGGCCTTTGAGGGTGACCTGTTTAAAATATAAACAGCAGTGTTAACTGCTTCAGCCCAAAAATTATTTGATAGCCCTTTCCATTTTAACATGCTTCGTGCCATTTCCACAATTGTACGGTTTTTTCGTTCTGCCATGCCATTTTGTTGTGGAGTATGACGGACTCTGAGTTGTCTTTGAATGCCTTGCTTTTTGCAATATTTTTGGAAGGGTCCATAAATAAATTCTCCACCACGATCTGTTCTGAGAGTCTTCATTTTTCTGCCACTTTGTTTCTCTGCAAAAGCTTTAAACTGAAGAAAAACATTAAAAGCCTCTGATTTTTGTTTAAGAAAATATACCCACATCATTCTAGTATAGTCATCAACAAATAAGAGAAAGTATCTATTATCATTGAGTGATGGGGTTCTTGTTGGTCCACAAATATCAGCATGCACCAATTCAAGTAGTGCTCGGGCTCTCCATGCAGTTTTTGGAAACGGGAGCCTATGCATTTTTCCATAAATACAGCCTTCACAAACTTGATTTAGCTTAGCAATAGGAGGCAATCCTAGAACCATATTTTTATCCTTCAGCAATTTGAGGCCATTATAATTTAAATGTCCATATCTTAAATGCCACAAATATGCTTCATCTATTTTTTCAGTCTTGAAGGCAAAATTCTCAGCTAGTGGCACAGTGAGAGGAAAAACATTTTTAGAATTCATTTTTACTTTTGCCACTATGGAATTATTCTTCTTATCTATGATTGTGCCTTCATCATCATCAAAATTTATTTTGTAGCCTTTCCTTAATAGTTGTCCAAGACTTAAAAGATTTGTAGCTAAACCAGGAACAAAATGCACATCATAGATAAGTTTGGAGTTACCTCCTTTCGATTCAACAGCTACTACACCTTTTCCTTTGATGTCATGAAATTTTCCATCTCCAAGCTTCACTTTGGATGTGTAGCCTTCATCGAGACTCACGAAAAATTCTTTGCTTCTTGTCATATGATTACTGCAAGCACTATCCAGATACCATGTACTTCTTGGTTCTTGTTGTACAGACATACATGAGAAAAACACTAGGGCATTTTCAACTTCCTTAGTGAAGTTGGCATCATGTTCTTCTTTAGCACTTTTATCATCTTTATACCAGCAGTCTCTTTGAGAGTGATTTGGGATTTTACACTTTGTGCATCGAAAATAACAATTTTTGGACTCATGTCCAGATTTTTTATAGATTATGCATTGAGAGTCAGAGTTACTAGAAAAATTTCTTTGGCTTGAAAAACTTCTTTTTCCTCTGCCTCGACCTCTGAAATTCTGTTTTCCTCGTCCTCCTCCAGTTTGATTCCTTTGTTGGGAGGAACCGCTGGCTTTATTTTCTTGTTCATTTTTTGTGTTTTTATTGTTTGTACTTTTCAATTTAGATTGAAATGCTTGTTCAAAAGATTGAGTAGAAAATCTACCCATCCTTTTTTCATGCGCTTCAAGAGATCCACAAAGCTCATCTAGGGTAAGCTTTGATAAATCTTTAGCTTCTTCAATTGCAGCAACCACATGTTCAAATTTCACTGACAAACTTCTCAGTATTTTCTCTACAATTTTTTGATCATTTATATTATCACCATAGACTCTAATCTGATTTATTATTGCCGACACTTTATAGAAAAATTCTTGCACAGTTTCATTTTCTTTCATTTGCAAGTTATCAAATTCTCTCCAAAGATTCTGTAGTTTAGTAGAAATTACTTTATCATAGCCACTAAATTGCTTTTTTAAAATCTCCCATGCTTCTTTAGATTTAGTTGCTCCAGAAATTCTAGGGAAAATAGTCTTACTTACCCCTTGCTGGATGAAGAGTGGAGCCCTTGCATCTCTTTGCTTGTTTTGCTTGTAGTCCTTTAGCTTTGCAGCTGCCAAAGTTGACAAATCTTCTGGCTGTTCATAGCCTTCTTCAATTAAATCCCACAAATCTTTTGAGATGAAGAGTGTCTTCATTTGTGTGCTCCAAAAATCATAGCTCTCATCGGTGAAGATGGGAACAATGTTTTGGGCATAGTTGAAGGTGGCTGTACTTGTACTTGCTGCCATGGTTTATGGTTGTCTGGTTTATAGTTCTAGGACAAAAGGGGCTAGCAACCTTACTCTGATACCAAATTTGTTGGGTGAAAGTTTAGAACAATATGGCTAGGAGTAGAATTTAGTATTTAAGTTGCTGTTATGCTAAAAAAAAAAAAAGAGTATTGCAGAAACTCTATTGCTAAATTTCGGATATTCAACTTCATTTACAACTCACATCTATATATAGGTGTGTTAAGGAGTTTAGGATGACTACAAGCTTTAAGAACACTACAAAAGGTTGCTTCATTTCTCTTTAATGGACACTTGTCCATGAGGTGTCTACTTGCATGCTTGCTTGGTGCTGGATTCTTCATTTGTTGACACTTGAATTTCAGTTGCTTCTTTCTTTGACACATAGGGAGCCACTTGTCAATTACAAATTACATTTTAACAACAGAAACATTGCCAAATTTACACCGATTTCACTACCAAGCTGGCCCTCCTGAGAGTTACACAGTGGCTAATATAATGAAAGACTTGGCTCCTCCTCCTTTCCGTTGAGAAAAGGCAAACAAGGAGTTGAAAGATGCCAGTGCTGAAAACATATCACTTTCTGTTCCTGCTCTCCTTCTCCCGCTTCTTGTAAAGCTTCTCAAGAACACGCTTAGCCTCACACAGGGGGAAGTTCGTCAGATCATAATAATGTGGTACTATATCAATTATCCATTCACCACGAATATCTGTCACCGTCAGAATGTAATTACTATTTGTTTGAACATCTTCATTATAAATGATCCACTCCGGCTTGTGATCCAAGCAATTCGATGGATGCAAGTGCACCACTTGGTTGTCCTTCACTGTCAAGTAGTGTCCAGTACGTTCCAGGTAAGCTATCTGCATGAAATATCCTGCTACCATAGCCTTCCTTATGTTGATGTAGTGATCACGGCTGTTGAAATCAGTGCTGCACAACCTGAGGTTAAACCTGGCCATGATACGCACGAGCTGTTGTCTAACATTATTAGCAGCCTTCAACACCCTTCGGTTGATGAAGTTCTCATAGCACCATAATGGGTCCTCGTTGTTTTGCTTGTATGCATGGTAAACATTCAAGAGCGTGAGGTGATCTCCATCGATGTGCCCAAACCTAGCTTTTGCTTCATCAGCAGCACTCTGAGCCTCCCTAGGCCTGACAAAGCAATTGGGTACTGAAAGCATGGCAGAAATTGGTAGAATTTCATTTGAACATTTGAACTCAGGGCTAACTACGAGCATCTTTGACATCTGAGGATCCAATGGAAATTCACTCATAATTTCGCCCAGCTTTGTCAGATTTCCATCATCATCTATCGCTCCCAGGTAATTCAAAGCCTCCAAAGCTGGAAATTAAGCACGGATGCGACGCCAGAGGCGCCGCACTCGCGTCGGATGCGGCCCAACGCGGCGACGCACGTCCATGCCGGGTCGGGCCACGTGGCGAAGCCGACTCGCGCTGACGCGGCTCGAATCGGGCCGATTCGGGCCATTTTGGCTGTATCGGCCGAAACCGCCGATATGGCCAATTCAGGCCGAAATTTAAAAAAAAAAAAAAAAAAAAAGGTGCAAAACGCACCGTTTTACTTACTCTAAAACCTAAAACTCCCTCACTCACTCACACTTCGTCTAGAGACTCCAAATAGCCTCCTCACTCCAACTCCATCGCTCTTTCTCTCTTCTCTGTGCTATTTGGGTTGCGCTTCACTGAACCAGCCACTTAGTCCTGCATTCCAGCCACTCTAGAGTCTACAACAGCCACTCAGCCACACAACCATTCAAACTTCAGCTCTCTCTCACGCATTCTCAACTCAGGTACCGTATTCAATCTTAGACTTTAGTTTGATTTTTGATTTGTTAGTTAATAGTTATTATTTGTAGGTTAAATTTGTTTGTTATTATTTGTTAGTTAATAGTTTGATTTGTGATTTGTTAGTTAGTTTGATTTGTGAGTTGTGATTTGTGATTTGTGTTATGTGAACTTGGGTTTGATTTATTATTAATTTATTTAGTTAATAGTTATTATTTGTAGGTTAAATTTGTTAGTTATTATATGTTAGTTAATAGTTTGATTTGTGATTTGTTAGTTAGTTTGATTTGTGATTTGTGATTTGTGTTCTGTGAAGTGTGAACTTGGGTTTGATTTATTATTAATTTATTTAGTTAATAGTTATTATTTGTAGGTTAAATTGAATCTATAGAATTTGCAATGGACGAAGTTGCTAGCACAGAAACTTCACCTTCATCTAATCAAGAAGTGCCAAATGATGAATCTCCTCTTTGGCAGTATGTGACTAAAGTAGAAAAACCACATGGTGCTTCTGTTAAATCAGGTGGAAACATACACTTTAAGTGTAACTATTGTGGTATAGTTTATATAGAATCCTATTCTAGGGTTAAGGCTTATTTATTAAAAATTTCTGGCAAAGGAATTAGAGCATGCCCTAAGGTGACACCGAGCCATAGGCTGGAAATGCAGCGAATGCATGACGAAGTTGAGAATAATAAGTTAGAGAGGGAATGGAGAAGTCAAATTCCCTTACCCCCACCTCCCCCAAGCCGTGGGCCTGCACCTATTTCCCCATTTCGGAGACATGAAGGGAGTAATAGTACAAATTCGGGTGATAGTAAGAGGAGAAAGGTGATGAATTCTACTTTGAAGAAAGCATTCCAAAATAATGCTAAACATGATTTGGATAGCAGAATTGCTAGGATGTTTTACATCGGTGGGCTTTCCTTTCACTTTGCAAGAAACCCATATTATTGTAGTTCCTATGCATATGCTGCTACCCATAACATTTTGGGTTATGTTCCTCCTGGGTACAATGCCTTGAAAACAACACTTTTGCAAAAAGAAAGAGCTCATGTTGAAAGACTTTTGAAACCAATTAAGGACTCTTGGCTTGAAAATGGTGTAAGTATAGTTTCTGATGGATGGTAAGATCCATAAAGGAGGCCTCTTATTAATGTTATGGTTGTATCAGATGGGGGTCTACTGTTTATAAAGGCAATTGATGGGTCAGGTGAGTTCAAAGACAAACATTATATTGCTGGGGTGTTGAAGGATGCTATAAAAGAGATTGGACATGAAAAAGTTGTCCAAGTCATCACTAATAATGCTAGTGTGATGAAGTTTGCTGAAGCTCTTATTGAAGGTGAGTATTCTAAAATATTTTGGACACCCTGTGTTGTCCACACTCTCAATCTAGCTTTGAAGAATACTTGTGCAGCAAAAAACACTGAAAAAAATGAAGTTACATATGAGGAATGTAGTTGGATTACACGTATTGCTAATGATGCATCTTTCATACGTGTTTTTATCATGAACCATTCAATGAGATTGGCAATGTTTAATGAATTTTGTCCATTAAAATTGCTCCAAGTTGCTGATACTAGATTTGCTTCAGTTGTTGTAATGCTGAAAAGGTTGAAGTTGATAAAAAGATGCCTTCAAGCCATGGCTATTAGTGACCAATGGGCTTCTTATAGGGAGGATGATGTTGGAAAAGCTCAAAACGTGAAAGATATGATTCTAAGTGATCTTTGGTGGGATAATATTGATTATATCCTTGAATTCATAGCACCTATTTATGATATGCTACGAATGGCCGACACAGATAAGCCTTGTCTTCATCTTATGTATGAGATGTGGAATTCAATGATAGAGAAGGTGAAGGTAGTAATATATCAGCACGAAGGCTTGGAAGATGATCAGTATAGCTCATTTTGGGGTGTGGTGTATAATATACTCATTCATCGTTGGACTAAAAATTGTACGCCACTACATTGCTTGGCTCATTCCTTAAATCCTAAGTAAGTACATTTATTTCTATTTTCCTTAGTTCACCCTTCTAGTAAAACCCACATTTCATCTATATTTGTTTTTTAATCTTTAACTAGGTATTGCTCCATTAAATGGCTTTCGGAGAATCCAAAACGCATCCCTCCACATCGGGATCATGAAATTTCTATGGAAAGGAGCAAGTGTTTGGATCGATACTTTCAAGATGAGAGTGAATTAAAGCCGGTGATGAAGTCTGAGTTTGCTACATTTTCAGGAGGGAGGTTTCCTTCACCAGAAGCCTTGACAGATAGGTGGACCTTACAACCTTTGATTTGGTGGCAATACCATGGCTCCGCATTTCCAACTCTTCAAACCCTTGCCCTTAAACTTCTTGGACAACCTTGTTCATCCTCATGCGCTGAGAGAAATTGGAGCACATACAAATTTATTCATTCCTTAAAAAGAAACAAAATGACTCCTACACGCACTGAGGATTTGGTATATGTGCATTCTAATCTTTGACTCTTGTCAAGGAGCAATGAGGAATACGTACATACAGCAACAAATATGTGGGATATTGCTGGAGACTCTTGGAATGAGAGCGACATACATGGAGGAGCAGGAATTCTTGAGAATGTAGCCCTTACACTCGATGAGCCAGAGTTGGAGGCCATGGTTATTGGGAATGCTAGCACTAGTGCTACTACTAGTGAAAGTGAAGTTCGAAGTGAAGCAATTGATATTGAGGATGATGATGTTGGTGTTTGATTGTTTTGTTGATTATCTTTTATTTTGTTTTAGTTTCAAACTTGTGAGTTGTATTTTAATTTCCGAACATCATGGAATGTTTTAGACTTTTAGTTTCAATCTTGTGGGTTGTATTTAATTTATGAACATCATGTTTTAGTTATTAAATTTGGTATATGTTTATATAATGTGAAAAAGTATGCTTAGCAATATATTAAAAATATAAATAAAAATATTTTTAATAATTTTTTAATCGCCGAGTCCCGTCGCACCCGCACCCACCTTTTTCAAAAATTGCCGAGTCCCGCACCCGCACCCGAGTCCCAAAATGCACCTGTACTTCTTAGCTCCAAAAGCCCGCATCAATGTCTCTGGAGCAGGGGCATCCATAAAATCAAAATGCACTAGATCATTTATCCCCATTTTCTTCAAAGTAAGAACCGTATTTGCAAGGTTTGATCTCAACATTTCTAGATAGGTTTGTGGTTGAAGATCATTCTGGAAACTTTTCTCGGTGTAAAGTCTAAAGCATTTTCCAGGCTGAGTTCTTCCGGCACGCCCTGATCTCTAGTGTGCACTAGCCTTAGAGATTGGAGATACCAACAATGATTCCACACGCACTCGTGGGTTATAAACTTTTTGTTTTGCAAACGCAGGGTCAACTACATTCACTATACCATCAATGGTCAAAGAAGTTTCGGCAATGTTTGTTGACACCACAATCTTCCTTCCAGCAGGACCACCCTCTTTCACGGGAGGTGGAGCGGGTTCAAATATCTTCTGCTGCATAGCCGAAGAAAGAGAAGAATACAAAGGCACTACTTTGACAGGTCCTACCTGCTCACCCATATTTACTACTTTTTTCATTATTTTTCGACATGCATCTTCTATCTCCTCCTCATCAGTGAGGAACACAAGTACATCTCCAGGAGTTTCCCTTGTATGAATTTGCACAACTGTTCGGATTGCTGCATCTAGGTAGTCACTTTCAGGCTTTTCAGTGTAAAATATTTCCACTGGATGAAGCCTCCCAGGAACTTTCATAAGTGGTGCATCAAAATAACACTGAAAATTTTCAGCCTCAAGAGTAGCACTTATTACAACTAGCTTCAGATCAGGTCTATTTGTCAACACCTGCTTTAGAAGTCCAAACAGAACATCAGTTGCCAACGTTCTTTCGTGTGCCTCATCAAGAATTATGACCTTGTAGCGTTCCAAAAGCGGATTTGTCATTGCTTCTCTTAAAAGCATACCATCTGTTAAATACTTCAAAACCTGTTCCTGCACTGCTGCAGTCTTCGAAACGGATGGTATAACCAACCTCTTCTCCGATAGTTAAATCCATCTCTTCGGCAACACGGCGAGAAACAGACATAGCAGCCACCCTACGAGGCTGGGTGCACGCAACCATCATCTTCTTGTGCTTATCTGGAGTTGTTCTTATGTCGATCGCTTCCAAAACGAACTAGGGAATCTGAGTGGTTTTGCCACTACCACTCTCGCCGACTAGGATTACAGTCTGGTTAGACTTGAAAACTTGCAAGAACTCTTCTTTCTGGTGCCAAACAGGCAAGTCTCTCCGCGTCGAATAGGCTCACCTTCCTCTTCCTCTCCATTCCCATCAATAAACACTAACCCTAAGTACGAACCGCACAGAACTCTATTGCTCCGATTCGAATTTGAAGGAAAAAAAAATCCCTAGCTATGAGATTTGACTAATTTTAGAGAGAGAGAATTTAGGGTGAGAGTGCGAGAGAGTTATCCTATAGGAATGAAAGTATCTATCTACTTCTATTTCACAACTTCGCATTGTGGTATATATAAGAACATGACCGACCTAGGGTGAAAGAGAGAGTAACCGACTTAATTTTTTTTTTTTTTTTGATAAGAAATACTTTCATTTCATTAAGAAATCATAAAAATAACATAGCATCCTGAGAAACAACGGATGTAAGAAAAGGTGGACATTCTTCCATCCATGTCACAAAAGAATCAATATTTTTAGCAAAAGCTGCCAAAAAATGAGCTGGCTTATTTCCTTGACGTACAACGTGTGAGGCTTGGAATGTTCGGAACCCACGTAATCTGGAACAAAGTCCCAAGACTACAGTAGAGATAGAAACTGGGGCATCTGTGGGGCTCTCTATAGCATGACAAACAGTAGCAGAATCAGTTTCAAAAATCACATCTTTGACTCCTATGTCCCATGCAAAAATAGTAGCTTCATCTAGTGCTTTAGCCTCTGCTTCTAAAGGAGCCAAAGGAAATGGGAGGCGTTTGCTGAGAGCAGCAATGACCGATCCAAAGTGGTCCCGTATGATCACACCGATTCCAGTCACGCCGAGGTGGGAAAAAATTGCAGCGTCTACGTTGACCTTGTACCATGGGAATGTAGGTGGGACCCAACGGCCATCCATGGCTTCCTTGAGCTGGGTAGGCCGAGTGTGAGCCAACTGGTATTCATGCAGCAATGACCGAGCTCTCATCGTGATTTCAAGTGGAGATTGGCGAGCCTTCCCCAGGCGAGCATTGTTGCGACTAAGCCATACACTCCATGCTAGGATGATGATTAGTTCAAGCAGTTTGGTGTCCACATGTTGCTTGAAAATTAAATGCCAAAGGAAGTCCATAAAGTCCCTGTGGTGGAGTCCGTTTTTGTCAAGCGGTATGTCCGAGAGGTTCCATACTTCTTTAGTGATAGTGCAATCCCAGAACAAGTGCCCAACTGTCTCTGGTGCAAGAGCACAGGCTTCACAGGTGGGGTCGTCAATGACTCCTCTATGGTGGAGGTTGGCTTTGGTAGGTAGGACGTTTTTGCATGCTTTCCATGCAAAGAGTTTGGTTTTGTTTGGCACATGGAGGTCCCAAAGCTCGCGCCAAAACCGGGACTGCTCAAAGTCATGGGATGTTTCTGCCATCCCTGAGGTTCGAGTTATAGAAACAGCCACTTTATAGGCGCTGTTGACAGTGAAGCGCCCCTTTGGTGTGTATGCCCAGATCATGCGGTCTTGTGGTTTGTGGCGACTTAGTGGAATGCTAAGAATTGAGTTAGCATCATCTTGGAGAAAAGTTTGGTGGATAAGGTCAACGTTCCAATCCCCATTCTCTTGGTCAAAGAGAGACTCCACCCTTGCATTTGCTGGAAACTGGGCAGGGAGTGTTAGGACCCTGAAAGTGGAAGGTCTTGGCAGCCAACGGTCAGTCCAAATGTCAATGGATTTGCCATCTCCTACCTGCCAACGATAACCCGAATTTACAACAGGTTGAGCGGCTAAGATGCTTCGCCAAGCATATGAAGGTTTTGTACCCAACTCTGCATGTAAGAAATCTGTATTTGGGAAGTAACGGGCTTTAAGTACTCTATGAACTAAGGAATGAGAGTTCATCTGCAGTCGCCATCCTTGTTTGGCTAATAGAGCTAAGTTGAAAGCTTTGAGATCTCTGAATCCCAACCCTCCTTTTTCTTTCGGTGCACACATTTTTTCCCAACTCAACCATGCCATTTTATTTTTACCCTCCTTTTGGCCCCACCAAAATCTCCGAATCATTCCAGTTAACTCATCACAAAGTGAATCAGGGAGCTTGAAAACGCTCATCGTGTATGTGGGTAGAGCTTGAGCTACTGCCTTGATGAGAACCTCTTTACCAGCTTGGGATAGCAGTTTTTCTTTCCAGCCAGAAAGTTTATTGTCAAGCTTTTCTTTGAGAGCCCTGAATGTGTGCTTTTTTGATCTCCCCACTAAAGATGGAAGGCCTAGATAAGTCTCATGCTGTCGAATAACCTCCGCTCCAAAGCGATTTTTTATCTCCTCTTGCATTGCTTGTGGGGTGTTTCTGCTAAAGAAAAGAGCAATCTTCTCCTTATTAAGCTGTTGACCTGAGGCATGCTCATATATAGTCAAAAGATGCTCTAAGTGGCTGCATTGTTCCGGAGTTGCTTGACAGAAAATGATGCTATCATCCGCAAAGAATAAGTGGGAGATACGTGGTCCAAGTGGGCAAGCTGATACACCTCGAAGTCGACCAGCAGCTGCAGATTGGTTTAGAAGAGCGGATAGTCCCTCTGCACAGAAAAGAAAAAGAAAGGGGGAGATGGGGTCCCCTTGTCTCAAACCCCTAGACGGGATTATGTGACCTCGGGGCGTCCCGTTAATCCTGACAGAGTATGTAACAGAGGTAATACATTGCATTATAAGATTTACCCACTTGTCATTAAAACCCATCTTATACATAATCTTTTCCAAGCAGCCCCATTCAACACGATCAAAAGCTTTACTCATGTCTAGTTTTAAGGCCATCTCCCCAACTTTACCACTCCTTTTTTGATTAAGATGATGCATAGTTTCAAAAGCAACAATAATATTGTCAGTGATGAGGCGGTCGGACATGAAAGCACTCTGATTTTCACTTACAATGTGTGGCAGAAAACGCTTCAGTCTATTTGCAATGCATTTGGACGTGAGTCTAGAAATAATATTACATAGACTTATCGGTCTGTACTGAGTCACCTTTGTGGGGTTTTTGGTTTTTGGAATGAGGACAATATGTGTTTCATTGAATTTTGGAGGGATAATACCCAAGTTTAGAAACTCAAGAACAGTTTTTGTGACACAGTCACCTGTAAGAGACCAGAAATGTTGATAAAAGAGAGGTGGCATACCATCAGGACCCGGGGATTTTTTTGGGTGCATATGTCTGAGCGCTTTGTGAACTTCTTCAGCTGTAAAAGGCCGAGTAAGGAAGCTGTTCATCTCTTCTGTTACCACAGGTTGGACCGCGTCAACAAGGAGTGATGAATCTATAGGTCCATTGGATCGAAAGATAGCCTCGAAGTAGTCCAGAATGATGGTCTCAGTAGTTTGAGCATCTTCCTGCCATTGCCCCGCATCATCACAGATGCCACGAATGGAGTTTCTATCCAGTAACCGACTTAATCGTTCTTTGCTCAAAAAATAAAAACATGACCGTACGGTTCAATCCACTATTTAACTTCCAATCCTAATCATATTAGGATTCCTTTTTCTATGTGGATAAACAGGATTTTAATAATAACAATAATTTATTATTTTCCATAAAAAATACCTTTTGATTTAATAAATTAAAATTTATAAATCAAACATCAAGGGTTTCAACATTAAGATCTAGAATCCTAATAATGCTAGAAACCCTTGAAAACAAAATCCTAATCCCATTAAGAATAAATTTCATTAAAGGATTTCAATCTTGGTATATCTTTATATAGACCACAACATATAAAACACTTCAATTATAACATACGGATTAACAAAAAATAAAAAATAAAAAATTATAATATACCGATTCAATGGAAACAACATATCTATAAAATGATCAACAAACATAATTGATAATAAATCTATATTTCATTAGGAACGTACGTCATAGGTTAAAACTCTTTTAAAAAAAGTCTATATCTATATATCATATCATATTATATCATATCATATACTATATAATAAAAGTTGGGCTTAGAAGCCGTGGTTGCGCCAAGTGACTTCACCAAATTACAAAAAAAATTTTAGATTTAAAAAAAAAAAAAGATATATATATATATATATATTGTTCTTATCTTCTTCTCTTATAATTTTTAAGTTGATGAAAATTTTAATTGGATTACAATCCAAATTCTAATCCTTTTATTATTAATTTATTTTTTACTATTTTTTTACTTAATTTATTAATCTATCTTTTACTTCTTTTTTTTTTTTTTTTTTAACGAATACTTCTTATAACATTAGACTTCTATAGCTCTATGAACCTAAACGCTAAATATAATGTTCCTAATAGATATACTTTTTGTACTATTAAAAATGATGGCAATCTTATTAAGCTACAGACAAAACAAGTCAAATGTTACAAAGTTGATGATATTATAGAAATGAAAATTTAAAACTATCGTACGAATTTAGAATTCTAATCTTTTTATTATTAATATATATTTTACTATTTTTTTTACTTAAATTATATTACTACACGTAAAAATAAACAGTAACGTCACTTTTTTTTTTTTTTTTAAATCTCTGGATTCCCTCTTCAAACAAGGTTACTTTTTTTTCCTTTTTTTTTTGGATTTCCTCTTCACATGCTACTTATTTTTTAGATTTAGATTTTAGCTTCACACTTACATTTATAGATAAAAACAACTTCTTATTTGTTCTTATCAACTATTGCTTTATCACTAATTTTTAAATAAAAATAACAACAATTTTTTACATACTTGCTAATGCTATCTCATGAAATTTTAAAGTATAAAAAAAAAAAAAAAACCAATGTGCATAGTTAGGAAGAGTTAGACATGTGCATGAGTTGGAGAGTTATATGCTTATATCTATTTGATTATTGAGATAAAACCGATCTTCATTGTGAATGAGTTATAGTATAATAGTAATTCCTAATAGCGTAAATGGGTAATCTATAATGTATATTTATCTACTATATATATAAGCTAATAAAAAATAAACATCTTCACAGGATGCAATCAAGCAACTTTACAAGATGTGCAATCATGCAATAAGACACAACAAGAGCTTATGTGTTTATGATGCTATTTTGTTTAACATTAGCCATGAGGAGATTTAGAGTACAAGGAATAAATCTCAGGCCAAAGCCTCTATTGACTTTCAGGAGTTAGTTTCAATCGTGCTTATTTTCCTTTTCTTTTTCTAAATGTTATGCATGTTGTTAGACTCAATTTTTTTATTCTAAACTTCCAATTACCCTCTTGGAAAAATAAGGTAAATTTAGATATAATTCTCACTCTTAAGGACAACCATTCAATTCCCATTTAAATAATTTTTTTCTCTATTAACTCTACTTATAATTTTTTAAATAATTTTTTCTTTAATGAAAATTGTCGTATATTCTTTATATGATTAGTTATTCCATTCTAACCTTTTGTCTCTCTTAAAGTAATCATTTTTATTCTCATATAATCATCATCTCGATGTATTAAATTTGTCCTTAATATTGTGTAGTATTACCACTAAAGAGTGAAAATCTCCTTTATAAGTTCAAAATTTTTAGTGCTCAATCATCATCTCGATGTATTAAATTTGTCCTTAATATTGTGTAGTATTACTACCAAAGAGTTAAAATCTCCTTTATAAGTTCAAAATTTTTAGTGCTCGTTTGTGTGCTTTTTTTTAAGTGGGTCTCGTGCACTGTTCACGGGACCCGCAAGTACATTTTTCAGCAAAAACAGCTTCAAAATTGGGTCCTACGGCCAATGGCGACGCCACGTTCAAGTCAGGGTGTTCCTGGGAACACCCTGACCTGAAAAAAAAAAATTATATATAATAATTAAAAAAAATTATTTGTTTACCCTTAAAATATATATATATATATATATATATATATAGGAACACCCTTAACCAAAATTAGGAACATCCTAAAAAACTTTTGAACCAATCCATAATTAGTATACAAACAACATACCCAAAAAAGAATGCAAAATAACAAGGACCTAATAACCAAAAAAAAAAAAAAAAAAAAACTCTTCATTTACAAATCCCTAATAGTAATACCCAGTATAAAAGAAAAAATGAAAAAGGAAAAGAAAAGGAAAAGTAAAAACCCACATGTCTCTCATGGTTGCTGTGCACACCAGCCCCAATCATGTCACTAATAGCCACGTTGCCTCTGTGCCTCGAGTAGCAGTAGCCACAGCCACAGCCACAACCATGATCAATGGAACAAGGCCATTCACAAATGTATGTCTCTCTATTTGTTGTACTTTACAACTTTACCAGTTTAAGTTTGCAATAATAAGTGTTAATGGTTTTTCATTTGTGTGCATTGTGATTTGTGCTGCACTGTGATATGTGCTAAACGAAAGGTTTAGATTTGTGCTACAGTGTGAGTGGCTTGTAGATTTGTGCCGTGTAATATTTTAAGTTTAAATCTATTATATATGTTTGGATTTGTTCTGATAGTGCTATGTGAGTTATAGATTTAATTGTGTTGATTTTTATTTTTATTTTGTTTAAGCTAAATTAATAGTGTGGAACTGTAGATATAAAAGTGATGCGTCTTTCCTATATGTATGTACTTGTTAATAATAGACTATTTGAAAAATTAAGCTCAAAATCAATTATAAAAAATTGCAATTTATGACTGTATGAAACAACTTTGTTAGGTCAAATTTAATTTATCAATTAATGTCCTTTTTTTAGAATAAATGATTTATTTGTACTTAAGAATTTTGTTATATTTAGTTTGCCCCCCCCTAGAAAGAGTTTCTGTCTGCCACTAGGTGTTGGTGTTAGTGAGATACAATTAATTGTTTTTTAGTGTATTTAGTGTATTGTGATTTGTGATTGTGAATTTATTTGATTGGTTCTTGTGATTGGGGGGCCATGGGGCTTGTCTGTTGAGTGGGGGGTAGATGGGGGCATGGGGTCGGGGTGGGATATTTGAATTTGGGGAAGTAAATGCACATGGAGTGTGTGCTAGTGCAACTAATAAACAATAATTTATCACCGCACACCCTTAGTGCAGTGGTCATTCCACAAGTATAAGTGCTTGTGGGGTGTGGGGCAAGGGTCGAAGTTCAAATCTCCAAGAGGGAGTTTCACACACATATACACTTAGATTAAGTTAGAGTATAAATTCTATCTTGTATCCAAAAAAAATAATAATAATAATTTAATTAACCAATAATTAATTGGGGGAAGAAACTAATAAACAATAATTAATAATTTAATTAACCAATACATTATAAAAGACAAACAAATTAAATTATGTTAGGGTAAACAACAATTAATAATTTTATAATTAATGAAACAACAATATAACAAATTATAGTTTATAAAAGACAAACAAATTAATGAAACAATTAAACAACAATAATTAATAATTTTATTAATATTTCAAATGAACTTATAGTTTATTGTAGTATTGATAATAAGACTATCATGCAACAATTTCAAAATATGAAAACTCGTAGAAGACAATTGTAAACTTTATGTATTTGCGTGTTTTTTTTTTTTTTTTTATTGTTGTTGTTGTCAATATATAAAATTTTCTTTTTATTAGGTTGTGTAATTTATGCTTGTTGAAGAACACCCTGAAAAAAATTCCTAGAGTCGCCACTGCCTACGACACTATTCATACATTTAAAAATTATTTTGTTACAGTGTTTTCAGTTTTCAGCAATAAGCGTAACTAAACACACCCTTAACTTAATTTTTAAGATAAGTAATTTAATTATATTATTAAAATAAATTGTTTAATTTATATATGCTTTTCAAAGTCGAAACATTTCACTTTTTGTAGATCTCTCCTAATTATGCCATATGGCTACATAAGTAACTGTCACATTAATATTTAAAGAGAGATGTTACGTCTGCAACAATTTTACAACATATTTACAACAAATCACAAGTGGTTAGTTGTTACTGGTTCAAATTTGAAACTAACACTAAGATTACTTTTTTACCCCAACAATAACAACCAGTAACAATCTGCCACTTAGAATTTGTTGTAAAAATATTGTAGACATATCATTCCTCGTATTTAAAAACTCTCCCAAAAAAGGTGCCTTTTCATTTGAGAAATTAGCAAATAAGTCAAATCAGTTATTTTAGATTCACGCACACACATGTTCACAAAAAGCAGTTATTAAAAAAAAAAAAAAAAAACTTCTTTAAAAATAATAATTAAAAAAACAAGAACACGTTGCAAACTTCAGTTGGTAAATCTGAAGCACAAAAACCCTAAACTTGCGCCTCTTCACTTCCCTTTAAAAGACAGTTAGTGTCTGATTAGAAAAAAGAAAAAGAAAAAAGACAGTTAGTGCTCTATGATATTCACATCCGATACATGTGTAGCAAGCGAAACTGTCATAAGGACTACTTTATCAAACATGTTTTGGAACATTCACTTGAACTTCTGATGCAATCATGACAAAGCCTTCCTTATAGATGCGTCAATATATTCCTATATGATTTCATTAGAGCATAGAATAGAATACTGAAAGCTTATGGTGTTTACATCTTATGGTGTTTACATATATGGCCATTTAGTTTTGTTGATGAATAAAGGTTTAATGTTTTGTATTAGATTTGCTTCATTAAGTTCTGATCACCAAGTTATATTCTAATTAATCATTCGGTGATTGTGCTTCAAAAACTTTCACGCCTTGGTTGATGAATTAAATAATTCAAGCCGAAGCATAACCCCCAAATAAATGTTTTTATTGCCCAGCAAAATTAATGGGAGGCACAGGACAAGCATCTGAAATTCCATTTAAACATGATACCAAAGTTTGTGTTTTACAACCATTGATCTTTGTTAATGGTTTTATAATTAATTTGCTTTATAAATATACAACGATGAACTACAGATCTCACACCTATTTTTGTTAATTGTTTAAAGTTTAGACCCATTAAAAATGTTTGTTAATGGTTTTCCATGGTTTTTTTTCCCTTTTCCTTTTGTTTTTTTAGGGTTGCTAAGAACACAACCTAACAAGTGAGGAAAAAAAAAATTTTATTTTATGATTTTTCATGTACTTTTTAAAAAGTGATATTGATACAGCCTTTTATACAACTACGAACCCCCAAACCCGATGCCTATAATTGTTTATGATTCCATTTTTTTTCATTGTTTAAAGTTTAGACCCATTAAAACTTATTTCTTTTAATGGGATCATGTATTTCTCTTTTGAATAGTTATATATATTTTTGAATCGTTTCAAAATAACTTCTAGGCTCTAGATCTTCTAATTCTTTAATTATTTGGCATTTTAGAATATTTTTTTTTGGCAATATTTGAACATGTTTGGTAGATTTCAATGATCATACCATAACTTATTGTTTTGAAGGTAATCAATTTTTCTCTTATATTTATCTATTGTGTAGTCATATATATGTCTATATATATATATGTCTATATATATATATATATATTGTTTTATTTCAATAATCTACAAGAAGTGAATCTTATGATTTTTTGGCCTTTCAAAAGTTTTAATATCTAGTTTTTTTTTTGTTTTTTTTAGTTAAAATTTTACAATACGTAAAATTATTTGACAAATTTCAATAACTATAGCCATAAATAATTCTTCGATGGATGGTTTTATTACTGTTTTTAGAGGTAGGCTTGCTTTGGCTCTTTCCATCAGCATCGCAACATTCATTTATATATATATTGATAAAAGCCTCTCCTATCTATACTACTATTTAAGGGGCTTCCCTTATTTGAACTGGATTTTTTTTTTTTTTTTTTCAAAATACCCTAATTCCCTATGTTTAAGTAGAGACAAAACTTGAGTATAACATAGTGATGGGATCGACTAATTCGTCTTACATGGACGACCCTATCAGCATGGACGAGGATACTCTCAGGGAGGACAAGTAAATACCCACGAAGGTAATCAGGCCATTCAATACAGCTATTTAAGCATGAAGCGGTTACAAAACCAGCTGTACGAGCCGTTAGAGCACATTGAAGCCACATTATAATACAGAAAACGTTATCAAGAAAGACATTAAGGCCTCCATAACTACACCAACGGCTAGAGGCCATGAAGGCATATATAAAGCCCACACATTGCCAAGTACCAGGTACATACACACTAAGAGACTTCTTTTGCTCTGTTACTTTACATTATTCATTCTCAAATAGCACCTTATACTGACTTTGGCATCAGAGGCGTTGTGGCAGGCACCACACCAGTGACCACCTTTGAAGGGTGGAGATTGCTTCCATCTGACAATCTTGACTGACGAACTTACGCTTTATCAGTTTGGCATCGTCTGTGGGGACGAAATTCTTGTGTTCAGACTCGAAAAAGTAGTTTCCGACCAACTATTACAATCAAATGGAGTCCAATCAAGATTCTGCAGCCTTGGCTCAACAGGTCCAGGCTCTTGCAGCTACCGTCGAAGAACTTACTAGGCAGAATCAGGAAATGAAGCTACGGCTTCAACAGGAGGATAATCGGTCTAAAGAGAACCAGGATGAGGAGGGAGACAGCCACAGAAGAAGTGACCATCAAAGGCCACACACTCCCGCTGAGCAGAATTCAGACCTTCTTCGAGAGATGAGGAGGGAGATGGACGAGTTAAGGAGCGCCATCAAAGAGAAAACAGAAATGAGTGTGGATCGACTGGTCAGGGCAACAGATTCGCCTTTCACCACGGCAGTCCTCGAATGTCCCGTGCCGTCGAAATTTCAGTTGCCACAGCTTGAACCGTTTGACGGGCTCAAGGATCCTCAAGATCATCTTAATACCTTCAAGACGACACTAGGGCTTCAACTGCCCCCAGACGAGATATTATGTCGTTCCTTCCCTACCACTCTCAAAGGAGCTGCAAGGGAATGGTTCACAAAGTTGCCAACGTCGTCCATCGATAACTTCGAATAGTTGAGCAGCTCCTTTTTACGTCATTTCATTGGAGGACAACGTCCAAAAAGGCCAGCGGACTACTTACTCACTATTAAACAGGGAGAAAAGGAAACCCTGAGGTCATATGTAAAACGCTTCACTCAGGAGACCCTAGAGGTAGATGAAGCTAACGACAAGGTGCAACTGACGACTTTCAAAGCAGGATTAAGGTCTAGAGATCTCGTGGCTTCACTCGCGAAGAATCCTCCAAAAACAATGGCCGAGATGCTCCTGAAAGCACAGAAGTACATGAATGCTGAAGACGCCTTAGCAGCCATAAGGGACATAGAGAAACCAGGAGACAAAGGAAGGAAGGATGACGAGCGCAAGGGACAAAAGAGGGATCACCAGGATCGTCGGATCAATGACGGGAACAGAAGGAAAGACGATAAAACCCCAAGAACGGTAAAATTTACCCCTCTTGTTATGCCTGTTGACAAAATTTTGACGCAGATTAAGGATGAACACTACCTTAAATGGCTACGACCGCTGCGTTCGTCTCCTAACGTCCACAATAAGAATAAGTATTGCCGATTTCACAAGGATCATGGTCATTACACAGAAGACTGTCGGAACCTAAAGGAACAAATAAAAGAGTTGATACGGAAGGGGAAATTGCAAAAGTTTGTGAAGAAGGGAGAGTACAATAAATTTCAAGATGGAAATAAGAGCAAGCATGAGTCCTCGTCCAGGGGCGATGACCGTCAGTTCCAACCTCCTCAAAACGTGATCGGGGAAATACAGACGATCACAGGGGGGCCCATCACCGGAGGATCATTCAGGTCCCTTAAGAAAGCATATCAACGATAAGTGAACAGTGTCCACATGACACCCCCGTTGAAGCAGAGACGAACTGAACAGGACGTGACTTTCAACGAAGGAGATGCTAGGGGAGTGAAGCAGCCTCACAACGACCCCTTGGTCATAATGCTTACCATAGAAGGATTCAACACCAAAAGGATCCTCGTGGATAATGGTAGCTCCGCTGATATCATCTACTTCCTTGCATTCCAGCAATTGAAACTGGATCCAAAAAGACTGCGTCCATTCGATTCTCCCCTCGTCAGTTTCAGTGGTGATAATGTATATCCTAAGGGCATAGTGATGTTGACAGTAACTATGGGGGCCTACCCGAAGCAATTGACCCGTCAACTGGACTTCTTGGTGGTAGATTGCCCTTTATCTTACAATGTAATCATAGGAAGGCCAGCACTCAACAAGTGGAAGGCATCCATATCAACCTACTGCCTGAAGGTAAAATTCCAGACGGAGAACGGTGTTGGCGAAGTTAAAGGAGATCAAATCTTAGCTCGAGAATGCTACCAGGCCATCTTGGCCACAAAGGAGAACCATACATGGATAATCGAGGAGAAGGAGGAAGAGAAGGTGGAAGCCCTGGAAACAGTGGAATTGGCTGAAGGGGAAGCAACTAAGACAACTAGAATAGGGACTACTCTAAGTCCTGAGATGAAAACAAAGCTCGTCCAGTTTCTTAAAGAAAACCTAGACGTCTTTGCCTAGAGTCACGAAGATATGCCAGGCATATCTCCAGACGTCATTCAACATAAGTTAAATGTAGACCCGGAGAAAAAACCTGTCAAGCAAAGACGAAGAGTCTTTGCACCAGTAAGAGACCAAGCAATCACTGACGAGGTTAACAAGCTCCTGACTACAGGTTTCATCCGTGAAGTATACTATCCAGACTGGCTTGCAAATGTCGTCTTGGTGAAGAAATCAAATGGAAAGTGGAGAATGTGCGTGGACTTCATGGACCTGAACAAGACCTGCCCGAAGGATAGTTTTCCTCTTCCAAGAATAGACCAGCTTGTAGATTCTACAGCTGGACACAAGCTTCTAACATTTATGGACGCTTTCTCAAGATACAACCAGATAAAAATGGCTGACGAAGATCAAGAGAAAACGGCCTTCATCACCAGTCAAGGGCTCTATTGTTATAAGGTAATGCCCTTTGGACTGAAGAATGCAAGTGCTACTTATCATAGGTTGGTGAACAGAATGTTCAACAAGTAGACAGGCAGGAATATGGAGGTGTACGTGGATGATATGCTCGTCAAGAGTAAAGAAGAACTCGCTCATCTAGACGACCTCAAGGAGACATTTGCTGCCCTCAAACAATACCAAATGAAGCTGAATCCTAGTAAGTGTGTTTTTGGTGTAGCCTCAGGGAAATTCCTAGGATTCATGGTATCTTAGATAGGAATAGAGGCAAATCTAGAGAAGGTACAAGCCATAATCAACATGGCATCACCCAAGACCGTCAAGGAAGTCCAAAAGCTCACAAGAAGGATTGCAGCGCTCAATAGTTTGGTCTCTAGGGCTACGGACAAATGCCTACCCTTCTTCAGGACCTTAAAACAAGCTTTTGATTGGACCGACGAATACGAAGCAGCTTTCCAGGAGCTCAAACGCTACTTGAGTAATCCACCCCTTCTAAGCCCGTCCAAAGAACGCTACTTAGCAGTATCAGCTACAGCCGTCAGCGGAGCCCTAATCAGAGAAGAAGACAAAAAGCAGCTTTCAGTTTATTACGTCAGCCAAGCCTTCCAAGGAGCTGAGTCCAAGTATCCTAAGATTGAAAAGATCACATTTGCATTGATAGTAGCCTCACGCAAACTCAGGCAGTACTTTCAAGAAAATCCTATCCTAGTGATGACAGACCAACCTATCAAGAAGTCCATGAGCAAGCCCGAGGCAGCTGGGAGAATGGTCTAGTGGGCGATTGAACTCAGCCAATTTGACATTGAATACTAATGGGATAATATATCTCTTGTTCGTCCAGTAGAGTCGTCCATGAGGATGGGATAGCTAAAAAACCACAAACCGTCTAGACGGGAGAGTCATCCATGTGCAAAGCGCATGGACGACCACACAACAGTCTAACAAAGAGTCGTCCATGGGCATTGCACATGGACGACCACACAACACTTGGCAAATTCTGGAGCGGTTAATCAACCCGTGTTCATCGCCACCAATTCCTCCTAAGTATGTAACTTCCACTAGCGATTGTAACTTCTATAGCCGTTGAGGAAGTTATGTCCGGATTCCACAAATCTTGGGGAAGTTATTGAACCAATAACCGCCCTAAAGTTCCATATATAAGGACCAGTCTGAATCAAGCAAAGGTATGAGAGCATTCTAACATTACTCCAATACAGTTAGAACTCCATTCGTGAGAAGATACTAACTTAGTCATCGGAGGGTCTTAGGCCGGTCCACCCCGGTCTCCTTTGATATTTTGTTCATTTTTCAGGCCTTCGCTACCACTTTCAGCCCATCGAAGCCAAGTTGTCCAGCCTACTGATTCTGTTCATCATCAGTTGGCGCTGTCTATGGGAAAGAGAAAACTTCAAGTTTGGCAGTTTATCTTTCTCCGACAAAAGGCTGTATGGTTCAGACTAGATCAAGGGCCACTAGCCCAGGCCACCAAGAGAGTAGGGATGCTTCCATCCATCCCCACCGAGATCACCAATTAGCGCCTGTAATGCTGTCGCCTTCCATCCAACACATGCAATCCATGGCGGCTGCTATGGCAGAATTAACTCGTCAAAATCAAGAGTTGACCAGGGAGATTAATCTGAGGCAGCGTCATGAAGGATATGCTGAAGGACAAGCCCAAAGTCAAGAAGATAGAGGGGGAAATGTTGAGCCTAGAAGCTAATCAATAGGCACCACTTCGCGAAGGGTGCCACACTTGGAGAAGGAGATGGATCAGATGAGGAAGGTTATGGACGAGATGAGGGAGAACATGAGAAGGGCGAATCCTGTAAAAGATTTGGTTTATCGAACAAACTCCCCTTTCACGGCTTCCATCAATAGGCATCCCTTGCCGCCGAAGTTCAAAATGCCTTCCCTGGATTCGTATGATGGAGCGCGTGATCCTTTCGATCATATCTCTACTTTCAAGACCACAATGCATCTCCAAGGGGTTCCAGATGAGATTATGTACAGAGCCTTTCCTACCACCCTCAAGGGACCAGCGCGAGTGTGGTTCAGCAAAATACCCCCGAATTTAGTAAGTTCTTTCGAGGAGTTAAGTAAATTATTTGTTAATAATTTCATTGGGGGACAGAGACATAAGCGTTCCTCATCTAGCTTGTTAACCATAGAGCAAGGAGAGAATGAAAGCCTACGTTCCTTCATCACATGCTTCAACAAGGAAGCCCTGACAGTAGACGAGGTGGACGACAAGTTACTATTGGCAGCCTTCCACAATGGGGTTAACTCGGACTTATTCATTCACAAGCTGTGTGAGAAAGAGCCCCAGTCCATGGCTGAACTCGTCCATTTAGCCCAAAACTTTATGAACGCAGAAGACGCAATCATAACTAAGAAGAGGAAAATGGCTGAGAGAATAGAAGTCAACCCGACGCGTGACTTTGAACAAAGGCCTCGTCCAAGGAAGGGATGAACGGAAGATAAGAAGGATCGAGACAGGGATAACAGGAAGGCAGGCCCATCAGCAAGGAATCAGAATTACACACCCTTAAATGCCCCACTCGATCAGGTGCTTATGCAAATCAAGGATGATCCTTCCTTGAAGTGGCTAGAAAAGATGAAAGGAAATCCTAACAAGCGCAATAAGAATAAATATTGTCACTTCCATAGAGATCATGGGCATGACACGGACGAGTGTTATGATTTGAAGCAGCAGATTGAGAATCTCATTAAACAAGGAAAGTTAAGGCACTTCGTTGGAAGGGATCACAAAGATGAAAAATTGAAAGCAAAGATGGAAGAGTCATCACGGCCCCCACTCGGAGAAATAAGGGTTATCATTGGTGGGACTTCGACAGGACAATCTTCCAAGGCAAAGAAGACGTATCTCAAAGCGGTGCAAAACGTCCAACTCTCTGGACGACCCCAACGACGAAGGAAACAGACGAGCCAACCATCTCTTTTACAGACGAAGAAGCTGAGAGGATCCATCATCCACATGACGATGCAATTGTCATTACCCTACTCATTGCAAATTATACAACCAGGAAGGTGTTAGTGGATAATGGAAGTTCGGCAGATATATTATATTATCCTGCCTTCTAGCAAATGAGACTTGGACGAGATCAACTTCGTCCAGCATGTTCACCACTGATAGGATTTGGAGGAATGAAAGTGCAGCCCGTAGGCACCATTACCTTGCCTGTAGTGATAGGGTCATAACCGCAGCAGATAACTAAGGAAGTGAATTTCCTTGTGGTGGATTGTTCATCCTCATACAATGCCATCATTGGAAGGCGGTAACATCTACCTACCATCTATCAGTCAAATTCCCTATGGAGTGCGGGATTGGACAAGCACAAGGAGATCAGTTGGCAGCCAGAGAATGTTATCTAGTTATGTTGGCTGTGGACGAGCAGATGCAAAATATGAATATAGAAGAAAAAAGTATTGTTGCAAAACCGACTGAAGTATTGGAAGATGTTTTACTACAAGAAAATGATCCTGAGAAGTTCACCAGAATTGGAACAAGTATGAAAAGAGAAGGCGAAAGAAGACCTCGTCCAGTTTCTGAAGAAGAATGCCGATGTTTTTGCATGGAGTCATGACGACATGCCTGGCATTAATCCAAGTGTAATTACTCATCGACTGAATGTGTCCCCCTCTTCTAAGCCTATTCGTCAAAAGAAGAGGGTGTTCGCCTCTGAACGAGAGAAGGCTATCAAGGAAGAGGTTCAGAAACTAACCACAGCACAGTTCATCTGGGAAGTCTATTATCCGGATTGGTTAGCAAATGTAGTAATGGTGAAGAAGGCAAATGGCAAGTGGAGGATGTGCGTAGACTTCACTGACTTGAACAAGGCCTGCCCTAAGGATAGTTATCCTTTGCCACGTATTGATCAACTGGTTGATTCTACAGCTAGCCATCAACTGTTGAGCTTCATGGACGCCTTCTCAAGATATAATCAGATAAAGATGGACGGGGCAGACCAAGAAAAGACATCGTTTATTACCAGTCAAGGTTTGTTTTGTTACAAAGTGATGCCTTTCGGTTTAAAGAATGCAGGGGCAACTTACCAAAGGTTGGTAAATCACATGTTCTGTCCACAGATAGGACGGAATGTGGAGGTGTACGTGGATGACATGCTTGTGAAGAGCTTAGACGAGAGAAGCCATTTGGACGATCTTCAGCAAACCTTTGAAACACTTAGGCAATACAAGATGAAGCTGAACCCAAGTAAATGTGCATTGGGAGTATCATCAGGAAAGTTTTTAGGATTCATGGTTTCAGAGAGAGGAATTGAGGCAAATCCAGAGAAGATCCAAGCCATATTGAAAATGGAACCACCGAAGAACATCAAGGAAGTCCAATCCCTAACTGGACGAGTTGCAGCTCTGAACAGGTTTGTTTCAAAAGCCACTGACAAGTGTTTGCCTTTTTTCAAAATTCTCAGGAAGGCATTTGAATGGACGGACGAGTGTCAGAGGGCCTTCGAGGACCTAAAGCACTATCTTACCATGGCTCTATTGTTAAGTCTGTCCGTGATGGGAGAGGAATTATATCTCAACTTAGCAGTATCCCCGCATGCCGTGAGTTCAGCATTGATCGGCGAGGAAGAAAAGGTGCAAAAACCTGTATACTACATTAGCCGAGCATTGAGAGGAGCAGAAGGAAGGTACCCACTGATAAAGAAGTTAGCTTTTTCGCTAATAACAGCTTCCAGGAAGTTAAGACACTACTTCCAAGTTCATGTCATTAATGTCATGACAGATCATCCACTTAGGAAGGCAATGAACAAACTAGAAGCTGCAGGACGACTAATTCAATGGGGAGTTGAGCTTAGTGAATTTGACATCCGGTACCAACCGAGAAGTTTTGCAATCACCAGAAGGGGATAAATTGAAGTACAAGGTTCGCTTGCAGTACCAAACAACTAACAATGAAATGGAGTATGAAGCCTTTCTTAAAGGGTTGGAGTTGGCTAAATCTGTAGAAGCGGGCTCAATACTCGTCTTGGGAGACTCACAGTTGGTCATAGGCCAAGTAAATGGTACATGTGAAGCAAAAGAAGATAGAATGAAGAAATATTTGAAGAAAGTGGTACGCCTTGTGAAGAAATTCAAAGAAGCTAATTTCGTTCAAATCCTGAGGGAAGAGAACATAGAAGCAGATATTCTGGCGAAGGAAGCCTCCGCTAATGAAGCAATGGACAAGTTTGATGAAATACAATACATGCCAAGCATAAACCTCCCAGAAATGTTGCAGATAGAGGGTGAGGAGAATTGGATGACCCCGATAGTATCATATCTGAAGGACGGAAGGCTTCTAGAGGGGAAGGACGAAGCCAGGAAGCTTAGAGTTAAATCAGCCAGATACATCCTTATGGACGAAGTGCTGTACAAAAGAGGTTTTTCACAACCATACCTGAGGTGTTTAGCCCTAGACGAAGCGAATTACATTTAGGAGCGTGTAGGGCTAAACATTTAGGAGCCAGATCACTTGTCCATAAGGTCATCCGTGCAGGGTACTATTGACCAACCATTCAAGCTGATGCTAAGGCATATGTTAAGGTATGTGATCAATGTCAACGCTTCAGTAATATTCCTAGACAGCCATCAGAATACCTTACCCCAATGATGGCCCATTGGCATTTTGCACAGTGGGGTTTGGATATTTTAGGCCCCTTTCCAACTAGAACTAGACAGATGAAGTTTTTGGTGATGGAGATAGATTATTTCACTAAATGGGTGGAAGCTGAACCCTTAGTGAAAATAACACAGCAAAATGTCAAAAACTTCGTTTGGAAAAACATCGTATGCAGATTTGGAGTACCCAGGGTTCTAGTCTCTAACAATGGATGACAGTTTGATAACACACCCTTTAGAGAATTCTGTGAACAACTTGGAATCAAGAATCATTATTCCTCACCCTCCTACCCACAGGCTAACGGACAAGCAGAAGTAGCAAACCGATCCTTGTTGAAAATCATTAAGACTCGGCTTGAGGGGGCAAAGGGAATATGGCCGGATGAATTACCAAGTGTTTTGTGGGCTTATAGAACAACAGTGAGGACTCCAATAGGAGAGACTCCTTTCAAACTGGCTTATGGGAGCGAAGCAGTCATACTTGCAGAAGTGCATATGGCCAGCCATAGGGTGATGAAGTATCAAGATGAGGAAAACAACGAACAGCTTCGTCTTAACCTCGATCTCATAGACGAGGTACGAATGGACGCGGAGCAAAGAGCAGCAAGGTACAAAAATCTCATGGCAAAGCAGCATGATGCCATGGTGAAACCCAGGCGCTTTAGCATTGAGGATCTCGTCCTTAAAAGGGTTTCTTTGGCCAACAAAAACCCGGCACATGGGAAGCTGGGACCAAACTGGGAAGGACCTTACAGAGTTATCAACTCCAAGAGACAAGGATCCTACTATTTGGAAGCCCTGGATGGACGAAATTTAGAGCACTCGTGGAATGTTGAACACTTAAGGAGATATTATCAATGAAGGGTGATCACGGATGAGCCTTGACATGGACGAGATCCTTGGATGTTTGAAGTAATGTGTTTAATATTATTTTCTAGTATTTGCTTATTACTAGTGTGTTTTAGATGTATAAGTATTTTATGCTGCTCATGGACGAAGTTATGTTGTATTATGTATTTTTAATTCCCTAAAGGCACAAGCTCTCAAGCATGTGCCATGATTGTGGACGAATGATTACATAGTATGGATTTCCAAGTATATATATGATGTGTTTTAAGTATATGTATGATTATATGGGAATCCTCCATTTTTTGTGATTTCATTCAAAATGATTCACAGAAGGCAAAAAGCCAAAGACGAATAAAATCCTTGGACGCAAGGAGGTATCGTTTAGAAGCTTTCCTCCAAATAAGGATAAAGCGAGAAAAATAAACCTAAGGTATGTTTGTCTAAAGCTCAAGACGAGATAAAACCAAAATATCCGTCTAAAGCTCAGAACGAGATAAAACCTAAATATCCGTCTAAAGCTCAAGACGAGATAAAACCAAAATATCTGTCTAAAGCTCAGGACGAGATAAAACGTAAATATCCGTCTAAAGCTCAAGACGAGATAAAACGTAAATATCCTTCTAAAGCTCAAGACGGGATAAAACCTGAGGTATATCCGTCTAAACTTAAGGCGTGATGAAACCAGAGGAATGATCGTCTAAACCGTGGACGAATAACGTGCTTGAGAAAATCACAAGCCATAGACGAATCTAACCAACCTAACAATCCAGTACATGGACGAGCATTTGTTGGGTATATTTTTGTTAAGGACGAGTAAATGATCGTCCCAAATTTAAATGGTTTGAATAATGAATAAAGCTGGCAAAAGGCATGTCATTCATGGATGAGCTGTGGGAAGATTCGTCTATGTGCTCAAGACAAGATAAAATGTCTTCCTAAATGGACGAACCACAACCATGAAAATGACATAGACGATATTTTTAAACATGATGAAACAATGAAAATAAAAAGTGTTCATTCATAGAATTCGAAGGGTAGACGACCACCGTCCAAAAACCCTTGGAAGGAGTAATTATTCATAAAGCTCGTCCATAAACTTGGATGAGAGAATTTTACTTGAATAAATTTTAAAAGAAATAAAAGCCCAAAACAATGGGCACCTCCAAACAAAATTAAAATATAAACTTTGAAAAGGAAAAGTGAAATCACTTGGATTGATCACTGGGAGCACTGCCTTTCTGTGGATCATCTTGGGTCACCTCATTATTAGTGTCGTCCACCACATTGACGTCCTCAGAACTCATCACTAGCAAGGAACTCTCTGTAGCAAAGGAAATCTTGAATGTATCAAAGTTCAAGTCAGGAAATGCTTCCTTGGCATCAGCACGGAAGTCCTCATACCCAGCAGCATAGTGACTGTCTAGACGATTCTTGTACTTGTCAGACTTCCTGAAGGCTGATATTGCTTCTTCGCGTGCTTTCTCCAAGGACGAGGCAAATCCTGAGACTTGTAACTCCAAATGAGCAATGCGAGTGTCTTTCTCGACAACGTCTACCTTAAGTTCCTCCACCTCGTTCTTCAGCTTCGTCTCACTTCCTTGCAGACAATTGAAATCATCAGTCAACCTGATCACCTCCCCCTTCTTCAACAAAATCTCATTATCCAGCTTCTTAGTCTTGTCCTTAGCCGTCTTGACCTCCGCACAGAGTTCTTTGGCCTGGCACGTCGCTGTATAAAACTTTGACATAGCCTATGTGTGGACGAAGGAAAGTTAGACATTTTCATTTGAAAAACTTATTGAAAACACATAAGGACGAATGAAAGTCCTACCTTAAAAAGGTCATGAATACCAAAACGTTCAAATTCCTTCACTGACATATTATAACATTCGTTAACTTCGTTGTCAGTGACGATTCCTTTGAATGTCCTCCATGCGTATCCCTCGTCCAGCACCAGGTTGGAAGGACGATCAGATGGCTCTGACGGATGAGGCTTGCGAGGAGTCTTGGCTGGAGGGGGAGTAGGATCAATTTGAACAGGATAAATTATTTGGACGGGCTCCACATTGGCAGGAGGGTCGTCCAGATTTAACGTCGGAGGTGTAAACTTGGGAACCTTGGGAAGAGAAGTTTGGTTAGATTTTTGTTTTTTGGAACCTCGACGACTTGGAAGGTCGTCCAGATCCACAGCACTAGATATCTTTTTAGATTATCTCTTCCCAGTTTGGATGGAAACCTTCTGGAAGACTGATGGTACAGGAGCATCCTCGTCCCCACTAGTAACAGTTTTTTCCTTATTCTCCCTCATTGTACTTATCCCTGCAATGAAGAAGATCAAGTTTAGAAAAAGAAAAGAAAAAGAAGAAAAAGAAGAATGGACGATACTTGCTTCGACGAATAGTTCCCTCGTGACTAAGATTCTCAGCAGTAGGTTCTGGGCCAAGCCCCCACGTAGCTAGACGACTAAGATTGACGAGATCGTGGAAGGTTCTCCCAGGGAAGGTGCGCACTTGGTCAATTCGATCCAAGTGAAATTTGTCCAAATGTGGACGAGCAACAGCTGCATAAATAAGAAGAAAAAGGGGTTAGACGACTGAAAGTTGGAAAACATAGAGAAAAATAAAGTAAAATGGAAGGAGACATACCCTCAGGACGAAGACGACCTAGAGGGCCAGTAAAAGGTGGGAAGGGGGCATTACCCACATCAGCTGGGTCCCCAGCCCAATTTCCGAAAATAATAAAAAATTCTTTTTCCAGAGCCTGTCAGACAAGCTACGACCCTTTATTAAACTATAGTAGGAGCCTCTGGACGAGAACTGGTAAAAACTAGCAGACTTCTTTATCTCTGAGGGCTTATAACAGTAAAGGAACTCGTCCACTGTGATAGGACAGTCCCCTTCCAACGCCTCACGCCATAGCACTTGCATGGCAACCATCATCCTCCATCCATTGGGGTTGAGTTGGTTAGGTCCAATACCCAACCTATGGAGAAGACCTCTAGAAAAAGAATTTAGAGGAAACCTAAGGCCAGCTAAAAGGTAAGAGGTATATACTCCTAAACCAGAAGAAGGATAGCAACACCACTCTCCCTCCTTGGGTAGATGAGGGTTGAATTCAAGAGGGATCTGGTATCTATCTACAAGGGTTTTTAATTTAGGGTCGTCCAGGGTGGATGCTACTCGAGGGCACAACTGTATATGACATTCTCCTCTTCCTCATCCTCGTCTTGAGAAATGCAGGGTGGCTCTCTGGACGAGCTAGCCCCAGCCCCGGATGCCGTCCTATGTTGCATTTCCTGAAATTCCTCAAAGGAAATGCCAGGAACCCCGGACGAGTATTGCTCGTCCGAGGAACTACTACTATGGCTCGTGCTCCCCTCACCACTCTCATAACTACCAGAAGAAGCGTCCTGGTACTCGTCTATTTCTCTCTCCATACTACTAGACGAAGACATTACTGAAATAAAGATTAAGAGAAAACCTAAGAAGGAAAGAAGAAATACTTGAAAACTAGGATGAGGAGCTAGACGAGACTCTTGGACGAGATGGCAGAAGGGAGATTATGAGAATGGTGAAGGGCAAGAAAGAGAAAGTACCTACCAATGAAATCACAACATGTGGTTCAAAGAAAAAACAGAGAAAAGGATTGGATCAAAACCATAAAAATGTAAAGTAAATCTATCCTTGGATGACCCCTGGACAAGGGGGCAACTGATGGGATAGTATATCTCTTGTTTGTCCAGTAGAGTCGTCCATGAGGATGGGATAGCTAAAAAACTATAAATCGTCTGGACGGGAGAGTCGTCCATGTGCAAAGCGCATGGAAGGAAGAGTCGTCCATGTCCAAAGCGCATGGACGACCACACAACAGTCTAACAAAGAGTCGTCCATGGGCATTGCACATGGACAACCACACAACACTTGGTAAATTCTGGAGCGGTTAATCAACCGTGTTCATCGCCACCAATTCCTCCCAAGTATGTAACTTCCACCAGCGGTTGTAACTTCTATAGCCGTTGAGGAAGTTATGTCCGGATTCCATAAATCTTGGGGAAGTTATTGAACCAATAACCGCCCCAAAGTTCTCTATATAAGGACCGGTCTGAATCAAGCAAAGGTATGAGAGCATTCTGACATTACTCCAATACAGTTAGAACTCCATTCATGAGAAGATACTAACTTAGTCATCGGAGGGTCTTAGGCCAGTCCACCCCGGTTTCCTTTGATATTTTGTTCATTTTTCCGGCCTTCGCTACCACTTTCAGCCCATCGAAGCCGAGTTGTCCAGCCTACTGATTCTATTCATCATCAAATACCATCCCAAGACGGCCATAAAAGCGCAAGCTTTGGCAGACTTTCTCGCGGAGTTCACCCTCCTGGGCGAGGACGACCTCATCAACAAACCCAAGCAATGGACAATACAGATTGACGGTTCGTCAGCCCAAAAGAGGGGAGGAGTAGGGGTAGTCATAATCACCCCCAATGGAGAAATACTAAAGTATGGAGTTCAGTTAAAATTTCCAGCTACCAACAACGAGGCCGAGTACGAAGGGATTCTGACGGGTTTGAAGCTCGGAAGAGAGTTTGGAGTTAAGAACCTGTTAGTCCAAAACGATTCAAAGTTAGTAATAAGGAAACTCAGGGGAGAATATGAAGCAAAGGAAGAAAGGATGCAGAAGTACCTCAGGCTGACGAAGCGTCTGATTCAGGAGTTCGATGAGGTGGAGTTTGTGCAGATTCCTAGAAGCCAGAATATGATAGCAGACGAAGTCTCAAAGATAGCCTCGTCAGAAGGAGGGGCATTGGAAGCAGGCCTGATGATGGAAGTCCAAAAAAATCCCAGTATTCAAGAAATTCCAACGTTCACAATCCAGAGCACAAACAGCTGGATGATGCCCATTGTATCATTCCTTCAGGACGGGCACCTCCCTCAGAATGCAGATGAGGCCAGGAAGATCAAAAAGAGGGTAGCCAGATTTACGATCCTCAATGACACCCTATACAAGAGAGGCTTCTCCATGCCTTACCTGAAGTGCGTTAACGAAGAAGAAGCAAAGTACATCTTGGAGGAGATCCACGAAGGAGTTTGCGGGGATCATGTCGGCCCTAGATCCCTGGTGAGCAAGATCATTCAAACAGGCTATTTCTGGCCTACTATTCAGGTAGACGCAACAGAGTTCGTCAAGAAATGTGACAAGTGTCAACGGTTTGGGAATGCCCAACAACTTCCAGCAGAAAAACTGACGACGATAACGTCTCCATGGCCGTTTACACAATGGGGAATCGACATCGTCGGCCCATTGCCCCTAGGCAAAGGTCAGGTAAAATTCTTACTAGTTGCTATTGACTATTTTACGAAATGGGTTGAAGCAGAGCCACTGGCGACCATCACCAAAGCAAGGATCCGAGGCTTCGTGTGGAAGAATATAGTTTGCAGGTTTGGGATCCCGAGGACGATCATATCAGATAACAAACGACAATTTGACTACCAAGGCTTTAAGGACTTCTGTTTAGGCTTGGGCATCAGGAACCAGTTCTCATCACCAGCACATCCACAGGCGAATGGACAGATGGAGGTGACGAACCGTACGCTACTCAAGATCATAAAAACCAAGCTGGACAATGCGAAGGGCGTCTGCCTAGAAGAACTGCCCAATGTCTTGTGGGCCTACAGAACAACAGCAAGAACCCCGATGGGAGAGACCCCCTTCAGACTCACATACGGCACTGAAGCAGTGATCCCGGTCGAGGTAGGAGTAACCAGCACCAGGCGAGAAGTATTCAATGAAGAAGCCAATGATGACCGTCTGCGAGTTAACTTGGATTGTATAGACTAAGTAAGAGACAAAGCCGGCAGCAGGATGATGGAGTACCAACGGAAGATGATAGACTATTACAACAGAAGGGTGAAACTCAGATGACTTGACATAGGTGACCTCGTCTTGTGCCAAGTAACCCCGGCAACCAAAGATCTAACTCAAGGAAAACTTGGCCCTACATGGGAAGGACCATACTGAGTCATTCATTACTCTAGACAGGGCAGCTACCACCTGGAAACCCTAGATGGACAAAGACTCCCGAGGCCATGGAACATTGAACACTTGAAGAAGTACCATGGATAGATGTAACGGTTAAATGTATTCGTTATTGAAATTAATAAATAAATTATTCAGCTAACGATTCCATGACTTAATTCAGAAGGAAGTACCAAAAAATAAGTAACAAGATTCCGTTTAGACGGATGTATGTTACAGATGATAAAAAGGCCCCTAAAAGGGGTAAAAGCTAAAAATGGCTAAGTAATAAGATTCCGCCTAGATGGATGTACATTACAGACGATAAAAAGGCCCCTAAAAGGGGTAAAAACCAAAAATGGCTAAGTAACAAGATTCTGCCTAGATGGATGTACGTTACAGACGATAAAAAGGCCCCTAAAAGGGGTAAAAGCCAAAAATGGCAAAGTAACTAGATTCTGCTTAGACGGATGTAAGTTACCGACGATCAAAAGGCCCCTTAATGGGGTAAAAAGCTAAAAATGGTTAAGTAACAAGATTCCGCCTAGACGGATGTAAGTTACCGACGATCAAAAGGCCCCTTAATGGGGTAAAAACCAAAAATGACTAAGTAATAAGATTTCGCCTAGACGGATGTGAGTTATAGACGGTTGAGATGTCCCTAAAAGGAATAAAGGCCAAAAAATGGCTAAGTAACAAAATTTCGCCTAGAAGGAGGTAAGTTACTGACGATTAGAAGATCCCTAGACGGGTAAGAGGTACTGACGAGGTGCCAGTTATGAGAGACTAATGAAACAATAGACAAAGAGTTGCAAACAGAGTCAAAGTTTCGTCAAATGCACGACGTGGACAATCAAAAGATGCTCGCCAGCGTATCTCAAACTAAAGAACATGAAGTGCAAGTAAGTGTAGAAAAGTAAGTACAAATTAAATTAAAACCCCAAAACAGACGGGCAAATTACCATTGTTTTTACAACTAAAAGTCCATAAACACTGGACTAAAAATGTTATTCCCAAAATAGAGGAAAATAAAATCATTCAGAAATTAGATTTACATAACTACCCAAAACATAGAGGGCATCCAAAAAAGAGAAAATTTTTGTTAAGTATCAGGTTCAGGCATCTGCAGCAGCACCATCATCAGTAGGGGCGTCATTAGCAGGAGCGTTCCTGGGGGCTTCAGTAAGGGCGTCAGGCTCAGTTGCAGAAGATTGAGCGGCCTCGTCAATAGCCATCTCCTGATCCATCTCTTCCAGATCCAACCTCTCCATATCCACTCCAGAAGGGTGCTTCACAAGGTATCTCCTCAGGAGCTCGAAACCTTTAAAATACCAACTGAGGAGCACAGTGTTGTACTCGTCAGTAGTTTGGAAGGCTTGAACGGACCTCGCAGCGATGGTCTTAAGACTCTCCCTGGCTCTAAGAAGCTGCTCGTCCTTCTCCGTAGTCAATTAATGCTCGACCTTGAGGTCGTCATTTAGCTTCTTGACTTGCTCTTTCAAGATGGTGGCCTCGCCCATGGAATCAATAAGGTTCTTCTTCAGCGTAGAGTTCTCCGCCTCCAGAACCTCCATCCTAGATGTAAGGGACGCCACCTTAGCCTCCTGAGTAAAGTACTCAGACGTAAGGTGAAGACTCTCCCCTAACACCTGAAAAGAAAACCAGAGATATCAGTATAACGAGAAAAGAAAAGAAATTGAGAGTTGCACAAAACAATTTACCTGGACGAGCTTATGGACGTGGCGAGCCGCAATGTCATTAAGAGGAACGCCAGATAAGGCCTTCAAGTCCACGACAGCAGCCTCGTGAGCCCTGTCCACCGCCATCTTCTCGTCATTCCAAACCGTAGATGAACGAGGGTCTATCTTCTCCTTCTCTTTTCGGACAGCCGTGGCCTTTTAGAGACGGGAGTGCCACCAATTTCTTCCACAGATGTCGTGGGAGACGCCGTCTTCGTCGTCTTACCCACGGAAACGATTGGATTGATGGAAGCAGCTGGAGTGACGGATCCACCCTTCCTAGTGATGCGAACTGACTTCTCCCTAAGTTTGATAGAGGCTCATCCTTCTTCGACCTTATCTTTGCGTACAGATCCTTATTGAACTTGGTCGTCATTTCTACCAGAAGGAGACAAGTTTAAAAAAAAAAAAAATTTACCGACGAGTTCAACACTTACTTTTTTTTCCTTCAATCTCAATAGTGCGCAAAACGTAGGAAGACGAGTCAGGACCAAGGTGATAAAAAGCAAGAGTCCGCGGATTTACCAAGTCGCCCCAACTCTAAATCGTCTTGGCGTACTCAATTGCCTGATCAATGCATTCCTTGTGCCTACTTTTAAGCTTAGGCCTTTTCTTCACTACGAAAAATAAAGGACAAAGAGGTTAGTGACGATAACAACAAGTATGACAGAACTAAAAGCAACAAGAAGGAATACTGACGCACCTAAAGTCAGGGTTCCCCACCGACGAAGCAACCTTGGAATATCACCCCAATCCCTGCTGGAGGGAGTCTCAAAATCATCCCCAGACACAAAGAAAAATCTTGATTTCTAGTACCCGAAGGACGAAGGTAATCCTCTAACAATCCTGGTCCTCATTTCCCAAGGTACCAACTCATAATACCCATATTCCTTGGAACCCTTCAAACGATATAGGTAGACGAACTCACCTACCTTAATCATGTCCCCATTAGCAGCCAACCATATTTCCATACAGTTAACCACTATCCTCCACGAGTTGGGCATTAGTTGCCCAGGAGCAATCCCGAAATGACTTAAAAGCTCCATCAGGAAAGGATGGATAGGGAACCTAAGTCTACAAGTGAAGGCAGCCTCATAGAAGCACACCTCACCAGGAGAAAAGTGACAAGCTCTCTCCTCGTCACTGGGCCGACGAACATGAACCCTCTTCGAAAACTGAAACCTATCCTTGAATCTACCCACTATTTTAGCATCCAGCCCACAAACCTCATCAAGAGCATAAAAAGCCCTAACCACATGAGGAGTGGAGATGGCTGTAACCCCCTCCACTGGATCGCTGCTAGACGATAACCCAGTCTCGAGGTCACTAGATCTAACTTCAGACATCATTTTTCCCTCTCTCTCTTGACCCTCGAACCAGTCAATTGATCGCCGTAACAGGGGCAACAACTCAGCCAAAACCACACTCAGCCCACTACCCTCAAAAACAAAACCTTCAAGGCCCGAAAAGGCGCCTAAAGACCCCCCCAAATGGGCGAAAAGAAAAGAAACTAAGGGGCAAGCAACTCTAATCTCAAAGTTACTAACCACGAAAACCCAAAAAGAAGCAGGGAGGAACAATACAAACTAAACCCCAAGGAAATCGAAAGCAAATAGGAAGGAAAAGGAAAGGAAAAGAGGGAAATTAGAAACACTATCATCGCAAAACGAAGAAAAGAAAAGCAAGAAAGGAAAAAGAAGATACCTTAAACAATGGCAGATCAAGGGAACGCTACGGTACGCCAAAAATAGCAGAAGGAGGATAACGAAGAAGAAGCAATGTTCGAGAAAAATGAAAAGACAAAAGTGAGAAAAGGGAGAGTTTTAAAACCAAAGCTCAAAAAACGGAAAAACCAGCGAGAAACCCAAAAAACCCACTAGTTGAAGCAGTCAGCCCCACCAATCAGCACATGCCACGTATGCCACGATCTATGGAGCACCGCCACTTCGCATTTAATACGGAGCAGAACCTCAAGAGTCATCTGCAACCTGTAACCCTTCATATTCTATGATCGTCATGGCACGTCACAACGAACACAGAATCGAGGGGCAACTGACGGGACCGACGAATTCGTCTTACATGGACGACCCTATCAGCATGGACGAGGATACCCTCAGGCAGGACAAGTAAATACCCACGAAGGTAATCAGGCCATTTAATACAACCATTTAAGCATGAAGCGGTTATAAAACCAGCTGTACGAGCCGTTGGAGCACATTGAAGCCACATTATAACACATAAAACATTATCAAGAAAGACATTAAGGCCTCCATAACTACACCAACGGCTAGAGGCCATGAAGGCATATATAAAGCCCACACATTGCCAAGTACCAGGTACATACACACTAAGAGACTTCTTTTACTCTGTTACTTTACATTATTCATTCTCGAATAACACCTTATACTGACTTTGGCATCGGAGGCGTTGTGGTAGGCACCACACCGGTGACCACCTTTGAAGGGTGGAGATTGCTTCCATTTAACAATCTTGACTGACGAACTTACGCTTCATCACATAGTAAAAATACATCTCTAACTCTCACGTATAAAATTGCCTACAAAATAGAAACACTCTCCAGTTGATTTTCAAACTGAGCATTCAGAGATTAAAAAAAAAAATTAATAAAAAAAGACTTCACTTTTTTTTTTTTGGATATCCAGTTTCTTGCTCCTCAATCTCATCTCACGTTGGTTTTTTTTTTTTTTTTTGGATTCGGCTTCTGTCCAGTGGCAGCCACTGGACACGTTGGATTGCGGACACGTGTTTAAGACTGGACATGTGTCTGTATGCTAACGGGTCCAGTGACCACTGGCCACTGGATAGAAGCCGAACCCTTTTTTTTTCCTTAAATATTTTTGTTTTGAATTTGAAAAAAAAAAAAAAAAAAAAAAAAAAAAAAAAAAAAAAAACTACAAAAAGGTAGAGATAAAACTTGAGGATAACATGCTAAAAATAATCTCTAACTCCCATGTAAAACATGGCCTATAAAATAGGACAATAGTCACATTGGTTTTAAATCTCAACTTCTTCAATTTATTTCTTCCTCGATTCCTCTCTTCTTTGTTTTCTTCTCTACGCCATCATCATCAATTTTTTCTAATTTCAAAATCCAAAAAAAAAAAAAAAAAAAAAAAAAAAAACCTTTACTTACAAAACAAAAGTGTAGTTCTAAAGGATGAAAGTGCCCTTCCATATCCGAACAAATTCAAGAACCCTCATTTCATTTTTGGGTATGAAACTGGTGGGAAAATCCATCCACGCAAAAATCAAAACAGTACAAGAGAAAAAAAAACAAAAAAAAACTGTTATTCTCACCACCCATTTGTATTCAAATGTCTAATTCCTATATGTATTTGTTATCTATTAAAATTCAAATACTTCAATTATTTTTATTAATGTAAGGTTGAATTTAATCAACCATCTAATTGGCTTTATTCCGTGACCATTTTGCTTGTAATTTAGCATTTAGTAACCCTGTATTTAGGTGGGAAAATTGTAAGGGTAGTGTGTAAGAAGATGTGAAGAAAAGCTCAAGAGTGTGCAAGAAAAACAGAGTCTCGCGGCTAGGGCTCATGGGTGGATCGCGACTAGCAAGCCGCGAAAGGCAGGCACGTGAGAGGCACACTGGGAAGCTGAAGGGTCGAGCCAGTTGTCACGCTACAGGACAAAAGTTCCAGGCTGGCCAGGCCGTTACGTCGCGACTGGAACTCGCGACTTGGACAAGCCGCGAAATCTAGCCGCGAGTTAACCCTGTTTGGCAAAAACTGATGTTTTGCATTCCCTTCTCACCCTACTATATATACACCCTTATACCCACTAAATTGAGAGAGCTTCCAGAGAGAATTTTGTGAGAGAAACCCTAGAGAAAAACAAGATTGCCTCATCCCCAATCTTTACCATAGAGACTCTTCAAATTTCTCTACTCTCTTCCTCTCCATTGTCATACCCTTGAGAGGCCTTTTACCAAATCCTTATCTCACCACACCCACGTCTGTGAGAAGGTTCATTTGGTGCTTAGGGAAGCAGTTTGGGAAGGAACCAATATACATTGGTTAATGCTATGGTCAAGTAGCGGAATCCGGTAAGCTAGAAAAGAAAAAGGTTCGGCGCAACCTCGTTGGAGCAGGAAGCTTGGAGGGCTTAGGTACCTGGGTAGATTAGGCTTGGAGGGTCTATTGCTGTTCATGTATCCCAACTACATTTTCTAGTGGATTATTGACCGCTTGGAGGGCGGCGGAGAGGTTTTACGCCGAGGGCTTCGGTTTCCTCTTCGATAACACATCGAGTGTTGTCCTTGTGTTTGCATTTCTCTTCCCTTTATCTTTACCATTTAATTACTGCTGTGTGTGTGATTATTTATGGTTTAGATCGTTCCTCAATTCTGGTATAAGCTATTTATCATTTTCCGCACATACGTTGTTTGTTAAATAGCTTGAATTGGTATTTTTGTGTTTGGGGGTCTAAACATTCAAGGGTGTTTCATACCCTTATTGAACTTTCAATTGGTATCAGAGCAGGTGCACTCTTTGTGGTTTGATTACCTGGGTGCGATCCTAGACCCCTTGGCTATGGATGCAGCCGTAAAAAGGGTCATGCTGAATTGTGGTTTAAGTGTTTGTGATAATAACTCTGTGAGTATATTTGAGGGATACTCTAATAATGAACTCTTAGAGCTAATTAAATCCAGGAAACATGCTAGGATGTTCATTCATATGCTGAGATATTTTGAAAGCAAGAAACACATTCTTCACAATAGTTTATGTGAGTCTAACTCTTTCATTGAGAAATACAAAAGAAGAAATAGATCATTGTGTGAAAAGGTTGATAATCTGAAAAGGAAAACTCACTCTGGAATAAGCATTGAGAATAACAATGAATTTTTGTTTAATGGTCAAGAATGCTTGTCTCATGCTTGTATGTTTGTGCACACCTCATTAAAGGTATTTAATTCATGTCTATGGTACCTTGACAGTGGATGTTCTCGTCATATGACAGGAGATAAATTACTGTTTAAGACTCTTAAAGAGAAAGCATGTGATTATGTGACTTTTGGTGATGGGAGTCATGCTCAAGTTCTCGGGAAAGGGACGGTTGAAATACCGGGACTACCTTTGCTGAAAGAAGTTCTATACATCAAAGGATTGAAGGCAAATCTCCTAAGTATTACTCAAATATGTGATGAAGATTTTCTTGTTCAATTCTCAAAGAAGGGGTGCATAATCATTGATGAGAAAGGGATTCAAGTCTTGGAAGGAAATAGGACTACTGATAACTGCTATGGAGTAGTGCCTACGGCACCTATTTCGTGTAGAAATGCTTGTGTTGATATGCTAAAACTTTGGCATCATAGATTTGGACATGCGAACTTCAAACAAGTATGTAAAGTCTCTAAACTTGAGGCTGTTGAGGGACTTCCAAAGTTTGGAAAGGTGGAGAAGACTATATGTGGAGCATGTCAAATGGGGAAACAAACAAAAGCAAACCATCCTAAGGTGAATGTGATTGCTACCTCACGATGTTTGGAACTTCTCCACGTAGATCTAATGGGGCCTACAAGGACTGAAAGCCTAGGGGGAAAGAGATACATTATGGTGATAGTTGATGATTTTTCAAGATACTCTTGGGTGGAATTCCTTAGAGAGAAGTCTGAAGCATGTGATAAAATGCAAAGATTATGCAAGAGGTTGCAAAATGAAAAAGGGGTTCCTATAGTCAAAATCAGAAGTGATCATGGGAAGGAATTCGAGAATGCTAAATTTGAATCATTTTGTGAAGAGCATGGCATCAAGAAGGAATTTTCAGCTCCAAAGACTCCACAACAAAATGGAGTGGTCGAAAGAAAGAACCGGGTGATCCAAGAGATGGCTGGAGTCATGCTACTCAACAAAAACATACCTCAAAGGTTTTGGGCAGAAGCTGTGAACACATCTTGTCAAATTTGTAATAGAATTTATTTCCGAGCGGGGACAAAGAAGACGTCATATGAAATATGGAGAGAAAAGAAACCCAAGGTGAAGTATTTCAGAGTATTTGGGAGCACATGCTATACTCTAAATGACAGGGAAAATTCGAGAAAATTTGATGCTAAGAGTGATGAAGGAATACTCCTAGGATACTCCTCGAATAGCCGAGCTTATAGAGTGTACAACAAGCGCACTAAGACGGTGATGGAGTCAATCAATGTGGTCATAGATGACACCATATCTGAAAAGGAAATTGAAGATGATAGCAAGGGGCTCAAACTCAAGGAGAATGAGGATGATGATGATATGCCTTTAAGTGATGATGCTGAGAAAGTAACACCCGAAAAGGAGACCACACCTCCTGTATCAAGAAGAGAGACTAGATCAACACAAGAAGTCTCAAGTCCACTTACTCCTCCAGAAATTCAAACCCCAATTTCTCGTGATGAGGAACTCTCAACTTCCAAGAAACCTTCATCAAGAGTGACACTTAATCACCCATCAAGTAATGTTATTGGGGATATGAACGAAGGACTTCGTTTGAGAAAAGGGCTAAAGTATACTGCTAACCATGTAACATACAACTGCTATCTGGCTCAATTTGAACCCAAAAAGGTGGAAGAAGCACTGAAGGATGAGAATTGGATAGAGTCCATGCACCAGGAGCTACACCAATTTGTCAGAAATGATGTGTGGGAATTGGTTCCAAGGCCTGAAGATACACATGTGATCGGCACCAAGTGGATTTTTAAGAACAAAACAGATGAAGATGGTGAAGTTATCAGAAATAAGTCTAGATTGGTGGCTCAAGGGTATGCTCAGGTGGAAAGCATAGATTTTAATGAATCTTTCGCTCCGGTAGCAAGATTAGAATCCGTTCGGATTCTCTTATCCATAGCATACATCATGGATTTCAAGTTGTACCAAATGGATGTAAAGAGTGCCTTCTTAAACGGCTTTCTCAATGAAGAAGTTTTCGTTGAACAACCAAAGGGGTTTGAAGATCCTCACTTTCCGGGTCATGTACTAAGACTGAAGAAAGCCTTGTATGGGTTGAAGCAGGTGCCAAGAGCATGGTATGACCGTCTCACTACCTATTTATTGGATCGTGGGTTCAAGAGAGGTCAAGCAGATCGCACATTGTTTGTTAAAAGAGATGAAAAATCCCTTCTTGTCGCTCAAGTGTACGTGGATGATATTGTATTTGGATCCACAATTGATAAACTAGCTCATGAGTTCTCGGAAGAAATGAAAAAGGAATTTGAAATGAGTATGGTGGGAGAGTTGAACTACTTCCTAGGACTTCAAGTAAAGCAACAGAGAGATGGTATATTTATTTCTCAAGAAAAGTATGCCAAAAACCTTGTCAAAAGATTTGGTCTGGACACCAAGAAACATACAGCTACTCCCATGAGTTCCTCGGCAAAGTTGTGCATAGATGCAGCCGTTGTTGATGTTGATCCAACCCTTTATCGGAGTATGATTGGCAGCCTTCTCTATCTCACAGCAAGTAGGCCGGATATTGCATTCAGTGTCGGAGTCTGTGCAAGGTTTCAAGCCGCTCCTAAAGAATCCCACTTAACAGCAGTTAAGCGAATCATTCGCTATGTAAATGGCACCTCTGCCTATGGGATTTGGTATACAAAAGATTCGAATGAGTGTTTGGCAGGATATTCAGATGCTGACTGGGCAGGGTGCATAGATGATAGAAAAAGTACTTCTGGAGGGTGCTTCTATCTTGGAAATAACTTGGTTTCATGGATGAACAAAAAGCAGAATTCAGTATCGCTGTCGACGGCTGAAGCTGAATATATTGCAGCAGGAAGTTGTTGTGCACAACTGTTATGGATGCGAAAGCTATTGCATGACTATGGCATTTCTCAAGACACTATGTGTGTGTTCTGTGATAATACGAGTGCCATAAACTTGTCAAAGAATCCGGTTCAGCACTCCAAATCAAAGCATATCGAGATCCGCTATCACTTCATTCGGGATTTGGTAGAAGACAAGACAGTATGTCTAGAATTCATCAATACTGAAAATCAAAAAGCAGACATATTCACCAAACCTCTTGATGGCCCAAGGTTTGAATCTTTGCGTAAGACAATTGGTGTCGGTATCATTCCTTAAACTCAATCCTCCATGATATCTTATTGTGTTTTTAGTTGCTTTGTGTGGTTTGTTTTGTGTGTCTTCTGCTTGTTTATTTTTGTGTCAAATTTGTTTTGTGTCAAAAATCCAAAAACACATAAAAATTTGAAAATCCAAAAGGTTTGATCGCTTTGTTAAGTTTTTGTCTCAAAGCATGTTTTGTCTTGTACCTTTGTACTTATGGCTGTGTGCATTTAACGAGCTTAGCTTGTCTCTCATGCACTCATATCTTTGTGGAAGAAATTCTGAAATCTATGTGATTGTTGTAAATAGCTCTTCAACCTTGTCATAAATGATTAGTGATTGGTTTTGTTGATCTTGAGACATGCATAGACTCATGCCTATATATCTTCCCACTTTTTATTTTTATGCTTTAAAAGAGCTCTCTAAATGTAAATCTCCAAATGAAAAGAGATATAGAGCTGCAAAAGCCTGTCGCACACACTAGTATTTGACTAGGAAAAAGGGAAAGCGACCAAAATAAAATGTGTGATGCTCAAAAAGGCCAAAGGCTAATTCATCAATTGAAATATCAAAAATTTCAGGCATCTATCTCAAAATGAGATTTTCTTTGCTCAAAAGTTGCAAATGATATGTTGAATATGGAGCCAAATGAAAAGTTTCAGAGAATTGTTATCAAGTCCTTATGGGAGGTCATATATGCATGCTTCTATAATTGAGATAGGTCACATTATCTAGTGCTAGTTGTGTATGCCTTGATTGAATTGATCTTTGAAGCTTCACATTAGACTAAGGACTATCTCATTTTCGATATCCACACACAACACACAAGTCTATGTTCAATGAATGCCATATTCATCTGTGTGATTGTACTTGATTAAATGTGTTTTCACATGCTCAATCTTTGTTGATCAAACACAAAAAGATTTTTGAGTGTTTTGTCTTGTTTTTTGGAAAGTACTTTGTTTTTGCAAAATGTCAAAAAGTTCAAAATCAGAGTTGCCCTGTTTTGGCGAGTAAGTCGCGGGTTGGCCCAGTCACATATCCCAGTTGCGAGCTCACTCAGAGATTTTTCGCTGCTAACTGGCGAGTCAGTACCCTTGTCACGAAAAAGACTTAGAAAAATTTTCCAAAATTTGATTTTTGCACTTTTCGCGGGTCAGTGTGGCAATTGGTTCGCGGGTGGAAGGTCCAGTCGCGAGAGGTACTCAGGGATTTTCGCGGCTCATATCGCGACTATTTCGCGAGTAGACCTTCCAGTCGCGAAAAACACTTAAAGAAATTCTCAAGTCTTTTTCTTCATAGTGTTTCGCGGCTCAACTTGGCGACTTACTGGCGACTTGATTCAGTCGCGAAAAACGCGTGTTTTGCGTTTTAAAGACAACTTTAAAATTGTTTTTCAGTTTTTCTCTCGTACTTGTGTGACTGTTCATTGTCTTCCTCATTTTACTCTCACAACCACTCCGAGTTTCTCGTTGAAAATCTTCCATTTCTGCATCATTTTCTCTCAAATCTTCAACAAAAAGGTATGGGTTTTCTTCCTTACCATTCTTTCTTCCTAATTTGGGCAATTTGTTTCGTTTTGTGAAGATGTTGTTGTGATTTGTGATTTCTCCTGTTCGAACATGGGTTTCTGATTTTCGGAGTATAATGTATGGTTGTGCTGGTCCATACACTGATCATTTCTATCTTGTGTACTTATTATGGTGTTGATTGTTTACATACACTCATTGTCATGTTTTGATCTTAAATTTCAAGTGTTTAGGGTTTCCTCCATTATCCATGGTATGGCACTGACAAAATGCTAATAATGTTTGCTGTCGTATTTGGTGTTTGTGTATGTCTTAAATCATAATGCAGAGTGAAAATGTCTCCATTCAAGAGATCAGCTGTGAAAGGAGGAAGCAGCAAAGGAAAGGAACATGTCATTGAAATTGATGATTTCTCTCCTAGACCAAAGCGGGTTCGTTCTCCATCTGGTGTGTTCGATCCTAACAGGTTTTGATCGTATGCTGCCTTTCAGACTCATGAAAATTACTTCAAAAAGGCGACACCTCTGATTGAAAGAGTCTTTGACCAACATTCTCTATTTGACACCAACATTCCTCAATGGTTTGCTAGCAAGGACTGGAATTATCTCCTCTCTGACCTTGATGATGCATTTGAAGATTTGGTAAAAGAATTTTATGCCAATGCAATTGTTGAAGGAGATGAACTTAAGTGCTGGGTTCGAGGAAAAAGTTTCTCGGTCTCTCCCGCATATCTAGTAGAGATTCTGTACATCAACAGACCAATACTTGGGATCTCACTGGTCTATGATGATCTTCATCCAGATGAAGAACTACTTAAAGCAGCTCTTGGAGACAATCTGGAATTTTCCTCGAAAGGAAACTCAGTCAGTGTTTCATCTCTTCCTCTAAAATTGAGGGTGCTCACGATCGTCATGTTTCACAACCTGTATCCCCTATCCAGCACAGGGTATATAAATCTCGGGCGTGCATTGTTTCTTCATGATCTGATTTCTGATGTCGAGATTGACATCTGTGCACATATATTTCATATTCTTCGAAAAACTGTTCTCCGAACAGAATCAAGGATGTCCATCCCATTTTGCTGTCTCATCTCACGGATTCTGAAGCGTAAAGGAATCCATCCGTCTGAGAATGATGTTCCCTGCACACCACCATGTCCAATCAACATGCGCACTTTCAACGCTAGCATTGGTCATAGCAAGAAGGGAATCAAAACAGAAGCTTCCGCGTCCCACAGTGGCTCGCATTCCAGTTCACTCCCAGCAGACGAGAAGCTAGACTCTATTGTAGCTTCTGTGCATGAGCTGAGTTCAAAGATGTTCGATCTTACGTCCATCTTGCATCATCTCAACTTTCGATGGGATACGAAGTTTACTTCGATTCAAACTCAATTGGATGAAATTCAAAGGAAGCTAGAAGATCATGACGACTAGCTATTCCATGACAAAAAGGGGGAGATGCTGTTGGCAGGGGGAGAGCTCAATGAAAGGGGGAGATTTCAGCTAATAGATTTTTGTTTACTGTTGTTTACTGTTTTTCTCTAGTTTTTATCATAGTTCTGTATCCATCTTATATCTTTCAGCTTCTGTACTGTATGTTGCTGTTTTGTACCCATTGTTGCTTGTGTAAGCTTTGAGGGCTGTTTCTAGCACTTTTGCTGTTTGTAGGCTTTTATGGTTTGTACCATGTATTTGCAAATCTTTTCTTATGCAGCCTTTATGCTTTGTGTTTTGGTACTTGTTAATGCCTTGCATTATCTTAAGTACAACACTCTTGTGCCCTTGTAGGATTGTATCTAGATGCATATATGTTTGTATGCATTGGTTGAGTGTTGGACTTGCAAATGATTCTCTTCAATTGAGTTTATCAGTTTTGCATGTCCGGATGTTCATTTCCTATGTGAATGAACATAGTAATCACTTTTCTTAAGTGACTACTGTTGCTGATCTTGCCATGAATTATTGCTTTTGTGCTTATGTTCATTTTTGCTTGATCATGCCTATTTTGCTCCATATGCTTATTAAGTTCTCTGCATACAATGATATTGTTATGTTATTGTGTTTCAGGAGTTACTTATTCATATGTTCAAGAGCTTTACAGATTCTAGAGTTAGGTGTGAGTGAGTTTTCCAACTGTTCCTAACTCACGCGTTAGGTCTAGAGTTTGTTTTAGGGTTTTGTCACGGAATAGCCAAAGGGGGAGATTGTAAGGTTGAATTTAATCAACCACCTAATTGGCTTTATTCCGTGACCATTTTGCTTGTAATTTAGCATTTAGTAACCCTGTATTTAAGTGGGAAAATTGTAAGGGTAGTGTGTGAGAAGATGTGAAGAAAAACTCAAGAGTGTGCAAGAAAAACAGAGTCTCGCGGCTAGGGCTCGCGGGTGGATCGCGACTGGCAAGCCGCGAAAGGTAGGCACGTGAGAGGCACACTAGGAAGCTGAAGGGTCGCGCCAGTTGTCACACTACAGGACAAAAGTTCCAGGCTGGCCAGGCCGTTACGTCGCGACTGGAACTCGCGACTTGGACAAGCCGCGAAGTCTAGCCGCGAGTTAACCCTGTTTGGCAAAAACTGACGTTTTGCATTCCCTTCTCACCCTACTATATATACACCCTTATACCCACTAAATTGAGAGAGCTTCCAGAGAGAATTTTATGAGAGAAACCCTAGAGAAAAACAAGATTGCCTCATCTCCAATCTTTACCATAAAGACTCTTCAAATTCCTCTACTCTCTTCCTCTCCATTGTCATACCCTTGAGAGGCCTTTTACCAAATTCTTATCTCACCACACCCACGTCTGTGAGAAGGTTCATTTGGTGCTTAGGGAAACAATTTGGGAAGGAACCAATATACATTGGTTGATGCTATGGTCAAGTAGCGGAATCCGGTAAGCTAGAAAAGAAAAAGGTTCGGTGCAACATCGTTGGAGCAGGAAGCTTGGAGGGCTTAGGTACCTGGGTAGATTAGGCTTGGAGGGTCTATTACTGTTCATGTATCCCAACTACATTTTCTAGTGGATTATTGACCGCTTGGAGGGCGGCAGAGAGATTTTACGCCGAGGGCTTCGATTTCCTCTTCGATAACACATCGAGTATTGTCCTTGTGTTTGCCTTTCTCTTCCCTTTATCTTTACCATTTAATTACTGCTGTGTGTGTGATTATTTATGGTTTAGATCGTTCCTCAATTCTGGTATAAGCTATTTATCATTTTCCGCACATATGTTGTTTGTTAAATAGCTTGAATTGATATTTTTGTATTTGGGGGTCTAAACGTTCAAGGGTGTTTCATACCCTTATTGAATTTTCAATTAAAAATAAATAAATGTAAATGCTACCACAATTCTTATCTCAATCCATATAATTATCAAAACAATTATCTTTTGAACAATAAAAAAACACTCTACTGAAAATTCATCCACTCTCTTCTCACAAAAAAAAATCACCCACATGCAAGTTTAAACTCCCCTTCCTCATATATATATATATATAACTTACTCCCCATTATCATCAAACAATTAGGAGTCTAGTGGTTACAATTTTTATTTGACTCTATACATCCTTATCCTCATGTCCCATCTTTTTTGCAAATTCAAATTCAAATTCAAATTCAAATTCAAATTCAAAAAAAAAAAAAAAAAAAAAAAAAAAAACAGTCTTTGCTACGTTAAGAACCCTAGAGGTATGGTATGTGTAGGGTCAATTTTTGTAGCCCAAGCCCAAAAGATGTGGATTATGAGCCCAATGAACCCAAAACAATGAATTTGTAGAGAGTGGGTGAAAGAGCTGGGCTGAATGTGAATTAGACAAGAGTTAATTATGGTATTTAGCATTATTTTAAAAATCGGACCAGACCGGCCGGTCCGACCGTTTCAACTGGGAACCGGGAGCCAATCCAATCAGGTTAAAAACCTCAAAACCGATCAACAACCGGAAAACTGGCCAAAAACCAGTCAAAAACCGGGGTTGAACTGGAAATTAGAAAAAAAACGGTTCGATGACCGGTTCGGTTTTTAAAACCATGGTATTTAGGGTGAACTAACATAAAGACACACTTGAAGATTAAGCAAATTGTCGTCCGAAGATATGTATTATTGATTGTAAAGTGATTACAACTCTTAGAGCTACAATAAAGTTATTCTCTCCTTCTTTTTCTTTTTTCTCCGATCTCTATTATCAGAGGCCTCTTCCCTTTATATAGCATCCTTCCCCTTCATCTTCATCGTCCACTTGTTCTTCATCTAAGCATGCACTTGAGTATATGTCATGTCAAGTCTCCATTTTAGCTCTCTGTAAGTGGTAGTAGCTGAGATTACACTGTTCAGGGGTCTTCTCAACATTAATGCGGCCAGAAAAGCAGCTGCAGTGCATTTAATGTGGTCGTTGCAGCTTGTCTTCTAGATATTTTTCCATTCCTATCATCTCCATACGTGCCTGAAGCCTACCCTTATCATCGAAATCGGTAGGGGGATTACTCGAACCTCCCAGGTATCTGCTTGACCAAGACTTTTTGTATCTGAGAAGAATGACCTCTTTGGACCAATGGTGATCTCTTCGACCTATACCCCTCACTCATTTCCAGGTATATTTCTTCCACATGAACTCCTTCCCAGACATTTTCCTCTTTTCGGATACACAGTAGTCTTCAAATAGGGCCCCAGGCCCAATATATGAGGTTGGGCTTTTACCCCCCACAGTATGAAACAAAATAAATAAATAAAAGATTGGTAGAGAGGACATGCAAAGAAGGCCATCGCTCACAATAAAATTCAAAAGGTTGGTATTCTAATATTTCCTTATGTATTCTGTTATTGACATTTTAGTTTTTATGTGTTGTGATTTTCATATGTTGTGATTTATTTATTTGTTTCAATTTGGTGGTATGTAGGTGGGAATTTATCGACAAAGATTTGATACAATTGTTGGTGTATCTCATTTATATGCTAGGCATCATTCTCTCCCCCCCCCCCCCCCCCTCTCTCTCTCTCTCTCTCTCTCAAGTTCTTTTTAAATTTTTAGTTTTTTGTTTACTACCTTATTGGGTTCTATTCACCAAAATATTCCAAGAGAGCATTTCTTCGGCATGCCTTAAAATTTATTGCGGCCAAATCATTTTTTTTTTCTTTTTAGTTTTTACAATTTCTTATATAATTCTATCAGCAAATTATGGCATGTTGATTTTGTCAGTTAGTTTTGTGTATTTTGAAGAATATTTGTACGGATAAGGTCTTCTGGTATTTGAGCAATGTCTTTGCACTCAGTTAAGTGAGGATCAACAATTCAGGTGGATTGCTATTAATGTCTATATCTATACCTTATTCTTTGAGTTTTTTTTTTTTCCCCTTTTTCCTTTTTTTTTTTAGACTTTAGAATTTCTTATACAATTTTATTAGCAAATTATGGCTCCAAAAAACCAAGATATCCATGAACGGAAATTTTTTTTTGTCAATTTCAAAGTTTCAAAAGAAATTTAACAAATCTTTTACACACCCACATTTTCCTTTGTGCTACTTTGTTATACTATTTTCAAAAAGAAAGAAACTTAATTATGAGTTCCTTGATTAGGCCCGTAAACAAGGGATTAAAGCTACCAAATACAACACACTTGGGGTGGACGCTGAGTCAAGTGATCAATTCTATTCAAGTAAGGAATTGAATGGTCTATTTCTTCCCAAATTTGAAACCATTGTCTAAAACACATACATATATAATGGGTTAGGCTATATGGGGAACCCCTTTCTCTGGATTTGTTCTCTATAGATTCTATTTTCTAATTATAAGGAACATAAATTGTATTCTGGCTTTTTTATTTTTTTGGATGAGTTACACAAATGTAAAAATATTATTGCTCTATTTATTTGTCCTATCCAAATTATATAATAATGAAATAACTGCTAAATTATTATTTTTTTTCAAATAGAATGTACGAATCTCCATTGGACCAAACTCAAGAACAAGAGTTGAATTATTGCTTTGTAAAACTTTTTTTTATAATGAGTTTATAAGAAAATTTTAGTTGAAGTTGAGTCTTAATTTTGTATCATATTAATCATGAGACTTATTATTTTTTTTCAAATAGAATGTATGAATCTCCATTGGACCAAACTCAAGAACAAGAGTTGAATTATTGCTTTGTAAAACTTTTTTTTATAATGATTTTTTAAGAATATTTTAGTTGAAGTTGAGTCTTAATTTTGTATCATATTAATCATGAGACTCATACAAAGTTTTGTTGCTTGAATAGTAAATGCTTTTTAGGCTTTAAAGTAATTAAAAAAAATTACGAATATTTTAGTAGTGGATTCAATATATTTACATTATATATTCATGTACGATGTTAAGTTAATGATGCACTAATTTGTGGTGAATTAAGTTTTGCTTTATGAATCTATTTGCAAAATTTGTTCTATTGTATCTTATCATTATCATTACAATTTATATTTTAATGGCAAAAGAAAAAAATATTAGGAAAAAGAAAGTATTAACATTTAAAAAAATAAAAAAAACCTTTGAGTATGTGTCAAAGGACTAATTTTCGATATAATACTATCAAACGTAGACCCACAAACGTCTCTCACCAATTCTCGCTTCCTTCCTCTCCTCTCCTAATATTGCGACTGTGTCCTCTACGGCAACGAGGAGAAATTTGTTTATAGCTATTGATGTGCAATATGATGCATGTAAGTGTGTGCTCACTTATGGAATCATATATGAAACATGCATAACTTAGGAAATAATCATGAAGTGGGCGCTGATTCACTTGTGATTAGAATATGGGAAGAGCTGAGCTAACGCTATTTCTAGGAAAATTTTGGAGTTGGGTATTGTTAAAGAGTTTGGAGAACTTAGTCTATCAAAGGATTTAGTTGCTGGGTTTTGAGTTGAATGTATTTGTGGGTAGTTCTATGGTAAGATTATATGCAGCAGTGGTTGCAACAATAATGCATGATGCGTGTTTGATAAAATGCCTCGAAAAATTATATTATGTGAAATGTTTTGCTAAATGGTTTACTTATTGTAGTAATTCTCTAGAACTCTTTTTGAAATAAAATTAGTATGTGCATGAAATGCTTACTTATTGGGTTAATAATAGATTGTTAGTGTTTAAAACTAACGAATATTCTGGGTAATACCCAGTTCTTAATAGGTAGAAGGTAATTGGGTAGGGTTTGGATATTACCCATTATTACCCATTTAACTAATTAGATCTAACTGAAACCCAACTCAACCAAATTATTATAGGTAAACCTCAACCCACCCAATTACCCAATAATCAAAATTACCAAATTACCCCTAAAACTTGAAAATGACCAAATTATTGCTAAAATCCTCTAAAATTACCAAAATGCACTCTAAACCTAAAATATGACCAAAATACCCCTGAAATCTGAAAATTACAAAAATATTCCTGAAACATAAAAAATTACTGGAACACCCCCAAAACCTATAAAATGACCAAAATACCCCCGAAAACTAAAAATTACCAAAATACCCCATAAACCTAAAAAATAACCGAAAGACCACCGAAACCTAAAAATTACCAAAATACCCCCTAAACCTAAAAAATGACCGAAATACCCCCGAAATATAAAAAATTACTGAAATACGCCCTGAAACCTAAAAATAACTGAAATACTCCCCCTCCCATAAACTTAAAATTATCGAAATACCCTCTACACATAAAATGACTGAAATACCCCTGAAACTTAAAAATTACCAAAAAACTCCCAAAATATTAAAAAAATGATCGAAACACCCACGAAACCTAAAAATGACCAAAATACCCCCTAAACCTAAAAAATGACCGAAATATAAAAAATTACCGAAATACGCCCTGAAACCTAAAAATAACTGAAATACTCCCCCCCATAAACTTAAAATTACTGAAATACCCTCTACACATAAAATGACTGAAATACCCCCGAAACTTAAAAATTACCAAAAAAATCCCGAAATATTAAAAAAATGATCGAAACACCCACGAAACCTAAAAATGACCAAAATATCCCTGAAACCTTAAAAAAAAAGACCAAAATACTCCCAAAAACTGAAAATTACCAAAATAACCCCTAAAACTAAAAAAATATTGAAAGACCACTGAAACCTAAAAAATGACCAAAATACCCTTGAAACCTGAAAATTACCAAAATACCCTCAAAACTTAAAAAATGACCGAAATACCCCTAAAACATAAAAAATTATCGAAATACCCCCTGAAACCTAAAAATGACCAAAATACCCCTTATAAACTTAAAATTACCAAAATACCCTCTAAACCTAAAAAATGCTGAAATACCCCCAAAACCTTAAAATTACCAAAGTACCCCCTAAACATATAAAATGACAAGAATACCCCTGAAAACTATAAAATAACCGAAATACCCCCTAAATCTAAAAAATGACCGAAATACTCCTGAAACCTATAAAATTACCAAAATACCCCAAACCTATAAAATGACATGAATGCCCCTAAAACCTATAAGATGATAAAAATACACTTAACCCTAAAAAATGACTGAAATAACCTCAAAACCTAAAAATGACCAAAATATCCCAAAACCTAAAAAATGACAAAAATACCATTGAAACATAAAAAATTACCCCTAAAACCTTGAAATTACCAAAATACCTCCGAAATCTATAAAATTACCAAAATAGCCCCAAAATATTAAAATTACCGAAATACCCCTAAAACCTAAAAAATGACAAAAATGCCCCTGTAATCTAAAAAATGACTGAAATACTCTTAGAGCATTCTCATCAAGTGTGCCAAATGCCAAATATTTGGCATTTGACACACCAACCACCAAAAACAGAGCATCACCAAGTGTGCTAAATGTGCTAAAATTTTGAGACATGCTACAGTATGCTTTCATTTTTGGCACGGTACGGATGAGAATGCCATTTGCGTTTAATATTTTTTTATTCATCTTTCTCTCTCTTCTCTTACCGTGACATCTGATTCACTCTCTCATCCTCTCTTCCTCTCCATCAATCCTCCCAACCTCTGATTCACTCTCTCAGCCTCTCATCCTCTCCATCAATCCTTCCAATTGGACATTGACAATCAAGAACCAAAACCATGCTAGCGTCCAATCAGGCTCTGCCACCGTCCTCCCTACTCATCCCCTAAAGTCCGATCTCGCCGATCTCTCCTCTAAACTTGCCGCCGATTACTCCTTTGGTCTCACCAGCTTTGCCACCAATCTCGCTAGTCCTCGCCGCGATCTCGCCAGTCCTCGTCGCCGATCTCGCCAGTCCTCCCCACCAATCTAGCCAGTCCTCGCCGCTAATCACGCCGCCGACCTCCACAACCGTCATCGATTGTTGGTTGAGTTTGGGTCAGCGTTTTATTCTCTATTTTTTTTTGTTGGTTGAGTGTTTTTTTTTTTTTTTCTTTTGTTGAGGTTTTTGGATTTGAAATTTGTTGGAGGATCCAGTGATTGTGGGTGTAGTTTGTGGTGGTTGATGTGTTGTTGGTGGTGGTGGTGGTTGTAGCGGTGGTTGTTGGTTGGTTGGTGGCAACTACCACTGAGTTTTAGGTGTTTGTATATTGGCTGGGATTTGAGATAATATATTATTTTAATGTGTAGTAAATATTATTTTAATGTATAGAATGGAAGGATAGAACATCTGATAAATGAGATATTGTAAAATGATGTGCTAAAATGATAAAGTATATTTTTGGTGTGTCAAAATGACATTTTTTATGAGAGAACTGATAAGAATGCTCTTATAATCTAAAAAATGACCAAAATAACCCCGAAACTTAAAAAATTACCAAAATTCTCTCAAACCTACAAAATGACTGAAATATTCTTAGAACCTTTAATCTTGACAAAAATGCCCTCGAAACATCCAAAATACCCAAAACCTCTATTTTCGTAATTTAAGAGGTTAAAAATGTATTTTGGTCATCTTACAGGTTTAGGGGTACTTTAGTAACTTTAAAGGTTTTAAGGGTATTTTGGTCATTTTAGATATTTTCTGGGGGTATTTGGTTGTTTTAGAGGTTTAGGGCTATTTTGGTCATTTTAGAGGTTTTGGGCGTATTTGGTCATTTTATAGGTTTGAGGGTATTTCAAACATTTTATAGGTTTTAGGAGCATTTTTGTCATTTTATAAAATTTTGGGGTATTTTGGTCATTTTATAGGTTTTGGGGGTATTTTGGTCATTTTTCAGATTTACGGGGTATTTCGGTCAATTTTTAGATTTCAAGGGTATTTTGGTAATTTTCAAGTTTCAGGAGTGTTTTAGTAAGTTTTTAGGTTTCGGGGATATTTGGGTCATTTTTTAGGTTTAGGGGTTATTTCGGTCATTTTCTAGGTTTCGGGGGTATTTTGGTAATTTTAAAGTTTCAAGGGTATTTCAGTCATATTTTAGGTTTCGGGGGTATTTCGGTCATTTTTTAGGTTTATGGGGTATTTTGATAATTTTTGGGTTTTGGGGGCATTTTAGACATTTTTAGGTTTCATGGGTACTTAGTTATTTTTTAAGTTTTAAGGGTATTTTGGTAATTTTTTAGATTTATAGGGTATTTTGATAATTTTAAGTGGTTTTTGACCATATTTAGTGATTTTGGGGGTATATTGGTCATTTTAGAGATTTCATGGAAATTTTGCTTATTTTAGAGATTTTGAGATATTTTGGTCATTTTAGTGGTTTTTAAGCATAATTAGTCATTTTAGAGATATCAGGGGTATTTTGGCTACTTTAGAGGTTTCATAGGCATTTTGTTCATTTTAGAGATTTTGAGAATATTTTGGTCTTTTTATTAGTTTTTGAGCATATTTGGTGATTTTATAAAAATTGGGTTTGAATAGAATATGGATATCTAAACGGGGTAACAATTGGGTATGATACTAATTAGAAAAGATAATTGGATATCTAGAGATAAATTAATTAGATTGGTTATGGGTATTCCTACCCATACCCTGTCCCATGGCCATCGCTCCTGTTACTGCCTTCAGTCATCAATTTGCTACCCTCAGTTCACCGAAGCTGCTTCTCCCCTCTCTTTTCTTTTTCTCTCATTTACAAACAAAACCCGATAACCTCCTTGTCTCTTTGTCCCAGATAAGCCAAACCAAACCATTCGACTACTTTTCGATATATTACCATCAAACGCAGACCCACAAACGTCTCTCACCAATTCTCACTTCCTTCCTCTCCTCTCCTAATACTGCGACTGTCTGTGTCCTCTACGGCAATGAAGAGAAATTTGTTTATAGCTATTGATGTGCAATATGATGCATGTAAGTGTGTGCTCACTTAGGGAATCATATATGAAACACGCATAACTTAGGACATAATCATGAAGTGGGCGCTGATTCACTTGTGATTAGAATATGGGAAGAGCTGAGCTAATGCTGTTTCTAGGAAAATTTTGGAGTTGGGTATTGTTAAAGAGTTTGGAGAACTTAGTCTATCAAAGGATTTAGTTGCTGGATTTTGAGTTGAATGTATTTGTGGGTGGTTCTTTGATAAGTTATATGCAGCAGTGGTTGCAACAATAATGCATGATGTGTGTTTGATAAAATGCCTCGAAAAATTATATTATGTGGAATGTTTTGCTAAATGGTTTACTTATTGTAGTAATTCTCTAGAACTTTTTTTGAAATCAAATTAGTATGTGCATGAAATGCTTAGTTATTGGGTTAACAATAGATTGTTAGTGTTTAATTGGAAGAGAAGCTAAGCTTGATAAGTTGTTGATAGCATGGTCCTTAGAAATCAACTATTTTTAAATTTGTGATTGCCCCTTCCTACTGCTTGCAGTGCATTTGTACGGCCATGTTGTTGTTTTTGAAAGTTTTTGAGCACCATGCTTAGTAGCAAAAACAAAAAAATCAATGTTATGCAGAAGGTAGAAGAGTTTAAGGGTATGAAACTGCCTTGAGTACTGTTTCTTTTTTGGGAATTTTGGTTGAGAAGGCCAATGATAGGAGGGTTTAAACCTTGGTTTTCCTTTTTAAGTGTTTATTTTCTTGCTCAAACAAGTATTAGAAGTCTAATGAAATTTTTGATTGGTCAGTATGGTTTTTTACAAAAGTTTTGGAATCATGTTGACTTGCCCAATATTTTGTTGGTAATGGCTTATGAAAGTGATCAAGTCTGCTAATCATAGCACTATCTAGCTCATTTTTTGATGAACTGGTGCATCCATGTCTTCTTAGGTTCCTAAAAATCAGGCCGATTTCTCACAAAAAGCTTTCCTCTTTTCTTTTCGGACTGTAGTTCACCATTAGGCCTACTTCTTCCCATTGTATAGCGTCCTACTACTGTCTTTTCGAAGTCGCTGCATTACATTTTGACATCAAGAACATGTTTACCGTGATCAGACCGGTCTTCTCCAAAAGCTTTACAGTAAAGTTTCCAATTTTTTTTTTAACTTGCCTGTTAAATATGATTTAGGCTTTTGGCATTTCAATTGGCTTGATTTTGATTTAGGGTCACGTTTGGGGGTGCTTTTATTTTGAATAATTAGCAGAGTTAAATGAGGTAGAGTGGTTTTTGATAATTTAATTATTCGGCGCATTGCCCTCTGTTTGGAAAAAAATAATGGCAATTGCAACGCCAAAACAACATGACAGGTTCAACGCATTAGATATTTGTAAATCGTTTTAACTTTTATTTAGTTTAGTTTTAGTTTCAATTTTAATTTATTAACTGCTGTCATAGTTTGAGTATTATTGGTTTCTAAAGTCAATTTGGATTTAAAGAGTGCGATATGCACCCAAAAAATTTGTAAATTAGATTGCGTTTGTTTGTTAATATAATTCATAGTCAATAAAACACTTCCCCCCGCTCTTTCTTTTGTCTAATATAGATTTGTCTCTCTTCACTGCTAAAGCACTTCTCAGGGTCCCTAAAAATCAAACTTTTGGGTATTGGATTTGGGTTGTGAGTTTTGTATTATAGTTGTTTTTACAGGTTGGTTGGATTGTGGGTTAGTTTGCAAAGCCAGAATTTGATCCATTACAAAGCGGACAATTTTCCATTCAAGAAGCTTTGCTACTGGAGCCTGTATTGGCATGCCAGAGATCGGTATGTGACATGTGATTTCCTTTATCTACCTTTTTATTGTTAGCCCACCAAAAACGTAAATATACTTTCAAACCATTAATATTGAACCATCACTTGCTTTTATATTTTGTTGAGAAAGATTAAAATGCAGAATAGTTGTAAATATACTACAAGTTGAACATTTATATGTCTGCAAATCACATTTACAAATATGCAGAGATGGTAGTATGTGCGGATGTGTGCAATTGAACTGTCTATCTTAATTGATTCCCTTGCTCCTGCAGAAATATCTTCTGAGGGTGGGCACCACCCTTACTTGCAATGTTGAGGCTGAATTGCATGAAATAGAGATTGAGTCTATTATTTTGCAGATAATATTTTCAAGTGAAGATTAGGAGTTGTGCACAAAAGATTCCGTTTTGCCATTGTGTATAAAGACAAACCACACCATTGTTTATGACTACTGTTAAGTGAAATAGCACAATATCTTTTCAAAGGGTCAACAAAGAATGCAATGGCATTATCATGAGAATATTATTTTCTTAGGAATTTCTAGATATTGATGTGAAAACCATTTTACTAGTTATTTCTATTTAATGCTGCTTTTGAATAGCAGTTTTTTTAAGTTTGTGAGAGAAAGGGTATTTATAACTTATTTGGATGAATTTAGTAATAAAATTATCTCTAAAAATAGCTAATCATTAAATTATTATCCCTAGTGTTTGTTATGAGTTTTTTCCTTTATATTTTTTAGAAAAATTGTATTCTCTTTATATGTTTCCTCCTTTAACTCTTATATTTTAACTTCTTTGTGCTCATGTAGAATATGAGTATCATCTAATATTCTGAAATATATAATATAAGGAATATTTATTAAATAAAAAAAAATTATATATCTGTCTATCAGGATTTGTACAGAGGAAGCATTCGTTTATTATTTATTTTTCTTCATCTACATATTTTGCAATAATTGTATACAATTGTTTAATTTTCCTTTAATGTTTGATTACATTTCAAATATAATTATACTTTGTAGCATGCTTAAAGTAAATATATATAATTTTGAAAAACTATCTCGTGCATTGCACGGGTTAGCGACTAGTATATATATAAAACCAAAGCGTTTGACTTAGCCTTTGACTTTTTTAGAGCTCCCACATTTTTACCTATCAGCATTAGTTAAATAAAAACAACAAAAATTTTGATTTTATATTTCTAACATCCAATAATAAATATAAAAAAAAAAACTCAAAATCTGATTTTATATTTGTAAAACCCGATACATAAAGCAGACCCCTTCTCCTTCCTTCAAAACAAAGACCCACGGCCAAACCTACTCCCCAAACCACTGATCTCCGCCTCCTTCCTCCAAAACAAAATCTTTGTCTCTCTGAAGGTCTCATGGTTGAAGCCTTCTTCCTCTATCACTCTTTCCAAAATAGAAGAAGCCATCACCCACACGGTTAGGTTTTGAAGCTCCCACATTTTTCACATCGGCCATATTAAAAAAAAAATTGCTTATGTTTTACCGATAAGCCTCTTTGCCTTTGCCTCTCTTAATTCTCAAAACCATAAAAGTCTAAAACCAACCGTTCTCTCTGCCTCTCTAAGCCATTCTCTCTATATCCCTGATAGTCCACTATAGCCATCTCTCCCACCCATGACTGAGCCATTACCCATCATAGCCATCACAAAATCTCCAATGTCGCAGGCCCAGTTACGTAGGTGAGATGCTCTTAATATCATGTGTCTAATCTTTCCCTCTCTCTCTCTCTTTCTCTCTAAATATTTGTTTTTTAATGTTCATTGGCTTTGCTTCTTTTTGTTGATTCCTAGACTGAATTACTGTTGTTGCGTAAGTAATATTTTGATTTTCTATTCAGTTCTTTTGCTAATATTGTTGTTGGGTATTGTTAGTTGTAGTAGTTGTTGTTGTTTTTTTTTTTTTTTTTTTTTGTGAATTCTTATCTGGGTTCATGTGGCTACCGCTTAGAAAATTGATTTTAGTGTATAGTTTCTCTGTAGGCATTGACCTGTGAGCCTTTTAATTCTAGATATAAATTTGAAATTCTTAAGGAATTTTAAATTTTGATTCTTTGAGATTGTGTATTTGAAATTTAAGTGAAAACTGAGCTATGGGTTTGAATTTTTTATGATTCATATGTTAGATATTGGGATTGGTATTGATGGTTTATATAGTAGAAAGGAGATTAATTGAATCACAATGGTCTCTAAGATTATCAATTTGAAAGTTTAAGGGATATTGAGAAGTAGGTTTGTTTTTATTGTTGATTTATTTCACGGTAGGTTTGTGCATTGAGATTAGAGTTTGTGAATTTGGGTCCAATTTAAAAGTGGTCTTGGTCTCAGGTTCTGTCCAAACAGAAAAGATTTATACTAGACAACAACAGTGGCTGCCACTGCTGCATAAGATTGGTTTTTAACTATCAAGAATAATTTGTGCATCATGTATCTTAAAGTACTTAATTGGGATCATATATAAAACTGTCTTTTTAATATATATATCATGGTCATAATTTTAAACCCATTGCTAAGGACAACTTAGTGGCTCAACAGTCCCTGGTGAATGAGAGGAAAGTGGGAAAGCTTAAATCTTATTAAAAAACCCACATGATATAAATGGAAAAGACCTGATGAATGTCAAAAATGGAAATAGGTACACCACCATAAGTTATGGTAATTCTAATCTTGATTTTTAATCTACAAAATATATTTGTTAGTTATGGTAAGGTTTGTACAGTTCACACACTAAAACCTGGTGAATTTCAACTTTGGTGTTTGTTTGCATCTTGATTTTTTTACAATAAGACCATTAATTTTTAGTTTGTTTATTTCTTTTTACTTCCTACTGCTTAGAATGGTCCTCAGCCACATGGTAAGGTTGTTTTTGCTCACTTGGTGGGGACTTAAAAATATTGGCTGCTTTACTTATACTTATCAAACTCTATTGTGTTAGTTGGCCTATTTTGAAAGTCCCTTCAGTCAATCTGTAATATATTATGTTATCTGTCCATTGAGCCAAGCTTGGTTTTGATGCAGGTAATGCAACTGGAGCTGAATTTGAACATGAGGGTATAATTCCTATTAAAGAACTTCAACTTAATATGCCCAATTAGTTTGACTTATTGCAATCAGCAATTTATTTATTTATTTTTAGAAATCATTTTGTGAGCAAGTTTGTGTATAGTTGAGTGATGAAGGCAAATCTAAAATAGGGACATTTTTTGGATCTTCATGGTTCACTAAAGAAAATAAGTCTCTACGGCCAAGTAATACATGATGAACTCCATACTGAACCGCATGCTTCACTTTCTTTAACTCATCTTCATTATCACCTGAAACAAAAACATGAAAACTAAATGAATACCTTGCAGTTAGGACCAAGGGGGAACAAGGTAATCTGATTTAGAGCACCAGAGGCAGATCTGGTATAGCTTGGGTTTCGAAGAATTAGGGTTAGGTTTTGGTGGGGAATAGGGTAGAAAATAATGGGGATTATAGGGTTTCCAAAGGGACAAGGATTAATAGGGTTTTAGGAATGAAATCAAAGGTGAAATTCAAGATTTGGGTTGCTGTGAATAGTAACCGTGAATAGTAAAATTAAAGAAAATATATAAAGTCTAGGAATCACACCTAGACTTTCTAAGCATCACAGCTAGAGTTCCTTGGCATCACACCTCGGAGAAGGTTGCATCACACAAACCATAAAAGAAAGCATAGCTCTTAAATTATGAAAAAAATCATTAATAATCAACTCAATAGAAAGTACTACAACTCTTTAAATAGAAAACTAATACCTAATCCTAGTTGAACTAGGATTTCTTAAAACCCTAATAAGACTTGGACTTGGACTTAGGCTTTTACTACTAAGCCCAACTAAATAACCGAATTTAAAATAAAGCCCAAAAGAAGATCTAATGGACTATTAGCACAGCCCATTCCAAAATATTATGAAATTACAAAACTGCCATTGATACATAAAATCAAATAAAATATAATAAATCTGTCTTCCCATTGCCTCCTGCATTAGTAGGTCTATCAAATCACATATACACTAATTTGCAAACTTTCTACATTTATTGTTAAGGTTTGTGGTAGAAATTTATTTGTTCTGTTAAGTCTCAGAAGAGGCAAAGGAAAATGCAATCTTCTAATCTTAACTTTTTTAGATTTCTATTTGTATTCAAATTAAAGATGTGCATTTCAACATTTTATCAGGGACGTGCTTGGGAGCCTAAAGATCGATGATTTTGTTGATAATAATTCAAGAATCTCATTTGGTCACCAGTTGATACTTATATTAGACGAACTCTATAAGGCATGCCACGTCTCATCTTGCTTCATTTGTTCTGTTCATTCTACTGCACATACCTAAGCTAGCATATAGATCATCTTTTAATTTGAATCAAATCATTCTAAATCAAAGTAATGTTTCATGCCTTTGCAATCAGCCAAAGAAAGCTGCAATGGTGATTGTGTGAATTTAAATGAGAGCAACATATAATGTATATTGGATATTCAAGTGATCGATGAGGTCAGAGGGTCTACCACTTTCTAATATGCTTAGATATAGCCTTATCATTATTAAGCCATGTGCCTGTGTGGTAACCTTTTCAGAATACTTTTTCTTTAGGAACAGCCTTTTCAAATAACCCCATTTTCCAAAAGCTGAAAAATAAGCTATACCAATCTGGCACGTAAGCATTTAAACATATTTTTATCCTTATTAAGTTATATAAGCATTTGGACAATTTTAAAATTTTGCTATTACAGTTGCTGCTTCAAATAAACTTCATGTAAGTTCTGCATCTTGAAGATCAAGTAAAAGAATACCTTAAGAGAAGATTTCTCGAAGAGAACTCCAATGAGAGTCTTCTTTCTGAAACAAATCCTGCATATTGGTGTTAGGTAAGCCTTTCCCTCTTTGTTTATGTGATTTTTTTTTTTTTAATTACATATATAAATGTCCTTAACATTTTTCACATTACTTTTTGTTGTTTTCTAAAATAAATTTGTTGTTTGGTGTTAATTTCCCTATCTGATGCAGAAAGCTTTGTTGATTTCTAAAATAAATTTGATGTTTGGTGTTTATTTCCCTATTTGATGCAGAAAACAAAATATTATAAACAATTATTCTTTTTTCCTTCTATTCACATATTTGTTGTGCTTGGAAAATCTTTCCCCTTTCATTTCAAAATGCATGACATCGCCCCTCATCTTTATGATAATGTCATGATATGTGATAAGTATCTTTATTTTAGCTTAGGGTAGTAGCTATTTTTATTGTGAACATGATGTGATGATGCAATGATGAGTTTGTTTTATTTTGGCTCCAGATAGTAGCCATTCTTATCGTGAACAAGGTCACTGACCTAATCAAACCACTTTGCAACAAGTTTAGCCCTATACCAATCAATAAAACTGTTAACCTTCTGTTTAAGCTTGTAAACCCACTTGTTACAAATGACGTTTTGATGTGTGAGATGTGGTACAAGGGTCCATGTGTGGCTAGATAAAAGGGAATCAAACTCAAGGTCCATGGCTTTCCTCCGTTCCTCAGACACTATAGCTTGAGAATAACATTGTGGAGCAGGTGGAATTTGAGTGTTGTTTCTTGAAATATTGAAAAATTGAAGAAAGCTAGTCTGTTTTTAATTGGTTTCTTGTAAGTTGGTTAGTTTGTATCTTTTTGGCTTACTCTGTTCAGTATATAACTATATATAAGACAGTCTCTGTAACTTAGTTCATTGTGTGAATATAGAAATGACTTTCCAGAGTCTTGGTTCATCAGCTTCAAGTTCTATGGTCTTCATGTTCTATGGTTTCCTCAAGCAAGTTTAATATTGTGAAAAGCACAAAATGGATACTTAGATGAGTAGAAGACATTAAAGTTAACCGTGCCTAAGTGATTTTTATTATATGTATAAATAGCAATTTACAAACAAGCACTCAGTTTGAATTTACAGAATGATTAGTATACATTTGAATCCTATACAGATATCCTAGTGTTTATCTTCATGGTCTAGAATTCTTCCAACATTTTCTTCTTGTGACTTCATATCAAATTCTATCCCTTCAGCTCCTTCATTTGATTCTAGAGTTCTTCCAACTTTTTCTTCTTGTGTCTCTCCTTCAAATTCTATCCCTTCAGCTCCTTCATTTGATTCTAGAGTTCTTCCAACTTTTTCTTCTTGTCTCTCCTTCAAATTCTATCCCTTCAGCTCCTTCATCCTCAGGTTTACTGGGCTCAGACACAGGTTGGTTGACAGTAACAGTGTGGTTGTTTTCAGTCTTTACAGATTCATCTTGTGTATCATCCAAGAAAACTTCTTTTGCTTTTGTTTCAGTGTGATAGTTTCACTCTTGGAATCATCTTGTGTGTTATGTAACAAATGATCCTGTTCATCTGCTTCAGTTGTGATTGAGTGGCTGATTTCATCTAAAATTAAGTTGTCTTGTACATCATCTAAGAATTCAAAATTCGCAATACTCTTTTTGCATTCCCCTTCTGTAATGCTTGCAGAATCCTCCAGTTCATCTGTTTCGATTGTGATAATCTGGTGGTTTTCACCATTAAAGTTTTCCGTATCATCTAATACATCTATCTTGTTAGTTTCTGTTGTGATAGCGTGGTCATTGCCACCCTTAACAGGGACCTCTTCTATATCATCATCGAAATAATCCTCTTTTGCATTTAGTGCAAGCATAATCGGCACTAGCCAAAAGAGAGATGCATCCAGGGACGCTAAAGCAGCACCACCAATGAGACCTTTTTTAGCTGCGGACAATCCGGGTGGCCATGTATGTTGCATGACAGGTGAAGTTGCTCGATTATGGTCAGCCACAAGAAAAAGTGGCCCCAATTGCAGATACAGATCTGCATGCACAATTTTTTAAAATAGTTCATTGGATAAATTAATTAAGACCCAATATTTCGTTTGACATACGTACACGTTTCTATAAAATAACTGTGGGACTCGATGGATACTTGCCACCTACAGGCTAAATCAAAGCATATATATATATCAAAAAGGAAAAGAAAAGAAAAGAAAAATTATTGCAGCACTAATTATGAAGGAAATTAAGCATTAGGGCAGCAGAAAATAAGTAAAAGGTAATTTGAAAAAATAAATCACCTAAAATGGTAAAGTGAAGAACAAGTTGATATCTTATAAATTTGTACAACATTTTTGTCTCCAATATAGTTTGTAGTGATTCAAGGTTTTTTACTATTTTGATTTGGGTTACGTCACTGCCATGTTGCTTCACAATGTGCACCACTTGTGACTGTCGCAAAAGAGGATCACGGTGAAAATCAATGAAAAGTATAGCAACGTGAAAAATTAAGAAAGGAAAGGCAAGAAAATGAATATGAGGCATGCATAAGGAGTGGTATACGATGAAGAAACTTCAAAAAAAAAAAAAAATATATATATATATATATATATATATGTATTCACAAAATATTCCCAAAAGGAGGAAAGCAAAGAAAGAAAGAAAAAAAATCTACACCTACCCTTCAAGAGATTAAAGAAAAGAGAGAAAATCAAGAAGAAATTAACCATTGCCTTTATTCTGCGTGACTGGAAAAACTGAGATTTGTTTGATTATAAATAAGGAAATTATAATAGAATGTATACACTATACACAAACACGACGATAAAAATTCAAAACTTCGTACTTCGAAATCTTGACAGCACGGAATTAGAATCTTGTTGGAAATTTACGTTAAATAAGTGCATTTATTTGTCTCCTCCCAGTTGATTGCTGTTTATTTAAATTTTTAATGATTTGTGAGTTCTAGAGTTCAATCGATTAAGGCTTTTGTTACTACTGCACATCTTTGGTGTAATAGTCACTTTACAAGTATAAGTGCTTATAAGGTGTGGGAGGCAAATGTTGGGGTTCAGTCTCTAGGAGAGAGACTCACACATATATACTTAGAATCTTATATTAGACTAGAGTAGAATTTCTATATTGTAAAATAAAAAAAAATAAAAAAATTAAGGCTTTTGTTAGAAAATTGGGATTCAAACTCCATCTATACTAAAAACAAATTTGTGCCTTAATTTGATGATAAAAGGTAATCACCATGAAACATGCAAAAAGATTAAGGCTTTTTTTAGAAATTTGGAATTCAAACTCCATCTACATTAAAAACAAATTTATGCCTTAGTCTAATGATAAAAGGTAATCACCATGAAACATACATCATATCTTGAAATTCCATCGTATCTATAACAGGAAAAAAAAATTTCAGTGACTAATATTTTTTTATAGAATTAATCACTAATAATTTAGAGTAGTCTAATTTATCCAGCCAGTAAGTTGGCATCTTGGAGGCAGCTCATATTTAGTTTTGGCTTTTCTATTTAGAATCCAAATTTGGTAAGGATGGGGTGTAATCCCTTGTTTTACACATCCAATAATAAATTGCCACATCAATTTTTTACTTAACAAGAAATACACTCTACCTCAACTAATAACATCCCAATTAACTCCCACTTGCAACAACATCTTTGATTTCATAACAAATTGAAGCCCAAATCTCATCCTTTCCTATCCAAAATAAAATAAAAATCTGAAATCTCATTGTCTCCAGCATTGTTGCTGAATTTTTAATCTTTCAAATAAGAAATCTCATCGTTTTTGCAGGCTTGCTCAAGTTTTAATTTTTCTTGATTTCTTCTTTTTCCCAAAATAGATTTCAATATTTCTCAATTGTTCCATCGTTTGCTCAAATGAATACTGCTGAGATTTCTTAATCGTTTTAGTAGCACCGTCCCAATCGTAGTCATTGTCAGATCCTACGTTTTGTGATCTCAAGGTTTATTTCTCTTGATTTTTTTTCTTTTTTCCAAAAATGGATTTCGAGATACTGACTCTTCATGTAATTTTGAAAATTTGCTTTTAACCTTGTCATTAAGATTTATGTATCTACTCTGTTGTGTAATAAGAGAAGTAGATAGATTTTCATAAAGTTGTACTGGTTTATTTGAGTTCTTCCAAAAAAAATTTTTTTTTGATAAATCCAATTTTTTCATTTGTTGGGCGTATATTGCTTTTGATTTAATGGATTTTGAGTTTTGTGAAGCATATATTAGTATGGATGGTAAAATCTTACTTTTTGGATTTAAAGATAGATTGACCATTGGGCTGAATGAATTAGTGTTCTTTGAAATGATGGACCCATTCACCCGTATATATGTCACATCCATAGTGCAGAAATTTTAATATTAGTCAAAAGATCTGTTGGTTAGTGCAGGAATTTTTTTAATATCAATCAATAGTACTTCTTAATGCTCTTGGAATATATATATATATATATATATATATATATATATATTTTATGTAGTTTCAACCTATACTGTCTACTCCTTATGATAGTTTTTTATTATCAGATCAAGACACCAATAAATTTTTGGTGTAAGAGAAAATTGAACCTTAGATCTCTTATTTAACAATCAGAGACTTTACCAGTTAAGCTAATTTTACCGATCAAAGAAATAGTTTTTTTCTTGTTTGATGAGAAGTCAAAGAAATAGTTAAATGCATCCAATCTTTCTTTTTTTTTCTTTTTTTAAGAAGATCAAATGCATCCAATCTAAGTGAATAATTTCTAAAAATACAATAAGTAGAGAAATTATACCTGATTTTTTTCACTTATTTATTTGGGTAAAAATTATTTTGTCAAAATAATTTTCGTAAAGCTTTCCAAAATTTTAGGTGTGTAATCAAAATTCAAAAGCAACGACTAGGTTGAGCGCAGCATAACATTTTGGTATGGAGGCACATGCACCATATTGGATACCTTTGGTGTTAATTCTTTCGTTCTGCTTCATAAGATATTATTTGAAAATGGTACTAGAGTTGTGAACAAACATTCAATTGTGTCGATTCATTGTAATCATTCATGGTACTAACTAATTTACAACAAAATAAAGGGACTAAATCACAAAAATTGCATAAGAAAAGGGAGGGGTAGATAGCAAAAATGTGATTGAAAGGAAAAGCCAGAAACTTCGTAGAAATCATCACCTCCCAAGACTCCCAAAAAGCAAAAGTCAAGAAAGGAATTTAAAATTAAAAGTTGAGGAACACGACCCATGAAAATTGCTAAAAAGATCAGTACTTATCTCATAGAGAGAGAGAGAGAGACAGTAAATGTGTCACAATACTATTCGACGAGAGTCAGTGGTCCCCAGACACGCCATACCCCCAAACCGTGTTTTAAAAGTCAATAATATTATTATTAATAAAATACCTAATAATACTACGCACAAAGCACAAAGCACAAACCCTAGGCTTTAGGTTTTCGATTGGATTCTCTCTTCCTTTTTATAGTGAAATAAAAAGGAAAAGCAATGAGCAAAATGTTGATGACACCTAATGAATTGGCTATTCTTTTACTTAAAATTTTTCATGCTTATTGTTGATTGTGAAGTTTGGCAAAGTCATTGTTTTGAACAACTCTAGTTTCTGGCTTGTAACCATTACTGATGATATGCAAAGTTCAAGGATTGGCCATGTAATCTTACTTTGTGTCAAATCCCTTTACAAATTCATTGAAAAGTTGCACCAGCATTTTTAGTATGTGCAATGATCTCTCTGTAAATTATAACATCATGTTTATTGTGGGTAAAGAAAATGCAATAGAGTTATATGTTAATAACTGACCGAGTTTGAAAATTCACTAAAAATTTTCTATTTCATCTCTTTCCTTGGAAACCCAAATTCTATGGATAAGTAACATAAAGACATTATTTGTTATTTTCCCACTTATCATTATGAGGCTCATTCTTTTTTCATTTTTTTGGTATTTAGGTATTTTTATGAAAGACAAATGGAGTCGAAAGATTCATGTCAGGACATTACACCCTTTGCTACAACTCACCAGCCAAGACATTACACCATTTGCTACAACTCACCAGCTAATCTAATGAACAAGATTCAAAGGAGACAAAACCAAACAAGGGAGAGACTACAAGCAGAGAAGCATGATCACTAAGACAAAACAGTAAAGTATTTTTTAGTGGCTGAGTGGGGTCTTCAAATGAACCTTGCCCTTGTTGTATGTTCATGGAATGAATTTGAACTTCCAAGAAGAAGAAAGCAATTAAGGACAGCAGATTGAATGGGAATCTTGATACCATTAAAGGTGGAGCCAATAGTGATATCTTTGTGTGATAAACTTCTGGATTCATGTCAATAGTGATTTCTCTGTGTGATAAATTAGCAATGAATAAAACCAATGAAAAATTTTCATTGTATTAGTACTAAAAAATTATGTTGCTAAAAAAATCAATGAAAAATTATAAAACCTGTCACATTCATGTGAAACAAAACCAATCGCAATTCAAAATATAGGACGGAGGTCTAGCGAGGTATGCGGCAGTAAACGAAGGTTTGGTGAGGTTTGTGGCAGGAGACAGAGGAGCTAAGGAGGAGGGAGATGAGATTTTAGGTACTCTTTTTCACATCTATTATGATAACGTGAGATAGGTTTTTTTTATTTTTTATTTTTTAAGATGTTATTAAATGTATTAGGATGTATTAGTTTTAGAATGAGTCTTAAGTAAAAACTTGATGTGACATGTCCTTATTGGCAGTTGTAAACCAAAGGGTTTACACTCTATCCTTATTGAATTTATTCTCTTAGTTTAGATATGACCTTGTTTATTTCAATATGAAATCAACAAGTGGATAATTCCTATAAGTATAAATTTGACTATTTGTTGGTAGGTAGATCATGAGAGTGAGAGCTGCTTGAACTTTAAAAAATACTCAATTAGAATTTTAAAGAATCACTTGGTTTATAACTATTGATGTAAAACAAAGCCATCACTCATCACAATTGATTTATTATGTAACGATGTAATCATTGGCATAAAATATATCAATTTATGTTACATTAATAATTTACTTTTTTGTCGCCACTTCAAGAGTTTTATAGTTTAACGATTTCCATGACATACTTTAGGCATTGTCTTAGAATTTGCTTTAAATTTTTTAAAATTCATGAAAAACTACTTGTAAGGATACCAGTTAAATGAGTACGCAAATTGCTCATCATCGGTCTACTATTCCCTGTTGATTAGGAAAGAAATTAGAAGTAGCTTATTGAACTAAGATTCTCTCCCATTAAATCCTTCAATTTCCTCAAATTTTTAATCAAATGCAATACACTTGATATTTATTTAATTTTTTATGATTAATAAAAATTGAAAGAAAGTTGAATATTTAAATAGGCAGGGATCTTCTTCTTATCCCAATCTAAATTAGCTTAATTAATGGGAGGTATCCCTTAGAAGATGGGGTTAGGGTTTTGAACCCAACACCTCATGGATTTCATGATGTTTTTAGAACCATTACACCAACTTATTGAGGTTTTAATTATTTAGTTTAGATATGAGCTTGTTAATTTCAATATTAAATAAAAATATATATATAAATTTGACTATTTGTTGGTAGGTAGATCATAAGAGTTGCTTGAACTTAAAAAAAAAATTAAAAAAAAAATTGGTTGATAACTATTAGAATTTTAAGATTCACTTGGTTGATAACTATTGATGTAAAACAAAGTCATCACTCATTGCAAGTAATTTATTATGTAACAACGTAATTATTGGCATAAATTATATTGATTTATGTCACATTAATAATTTACTTTTTAGTTGCCACTTCAAGAGCTTTATAGTTTAGTGCTATTTACTGATTTCCTTATAAAAAGAATCGAAATTCAAATTCCCATTTTCTAGTTTTGGTAACAATTCAATTATTTAAGAAGGAAATTACTTTTTTAAAAGGGAAAAAAAAATAAAATTTACTTTCAGGTCCCACGCTATGAACCACATAAAGAAAAGACAGAAAGTAAAAGTGTTCCCTTTAAGAATTGTTACTAGTATTGTAGGCGAGACTACAAGAGTAGGCAGTGAAAAACATGGTTGTTTTGGTAATTCTATTATAAATGATATTCTGTTAGACCATAAATATTACAGAAGTGTGTACGCCGTAGATTGGGGGTGTACGGCATATGCACATTCTGTAAGCCTCGGCCAAATTAGGTCAGAAATGAGTTTTTGGGCTTAGTTCTTGGGTCATAGTTGGGCTTGGGCTTAGATTTTATTAGGCCACTTTCAGGTTAATCTGCTCATTGGGCTCTACACATGATGTTGATAATTTTGGTAACAAATTGATTTCTTGTCATTGGTTCTGAGGGTTTGGGAATAAGTTAGAATTAAATGCGATGTCCACACCTATTGTTAATGATAATTTGGCCCTATGAAAACTCATAGACTTGGAGGCATATATAATAATCAAAATTTAATTGAGGACGACAAAGAGAATGTACCATGCATATGAACCCAGGAAATTAAGAGAGACAGAAGAAGCTATAAAATATGAATCTCCAAAATTTGGTATTTTTGTGGATGCGGTGAAAGTGTAATCTTATAAGCTCTATTACGTAATACCTATCAAAACTTTTATTTTCGAAAAGTAAAAGCAAGGTACTTTCTTTTCAATCTGGTATTTTGTGGATGTGGAAGGTGTTCGTCAACATATGATGACTTATAAGTTGGACTCTTGGGAAATTTCATGACAATTGACTTATAAGCACCGATTGGACTCTTGGGAAACTTCACAGTTACCATTCAACATAACAAGGCCATGATGAGAAGGGAGGGGAATTTCATTCAAATGAGAAAAGGAGAAAAAGATAGCAGAATATATGGTTCAAGACCAGAAAAACACAAAAAAATCCATAAGCTAATAGTAATAGGTATAGAAAGAAAAGGATGGACCCTTAGAAAGGTAAAGATGAGTTCGGGGAAAGACGAAGAATTGACTCTAATAAAATAATGTCGGTTGTCCACTATGGTTTGTCGAATAACAAAATCATACTTGTCGGTTTGATGTTTAACATGGTTGATCACAAAATCATACTATGTCATATTAGTTTTCATCTTTGAGAAACATTTACGTTGGATTACTGACATAACTTATTAAAGAAGTCGTGTGACAAAAATTATACATGATATCTTTAATTATCACATAGTAAGTAATTCAATACATCTTGAACTAATGGAGACTCAATCATGCTATAATTTTCTTTTATCTAAGTTACAAAAATTTTTAATAACCTTGACATATTGAGTCAATACATGTGATGGTTTGATTTACTGTAAATCTTGCGTGACACACATGTACCTGAAAAAGAAACAAAACAAAAGATGATTTTTATGCAGGCATTTGTCAAAAGTAGACAAATTTGTCAAAAACATAATTGCGCCCACCAGTGGCTTATCAGGCGTGACTTCTTTTTATTTTAGATTGATTTTTTTTTTTATCCTTCTTTATCTAATTTAGCGTGGAACAATGTGATGAACTATTTTGAAAATTTGAAAAGTGAATAGAAATGAAGGCCCATGGCTCTATGCTTTTATTTTCATATGGTTTTTTGAGAGCTAGGATTGTAGGTATCATTTTTTGTTTTTGTTTTATTCTCCCTCTTCTCTTGGATTCTCTCTTTCAACTGGTCCCATTAAAAACAAACAAATACTATCAATTAATTTCTCAAAAATGATCTGTGGAAGAGTAAGCTATGAATTATAACTCCTCACATAAAAAGAGCCAACCCATTTGTCAGTGACTTCGAATTCTTGGCTTTGTTAATCTAAAGGATGACATAATTGGCCGATGACCATGGACTCTTGGGAAATTTCTTGACAATTAACTTGAAGGTTCTTGGACTTTCTCTTTAATTCGTGACAAACTTCTTCATCAATTATTTAATTTTTAATTTTTGTTTTGTTTGTTTATATAGTTAGATAGCTCCAACAAATAGAAATCTAATATCAAAATATTTACTTGACTTGCCTCACTTCAATATATGTATAAAAGTAGAGACAGTGGCGACGCCACATTGAAGTCAGGGTGTTCCTGGGAACACCCTGACCTGCCAAAAAAAAAATCATATATAATAATTTAAATTTTTTTATTTGTTTATCCTTAAAAATTAAAATAGGAACACCCTCAAGCAAATTCAAGAATACTCTCAAAAATATTTATGCCAAACAAATTTTGAACTCAGATCAATACCAAATGATTTGTTAGGGAAAAAAAAAAAAATAAGAGAAAAAGAAGAAGAAAAAAGCAGAAATCCAAGTTTTGACAGTATGGTGGAAGAAGTGGAAGTTAATTTGCTTACCATTTGAAATCTCTTCTTCAAGGCTTGTTTGAGTTGTCTCTACTCTCTAGAACTTCAGGAGTGAGATAGTTACATTTTATGAGACTTGTAAATGACAAATGCAGCTTTGAAAAGTGATATTGACTATTAAGGGAAAATGACTCAAGGCACGTGGGAGTAGGTGGGAGTGGAGCTTCCTAGAAGCTTCATGAATCATGATTATAATTATCCCAAATTTCCAAAATATTCATTTATTTACAAAATTTTGGTTTAAAAAAATTCATTTATTTACATAATAACTCAAATATGAATTTTTAAAAAATAAACAATCTAAACCCCTTTTTAAGATTTTCTTTCTAAATCACTATATTAATAGCAATAAGTAAAGGTATTATTTTATTTAATTTTTTATGGGATTATTTTATTAATTACTATTATGTAAATAATGACTTGTTATAAATCTTGGATGTGATATTGATGTTAAGGCTTAATATTAAATGATTTGTAATATTTGATATTTAGTAATACTTTTTTGAATTGATAATTTTATGTTGTATAAGAATATACTTTTTTTTAAAGAACCCCGAAACACTCTGAAACGGTACGCCGAAATAAACTAGTACCGAAATATTCTGTTTCATTGGACAAACCGAAACGGGTTCCGAAACAATATTCATAACATTGCAACAAATTATAGTTTATAAAAGACAAACAAATTAATGAAACAATTAAACAACAATAATTAATAATTTTATTAATATTTTAAATGAACTTATAATTTTATTAATGAAATAACTAAACAACAAATTATAGTTTATAATTTTTTTTTTAGCACAAACTTCATGCCGGCCAAATCTTGAATTTCGGCCAGTATTTACCGAAACATCCCGAAACACCCGAAATAGACTGAAATGAACCGAAATTTTTTCAAAGTGAAATAGGAACACCCTGGACAAAATTCCTGGAGTCGCCACTGAGTAGAGACCTCATGTGAGAGTGCATGAGGTCCTGCCACATGACACTCTAATATTGCATTTAAACTTTTTTACCTTTTTTCATTAAGTTTTTTTTTTTACTATTACCTAATAAATCATAGTAACTTATTTTTACTATTATATAAATTTAGCATTTTTTTTACCTCTTTTTATTAAGTTTTTTTTTTTTTTTTTTTTTTTTTTTTTTTTTTTTTTTTTTTTTTTTTTTTTTACTGCTACCCAATAGATCATAGTAATTTATTACATTTAACCTTTTTTACTTTTTTTCCTTAAGTTTTTTTTACTGTTACCCAATAAATCATAGTAACTTATTTTTACTATTATATAAATTTAGCATTTATATATATATATATATATATATTGATTAGACCAAATAAAGTTATTCACTATAAAATTGATTACCTTTTAAAAGTAGACCAAATCTTATGAAAAACTTAGGCCCAGCTCTTACCTTACATATTATGACCCAAGTTTGTCCATTCCCACTTGTAAATCAAAGCAAAAACTCTTACCCTCTTACAAATTCTCTTCTTCCTCACTCACGTATAAATGATACTTCTGGAAAATCTCATTCTCATGAAGTATCTCTTCATTTTTCCACAATTTCAATTCAATATGCTTTTGTCTATTAATAATATTCTATGCAATTTATGCAAACAAATTCTCTGTCATCGACCAGTGCAACAAAAATATATATAAATCTTGAGATCTTTCAGGTTGCTGAAATAGTTAACAAGTGCATATTTCTAAAATTTATAATAACAACAAAGTCAAATAAATAGCATATACTATCTTACAAAATGCAATTAACTTAATATTTTCATTAAAAAAAATTCAATGATAGGAATGGTCAAAAACATGATCCTATACAAGAAATACCAAAAATACATGCAAAAAAAATTTCATAGGAGGATTTATCTTTAAATAATATGAAGACAATAGTAAAGATAAAATGCATTGAATGAGATCCTACGAAATAGGTTTGTTAATTATTTCAAATTATACTCATCATTTATGTAAAAAAATAATAATAGATCTTATTATTTACATTAAAAAAAATAATACATATTAATTTCAAAGTTCATTGCAAAATGTGAATTGCTAGGGTATTGCAATAATAACACTGATACAACAATGGGTTGATATTACATTTTGTGTGTACTTTGTGAAATGAATGTCAAATTACAAACGTGATCATTTTGGTGTGCAAAATGTAAAACAAAAACAAATCTTTCTATCCCAAAGTTAGAGGCACTCACATTAACTACACACTCTCCAAATATTTATAATATATTTATCTCACTATAACTACTAGATATACAATTGCAAATTACTTCAGATACAGGATTCAAATTGAAGTTTTTAATGCAACTAACAAAACAAAGTTTGTGATATTTGATCGAGATGCCGAGAAAATCCTAAATAAATCTACAAGATTGAGATCTTGCTATTGGAGAAGGAATCCCACGTGACTTGAAAAAAAAAATAAGGAAAAAAATGGATTTCTCTTCTTCATTTGAATGAATTTAATTTAAAAGATGGTTTTGAAAATTACATAATTGCTAAGATTTTTGATGCGCCTTCAAATGATAAAAAGGTATGGGGGAAAAAAAAAACACAATTCAACATGCTATATTAATTCTTTTTGTTGCACTATTCCAAAATTAACAAAAATAAAAAATTTACAAAAAACTGTCACATCATTGAAATTTAATATAAATGCAAATACCTATGGAAAATCTTAGCAACGAAGTCCAAACTTTGTAAGATCTAATCAAGAATCTCTCGGTGCCAATTCATTAGTAATTAACACAAATGATGCAACAAAAGGAAAAAAATGATGAAAGCTAAAAAATTGAACAAATATGGACGGACTAAATTTCAAATGTTGAAGATGGAGAAACTGATGATGACAACAAGCATCACCATACCACAATAACAAAGCATTGAAGAAGAAAAAAAAATCGTAATTAAGCTTTTTATTACATCACATAATAAAAATCAATAATATAGAATGAATTAATATGCTTTAATCAACTTTTATTATACAATATTCCTTCAAGTTGTTTTCATTATTGCTTATTACTTGAACAAAATAACTATAATAGATATATATATATATATATATATATGTGTGCAATTTATAATTGTTACTTTTTATGATGAACTCATTACTAACAAAGTTTTATAATAAATATGCTATAATATATGTATAATATTTTCCAAAAACAAATTTACATAAAACATTATAACATTATCCGTGCATCGCACGGGAAACTTACTAGTTTTTTTTAATTGCATGCAATTGATTGCAACTTTTCTTCTTGTGCTTTTACTTTTGGAAAACACAAAAAAGTATTTCTTGCTTTCGGCCATGTCCATGGGGCAACCCCATGCCAAACCCACATAAGATTTGCCCAACTTTTTTATATATGGGAGGGTATCAGACTCAAACTTTTCTTTTGAGGTGGGTCATAGACATAAACTTTACAACCCACTACTCTTCTTTTTTAATGCGTTCAGTTCTTAATTGTTTCATTTGCTTTGTTTGGATGGTCCTGATTCTCAGTCCAAAAGAGAAGGTGCTTTGCGGAAAGAGTGGTAAAGTTTCTTTCATACGTTTGAATGAATATTAGTGTTGAAAACGCGTGTTTGCAGTGCTGGTAGTCTTTTACCAGGTACCTTATTGGAAGAAAGGAAGAAAAATTGTAGACGCGTGTTTACAATGTTCTTTTTAAAAAAATATATGCATTTTTCGTTTTCCTACACCCCACTCTCATACTTTCTTCTCTTCGATCGCATTCAAACGCATTACCTGATGCACTGACCTGATTCCTCTTTCTTTCTCTGATTCAATTCACTCCTTTCTTAATCTTCTGTTTGTAGATCCCATGATGTCTTTCCTGAACAATAAAGAAGCCTCTTCTTCTTTTTCTTCCACTCACCGTTTGAACTATGATGTCTTCTTGAGCTTTAGAGGTGAAGATACCCGCGAAGGTTTTACCAATCATTTATATAAGGCTTTGTGCAACAAAGGCTTTTATACCTTCATCGATGATAAACTTCGGAGAGGAGAAGAAATTTCAAAAGAACTTATCCAAGCCATCAAAAATTCGTCGATTTTGGTTATTGTCTTCTCTGAAAACTATGCAGAGTCCAAATGGTGCTTGGATGAACTTGCTGAAATTGTTGACTGTAGAGAAAAGGACCAGGAGGTTCAAATTCGTCCAGTTTTTTACAATGTTGATCCATCAGAAATACGAAATCAAAAGGGAAACTTTGGAATGGCATTGGCTAAACATGAAATGAAGTTCAAGAATAACAAGGATAAGGTGCAGAGGTGGAGGGATGCTCTAAGAAAAGCAGCTAATGCATCTGGATGGCATTATAAGAAAGGGTATGTATCTAATTGTTGATATCGTGATTCATGAGTTTACTAATTTTACACAGCTAATCTGGTTTGTCATAGCCACTGCATGAAAAAGTATTCTATTTTGATCATATCATCTAGTACAACGTTAGTTAGGACCTGTTTGGATAAGTTGTTTCAAAAGGTGTGTTTTAAAAACTAGCGTTTTTAAAATGTCCATTTTAAAAACCACAAATAAGTGTTTGGTAAAAATGTGAAAATATGCTTTTTCTATCTTTAAAGCCATATTAAGCGTTTGAATAAGCTGTTTTAAAAATAGCTGTTTTGAGAGTAAATTCCAAAAAATGACTTAACTATTTTTTGAAGATTATATTGTCATTTTTCTTGTGATCAGTGTTTTTTATTATTGAAAATATGTAATTAAGCTTAACAATTACATTAATAATAACAACAATAATGATGTTTTCGTTGTTGAAATTCATGGAGAGAAGTTTATCAAATTTAAAATATTAAAAATAACTCATCAAGAAAAAGATATTAAAATGATCAGGAAAATAATTATATTAAAATGTTAATTGCCAACAATATCAATACTAGACAATCCATTATAATAATAAAAAAGTTCTTATCCAAAAAATTAAAAACCAAAACACCAAAACAAAAATAATAAAAATATTGTTTACAACCCACAAATGGATTGAGCTATTTTGTCAAGAACAAATTTCATCTCCTCATCTTATATATTTTCAACGTTTTCCTGTCTGCTACTACCTTCTCCACTATTATTGCTTCTTGGATTGTCCAAGTCATGTTCATCCCAATTGAATCCCTCATCCACCCTATCATGTTTTCTAATAAAATTATGCAAAACACAAGTAGCAACTATAGTGTTTCTTTGGTGCTTAATGTCATAAGATGGCATTTGCTTCAAAATTTTCCATTTATTCTTCCACACTCCAAAAGTTCGCTCAATTGCACTTCTAAGTGATGAGTGAACATAATTAAACCTCTCTTCTATGTGATTCCCTCAACCAGCTCATCGAAAATCTGAAAGATGATACCTCTGTCCCTTATAAGGTGGCAAATATCCTTTCCTTAAGGGGTATCTAGCATCAACTAAATAATATTTTCCTAGTAAAAGAAAAAAAAATGTAAGATGTTCATAAATAATATCCTTCATACATATTTAATATATAAAAATATTATATACCTGGTGGTGGTTTTAGAAAGTCGACAGATTGTCGACGGATAGCATCTAAGAAAATACGTGTATCATGTGCTGCACCTTCCCATCCAGCCATAACAAATGTGAAAGGTAAATCAAAATCGCATGTTGCCATCACATTAAAAGATGTCACACCCTTTTTATTATAATATGGAGCTTTCTTGTCATCTCCAACAACAACTTGGATATGTGTACCGTCAATGGCACCAACGCATCCCTAAAATAGAATATAAATTTTAGTTACTTAGGAAATGAGACTAACAAATATTAGAAAAAAATTAGAATGTATGTTGTAAAACATTACACAATTGAAGAAAAACATGTGGCTTCATTCTAAACATTTCGTAACATTTTGTTTCATTACTCGTCAAACAATTCATCAACCACATATAGCTGTTTGTTCAGAATCTCTACAAGGTTGTTTATCAATATATTTCATATAATATGTCACTGCAACATGACATCTAGCAAGAGCAAGATCATATAATTCCTCATCATCATATTCATTGTTTTCCACATCATAAGAATGATCTTCATCACTATTATCAATATGATCATTGTAATCCATAGGAATATCACCTAAAATATTATAGCAATAAATTAGATAAATCACAATAAAGAAAATGAGTAAACATTTAAAATTATGTAACTGGATAAATCAAAATAAGTATCTATCATACAACAAAGGCCCACAAAAGTATCTACCTAATCGTCATGACTGCCCTTAACGTCTGTGACAAAAACCCCTAGGTAGACTCAAAGACAACTTATCTTAAGAGCACCTTATAGTGGATGTGTTCTTAAGTAAAAATTACTTTAGGAGCACCTTATACAAAATGGCAATAATACTACTCTCATAGTACTATAAGTTCAGTTTCTTATAGGCCAAATTCAGAACATGATACCTAACCTACCTTAACTTGTTTTGATAGTTAAACTTTCCAGGGATAGATAGTCCTTTAACATTCAGGGGCAGTGAGCAATTTGCCACAAGTTTAAAGGGAAAACATGAATTTTTTCAGAAAATTCATTAGGAGTAAAGGTTAAGTAGAATAATAAAACTAACTTAAATCATGCATTCACAGTCAATCGAATAAAATAAGCATTTGGAATCTAAACCGTGGTCAACTCTAATAACCAAGGAAGTCATCTATCTAGTTATTAAATCATGTCTTGTTGGCACACTCTAGTCAGGAAATCATCTGTCACTTCACCATAGAAAATTTTGGAAAACATAAAACCAAAGTTTGAATATAAAGAAATTCAATACAAAACAAACACCATAACATTTTACCCTTCCTCTATAAGCATAATAGAATTGTTTGCACTCTCTATACCTAATCTTAATTCTTTGATTTACTTCAAGATCTACAACATATCAACTGCTGAAAAGAAAAGACACCTAAAAGGACTACCTTATATAATAGTAAGAAAAAGGAATTCTAGTAACATCTTTCTTGTGTCAGAAGATAGCCAAATGGCAACCAGAAGCTGATTGTCTCCAAGATATGAATTCTAAGAAGAATATATATAGTAATGTACTTTGCCCACAAATTAAAAGTATTTTCATTCAATTTTTTTCTTGGCAAGTACATATTCTGCCAAGAGGGGGAAACAAAGGGAAGGGAACTGCCCAACTACATGAGTTCTATATGTGAGCTACTAACCAGCTACAGCAACCATGTCCAACAATTTAGAGAATAAATTAGACAAAGAGGGCCATGAGCTCTAGCCTAAATGGCAGCTCCTGCAGTTTACAGTTAAACCAATGAGAGCAACCTTCCCCCTAACCCTTTCTAGCAACCAATATTGTTATTTATAAATCTTTGCAGTCTGCAATTAAACCAATGAGAGCAAACACCAAAGCCACAATAGACTATAATTCTAAGCTGCCAAAAACTGAAAAAGTATATGAGTAACCAACTCTCCCTTAACAGCATCAGCTAACAACCTATGTCTTGATCAAATCATATGTAGTTAAAATCTAGAGCTTAAGTTCCTTGAAAACTAGCAATTACTCAAGTTCAATCCCTTCATTATCTAATTAATTCCAAATAGAAAACAAATGAAATTGGGAATTGAAAACCAGTTAATCTCCCCAAAATCATAAATGATGCTTAGAACAGTGACTGTATTATGGCTTAGAACAGTCTACAAAGGTCCAATTACGAGTTTCTCTCATATATTTTTATACTTCTAATATGATGTTAATATCAATGACAGTTATCAAAGATATGAATTATATTCCATTTACTTTATTTAAAAATGTGTTAGTTGTGTATTATAACTTACAACTAGATATCTTGAATTTGTAGTTTATCTTCTAGTTTAACTAATTATACGTTTTCTTATGCTATGTGATTGTCAGCTGCTCTACATATAAATCTGAATCTCACTTCATTCAAAGCATTGTTGAAGAGATTTCAAAAGTTGAATTAAATTCGACATCGTTATATGTTGCTGAATACCCAGTTGGAATAAATTCTCGTGCAGAGGTCGTAGAGTCACTTTTAGATATTGGGTTAGATGAATTTTGCATGGTAGGGATTCATGGCCTTCCCGGTGTAGGAAAGACTACAATCGCAAAAGCTGTTTATAATAAAATTGCTAAAGATTTTGATGGAAGCAGCTTTTTAATGAATGTTAGAGAAAATATGGGGACAGATGCTGGCATAATCACACTACAAGAGCAACTTCTTAATGACATCTTAGTGGATAAAAATTGGAGAGTGGGCAACAAATCTAGAGGAATCAGTTTAATAGAGAAGAGACTTCGCTGTAAAAAGGTTTTTTTAATTCTTGATGATGTCGATGATTTGACAAGAATAGAGAATTTGCTTGGAAAATGTAATTGGTTTGCTCCCGGAAGTAGAGTCATTTTAACATTAAGAGATAGATGCTTGTTAGATGCCCTTAAAAAAAAACTTTGTACAACTTACAAGGTCAAGGAATTCAAGGTCAAGAAATTAAACAAACATGAAGCTCTTCAACTCTTCAAAGGCCATGCCTTTTCAGGAAACAAACCTGATGATGAAGATTATTCTAATTATGCAACTAAATTTGTAGATTTTGCCAATGGCCTTCCACTAGCTCTAGAAATAATAGCTCGTGATTTGTGTGGAAAAGCTAAAGATGAATGGGAAAGTGCATTAGATATGTATAACGAATTCCCCAATAAAGACATTCAAAAAATACTTAGAGTAAGTTACGATGGATTGCATGACACAGAGAAAGATATTTTTCTCGATATTGCATGCATCTTCAAAGGATGGAACAAAGATTATGTTGTAAAGATATTAAATGCTTGTAGATTACGTCCTGACTTTGGTATTCCGAGACTTGTTAATAAGTGTCTCATAACTGTTGACGAATTTGGTAGATTGTCAATGCATGACTTGATACAACAAATGGGCAAGGAAGTTGTTCGACAACAAGCACTAAACATCCTCAGTAAACATAGTAGGTTATGTTGTTATGAGGATTCACTTGACGTACTAACTACAAATAAGGTATAAGTTCTTTTTCTTCAATTGTTTTGCTCTTTAATTTTTTTTTTCTTTTTCATAGTATTTTTTTCTTTATTTATTTTTTAAACATTTTATAAAATATTTGTTCATCAGTATTTTTTTTTTTTTTTACTTAAAATTTTAAAATCATTTTACATTTTGAAAATTCTATTATTTTCTATGGTTGACTTGATGCTTCTCCAATTAGGGTTCAAAACACATTCGAGGCATAATGTTGAATTCGCCTCAACTAGTAAAGGTGCAACTACACACTGAAGCTTTCAGAAAGATGGAAAATCTCAAATTTCTAATAGTTGAGAATGTACATATTTGTAAACCACTTGAATTTCTTCCCAACAATTTAATACTTCTTAAGTGGCCCAATTATCCCTTTCACTGGCCATCAGAATATTTTCCTAAACAACTTGTTGCTATTGAGATGCCACATAGTCGCATCAGATTGCCAAAGCTAATCAAGCAGGTATGATTATGTGTATTTTTAAATTGAGATTTTTGTTAAATTTTTATTTCATATTTTGTTTTAGTTAACTTTTTATTTTTTTCTCCCCCTACAGGAGTGCCAGTTAGAAAATTTGAAAGACGCCAATTTTGCAGGTTGTGAATTTATTAGGATTTTACCTAAATTATGGGCCCCAAATTTAGAGAAATTGAATCTCTCTTGCTGTGTAAATTTAGTTGAGATTGATGAATGCTTTGGATCTCTTGAAAAGCTGAAAATGTGGGATATCAGTTGTTGCATAAAACTTCAGTTTCTTCCCAGCCAACTCAGGTTGAAATCTCTCTATTCTTTTTATCTTTCTGGCTGCTCAAGGCTTGAGAAGCTCCCCGATTTTCATCAAGAAATGGAATGTTTAGTGGGTTTATATTTAAGTGGGAGTGGTATTAGAGAGGTGCCTTCATCAATCGAGCATCTCACTAAGCTTAAATTATTAAACCTTTATAATTGCAAAAACCTTCGGGATCTTCCAGATAGCATTTGTAAATTGCAACAGCTTCGGAAATTACGGACTCCTACTACCAAATTGAGACCGACGTGCAATTCTTTTGATAGCTCTTTCGAGGGCTATGAAGATCTTTTGATGAAGCCTGAATACTTCCCCGCATTGGAATTCTTAGAATTATTTGAAACCAATATTGTTACCATCCCTAAAAGCATTAGCAGATTTCCCAAATTAAGACTCCTTTATATTACGAATTGCAAGCTTCTTCGTGAAATCCAAGGACTTTCCCCATGTATAGGAATCATTCGTGCAAAGAATTGCATGTTGTTGGATTCTCAATCAAGAAGCAGGCTATTGAATCAGGTCTCTCTCTTTCTTTAAGATATATATAAAGAAACAATTTTTGTTACTTTCTCTAAATACATTACGAGATTTGCTAAATGAAAAAATATCTTGAATTTTCTAATTGCGTGCAGGTAACAGAAATTATTGGGATTTCACCAAATAGAGTATGTGGTAGTGCAAGAAGCACAAATTACTTCCCATCCGAATCTGAAGCTGGGGACATATCAATGGATCGGCAGTTCTCCAATCAGTATCTGATCTCCATTCATACTACTCATTATCTGATGCCAAAATGGTTTAATCATCAAAGTGTTGAAAATTCCATATTTTTCTGGGTTGGTCGCAAATTTCCAAAATTGGCTGTCTGTTTAGTTCTTGGACGAGAGGGCTTTTATGGCTCTGTTTACATTTCCATCAATGGTTATGAAAAATATCTACAAAGCCTTGCTTCTCACTCTGGAGATAATGATTTTCTACATTTATTTTCTGAAGATAATAATATTCTGCAGGAGCATTTGAATGAATCAAATCCAACTGACCAGAATCATGTTAAGGTTATATATAGATACCTTAACGGTGACGTTGGGAATTATATAAAAAGGTGGGGGGTCCACGTAGAATGCACCTGTCCTCCTCAAGAATCTGCTATACCTAACTTGCCCCTTCTAACTACTGGACATGATGATGATGATGTTGTTGATTGCATGCGTGAGTGGCCATTTTATGTATCTGACGATAAAGAAGAATATCAGTCTCCTCTGGTCCATGATGATGTTGTTGATCACATGCGTGAGTTGCCATTTTATGTATCTGATGATAAAGAAGAATATCAGTCTCCTCTGGTCCATGATGACACATCTATGTCGTGCATGAGTTGGCTAGTTGGGCCCACCACCAAGCTTTTTAAGCTATTTTGCTTTTGCTGCACCAGAGATTTTTCTTGAAACTGAGGCCCTTAGACCTTAACCATTAGTGGTGGGTTTGTTTGTTTTACACTTCAATGGCCCAAGACTTTGTTAACTTCAGTCTCTATTCATCATCATTTCTGTCTGTTTTCTTCTTGCATTTGATGACAAGGTATGTTTCCCTTTTTGGTAGCACTGTTTCGTTTGCGTCTTTTACCAAACGGCGATGGATATCATATTAACTTATAAGTATTTATTGTGTTTGTGTAAAAACAATTGGGAACTGAATAAGTTTCTGAACTTAAAAATTATTATTTTATTTCTGTTAATTGATCTTTTTTTTTTTGGTTAATGCAGTTGACTGGGATGGCTGCAGTTGAAGGCCCCGGATTACCTTCTGCCTTGGATGTGAGCTCAGTCTTGTTTTCTTTTTTATGATTTTTTTTTATTTTTTTTTATTTTATATATATCTGATTTGTCAAATTGAGATGCATAATTTCTGCTTAGCTTCCCATGTGGCCTTATCGTGGTGAGGAAAAATCTTGCAATTTTTTCCTAGTTTTGTTTATTCGTTTGGACTTAATTGGTTTCTTAATTTAAAATAATTATGTATACCAATCGCATAGAATCCTGACTTTTGTAGAAAATGTGTATCATTTTGAATTTTAGAAGCTACATCAAATTTGTTTGGCTGTGTACAAGATTGTTTTAGATGGATCGTAAATGATTTGTGTTACAGCAAAACACTTAAATGGTCTATAATAATTTGCTAGGTTAGCTAATCATTTAAGACATGCTAACCAAAAATTAAAATGGCTGTGCATTTTAATGTCTTTGGTTGGATCTTTGGAAGAATATTAGTTCGTATTTGACTGGTTGAAGAGATGATTTTCAAAGATATAATCTAAAAGCACAGGTCTTTAATATTTTTTGTTCTTTCTCTATTAATTAGGAATATTTGATGTAGTGGGGATCGCAAAGCCATGATTTCATTATTGTTGGCATAGCAACTGAAGCGGCTGTTATGACTCTGTTCTTCCTTAAGTTTTTGCGTTTAAAATGATCTTACTATCCTTTAGGATCCTCATTCCATATTTTATAGCCAATTCTCTAAGTGTCAAACTAAAATTTCAAAGTAATTCTAAGTCACAATATTGCCATTAGAATATAAGACAAGCATTAATTGGAAAGCTCCGATTTCAAGTCAAGTCTTATGCAAGTAGAAAGGATAGTTGGAAAATGAAAATCAGCATTTAATAGGTCAACCCACTTCTGAATTCTGCAGAAGGTTATGAGCTATAAGGATCTCAAACTTCATGGCATACTGTGAACTGAAGACAAGGGCAGTCTAGCCAGGTTTTTGTTATGAATTTTAGCTGTGATTCAGGTTGGCACTATATGTCACTTAACTTCTCAAGCCACAAAATACACGGCCATAAACACTCTTCACAACTTAGAGAAACTAAGATTGATTATAAGAAAACTGCTATTACCCATCCCAATACTCTAATTAAGTTGGGGAAAAAAAAAAGATTGATTGTCTCAGCAATAAAAATTCTGTTCAAGATTCATAAAATGTGTGGTATTCTAACATAAATACTCCAATACCAACCCCCCTCCCCAAATCCCATGCTAGAAAAATGGGAAGTTTCACAGTCATGCAGATAAACAATATGGGTTCAGGATGCGCTTGATATTGTATTCAGATCATGTTTAATCATGATATATTAAGAATTGATTTAGTAGATGAAAAGTAATTTTTGAAAGCTTATTATTTCTCTTTTTGTTTTGTGTGTGTGTGTGTTGGGGGTTGGGGGGTGGGGGTGTTGAGGAGCTGAAGGACTAAAGTATAAGAGTGAGATAGGTCAAGTAAATCATGATAGGGAAGGAGAGCGTGCTATGACTAAATAGTATGACATCTAGCTGTTAACCATACCAAAGTTGAATTATTATGATTTGGTTTAACTAATATGATACAAAATTGATTGAAACTCTTGGATGTGGTTACCTATTTATTCTATATGTAAATTTTCATAAAGAGATATAGTGCTGCAATTAATTTCATATCATGTAATGTCTATCACACTTCAACATGTGTTTATCTTTCCTCTGATTAAAGTTATTCACTTAGGTGAGAAAGATCCCAGAGACATTCTCCTCGACCACAGAGTACTTGACCTCATTCTATGATCCACTTGTTGAAGAAACTCATGCTGACTTGATGTCAAGCATGTCAATAGTATCCCAAGCACCTACGAGTGCAATATTTTCTGTCAGGCATACTGTGAAATGTAAACCACCCAAAGACCTCTTTTACCATGTTACACTTGAAAGTGTGAAAAAATTGAGAATCATGGTGTGATATATGAACCTGAAGTTAGAGACATCATTGCCATAATAGGTGTAAGACCAAAATGCATTGATGATTTAGAAAGACCAAACAGGTCCTATCTTGTTGCTTTTGTTCTGAGTGTGAGATACGAAAGATTTCTGACAACATTATCCTCAAAGCCTATCTTGTTTGAACATGGCAAGAACAAGAAAGGGCCAGAATCTTTATGCAGTTCCTTTGATAAACATGACCACAAATATTCGTATATGGAGGGCCTTGAACTCTAAGTTGGAAGGTGGGAACTTAAACATCATTCAGAATGTGCTGCAATCTAGTTCTATGGTAAAAATTTTGGTAATTTCTTATTTCATATGGCATATTAATATTAGGCTTAAATTCACTGTTGTCGGTCCCTAAACTCTAGCATATGAGCAATTTTAATTCCTTAAGTAATCACTTTTAGTCCTTTAGATGATGTGTACAAATTAGAAACTAACACGGAATCACTCCATAGGGACTAAAAGTGGTCACTTTAACTTTGTTAAGGACTAAAATTGATCACTTCAAATTTATTTGGGACTAAAAGCGATCCCTTCAAACTTTAGGGACTAAAATTGGACTTGAACTAAAGTTTTGGGACAACAGTTATTTTGGCCTTGCTATTTTTATTGGCAATAATTTTTTTTTGACCTCCCTTTATTTACATTATGTAGGATGCTACAAATTGTACTACCTTCTTATTGAAGAAAATTGTAGTGCGACCTTTGCAGCTATTAGTTCTAGAATCTACTCTTCTGATTTAAATGACTCCCAAAAAGATGCAATTCTTAGCTGCTTGGTAACTAGGGAATGCAGTCATCAGAATACTGTCAAACTAATATGGGGCCCTCCAGGAACTGGGAAAACCAAGACAGTTGGTGTGCTCTTATTCTCTGTGCTTAGAATGAAATGCAAAACACTTACATGTGCCCCAACTAATACTGCTGTTTTGGAAGTGACACAGAGGCTTCTAAAGAATGTGACAGAGTCACTTGAATATGATACTTATGGGCTTGGAGATGTGGTTTTATTTGGAAATGGGAATTGAATGAAGATTCTGGATCGCCATAACCTCCTTGATATATTCCTAGATAATCGAGTTAGCATAATACAAGAATGCCTTGTTTCATCATCTAGTTGGAAAGGTAGTTTAACATCAATGATATGTTTGCTGGAGGACCCTAGACGGCAATACAATTTATACTTGAATGACAGAAGCATGATGGACAATGAGGAGGAGAAAATTGAAGACAAGAAGAGCAAGAAAAATGTGAGGAATGGAATTGTTAAAGCCTTAAATGAAAACAAAAACAAGAAAAACGAAGGACAGGTGGTTGACAAATATGAAAGTCATTTATTGTTTGAGGAATTTGTTCAAAGGAGATTCAATTTCATTTTACAACGTTTGATGTATTGTAATGTAAATTTGTGTACACACTTGCTGACTTCTTTTATTTCATTAGAAGTGGTAAAGAAGATGAAGTTAGCTCTTGATTTGCTCACATCTCTAGAAAAATTGTTATGTTACTGTTGCTGACTAAGGAATAGAGCAAGTCTTTGAAGAAAATGATCAAAGATTTGGTCACTTGATGAAATCTAGTTTTGTGAGAGGAGATTGCTTTTAGATACTTAGAACAATTCCTAAAAAAAATCCCTATTCCAGACTTTAGATACTAGTGGGAGATTAAAAAATTCTGCCTAGAACATTCATGTCTATATTTCTGCACTGTATCAAGCTCTGCTAAATCGCATGAAGTAAAGACTCAATGGGAAGTACTGGTTATAGATGAAGCTGCTCAGCTTAAGGAATGTGAATCCACCATTCCTGTACAACTTCTTGGCCACCGCCTTGCTATTCTAATTGGGGATGAGCGGCAACTTCCTGCGATGGTTAAAAGCAAGGTTTGAGTTTTATTATTATGACTCTCTGGATGTTCGTCTGTCTTTACAATTTATTAATAGAGTTTATGTATCTTTAAAATTTGCTATTATTAGGTTTCTGAGGAAGCTGCATCTGGAAGAAGTTTGTTCCAAAGGCTGGTATTGCTAGGAAAAAATAAAAACCTTCTTAATGTCCAGCATAGGATGCATCCATCCATAAGCTTATTTTCAAATAGGGTTTTCTATGAAAATCAGATTTTGGATGGCCCCATTGTCAAAGAAAGTAGGTATGAGAGGCATTTCCTTCAGGGATATATGTTTGGCTCCTACTCTTTCATTAATGTAGCACATGGAAAAGAGGATTTTGATTACAGCCATAGCCTCAAAAATATGGTTGAGGTTGTTGTAGCATCTGATATAGTTGCAAGCCTTTTCAAAGGTATGTCTAAATTACAACTAATCGTAGTCTCAATTTTGCTGAAATGTTATGCTAGGAATGTTAATTATGGTTAGCTTGGTGATAGATAATTTAATGAGTTCAACAACTCTCTTTTTTATTTGTTTCTCTTGCCACTGCTAAAGAATCCGTTCGCACAAAGAAGAAAGTTAAAGTTGGTATCATCTCACCATACGAGGCATAGGTCTATGCAATTGGAGAGAAGGTGAAAAACTACAGTGCTGATTCTAATGATGACTGCTCAATTAGTGTTAGCTCTGTTGATGGTTTCTAGGGTGGTGAGGAGGATGTGATAATTATCTCAATTGTCAGATCTAATATGAATGGAGTTGTTGGTTTTCTTGAAAATTGTCAAAGAGCAAATGTGGCACTAACCCGTGCAAGGTAACACATTATAGACTTGACTATGGGCAGCTCAAATATATTTTGGGGCTTTGATAGTTTTTGCAATTAATAGGCATGGTTTTACTCTGCAGGCATTGCCTTTGGATATTGGGAAATGAAGCAATTATAACTAAAATTTGCACTATTTGGAAGGAATTAGTCATTTATGCCAAGAAAAGGGGTTGTTTCTACAATGCTGATGTAGACAAGAGCTTGGCTCAGGCTATTATGGTTGCCTTGGTTGAGCATAAACAATTACACATTTTACTTTACATGGATTACTTTCTGTTCAGAGAGGCCAAATGGAAGGTATGCTGATTCAAAGTTTTCCCCTTATATTTCTAATGATACATCACCCATTGTCTTTGTTATTATCCGCTTCTTTAATATTAGGATTTGAATCCATATTCCTAGATTATTAATGTTAGTGTTGTGATTAGGTTCAAACATTAACCAATTGACACATACTTCTTTTTTGTTTTTGTTTTTTGTAGGTCTCTTTCAGCAACGATTTTTTGAAATCCATGTTGAGAGTGAAAAATGCTGAGACTTGTAAACAAGTGCTTACTTTATTGGGAAATCTAGCAAATGGTTGGTGTCAATCACACAGGAAGAAAAACCTCTTTTTTTATCGGGGAACTTCTTCCCAATTATTAGAACAGTACAAGGTCAATGGGTTGCTGAATCTTGTTTGGACTATAGACATCCTCAAGGAAAATTCATATTACATTCAAATTTTGAAGGTCTGGAATATTTTGCGATTATCTGAAATACCAAGAGTAACAAATCATCTTGATGTCTTATTTGAGAATAATTCAGTGGATAAGGTGAATCAATGTAAATACAATTCTCTCAACGGGTATGAATTTATCTGAATTCATGATTTGTCAATTAGCTTTTAGTCAACTTTATTTTATTTTATATTAAATGTTGTTTCTGAATCTAAATGGTGAACTTTTCCCCCCCTTATTTGTAATCCATTGGATTTTTGACCTTTGGGAAAGCAACACATCCAACTCACCACCAAGGCGACATAGAAGACTTGTAAAAAGTGGAAGCATTCACTTATATGCTATTCTAGTTAGATTTTCTGGTTGGAGGCAACATGGTATAATCCAATTTGCCCAAACTAAAGGAATCTATCAATTATACTTTTAAAAGGCAGTTCAAGAGTCTTCAACTATTTATATATGTACAGGCACATACAAATATAATGAGAGAGAGAGAGAGAGAGAGAGAGAGAGAGATTTTTATAATTACTATCTAAGCAAAGGCATTGTTACAAAATATGTGCCTTGGGCCTACAGGGTGTGGGAAAGAAGAAAATGAAAACTTTTATGTGGACTTTGTCAAACTAGGAAAAAAAGAAGTAGCTAAATATTAATATGTTCATCGTGGAACCCCAACTCAACATTTTATTTGCTATAGGAGTTTAGTTGTTCCAATGAGATGGTCAATTTACTTGTGTAGTTGTCCTGAAGCTCATCCTCTGCTATCACTATCAAAACCATTGGCTTTACTCAATCTGAGGGATGATTCAGAATCATCATCTACAACTTATATGTAAGTAACAATTTCAAATTTTCAACTATTATTTATTAGTCATTTTTTCTTAAGAATAACTTAAACAAATTTAAACAAAGAGTATTCATTAGATTATCAAATGGGAGTCACCATGCTGTTGGAGTAAGGTGTCAATTAGAAACATAGTCAGAAAGTTCTGTTTCGCTTTAGGTGAACTAGCTCTGCTACTTGCCAAAATCTTGATACTAAAAATATTGTGACCAACAATTGCTTGTAGATTTATTTTTTGTCCCATAATCTCCCAATACTGTATATATGCTGGTGTTTGAAGATATGCCTATAGAGGACTTACATATGTTTAAATACTAGGGGTTTTCTTTCCTTTAACTTGTTTTGTGGAACTTGGCCAAGTGGAAATTCCCTAGGTTGTACTGTATTAGATTCACTAAATACTTTTCATAATAGCTTTGTCATTATCAATATAATTCCAAATTTGTGACAAATCATCTTGGAATATAAAAGCTTTTCATAATAGTTTCACTCTTGGAATCATCTTGTGTGTTATGTAACAAATGACCCTGTTCATCTGCTTCAGTTGTGATAATGCTTGCAGAATCCTCCAGTTCATCTGTTTCGATTGTGATAATCTGGTGGTTTTCACCATTAAAGTTTTCCGTATCATCTGATACATCTATCTTGTTAGTTTCTATTGTGATAGCGTGGTCATCGCCACCCTTAACAGGGACCTCTTCTATATCATCATCGAAATAATCCTCTTTTGCATTTAGTGCAAGCATAATCGGCACTAGCCAAAAGAGAGATGCATCCAGGGACACTAAAGCAGCACCACCAATGAGACCTTTTTTAGCTGTGTGGACAATCCGGGTGGCCATGTATGTTGCATGACAGGTGAAGTTGCTCGATTATGGTCAGCCACAAGAAAAAGTGGCCCCAATTGCAGATACAGATCTGCATGCACAATTTTTTAAAATAGTTCATTGGATAAATTAATTAAGACCCAATAGTTCGTTTGACATACGTACACGTTTCTATAAAATAACTGTGGGACTCGATGGATACTTGCCACCTACAGGCTAAATCAAAGCATATATATATATATATATATATATATATATATATATATATATATCAAAAAGGAAAAGAAAAGAAAAATTATTGCAGCACTAATTATGAAGGAAATTAAGCATTAGGGCAGCAGAAAATAAGTAAAAGGTAATTTGAAAAAATAAATCACCTAAAATGGTAAAATGAAGAACAAGTTGATATCTTATAAATTTGTACAACATTTTTGTCTCCAATATAGTTTGTAGTGATTCAAGGTTTTTTATTATTTTGATTTGGGTTACGTCACTGCCATGTTGCTTCACAATGTGCACCACTTGTGACTGTCACAAAAGAGGATCAGGGTGAAAATCAATGAAAAGTATAGCAACGTGAAAAATTAAGAAAGGAAAGGCAAGAAAATGAATATGAGGCATGCATAAGGAGTGGTATACGATGAAGAAACTTCAAAAAAAAAAAAAAAATTATATATATTCACAAAATATTCACAAAAGGAGGAAAGCAAAGAAAGAAAGAAAAAAAAATCTACACCTACCCTTCAAGAGATTAAAGAAAAAAGAGAAAATCAAGAAGAAATTAACCATTGCCTTTATTCTGCGTGACTGGAAAAACTGAGATTTGTTTGATTATAAATAAGGAAATTATAATAGAATGTATACACTATACACAAACATGACGATAAAAATTCGAAACTTCGTACTTTGAAATCTTGACAGCACGGAATTAGAATCTTGTTGGAAATTTACGTTAAATAAGTGCATTTATTTGTCTCCTCCCAGTTGATTGCTGTTTATTTAAATTTTTAATGATTTGTGAGTTCTAGAGTTCAATCGAATAAAGCTTTTGTTACCACTGCACATCTTTGGTGTGATGGTCACTTTACAAGTATAAGTACTTATAAGGTGTGGGAGGCAAGGGCCGGGATTCAGTCTCTAAGAGGGAGCTTCACACACATATATACTTAGATTAGACTAGAGTAGAATTTCGATCTTGTAAAAAAAAAAAAAAAAAAAAAGATTAAGGCTTTTGTTAGAAAATTGGGATTCAAACTCCATCTATACTAAAAACAAATTTGTGCCTTAGTTTGATGATAAAAGGTAATCACCATGAAACATGCAAAAAGATTAAGGCTTTTTTTAGAAATTTGGAATTCAAATTCCATCTACACTAAAAACAAATTTATGCCTTAGTCTGATGATAAAAGGTAATCACCATGAAACATACATCATATCTTGAAATTCCATCGTATCTATAACAGGGGGGAAAAAAAAAAAATTCAATGACTAATATTTTTTTATAGAATTAATCACTAATAATTTAGAGTAGTCTAATTTATCCAGCCAGTAAGTTGGCATCTTGGAGGCAGCTCATATTTAGTTTTGACTTTTCTATTTAGAATCCAAATTTGGTAAGGACGGGTGTAATCCCCTGTTTTACACATCCAATAATAAATTGCCACATCAACTTTTTACTTAACAAGAAATACACTCTACCTCAACTAATAACATCTCAATTAACTCCCACTTGCAACAACATCTTTGATTTCATAACAAATTGAAGCCCAAATCTCATCCTTTCCTATCCAAAATAAAATAAAAATCTGAAATCTCATTGTTTCCAGCATTGTTGCTGAATTTTTAATTTTTCAAATAAGAAATCTCATCGTTTTTGCAGGCTTGCTCAAGTTTTAATTTTTCTTGATTTCTTCTTTTTCCCAAAATAGATTTTGATATTTCTCAATTGTTCCATCGTTCGCTCAAATGAATACTGCTGAGATTTCTTAATCGTTTCAGTAGCACCGTCCCAATCATAGTCGTTGTCAGATCCTACGTTTTGTGATCTCAAGGTTTATTTCTCTTGATTTTTTTTCTTTTTTCCGAAAATGGATTTCAAGATACTGACTCTTCATGTAATTTTGAAAATTTGATTTTAACCTTGTCATTAAGATTTATGTATCTACTCTGTTGCGTAATAAGAGAAGTAGATAGATTTTCATAAAGTTGTACTGGTTTATTTGAGTTCTTCCAATTTTTTTTTTTTTTTTTGATAAATCCAATTTTTTTCATTTGTTGGGCGTATATTGCTTTTGATTTAATGGATTTTGAGTTTTGTGAAGCATATATTAGTATGGATGGTAAAATCTTACTTTTTGGATCTAAAGATAGATTGACCATTGGGCTGAATGAATTAGTGTTCTTTGAAATGATGAACCCATTCACCCGTATATATGTCACATCCATACTGCAGAAATTTTAATATTAGTCAAAAGATCTGTTGGTTATCAATCAGTAGTGCTTCTTAATGCTCTTGGAATATATATATATATATATATATTTTTTTTTTAGAGAGGGTTTTAACCTATACTGTCTGGTACTTATGATAGTTTTTTATTATTAGACCAAGACACCAATAAGTTTTTTATGTAAGCGAGGATTGAACCTTAGATCTCTTATTTAACAATCAGAGACTTTATTAGTTAAGCTAATTTTACCGATCAAAGAAATAGTTTTTTCCTTGTTTGATGAGAGGTCAAAGAAATAGTTAAATGCATCCAATCTTTCTTTTCTTTTTTTTCTTTTTTTTTGAGAAGATCAAATGCATCCAATCTAAGTGAATAATTTCTAAAAATACAATAAGTAGAGAAATTATACCTGATTTTTTTCACTTATTTATTTGGGTAAAAATTATTTTGTCAAAATAATTTTCGTAAAGCTTTCCAAAATTTTAGGTGTGTAATCAAAATTTAAAAGCAACGACTAGGTTGGGCGCAGCATAAAATTTTGGTATGGAGGCACATGCACCATATTGGATACCTTTGGTGTTTATTCTTTCGTTCCGCTTCATAAGATAATATTTGAAAATGGTACTAAAGTTGTGAACAAACATTCAATTGTGTCGATTCATTGTAATCATTCATGGTACTAACTAATTACAACAAAATAAAGGGACTAAATCACAAAAATTGCTTAAGAAAAGGGAGGGGTAGATAGCAAAAATGTGATTGAAAAGAAAAGCCAGAAACTTCGTAGAAATCATCACCTCCCAAGACTCCCAAAAAGCAAAAGTCAAGAAAGGAATTTAAAATTAAAAGTTGAGGAACACGACCCATGAAAATTGCTAAAAAGATCAATACTTATCTCATAGAGAGAGAGAGACAGTAAATGTGTCACAATACTATTCGACGAGAGTCAGTGGTCCCCAGACACGCCATACCCCCAAACCACGTTTTAAAAGTCAATATTATTATTATTAATAGGGTCCAGTTAATGTGTGCCCTTAGGGCATACATTAAACTTTCTATTTTTGGAAACATTTTCTCGAAAATTGAAAAAGCTGTCATTACTTTTTCAATTCTCAAGAAAATTTTTTCCAAAAATGAAAACTAATGTGTGCCCTAAGGGCACACATTAGTAAAACCCTTATTAATAAAATACCTAATAATACTACGCACAAAGCACAAAGCACAAACCCTAGGCTTTAGGTTTTCGATTGGATTCTCTCTTCCTTTTTATAGTGAAATAAAAAGGAAAAGCAATGAGCAAAATGTTGATGACACCTAATGAATTGGCTATTCTTTTACTTATAATTTTTCATGCTTATTGTTGATTGTGAAGTTTGGCAAAGTCATTGTTTTGAACAACTCTAGTTTCTGGCTTGTAACCATTACTGATGATATGCAAAGTTCAAGGATTGGCCATATAATCTTACTTTGTGTCAAATCCCTTTACAAATTCATTGAAAAGTTGCACTAGCATTTTTATCATGTGCAATGATCTCTTTGTAAATTATAACATCATATTTATTGTGGGTAAAGAAAATGCAATAGAGTTATATGTTAATAACTGACCGAGTTTGAAAATTCACTAAAAATTTTCCGCTTCATCTCTTTCCTTGGAAACCCAAATTCTATGGATAAGTAACATAAAGACATTATTTGTTATTTTCCCACTTATCATTATGAGGCTCATTCTTTTTTCATTTTTTGGTATTTAGGTATTTTTATGAAAAACAAATGGAGTCTAAAGATTCATGTCAGAACATTACACCCTTTGCTACAACTCACCAGCCAAGACATTACACCATTTGCTACAACTCACCAGCTAATCTAATGAACAAGATTCAAAGGAGACAAAACCAAACAAGGGAGAGACTACAAGCAGAGAAGCATGATCACTAAGACAAAACAGTAAAGTATTTTTTAGTGGCTGGATAGGGTCTTCAAATGAACCTTGCCCTTGTTGTATGTTCATGGAATGAATTTGAACTTCCAAGAAGAAGAATGCAATTAAGGACAGCAGATTGAATGGGAATCTTGATACCATTAAAGGTGGAGCCGATAGTGATATCTTTGTGTGATAAACTTCTGGATTCATGTCAATAGTGATTTCTCTGTGTGATAAATTAGCAATGAATAAAACCAATGAAAAATTTTCATTGTATTAGCAGTTTAGCACTGAAAAATTATGTTGCTAAAAAAATCAATGAAAAATTATAAAACCTGTCACATTTTTTCCGAAAGTTTCTAATCTAAAATAAAACTTGTCACATTCATGTGAAACAAAACCAATCACAATTCAAAATATAGGACGGAGGTCCAGCGAGGTATGCGGCGGTAAACGAAGGTTCGGTGAGGTTTGTGGCAGGAGACAGAGGAGCTAAGGAGGAGGGAGATGAGATTTTAGGTACTCTTTTTCACATCTATTATGATAACGTGAGATAGGTTTTTTTTCTTTTTTATTTATTTTTTATTTTTTAAGATGTTATTAAGTGTATTAGGATGTATTAGTTTTAGAATGAGTCTTAAGTAAAAAGTTGATGTGACATGTCCTTATTGGCAGTTGTAAATCAAAGGGTTTACACTCTATCCTTATTGAATTTATTCTCTTAGTTTAGATATGACCTTGTTAATTTCAATATGAAATCAACAATTGGATAACTACTATAAGTATAAATTTGACTATTTGTTGGTAGGTAGATCATGAGAGTGAGAGCTGCTTGAACTTTAAAAAATACTCAATTAGAATTTTAAGATTCACTTGGTTGATAACTATTGATGTAAAACAAAGCCATCACTCATCACAATTGATTTATTATGTAACGATGTAATCATTAGCATAAAATATATCAATTTATGTTACATTAATAATTTACTTTTTAGTCGCCACTTCAAGAGTTTTATAGTTTAACGTTTTCCATGACATACTTTAGGCATTATCTTAGAATTTGCTATTAATTTTTTAAAATTCATGAAAAACTGCTTGTAAGGATACCATTTAAATGAGTACGCAAATTGCTCATCATCGGTCTACTATTCCCTGTTGATTAGGAAAGATAGGAAAGAAAGTAGAAGTAGCTTATTGAACTAAGATTCTCTCCCATTAAATCCTTCAATTTCCTCAAAATTTTAATCAAATGCAATACACTTGATATTTATTTAATTTTGTATGATTGATAAAAATTGAAAGAAAGTTGAATATTTAAATAGGCAGGGATCTTCTTCTTATCCTAATCTAAATTAGCTTAATTAGTGGGAGGTATCCCTTAGAAGATGGGGTTAGGGTTTTGAACCCAACACCTCATGGATTTCATGATGTTTTCAGAACCATTACACCAACTTATTGAGGTTTTAATTATTTAGTTTAGATATGAGCTTGTTAATTTCAATATTAAATAATAAAAAATAAATATAAATTTGACTATTTGTTGGTAGGTAGATCATAAGAGTTGCTTGAACTTAAAAAAAAAAAAAAAAAATTGGTTGATAACTATTAGAATTTTAAGATTCACTTGGTTGATAACTATTGATGTAAAACAAAGTCACCACTCATTGCAAGTAATTTATTATGTAACAATGTAATCATTGGCATAAATTATATTGATTTATGTCACATTAATAATTTACTTTTTAGTTGCCACTTCAAGAGCTTTATAGTTTAGTGCTATTTACTGATTTCCTTATGAAAAGAATTGAAATTCAAATTCTCATTTTCTAGTTTTGGTAACAATTCAATTATTTAAGAAGGAAATTACTTTTTTAAAAGGGAAAAAAATAAAATTTACTTTCAGGTCCCACGCTATGAACCACATAAAGAAGAGACAGAAAGTAAAAGTATTCCCTTTAAGAATTGTTACTAGTGTTGTAGGCAAAACTACAAGAGTAGGCAGTGAAAAACATGGTTGTTTTGGTAATTCTATTATAAATGATATTCTGTTAGACCATAAATATTACAGGAGGTGTGTACACTGTAGAGATTGGGGGTGTGCGGCATATGCACCTTTTGTAAGCCTCGGCCAAATTAGGTCAGAAATGAGTTTTTTGGGCTTAGTTCTTGGGTCATAGTTGGGCTTGGGCTTAGATTTTATTAGGCCACTTTCAGATTAATCTGCTCATTGGGCTCTACACATGATGTTGATAATTTTGGTAACAAATTGATTTCTTGTCATTGGTTCCGTGGGTTTGGGAATAAGTTAGAATGAAATGCGATGTCCACACCTATTGTTAATGATAATTTGGCCTACGAAAACTCATAAACTTGGAGGCATATATAATAATCAAAATTTAATTGAGGACGACAAAGAGAATGTACCATGCATATGAACCCAGGGAATTAAGAGAGACAGAAGTAGCTATAAAATATGAAACTCCAAAATTTGGTATTTTTGTGGATACGGTGAAAGTGTAATCTTATAAGCTCTATTATGTAATACCTATCAAAACTTTTATTTTCAAAAAGTAAAAGCAAGGTACTTTCTTTTCAATCTGGTATTTTGTGGATGTGGAAGGTGTTCGTCAACATATGATGACTTATAAGCACCATATTGGACTCTTGGGAAATTTCATGACAATTGACTTATAAGCACCGATTGGACTCTTGGGAAACTTCACAGCTACCATTCAACATAACAAGGCCATGATGAGAAGGGAGGGGAATTTCATTCAAATGAGAAAAGGAGAAAAATATAGCATAATATATGGTACAAGACCAGAAAAACACAAAAAATCCATAAGCAAATAGGTATAGAAAGAAAAGAATGGACCCTTTGAAAGGTAAAGATGAGTTCGGGGAATGAGAAAGACGAAGAATTGACTCTAATAAAATAATGTCGGTTGTCCACCATGGTTTGTCGAATAACAAAATCATACTAGTCAGTTTGATGTTTAACATGGTTGGTCACTTTCTTTATAATGGTCATCGTCTACTACGTCATATTAGTTTTCATCTTTGAGAAACATTTACGTTGTATTACTGACATAACTTATTAAAGAAGTCAGGACAAAATTGACAAATGCTCTTTTCGGGCAAAAAAAATGCATTTTGCCCAATTTTTCAAATTAATTAAGAAAATATTCCTCTTTTGAAATTCGATTTTTTCAAAATTGAGTTAAAAAAAAAAAAAAAAATTCTGGAGCCCTATAGTGGCGTTTTAAGGAGTCTAAAATGACATTTTAAGGATTTATAGTAGCGTTTTGGAACTCGAGTTTTTTTCCTATAACTCGAGTTCATGGAGCTCGAGTTTTAAAACGCCACTATAAGGCTTAACTCGATTTTGAGAAAATCAAGTTTCAAAAGAGGAACATTTCCTTAATTAATTTGAAAAAGAGAGCAAAATTCTGTTTTTTTTTGCTCGAAAATGGCAAAGACCAATTTTGTCCAAAGAAGTCATGTGTGACAAAAATTATACATGATATCTTTAATTATCACATAGTAAGAAATTTAATACATTTTGAACTAATGGAGACTCAATCATGCTATAATTTTCTTTTATCCAAGTTAAAAATTCTTTTTAACAACTTTGACATATTGAGTTAAAATATGTGCTAATTTGTTTTATTGTAAATCTTGCATAACACACATGTACCTGAAAAAGAAACAAAACAAAAGATGATTTTTATGCCAGCATCTGTCAAAAGTAGACACATTTGTCAAAACCATAATTGCACCCACCAGTGGTTATCAGGTGTGACTTCTTTTTATTTTAGATTGATTTTTTTATCCTTCTTTATATAATTTAGCGTTGAACAATGTGATGAAATACTTTGAAAATTTGAAAAGTGAATAGAGATGAAGGCCCATGGCTCTATGCTTTTATTTTCATATGGTTTTGTGAGAACTAGGATTGTAGGTATCATTTTTTGTTTTTGTTTTATCCTCCCTCTTCTCTTGGATTCTCTCTTTCAACTAATCCCATTAAAAACAAACAAATACTATCAATTAATTTCTCAAAAATAATCTGTGGAAGAGTAAGCTATGAATTATAACTTTAGGGTCTAAAATTAAAAAAAAAAAGGTGTCTTAAACACATTGATTTTGTAAATTTTTAAAAAAAATTATGAAAAAAGTTTCAAAAAATTGTCTATTTAATTTACAAATGAAATTATTAAAATCTCTTAAAGAATATATATTATATCTTAATTTCAGGGGGGTCTTTCCAAGGAGTCTGTTGCTGTCTCCTTTTGAACCGTCAAGGAGATAAGGGTTAAGGAAAGCCACGTCATGGGTCTTGCCAGCTATAACGCATTATTACTCTTTTCTGTCTTTTTATATTTGTTGGTTTTGTTTATTATAATTTGGATTTTTATATATGGAGTAGAATAAAGAAAAATATTTGTTTTGAGTTTCCCGAAAAAGACAGCATCTCTTTTAGGTTAGCTTGGGGATTTGTTAAGTGGATGACGGTAGGATGATACCTTCACACATCCCATGATTCCCGCGGTCTCATAAAACCGTCTGATCCCATTCCCATGGATGGTACCACTATGAACCGTATGATCCCATGATTCCCGCGGTCTCATAAAAAGAGCCAACCCATTTGTCAGTGACTTCAAATTCTTGGCTTTGTTAATCTAAAGGATGACATAATTGGCCGACAACCATGGGCTCTTGGGAAATTTCTTGACAATTAACTTGAAGGTTCTTGGACTTTCTTTTTAATTTGTGGACAAACTTCTTCATCAATTATTTAATTTTTATTTTTTGTTTTGTTTGTTTATAGTTAGATAGCTCCAACAAATAGAAATTTAATATCAAAATATTTACTTGACTTGACTCACTTTTTTTTTTTTTAATTGCATGCAATTGATTGCAATTTTTTCTTGTTGTGCTTTTTCTTTTGGAAAACACAAAAAAGTATTTCTTGCTGTCGGCCATGTCCATGGGGCAACCCCATGCCAAAACCACATAAGATTTGCCCAACTTTTTTATATATGGGAGGGTATCAGACACAAACTTTTCTTTTGAGGTGGGTCATAGACATAAACTTTACAACCCACTACTCTTCTTTTTTAATGCGTTCAGTTCTTAATTGTTTCATTTGCTTTGTTTGGATGGTCCTGATTCTCAGTCCAAAAGAGAAGGTATGCTTTGCGGAAAGAGTGGTAAAGTTTCTTTCATACGTTTGAATGAATATTAGTGTGGAAAACGCGTGTTTGCAATGCTGGTAGTCTTTTACCAGGTACCTTCTTGGAAGAAAGGAAGAAAAATTGTAGACGCGTGTTTACAATGTTCTTTTTAAAAAAATATATGCATTTTTCGTTTTCCTACACCCCACTCTCATACTTTCTTCTCTTCGATCGCATTCAAACGCATTAACTGATGCACTGACCTGATTCCTCTTTCTTTCTCTGATTCAATTCACTCCTTTCTTAATCTTCTGTTTGTAGATCCCATGATGTCTTTCCTGAACAATAAAGAAGCCTCTTCTTCTTTTTCTTCCACTCGCCGTTTGAACTATGATGTCTTCTTGAGCTTTAGAGGTGAAGATACCCGCGAAGGTTTTACCAATCATTTATATAAGGCTTTGTGTGACAAAGGCTTTTATACCTTCATCGATGATAAACTTCGGAGAGGAGAAGAAATTTCAGAAGAACTTATCCAAGCCATAAAAAATTCATCGATTTTGGTTATTGTCTTCTCTGAAAACTATGCAGAGTCCAAATGGTGCTTGGATGAACTTGCTGAAATTGTTGACTGTAGAGAAAAGGACCAGGAGATTCAAATTTGTCCAATTTTTTACAATGTTGATCCATCAGAAATACGAAATCAAAAGGGAAACTTTGGAATGGCACTAGCTAACCATGAAATGAAGTTCAAGAATAACAAGGATAAGGTCCAAAGGTGGAGGGATGCTCTAAGAAAAGCAGCTAATGCATCTGGATGGCATTACAAGAAAGGGTATGTATCTAATTGTTGATATCATGATTCATGAGTTTACTAATTTTATATGGCTAATCTGGTTTGTCATAACCACTGCATGAAAAAGTATTCTATTTTGATCATATCATCTAGTACAAAGTTAGTTAGGACCTGTTTGGATAAGTTGTTTCAAAAGGTGCGTTTTAAAAACTAGTGTTTTTAAAATGTCCATTTTAAAAACCACAGATAAGTGTTTGGTAAAAATGTGAAAATATGCGTTTTCTATTTTTAAAGCCATATTAAGCGTTTGAATAAGCTGTTTTGAAAATAGCTGTTTTGAGAGTAAATTCCAAAAAAGGACTTAACTATTTTTTGAAGATTATATTGTCATTTTTCCTGTGATCAATGTTTTTTATTATTGAAAATATTAATTAAGCTTAACAATTACATTAATAATGACAACAATAATGATGTTTTCGTTGTTGAAATTCATGGAGAGAAGTTTATCAAATTTAAAATATTAAAAATAACTCATCAAGAAAAAGATATTAAAATGATTAGGAAAATAATTATATTAAAATGTTAATTGCCAACAATATCAATACTAGACAATCCATTATAATAATAAAAAAGTTCTTATCCAAAAAATTAAAAACCAGAACACCAAAACAAAAATAATAAAAATATTGTTTACAACCCACAAATGGATCGAGCTATTTTGTCAAGAACAAATTTCATCTCCTCATCTTATATATTTTCAACGTTTTCCTGTCTGCTACTACCTTCTCCACTACTATTGCTTCTTGGACTGTCCAAGTCATGTTCATCCCAATTGAATCCCTCATCCACCCTATCATGTTTTCTAATAAAATTATGTAAAACACAAGTAGCAACTATAGTGTTTCTTTGGTGCTTAATGTCATATGATGGCATTTGCTTCAAAATTTTCCATTTATTCTTCCACACTCCAAAAGTTCGCTCAATTGCACTTCTAAGTGATGAGTGAACATAATTAAACCTCTCTTCTATGTGATTCCCTCAACCAGCTCATCGAAAATCTGAAAGATGATACCTCTGTCCCTTATAAGGTGGCAAATATCCTTTCCTTAAGGGGTATCCAGCATCAACTAAATAATATTTTCCTAGTAAAAGAAAAAAAAATGTAAGATGTACATAAATAATATCCTTCATACATATTTAATATATAAAAATATTATATACCTGGTGGTGGTTTTGGAAAGTCGACAGATTGTCGACGAATAGCATCTAAGAAAATACGTGTATCATGTGCTGTACCCTCCCATCAAGCCATAACAAATGTGAAAAGTAAATCAAAATCGCATGTTGCCATCACATTAAAAGATGTCACACCCTTTTTATTATAATATGGAGCTTTCTTGTCGTCTCCAACAACAACTTGGATATGTGTGCCGTCAATGGCACCAATGCATTCCTAAAATAGAATATAAATTTTAGTTACTTCGGAAATGAGACTAACAAATATTAGAAAAAAATTAAAATATATGAAATGAATACCTGAAAGTGTGGCATGTACAATGGATTCTTCTATATATGTCTTGGAACTACACTAAATGTAGGGTTAGAAGGCTTGAGGATATCCATTGACATTATGTTAAGGCATTTTAGAACTCTATGAAAATGCCTGTGTATAGTCTCACCAGAATGTTGGAATTTTTCTTGAACCATCCTATTACAAGCTCCTTGTCCAAGTATCATTAAACATATACCTACTAACTCTTCAAGCCTAATATGCCTTGTGTGCTGAAGTCCATATGTATGTTGTAAAACATTACACAATTGAAGAAAAACATGTGGCTTCATTCTAAACATTTCGTAACATTTTGTGTCATTACCCGTCAAACAATCCATCAACCACATATAGCTAGTTTGTTCAGAATCTCTACAAGGTTATTTATCAATATATTTCATATAATATGTCACTGCAACATGACATCTAGCAAGAGCAAGATCATATAATTCTTCATCATCATATTCATCGTTTTCCACATCATAAGAATGATCTTCATCACTATTATCAATATGATCATTGTAATCCATAGGAATATCACCTAAAATATTATAGCAATAAATTAGATAAATCACAATAAAGAAAATGAGTAAACATTTAAAATTATGTAACTGGATAAATCAAAATAAGTATCTATCATACAACAAAGGCCCACAAAAGTATCTACCTAATCGTCATGACTGCCCTTAACGTCTGTGACAAAAACCCCTAGGTTGACTCAAAGACAACTTATCTTAAGAGCACCTTACAGTGGATGTGTTCTTAAGTAAAAATTACTTTAGGAGCACCTTATACAAAATGGCAATAATACTACTCTCAGAGTACTATAAGCTCAGTTTCTTATAGGCCAAATTCAGAACATGATACCTAACCTACATCAATCCATCAAAACCACAACACCACCAGCCCCACCCCCCCACAAATCCCCAACCAAAAGAAAAAAAAAAGGTCCCACCTACAAAAGCAGTAGAAACTTCATAAAGGCATCCAGAATGGCATCTGGCTAAGAGCCTTAACTTGTTTTGATAGTTAAACTTTCCAGGGATAGACAGTCCTTTAACATTCAGGGGCAGTGAGCAATTTGCCACAAGTTTAAAGGGAAAACATGAATTTTTTCAGAAAATTCATTAAGAGTAAAGGTTAAGTAGAATAATAAAACTAACTTAAATCATGCATTCACAGTCAATAGAATAAAATAAGCATTTGGAATCTAAACCGTGGTCAACTCTAATAACGAAGGAAGTCATCTATCTAGTTATTAAATCATGTCTTGTTGGCACACTCTAGTCAGGAAATCATCTGTCACTTCACCATAGAAAATTTTGGAAAACATAAAACCAAAGTTTGAATATAAAGAAATTCAATACAAAACAAACACAATAACATTTTACCCTTCCTCTATAAGCATAATAGAATTGTTTGCACTCTCTATACCTAATCTTAATTCTTTGATTTACTTCAAGATCTACAACATATCAACTGCTGAAAAGAAAAGACACCTAAAAGGACTACCTTATATAATAGTAAGAAAAAGGAATTCTAGTAACATTTTTCTTGTGTCAGAAGATAGCCAAATGGCAACCAGAAGCCGATTGTCTCCAAGATATGAATTCTAAGAAGAATATATATAGTAATGTACTTTGCCCACAAATTAAAAGTATTTTCATTCAATTTTTTTCTTGGCAAGTACATATTCTGCCAAGAGGGGGAAACAAAGGGAAGGGAACTGCCCAACTACATGAGTTCTATATGTGAGCTACTAACCAGCTATAGCAACCATGTCCAACAATTTAGAGAATAAATTAGACAAAGAGGGCCATGAGCTCTAGCCTAAATGGCAGCTCCTGCAGTTTACAGTTAAACCAATGAGAGCAACCTTCCCCCTGACCCTTTCCAGCAACCAATACTGTTATTTATAGATCTTTGCAGTCTGCAATTAAACCAATGAGAGCAAACACCAAAGCCACAATAGACTATAATTCTAAGCTGCCAAAAACTGAAAAAGTATATGAGTAACCAACTCTCCCTTAACAGCATCAGCTAACAACCTATGTCTTGATCAAATCATATGTAGTTAAAATCTAGAGCTTAAGTTCCTTGAAAACTAGCAATTACTCAAGTTCAATCCCTTCATTATCTAATTAATTCCAAATAGAAAACAAATGAAATTGGGAATTGAAAACCAGTTAATCTCCCCAAAATCATAAATGATGCTTAGAACAGTGACTGTATTATGGCTTAGAACAGTCTACAAAGGTCCAATTACGAGTTTCTCTCATATATTTTTATACTTCTAATATGATGTTAATATCAATGACAGTTATCAAAGATATGAATTATATTCCATTTACTTTATTTAAAAATGTGTCAGTTGTGTATTATAACTTACAACTAGATATCTTGAATTTGTAGTTTATCTTCTAGTTTAACTAATTATACGTTTTCTTATGCTATGTGATTGTCAGCTGCTCTACATATAAATCTGAATCTCACTTCATTCAAAACATTGTTGAAGAGATTTCAAAAGCTGAATTAAATTGGACACCATTATATGTTGCTGAATATCCAGTCGGAATAAATTCTCGTGCAAAGGTCGTAGAGTCACTTTTAGATATTGGGTTAGATGAATTTTGCATGGTAGGGATTCATGGCCTTCCCGGAGTAGGAAAGACTACAATCGCAAAAGCTGTTTATAATAAAATTGCTAAAGATTTTGATGGAAGCAGCTTTTTAATGAATGTTAGAGAAAATATGGGGACAGATGCTGGCATAATCACACTACAAGAGCAACTTCTTAATGACATCTTAGTGGATGAAAATTGGAGAGTGGGCAACAAATCTAGAGGAATCAGTTTAATAGAGAAGAGACTTCGTTGTAAAAAGGTTTTTTTAATTCTTGATGATGTCGATGATTTGACAAGAATAGAGAATTTGCTTGGAAAATGTAATTGGTTTGCTCCTGGAAGTAGAGTCATTTTAACATTAAGAGATAGATGCTTGTTAGTTGCCTTTAAAAAAAAAACTTTGTACAACTTACAAGGTCGAGGAATTCAAGGTCAAGGAATTAAACAAACATGAAGCTCTTCAACTCTTCAAAGGCCATGCCTTTTCGGGAAACAAACCTCATGATGAAGATTATTCTAATTATGCAACTAAATTCGTAGATTTTGCCAAAGGCCTTCCACTAGCCCTAGAAATAATAGCTCGTGATTTGTGTGGAAAAGCTAAAGATGAATGGGAAAGTGCATTAGATATGTATAACGAATTCCCCAATAAAGACATTCAAAAAATACTTAGAGTAAGTTACGATGGATTGCATGACACAGAGAAAGATATTTTTCTCGATATTGCATGCTTCTTCAAAGGATGGAAGAAAGATCATGTTGTAAAGATATTAAATGCTTGTAGATTACGTCCTGACTCTGGTATTCCGAAACTTGTTAATAAGTGTCTCATAACTGTTGACGAATTTGGTAGATTGTCAATGCATGACTTGATACAACAAATGGGCAAGGAAGTTGTTCGACAACAAGCACCAAACATCCTAAGTAAACGTAGTAGGTTATGTTGTTATGAAGATTCACTTAAAGTACTAACTACAAATAAGGTATAAGTTCTTTTTCTTCAATTGTTTTGCTCTTTAATTTTTTTTTTCTTTTTCACTAGCTACAAGCATTGTATTTTTTTCTTTATTTTTTTTAACATTTTATAAAATATTTGTTCATCAGTATTTTTTTTTTTTTTTTGCTTAAAATTTCAAAATCATTATAAATTTTGAAAATTCTATCATTTTCTATGGTTGACTTGATGCTTCTCCAATTAGGGTTCAAAACACATTCGAGGCATAATGTTGCATTCGCCTCAACTAGAAAAGGTGCAACTACACACTCAAGCTTTCAAAAAGATGAAAAATCTCAAATTTCTAATAGTTGAGAATGTACATATTTGTAAACCACTTGAATTTCTTCCCAACAATTTAATACTTCTTAAGTGGCCCAATTATCCTTTTCACTGGCCATCAGAATATTTTCCTAAACAACTTGTTGCTATTGAGATGCCACATAGTCGCATCAGATTGCCAAAGCTAATCAAGCAGGTATGATTATGTGTATTTTTAAATTGAGATTTTTGTTAAATTTTTATTTCATATTTTGTTTTAGTTAACTTTTTATTTTTTTCTCCCCCTTCAGGAGTGCCAGTTAGAAAATTTGAAAGACGCCAATTTTGCAGGTTGTGAATTTATTAGGATTTTACCTAAATTATGGGCCCCAAATTTAGAGAAATTGGATCTCTCTTGCTGTGTAAATTTAGTTGAGATTGATGAATGCTTTGGATCTCTTGAAAAGCTGAAAATGTGGAATATCAGTTGTTGCATAAAACTTCAGTTTCTTCCCAGCCAACTCAGGTTGAAATCTCTCTATTCTTTTTTTCTTTCTGGCTGCTCAAGGCTTGAGAAGCTCCCCGATTTTCATCAAGAAATGGAATGTTTAGTGAGTTTACATTTAAGTGGGAGTGGTATTAGAGAGGTGCCTTCATCAATCGAGCATCTCACTAAGCTTAAAATATTATACCTTTATAATTGCAAAAACCTTCGGGATCTTCCAGATAGCATTTGTAAATTGCAACGGCTTCGGCAATTGATGACTCCTACTACCAAATTGAGACCGACGTGCAATTCTTTTGATAGCTCTTTCGAGGGCTATGAAGATCTTTTGATGAAGCCTGAATACTTCCCCGCATTGGAATCATTAGAATTATTTGAAGCCAATATTGTTACCATCCCTAAAAGCATTAGCAGATTTCCCAAATTATTTTCCTTTTATATTAACGATTGCAAGCTTCTTTCTGAAAATCAAGGACTTTCCCCATCGATAGATATCCGCATGTTGTTGGTCTCTCTCTTTCTTTAAGATATATATATAAAGAAACAATTTTTGTTACTTTCTCTAAATACTTTACGAGATTTGCTAAATGAAAAAATATCTTGAATTTTCTAATTGCGTGCAGGTAACAGAAATTATTGGGATTTCACCAAATAGAGTATGTGGTAGTGCAAGAAGCACCAATTACTTCCCATCCGAATCTGAAGCTGGGGACATATCAATGGATCGGCAGTTCTCCAATCATTATCTGATCTCCTTTCATACTACTCATTATCTGATGCCAAAATGGTTTAATCATCAAAGTGTTGAAAATTCCATATTTTTCTGGGTTGGTCGCAAATTTCCAAAATTGGCTATCTGTTTTGTTCTTGGACATGAGGGCTTTTACTTCAATGTTTACATTTCCATCAATGGTTATGAAAAAGATCTACAAAGCCTTGCTTCTCACTCTGGAGATAATAATTTTCTACATTTATTTTCTGGAGATAATAATATTCTGCAGGTGCATTTGAATGAATCAAATCCAACTGACCAGAATCATGTTAAGGTTATATATAGATACCTTAACGGTGACGTTGGGAATTATATAAAAAGGTGGGGGGTCCACGTAGAATGCACCTGTCTTCCTCAAGAATCTGCTATACCTAACTTGCCCCTTCTAACTACTGCACATGATGATGATGTCGTTGATTGCATGCGTGAGTGGCCATTTTATGTATCTGATGATAAAGAAGAATATCAGTCTCCTCTGGTCCATGATGATGTTGTTGATCACATGCGTGAGTTGCCATTTTATGTATCTGATGATAAAGAAGAATATCAGTCTCCTCTGGTCCATGATGACACATCTATGTCGTGCATGAGTTGGCTAGTTGGGCCCACCACCAAGCTTTTTAAGCTATTTTGCTTTTGCTGCACCAGAGATTTTTCTTGAAACTGAGGCCCTTAGACCTTAATCATTAGTGGTGGGTTTTGTTTGTTTTACACTTCAATGGCCCAAGACTTTGTTAACTTCAGTCTCTATTCATCATCATTTCTGTCTGTTTTCTTCTTGCATTTGATGACAAGGTATGTTTCCCTTTTTGGTAGCACTGTTTCGTTTGCGTCTTTTACCAAACGGCGATGGATATCATATTAACTTATAAGTATTTATTGTGTTTGTGTAAAAACAATTGGGAACTGAATAAGTTTCTGAACTTAAAAATTCTTATTTTATTTCTGTTAATTGATCTTTTTTTTTTTGGTTAATGCAGTTGACTGGGATGGCTGCAGTTGAAGGCCCCGGATTACCTTCTGCCTTGGATGTGAGCTCAGTCTTGTTTTCTTTTTTATGATTTATTTATTTATTTATTTATTTTATATCTGATTTGTCAAATTGAGATGCATAATTTCTGCTTAGCTTCCCATGTGGCCTTATCGTGGTGAGGAAAAATCTTGCAATTTTTTCCTAGTTTTATTTATTCGTTTGGACTTAATTGGTTTCTTAATTTAAAAAAATTATGTATACCAATCGCATAGAATCCTGACTTTTGTAGAAAATGTGTATCATTTTGAATTTTAGAAGCTACATCAAATTTGTTTGGCTGTGTACAAGATTGTTTGAAATGGATCGTAAATGATTTGTGTTACAGCAAAACACTTAAATGGTCTATAATAATTTGCTAGGTTAGCTAATCATTTAAGACACGCTAACCAAAAATTAAAATGGCTGTGCATTTTAATGTCTTTGGTTGGATCTTTGGAAGAGTATTAGTTCGTATTTGATTGGTTGAAGAGATGATTTTCAAAGATATAATCTAAAAGCACAGGTCTTTAATATTTTTTGTTCTTTCTCTATTAATTAGGAATATTTGATGTAGTGGGGATCGCAAAGCCATGATTTCATTATTGTTGGCATAGCAACTGAAGCGGCTGTTATGACTCTGTTCTTCCTTAAGTTTTTGCGTTTAAAATGATCTTACTATCCTTTAGGATCCTCATTCCATATTTTATAGCCAATTCTCTAAGTGTCAAACTAAATTTTCAAAGTAATTCTAAGTCACAATATTGCCATTAGAATATAAGACAAGCATTAATTGGAAAGCTCCAATTTCAAGTCAAGTCTTATGCAAGTAGAAAGGATAGTTGGATAATGAAAATCAGCAAGTAATAGGTCAACCCACTTGAATTCTGCAGAAGGTTATGAGCTATAAGGATCTCAAACTTCATGGCATACTGTGAACTGAAGACAAGGGCAGTCTAGCCAGGTTTTTGTTATGAATTTTAGCTGTGATTCAAGTTGGCACTATATATCACTTAACTTCTCAAGCCACAAAATACATGGCCATAAACACTCTTCACAACTTAGAGAAACAAAGATTGATTATAAGAAAACTGCTATTACCCATTCCAATACTCTAATTAAGTTGGGGAAAAAAAAAAAAAGATTGATTGTCTCAGCAATAAAAATTCTGTTCAAGATTCATAAAATGTGTGGTATTCTAACATAAATACTCCAATACCAACCCCCCTCCTCAAATCCCATGCTAGAGAAATGGGAAGTTTCACAGTCATGCAAATAAACAATGTGGGTTCAGGACGTGATTGATATTGTATTCAGATCATGTTTAATCATGATACATTAAAAATTGATTTAGTAGATGAAAAGTAATTGTTGAAAGCTTTTTATTTCTCTTTTTGTTTTGTGCGTGTGTGTGGGGGGGGGGGGGGGGGGGTGTTGTTGAGGAGATGAAGGACTAAAGTCTAAGAGTAAGATAGATCATTTTTATTCAAAGTTTGTATTTAGTTCCTTATATCTTGTCAAGTAAATCATGATAGGGAAGGAGAGCGTGCTATGACTAAATAGTATGACATCTAGCAGTTAGTCATACCAAATAGTTGAATTATTATGATTTGGTTTAACTAATATCATACAAAATTGATTGAAACTCTTGGATGTGGTTACCTATTTATTCTGTATGTAAATTGTCATAAAGAGATATAGTGCTGCAATTATTTTCATATCATATAATGTTTATCACACTTCTACATGTGCTTATCTTTCCTTTGATTAAAATTATTCACTTAGGTGAGAAAGATCCCAGAGACATTCTCCTCGACCACAGAGTACTTGACCTTATTCTGTGATCCACATGTTGAAGAAACTCAGGCTGACTTGATGTCAAGCATGTCAACAGTATCCCAAGCAACTACGCGTGCAATATTTTCTGTCAGGCAAACTGTGAAATGTAAACCACCCAAAGACCTCTTTTACCATGTTACACTTGAAAGTGTGAAAAAATTTGAGAATCATGGTGTGATACATGAACCTGAAGTTAGAGACATCATTGCCATAACAGGTGTAAGACCAAAATGCATTGATGATTAAAAAGACCAAACAGGTCCTATCTTGTTGCTTTTGTTCTGAGTGTGAGATACGAAAGATTTCTGACACAATATTATCCTCAAAGCCTATCTTGTTTGAACATGGCAAGAACAAGAAGAGACAGAATCTTTATGCAGTTCCCCTGATAAACACGACCACAAATATTTGTATATGGAGGGGCTTGTGAACTTTAAGTTGGAAGGTGGGAACTTAAACATCATTCAGAAGGTGCCGCAATCTAGTTCTGTGGTAAAAATTTTGGTAATTTCTTATTTCATATGGCATATTAATATTAGGCTTAAATTTGCTGTTGTCGGTCCCTAAACTTCACAGCATATGAGCAATTTTAATTCCTAAATTAATCACTTTTAGTCCTTTAGATGATTGTACAAATTAAAAACTAACACGGAATCACTCCATATGGACTAAAAGTGGTCACTTTAAGTTTGTTAAGCACTAAAATTGACCACTTCAAATTTATTTGGGACTAAAAGTGATCACTTCAAACTTTAGGGACTAAAATTGGACTTGAACTAAATTTTTGGGACAACAGCTATTTTGGCCTTGCTATTTTCATTGGCAATAATTTTTTATTGACCTCCCTTTATTTACATTATGTAGGATGCCACAAATTGTACTACCTTCCTTATTATTGAAAATTGCAGTGACAGGTGGTTGACAAATACGAAAGTTATTTATCATTTGAGGGATTTGTTCAAAGGAGATTCAACTGCATTTTACAACGTTTGAAGTATTGTAATGTAAATTTGTGTACACACTTACTGACTTCTTTTATTTCATTAGAAGTGGTAAAGAAGATGAAGTTAGCTCTTGATTTGCTCACATCTCTAGAAAAATTGTTATGTTACTGTTGCTGACAAAGGAATAGAGCAAGTCTCTGAAGAAAATGATCAAAGATTTGGTCACTTGATGAAATCTAGTTTTGTGAGAGGAGATTGCCTTCGGATACTTAGAAGAATTCCTAAAAAATTCCCTGTTCCAGATTTTAGATATGAGTGGGAGATAAAAAATTCTGCCTAGAAAATTCATGTCTATATTTCTGCACTGCATCAAGCTCTGCTAAATTGCATGAAGTAAAGACTCAATAGGAAGTACTGGCTATAGATGAAACTGCTCAGCTTAAGGAATGTGAATCCACCATTCCTGTACAGCTTCCTGGCCACCGCCTCACTATTCTCATTGGGGATGAACGGCAACTTCCTGCGATGGTTAAAAGCAAGGTTTGAGTTTTATTATTATGACTCTCTGGATGTTCGTTTGTCTTTACAAATTATTAATAGAGTTTATGTATCTTTAAAATTTGCTATTATTAGGTTTCTGAGGAAGCTGAATCTGGAAGAAGTTTGTTCCAAAGGCTGGTATTGCTAGGAAAAAATAAAAACCTTCTTAATGTCCAGCATAGGATGCATCCATCCATAAGCTTATTTCCAAATAGGGTGTTCTATGAAAATCAGATTTTGGATGGCCCCAGTGTCAAAGAAAGTAGGTATGAGAGGCGTTTCCTTCAGGGAAATATGTTTGGCTCCTACTCTTTCATTAATGTAGCACATGGAAAAGAGGATTTTGATTACAGCCATAGCCTCAAAAATATGGTTGAGGTTGCTGTAGCATCTGATACAGTTGCAAGCCTTTTCAAAGGTATGTCTAAATTACAACTAATCGTAGTCTCAATTTTGCTGAAATGTTATGCTAGGAATGTTAATTATGGTTAGCTTGGTGATAGATAATTTAATGAGTTCAACAACTCTCTTTTTTATTTGTTTCTCTTGCCACTGCTAAAGAATCCATTCCCACAAAGAAGAAAGTTAAAGTTGGTATCATCTCACCATACGAGGCACAGGTCTATGCAATTGGAGAGAAGGTGAAAAACTACAGTGCTGATTCTAATGATGACTGCTCAATTAGTGTTAGCTTTGTTGATGGTTTCCAGGGTGGTGAGGAGGATGTGATAATTATCTCAACTGTCAGATGTAATATGAATGGAGTAGTTGGTTTTCTTGAAAATTGTCAAAGAGCAAATATGGCACTAACCCGTGCAAGGTAACACATTATAGACTTGACTATGGGTAGCTCAAACATATTTTGGGGCTTTGAGAGTTTTTGCAATTAATAGGCATGGTTTTACTCTGCAGGCTTTGCCTTTGGATATTGGGAAATGAAGCAACTATAACTAAAAGTTGCACTATTTGGAAGGAATTAGTCATTTATGCCAAGAAAAGGGGGCGTTTCTAAAATGCTGATGTAGACAAGAGCTTGGCTCAGGCTATTACGGTTGCCTTGGTTGAGCATAAGCAATTACACATTTTACTTTACATGGATTACTTTCTGTTCAGAGAGGCCAAATGGAAGGTATGCCGATTCAAAGTTTTCCCCTCATATTTCTAATGACACATCACCCGTTGTCTTTGTTATTATCTGGTTCTTTAATATTAGGATTTGAATCCATATTCCTAGATTATTAATGTTAGTGTTGTGATTAGGTTCAAACATTAATCAATTGACACATACTTCATTTTTGTTTTTGTTTTTTGTAGGTCTCTTTCAGCAATGATTTTTTGAAATCCATGTTGAGAGTGAAAAATGCTGAGACTTGTAAACAAGTGCTTACTGTATTGGAAAATATAGCAAATGGTTGGTGTCAATCACACAGGAAGAAAAGCCTCTATTTTTATTTGGGAACTTCTTCCAAATTATTAGAACAGTACAAGGTCAATGGGTTGCTTAATCTTGTTTGGACTGTAGACATCCTCAAGGAAAATTCATATTACATTTAAATTTTGAATGTCTGGAATATTTTGCCATTATCTGAAATACCAAGAGTAACAAATCATTTTGATGCTTTATTTGAGAATTATACAGTGGATAAGGTGAATCAATGCAAATACAATTCTCTCAACGGGTATGAATTTATCTGAATTAGCTTTTAGTCAACTTTATTTTATTTTATATTAAATGTTGTTTCTGAATCTAAATGGTGAACTTTTTCCCCCTTTATCCGTAATCCATTGGATTTTTGACCTTTGGGAAAGCAACACATCCAACTCACCACCAAGGCGACATAGAAGACTTGTAAAAAGTGGAAGCATTCACTTAAATGCTATTCTAGTTAGATTTTCTGATTGGAGGCAACGTGGTATAATGAAGTTTGCCTAAACTAAAGGAATCTGTCAATTATACTTTAAGAAGTATAATCTATCAATTATACTTCTTGGGACAACTAGTAATTTATCATGATCAATCATTGAGTAAATATTTGAATTTAAGTAGTAGTTTGAAAATGTTGTGAGACTTATTATTTTTAACTTTTAATATCTTATTATTATTGGATTCTAGCTAATATGGATAAATCTATAATTATCACTTCTTGTTCTGTTTGGATGCAGGTCATTGGGTGTGCAGTCATGATTCCTCAAACAAAGATCATAACCATCATCCGCCATGTTTCTTACATATTATACATGTCCTACCCATCTTAACTACATTCAATGCACATTTGTTCTTATTTTCTTTTCTTTTTCTAAAGTATTGAAAAACTCTACTTTTTTTAGACGATTTGAACTAAGAATATAATACTCTCTTGAGAAAAACTACTGTCCATCTCTCTGTAATTGCATGCAAAAAAGCATTTTGGTCTTATTTGCACAAAGTGCTTGATCTTCAAGACAATAAAACTAGCATTGCATCATGTTCCTGCATTATTGCAATTTCTCAGACTTCTTGATCATCAACAGTGATGCAGCAACCTATACAAAACAATCAAATGCACAATTTCAGTCTAATAAATGAATACCTGCAATCCTCTGCTAGAAAGTTTCTAATTGTGAATTATATATGGCTCTCAGACCTTACTCGCTTTTGAGTGTTCCCATCCAACATATTCTCATATGCTAAGATACACAAGAGGCTGTGATTAAGGAGACATATTGCATCTTCTAGACGACTTATGAATTTCATAGAATAGTATTATAGCAACCAAGAAAGAGAAAAGTCAAAGGAAACAACATGGCTGCTCATGATTAATGCCTACTTATGAGATAAATGACACTTAATCAACAGCCTACACTAGCAAGTTTTTTTCCCAGTATTACCTTGTGTGAAAGAAAATTTTCTACTCAAAATCAAAGTAATCGATCAATAAATTGACAAACATCCCCTAGACTTCCAAATACAAATTCCCCTTGAGTTCTATAGTACTAATTATTTGGTTAGACGGGCAATTACAAATTCAACTTGAGTTCTATAGTACTAAAAGTGTGTTCGGCAAAAATTATTTTTGCCAACTTATTTTATTATTCAGCTTATTTTTGTTACTATTCATGGTCCCCACTGCACTTTTTGGTACTATTCATGGGTCTCACTATACTATTTCAACTAACTTTTACCTTTATTTACAGTACTTTCTGCAAAAAGTTTCCAGTTTCAGCAAAATAAGCGGATCCCAAACAGACCCTAATTATTTATGTATTTACATGTTAACTTTTTACCAATGGTGGAAAGACATAAACATGGTATTGTTTTAGAAACTTGTGAAGATTCCTGGTTGAGTGTTGCGATTTAAGACGTGAATGTCTTGAGAGAACTAGTAGTACTCATGGACCTAAAAGATATAAATTGCCAAGTGAGCTAGAAATACTTGCAAAGTTTATGAGCCCATGAGCAAGCCCATGTGTTGGCCACAAACACAGGAAAACATAGCTAGACTGGTCTCTTATATTTGCTCAAAATCTCAAACTAATTTCCTTCAGTCCACTATGGAAAAGTAATATATGACCTCGCTTAGTGCTAACTGACTAAATCCCCCTTTTTAGGGGTCATTACCCTTAAAAGATCACAACAAAGCTGGTTTGGTCAACATATAAGCCAAAATAGTTACAAATCAAAATGGTTCTAATATTCAAATAAGAACAAAACTCAAAGGTTGCCATTTTTTGAAATAGACAACAACCAAAAGCTTTAATCCTTATTCAAGGATGGACATTAGGCATGTCCTAAGCCTATATAAGGCATGGTTTTAAGCCATGCATTAATCAGACTTCACTTACCTCACATAACTACACTTACCCTTGAGTCCAAACTTTTGATTTAAGAAACAACAAATCCAAAAGGAGCTCTTGTGGATGTGGTAGTGCAGATAGCTCTCTCTGTCTGTGTCTCTCTCTCCAATTCCTTCTTTTTCCTCATTTTGCTATATTATAAGCATGATGAGACAAGGATCATTTGTGTCAATATTTTCCTTTTGTGAGTTAGTGTCTTTAAGGGTCCGTTGGTTGGAGAGAGAGAAAAGTGGGAGGATAAAAAATAGGGAAATGATAGAAAAGTGAAGGAATAGAAGATGTTTTAGTTTTATCTTGTGATATTTGATTTAGGGTGAAAAGTGGAGGGATGTTAAACGTTTTTATTTGGTTGAAAAGAAAAATGAGAGGATAGAAAATATTGTCATGCCTCTATTGAATATATATATATATATATAACTAGGAAAAAAATTTGGAGTTATGAACAGCTTCGTTGAACTTAGAAACATAAAAATGTGTCAATTGAGATTTGAGATGCAAACATTGCTTGAAAATATTCGCTGATCTGATAAAGAAGATTCAAAACAAAGTGATGTTAAAACTCAGCTCTGAAGCAAACATGAACTGAAGATCAGCCCCTAGGAATAAAATGGTAGCGTTTTACAATAAAGACCCCGGCTTAAAAATAAAACGACAGCATTGCACTTAATTCACTCTGAACTAAAGTGTATGAAGATACACGCGTTTCTCATGTGCCATTAGTTTTAGTTTGTTAACTTAAGTCGATCTCTTTTCTCTATCCCATCCCTTGCGGTTTGGGAAAACGACCCTCCAATCCAAACTTGAAGGAAAAAAAAACACTTCCCCCTCTTGACATGTAATTGAGCAAACTTTGTTAAATTAATATTAAAAATATTGTGTACTAACCTGGGTGGATTTCTGAAATTATCTTATTTCATAATTAAAATTCATTATTTTATATTTTAATTTAAAATGTATTTTAAAATGTTAAGTGTGAATTTTGCTTAGTATTCTTTTTTTAACAGATTATGGAGAGATTTTTCATTGTAACCAGGGCCGGCCCTAGGCCTAGGCCACTTAGGCCATCGCCTAGGGCCCCCTACTAGAGAAAGGTCCCAAAAATTGGGGCAAAATTTGATATATTTTTTTAAAAAATATATTTTTTTTGAGATGTAGGAAAAAAAATTGGTTTTCCATCTTTTCTACATTTATGAAGTCTTAAAGAATTGAGTAATGTTAGAGATAATACAACTTTAAATACATGGGTCTTACAAATATATGTGTCACTAACCGTAAAAAATAATTTAGATTGGAAAATGCTAGAAATACTATAAATTTAAGTACATGGGTCTTATAAATTGATGAGACAATTAATATGATTTGTGGACATCAACAACTTATTAAATACATTTTTATATTACTTTTTGTGATTGTTGATACATCTTTGTAAGTCTCATGTTGTAAAATTTATAATATCCCTAACATCATATATTCAAATACTTGTTTATTATTTTCTTGAAGTGTCACTAATCACATTCATTGTTACATCATTTGCAAGTTTTTTTGTAGTAAAATTTGTTATAGCTTTAGCATTTTTCCAAAAAAAAAAAAAAAAAAAAAGGTAATACAAAATAAAAAGAATAGCTTTTTGTTATATAAAAATTATGATATTAAACATTAGTTAAATATTATTTTAGTAGGTTCATTAAAAAAAATTTATTTAAGTGATAATAAAAAGACCCCATTTAAATATGTCGCCTTATTCCAATTTTGTTGGCCGCCCCTAGTTGTAAGTGTTCTAATGCTTGATAAATTTTGCATTTTTATTCTAAATTTATCAATTTTTTTTTTTTTTTTACTAACAATGGTTAAATTTTTGTAAAGAGATTCTAATGAAAATTTAGAACATTTCATTACTAATATAAACAAAAGGGGATTGGAGTGTTAATTTCTTCTAATCTTAAGAGAGAAGAGTGCTTTTTTCCTTCAAATTTAGGGTGGAGTGTCATTTTTCCAACCCTGGAAGAGAAGTGTAATTACCCCATTTTATTTTTATTCTTAAAAAAAAAAAAAATAGGAGTTATCTAGATTAGGCCAACCTCGGGCCGAGCTCTCGGGTTAAACCTTTCCTTTTTGGATGCAACCAACTCTTATGGATGCCCACCAACAAACTCCTGTTGGTAGCGGGACTCGAACTTAGGTGGGTTATTCCTTCTTCATCAAGGCTCTGTTCGGCTGTTCCTGTGTATATAAAACAGAGCTTTAGACTATTGGAGACTCTCTCAAATGGTGAAGCACATTGGCTGTCATTATTTTCCTAATAAATTTAAAACTTGAAAAAAGCTTGTAATCTCAAAAGACAGAATGTAGTTAAAGCAAAAGTCATAAAGTGAAGCAAAAATTATCAAAGTGAAAATAATAAAGATTCTGATTCTTCAGTCCATGACTAATCCATTTGGGAAATAAAATTACACAAAAGAAGAATAAGGCGGTCAACAAGGGCTGCTACTCATTCACTGTTTTTCTGAGAAAGAAATTAAGAAAAAGGCTACTCATTCTCACACTCATTATGAGTTGTTATTTCACTTATTTGCTCATATTTAACTATTCTTGCTCCACATAAAAAAAAAAAAAAAACAACATGCTCAATAATTTGTGTCACGTACATCTATGCTCACCAATATCCACAGCGTTCCTTACTGGTGCAAACCAGGTACGTTGTAGTACTACACCATGCAACTTACTATGCTCGCATGTTCATACCAAGAGGTGCAAACCTTGCAACTGGTGCCTCGTTTTCCAACTGCTATGCGTTGTGTTCGAGGACTGTGTGCATTGTATTTGTATCTCTTTTTCTCCAATTATTTAATGTCTGTGAAAAATAACTCGTACCATATAAAACGTAAATGAATAGACCAGATTGAAGACCAAAAGGCATACGCGTAAGTCAATTGATATGGCGATCCTTCTAGGCCTTTCATTTAATAGGACCTGTTGAGCTATCCATTGATTAATATGTTTATATACAGTATAAATGTAAAAGTGATCAGAACCCAAACACAGAAAATGTCAAAACATGTGGATGATAGCTAGAATGAGTAATATACATGTGTCATAGTTATTTTGGCCAATGATATATTGAGTATAGTGAAGATAACAAGTATCTGAAATAATGATGCAGAAGAAGACTGAGGTGAAGAAGGAAGAAATTCCGGGTAGAGGCTTAGTAGATTTGGTATTCTCTTGGTCTCTCAAGGATGTTCTAAATGAAGATCTTTACAAATACCAGGTTTGTCCACCATGTAGCCCTCACTCTCCTCCTCATTGATAATGTGGATAACAGAACCAATTATAATTATACAGAACGGTTTTACTTATATTTTTAGAAAAAAAACTTATCCAAAATACCATTTTTTTTCCCTTTTAGTCTTACTTTCTTTTTCATGTATTGCTGAATCATTGAATTTTTGAATTGTACAAGTTGGAATAGTATCCATTCCATATTCACTTGGTAGCCGATTCCCAGACTTTTACGTATATAAAATTATTGTTTTACACTCCTTAATGTATAGTTTGTTCACACTTTCACACAAAGTGTCCACTTTTTTTAAGAATGTCTATACTTAACACATGATGTGTTCGGATATGAGGCAATCAAATCCCTTTACGTATTGACTCGTTTATCTCTTAGAGAAAGAAATATTGCTTCCGGAGTATTGAATAATTACTTTAAAATCCTCATCATGATAGGAAAAGATAATGTGCTACAACTACTTGGTATTATGTGTAGTTGTTAGCCTATGCACTGAGTTCATTTATTGTGATTTGATTTAACTAATTGATACAAAATTGATGGTAACTTGGAGTAGGATGTAGTTCTTATTTATTTCAATATGTTACCATTTTCATGCAAAGATATAACCTTGCTTTGCAATTATATTCATATCATGTTTATCACAATTCTAGCTACATGTGCTTATTGGCCATTAAAAAAAAAAAAGCTACGTGTACTTATCTGCTTTCTGATGATAATTATTGATTCTCTAATAGATGAGAAAGATCCCACAATCATTCTCCTCGACGAAAGAGTACATGGCCTCATTCTGTGATCCACTTGCTGAAGAAACACATGCTGACTTGTTGTCAGGCATGTCAACTCTATCTCAAGCACCTACACGCGAAATATTTTTTGTCAAACAATTTGTGAAATTGGAAACACCCAAAGACCTCTTTTACCATGTTACACTTGAAAGTGTGAGGAAATTCAAGGATCGTGGTGGGAGATATGAACCTGTGGCTCGGGACCTCATTGCCATAACAGATGTGAGACCAAAATGCATTGCGGATTTAGTAAGCCCCAACAGATCCTATCTTGTTGCTTTTGTTCTGAGCGTGAGACAAGAAAGTTGTATGACAATATTATCCTCAAAGCCTATCTTGTTTAAAAAAGACAAGAACAAGAAGAGAGAGACTATTTATGCTGTTCCCTTGATGAACATGAACACAAATATCCGTATATGGATGGCGTTGAACTCTAAGCTGCAAGGTGGGAATTTAAACATCATTCAGAATGTGCTGCAATATAGTTCAGTGGTAAGAATTATTGCTTATTTCGTCTGGCATATTGATATTAGGCTTAAATATGTTCTTGTTGGTTCTAATATTTAGTACATGAGCAATTTTTGCCCTGAAAATTTAAAGTGATCGCTTTTTAGTCCCTTAAATGATGTGGTAAACTAAAAACTGACATGTCATCACTCAACATAGACTAAAAATGGTCATTTTAAGGGTAAAAAGGGTTCACTTTAAACTTTAGGGACTAAAATCGCTCGAGTTAGGGACAAAAAGTGTATTTTGGCTTGATATTATTCTTGGCAATAATTAATTTTGAGAACCTTTCTTTACATCATGTAGAATGCCACAAATTGTACTGCCTGCCTTTTGGAAAAAAATTGCAGTGCTGCCTTTGCAGACGTTAGGTACAGAATCTGCTCTTCTGATTTAAATGACTCCCAAAAAGATGCAGTTTTAAGCTGCTTGGTAACTAGGGAATGCCACCATCAGAGTACTGTCAAACTAATATGGGGCCCTCCGGGGACTGGGAAAACCAAGACAGTTGGTTTCATATTATGCTCTCTTCTTAGAATGAAATGCAGAACACTTACATGTGCCCCAACCAATACTGCTCTTTTAGAAGTGACGCAGCGGCTTCTAAAGAATGTGACAGGTTCACTTGAATATGATACATATGGGCTTGGAGATGTGGTTTTGTTTGGGAATAGTGAGCGAATGAAGATTTTCGATTGTCCTGACCTCCTTGATGTATTCCTTGATAACCGTGTTAAAATACTATATGAATGCCTCGTTTCATCATCTGGTTGGAAAGGTAGTTTACTATCAATGATGTGTTTGCTGGAGGACCCTAAACGCCAATATGAGTTGTACTTGAATGAAAGAAGCATGACAGACAATAAGGAGGGCAAAATTGAAGGGACGTCTAAAAATAAAGGGAGAAACAGGATCCGGGGAAAGGAGATTGATCAATCCTTTGAAGACAAGAAGGGCAAGAAAAATATGAAGAAAGTTATTGTTCAAGTCTTAAATGAAAACAAAAACAAGAAAACACTGGAGATTTTTCCTTCTGAGAAGGAAAAGAAATTAGAGAATGAGGAAATACAAAACAAATGTGATGATCCTTTATCTTTTGAGGAGTTTATTCAGAGAAGATTTGATTGCATTTTAAAGCGTCTCAATTACTGTATTGTAAATTTGTATACACACTTACCTACTTCTTTTATTTCATTAGAAGTGGTAAAGAACATGAACTTGGCTCTTGATTTTCTCAGATCTCTTGAAACATTGTTGTGTACTGTTACCGTTGCTGATAAAGGATTAAAGCAAGTCTCTGGTGAAAATGAACAAAGCAGACTCGGTAACTTAATGAAATCTAGTTTTGTGAGAAAAGATTGCCTTCAGATACTTAGATCACTTCCCCAAAAATTCTCTGTTCCAGATTTTAGATGCGAGGATGAGATAAAAAAATTCTGCCTGGAGAATTCATGTCTATTTTTCTGCACTGTATCAAGTTCTGCTAAATTGCATGAAGTAATGGTTAAATGGGAAGTACTTGTTATAGATGAAGCTGCTCAGCTTAAGGAATGTGAATCAACCATTCCTTTACAACTTCCTGGCCTCCGCCATGCTATTCTCATTGGAGATGAGCAGCAACTTCCTGCGATGGTTAAAAGCAAGGTTTAGAGTTTTATCTGTCTTTCTGTCTTTATGAATTATTAATAGATTTTATGTATCCTTAAAATTTGCTATTATTAGGTTTCTGAGGAAGCTGAATTTGGAAGAAGTTTGTTCCAGAGGCTGGTATTGCTAGGACAAAAGAAAGAACTTCTTAATGTCCAGCACAGGATGCATCCATCCATAAGCTTATTTCCAAATAGGGTGTTCTATGAAAATCAGATTTTGGATGGTCCCAATGTCAAAGAAAGAAGGCATGAGAAGCATTTCCTTCAGGGAAATATGTTTGGCTCCTACTCTTTCATTAATGTAGCACATGGAAAAGAGGAATTCGATAACAGCCACAGTCTCAAAAATATGGTTGAGGTTGCTGTGGCGTCTGAGATAGTTGCAAGCCTTTTCAAAGGTATGTATAAATTTGGAACTAATCCTAGTCTCAATTTTGCTGAAATGTTATGTTAGGAATTTTAAATTATGGCCAACTTGATGATAGATCATTTTATGAGTACAATGACTCTCTTTTTTATTTGTTTCTCTTGCCACTACTAAAGAATCTGTTCGCACAAAGAAGAAAGTTAAAGTTGGTATCATCTCACCATACAAGGCACAAGTCTATGCAATTGGAGAGAAGGTGAAAAATTACAGTGCTGATTCTAATGATGACTTCTCAATTAGTGTTCGCTCTGTTGATGGGTTCCAGGGTGGTGAGGAGGATGTGATAATTGTCTCTACTGTCAGATGTAATATGAATGGAGTAGTTGGTTTTCTTAAAAATCATCAAAGAGCAAATGTGGCACTAACCCGTGCAAGGTAATAAATTGCATACTTGAGTCTTGACATATTTTGAGGCTTTGGTGGCTTTTGCAATTAATTGGCATGCTTTCACTCTGCAGGCATTGCCTTTGGATATTGGGAAATGAAGCAACTTTAATTAAAAGGTGCACTATTTGGAAGGATTTAGTCATCGATGCCAAGAAGCAAGGGTGTTTCTACAATGCTGATGAAGACAAAAGCTTGGCTCAGGCTATTACAGTTGCCTTGGTTGAACATAACCAAATACACATTTTACTCAACATGGATTCCTTTCTGTTCAAAAAGGCCAGATGGAAGGTATGCTGATTAAATTATTTTTTTCCTTTCCTTTTACTATTTTTAATGATGCATCGACTATTGTTTCCAGTTTCTATGCTTCTCTTATCAAAAAGTATGGGCTGAAAATTTTTTTATTTCATATATGGTAGTTTTCTTTTTGACAATATGAAGAATTTATTGACCTTAGTTTCTATTTTGTCCATAAAGTTAGTATGGTTTGTTCATAATATAATAAAACTACTCAAAAAATGACGGGGAAAAGATTTAATCATTGTGTCTCAGTTTTGTTCTTCCCCTTGAACAGATATTATCAGGGGAACAACATATTAAAATTAATTTTACATATCCAAGTGAGTTCATTTTAATTAATTTCCATTTATTTCTTAATTACAATTTAATGCTAGGAACCAAAGCATAGATAATATTCAATATAGCGGCTTTTGGAATTTGAATTCCATATTCCTCAATTCATTAGGTTTAAACAATAATCAATTGACCCTCACCAATTTTTTATTTTTTATTTATTAATATAGGTCTCTTTCAGCAATGATTTTTTGAAATCCATGTTGAAAGTTGAAAATGCTGAGACTTGTAAAGAAGTGCTTACTTTATTGGAAAATCTTGCAAATGGTTGGCGTCAACCTCTCGAAATGAAAAAACTCTTTTACCATCATGGAACTTCTTCCCAATTATTAGAGCAGTACAAGGTCAATGGGTTGCTAAATCTTGTTTGGACGGTTGACATACTTGAGGAGAATTCATATTACATTCAGATTTTGAAGGTCTGGGACATTTTGCCATCATTTGAAATGCCAAGACTAGCAAATCGTCTTGATATCTTATTTGAGAATTACACAGTGGATAAGATGAATCGCTGCAAACACAAAAGTCTCAACAGGTATGCATTTGTCTGTATTCATACTTGTCAATTAGCTTTTAATAATTTTTTCCCATGTTTGTGGAAGATGTGATTTCTGAAGTCAAAATGGTGATTGGTGAACTTCGTTTTTTTCTTTTCTTTTTCCCCCTACTCTACAATCTTTGAAACCTTTGACGTTGGGTATAGCTACAAATTCAGCTAACCACCTATTCTAGTTAGATTTCCTTGTTCGAGGCAATATGGTATAATCAAGTTGGCCTTAACCAAAGAAATCTGTCAAATAGAGTTTTAGAAGGCAGTTCAAGATTCTTCATCTATTAATATAAGTATATATATTGTAGACACATAAATATAACTAGACAGGGAGAGAGAAGACCTCAATATATTTTTTTAATTACTACTTAAGCAAGGGCACTTTAGGCCTAAAGGGTGTGGGAAAGAAGAAAATTTAAACTTTTATGTTGGATTTCTCAAATTTGGGAAGAATGTGTGTTGTGGAAACCTAACTCAAAGTTTTATTTGCTATAGGTCTTTGGTGGTTCCAATGAGATGGCCAATAGGCTCAAATAGTTATACTGAAGCTGATCCTGTGCAATTAGTATCAGAACCATTTGCTTCACTCAGTCTGAGGGATGATTCAGAATCATCATCTACAACTTTTAGGTAAGTAACAAGTTCAAATTTTCACTAATTATTTTATTAGTCAATTTTTCTTACTTTAGAATAGCTTAAACAAATTTAAGTAGTGAGTGTAGAGCAGTTTTTATTCAATTTTAAGTATGCATTACATTGTTGAATGGGAGTTACCATGTTGCTGGAGTAAGGTGTCAGTTAAAAACATCGACAGTAAGTTTTGTTATACTTTAGGCCAACTAGCACTGCTACTTGTTGAAATCCTGATACTGCACATAATGTGACCAGAAAATGCTCATGCTGGTATAGGAAGAAATCCTTATACAGGGCTTTAAATTATGTCTAGATACAAGTGATTTTCTTTCCTTCGACTTTTTGTGGTCCTTGTCTAAATGGAAAATTCCTAGGTCATACAATATTAGATCACTAATTTCTTTTGATAATAGCTTTTGTCATTATCAATATAGTTCCTGATTTGTGACACATCTAATTATCATTACTAATGTATCATATATTATTATTATTTTGGTGTGCAACATTGTAAAATAATTCCTTTGTAACCTTATTTTGACTGGTATTTTGAAGGCTTCAATCTGCATAATCAGAACCTCATGTCATTTTTTTACCTTGCTTTCTCTCATGTGAGAAAACATGCATGTTAAATTGAAGGCTAGTTTGAAGAGCTTACTATTTTTCCAATCAATATGATATGCAGAAATAAGTCTACTATGGGGAGAAGTGATGTCACAAAGTGGTTAATAAATTTTCCTGATGACTAATGAGGTATGTTTACATTCTTCTTGGGAAAACTGGTAATTTATCATGATCAATCATTGAGTTAATATTTGAATTTAAGTAGTAGTTTGAAAATGTTGTGAGACTTATTATCTTTAACTTTTAATATCATATTATTATTGGATTCTAGCTAATATGGATAAATCTATAATTATCACTTCCTGTTCTGTTTGGATGCAGGTCATAGGGTTGGCAATCATGATTCCTCAAACAAAGATCATAACCATCACCAGCCATGTTTCTTACATATTATACATGTCCTACCCATCTTAACTACATTCAATGCACATTTGTTCTTATTTCTTATTTTGTTTTCTTTTTCTTAAATATTGAAAAACTCTACTATGTTTAGAGGATTTAAACTAAGAATATAATACTCTCTTGAGAAAGACTACTGCCCATCTCTCTGTATTTGCATGCAATTTCATGCAAAAAAGCATTTTGATCTTATTTGCATAAAGTGCTATTGCATCATGATCCTGCATTGTTGCAATTTCTTAGACTGCTTGATTGTCAACAGTGATGCAGCAACCTATACAAAACAATCAAATGCACAATGTCAGTCTAATTAATGAACACCGGCTATCCTCTGCTAGAAAGTTTCTGATTGTGAACTATATATAGAAAGAGACATCTTACATCTTCTAGACGACTTATGAATTTCACAGAATAGTATAATAGCAACCAAGAAAGAGAAGTCAAAGGTTACATGGTTGCTCATGATTAGTGCCTACTTATGAGATAAATGACAATCAGCGGCCTATTCTAGCAATTTTTTTTCCCAGTATTTCCTTATGTGAAAGAAAATTTTCTACTCAAAATCAAACTAATCAATCAATAAATTGACAAACATCCCCTAGACATCCAAATACAAATTCCCCTTGGGTTTAGACTTTACGTTATTATTTTGGTTAGACGGCCAAATACAAATTCCCCTTGAGTTCTATAGTACTAAATATTTATGTATTTACATGTTGACTTTTTACCAATTGTGGAAAGACATAAACATGGTATTGTTTTAGAAACTTGTGAAGATTCCTAGTTGAGTGTAGCAATTTAAGATGCGAATGTCTCGAGAGAACTAGTCCATGGACCCAAAAGATTTAGTTTTTTTTATTATTTTATTTTATTTTTTTTTTTTTTATAAACAGATATAGATTGCCAAGTAAGCTAGAAGTACTTGCATAGTCTATGTGTCCATGAGCAAGCCCATGTGCTGGCCACAAAAACAGAAAAACACACCTTGACTGATCTCTTATATATTTGCTCAAAATCTTGAACTAATTTCCTCCACTATGAAAATGTAATATGACCTCGCTTAATGCTAACTGACCAAATCCCCTTTTTAGGGGTCATTTTTTCTTAAGAGAGCACAACAAAGCTGGTTTGGTCAACATATTAGCCAAAATAGTTACAAAACAAAATGGTTCTAATATTCAAATAAGAACAAAACTCAAGGTTGCCATTTTTTGAAATATACAACAACCAAAAGCTCGAATCCTTGTTCAAGGATGGACATTAGGCATGTCCTAAACCTATATAAAGCATGGTTTTAAGCCATGCATTAATCAGACCACTTACCTCACATAACTACACTTATCCTTGAGTCCAAACTTTTGATTTAAGAAACAACATATTCAAAAGGAGCTCTTGTGGATATGGTAGTGCAGCAGCTCTCTCTCTCCAATTCCTTCTTTTTCCTCATTCTGCTATATTATAAGCATAATGAGACAAGGATCATCTGTGTTAATATTTTCCTTTTGTGGGTTATTGTCTTTAAGGGTCCGTTTGGTTAGGGAGATGGAAAAGTAGAAAGATTGAAAATAGAGAGATGATAGAAAAGTGAAGGGATATAAGAGATTTTAGTTTTATCTTGTGATGTTTGATTTGAGGTGGAAAAGTGAAGGGATATTAAACTTTTTTATTTGGTTGAAAAGAAAAATAAGAGGATAGAAAATATTGTCATGCCTCTATTAAATATATATATTACTAGGAAAAAAAATTGGAGTTTATGTATAAAAAAATGCCTGCCAAATGTTAACTTAAAAGTGAGGAAAAAAAGAAAAAAAATATATGTGGAAAACAGTGGGGGAAAGGAGTGTAGGGCAAAATGGTATTTAGCATTTACCATTTGCTCTCCCTTTTCTCTCCTATCTTTTGGGGGTTGAAATTTGTTGGGCCCAAAGAGAAAATCGCTAGACCTCACCATTTTTTCTCCCGTTTTCCCTTCTCATCTAAACACTCCTCTCTCCCATTTTTTTCCCTCTCTTAGTTTTCGACTCAACCAAATGGACTGTAAGCATTTTTTGACATGGGTTGATCGAGATTGGTCAAATCACAATCTTTGGTAGTAATATTGTGGGCCTTGATGGGTATGTGACCCAAGCCCACATGGAAAAGTAAGTATTCCTACACATATGGAATGATGAAAAAGGCCTAGTAGTTGGGCCTCCCTTTTCTCCATTTTCTAACTGAACTAGAGATTCTTTTATATAGGGCCGGTTCATTCAAGACCATGGTTTAAGACCCTCTTTTCGATTTCTCAAATCTCGATCTCATACTTATCTCTCTCTCTCTCTCTCTCTCTCACGCACACGCACATCCAATCTCGAACCTTAACACCACCACTCCCATGGGTTCCAGGAGGAACGACAACCCACACTACGGCGATGGTGCCAGTCCTGGGTTCGTTCTCTCTCTCTCTCTCTTTGTGCTATAAATGTCTAAGAGCTAGGCCTATGGTTAATGGGTTTTTCTGGGTTTTGATTTTTTTTTTTCTCCTTTATGTTTGTTTTTTGGTGCAGTAAAATCTTCATTGGAGGCTTAGCCAAGGACACCACCTACGGTAAGAGAGAGCATTCTATTCTTTTCTATGATTCTCTTGATGGCTACTGTGTTTCTCTTGATGGGTGTTTTGGAATCTGTAATGGGGGGGGGGGGGGGGGGTTTCCTATTGTTGTTGTGTGAAAAGTTACTGTTTTTGCGTGTTTGTTTCTGTTGATGGGTTTTATTTGAATGTGTGATATATTATATATATGATGTAGTTCTTGTTGGTATTTGACTGAGTTCAGAAACCTTTGTGAGTTACTTTGAGAAGTATGGAAAGATTACAGATTCTGTTATCATGAAAGACCGGCACACACATCGACCAAGGGGATTCGGTTTCATAACCTATGAGGATCCTTCTGTTGTTGACCAGATGATCCAAGAGACCCATGTCATCAATGGCAAGCAGGTTATTCTATGTTCTCTTAAATTGTTCGATTCTACTTGTTTTCTTGTCTGTAACAAATTATTAAATTTTACATGTATGTGCATGTTTGAGAGATCCTCTTAGAAGTTTGCTGCATTGTAGCTGTTTCTCTATTGCAGTGATGATTTTGTTTTTGGGGTGGATAATTGTTGAGGTGTTTGATTGTGATATATGTAATGAATTTGAATTTTGGACCAGGTTGAGATCAAAAGAACCATTCCTAAAGGTTCTGCTTCTGCACAAGCTAATGATATCAAAACAAAGAAAATTTTTGTTGGTGGGATTCCAACTACAGTCAGTGAAGGTCTGATGATCGAACTTTTAGCATTTGATTAAAATTTTTTGTTGTTGTAACTAGACTGATGGATTTGTTCTTTTCTCTCTTTCCTTTTATTTCATGTTTTTTGGACATTAGATGAGTTCAAGAGTTTCTTCTCAAAGTATGGAAAGGTGGTGGAACATGAGATTATATGTGATCATGTGACTAAACGCTCTCGTGGATTTGGATTTATTATATTTGACAGTGAAAAAGTTGTTGATAATATTCTGTCGAACGGCAATATGATTGATATGGAAGGTACACAGGTGAGTTTTGTGCAACGGTTCTATGTGTTAAGGGATGCATACAGTCATATTTCAGCTATCTATAAAGCAGCCACAAAATGTTGTAATTCAAAAAGTTTTCTTAGTGGAAATTACTATGATTGTTGTTTACCAATTTCTGATATAATGCATTTTTTTAGAGATCCTGTGGGGTTTTATGGTTTTTTTTTTTTTTTTTGGGTTTTCAATTTAAATGCAGTTCAGTACAGCTTTCTTCTTTTCTCAAGCCAGGCTCTCAAAATTCATTTAATGTTGGCAAAAGATAGGTTAACTCACTTCTTTGTTGTAGGTTGAGATCAAGAAGGCTGAACCAAAGAAAGCCTCAAACCCAGCACATGTTCCTCCTGCATTTGGTAGAGACTCTAGGGCACGTTCATACAATGAAGATTTTGGTGGATTTGGCGACTCTTATAGTAGCTATGGAAGTGGTGGTTATGGCCCTACTTCTTATAGATCACTTGGCGGTTTTGGTGGTAGGCTTGGCAATTATGGAGGGTATGGTGGTGGTAATGATTTTGGTGGTGATTATGGAGATTTTGGTGGTGCTGGTTTCAGTGGTTATCAGGGAGAGTCATCATTTGGCTATTCTAGTCGCTATGATTCCTATATGGGAGGCCTTGGTGGGGGATATGGTGGGAGTGGATTAAGTGGATATGGACGTGGAAGTGGGGGCTATGGAAGTTATGGTGGTTCAGGCTCCCCTGGTGCTAGTTATGGAGGGCCAGGAGGATTGTATGGTAGTAGGGCGGGTTATGGTGGCAGTAATCGTTACCATCCCTATGCACGGTAGATTGTGCTTAAGCTTTCCAATAGAAGTTGCTGGCAGGTTGCCTTATTGTCAGTGTATGCAATTTGTGATTCCATAGACACAAGGCACTTACTGCAAGACCCACTGTCTAGAAGATCAGATCAACTGTTAGTTTGTTTGTGTTCAGGCTTTGGCTTAGACAACGAAAGTTAGATCAGCATATATATAGAGCCTTTTGTCACTGATTGGCACTGTGATTTTAGTTAGGCATCTCTCTTAATACTTTATATTTATGGTTGTCTATTTGTTAAGTTAGACTTTCATCTTGTTATGAGATATTATTTGGTTAGAATCAATTTGGAGTTTTCCATTCAATATAGGTAATATACTAAATTCTTATGTGGCAGACTGCTCACTATTCTTAACTTACTATTTACTAAGTTTGGCACTGTAATTACTAAGGTGTAGTTACCCTTTACAGGTTATATTTAGTTCTATTCTTTTAGTAACACTGTTAACCTCCCCCCCCCCCCCCCCCCCCCCCCCCACCCTTCTCTTCCTCTTTAAAAAAAAAAAATGCTACCCATGTAACAAGAATCATGGATAATTATGGAAAGCCCCTAGGTGGGGTTGGTGGGATCAAACTTCTATTGGAGGGCCTAAAAGTCTTTTAGGAAGCGTATAGAATCATCTTTCTAGTTTCTACAGTACATCTGGGAGGGCAAAGTTGTCCATTAGTAGATATTAGGGACACTATATGACCAAAAAACATTGAATAGCTGTGTGACTTGTAACTATTAACTGTTAATTTTCATAGTGGTTAATTGACAAAGAGAGGTGAAGTGCCACTCTTTGAAACTTTTGGGCGTTCATTTAGCCTGAATATTTCAAGGGGCTACAGTGAAAATGACAAACTTCGAGGGGTTGTAAGTCTCTAAAATCACTCAGCTTTTTGAAGGATGGTGCCAATGGGCCCCTCTGCTAAGAAAATGTATTAGTTGAATGTAGGCTTTGATGCCTAGCTGAGCACTTTAGACTCGGGGATTTTCTTCTTTGTTGCCTTTGATTTCAATGAGTCACTTTCTCTCAAAGATCTTTTATCAAGTTCACTAGGGTGCCTAATAGTAATACCTTTCTTTGGCTTGTTACCCTCTGAACAGGGGGATTTAATGACATAAACTGCATGATGTCAACAAAAATGTTCTTGTGTACGTTGTACCTATAATAAAATGCTATGCTAATATCTTGGGTGGGTATAACTGATGGAACTTTGAAAGGCTGAATGCTGAACAATGCATCTTCCCTGTGGCTTGTTTGATATATGTCTAGAAAACTATGAATTGGAGTGGGATAATTTGTTTAATGTGAAGAAGTGACTTGAAAGAAGTGGATTTGAGTTTGGTACTTGTGTTGCACGATTACTAGAGTTAATGTTTATATTTCTTGTTCAATGCCTGTGAAGTCATGATTGTAAGTGAGTAGTTGGATTTGATTGTATCCTGTAAAGATTAGGCCCTGGAGTGAGATATGTGAAAATTTGTTTTGTTTTGTAATTTCAAAATCTATGAAGAAAGCATTTGGGCAGAATGTTTGCTTTAGTATCCGTTTGGATGCTGAACGCTTTTTTTTTTTTTTTCAATCATTGAGAAGCGCATTTCAGTGGATTTCGTGCACTGTTTATAAAACTCACAAACTTTTTTTTTCAACAAAACTTTCATTAAAAATGGGTTCTACGGTATTATTTACGTATTTAAAAATTATTTTGCTATAGTGTTTTCAGTTTTCAATTTTTAGTTTTCAATAAAATAAGTGGTATCTAAACGGACTCATAATGTATTTTGAGTTTTGTTCAAAAGAATAAAAAAAAGAAGCTGCTTTTGAATTAGTCTGGGCTATGTCAAGTCGATATTCTTTTTAATTTCGTTTTCTTCTCTATTGCATATTGATGGAAATAATATCAACCCATTACCTGACGTGACTGGTTATATATTCCTTATTTTCTTTGTTGATAACGTGAGTGAATTCCACATCAAAACAAGCTAACTTAAAATAATAGTCCCAAGGCATGTTGGTGAACAGTAGCGGTTCTAGGAATATTTTTTAGGATGGTTATTATTAACCAAAATTTAATAAAAAAAATTCATATATTAACCAAAACACACACACAGTTTGACAATTTTCTCCTAGGGATTTTCTTATTTTGAAATCTTTGCATGATATTTTCATTATTAATGTTGTAAGTTACATCTCTTTCAAAAATTTAGTTAGATAAAAAATTTATTGAGATTTTTCTTTTTGTTTGTAAGGACCTAGTATATTGTTAAAGGGGCCAAAATTTAAGAACAAAGTTTAGTTACAAACTTAGTTGTAGCCTCAGACTACAACTCTCACTAAACAGATTAACGTGGCTATATATTTTGAAAATCTAAACGTTGAATTACATGTTTTTTGTGTTCTTAAAACACATGTCAAATTTCATGTCAATCGGATGTTATTTATTATTTGATTTATAAACTTAAATTTTTATGTAATTTTAGACTAAAAAAACTCAAAATTTAAAGATTTGATTGATGACATAAGTATTGATCTTTTTAAAATTTTGCAAGTATGGAAGATATAAGAAGAAAATGTAATCTAATAGTGAATTTTTCACAATTTACATATAATAAAAAAATATTGAGTGGAGTTGTAGTTTTAATCTACAATCAAATTTGTTGTTAAATTTTGTCCAAAAATTAATTATGTTGGGTTTAAAAAATTTTAGGGTGGTCACAAATATTTTTTAAGAATAATAAAATCATAATTTTTTTAATATTTATATATAATAATTAATTATTTTGGCAGGTCAGGGTGGTCCTGTGACCACCCTGAACTACATGTGGAGCCGCCAATGTTGGTGAAGGAAAAAAGATTTTAACTTAACATATTCATTGGCCTCATAATTTCAAGAGATCCTTGAATCATGATAAATAATGAATGAAGTCTCATAAGGATGGCATTGTTGTAATCTTGTAGGATTCAAAATATTTCACATATGTTAAGAGAGAGGTATTTTTCTTTTTGATTGGGGAACAAACAAGAAAAATGAAATTTCTTTTCTAAAATATGATATTACAATATTTTCCCTCCTAGGGACTTATATTCTCCTCGCCCTGTGTCTCCTAAAGACTCATGATAACATAAAAATGCATTGTATTACATGTGTTACATACGCATCATCAACTAATCCTCTACCATCATTGCACGAAAAATGAACTATTTTTCTTCAACTCCTACCATCATTGCGTGGAACTATTTTTCTTCTACAGAAGATAGAGCAGTTTATTTTTATCACATCCGAACAGTGGGGCATGAGGCTATATTGAACCCTTAATTACTAATCAACACTAACAACTCAATAAATCAGTTCACTGAAGAGTGATTTGCATTTCTTTTTTAATTGTCACTATCTTACATCATTTGAACCAAACCAACTCAATGAGAATATAGCAACATTCTCAGGTTGCAATTTCTGTTTGATTGTCTCAATTTGTGCCACAAAAGTGGTAACCGTTGCAAATCTGTTTGAAGCCTAGCCAAATCTTGCGTCTTTGCTTAACTTGATGAAGCCCTGCACGCATAGACTCCATCTCACGACTTGTTGGGAATAATTAAATTAAATATAACCCCAAGCAATAGATAAAATATAATTTACGCAAGCGCCAAGAAATTCAACCACATGCTGCATTCAATAAAAATAAAAATAAAAAATCAACCACAAGCATGGTCCTTGTCTCCCTCACAATAGGTCATCAATGTATTGCAATCTCCCAAACAAACAATAGTTGGAAAGAAAAGGTAAATGAAAATTTGGTTTGTCTAATTTGCCCCAATATAACTATCAAAGCAAAATACAATAAATGCCTCATTAAGAGGAGGAGGAGGAGGAGGAGGAAGCATAATAAATGCTCTATCACCTATATTTCATTCACAAAAAAATTGTATACAATATATCTTGACTGAAGTTATGGATCATTCCCTTAAAATGATTTGATACATGTAATCAAAATGAAGTTTGAACTTTTAACTAATGACTCAAAATATTATAATTCCAAAATCATTATGATTCAATGTTTTATCAAAACTTGTTGAGATATTAGAAAAAATTAATCTTTAAGAAAATTATAAATTTGTAGGATTATAAAGGAGTGGACTAGATTTCTTTTTACAATGATAATCTAAAGTTGGTATTCAAGGGTGTTGAATTAAACGGAATAATTAAGTTTTAGTTCAATGAAAGTTTTTCCAGTATTTTTTTGAATTTCTCTAAACATTTCTAAACTGAAAGTGCAGGGCTACATGCAAGTTTAGGATTTCAAACGCTGGCTAGAAAACATCATTGAACTTTAGAATTCAGAACCAATTGATACGACTGGTCAACTGGTTGAGACAGAAGGACCTTATACCACTCAAGAAAATTAGAATATGATAGTTTTGACATCCACGTTGGCCAATCTTACTTTGTATATGATTGCATCTTTTTACTTTACTAAAGAAATAACTTATTGGTCTTGGTGTCATTCACTCTCCTGGCTCAATAGGAGATCTTTTGGATCCTATTTTACTTGGGCCAACTCCATGTTACTGGCACAATCCATTAGGTACATATTGTCACAGTATATATGCCACATAAATTAAACCAATATTGATGGCCATTTTGGAAGTCAGAAAGGAGCCCAGTAGCACGGGCAGGGAGAAATTAGCAAATAGATAGAAAACCATTAAGTCTAAGCGGCAGGAATAATGGGTCACAGGTTCATAAAACAAGCAAATGGGCCTTTAGGAAGCAAGCGGGCTCAAAAGAGCCCGGAAAGAGAGAAATAGCAAACAGCAAACCCATGGGCAGTATATGATGTAGAAAAGTGAGAATGGGCTGCGGCAGGCCCAAAAGCAATGCAAGCAAAGAAAGTAAGGGGTTGATGGCAAGCCCACGAACCCCAAGGATGAGGATAAGATAATTGGGCCGGGGAAGTCCAATGAAGTTAGTAAAAACCCATGAGAATACAGAGTTAGGAAAAGGGTCAAGGAAGCCCGAGAAAAGCAAATGGGTCAAGGATGCCCAAGAGAAAACAAAAGGGACACAGGAGCCTGTAAGTAAGAAAACCTACAGCCATGCTAAGCCACTGGAAAAAGAATAAACAGCAGACTTGAAGAGGTCTAGCAGGATTGAGTCATTACAGCAGGAATGACATAGTAATATGGTAGGACATGATGGCAATCAAGGAATAGGCTGAAAGGAACATAAAGTCTAGTATCAAATAAAGCCTAACCCCTAAGGAGAGCAGGAAACCAAAAAAATAACTCACATAAAAGGTCAAGAACGAACGACAAACTGTGCAGGCAAGCCCCTAGACCACGGCAGATGCATGAGCAGCAAGCAGATTTTGGACACATGGAAGGAAGGCATGCGTAAGGCCCAAATATCACCAGCCTATACCCAGCCAATATGGGACATGGTGAGGTCATGGGTCAGAGGTAAGAAGACATGGTTTGATGGTGGAGAGAGGTGAAAACCTATTTTGGGGTTCCTACTCAAACTCTTTTGAGGGATACGTCTTGCTGGGATGACATACCTTCCAAAAGAAGCAAGGCTGAGTGGGAACCACTAGGTACATGCCATGAGAGATAGAGAGAGAGCACCCGCACCGTGGCAGGAAGAGGTGCCACGGCAGACTAACAGACAAAATAGTTTTCTTTGTCTGGTAATAGAGAGTGGCACACAGACGGAACAGTGGTGGTCGGCAAGTACACCCAGACTAGACAAAGGTGGGTAAGGGATAGAATAGTAAAATTCAGTCACGACAGGCACTATAAAGAGAGGCCTTTGCCGTGTACAGGAACAACAACGGAAGGGGAGGACACCAGAACGAAAGTAACAAACACTTCTAAGAAAAATCACGCAATAGAAAAACAAGTGGGGAAGAAAGAAAGGAAAGATAAGAAGAGAATTAAAAAGGAAGAAAGAAAAAATAGAGAGTTAGATCAGCAGGCATGCACCAAAAGGTTGACCCCCTCTCTCCCTCTCAAAGTCCTGCTCTTTGCCATTAGCAAAAGGATTCTCCTGGGCATCAACCATTCAGGTCCGCTTCCCTCAAAGTGACTAATTTCCACGGCAGGATTTTTTCCCCGGGAGGTTATTCACGTTGAGAAGAAGCGTTATTCTCTCTCTGGTCTTGCTCTTGCGAATCAGATTTAAATTGATTTTATTTCTCTTCCGACTAACCCATATATTGCCATTTATTCCCTTTACTTTTTTTTGTAAAAATAGTTGTTATTATTGTGATTATCCTTCTCAAATAAGGATTATTTGGTCATTTTTTATTGGGTAGCCAAAGTACTCTTTTACTGTTATTATCATTGTTATTACTCTGTCTGCCATGACTCATCCAAAATAAGCTCTGCCTGTCGTAAACGCGTTCCTGGCAAACGAGGTGCAGTTTTACGCACAAGTCGGACCAAGTTAAGTTGCATTTGGGCCGGTCTCAACTCTCTTACTCAGAACCTTTGGGCCTAACATCGTAGGAGGCAGCCCAGCCCAACATAACACAAAAGGCCCACTACAACTGGGAAGGTTTAGGGTTTAAGGTTATAAATGATTGAAATCTTAATATTTAATTTGATAGATTGATTAAAAAATTTCTCTTTTAAAACTATGAAGTTTAATTTGTTTATTTTTAGGACTTGAGGTTTAATTTATCACTTTTGAACTTATAGGATTTAATTTGTTATTTTTTTTAAACTTCCAGGATTAGTTTATTATTTTTGAAACTATGATTTTTAATGGATAAAATCATTTTCCACACTTTAGCATTTTATTTTATGCTCAATTAGTTGCACTATGTCATGTGTCTGATTTTTTTCCCATTTTAAACTTTGGTTGTTTTATAATATAAGAAAAAATTTCACTACTATTAAAGTGAAATTCAGTTTATCTAAATTGCAACATGGAATTTGGGACATGGGATGACGGTAAGATGGCAAAATATAACTTGGTCGATGCTGCTTCTCGCTCCACAATCTAGGTTTGCTGACTAACATGATGTAATTATGTGACTTATGCAAAACAATTTTGAATAATGTTCTTACGTTTTAGTTGATTTGATTGTCACTACAAAAAAATCGACCTGTCCCAGCGTTTTTTTCCCGGCGTTTTGAAAAAACGCCGTAATAGATAAGTTTGTACCAGCGCTTGTAAAGCGCTGCAATAGGAGGGCTATAGCGGTGTTTTTCAAAAACGCTGGGATAGGGTTACCAGATTTTTTTATGGGAAAGACCTATCCCAGCGCTTTTAAAAGCGCTAGGACAGCTCTTTCTCCATAAGGGAATGAGAATTACCTGTCCCAGCGCTTTTAAAAGCGCTGGGACAGGTCCCTCCATTCCTGTATGGAGAAAGAGCTGTCCTAGCGCTTTTTGGGGTTATCCCAGCGGTTTTAAAAGCGCTGGGATAAGGCGCCCTATTCCAGTGCTTTTAAAAGCGCTGAGACAGGTCCCTCCATTCCCTTATGGAGAAAGAGCAATTCCAGCGCTTTTAAAAGCGCTGGGACTGGTCCCTCCATTCTCTTATGGAGAATGACTTGTCCTAGCGCTTTTAAAAGCACTGGGATAGGTCCTTCCATTCCCTTATGGAGAATGACCTATCCCAGCGCTTTTAAAAGCGCTGGGACAGCTCTTTCTCCACAAGTGAATGAGAATGACCTGTCCCAGCGCTTTTGACAGGTCCTTCCATTCCTGTATGGAGAATGACCTATCCCAGCGCTTTTAAAAGCACTGGGACAGCTCTTTCTCCATGAGGGAATGAGAATGACCTGTCCCAGAAGCGCTGGAATATGGTCAACCTATTCCAGTGCTCCAAAAGCGTTGGCATAGGTCACCTAAAGCACTGTGATAGGTCACCTAGGAAATGATCAAAAGACCCCAAACCTAAGAAATGACCAAAATACTCCAAAACCATAAAATAACCAAAATACCCCTGAAACTCAAAAAATGACCAAAATACCCCAAAAACCTAAATATTACAAAAATACCCCCAAAGCCCAAAAAATGACCAAAATACCCCAAAAACCTAAAAATTGCCAAAATATCCCCAAAACCCCAAAAATGACCAAAATACCCTCGAAACCTGAAAATGACTAAAATACCCCCAAAACAAAAAAAGACCAAAATAACTCGAAACCTAAACAAATTACCAAAATACCCTCGAAACCTAAAAATGACTAAAATACCCCCGAAACATAAAAAATGACTGAAATACCTCCAAAATCCAAAAAAATGACCAAAATACCCTCAAAACCTGAGAAATAACTAAAATACCCCCAAAACCTAAAAAAATGACCAAAATCCCTCCAAAACATACAAAATTACTGAAGTACCCCCTGAAACCAATAAAAAGACCAAAATATCCCCAAAACCTAAAAATTAACAAAATACCCTTGAAATCCAAAAAATGACCAAAATACCTCTAAACCTAAGAAATGACCAAAATACCTCCTGAAACCATAAAATGACCAAAATACCCCTAAGTCCAAAAAATGACCAAAATACACTCGAAACCTAAAAATGACCAAAATATGCCCCAAAACCCAAAAAATGACCAAAATACCCCCAAAACCTAAAAATTGACCAAAACGACCAAAATACCTCTAAACCTATAAAATGACCAAAATACCCCTCAAAATATCTAAAATGACCAACATACCACTAATCCTATAAGATGAACAAAATACACCTGAAGCCTTTAAAATTATGAAAATAGGGGTTTAGGGAGTATTTTGGTCATTTGTTATGTTTAGGTAGTATTTTGGTCATTTTTTAGTTTTAGGGGGGATTTTGGTCATTTTTTAGGTTTAGGGTGTATTTTTATCGACTTACAGGTTTAAGGGGCATCTTCGTTGTTCTATTGGTTTCGGGGTATTTTGGTCATTTTTTAGGTTTCGAGGATATTTTGGTCATTTTAAAGTTTAGGGGTTATTTTGGTCATATATAGGTTTCAGGGGTACTTTGGTCATTTTTTGGGTTTCAGGGGGTATTTCAGTTAAGTTCTAGGTTTTGAGGGTACTTCGATCACTTTTTAGGTTCCGAGGGTATTTCGACCATTTTTAGGTTTCTAGGTCATTTTGGTTAATTTTCAGGCTTCAGGGTTATTTTGGTCATTTTTTAGGTTTCGAGGGTATTTCGACCATTTTTAGGTTTCTAGGTTATTTTGGTCAATTTTCAAGCTTCGGGGTTATTATGGTCATTTTTAAGGTTTCGAGGGTATTTCGACCATTTTTAGGTTTCTAGGTCATTTTGGTCAATTTTCAGGTTTCGGGGTTATTTTGGTCATATTTTAGGTTTCGAGGGTATTTCGACCATTTTTAGGTTTCTAGGTTATTTTGGTCAATTTTCAAGCTTCAAGGTTATTTTGGTCATTTTTAAGGTTTCAGGGGTATTTCAATCATTTTTAAATTTCTAGGTTATTTTGGTCAATTTTCAGGCTTCGGGGTTATTTTGGCCATTTTTAAGGTTTCGAGGGTATTTTGGTCATTTTTAGGTTTTGAGATTATTTTGGTTAATTTTTAGGCTTCGAGGTTATTTTGGCCATTTTTTTTAGGTTTCAGAGGTATTTTGGTAATTTTTTAGATTTTGAGGGTATTTTGGACTTTTTTTGGGGTTTTGGGGGTATTTTGGTCATTTTTAGGTTTCGGAGGTATTTTGGTCTTTTTTGGGTTTCATGGGTATTTTCGTCATTTTACATTTTTTTTAGTTATTACATTATATTTTACTAATTTTTAATGAGGAATTATATTTTATTAATTTGAAGTATTAAATTAAAATGTATTAAATTAGTTTGAAGTATTAAATTAAATTAAATTTTGTTAAATTGAATTATTAAAAAATATTTTTATTAATTAATATAATTTATTTTATTAATTTGTACTATAAAATTATATTTTATTAATTTGAAGTATTATATTCAATCTTATTAATCAAGAAAATATTAAATATTACTATTTATAATTTGAACTATTTATATTACTATTAATCAAGAAAATGCAAATGGAAAGACCTATCCCGACACTTTTAAAAGCGCTGAGATATGCCTTTCTCCATAAGGGAATGGAGAGACCTGTCCCAGCACTTTTGAAAGCGCTGGAATAGGATCCACATATTCCAGCGCTTCCAAAAACGCTGGGATAGGTCTCTAAAAGTGCTGGGATAGGTCCCTCGTACCACTTAAAAATTTTCAGACTTCCCACTTATTTTTTTCACCTTCCCACCACTTTGGTCTCTCGTTTTTGGTCTCCCACTTCTTTATTTCAGATGTTTTCCTCTCACCCACATTTCCTCTCCCTCTCCCTCTCCCTCTTCCTTAACCCACTTCCCCTCCTCCTTTCTTCTTCTTTACTGAAAACCCACCATTTCTTTTCCAAAATTTCAAACACAAAAATACTACCCAAAACCACAAACCCTACCCAAAGCAAGGTAAGTCTCTCTAGCTCTCATTTCTATTTTGTAGCAATATATATATATATATATATATATATATATATTTGTTGTTAAATTTCTGGTTTTTTAGTTTTGATTTTGGTTGAAGTTTGGTTTGGGTTATGTGTATATTTTTGTGTAACTATTGGTTGATTGTGTGGGTTTTAGTTTTGGTTTTGGTTAAAGTTTAGTTTATTTTTGATTTTTGGTTTTGGTTTTTTATTTTTTTTTTCCTTATTGCTAATTTGATGAAGGATTTTAGCTGAGTTCTATGATTCCTAGCCTACATTGGTTTATTTCACATGGGTTTTCTCTCTTTTTATGATTTAGTGGTTTTGGAGTGTTCTTTGTTGTACATTTGCTGAATTTCGATTTGGTCAATTTTTTTTGGGCTTCCTTTTCATGGGTTGTTTTAGTTTTTGAGTAATTTGGGAATTTTGGCATCTGGGTATTATTAGTAATTCTTGCTTACTTCATCGTTTTAGTTTTGTTACAATTGTCTGAATTTGGGTTCTAGTGCATGTTTGATTCTACTTTTGCTATCTGGGTTTTTAAGTCTGAGCTGGTTTAGATTGAAATTTGGTTGTTTGGATAGTTAAAGTTAATAGTTGGATACATTATTATATTACCATTGTTATTTGTGTTTTTGGGTTCAGAGTTTGTGTGGTGCTTTTAATTTAAAAGTACAGCTAACCAATTGTTTGGTGGCTGTGCAAATTTAGAATAAAAAGGAAGAGGAGATAAAGAAGTGAGAGTTATGCTAAAAACATGTTTAGCTTGATGATTTGCATAGGCAGCTTATTATTCAGCAAAAATAAAAGAAGAAAAGGCAACTTATTAGAATTTCAAGATGTTGAATTTTTATTTTCCTTTACTCTGCCTTTGATTTCTCCAAAACATGTAATTATTTTTATAAATAAAAATATAGGAATGGACTCAACTAAGTCTAAATGCTAATTATATTGTGTTGGGCTAGTGTACCATTCATAGTGAATTGTCTTATTATAATTGAGAACTGAAAAAAATGCAAAGCCATGAATAATGAAGGATAGGTATATTTATTTAATAATGACTACAACTGAACAACTCATTGCTCAATGGGGATCCTTTTTAATTTTTTTTTGTTATTATCTTGTGTGCAGCTTTGTGTACCCATGTGATTTTTTTATATTACTAATGGAGGTGGCTATGAATTGAAGATTCAGGTACATCAATCAGTGCATATGTATTGTTTGTGAAAATGTTTGAATGAGTTTTTATTTTTTAATTTAATTTAATTTATTCTTTGTCCGTGATGTTCTCTTGGTGGGTGTTTGTGTTAGAAGAAGAATTTTAATCAAGGGAATGGAGAATGAATGCCAGGACAAGTTTGGCTCAGTGAGAAGAGTCAATTAGGAGAACTGTGTATGTGTCTAACATTGATCAACAGGTATATAAAATCAAAACGTTCTTGGTTGCTATTATTGAACCCAGCCCACTTCTTCCTTTATTTTTTTTATTTTTTTATTTCCTCTCTATTTTGTATCCACTGGGTGACCGGTTTTTGCTCTTTATTTTCTGTCCTCTAGAGTCTAGTCTTATCTTATTAGTTGTCATCTTTTATTGTTTTCAAGTTTCAACGTTTCACTTTTGCTTCCTCTAGTGTGAGCCATGTGATTGGTTTTGGAAATGACAATGGAAAGTTAAAAAAAGAAGTCCACAATAAGTGTCATACACTCAGAATTATTAACTTCATTTCTTTAAAAATAAGTTTTTATCTGTCAGGTGATTGAAGTGATTGAAAAAAAAACATGTTGATTGCTTTTTTCCTTTTTTTTTTGGATAAGTTGTACTGTTGAGTTGATTTCTTGATTGAAAAAAAATGTTGATTTCTTTTCTTTTTTTGGTAAGTAAAAAATATGTTGATTGCTTTTCTTTTTTTGGTTGATGTACTGTTGATTGAAAAAAAATATGTTAATTGCTTTTTTCTTTTAATTGGACTGAATGATATAGAATTGATTCACTCAGAATTTTTCACTATGGACTGAAATTTCATCATTCACCCTGAATCTGAAGTGTGTATTTACAGTTTTGAAAACAAACTTACCAATTTTTTTTTTTTTAAATTTTATTTGGAAACTTTGTTCAAAATGTTATATTTTCACCATATGCGATTCAGATTCTATGTATATCGATTTTTTTTTTTAAAATTTTCTTTTTGAAACTTTTTTCGTATTAGTTAGAAATTATCCTACTGCTACTTGAACCCTTACATGTGCATACTACCTAGGGAGGGTACCCCTACTGTTCAACCCCTAGGTACTACCTAGGAAAATTACACTTGGACCAAATGTCCGGTGGTATTATATATGTGGTTCATAACATATGCATTCAGTAGAAAGGACATATTGAAAATGAAAATTCCAATATAAAGGACATAACTAAAGGATTTAAGGAAAATTTTTTTTTTTGAAGATCATGAATGAAAAGATGAAAATTAGCTATATGTCAATTATAATGATTTTGACCCTACACTTCTCTCTTCCCTTATTTTGTCCTAAGTCCCTTACTTGTTTGGACCCTACTCTTCTTGCCTTACCTTATCATCCAACTTGTCACCACATCTCATCCTCAACTCATTTCATAATCAATTGTTGGTGATGACAGAAATGCTAGGTCTAATATCAATCAAAGTAAGAAAATTGTTGGAATGAAAATTTTTTTACATTAGGTAAAATACTAATTAGTTTTATACTTTTTTCTAAGAAAGTGTGTGTTAACAGATCTATAAGGGAAATATCACTATGTATCTGACAACACGTCATTCCTACACTATTCGATATAAAAATGACACAATTATTAGCCTTTATTATAAATTAATAAAATTGATTATTGATTCAACAAGTTGTTCATTTCTCTTGATAAATATTTAGTGCATGTTTGGGAAACTATAAAATTTGTTCAATTCTGATACAAGCTGAACCAAAAATAAACCAATTCAATTTTGAATTGGTTTTCATTTCATATTTAGTTTCTCTAGAATCATGTTAGAACTAGTTTTAGTCAACATACAATTTGTTTAAATTAAATCTTTGGTTGTTTGAACCCATATTTTGAAGCAAAAATGATATTAAACTAAAAATAATTAAAACCTAAGTTATTTACTTAACTGGTCTAATTCTATTATATGCCAAGCAGCCTCTTATGGTTGAGGGGGAAATTGTTACTTATATTTCCCGTAGAATAAGTGGGGGAACAGAGATTTAAGTTAAGGTCTCTGTAAAGGATGAATCAAGCAATATTATTAAACTTTAAAGCTCTTGGAAAAAGAAAATTTGTTACTATTTAGAATGATAGTTGTCAATATAATACACAAGATTAAGATATATGATTTTTATTCGACCATTTATATATAATATGTATGCCAATATCAAGATTTTTATTATTATTTAAGGTTAGTGTGCACAAACATTTATTATATAAGGATCATAAGAAAAATTATTGGACGGAAAACCTCTGAGCCCCAACTCATATGGTCCTTGAACAAACCCTTAGGGCTAAGGTTCCATCTAGGCTAGTCTAGCCCAAGATCACTTAACGCCGGGATGGCCTATGGAGCAACATTCTCACGCATTCAGGAAAATCCAAGTGAAACCCTTGTAAACATGGAGCACATGGCACAACGTGACCAAAAAACCTAGAAAGCCAAGACCCTAGTCGGCCTATGAAGTTTTATTAGAATGCGTAGATACCTCATGCATACTAGATCAATTCATTCAAGAAACCTTTTGTAATCTAGATTACAAAAGGTTTATTGAATGAATTATAATCTAAGATTTAATAAATCAATAAAGTCTTAAGACAGAGGAGCGGATAAAAGTACTAGACCACTACTACAGGGTCCACAAGAAATAAGGCTTAATGTACTTATCAAAAAAGATAAAGAAAGAAGGCTTAATGCTATTTTTGTTTGAGTTGTTGAGGTCTGGACTAAGAAGGGTAAAATTGATATTTGTAGGTATTTACTTTGATGCCCTTTTTCTATTTAATCATCATGTGTATATTCTTATCAAACATAGAGCTTATTTTTATATGTTGTCAGCTACTTTATTATGAAATAAATGCCTAAAAGTTAGTTGCAATTAGTTCTTTATTATCTTACCTCAAAATTAAGGTTTTTATTTTTAATTTTTTTAAAACTGTATTGATTTACTACTTTTTATTCTGTCAAATCAAATCTAGCTGAAATCAGAGAGCGAGATTGGTGTAATGTGATAACATGTCATATGGATTGGCATAATCTATTTGCTCATTTCTTTACCATGGAAGCTGCAATTTACTCTTGCTTTTGGTGAAACTCTAATGACATTTTACACCGACTTCTATTTACTTATTTAGTTGCTAGAGAATATTGGAGCCTCTTAAATTGATTGTGTACCAAAAATCTAGGATGTGATGTGGATCTATTACGTCAATATGCAGTCATCTCCCGATGGCCTATATTTGCGTGTATGCGCTTCACATCTATTGTTTTATTGTAATAATATTGATAATAACTATTTTAAGCATTTTTGTTTTTCTTATGAAATTCCAGCTCTGATAATTGAATTGAATTGAATTGAATTTTTTTTTTCAGTTTTCTTTTACAATATTATTACAATTTATTGCTATTTATTACAATATGAAATTCCAATTCACATATTTATTGCTATTTCTCTATTTCCTAGTCTTCTTCTACTAGTCACTTTTTTCCTAAAACGGCTCTCTTTTGCTTCCTTGCACATTTTCTTGATTTCCTAAGGACTATGTTTGTACCTTACATACATCTTTTTTAGTAACAAACACTATTTTCTTTACTTTAATTTGAATCTCTCTCTGTATGTGTCTGTATGTCTGTCTGTCTGTGCTTTCCACAAGAATTTAAGTTAAGTTTTACAGTTTGTGGGTCTACTAGGCAAGCTCTCTTGTCTTTTGGTTTACATAAAGTTCATATTATATAATTAAACTTTACTTTTAATAGAAGAAGAATGATCATGCATCCTTGAGGCAAGTCATTTCGTGCATATATCTTTGCTTTTTGACAAGTTAAATTTATTCTAGAGAAAAAAAGTAAAGCCACAAATTGTCAAGGGTCCACAAATCATTGTATTACTCCTGTTTGAAATAATGACAGAGGACCCTTTATACTTTGATTATTGCTTGTTTTGCTTTTTCCTTGTCATAATATCCAGTTCAAATCACTGCAAATGGTAACTTATTGCAGCGTTTGGTTAGTAGATACTTGTTTACCCTTGATGTTATTGTGTTAAAGCATATTATATATAAATTATTAAATAGCTCATGTCTACTTGTGAAACAAATGCAAACTAGCAAAATATTGGAGCTTATCTTTTGGTTTGTATATCTTTGCACACCTTTCCCTATTTTAGTTTATAGTTTGTTCTCTCGGTGTACTTAGTTTAGTAGTGTCTTCTCCTTTACATGATTTTGGATGTGAAGTCACCTAATTTACGTCTTTTAAGTTATTTTAGACTTAGATTTTGCAAAATTAGCAACTTGCTCTAAGTTTAAGTTCATCTTTTCGTGAGCAAACTAGTGAATTGCTTATAAAGGGTGAGTAACATCTGCTTCATAATACCCTACTAGTCTATAATTATATGTTAAAATTTCTGTTGTGGTGGATTGTTGGTTTGGAGTGTGATATAAGGTGGTCTACTTTTTAATTATTGAACACTAGGTTCCTAGGTGATTGGAGTGATCTAGCATTTTTAAGCTTTTTTAGCATCAGCTATGGAGTCAAATTCAAGGCATTCTTGATTATTACCGATGATTAAGTTCAGATTTTTCATCATCGATAAGTATATGTATGGTTTGATTATGTTTTTATTCATCAAAATCTTTGTTATTTGTTTGTAAATCTTATTTCACTAGCTTGGCGCTTCCTACCATGGTGTCTTGCACCAATTAGGACATTATATTAAACTAAGAGACCGTAATGGTTAGTAACGGAGGGTTAAATCTTAACTAGCATGAATCATTACAATTAGTTGGCTATGAACATAGCATTACAGTTTGATTTTGCTATTGGTATGTTTTCTTCTCTTTTTCTTCTTGATTTTGTGCTATGAGTTTATGGTGAATTATACATGAAGTAGGCTATATCTTTTATACATTTCATAGGTGGACATGAAGTAGTATATTATTTTTATAATGAAGAGTGTTTATTAGCTTATTAAGATTGTTGTTGAGATGTATCTAGTAGCATTCTGTTCATGTTTATTTTTCGTTGGTATTAGTATATTTGAAAGTTATACTATTTTATCTTTTCCTTCTTGTTTTTTTGGATGTATCATGTAAAGTACTAGTTGAAAGTGTAATTGTCAACCTAATATATTTTGTATTATTCATTAAATGCATTGTCATAATCAGTGTTGTAGACCATGGACATTAAGCTTAGTTAAATCATTAGGTGCAAGAAATTATTGCCTTATATTTTGCTTTGAAATTTGAGTGAAAATTATGTGTAATAAGAGTATAATCTGATGTATTTAGTTGAAAGTACATTGAAATACCTGTGAATTTAGCTCATTTTTGTGTAAATAGTTTGTTGGTATTATGGTATTGTATTTGCTATTGGAAAATATGAATTGTGGTTCATTATAGGTGCTATAAAATATGTATTGGAAAATATGTATTGTAGGTACATTTCAGGTGCTATAAAATTAATTTTTTTTTTTTTAATTTTCAGCGTTTTGAAAACCGCTAGAATAGGGTATGGGTGTAGGCAAGGATGTTATGCCCTATACCAGTGTTTTAAAGGCCTATGCCAGCGCTTTCAAAAGCGCTGGCATAGGTAGTACCTATTCCAGCGCTTTTAAAAGTGCTGGTATAGGTTATATTCACATTTTTATAAAAGTTGTCCCGACACAATTAAAAATGCCGGAACAGGGTCTGAAAGCGCTGGGACCTATGCCATCGCTTTTGAAAAGTGCTGGTATAGGCCTTTTAAATTTTACATATAGCCCTCAAGACTTAAGGTGTTAATTATATTTAAATTAGCAATTAACATTCATTTCTTTATATCTTATTAACACAAGTTTTATTTTTCATGTATTAAATTAGTATGAAATTTTGGTATATTTCTTATTCTTAAATGAAAAAAATAATTTTTTCATACTTTAATCCAAATATAAAATTTTGGTTTTATCCATAAAGAATAGTTTCTAAATACTTGTTGGACATGATTCTCTTCTTCCTTTTCTTTTTATTTTTTTTTAATTTTTTTAATTTAAAATTTTTTATAAATACCATAAGATTTGAACCTATGATGTTTGCTCTATGAAAATTTTAATTTTAGTCATCATACCAATATATCAATTGTCTTTTTTTTTTTTTTTTTAATCCAATTAGTTCCTTCATAAAACAACTTTGTGTTCAATAAATTTCAATTTTGAAGTAATTGAGCCATAGTTGAGAATTTTCATTTAATCACCACATAGACACGATACATTGTCTCACTGCGAAGGTTTTTTTTTTTGCACCAAATAAAAAAAAACATGGTTGCACTAAACGGATAAGTAGTGCTTCAATTTCCTCAAACATGTGCATTTATTTTTGGGGGAGGGGGGATTGTTGGTAACAGGAGTGAGAGAATTCAGGAACAAGTAATGTATTGCAAGAAGTTGCCTCTTAATAAAGTCTCTCTCTCTCTCTCAGTCTATACATTACATTTTTTAGGCACTACTAGTAATGGTTCATTCTTTCTTATTGTTATGCCCAACCTGTCCTTCATGTCTATCGTCTCTCGAGTTACATTGCCATCAAGCTCCCAATCAAATTTGTGAAGCAATGAGCCCAAAATAAGGTGAAGGACTCTATGTGCCAAAGGCACACCTGCACACATTCTCCTCCCAGCCCCAAATGGGATTAGCTCATAATGTTGACCCTTGTAATCTATTTTTGTGCCTATAAACCTCTCGGGCTTGAAAGACAAAGGATCATCCCACACATCTGGGTCTCTTCCAATAGCCCAAGCATTTACAAGAACTTGTGTATTTTTGGGTATGTCAAACCCCATAAAGTCGGTATCTCGAATTGCTTTTCGAGGAACTAGGAATGGAATTGGAGGATGTAATCGGAGTGTTTCCTTCATTATAGCCTGTAGGTATGGAAGGTTGTCAATGTCACTTTCTTCAACCTTTTGGTTTGCTCCTACTACTTGCATAAGCTCAGCTTTAGCCTTAATCATGGAATTAGGATTGCGTAGGAGCTCAGTCAGTGCCCACTCAGTAGTGCTGCTTGTTGTTTCTGAACCAGCCATAAACATTTCCTGCATCATATTTGCAATTATTGTTGATTAGTGAAATAAAATTTGCCTAAGAACGTTAGCCTTTGGTGGCTAAAGAAACCCTCTAAAGTCTAAACCCACTGCCTATGATTTTACAAAATCCAGGGCCTCCATTAAACTAAGACATTACGCCACTATTTGTTTTTTCCATCCAAAAGCGTGCGACCAAAATCTTAAAGAAGTTCAGAAGAAAATAGTAATAATTCAGCTCAACAACTCAATTTAACTAAAGGAAACTTTAATCTAAATTCAATTGGGGTTGACTTGAAAAGGAAATAGGAAGCTAATAAGTAAATTCTAAGCTATTTTTTCTTGCAACGATGGTTCCAATGACCAACTCTTGGAGATAGGGCTCAACAAATAAATATTGTTAAACTTTTATTACACTTTGCAATTGCTTAAATTTTTTTATTCAAATGTATCAAATTCTCAAATCTTGACACTATCCCAAGGTAAAGATAAATCAAAGGCATTAACTTATAAAATTCCTTTATCGGTAATGGAAAAAATATACTATATTATTAATTTATAATTTATTCCAATATTAAATTCACAAATCTTGTCAGCATCCTTCGGTAAAGATAAATCAACAAATCCTTATTACTATATTATAAAAAATTTAACTTAAAAAATTCCTCTTATATATATAAAAAAAAAAAAAATTAGTACTATATTTTTCATTTATAATGTATTCCAACGTAAGCAATTAGATTCAACATGTGGTTATCCAACCGAATAGAAGAAGACATCTTACACATTCAGTGTATCTTCTTTCTCTCATTCATCATGTGAGTTTGACATATTGAGAGAGAGAGAGGCATGTCAAATTCTTCATGTGAGTCTGACTAAAGAGAAGCATATTAAATATATGAAATAATTATGGAGAGTTAATAAAAGTTTTACCAAAATGAAAATATTTAGGTCCCTATCAGAAATTTTGGCAGGCTCCTCAATTCCATTGCCTTCAAATTCTAGCAACAAATCCAAAAAATCCTTCTTCTCTGCCCCTATTTGCCTATCCATCAAGTGCTCCTTCACAAACTTGGATGCAATCTCCAAAGCTTTCCCAAGATCCCTCTCCATGTTCCTCCTAAGGCCCTGCAAGTCCAACCACCTTAGCCATGGAAAATAGTCTGACATGTTAGCATACCCGGACCACTCCATTAGTCCCATCATCGCCGTGAAAAACTCCGACCCATCCTTCGACTGAGGATCAAGCAAGTCTTGTGATAATATAAGGTTTCCAAGTAAATTGAAGGTCATGAGGAATACAAACCTTGCCACATGAAGACCACATTTAGCTTCAAGTTTACATGCCTCTTCCTCAATCCATAACAACATGTTGTCCACACATTTTCTTCGTATAATTGCGGTGTCATTGATGCGCTTGTGTACTAACATGTCGACCGTGACCAAGCGCCTAAGAACACGCCAATAGGAACCATAAGGGGCTAAGGCTAAAGAGCCCTTGTGGTAGTCATGGACACGCATGGTTTCAGTGATGGTGCGTTCAGCAAAAGAGAGGTCATGGTTCTTGAAGAACTCTGTGGCTGCTTTGGCTGAGAGGATTGCCATAGAGTTCATTGAACCTAGTCTTAACCATATAACATCACCATACTTGGGTCTTAGACCAAATAGGGTACGGTGTGGCATTGTTCCAAGATCGAGCATGTTGCCAAGTATTGGCCATCCTAGCGGTCCTGGAGGAAGGCGGCGGTTAAGGCTGGGCTTAATTCTACGGTGGAGAAAGAGGAGTAGAGCTGATGAGAAGAAGAATATTAAGGAAAGAAGGAAGAAATTTGAAGAAAACTCCATGACTTCAAGAATAAGATTTTTCCTAAGTCCTTGTTGGTCTCTTCTAAAGCTCATATGGTCAATTTATAGACTAATTATTACTACCAAAACATTAGACTGTTTAATTATTATTATTATTGTTTAATACTAGTTGTTAACCCATGCTTCAAAAAAAATATATTTTATTTATAAATTTGTAATTATTAGTCTTTAAATAAATATTACATTTTTAATGTGAATTTCTTAAAAACTATGATGAGAGTTAACATTTTATTTATTGATAATAATTATAAAATCTTATGGTGTCTATTTCAAGAAATGTATTGCTTAACAGAAGTTAATAGTAAATTTTTATGTATGAATCAAGTTAAATAAAAACTATAAAAAAGATTTCAACTTTTAATCAACATAAAGATAATATTCTATCTTTTACTTAAAATAAAAAGTAATATTCTATATAATTATATATCTACCATCTCCCATTTAGCAAATTAAAAACAAATAAATATAAAGAGAAAAAAAAAAGTTTTTCAATGTCAAAATCTTTTCTTATTTCTCTCATGTGAACTTTAGGCCATTATACTTAGTAGTGGGTCAATCATTAAGCAGAAATATCAAGAAAATTATGGCTCTTGCTCCTTGTTGCATGTAGATTGAGGTAATTGCACACCTGCGCCACACCCAAAAAGATTAACCTAAAGTACAACAATCAAAATACCAAAATTTAAGAACATTAGAAAAATAATAATCAATCTTTAATAGCAAAATGATCATTCAGCCTTAGTTATCATATACAAAAAAAAAAAGCAATCTATGAAACACATGTATTAAAACAAATCAAAGATTAAGATTATAGAGAAATCGAAATGAGAGAGAGAGAGAGAGAGAGAGAGGTACCTTTGATAGTAGATATCAACAACAAACATTTAGTGATAAAAAAAAAATCCATCACAAATACTAAGCTTGTTAATTTTAAGATAGATACAAAGAGAACATATATAAATATGAAAATATGTAGGGAAAGAAAAATATGTATTTATGATTCAGAAGAATTGAGGGAGGGGAAAGATTGGGAAAGAGGAAGATACCTTGAATGTTTTGGCAGTTGAAAAATGTATTTGTAACTCATCCAATTTAATGTGGTAGCATAATAACAATCTTGAAATTTAATAGAGAGCTTTTGGGCTATCATATAGAATTATGGAAAATTTGAGACTTTCCATATGCATTATTTATTTTTTAACCAAAAATGTTTACAGAGAGAAAATAATTACCTTTATAAATGATAACTATATTTTCTGTTCCAAAATTTATAAATGATAAATTTTTTTTTTTTTTTTGAGAAAATTTTTAGGAAGGACCAAGAGGGAGAAAAATACCTCAAAATTTTTAAAAATTAATCTGTTTAATACTTTAGAACTAATATATATTTTATGTCATAGGAGACATCCATAAATATTGTTTGGTGAATGATGGAGACATAATTGGTGTACAACCAATTATCATTTAGTACACTTATTATCATTTATATATACTGTCATATTACTATTCATTTCTCCTTACCTTTTTTTTTTTTTTTCATCGTTCACCAAACAATATTTATGTCTCCTATGACATAAAATAAATGATAATTGGTTGTACAATTATTATACTGTCATATTACTATTCATTTCTCCTTACTTTTTTTTTTCCATCGTTCGCCAAACAATATTTATGTCTCCTATGACATAAAATATATATTAGTTCTAAAGTATTAAACAGATTAATTTTTAAAAATCTTGAGGTATTTTTCTCCCTTTTCGTCCTTCCTAAAGCTCTCATCAATTCATAAACTGTTTGTTTATTTCAAATCTCATAAACTATTTATTAACACCAAACCCTCATAGAGTGTTTCTTTTTTTAGTATTGATTGTACCCTGGCATAGTGAAACAACAGTACTGTTCTATTGAAGGAATGCTATGTACTATCGAGAAAATGATCCTCTTTAATTGAAATGAACCCATGATTCAGATTAAAATATTACAAATTTAAAGATATGCATATTTTCGTGTTGTGGGGTATCCGAGGACCAAGAAGGACAAGGAGCATGACATTCATCATCAAACCATTTGTAAAGTGTCTCAGATCTGGGAAGATGGTCCACCCAAGTAGAGGATGGGAAAGAGCCATGAGGTTTTACGAGCGCCCGAGGAGGAGAGGTAACACTCTGGGGGAGGAACATTGGGGTTGTAGGAAGTTACCTGAAAGGGTATACCTACCACCTTCGCATTGAATGCTCTGTAGCAAACTTATCCGTTGCATTAATGAAGCGGTAACCCCTGAACAGTGTTTTCACAGTGAGCAACCCCTTCTACCACCTTCAGCAGAGCCTTGATGGGACAAGTATCAGATGGAGAGTTTTGGTATGTACACGTGGAAGTTCATGATGCAAAGAACTAGGATATATAAGAAGAAAGAAGTTCTAAAACAGAGGAACTTTTTTGGGAGATAAAACAAGAAAAAAGGAGAAAGCACAGTGTACAAACTAAGAAAGACTTATATAAGAACACATCCTCAGGAAGGACCGAGGATAGCTTTTTTACTTATTTGACTCTTGTTTTTCCTTAACTGTGACCTGCATCATTAGCCTGAAACTTAATGTACAACTGTATTGTGATTTCCTTCCCATCTCAACATTAAAACAATTCTATTGTTTGGGCTTAGGTTGAAGTGCAAGGCACCATTAATCTAAGTGAGCTTGGGCTTCCAAATCCAGTTCTTACGTACACATGTCATTTAAAATTTGATATGATATATCAATTTTTACACAATTAGATTTAGGAAATAAAATCTTAACCGTGAAATGAATTCTCTCGATCTTAAAACCCTTGCCTTGTAAGTTTTTTGGGGGAGTACTATGTGTCGCATATGGGAACAGAAATGTTAGGATTTTTTTGGTGATAAAGGCTCATAAGAGCATTATCAAGATCATTAAATGGTAGGTTAAGGCTCAAGTGGGGAATTAGGGCAGCTTCATATATATATATATATATATATATTAGAAAGTTTCAACTTATGACGTCCGCTTTTGATAATAGTTATTTATCATCAGACCAAGACACCAATTAGTTTTTGGTGTAAGCGGAGATTGAACCTCAGATCTCTTATACAACTATCAGAGACTTTACTAGTTGAACTAATTGGAACCCACATAAATTTGTTCTTGAATAAAGTTTTGTGTAGTAATTGGGGCTTTAAACATTATGTCATAAATCAGAGGATTAGGTATTTCAATATGTAGTAATATAATTGTCGTTGTTAGTTGCTGGATGTCTTAGTTTGGTTTACAGTTTGTAGATTTTTTTAAGGCTAGGACTTTCCCTGTACCTATCCTTGCTATTTGTAGTGTTCGTTTTAGTGTTGTTTGTTACACACCAGATGTTTTGCCTTTGTTTTGGTGTTTGTAGCTTTGCATGCTGCTTCATATTTTGGTTCTCGTTGAAATTGTAAATTCCTTTTTCTTTGTGAATAAAGTTTACTAATTTATTAAAATAATTGTTTCAGGAATGAAATTGTAACAATTAAATTAATAATAAATTTAGGAATTGGGATTTTATTATGTAACAAAAATATTGCTCTAAAACAATGGCGGTTGAATTGCATTAATTTGTATGCAATATGATAGAATCTTTTGAAGTATTGGATAGGTCAGCTACTGGCATGATTCCATCCATGCCACCTTATTCTTATTTTAATAGCAATACTTCATTATATATAAAAAATTTGAAGTCCTGCTTCTTGTGACTGGAACACTTAGTCCAGAGTGTGGGGTTAATTAGACCTTCTGTGTGTGTGTGTGTATATATATATACATTACAGATAAGTATGTTATCATCTAATATGTATTACATAAAAATATTTCTCTTTAAGTTCAATAAGCTTGAGTCAAGATGGAAAAAATTATTCAATATATTTAACTCATATTTAATCAACTATCTTTTTTGAGGGGGAAGAAAAAAAGAAAAAAAAGAAGCCTTTTTTTTTTTCCTTCTACTTTTAACTTCAACATAATTGTTAGGATAGCTATGTATTCACTACAAATTTTATGAATACTCAATTATTTTAAGTAATTACTATATATGACCTATAATTAGTAGAATTGTGACTCTATACAAATGAATATAAGAAACCTAAGACCTTCAAAAAATTAAATCTAACAAAATAATTTTATTTATAAATATATTACAATATTAATTGGCATTTGTATTTTTGTAGGCCATAAATATTTTATATATATATATATATATATAATATTTTTTAAAATTTTGGACTACCCATTTATTTAATCGATATCTATTTAGAAAAATAATAAGGGTCATATGGCTCACATTATCAGTTAAAAATAAATAAAAATTAAAGCACTGCCTCTAGAGTGTAAATATACAATTCTTGGTTAGGTTGCGATTTTTTTTTTCCTTCTAATACAAACTCTTGTTTTCCTTTCATAGTTATTCTTTTTTATATAAAGGTTCTATTAATAGGGTACTCTTAAAACATTTGTTAATGGATCATTCTAAAAAAGTGATAATATAACAACATACAAAATATAAATAGAAGTAAAAAAAGTCAACTACTTTTTTCTTTTTTCATAATTAAAAAGTTTTTAAAAATATTTCTTAACGATTAATTTTTTTTTTGTTTATATAAATCAAAAGAGAAATATTTACGTAATCTCAAAGCAATACTCCAAATTCACACATAAGAGATGAATCCTATAGTAGACCCCATGTGTGGGCCCGCTCTCTACGTGAGATGCTCCGGCCCTCGAGATTATCTAAGTTATTTCCAAAGCAGAAGCATTTGGAAGAGGTTATTGGAGTTTATACGTGAACAACAAGGAGGTAATTAGGTAATGACATTGATGTAATATATAGTTTAAAATCATGTACTGCGCCTGTAGTTTTGTCCAATAAAATGGTGTCATAGTTCAAATCCTAACTTTTGCCATTTGAATCCTACTTCTGTACATTAAATTTAGAATTAATAAAATATAACATTGTCAGTAGGGGAAATTAGATTCATGTCCCATTACAGTCTTTCTTTTTTTGATCTTTCATTAAAAACTGAAATTAAAGTACAACAGAGAGATAGAGACAACATACAAGAAACACAGCTAACATTTTGATCTATCTATCAAGAGCTGCTGTTGTAGCATTGGAGGCTCAGTTCCTAACCAAAACTGGGTAATCCCAGTGTCTCTAGCAGTCTGAGCTAATCCATGAGCCACTCAGTTGTATTCACTTTTCAAATGCTTTAGCTTCCAACAATCAAACACACTTAAGAGGGAGATGACACCTTGGACAATAAGGTCTATATCACCATGGAAAGATTTTGAGTTTATTGTTTGGACAACAGTAAGTGCCCGTTTGTTTGGGCTTTTTGAGCCTAAAAGTTGGCTTTTTAAAAAAGCCAGCCCCATATCAGCATTTGGTGATAATAAAATGCAACTTTTTGACAAAAGTTGCGTTTTATATTACAAAGGAAATGCGCGTTTCAGTTATGGGTCACACGCGGTCCATGATGTAAAAGCTAGAGTTGGCGTTTATATATGTCCGTTGGGGTGAGTTGAATTACCAAAATTGCTCTTCAATAAAGGGCAAGTGTCTTCTTCAGTTCTTCAGATCACGCACAGCCCAGCACATTTTCTTCTCATCTCTCTGCTCTGCGCAAGCCCGTTCACCCGCCTCTCATCCCCTCTCAGCTCTGCCCTCTGCGTAAGTCTCTCTTTTCTTTTGTCACCCATTGAAAATCTTCTTCATCTTCTTCTTCTTTCTTCATCTTCTTCAGCGGGCCTTCCTCTGTAATTTTTTTTTTTTTAATTTTATTTGTCTAATCTGATCTGAGAAATACGTTTTGAAGGTAGAGTTTTGATCAACAAAACACCAAGCAACACCGATCTGCTACCAAAAACCACTAGGTACCAACACTGATCTGAAATTTTTTTTTTTTTTTACCTATCAAATTTTTTTTTCGATCTTGCATGCTTTGTTCTTGCTAAAGATCTATTTGTTCTCTTGCTGGGTACTGAAAAAATTTGTGGGTGTGCGAAAAAAAGAACAACTCATTACGGCAATTAATTTCTTCAGTCCTAAACATAGTGGGTTACAGATCGTAATTTTTTTATTTTTTTATTTTGTGGATGCTCTGTCTTAAATTTATTTTGTGGAAATTTGATTTGGATATTTTAGCATGATTTGGGTATTTTAGAAATATAAAGAATGAGAAAGAATGATTTGGGTATTTTGTGGATGCTTTGTCTTAATTTTATTTTTTCGTTTCAGGTGATTGTAGAGACTTGTGGGGGTGTTTGAGTAGAGACTTTGGTAATGTTTGAGTAGAGACTTAGTTTCTATGCCTCATTATTTTGCTTTAGTGTAATGAAAATGTTTTGCTGTTGTATCTAATGAAAGTAGTTTAACTTATGAGACCGTGTATTATTGTGTTTGGTTGCTGCATGGTGAGGTGCTGCTGCACACGCATGCCCCATCAACAGCAGACGCACCCCTCATCAGCAGAGCATGCACACCCCATCAGCACCCCACACAAGTTTTTGTGTTTTAATGTTGATTATTAGTTATTTAATTATCTGGTTTTAAGGTTGTGGTTGAAAGCCTTTTGCTTGATATGAATTTTCAAGTTTTAGTTATGTTATGGGGTTATATTTATTTTTATGTTTTCTAGTACTGAGTGGTAGCTTGAGTTTTTTGGGTTGGTTTTTGTGGTTTTTGTTGATTATTAGTTATGTGATTTTCTGGGTTTTGAATGCTTTGGTGTAAGAATTTATTGCTTAGTTTAAGAATTGAGGTTTGCATACACTAGTTTGGTTTCTTGTGTTCTCCTCTGGCCATGTATATAAATGGATTTCTATAAAAGCTGAAGGTTCTTTTACTTTTTGACTCTTGAGGAGATATCCTAATTTTACACCACTGGATCATTGTCAGTGGCGACTCCAGGATTTTTTTCTAGGGGGGTCAACAAGAAGATGTATTTTGGGTAAGAGATGAATTTTGCGCTTTACAAAGATTTCTTATAACAAATTTGCCCATAGTATGCACGAGTAAAAGAATAAAAAATAAACTATAAGTCCATTTAACACATTATTTCTTAATACAATTAATGAACATATTAATTATTTTCATTAAGTGAACTTTAGTTATTACTATTTAAAATACTTTTATCTATTAGTTTAGGACAATGATATGTTAATATTGTACTATTAATGTAAGATTTATATTGTAGACTAAACAAATGTGTGCAATATTATACAAATTTGCAAAAAATGTACAATACACATTTGTTTAGAGACAATGTAAATCTTATATATACAATGTAAACTAATTTTCTATTAGTTTATTTAAAATTTGTTAAGATCTAAATAGGCTTTTTTTTTTTAGGTTTAAGATGAATTTTAAAAAATTTTTTTTTTGTTGGGCTTTTTTTGTGCGTTTAAAAAGACCAAAATATTGTTAAGAATATTATATTTAAGCTTATTTCAATTGTACTAACAAAAATTTTAGGGTCAGGGTATTCAAATTTTCATTTTAAGAGAGACAAATCAAAAATTAATATTAAGAATATTATATATTATAAAAAAAATGCCAGCTCAGGGGGTTCATTTGAACCCCCTGAACTCTACATAACGTCGCCCCTGATCATTGTTAATTTTTCTTCTATTTCCTTTGAATTAACCACAAAAATATAAATGTCTTGTCTTGACAAATGCACAACTTAGCTGTTAGCAGAACATAGTTTGATGCAAAGGGTGTAATGCCATTTATTGTTGATGGATTTGAGTTGGATTTACATATATGCGGTTATGAATTTCAATTTGATATCTTCTTATCCTTTTCACTCTTCATGGGACTATGCATTGAAAGTAACCATAAGGATCAAGTTTCAGATATTTTGTGGACATGAGATTGACTTCAATGATATATTTCTATATCCATTCTACAATTATTACTTTGGATAGGGATTTATAGTAGTCACGGTATCTACAATTGTTATACCTATGATAATATATACATATGGGGTATCCCTAACTCTAAAAATTTGAAATCTTCTATCATTCACTCTGCTACTTCATGTGACTTGCACTTGCACTTGCACTTATTAGCAATTTAAAATATAATGGAAAATTGATTTCGATATCATTTCTTTCCATTGCTAGATGGTGAAGCAGGTAGCAGTTTTGGGCAGAACTCAGGATCTTTAACAGACCCTACGATGGTGGTTCTTCGTGATTCCATTGCTAATTTTATTTGGGGGGATAATAATTAGTAGTTGTCTTTTTTTATTTATTTATAATATCATGTAGTACAATTTAAACTTGGGTTATTGGTATGTATTTTATCATCTTTTTTTTACATTTTTGTGTTGTACAATTTAAACTTGGGTTATTGATATGTATTTTATATCTTTTTACATTTTTATGTAGTACAATTTAAACTTGGATTATTGGTGTATATTTTATCATCTTTTTACATTTTCATTTTGTGCTTCATGATGATGAAAATTATTTAGATTTAATTAATATTAATAAGAAGTCATTAATGGTAATAACAAATAATTATGACACTAAAAAAGAAAAATTTCCCAAACATTATTAAAATAATACCAATAATATATATTTATTATTATTATTATTATTATTATTATTATTATTATTATTATTATTATTATTATTATTATTTAGTAAGTATATAAAGTAGTTGATTTATTAATAAGTATGAAATAAACTCACATCCAAAAAAGAAAAAAAAGTATGAAATAAACTCCCTTATATATACATTGTCCTTTTTGGTAATTTACCCCTCAAAATGCAACTTTTATAACTGCTCGCCAAACACTCAGCTTTTTCAAAAAGCACTTTTTAACAGTTTTTACCAAACACTCAGCTTTTTGAAACTCAACTTTTTCATTATGCACTTTTTGAAAACTCAACTTTTTTCATTATGCACTTTTACTAAAAGCTCAACCAAACTCACCCTAAGAGAGTCAGACTCCACTATTACCTGTGTTAGCAGCATTTCACGTGCCAAGAGTATCGCATCTTCAATAGCAAGGGCTTCAGTAACCTCAACAGAACAAGTGGCAAACAACAATTTGCTCCTGACTACCACAACCATGCCTCTGCAATCCTGAATCACTACACCTATACTGGAATATCTTCCATCCTCTATTTTTGCCCCGTCAACATTAACTTTATAGGTACCTAGAGGTGGTGTTGTCCAGCCAATTTTAGGGACTGCTGCTTGAGGAAGTTAGCAGTAATGGCGCCCTTATAGTCTCCTTGAAGCCTTTGGGAAAACCCCCATATCTGAGATGGTGGGAGACAGTGAGATTCATGTATCACTTAGTTTCGGTTATACCAAATGGACCAAGTTGTGACAAAGAAAATTTCTAAGTCATGGGGGGTGCCAACATCCAATATTTGCATTGCAGTAGTTAAGAAGTCGGGGTTTCCAACCAGCAAATTTATCGGACATGTCTGCCAATTCCACCATACCTCACATGCTTTAGCACATCGAATCAAGGCATGAGTAGTGCTCTCTATAGCTTTTCCACATAGTGGGCATATAGCATTTGTATAGTACACCAGCCAAGGCATGAGAGAATGCTGACATGGCTAGATCTAGACCCTACACGTGAAATGGTTGTGAGCAAGGAAAAGGAAAGTCAGTTGGGATAAGGGATCTCTGGTCTGTGCCAACGGCGTGATCACCGTGAGGAAAGTGAGATTTGCACCTAACATGGACACCCAACACTCATAAAAGGGGGATAGTGACCCCCTTTGGTTAGAGATATGAAATCCTTCCCTCCCATTAGTTGTGCTTGTGATTGATCACTGTTAAGGACACGTGCATTATCCTTAAGACCCTTGATGTCCCTTTCCTTGTCCATGGATTTCTCCCCACATAGTGGTAGGGTCACCTTTCACACCACTATACTGGCCTCGGTATGCCCTTTCTCTCTCCTCTAGCCACTACGTAGTACAGCAGATGTATTAGGGTTCAAATGGGGGAATCACAATGTGACATCTGTCCTATACCCAGCAACATTTCTTGGACTATAAGTGGAACATGTTGCTAGAATATTAGGGTAAGAACCAGGAGAGAACAATAGAGAAAATGGTAGAAAGTTTGTAAGAAAGGGAGGTAGAGAAAAGGTCATTCCTTTAGTGAGAACATCACCATTGTATAAGGGAAACCTCCATTTTTACATAATACAAAGCTTGACAGAGCAAGGGACATTTATTGATCCTTACTCACCTGTGATTTTTTTCTCCCTTTCAAAGGGTTTTTCCACGTATATCCCATTGTCATTTTTACTTTCCTTGCTTTACTTTCTTTTTCTCTTGATATCATGATGTTAAAGTTTCCATTTTTATTGTTCTAAGCTTTTTCATCAAAATGTACTGTTAAATAGCTTGCACACTTTCCACACGAGTTTCACAAATCTAACTTGCACGTACAGCATCAGTACTGACCCCTCTTTGTCCCAAGTTTAATAGAGTTGGCAGCCCGTTCATACATGCTCTCCATGCAAAAATTTTGACCTTAGGAGGGACCTTTAGTTGCCACATTTTCCTCCATAATGGGGTTCTGTAATCCCTAGTTTAACATTCACCCATCTTAGACTTCTCAACCAAGGGAAGAGCAACACAATATGCACTCTTAATAGAAAGAACACATTTATTTTCCAACCAAACTATACTATCATCTGGCAAATTGTAACTTAAAGGGATGTTAAGGATAGTTTCTACTTCAAAAGGGAGAAAAAGGGATCTGATTTTGCCAAATTTCCACCTTATTGTGTCTTCATTGATGAGGGAAAAGACCATAGGAAAATCATTAAAAAGCTGTGGGGGGGGGGGGGGGGGGGAACAAATTTTGTATGTGGTAGGAGTGGGGAGCCATTTGTCTTCCCAAATGTGAATCAATTTTCCATTTCCAACCCTTTATCTAGTGCCCTTTCTTATAACATCCAGATTGTTATAGATGCTTCGCCAAGCATAATAAGGATTACATCCTAGCTTCGCTCCTAGGACATCTCCATAACGATAGTGTTTTGCTTCGTAAATTCATGCCACTAATGAGTTTGGATTTGTTAGGAGATGTCATCCTTGCTTTACTAGCATAGCAAGGTTGAAGGCTTGAAGATTGCAAAACCCATGCCTCCTTGCAACTTTGATTTGCATATTTTCTTCCATCCAACCTAGGCCATTTTTGTTTCCTGGCCTTTTTGATCCCACCAGAAGTTTCTCATCATTCCTTCCAAATCTTTACAAAGACCCTTTAGTAGTAAAAAACAACTCATTGCTTATGCCACTGATTTGATTAGGACTTCCTTTCCTCCCATTGAAAGCATTTTTTTTCCTTCCACCTTGAGAGATTCTGACCAAATTTTTCTTTATCTCGGCAAAAACTTGGTTCTTTGATCCAATCACAGATGGGAGGCCAAGATACTTACTGTTCCTGAGTCCTACATGGGTCCTAGGATGTTCATGACTTCCTTTCTTATGACTGAAGAACACTGATGACTTATTAGTATTTATTTTCTGCCCTGAAGCTGCTTCATAATGCTCCAAGATTTCTACCAGCTTATTATACTCTTGACTACTTGCCCTACAAAACAACAAGCTATCATTTGCCAAGAACAAGTGTGTAACTTTAGGGCAACCCCTGCATATAGAAATACCATTAAGGTCATGATTGTTGTTTTCATCTATAATAAGAGCTGAAAAGGTTTCCATACATAATAGGAAGAGATAGGATGATAAAAGATCTCCCTGGCGAAGCCTTCTAGAGGGGACAAAGCTACCATGGGCTTCACCATTAATTATAATAGAGTAGGAGACTGTGGTAATGCATTTCAAAATCCATCCAATCCATTTTTCATGAAATCCCAACCTCCTCATCACTTTCTCAATAAAAGACCATTCCACCCTATCATAGGCTTTGCTCATATCTAACTTAACTACCATAAAGCTGTATTTTCCATCCTTCTTATGATCAAGATAATGCATTAATTCAAAAGCAACAAGAAAAGTGTCTGTTATTAGTCTTTTAGACAAGAAGGCACTTTGATTTTCTGATATTATCTGACGTAAAACAACTTTTAGACGGTTGACTACCACTTTTGATATTAGCTTGTAAGTAACATTGTTAAGGCTAATAGGGCGATAATCCTGCATTCTTATGGGATTCTTCACTTTTGGCACAAGGATTAGGTTGGTTTTATTTATTTCATTCATAGGCACATTAGAATTAAGAACAATGAATACCATATTAGTAACATAAAAACCAACAATATTCCAATATTTTTGGTAGAATAAAGCTGACATACCATCAAAGTCGGGGGCTTTTGTTTGAAGCATCTGTTAGAGTGCAGCTTTGACTTCTTCCTCAGCAAAGTCCTTAATAAGGGCATCATTCATCTCATTAGAGTCTCTTGTAGGAATGAGGTTTGTCAATTCGTCCACTCGAGTTGGATTGGTAGTTATGTAAATATTCTTAAAATAAGAGATGGCTGTGGCAACAATACTTTCTCTATCATCACACCAGATTCCATCTTCATTCCATAGTCTAGAAATTGTGTTCTTCTTTCCACACTCTAATGCACGATAGTGGAAGAATTTTGTATTACAGTCTCCCTCCCCTAACCATTGGACTCTTGATCTTTATTGCCATGACAATTCCTCCCCATCTAGTAACTCATTGGTCTCCCTTCTTAATCTGTTGATTTTCATCCCATTTTGTCCTCTTTTATCCTGCATAATTAATTCATTGAGAGCTTTCTTCTTCTCTTGGATCTTCTTAGGAATTTGCCCAAACATAAAACTACTCCATTTTGTTAAGGTAGTGGCACAATTCTTAAGCCCTGTAGCAAGACCAGTTGGAGTATCTAGATTTAAACATCCATCCCAGGCTTCCTCAATTAGTTCCATACAATCTGCTATTCTTGTCCACATAGCTTCGAAATGGAACCTACGTTTTCTGCGTTGGTTGATAGTATTAGCATTTGATAACAAAAAGGGGCAGTGGTCAAATGTAGTATCAACTAGATGATGGACTTTGATATTTTGAAAGTGCTCTATCCACTCGACTGTTGCAAGGGCTCGATCCAACCACAAGTATACTCTATCCTCCCCTTCCTATTGATTACACCACGTGAAATCTGTGTTGCAATAGCCCATATCTCTAAAAACACATTTGTTCACCACATTACGGAAACCATCCATTTGGTGTTGAGGCCTTGAAGCAACTCCGATTTTCTCATTGCTTGACAGTATCTCATTGAAATCTCCTAAGCACAACCATGGTAGCTGGAAGGTGATTTAACATGTCCAGAAACTTCTAAGATTCCTTCCTTTGGTGTGTTTTTGGATGTCCAAAAAAACCAGTTATTCTCCATGTAAACCCAGTGGCTTCCTTTGTTATCACAACATCTATATGATGCATCGAGTAGCTTTTGATTTCCAAATCTACCTTTCTCCTCCAAACCAATGCTAAACCTCCACACTTTCCTTTACTTTGAACATATAAACCATTTGTAAAATCAATTTATTCCTTAACCCTCTTCACACCTGAGATTTTCATTTTTGCCTCCGATAAGAAGAGGATTTTGGGATCCCAACGTCGCACATATTCTTGTAACGCTCCAACAGACTGGGGGTTCCCAAGCCCCCAGCAGTTCCAGCATAGGGCTATCATGGCTTTCAGCGGTGCTGTCCAGTAGCCACTGCTGTTTCTTTTATTAGGAGATCATCCTTTTAGTTCTTCTTAAGACTTCTATCCTCTTTTGCCTCCAAAGACTCTATTTTACCCATACATTTTGTTTCACTTTCTTGGGCTACCATAATTGTATCATCTACTGGGCCATGTTCTCTAGCTAGCTTCTTCCACGTTCCTTTTCCTTTTTGCTTTCTTCCTTTACTTTAACCCATGTAAAGAAAGCCCACCACTTCATCTACTTTAAGACCCAACTTGGGCTTTATTGGGCTTGTTACTTTAGCCTCTTCCTTGCCTTTTAATTTCTGGTGGCTCACCACTAAGTTCGCATCTCCGCATACTTTGTCCCTGCCCTTTGCTAATTCAAATTTTGGAGCTTTCCATGGGAAACATGCATTTTCCCCTTTCTTCGAAGTAGGTAAGCTCTTTTCAAAGCTGTCCCATCTGATTGGTTGACTAGCTACCTGACATCCTAACCCATCATCATCACCTAGAGCAACCCAATTCCTAACTTTTTCAGTTCCCAGATTCCTGCTGGATTTTTGTGTTCTAGCACTGCTACCACCTACTGGATCTTCAATACCCATCAACGGTGGCTATGGTTCTGCTTTCCCACCTCCGTTATTTGATAAATTGATATCATCCCTCCTGGGTTTTGCTCTTTCTTGACTTCCTTTGAAATTTCCATTAGCCCTGATCCAATCTCCATATTGATACTCTGTTGTTTGCCCATTATTGGATATTGGACAATGTCATCCATCATGGCCAATTCTTCGATAGACAAAGCATATTGTTAGGAGTCTCTCATACTTGAAAGTGACCCATATTCTCTCCCCCTCCAAATTTGATATATATCCACCCCTTTAGAATGACTTATCAACTTGTAGTTCCACTCAAACCTTCATGAACTTGGCTTGATCTGCTTGCCATGATCTTTTATCAGTTTCAACATAGTTTCCAATTTTACTACCAATGACCCTTCCAATTTCTTCAGTCATTAACTCAAAGGGTAGTCCCCACACTTAGACCCAAAAAGGGGATGGTGAGAAGGAAATATTGGCTGCTAACAAACCTTTTCTCCATTGACAAAGGAGTAAGTTGTTATTAAAGTTCCAAGGACCATTCTTCTCAACCCATTCCATCTGGTATTGTGAACTAAATTTGAACTGAAGTATGCCATTATCCACCTCTACTATTCTTAGATTGGATCCCATCTTCCAAGGTGTCCTTAATGTGCTTTTTAGGGATCGTTGATATTGCTGCCGATTAGATTGAAGCTTTTCGAAGAGGGTTAGCGAGCATTCCTCCAATAGTTCTACTTTACTCTGAGTCGTAATGTGAATGCCTTCATTTTCTTCTTTGGTGAGCTGTAAATTTTGTAGCCCATCCAGTACTGCTTGCTCCATACTATGATAATAGATTGACCATGCCCAGTGCATAGTATTAGGTAGCCAAAGAGAAAACCCACAGTTTTTGAGGAAAAACTAAGGGAGGAAAAAGTCCCTTACGAGAGAGAGAGAAGTACTCCTACTTGGGAGAGAACTCATTACAGTCTTTCTAGTTCAGCACCATATAGGCCTTAGGATTGTCATCACTTGGTGAACTACAAATCATATGGTCTTGAATTTACAAAAATTAGTGTCTATGTTTATGAAACTGATCGATTTGTAGAAGTGAAATTGTTTTGCAAGGAATCACAAAGAGCCACATGTTATTAAGTGGGTGGTCCCATTGTTATTATTTAGAGTCCAATGGAAATATTTTAAGTTTTTCGAAATAAAAAATTACAAAGAACACCTAAGGGTCAATCACACGTCAACACATGTTAATATTTAATTTAAAATGACATAAGCAATCTAACTAAAAGTTGCTATGTGTTATTTTAAATTAAAACACTTTGGCTAATCAAAAAATGTCATGTGTCCCTTGGAGAACAAGACATAAAGTTTCTCCATTCAAATTATGACACATGTTACCAATGAGAGTCAATCTGTCTTCAAATCTCCTATAAATAGAGACTCCTCTTAATCTTATGGATGAGTTCAAGCACATTCATAATTCTTGAAGTTTTGTCGAAATCAAGCTCTAGATCTTCCAAGAATTTCAATAACTTCAACCTTCGAATATCAAGCACATTTAAATCATTCTTCTAGATCTTAAAGTTCATTAAACCAAGTTCAAAAGCCTCCAGAAACTCCAAGAGACTATAAAGTAGTGAAACTCTACGAATTTAAGCCTCCAAAACTCCAAAGAACTTCCACTACAAATCTTTGACAACAGAACATTCGAAAAACATTCATCAAAATTATTCTTCCAAGTCTCAAATCTTTACTGGAATTAAGCTTTAAAACCTCTAGAAACTTCAAAGACTTTGATCCATCGAAGTTCCATTGGATTTAAGCTCTAAAGCCCTGAAGAACTTCTACCACAAATCTTTGAAGATCAAGAACATTCGAAAAACACACAAAGAACATGAACAACTTGAAAAACGAAGAATTTCTAACAAGCACACATCACAATTCATTTCCATGGATCTTTCAATCCACTTTCCAATCAAAGTGAAGAACAACTTATGTTCGAATAAAGACAATTCTTGAATTGAAGACTTTTCTAGGGAGATCGAATTAGATGATTATTATATTGTATTAGAATTTAAATACAAAGAATTATACCAACAAATTCATCAATACAAAAATATATAGTGAAAATATCATTTTGGTTCTTACATTTTGAGATTACAGTCAATTTGGTCCTATATTTTGGTAATAGTAAATTTGGTTCTTATTATTTTCAACTTGCAGTCAAATAACAATGACCAATGAGTTAATGGTAGGAACCAATTTGACTACAAGTTGAAAATAACAATGACCAAATTGACCGCTACCAAAATGTAGAGACCAAATTGACTATGATCTCAAAAATATAGGGACCAAAATGTTATTTCTGCCAAAATACATTTGTGAAACTATTTATTTTGTTTGATTTTCATACTTGAGATTTTGTGCTTCCTGTTCGGCTTCTAAGACCTTATATGATATGTACCACAGTACCGCCATGTGTTGAAGTATTTTCTTTTGATGGGGATTCTCATTGGAGTACTCTCTAATACAAGTCATGGGCATAAAATAACCGATCAGGGCTTACCTTGAAGCAGCTTCAAATGTCATTACTTCACCACTGTATCTCAGTATGGCCACCTTGATATACCTTGATATTTAAAATAACAGTGTTTATTTACTTACACCATGTTCATTATTCGTCCTCATGTAACACAAACAAACAAATAAACAAACAAACGTCATACAATGATACAAACAATTCCCAATTGTACGTAACTATTCGCGTAATATTCATACTGAAAGTAATGATGCGTTCATTACGGAAGACATTAAACTTGTCTCGTTAAATACAGCTCCTTAATAAAGAGATAAAACTTGGTGATAACCCATCAAAAAAAAAAAAAAAAACTTGGTGATAATAGATATGTTGCTCTTGGAGTCAGAGTTCAAACTTTTTTTATGAAATGTAAAGCAAAGGTATTCAATCTTATCAAATAAATGAAAGATTCATATCTTATATATATTTAATTAATTAAAATTGTACATCCAAATATAAAACCTTATTCAATAATTTTTTATTGAAAGTGAATTTTGACAAATCCACAATTGGACTACAACTTCTTCTTATATCGTTCATGCTTCCAAAATTTTAAAAAAATTAAAGATCAATAGCTATGTTATTAATAAATTGTTTAAATTGCAAGTTTTTGTAGTTTAAAATTATGTATAAAATATAAGCTTATAGATCATATAGTAAATAATACTCCCTCCGTCCCAGTTTGTTTGTCCTCTATTCCATTTTATGATGTTCCAAAATATTGTCCTATTTTTAAAAATAAAAGTCATTAATTTACGAATTTTACTATAAAAACTCACAGATTAATGTGAAAATGATTGTGAACACACTTTAATAAAATAATAAATGAGAGTTTGAATTACTCTTAACTAGTGCAAGAGATATTACAAATTTTTTTTTTACATTAGCTTACAATTACATTTATTGTCACATTAGTTTGTAAGTTTTTTCTTTAAAAAAAAAAAAAAAAAAAGGGCTACTACAAGTTTTACTACGTAATGCTTGAAAACTAATTAGTGTGGCAATAGATGTTATTGGTGAGTACCCATAATACTAATCTTTGTAGTAAAACTTGTAATATTTTAGCATTTTCCTTACTTTTAATGACACACCAGTGTGTATATAGTAAAATTTGTAATATACCTAATATCACTCTTAAAATTTTTTAGTTAGGATGTTTTAAAGATTAAATCAAACTTGTTGTATTTATTTCAAAAAAAGTGTAAGGTAAATATTTATTTCGAAATTAGCTCAAAAGCCTAAGATTCCACATGTTTATTTGAAAAAAAAAAAAAAATGTGGTAAGCCAACAAATGAGACTTGAGTTCTATTAAAAAATATATGGACTAAGCCGAACACCATTTCAGAGCATCAGTTTTGGTGTGGGTCCATCCTAAACTTGGACCTTGAAGTATATCACCAACTTATTAGAGTTTAGGGTGGAGAGAGGAGTTGTCATTTGGTCATAAGTTCAAAAACCAATATTGGCCCTTACATAGAGGTTCAACTTATCCATGTCTTGCGTCTGGAGTTAGGGTACAGACAAGCTTGGAAGGTATTATGCAATTAAGTTTGCCTAATCGAATGCATCAAACACACCTGTTGACGTCCCATTTTGGGGGCATTTGGTTCGCTTCATGTTACATCAAAGTGTAATGTTACATTTTTATAATCTTTTTTTAACTGAAAAAGGTAGATTAAATTACATTCTTGTAATCTTAGATTCTTGTAATCACATTACCTTAATGTCACATTAAGGTATTTAGTTTATTAAATTACATTCCAATCATAATTCAAGAATGTAACATTCATATAATTGATTCATAAACATTCTTAGAAATAATTATAATTATTATAATAACAAATTGATTGAAAATAGCCTCAACAACAAAGAAAATGCAAAAATTACCCCTAAACCAAAAAAATACCATTGGAAGATCCAAAATGACCAAATTACCCTTAAAACCTCAAAAGAAAAAAAAACACTTAAAATCTAAAAAATAACCAAAATACCCATGTAACCTCTAAAATTATCAAAAATACCCTAAAATTAATGAAAATGACTAAAATACCCCCAAAAACTTAAAATGACAACATAGTCCTGAAATCTTTAAATGACCAAAATACCTTAAAAATCACTAGAATAACCAAAATACCCCCCAGAATCTCTAAACAACCAAAATATCCCCGAAAATCTCTAAAATGACCAAGATAGACCCAAAATCTCTACAATGACAAAAATACCCAAAAACCTGTAAAATGACACCAAAAAAAAAAAAAAAAAAAAAAAACCCTGAAACCTCTAAAAATACTAAAATTCCCTTGAAATCTCTAAAATAACCAAAATATCCTAAAATATTTAAAATGGCCAAAATACTCTTTAACTTCTAAAATGGCCAAAAAAAAAATCTCGGAACCTCAAAAATGACCAAAATTCCAATGAAAACATTAAATGACATAAAATAACCTGAAACATTTGTTTATTTCAAAGGTTTCGAGTATTTTAGGCCAGTTTAAAAGTTTTGAGGTAGTTTAGTCATTCAAATGGTTTTGAGGTATTTTTGGTCATTTTACAGGTTTCGAGATATTTTTGGTTAATTTGAAGGATTTGGGGTTATTTTGGTCATTTAAGAGGTTTAGGTGTATTTTTGGTTGTTTTGAAAATTTTGAGGTATTTTGGTCATTTTAATGATTTTGGGGGTATTTTGGTCATTCTAGTGATTTTCGGGGGTATTTTGGTTATTATAGTGGTTTCAAAATTATTTTCATCATTTTAGAGGTGTTAGAGTATTTTTGCCATTTCAGATATTTCAAAGATATTTTGGTCATTTTAGTGGTTTTGAGGTATTTTTAGTCATTTTATTGATTTCGGGGTATTTTGGTTATTCAAGTAGTTTCAAGAGTATTTTTGGTAATTTTAAAGGTTTCGAGATATTTGTTTTTGTCATTTTTAAGGTTTCAAAGTATTTTTCGTCATTTCAAGGGTTTCAAGGCTTAGAACTGGTGGAATACAGTAAGTGTGACCCTTGGCCCATGTGTGTCCATTACGTACATTGGGCTTAAATTCTCTATTCTTTGAGGCCAGACTTAATTGGGTCTTGGGTTTTACTCCTTGACCCAAATGTGAAATTTTAGGATCTTGGGCTTTACTTCTTGACCCAAAATGTGTGAAATTGTAGGTATCAACAATTGTCAAAGCCTGGCCAATCCAGCTTACAGTACAAGCAACTTGGAGATAAACACGATTGAATTTCATTTGACATGTGGAACTTGATCCTCTAACAATTTTTGAATTGGGTATCAAAATAATGGAGTGCGAAGTTGTTGCCAAATTTGAAAAGTGAGCTTGTTGAAAAATTTTGTCCGCGAAATTCCAATGTAATTTATTTTAAAAGAAAATTCTATGTCAATTTTTTACTTTGATCAGATTCTCCAAAAAAACAAAAACAAAAGTTGAATTTTCTCTGAAGATGGAGTTGATGGATGTTAAGATATGTAAGTGTATTTGAAGAACTTTTTTTTGCTATTTATTTTATTTTTAGTTTTTACCAATAATTTTGTTAAGTATTCTCAAATGGAACTATTTTCCTTAGTAGCCTTTAGATTTGATAGTAGAATTCCAATTTAAATAACTACACTCTAAAACTCAAGTTCTACTAGAAACTTGAAAAGGAAAAAAAAAAAAAAAAAAAAAAAATCTCAACTTTAAGTTTTTCTCTGTGGAATTCAGGCCTCTGAAACTCAAGTTACCCCTTGGAAAACAACTCAATCTCACACCAACCTAAATCAGGAAAGTTAATAGGTGTTTTTCTAACTCATTTTAAGGTCTTTACCAAACATAGGAAAATAAGATAATTTTAAGAGAAATTACACTTTACCACCTTAAATTATACCCATTATTACACTTTACATTCTAAACTTTTCGAATGCAGGTTTTGCATCCTAAACTATGACTTTTGTCACACTTTGTATCCTAACGTCAAGCTTGTTGTTAACTTGAATAGAAAAATATGACACCACGTGAAAATATCAAATTGTCCATCTTCTTAATATCTTAAAAATAAAGGAGAAATTATACTTTAGTGCTCTAAAATATACCCTTAATTACACTTTGAACGATAAACTTTGAATTTATGTCTAAGTTAATAGTAAACTTAATGTCAATGTGCAATGTGTAACAATGGTTATAGTTTTTTTGAGAGTAGCAATGGTTATGGTTTAAAGTGCAAATCTACATTCAAAAAGTTTATAATGTAAAGTATAATTTGGGATATAAACTATAATGCTTTTTGAAAAATAATTCATACATTTTCCAAAACCAGACATCGATTAAAAAACCAAATGTGGTTCTAGAATTAATAAAAGAATAGTGTTTATTTCACACTTATTATTACACTATACACCTTTTTTGCATTGAAATCGTAACTTGCAGCCATGATTTCAACTCAAAATCACAATTCAACAATTTTAGTGAAAAAAAAATATGTATAATTTTTTTTTTTGAGGGATAGTTTTGTGTATAATTGTGTGTAAAAAGATTTAGCAAAAAAAAAAAAAAACCGTAGTACCAGTCTACCAGACGAGAAGATAAGTGTAACTGAAAAAAGTCTGTTTAGGTTACCGTTTTGGCCCAATCCCAAATGGGAGAAGCACGTCCACAACAACCGATTCTCCGACAAGGTTATCTTCCGTACGACATCGTACTGAACATACTGGCAAGACTACCTGTGAAATCAGTCATTAGATTCAGGTACATTTCTAAATCCTATAACTCCTCAATCACCAACCCCAATTTCATCTCCACCCACCTTAAAAACATCAAGGATTCCCATGATAATGATAATGGTTTTGTCATACACATGCCCTCTGTAACAGACAACATCGGTTTTCAAAGACCAGTTTGTACGGTCGCTTTAGACCGCACTTTTGATAGGATTTCCGAGCTTGGAATCCCCTTCGATTTTCATTATATCTATACCCAAATAGTTGGTTCCTGCAATGGCTTGTTGTGTTTCGCCAATTCCGCTAATGTTGTATATCTGTGGAACCCCAGCATTAGAATGTTCAAGAGGTTGCCTGGTACTTGCTTAGGACAGTTAAAAGATGTTACGCTCGGATTCGCGTATCATCCCGAGAATAATGACTACAAGGTTGTGAGGATTTCGTGTTTGTCTTTGTTTACACATGAGATTGAGGTGTACACATTAAGTTCGGATTCGTGGAGGAGTGTTGGAAGAACCACCAGTTTGACAGCAACCAATGTTATGTTCTATGATAAAAACTACCCTTTGCCAATCCCATTGGTTAATGGAGCTTTGCACTGGGTGTCAAATGTCGTAGAAGGCGAAGAGAATCTCAGGAGTAGGATGATTATGGCATTTGATGTCAATAGCGAGCAATTCAGAGAGCTAGCACTGCCTGATGGGTCTGTTGATGAGAACACCTTCCAGACATTTCTTGCATTGTTCAAGGGGAAATTGGCTTTAATTGCGTGGGAACATAGCGAACAACCTGGCACCCAATACTCCATATGGGTGATGAAGGAGTACGGTGTGATTGAGTCTTGGAATAAACTCTTTGTTGTACCATTTGAAAGAGTGGCTCATTGCATTGCCTTTACTGAGTATGGTTCGCTTCTGGTTTGCTACATCAGTGATCAAGTAGAGGCGCAGGGATTTAAGTTTGTATTAGTTGACACTGAAACTCTACATGAGAAGAAGGATCCTGATATCCAACATTATTCATCTGTAGCTACTTTCATGGAGAGTCTTGTTTTATTTGATGGAGCAAACGTGGTATCTTACTAAGCATATGGCGGAGTGCATATAAGAAGTGAAGTAATTGTCGGTATGGATGAATTGAAGCCTTTGTTATTCATTTTCCTTTTAGTAGTAGGCATGATAGTCTTGCTAAAGGCTTGATTTTTACCCAGGTTTACATATCCTTTTGTGGCTACTATTAAGTATTTGATATTTGTATGGATGGTTTTTGTGCACATATCAAAGTAGGGCAGCATTAACAAAAAGCAATATTTGGCCAACATAATCCTTTTTTGCTTGTGTGTCCCTCTGGTAGTATTACAAAGAGCTACATTAGAGCTCTCCTGACTTCAATTTAAAAGAAAAAATGACTAGAAAAACAGGAGAATATAAGAAGCTCTAAAACTGTGATTATTGAGAAGGAGAAGCTGAGTGCCTGTCAAGTGGATCAACTGTTTAGCTGGGTGCCTCTAAAAATGCTATTATCTCATGCTTAGCTGGGTTCAATCACATGTTTATGTCAGCATATATGTGGATCAACTGTTTATATGCTTAAATGACGTGTTTCAGTTAGTACCATTTTGTTCTTTATCCTAAACAAAGATGCTATGATTTATACTACTAAGGAAGTTTAAACAAAAATGTTTTAAAAAGACTGTCGATCTGCTTTTGGTTGTTGATTCTATTGCTAGTTACTACTGATTGCATGACCATTTACATGTCCTCACCTTGGGTCATTGACTTAGAGACCTCTGAATGCATGAGTGGTGATTATTCACTGTATTCCGAATTTGATATCATCTATAATGCACATTCGGCTCTTGTTCTCATTCTTAGTTAAGCCTCTTTGTTTACCGGTTGGTCTCTGCTTGTACTTTTTCATCCTTTTTTCAGTAAACTTGCATAATTACTACTTATTGGAAAACTTAGTAGATCCGAAAAATTGCTTGTATTCTGTAGTTTTCTTGAGCTTAGGGTCATGCCTGTGAGCAATAAAGCATTGCAAAAGTTTGTCAAACATGTACCAAATAGAGGATAATTGATAATTTATTTCTCCATCACCTGTGGGCGTAACTCAGCCTTTGTTCTAAATCATCACTATCAGGAGCATTAAAATGATCCATTGCCTGTTGGTGTAAAGGATATATAAAAAAAAATAAACAATAATAAATTTCTCCTCTCAAAGCATGAGAAAGGTGAAAAGGATATTTTAACAGAAAGAATAAAGGAGACTAGAAAGGGTGCAAAAGAAAATTATCCCCTTGAACCTAGGAGAAGAGAATGGTGGCCCACCTGAATGTAGATAAAAGCTTTAGCAATGTAGCACTTGCTTGTCAACTGACAGGGATGAGTTACAACCCTGTAGAACACCATTTCATAATTTAATTGTGCATTATCAATACTCTATATATAAAATAAATAAATAAAGGAGAGTTTGCCACTTGCCACTATCCCATTGAAGCAGAGAATGAAGCAACTGTGTGAACAGTGCTTTTGTTGAGCACTTATTTTGGTGAGTGGTGAGAACCCAAAAGAACTGAAACCTAAAGAGCAAAACAAGAAGACAGAGCAGCGGCAACAACCATGATATTGGTTGTGGTTGATAGCTTCAGTGACATTCAGAGTGATCCCCCAGATACTTCCCCAAAAACCTTATCCTCGCTTCTCACCCCCGAAATCTCTGCCCTTCTCACAAGACTTCACCTCTGGACTGCCCGCACTGTTAATTCCATACTAATATCTTTGATTTAATTTAATTCAATTTATTTATTTAATATTTACTATTTTTTGTTGTGGCTGAGGGATACCGGTTGAAGCATTCATCCATGTCTCCCTATACAGGTTTATTCCTTTTCTTTTACTGGGGTTATTTTGGTTATGTTTTTGTTATATACATATTGGATTTCTGTTTTACTTTTTTCATCTATGTACCATGGTTCTCTGTTACTACGATCACTTCTGGGACCACTCACAAAGAAAAGGTACCACATTAGCTAAGACCATAATTTCCAACCTTTAGCATAGCAAATTGAATTTATAATTAATTTATGGCATACATGATTTTGAACTATTTTATTGGATAGTGCAGAACTGAAGGGCAACTTAATCATATTTTGTGCAGGTAACATGTGTCATGTTTTTTGCCTGTTTGCAGGGTGGTTCCTTTATTTATTTTTTGCTGTATATTTTGTGTTGCTTGTTTTAGATAGTAATTTATCCAATATTTAGTGAAAATTATCATGCATATAATGAAATAGTCACACTGTGTTAGATATATCATTAAATGGTCAAATTTTCATGTTTTTGGTGTTGTGTTTTGCTCATTTGTTAATGTCTTACGTTCTCTCTTTGTAAAAATTCATTTGATTCTTGAACTTAATCATCTGCAATGTGTAAAATCAATTTTCTTTTTCTTTTGTTCTTTGTTTTTTTGTCTTCCCTTTTCCTAAGCAATTTTTGAACCATTCAGTAACTCTCATTTGCACATTCAAAGTGATTATTATTTTTTAGGTGGAAAAAGTTAAATCAGTGCAAACCACAGGTGGGCTAATATGTAATTATCCCTCATTTTTATTATCATTTGGAAATGTAATTTAGGAGTTCTTTATTGTCGATCATCTACAACATTTTGAGTGGCTGACCAATTGCTACACTATTGTTGATAATAGTTGATTTGATGATTTACCTATACCTTTTTTTTGACATTGAATGAAGTTATTTAAGTTTATTTGTAGACCATGTAATTGTTTTCTTAGACTACAGAATTTCATCTGTAGGTTTCATAATTGTATCCCTTTTTTTCTGTTAGGATCTGTTAGTTGCTAAAGTTAGTCGTTATCACTTATCTATAGACACTAACAGAGAAAGTTTTTTTAGACAAAGGAAGTAAAATATGGCTCCTATTCCTATTTTCCAAATCTAGTCAATGAAAGAGATGTCTTGCCCACTCAGTAGACCAAAAATTTGCTTCATTAACTAAATCGTCTTTCATCCTGAAACCATAATCATTACATGAAACAATTTTGTTCTAGGCCCTACTTGGACATCATTTACCTATAAGTGATAAATTACGCAATCTGTTGAGAGTGTAGGTATGCACTCTGTGAATGGACAGCTAAATGCTGTAACAGGTGATGATGTCGTTGGAAAGTATTATTGGGAATTTCCAAGTGATTTCAAGGACGTAGCTTGGAGTTTTAGACAGCAAACAAATTATTGCATCATTTAATAAAATGGTCTTCTCATAAATCATCATTTGTGAAATTTGATTTTTATTTTACTATTACTAAAATATCGATGAAATTCTTTAGGCTTCTTTGTGTCCATTTTTATAAAATATGAAATATTCTTTTTTCAATAAATTATATATATATATATATATATAATGTAAATGATATTGGGGAAATGTTCTTACTTTCAAGTTTGTGCTATTAAATTGATCTATTTTAACATTATGTAAGATTTGACAGATTAACATTATAGTATGCTTATTAAAATGAAGTCATCTAATAAAGCATGGATGTGCCATCAACACTCGTACTCTTAAAAAAGGTCATCAAACACAATAATATTAATACACTAGAAAGATGAACATGCATCAGCCTTTCATTTGACTATAGCTGGAGATGAGTTTATTAGAATTTATTCGAAAGAATGCTAACTTACGTTAGGACCATTACATTTTGCTATCATGAATATCGGTTGTTTAACTTGAAGTAATTTCATGCTGGTGGCTGAACTATGCTACTCTCTGTCTTACTAAAATCGTAATGATGGAGGCAACACAAGGTTTTCAAAAAGCTAGTGTAAAGGCCCAAATATATAATAGATAGTATGCATTTATTTGCCCGCATTGGAAACTTTATGTCTTGCACTGCTGCATTTTTGAGGTAGGAGGTTGGACTTTGTAAGATGACGTAATGTCTATTTTGATGTTAAAGACTCTGTTTCTAATATATTTGTAGGCGTGGATGGATGCTGATAAATGCCCTTTACCAATTTACTGGATTTTCTTTTACTTACTGATTTTTTTTTTTAATTGGTTTTACCTCTGAATTTTAAGAGCTAGCTCTTTTTAAATATATCCTCATGTTTCTCTTGTATTTACAATGTATTGGGGTTGCTTACCTTTCTTAGTGCTTTTTATTTCAATTATTATTACATACCAAAAAAGGTCCTTCATACTTGCCTTCATTTTTCTTTTGAAGATGCATGACCATATAAATTGGGAATTTTTATTTCACGTGTTGGAAAAATTTATTCAGTAAAAATGGAGGAAATGGATTTTGACTTGCAATAGCAGAATTAGATTCTCTGCTCTTGTATTTGGTAGTCATACTGGCATATTTAGTTGCTTAGTTGTTGTAAAGCAAGTTGATTCTTTTTTTTTTTTTTTTTTTTTATTCCTTGGAAGGTAAATGCAGAACTCATGCACCCACATGAGATTGAACCTCTGACCTGTTGTCGTTGTTGTTGTGAAATTTCTGTGAATGTTCTATTATGTTATTTGATTATTGCATACACTATACAGTATAGCCATTGAATGTTATGTTTTGTGTTGGATTCGTATGCACTATACGGTTTTATTGAATTTGTGTCATGATCTTGCTTTAGTGTTGGAACAATTTGGAATGATGTGCTGTTTATTTGAAAATTGGTGTTGTTTTAATCTTGTGGATTGAAATGTAAATGGAAATTGGCTCTACTCCATCAAATGAAGTTGATTCCTATGTTGTTTATTTTCTTTCAATTTTGCTATATTTACAAATTTAATCTATATGTTTATATTTTAATTAATTATTAAACTAAATATAATTTCACCACAGTTTGACCTCTGGTTGAATCCTGGACAGGGCTTGAAATCATGAATCTATTTATTTTTTGGTTCTTGAGATGTATGGTTTGAAAACCTGATTCTTTATCTCTCTGTGTTTTGATAGAAAAATTGGCAGAGAAGGGGGGCAGTAATGTTAAGTTGTTAACTATCTACTTTCTGGGAGGCGGTTGACAGTATGAGGGTTCCTTGGTTTCCTATTGCCTCAGTGGGAGACGTTGGTGGACATGACTGCCATTCTGGGTTGAAAGGTGAATTTCGTTTCCAATGTCTTAGGTTGTATTAAGAGGCAATATTACCCTTAGCAGTCTTTTGAACTTTCCAACCTTACCTGTTCATATGGCAAATATAAGTAAATGAAATGTCTTCCAATAATCTATTGTAACATGACGCAACACTAGCATAACAGACTTTAACTAATTCTAACAATCATAACTAACACTATTGTAGATTTGGACCATGGATTTTTCATTGTTTGGAGTGCATTGGGTTATGCCAAAAGGTGTTGCAGAGCTTTGGGTGAGTTGGAAAGTCAAGGTCATTAGGTGATGTATTGCGATTTGGATGTAGGGAATTCAACTTGAAATTCCCAAAACGTGAGAAACAAAAAATAGAGAAAACCTTACGTTAAAGAAAAACAATTACATGTACAAGACAATATTTACGTGGTTCGGCAATTTGCCTACGTCCACAAAGTTGCAGGAATTTCACTATTATTGCGGTTACAGTGTTTCTCTCTCTCAAAACAACAACAAGATCGAAACCTTAATCACCAAAAAACGGTTTCTATATCCCGCACATAGAATTCACAATAGGCTACAAAACAGGCCAAATTTTTTTTCCCGGGGGCAACGAGGTTTGTCTATGAGTGCTTCAGCTTGGGTCTATCGGCCCAAGCCTCCATTCCATGGACTAAACCTCAAAAAATCTCCCATTAAAAACCACCCAACATTATTTCGGGTCGAGTCAAGTCGTCAACCAGATCAAACACTAATTAATCTTATTTGGTACTACTTAAAATGATAGAAATTCTCTTACATTAAACATATATATATAGCAAAACTGAGAGAAAATCCAATTAGATTCTCAATTCTACACTACTTGTCATATCTAATTTTTAAAATTTTTGTGCCAAGAGTTATTTGTTTCCAAAGACAAGGAATCAGTTTTCTTAATTTTGTTGCAATTAATTACAACACCGAAAAAATCAAGGAGTCCTGTGAAAAATAAGTTATCTCACTCTCTAATGCTAGATTAACCAAAAAAAAATTGAGTGAGAAATCTAAGGGCCACCACAACGAGAGCCTTGCCCAATTCAGCTACCGGCGCCACCCAACTAAATGAGTTATGGATATATGTGATCAAGGATCAGAATGAAGCATTCTTTATCTGCAATTCCCTTGGAGGTGATCACTTTCTAAATATCTTGGCTTATCTGATTTAATTCTAGACTAAAAGCTTAAATTCTTAATCAATCTATGCATATTTTTGTTGTCAATCTTTTTGTTTTGTGTTTTTTAGCAGCTGTGCGCATCATCTTTAGGCATATGCTATTTTGGAATGAAATTTAGATTTCATGACTTTAATTCAATTGTAGAAACTGTCTTTTATTGTTCAACTTATTTTTATTTAGCTCAAATCGTAATTCAGTTTATTCTAATATGGTTCCATGTTTTGTTTTTATTCCATCATAAATTGGTATCACTTCTTGGGTTCTAAAGCAAGGTTTCATATTGCATGGCTCTGCTATACATGTTCTTTGTATTGCATATTAATAAATACTTTTCCCAATATTTCTAGAAACACTAAAAAAATGGTGTATATCATCTCTGACTTTTTGTATTGATATGTACCTATTAATTTGGAATCATGTTGACTTACAATCTCTCAAGCCAGGAACTTGGTATCCTTCTATGAATTGCTATTTTTTTTTTATAAATTTGTTAAGATGGCATGATACCCTTGTGATGTCATTGGAAATTGGATTACAAAAGTCCGCTAAACAATCTAGCCTACTTTGGCTATACTTTGGTCAAAATTAGACTTCCATGTCCTGTGGCATTTTTGTTTCGATCATCTATCATATATATATATAGGATAGAAGATTTGTCATCTAAATATATTTTTATTATTATTTGCATGAAGAGTACAAAAGTGCAGTACCTGTTCCTAATGCATCTTCTAGCCACTTGATACTTATGTTAAATATAATGACTTTGAAACTGCCATTCAGGATGTTGTGTTGCGTGAACAAGTTTGTATGCCTTCTGATCTATTGCATATGCTTACATTTCATTTCATTATATATGAATAGTTTGCCTCTATTTGGTTCAACTGAAAATTCTCACCCAAAATTTCAATCGAAGTCAAAGGTTTATGCTAATTTGGCCTTAACAAAATGTCATCTATTTTTTATTTCATAAGTTCAATAATTAGAAAGTATATGAAAATTGGTATGTGTGTTTTGTAATTTCAAAGAGGCAAGTGGTTCTATGGACCTCCTAAGGATGATACGAGATATTTCTATTATTATGAGAATTTTATTAGTTTGTTCATTTTATCCATGAATATTCTTACAAGAACATTTACTAAAGATGACTTTAGAATATTCTCTATTCTCACATTAGAGGAGTGATAAAGAAGGGCACAACTAGCATGTTAAGAATGAGTAATTTTGTTCATCAAAAAAGAAAAAAAAGAAAAGAAAGAAAGAGTAATTCTTGGTCTTTGCCAAATAATTATGGGGTATCCTCCTTGGTAATTGGATATATAAAGATATAAAAATAATTTTCCTAGAAATAGAAGCCTTAAAGGTCCTGTAAGAAGAAACTAAGAGCATTCTTATCAAAGGTGCTAAAAATGCTGAATGCTTTTTTTTTAGCATTTTTAGCACCTTAATTGATAAAAAAACCTCTACATTAAATATGCTAAATCTTAAAATTTTTAACATTTAGCTACAATATAATCTCATCTTTGACATTGTACTGTAGCTGGATTGTAAAAAAAAAAAAAAATCTTTTTTATTCACCTCAATGGCTCTTTCTCTCGTCTATCTTTCTCTTTCCTCTCTCACGTCTTTCTTCTCTCTTCACTCTTTGTGGTTCGCCGATGATTGTGGTCCGGTAATTGTGGGCTGCCGATGATTGTGGTTCGGTGATTGTGGTCATGGATCGTGGGTCCGATGACTGGTTTTGATTTTGGGTTGTGGGTCGTGCTCCAATGGAGGTTTCTTTCCTTCTTCTTTTTTTTTTGTTTTTTTTTTTTTTTTTTGGTTTTTTTCTGTGTTTTGTGGTCGTGGTTTTGGTTCGGCGTGGGTCATGGGTCGTGGGTCACCAATCTACTAGGTGTTGTGTGTGTGTGATGGGTTTTGGTTCACCAATCTGGTTTTGGTTTGTGTGGGTTTTGGTTCGGTGTGATGGGTCTACTAGTGGGTTTGCTAGTGGGTTTAGATCGGGGTTGAGGTTCAAATCGAGGTTGTTGGGGTGATGGGTTTGGCTGCGATTTTGTGGTGGGTTTTGGCTGCGGTTTGTGCCATGGGGGGTTGTTTTTTTTTTTGGTGGTTGGGGATTGAGGTTGTGGTTGGTGGTGGTGGCCGTGACTGTGGCTGTGGGGGGTGGTGGCAGCAGGTGGTAGCAGTGGCAGTGGGTTTGTTGGTAGTGAAAGAGATGTGAATGAGAATAAAAAATAATAAAAAATAAATATTTTAATGAAGTGGTAAAAAATATAAAATCTTTGATGTTGAGTGTATTGTAAAGTGAGGTGTTAAAACTAATAAAGTAGGTTTTTAAGATGGTAAATACTAAATTTTTTGAAATCTTTGGTGAGGATGCTCTTATGCAAGCAAGGGGCCGAAGGTTTTAAAATAACAAGCTAACACTGTATATTGCCCTTCTCTTGGTATGAGAAAGAGCACTTTAGAACTAACTCTGGCAATATACTAAGATCAAGTACTACTTTGTTCCATTCATTTAATCATGTATTTGTGGGTTCCAGTTAGCTCAACTGATAAAATCTTTGATAGTTGAATAAGAGATCTGGGGTTTAATCCCCGCCTACATCAAAAATTGATTGGTATCTTGGTTTGATGACAAAGAGCTATCATCAGAAGCGGACGCCATAGGTTGAAACTCTCTAAAAAAAATCATGTCTCTTCTCTTGCTTTATCGAAAGTGTAACAAATCAATACATTTTTAGGAAAATAAAGCTTAAAGAATATGTGCAACTCCTTCAACGGACCAAAATAATTTCATTTATTACTAATTTTTTCCATCATAGGTGATATTTGTATCACAATGCCTTCGTTCCAAGATACATATTTGGAAATATAAGAGCCATATATCTAAAACAGGATTTGTAAACAAATTTATGCCGTTGAAGATCCATGCAGTTAATATTTTTTGCCATTGTAACGCTTGGGATTAAATTAAAAAAAAAAAAAAATATATATATATATATATATACATGCAACATCTAAGACTAGATTATGTTTTACAATTTCTTTATCCTTGAGGATTGAAATTTTTTTAATCTATCTTAGAAAAAATATAATTAAATTTTAAATTTATTATACGTCTACACAATACTAATTAATTATGTATATTTTATTATGTCTGTACATATGCATGGGTTACAAGCTAGTATAATTAAAAGATTAATTAATTAATTCTATCCATAAAGTATGTATATTGAATCAAAAAATTTCAAAGAAATTTTCATATTCCTCTCCATGGTAACAATATTTGTGTAGAATCTGTAGATTAGGAATTCTAAAAACATGGGAGGAAAATCAATATCTGTTCACTAATGATTTTTTTTCCTTTTTCTTTTCCTTTTTTTGGTATTTGTTGATTTGATCGCGGCATCACACTTATGTTAATAATTTATGTTTATGGCGAAGGTTGCTATTTTAAGTGTGAACAAATTTTTTTTTGGAGAATCAAGTGTGTGAACAATAGTGGGTTCCAGTTAGCTCAACTGGTAAAGTCTCTGATGGTTGTATAAGAGATCTGGGGTTCAATCCCCGCATACACCAAAAACTGATTGGTGCCTTGGTCTGATGAGAAAGAGCTATCATCAGGAGCGGACGCTATAGGTTGAAACTCTCTCAAAAAAAAAAAAGTGTGTGAACAATAAACGTTATCCAACTATCATATTCAAATTATTTTATGTTTGGTTTCAAGAAAAAAAAAAAAAAAAATTATCATCCAAATGGAGTCTACCTGATAAAATTCCCTTCACTCCAAGCCTGTAGACATTTTTGTTTATATGGATTGGAGTCGTGATTTGATTATTTATGGTTAGTGGGTGAATGGATTTTCATAACCATCTTTTGCATGGTGATCAAGTATGTAAAGGGATCAACAAGTACACCAATGTCAATAATTCCACGGCAGGGAGACTGGTTAGCAAAACATGAAAATTTGCACGCCTAATTACTAGGTGCTGATTTAGACCCCCAACTTTTAATTACGGCCTAATCAATTCTAAGCTTATCGCAATTAATGTGAAATTTATGTGATTAACCAATTAACCAAGCATGCTACTATCAATTTGCAAGGATAAACATAATTGAACAATGCCATAATGCAAAGGGCAATAGGTAAAGAGACTAGAGAGAGCAAACCAAAGATAACACCCAATACTAGAGAATTGGGCGTAAAAATCTCTCTTTGTAACATGAAGTCGGAAATGATAAACTAGCAAATAAGTTGGATTACATGAATACACAAATACCCTCCAAGCCTAAGTTCCTCAATGTACTCGAGCCCTTCATGCTATAATTATCAATGGACTTCTCAGAAACTTTTCTTCAACTAGCTCTTCGGATCCTGTAACACTGCCCAGTTGCACCACTAAGCCTCACCGGTTGAAAATGTGGTCAAGCTCCAATGCTTCCCAAATGTCCAAGCAACAATCAAAAATCTACATGGTGAAGGTTAGAATCTCCTCTCATGGATATGTAATTGTAAATTGGGAGAGGGAAGGAGATGAGGCTATAAAGATTTTTCTCTTAAGGGAATGGTGGTACTCTCTCAAGGTGGGTGTTTTTGATTTATAAAGCCCTTAATCTTTGCCAACAATTTTGTGGAAAATGCGGGTATTTATAGAGGAAAAAGAATCCCAACTTATTCTAAAATATGAACTGTTCAGAGGCACTCGCAAGTACACCAACTCTGATTGAGTTTTAAACTTCCTCAAGTGCTCATCGCATACACCCTTGAGGATGCTGTAGTCACAACCCACTATCGAGTCAGTTCTGAGTTCCATTGATTTAGCATGTCTTCTCTAACTCTGAAACCATACACTAAAACTCCGCAAAATACAAGAAAATAAAAGCATGAAATTACAATAAATTTGGCGCAGAATAATGCCATTAAAACACCTATGGAAATTCACAACTTAACAAAACAGAATTGATAAAGTCCTTTCCTTTGAGCTTTAAACTCAAATTTGCAATCATGAAAACATTGAATGAGCTTGCCAGTAAGTTCCTTTATCTGAAAATCTCAATATAATAGTGAGATTAATAGAGATTCATTACTGAAGGATTATAAGGAAAAAAAATCAAGTAAATAACAGGGCAATGATGTCCACAAAACAAAATATAAAGTTCATTAATATCAAACTTCCACATAATTAAACAATATACATCCTGATTTAATCAAAGTATGCCACAAAAATCCCTCAACCAATCAATTGAATATTTTGAGCATAATGGGCATCATTTATATAGGAACTTGTATGTATATATAATCAAAGCTCTCGTGAGATTAATATTTACTAATAGATTTAATAATCAACAATTCATATCTATTCGTGGAAATAGAATTCTAATACCTTTATTGATATGGCACATTAGTTTTGTTTTTGATTTTGTTTTTTTTTTTTTTTTTTAATCAAGGCACATAAGTTATAAAAATAAAAAATACTTAGGATTCTAAATCACATTTAGACTAGGCATTTGCTATCCTAAGAAAAATAACAAATAAATAAATAAATAAAATCCTAAAAAGACAAAGCCTCTCAGTTCTTTCTTATCATATAAGAAATGGCTAGCGTTAAGAGATTAAGAAATGAAAATTAATGTGGAGAGAGAGAGAGAGAGAGTGTGTGTGTGTGTGTGCTCATTAAACTCTTTAATAAGGGTGTAAAAACGAAAATTCAATAAATAAGCTCTTTAGTGCGTTCCCAAGCGTTTCCATATCAAAATTATTTTTTCACCTATTTATAGACACAAGTATTTTCAATTAGTGATGCCAGTTCCATATATTCATTCTACAACTAAAGAAGACAAGCCCTTCAAGAATAAGTGTGAATGGAAGGCTACAAACAATTTGTTGTGAAGGTTTTTATAGTTGTATTGATGGCATTCTTAGTTTTTATCAGAAGCACACAAGGGCAACCAATATGTTGCTATCGTGACCCATGTTGTTGCAACTCTTGTGGCGGGCCTCATTCTCATATACACCCCAATTGAAATTTGCAAAAACATATAAAATGTATGAGTAAAGTAACGAATGAAATATGTGAGTAAAGTAAGAATAAAATATAAAATATTTAACTTTTGGTTGATTTGCTTCATCTCTCTCTCTTTATATATATATATATATATATATATATATATATCAAAAGCTTAAAGATACTTACATGATAGCATGGTATACACACATGAAACACCCCAATATCAAATTTCCGCATGATTATACAATATACATCCCTGTTCTCACTCAAAGTATGCCACAAAAACTCTCAGTTAATCAATTGAATCTTTTGAGTATAAATAAATTATCTGTTGGACATCACCTATATAGGAACTAGTAAGGTGCGGTTTGGATACAAAGTCTGTGTTTTGAGTTTTGCAAGTTTTGCGGTTTTTTTATTATTTATTTTTTCATGTGTTTAAGGTGTAATGCAGCTACTGTTTGTGAACAGTAGCCACATTATTTGACTTTTTTAACAGTGACCATTGCACCGTGCATTGTTCACGGGTCTCACAAATCTCACTTTTTAGCAAATTTTTCATTAAAAATGGGTCTCACGGCACTATTCACCCATTTATAAATTATTTTGAAACAGTGTTTTTAGTTTTCAGTTTTCAGTTTCAGCCTAATAAGTTCTATCCAAACAGACCCTAAGTATGTATATGTAATCAAAGCTCTTGTGAAATTAATATTTACTAATAGATTGAACAATCAACAATTCCCCTTTATTCTTGCAAATAGAATTTTATACCTTTATTGTCAAGGCACATTAGTTTTATTTTTGTTTTTGTTTTTTGTTTTTATAATCAAGGCACATAAGTTATATATAAAAAAAAAATACTTGGGTTTTTAAATCACATTTGATTGTTAAATGTTATCGTACTGCATTATAAAAAATAGTATATAAGAATATAATGGTATTCTATTACATAAGACGACTTGATTAATTTGGGGTTTATTGTTATGTATTTTTTTTTTCTCTTTTTCTTTTCATCTTTTTTTATTCAACATTTAAATTTAGTCATATCATCTATATCACTAAAAAGCTAAGTATATCATCTATTGTTGTTACACCCCAGTTGAGTATATCAGTGATCATGTCATTATTCTTTTTCTTTACAATTTTTCTAATAATTTTTCAACATTTACTCATTTAGGGTGAATTAAAAACTCCATTATTTAACAATCAAAGTATCATGTCTTTTAAATTATCTTCTTATTATTCATTTCCCAACAATTATTGTTACAATTTCTCCGACCTTTCTCCATCCCTTTTACCTTTTCATCTCCCCACTACAATCTACTTTAATATCATTCTTCCTTTATTCATTTATCTTCCTTTTTATGACTCTAAATAATCTCATCCTCTCTATTCTTGCAAATAGAATATGAATACCTTTATTGTCAATCACATTAGTTTTGTTTTTGTTTGTGTTTTTATTTTTATTTTTATAGACAAGGCACATAAGTTATATAAAGAAAAAATACTTAGGTTTCTAAATCAAATTTAGGCCGTGCATCTGCTATCCTAAAAAATAAAAAATAAAATAAAATAAAAAATTAATAAAACCATAAAAAAGACAAAACCTCCCATTTCTTTCTTATCATATATGAAATGACTAATATTACTGGATTAAGAAATGATAATTTATGTCGAGAGACAGAAAATGTTCATTAAACTATTCAGTAAGGGTGTTTCTCCACCAAAAAAAAAAAAAAAACTATTCAATAAGGGTGCAAAAACGAAAATTCAATAAATGAGCTCTTTAGTGTGTTCCCAAGAGTTTCCATATCAAAATTATTTTTTCACCTATTTATGAACACAATTATATTCAATTAGTGGTGCCAATTCCATATTTTTCTATCAAAAATTATATACCTTTCATTCTACAGCTGAAGACGACTAACACTTGCTATCTAAAGAATTTTAAGAGCAAGTTTTAATGGAAGGCTACAAACAATTTGTTGTGAAGATTTTTATGATCGTATTGATGGCGTTCTTAACTTTTGTCAAAAGCAGACAAGGGCAACCAATTTGTTGCTTTCGTGACCCTTGTTGCTATAAAGTTTGTGTTGGTAACCATGCACTCTATTGAAATTTGCATACACATATAAAATGTATGAGTGAAGTATGAATTACATATGAAATAGATGAGTAAAGTATTTTAAACTTTTTTTTTTAGAGTTTCAATCTATGGCGTCCGCTCCTGATGATAGCTCTTATCATCAGACCAAGACACCAATCAGTTTTTGGTGTAGACGGGGATTGAACCCTAGATCTCTTATACAACCATCAGATACTTTACCAGTTGAGCTAATGAAAACTCTCAAAGAGAAAAGTATTTTAAACTATGGTTGATTTGCTGCATTTTTTGTATGTACTCTCTCTCTCTCTCTCTCTCTCTCTCTCAATATATATATATATATATTCTCTTTTTAAAGAAATTAAACGCTCAAAGATACTTAAATGATAGCATGGTACAAACATGAAACACCACAATTGCAAAGGTTGTTGACATGACAAACTTCTCAAATGAGGAATTTTCGACCTTCAACTTATCAAAAATAAAAATTGGGATTTAATGAAATTGCATTTTCTTTTAAATTAGGCATTAACTTTTTTTTTTTGGTGTTATTTTATGAGCTTTAAATCGATTAGAAGTTGCTTCTAGATGAAACACAGTGATGGAGTTACACTATGGCCAGGGGGCCTTGGCTTTTGCTTACACTAATGATTGTGTTTCTTCATGACTTTGTTCATACTAACAAAAAAATGGATCCAATTTCATATATATTGATAAATCTGGGGAAAAAAAAAAAAAAAAAAACCCCATCAAACAAAAACAACAATGGTGCACTATTCATAACTGATATTCATTTTCTTCTTTTCATTAGAATGCAAATTTCAATAATTATTACTTTAAAGCACATATATTTTCAATTCTAAACTAGTACATAATCATACAACTGCACTTCTTAAGTTAGTATATATAAAATTGAAGATGTTTGACTTTTTTTTGACTTTTTCAAATTAGGACACATCAACTTTGAAGGCTTTACAATTTTCACTTCTGCATTATTTTTTTATTTAATTTATTTTAATTCTTTATTTTTCTGCCCAACTCTTGTTTCTTCTCATTGACTACTTCAATGCCACAAATTGTTCCAACTTAAAATAACCCAAGGTCATCACCAATGACCGATAAACACCACCAATGCCTCCACCACGACAATAGTCACTGTTATCAGCGGAGAGAGGGGGCGTTGTAGATATCGATGACACTCATGAATCTCTGCATATAGGAAAGAAAAGCAAGGAATCTAAGCTAAAAACATTAAAAGCATAAATAAAATAGAAGCAAAACAAAAAGAATCTGAACTAAGAACATAGAAATTTCTAGTGTGGGGGTAAGAATAACTCAAAATAATTTCATAAATTCAAAAGGAAAAAAAAAAAAAAAACAAAACATGTAAGCTAAAGTTGAAGTGAACATGAAGGTTGCATTCGAGTTCATAACAGATTGTCATCTTATATATTTTCTTAAGTAAATGTGGGTGGTTGTCATCTTTTATCTTTTCTTATGCACATGCTTGACAAATGAATTAGTTAAAATAACTTTGTTAGAAATACTGAATGAATAATTGTATTGTATTTCTCAATGAAAGAATATACACAAGTACCTTTATATAGGAGGCATATGAGTGCAGTACAAGTAAGAGTGTAGTACAAGAATGTGTGCTATACAAGTAATCTAGTTGGGCCTAAAGCCCACAACACTATATAAGTTAAAAGCCCCCCCTCAAACTCAAGGTGGATGTGAGACCAACTTGACGTTGTCAACCAAAGTACGAAGGCGTCCCTTAGGATGTGACTTGGTGAAGATATCTGCAAGTTGATCTTTAGAGGAGACTGAGATCAGCTTGAGAGCACTATGGACAAGATGATAACGGATAAAATGACAATTGATCTCAATGTGTTTAGTTCGTTCATGGAAGACATCATTGTGAGCAATATGAATAGCACTCTGGTTGTCACAATAAAGAGGAGTAGCAGAGGATGTAGACACACCTAAGTCTTTGAGAAGCCATCGTAGCCATGGAGCTCAGATGTGGTATTAGCAAGGGCACGATATTCTGCTTCAATACTGGAGCGGGCCACATGAGTTTGTTTCTTGCTTCGCCAAGAAATCAAAGAAGAACTAAGAAGAAAGCAATAACCAATGGTGGACCAGCGATCAATGGGATCTCCTGCACAATCAGCATCAGAAAATGCACAGAGAATAAGAGAAGACTAAGCAGAGTAGAAAAGACCATGGAATAGAATGTCCTTTAAGTATCGAAGAATGCGCGGAACAGCAGTATAGTGAGTCGATCGTGGAGCAGACAGATATTGGCTCACCTGGTGAACAGCATAGGAAATGTCTGGACGAATGACTGTAAGATAAACTAAGCTGCCAACCAAGCGTCTGTAAAGAGAGGGATTAGACAATGGTTTCACCCCTAAGGGAGTCAGATGCGCATTAAGCTCAATTGGAGTGTTAACAGTCTTGCTATCAGTGAGGTCAGCTAGAGACAAGAGTTCAAAGGCATACTTGGCTTGAGTAATATAAAGTCCATCTGTAGAATGAGTGATTTCAAGACCCAAGAAGTAGCTGAGATGTCCAAGATCTTTCATCTTAAACTGCTGACTGAAAAAAGCCTTGAGTTCTTGAATGCCACTGAGGTCATCATCAGTTATGATTATATCAACCACATATAGAAGAAGTAAAATAGTGCCTTTGTCAATGCGACAAAGAAATAAGGCAAAATCATAATTACTGGCCATGTAACCCAAGCGAGAGATGGTAGAGCTGAATTTGGCAAACCAAGCTCGTGGAGCTTGTTTAAGGCCATAAAGTGCACGTCAAAGGTGACAAACCTTATTTGAGTCAACAGAGAGACCAGAAGGAGGTTGCATATGCACTTCTTTACTTAAATCCCCATTAAGGAATGCATTTTTGACATCCATCTGAAAAAGGTCCCATTTACTGGCAGCAGCAATAGCTAAGAGGGCACGAACAGATGAGATACGGGCAACCGGAGCAAAGGTCTCTTCATAATCAATCTCATACTCTTGTGTAAAACCTTTTACAACAAGACGAGTTTTGTAGCGCTCAATGGACTCATCAGAGCGAGTCTTAATCTTGTAGATCCACTTACAACCAACCACAGATTTCCCAGGAGGGAGTGTCACCAAATCCCAAGTATGGTTTTTAGATAATGCATCAGGTTCCTCTTTCATTGCAATCTGCCGTAAAGGGTCAGTGGAAGCCTCACGATAGGTGTGAGGCTCGTGTAGTGTAGCAAGGGCAGTGTAACAATGATAGTTAAGTAAATGTGCAGGAATAGATCTTACCTGAATTGAGTGACGAGGTGGAATGTCTTGTGCAAGATCTTCAGGCGGAGTAGGAGCAGGATACCCAAGCTCAGGATTGGGGTTGGGTAGCTCATCTTCAACCTGTTCATCTTCTACCTGTTCATTAAAGGGTGAACTAGGAAATGGATCAGTGATATCTGGTGGTTGGACAGAGAAGTCTACAGGATAATCAGGAGCAACTACCGAAGGAATATGTGCCTTATCTGGAAAAAGATCTAAGACGAAGGAGGAAGACAGGGAGGCACGGAAATGAGAGAGCTCGACAAAGAGGCGATGTTCCCAAAAGACAACATTGCGGGAGATACGAAGACGATGAGAGACAGGATCATAACACCTATACCCCTTTTGAGTTTCGCCATAGCAAAGAAAACAACATAGCCTTGATCGAGGCTCAAGTTTTTTATGTTCATGTAGCTGAAGAAGAACGAAACAAGCAGAACCGAAGGAGCGAAGGTGGTGATAGTCTGGAGGTGACCCAAAAAGGTGCTCATATGGAGTTTGATTTTAGATAACAGGACTCGGAATGCGATTAATAGTATGAACAGCATGAAGAGCAGCTTCACCCCAAAAAAGAGCAGGAACTTTGGCAGAAAGGAGAGCACAAACAGTGTCAAGAATATGACGAAGTTTTCTTTCAGCTCTACCATTTTGCTGAGAGGTACCTGGAAAAGTTAGTTGATGAACAGTGCCATAGGAATGCAAAACAACTTGGAAAGCATATTGAGTGTATTCAAGAGCATTATTAGATCGAAAAGTTTTGATGCGTCTGGAAAATTGAGTTTCAACAATTTTTGCAAAATTAGAATATTCTTCCGATAATTCAGAACGATGTTTCATATTAAAAATCCAGCTATAGCGAGAGTAATCATCAACAAAGACAACAAAATATCTAGACCCACCAATACTAGAGACAGAGGAAGGCCCCCAAACATCAGAATGAATAAGGTCAAAAATAACAGTGGATAGTGATTCACTAGTATTGAAAGGCAAAGCTGGTTGTTTTCCTAACAAACATGAAACACAATCAAAATTTTCTATGGACACTGAACCTAGCAAACCTCTAGAAGCTAATTGTTGTACCCGAGGGGAAGATGCGTGACCAAGTCGAGCATGCCAAAGTGCAAGGGAAGGAGTGGAAGAAACTGCAGCAGCTACAGCAACAGAAACAGGAGCAACAAGTGGAAGACGAAGGTTGTCCACAGGAGACATACGCCCAACGCCCAACTCTGGGACCGGTCCCAAGCTCCTGTCCTGTCCTAGGATCCTGCACAATGCACCCAGAATAATCAAAGGTAATGCGATAACCTATCTCAGCTAATTGTCCCACAGAAAATAAATTATAAGAAAGGTTAGGAACATTAAAGACTCCAGGAACTGAGAGGTTGGAGATTGAAACTGAACCTATATTATGCCCAGACATTGTGGAACCATTTGCTGTGCGAATATTAAGAGGGTGCGGTGCAGGTTTAAGGTCAGAAAATAAGGACGAGTGAGGTGTCATGTGCTTACACTATATATGTCAACAAACTTTTTAGATCAAATTTGACTAAAATCCCAACGAGGTTGATATGAATGTTCTAAGTCTATACCCCACTTTTTAATAGAATATTTTTTTTTTCAAAAAGGGAAAAAATATCATACTCAAATTATGGACAAATGGATACTTCTTTCCTTTGGGGTTTGTATAGACCTGCAACATTTTCAAGCAATAGACAACATTAACTATAAACTCACACACATAACGCAAGCGTCACATGTGTTTACAGGGTGCCTAATGTTGATGTACTAACAGCCGCCAAGGTTCTTCGCTATGGACCTCGATGGTCCTTGTGGTCTCATTTGGGTGCGACAATGGGGGATCATTGACACCTAGGCGGTGAACAATGGTTGTCATCGTGTGTGTGGGTTTGAATAGATGGACTAGAAAGGAAAATCCAACTGTAGAAATTAAAAAGAAGTTTTGTGTATAAATTAAAATAATTATTTAAATGAAATTCCAAGAAGAAAAAAAAAATTGTTGAAGGGTGTATTTCAAAGTAGATTAGTTCAAATAGAAAAAAAAAAAATTTTGACTTAAATTTTTAAAAGTTTGTCCACAATGCTCTTATAAAACATTCCAACTGAGAAGGTATTTGTATTTGATGCATTGATGTATATGGAACGCCTCTCTTACTTAGGCCCCATTTAGTTGGAATGATGGAAAAATGGGAGAGGAAAATAGGAAGGATTTTGAATAGTGCCCTTATTTGGTTGGGGGATGTGATTTTGGTAGGGCTCATTTATTTTCTCCTCAAACCTAAAATTTTAGAGTGTTTTGTTTTCTCCCACACTGAGATTAAAATGGATGAGAAAGAGGGGCTTAGATGGGAATTTACCCTTATGCTCCTCATCTTCCCCTGCATTAGGTTTTTTTTTGGGTGCAATGCTAATATTTATTTTTCCCCCTTAACATTAGGTATTTTTTCTAATAAACTATTAAATAACTGATGGTACACTACTCTTTCGCTTCATAGCTTATAAGGCAGAAAATGGGGGAAGACTCTTTCGATGTGGGACAGCCGAGGATGCTGTGTAAAAGCCAAAGGCTATAAATCAGTACATCCAAAGCACCCACAATAAAAGGAAGCTTCCTTTTATTGTGGGTGAACAATAAACGTTATCCAACTATCATATTCAAATTATTTTATGTTTGGTTTCAAAAAAAAAAATAAAAATAAATTATCATCTAAATGGAGTCTACCTGATAAAATTCCCTTCACTCCAAGCCTGTAAACATTTTTGTTTATATGGATTGGAGTCGTGATTTGATTATTTATAGTTAGTGCGTGAATGGATTTTCATCACCATCTTTTGCATGGTGATCAAGAATGTAAAGGGATCAACAAGTACACCAATTTTAATAATTCCACGGTAGGGAGACTGGTTAGCAAAACATGAAAGTTTGCACGCCTAATAACTAGGTGCTGATTTAGACCCCCAACTTTTAATTACGGCCTAATGAATTCTAAGCTTATCACAATTAATGTGAAATTTATGTGATTAACCAATTAACCAAGCATGCTACTATCAATTTGCAAGGATAAACATAATTGAACAATGCCATAATGCAAAGGGCAATAGGTAAAGAGAGAGCAAACCAAAGATAACACCCAATACTAGAGAATTGGGCGTAAAAATCTCTCTTTGTACCTTGAAGTTGGAAATGATAAACTAGCAAATAAGTTGGATTACATGAATACACAAAGACTCTCCAAGCCTAAGTTACTCAATGTACTCGAGCCCTTCATGCTCTAATTATCAATGGACTTCTCGGAAACTTGTCTTCAACTAGCTTTTCGGATCCTGTAACACTGCCCAGTTGCACCACTAAGCCTCACCGGTTGAAAATGTGGTCAAGCTCCAATGCTTCCCAAATGTCCAAGCAACAAACAAAACTCTATGTGGTGAAGGTTAGAATCTCCTCTCAAGGGTATGTAATTGTAAATTGGGAGAGGGAAGGAGATGAGGCTATAAAGATTTTTCTCTTAAGGGAATGGTGGTACTCTCTCAAGGTGGGTGTTTTTGATTTATAAAACCCTTAATCTCTGCCAACAATTTTGTGGAAAATGCGGGTATTTATAGAGGAAAAAGAATCCCAACTTATTCTAAAGTATGAACTGTTCAGAGGCACTCGCGAGTACACCAACTCTGATTGAGTTTTGAATTTACTCAAGTGCTCATCACATGCACCCTTGAGGGTGCTGTAGTCACAACCCACTATCGAGTCAGTTGTGAGTTCCATTGATTTAGCATGTCTTCTCTAACTCTGAAACCATACACTAAAACTCCACAAAATACAAGAAAATAAAAGCATGAAATTACAATAAATTTGGCACAGAATAATGCCATTAAAACACCTATGGAAATTCACAACTTAACAAAACAGAATTGATAAAGTCCTTTCCTTTGAGCTTTAAACTCAAATTTGCAATCATGAAAACCTTGAATGAGCTTGCCAGTAAGTTCCTTTATCTGTAAATCTCAATATAATAGTGAGATTAATAAAGATTCATTAGTGAAGGATTATAAGGAAAACAAATCAAGAAAATAACAGAGCAATGATGTCCACAAAACAAAATATAAAGTTCATTAATATCAAACTTCCACAGAATTAAACAATATACATCCTGATTCAATCAAAGTATGCCACAAAAAAGCCTCAGCCAATCAATTGAATATTTTGAGCATAATGGGCATCATTTGTATAGGAACTTGTATGTATATATAATCAAAGCTCTCGTGAGATTAATATTTACTAATAGATTTAATAATCAACAATTCATATCTATTCGTGGAAATAGAATTCTAATACCTTTATTGATATGGGACATTAGTTTTGTTTTTTTATTTTTTTTTATTTTTTTATTTTTTTATAATCAAAGCACATAAGTTATAAAAATAAAAAATACTTAGGATTCTAAATCACATTTAGACTAGGCATTCGCTATCCTAAGAAAAATAACAAATAAATTTTAAAAAAAATCCTAAAAAGACAAAGCCTCTCAGTTCTTTCTTATCATATAAGAAATGGCTAGCATTAAGGGATTAAGTAATGAAAATTAATGTGGAGAGAGAGAGAGAGGGAGAGCGCTCATTAAACTCTTTAATAAGGGTGTAAAAACGAAAATTCAATAAATAAGCTCTTTAGTGCGTTCCCAAGAGTTTCCATATCAAAGTTATTTTTTCACCTATTTATGAACACAAGTATTTTCAATTAGTGATGCCAATTCCATATATTCATTCTACAACTAAAGAAGACTAACACTTCAAGAATAAGTGTGAATGGAAGGCTACAAACAATTTGTTGTGAAGGTTTTTATAGTCGTATTGATGGCATTCTTAGTTTTTATCCGAAGCACACAAGGGCAACCAATATGTTGCTATCGTGACCCATGTTGCTGCAACTCTTGTGGCGGGCCTCATTCTCATATACACCCCAATTGAAATTTGCAAAAACATATAAAATGTATGTAGTAACGAATGAAATATGTGAGTAAAGTAAGAATAACATATGAAATATTTAACTTTTGGTTGATTTGCTTCATTTCTCTCTCTCTCTCTCTCTCTCTCTCTCTCTATATATATATATATATATATATCAAAAGCTTAAAGATACTTACATGATAGCATGGTACAAACATGAAACACCCCAATATCAAATTTTTGCATGATTATACAATATACATCACTATTCTCACTTAAAGTATGCCACAAAAAGTCTCAGTTAATCAATTGAATCTTTTGAGTATAAATAAATTATCTGTTGGGCATCACTTGTATAGGAACTAGTAAGTATGTATATGTAATCAAAGCTCTTGTGAGATTAATATTTACTAATAGATTGAACAATCAACAATTCCCCTTTATTCTTGCAAATAGAATTTTATACCTTTATTGTCAAGGCACATTAGTTTTGTTTTTGTTTTGTTTTTTGATTTTATAATCAAGGCACATAAGTTATATATAAAAAAAAATACTTGGATTTTTAAATCACATTTGATTGTTAAATGTTATCGTACTGCATTATAAAAAATAGTATATAAGAATATAATGGTATTCTATTACATAAGACGACTTGATTAATTTGGTGTTTATTGTTATGTAATTTTTTTTTTCTCTTTTTCTTTTCATCTTTTTTTATTCAACATTTAAATTTAGTCATATCATCTATATCACTAAAAAGCTAAGTATATCATCTATTGTTGTTACACCCCGGTTGAGTATATTAGTGATCATGTCATTATTCTTTTTCTTTACAATTTTTCTTATAATTTTTCAACATTTACTCATTTAAGGTGAATTAAAAACTCCATTATTTAACAATGAAAATATCATATCTTTTAAATTATCTTCTTATTATTCATTTCCCAACAATTATTGTTACAATTTGTTCGACATTTCTCCATCCATTTTACCTTTTCATCTCCCCACTACTATCAACTTTAATATCATTCTTCCTCTATCCATTTATCTTCCTTTTTATGACTCTAATTAATCTCATCCTCTCTATTCTTGCAAATAGAATACGAATACCTTTATTGTCAATCACATTAGTTTTGTTTTTGTTTTTGTTTTTATAGCCAAGGCACATAAGTTATATAAAGAAAAAATACTTAGGTTTCTAAATCAAATTTAGACCGTGTATCTGCTATCCTTAAAAAAAAAAAAAAAAAATTAATGAGACCATAAAAAAGACAAAACCTCCCATTTCTTTCTTATCATATATGAAATGACTAATATTACTGGATTAAGAAATGACAATTTATGTGGAGAGAGAGGAAATGTTCATTAAACTATTCAATAAGGGTGTTTCTCAAAAAAAAAAAAAAAATTCAATATGGGTGCAAAAACGAAAATTCAATAAATGAGCTCTTTAGTGTGTTCCCAAGAGTTTCCATATCAAAATTATTTTTTCACCTATTTATGAACACAATTATTTTCAATTGGTGGTGCCAATTCCATATTTTTCTATCAAAAATTATATACCTTTCATTCTACAGCTGAAGACGACTAACACTTGCTATCTAAAGAATTTTAAGAGCAAGTGTTAATGGAAGGCTACAAACAATTTGTTGTGAAGATTTTTATGATCGTATTGATGGCGTTCTTAACTTTTGTCAAAAGCAGACAAGGGCAACCAATTTGTTGCTTTCGTGACCCTTGTTGCTGTAAAGTTTGTGTTGGTAACCATGCACTCTATTGAAATTTGCATAAACATATAAAATGTATGAGTGAAGTATGAATTACATATGAAATAGATGAGTAAAGTATTTTAAACTTTTTTTTTTTTTATTTTAGAGTTTCAACCTATGGCGTCCGCTCATGATGTCTTATCATTAGACCAAGACACCAATCAGATTTTGGTGTAGGCGGAGATTGAACTCCAGATCTCTTATACAACCATCAGATACTTTACTAGTTGAGTTAATGAAAACTCTCAAAAAGAAAAGTATTTTAAACTATGGTTGATTTGCTTCATTTTTTGTATGTACTCTCTCTCTCTCTCTCTCACTCTCTCTCTCTCTCAATATATATATATATATATATATTCTCTTTTTAAAGAAATTAAACGCTCAAAGATACTTAAATGATAGCATGGAACAAACATGAAACACCACAATAGCAAAGGTTGTTGACATGACAAACTTCTTAAATGAGGAATTTTAGACCTTCAACTTAGCAAAAATAAAAATTGGGATTTAATGAAATTGCATTTTCTTTTAAATTAAGCATTAACTTTTTTTTTTTTTTTTGGGTTATTTTATGAGCTTTAAATCGATTAGAAGTTGCTTCTGGATGAAACACAGTGATGGAGTTACACTATGGCCGGGGGCCTTGGCTTTTGCTTACACTAATGATTGTGTTTCTTCATGACTTTGTTCATACTAACAAAAAAATGGATCCAACTTCATATATATTGATAAATCTGGGGGCGTGGGGGGGGGGGGGGGGGGGGGGAACTCCATGAAACAAAAACAACAATGGTGCACTATTCATAACTGATATTCATTTTCTTCTTTTCATTAGAATGCAGATTTCAATAATTATTTCTTTAAAGCACATATATTTTCAATTCTCAACTAGTACATAACCATACAACTGCACTTCTTAAGTTAGTATATATAAAATTGAAGATGTTTGACTTTTTATTGACTTTTTCAAATTAGGACACATCAACTTTGAAGGCTTTACAATTTTCACTTCAGCGTTATTTTTTTATTTAATTTATTTTAAGTCTTTATTTTTCTGCCCAACTCTTGTTTCTTCTCATTGACCACTTCAATGCTGCAAATTGTTCCAACTTAAAATAACCCAAGGTCATCACCAATGACCGATAAACACCACCAATGCCTCCACCACTACAATAGTCACTGTTATCAGCGGAGAGAGGGGGTGTAAATTCAAAAGGAAAAACAAAACAAAACATGTAAGCTAAAGTTGAAGCGAACATGAAGGTTGCATTCGAGTTCATAACAGATTGTCATCTTATATATTTTCTTAAGTAAATGTGGGTGGTTGTCATCTTTTATCTTTTCTTATGCACATGCTTGACAAATGAATTAGTTAAAATAACTTTTTAGATCAAATTTGACTAAAATCCCAACGACGCTGATATGAATGTTCTAAGTCTATACCCAACTTTTTAATAGAATATTCTTTTTCAAAAAGGGATAAAATATCCTACTCAAATTATGGACAAATGGATACTTCTTTCCTTCGAGGTTTGTATAGACCTGCAACATTTTCAAGCAATAGACAACATTAACTATAAACTCACACACATAACGCAAGCGTCACATGTGCTTACAGGGTGCCTAATGTTGATGTACTGACAGCCGCCAAGGTTCTTTGCTATGGACCTCGATGGTCCTTGTGGTCTCATTTGGGTGCGACAATGGGGGATCATTGACACCTAGGCGGTGAACAATGGTTGTCATCGTGTGTGTGGGTTTGAATTGATGGACTAGAAAGGAAAATCCAACTGTAGAAATTAAAAAGAAGTTTTGTGTATAAATTAAAATAATTATTTAAATGAAATTCCAAGAAGAAAAAAAAAATTGTTGAAGGGTGTATTTCAAAGTAGATTAGTTCAAACAGAAAAAAGTTTTCTGACTTAAATTTTTAAAAGTTTGTCCACAATGCTCTTATAAAACATTCCAACTGAGAAGGTATTTGTATTTGATGCATTGATGTATATGGAATGCCTCTCTTACTTAGGCCCCATTTAGTTGGGATGATGGAAAAATGGGAGAGGAAAATAGGAAGGATTTTGAATAGTGCCCTTATTTGGTTGGGGGATGTGATTTTGGTAGGGCTCATTTATTTTCTCCTCATCTTCCCCTGCATTAGGTTTTTTTTTTTTTTTTTTTTTTTTTTTTTTTTTGGGTGCAATGCTAATATTTATTTTCCCCCCTTAACATTAGGTATTTTTTCTAATAAACTATTAAATAACTGATGGTACACTACTCCTTCGCTTCACAGCTTATAAGGCAGAAAGTGGGGGAAGACTCTTTCGCTGTGAGACAGCCGAGAATGCTGTGTAAAAGCCAAAGGCTATAAATCAGTACATCCAAAGCACCCACAATAAAAGGAAGTTTCCTTTTATTGTGGGTGAACAATAAACGTTATCCAACTATCATATTCAAATTATTTTATGTTTGGTTTCAAAAAAAAAAAAATTATCATCCAAATGGATGGAGTCTACCTGATAGAATTCCCTTCACTCCAAGACTGTAGACATTTTTGTTTATATGGATTGGAGACGTGATTTGATTATTTATAGTTAGTGGGTGAATGGATTTTCATCACCATCTTTTGCGTGGTGATCAAGTATGTAAAGGGATCAACAAGTACACCAATGTCAAAAATTCCACGGTAGGGAGACTGGTTAGCAAAACATGAAAGTTTGCAGGTGTAATTACTAGGTGCTGATTTAGACCCCCAACTTTTAATTACGGCCTAATGAATTCTAAGCTTATCACAATTAATGTGAAATTTATGTGATTAACCAATTAACCAAGCATGCTACTATCAATTTGCAAGGATAAACATAATTGAACAATGCCATAATGCAAAGGGCAATAGGTAAAGAGAGAGCAAACCAAAGATAACACCTAATACTAGAGAATTGGGCGTAAAAATCTCTCTTTGTAACATGAAGTCGGAAATGATAAACTAGCAAATAAGTTGGATTACATGAATACACAAATACCCTCCAAGCCTAAGTTCCTCAATGTACTCGAGCCCTTCATGCTATAATTATCAATGGACTTCTCAGAAACTTGTCTTCAACTAGCTTTTCGAATCCTGTAACACTGCCCAGTTGCACCACTAAGCCTCACCGGTTGAAAATGTGGTCAAGCTCCAATGCTTCCCAAATGTCCAAGCAACAAACAAAAATCTATGTGGTGAAGGTTAGAATCTCCTCTCATGGATATGTAATTGTAAATTGGGAGAGGGAAGGAGATGAGGCTATAAAGATTTTTCTCTTAAGGGAATGGTGGTACTCTCTCAAGGTGGGTGTTTTTGATTTATAAAACCCTTAATCTCTGCCAACAATTTTGTGGAAAATGCGGGTATTTATAGAGGAAAAAGAATCCCAACTTATTCTAAAATATGAACTGTTCTAAGGCACTCGCAAGTACACCAACTCTGATTGAGTTTTGAACTTCCTCAAGTGCTCATCACATGCACCCTTGAGGGTGCTGTAGTCACAACCCACTATCGACTCAGTTCTGAGTTCCATTGATTTAGCATGTCTTCTCTAACTCTGAAACCATACACTTAAACTCCGCAAAATACAAGAAAATAAAAGCATGAAATTACAATAAATTTGGCACAGAATAATGCCATTAAAAAACCTATCGAAATTCACAACTTAACAAAACATAATTGATAAAGTCCTTTCCTTTGAGCTTTAAACTCAAATTTGCAATCATGAAAACCTTGAATTAGCTTGCCAGTAGGTTCCTTTATCTGAAAATCTCAATATAATAGTGAGATTAAGAAAGATTCATTAGTGAAGGATTATAAGGAAAACAAATCAAGTAAATAACAGGGCAATGATGTCAAACTTCCACATAATTAAACAATATACATCCTGATTTAATCAAAGTATGCCACAAAAAAGCCTCAGCCAATCAATTGAATATTTTGAGCATAATGGGCATCATTGGTATTGGAACTTGTATGTATATATAATCAAAGCCCTCGTGAGATTAATATTTACTACTAGATTTAATAATCAACAATTCATATCTATTCGTGGAAATAGAATTCTAATACCTTTATTGATATGGCACAATAGTTTTGTTTTTGATTTTGTTTTTTTTTTTTTTTTTTAATCAAGGCACATAAGTTATAAAAATAAAAAATACTTAGGATTCTAAATCACATTTAGACTAGGCATTTGCTATCCTAAGAAAAATAACAAATAAATAAATTAAAAAAAAATCCTAAAAAGACAAAGCCTCTCAGTTCTTTCTTATCATATAAGAAATGGCTAGCGTTAAGGGATTAAGAAATGAAAATTAATGTGGAGAGAGAGAGAGAGAGCTCATTAAACTCTTTAATAAGGGTGTAAAAACGAAAATTCAATAAATAAGCTCTTTAGTGCGTTCCCAAGCGTTTCCATATCAAAATTATTTTTTCACCTATTTATAAACACAAGTATTTTCAATTAGTAATGCCAGTTCCATATATTCATTCTACAACTGAAGAAGACAAGCACTTCAAGAATAAGTGTGAATGGAAGGCTACAAACAATTTGTTGTGAAGGTTTTTATAGTCGTATTGATGGCATTCTTAGTTTTTATCAGAAGCACACAAGGGCAACCAATATGTTGCTATCGTGACCCATGTTGTTGCAACTCTTGTGGCGGGCCTCATTCTCATATACACCCCAATTGAAATTTGCAAAAACATATAAAATGTATGAGTAAAGTAACGAATGAAATATGTGAGTAAAGTAAGAATAAAATATGAAATATTTAACTTTTGGTTGATTTGCTTCATCTCTCTCTCTCTCTCTCTTTATATATATATATATCAAAAGCTTAAAGATACTTACACAATAGCATGGTACAAACATGAAACACCCCAATATCAAATTTCCGCATGATTATACAATATACATCTCTGTTCTCACTCAAAGTCTGCCACAAAAAGTCTTAGTTAATCAATTGAATCTTTTGAGAATAAATAAATTATCTGTTGGGCATCACCTATATAGGAACTAGTAAGGTGGGGTTTGGATACAAAGTCTGTGCTTTGAGTTTTGCAAGTTTTGCGTTGTTTTTTTTTTTTTTCCCCCCCCCCATGCGTTTAAGGGTTAATGCGGCTACTGGTCATGAACAGTAGCCGCATTATTTGACTTTCTCAGCAGTAAAGAGTGCACCGTGCATTGTTCACGGGTCTCACAAATCTCACTTTTTAGCAAATTTTTCATTAAAAATGGGTCACACGGCACTATTCACCCATTTATAAATTATTTTGTATTAGTGTTTTCAGTTTTCAGTTTCAGCAAAATAAGTTATATCCAAACAGTTATTCCAGAGCTACAGTAAAGTAATTTTTTGTTCTTCTTTTTCTTTTTCTTCAATCCTCCCTCTATCAGGGGCTCCCCTTCTTTATATAGCCTCTTTCCTAAACATCCCGACCGTCCATTTGTCTTCCATCTGCTATCACACTCGAGTGTAGGTCACATCAAGCATCTTCTTTAGCTTTTGGGAGTGATAGTAGATGAGATTACACTGTTCAGGGGTCTTCTCCATATAAATGCGGCTAGAAAAGTTGTTGTAGGGCATTAAATGCGGTGGTGGCAGCTTTTCCTTGAGATATTTCTTCATCCTTATCATCCCCAGGAGTGCCCAAAGCTTATCTTTGCCACCAACATTGCCAGGAAGGGCATTCGGGCCTTCTGTAAGTTTATTTGATTAGAACTATTCGTATCCGAGGAGTAACACCTCTTCGGACAAAGGGTGACCTCTTCGGATTGTACTTTTCAGCCATCTTTGGGTTCGTTGCCCTCAGGTGAACACTATCCCAGCCCATTATTACTCTTCGGACATAAAGTAATCTAAAAAACAGGGCCCCAGGCCCAATTGGTAGATCTGGGCTTTTACCCCCCACAATAGCCCCTCAAAATCTCAATTTTTCCCTCACATCTGAAGAGACAAAGTGTGATTTTGACCTGACATGGAGTAAAAAGTTTGAGAACAGCCACGTGTCTGAACTGGCACGTGTGTAGGCATAGATATAAGCGCTTTATCATTGCCGCTGCGGTTTCCATATTCCCAAGGCGCTGCATTAATTGCACCAGGTGGCGCCTTGTCCTTATCCTACGGTGAATGATTGATCTGACGGACGTGATTCTTCCCCGAGGTTTGGGCGAAATAACTTCCGCCCCTTCACGTGACCCGGTATAAATCCACAGAAGAAGTCATTTCTTCCTCACCTTGCAAATTTTCAAACACTCTAGCGAGAACAAGCACGCGACTCCGTCCAAATCTCTCAGTCATTGATCCCGGTTTCCTCAGAGTCTTCACGAATCCTTCTACGAGCCTGAAAATCCTTCTCCGATCTAGTTCTTGTAAGTTGTTGTCCATTAGATCCTTTAGTCCTCTCTTCGGCCAACCACCTTTTCGTTTTTAAGTGTCATGGGTAAACTCTAGTACCTGGTAGACAGCCCTGAGCAAATGGAGGCGTTTAGGGCCACGTATCACATACCCCCAAACGTGGGTGTGAGGTATTGTTCCCCAGAAAAGATACTAACGGACCGGAAAACGGGCGAAGTAGTTATCCCCCTCATCGCCTTTCTAAAAGGAGGGATGACCATCCCTATGGGTCCCATCACCACTAGTTATCTTAGGAACCATAGGATTAGCCCGGATCAGTGCGCGCCCAACATGTTTAGGATCCTAGAAGCGGTTGAGGATCTGAACCGCCATTTAGGATTGGGCCTCACCTGGCTTGATGTGGTGCACATGTATAAGTGCCATAGCCAACAAGGGGCGGGATACTATCTTAAATCCCGGTCCGACTAGGTTAGACTCATCTCCTGCCTCCCCAAGTCCAACAAAGGGATGAAAGACGATTACGTGCTCGTCTCAGGCGCATGGCATGACGGTCCCCACTGTCCAACCAAGCCAGGAGAGCCAGGTGGGACATGCTAGATTTAGGTTCACTAACAGTAGGCTTAGGATTCCCGTCCTTTTAACAATTTTTAATTTTGTGTTATTATTTTCGAGTTTCTAATAAAGTTTTGCTGTGATTTTTAACAGATAGGAACCGTGTTTCTCCTCGGCTTAGCCTTACCAATACTACCGCTCTCAACTACCTATTAAGATCGGAGATCTTTGTGAGCGAGGACGGGCAACTGCGGTCGGCTCCTCTTATCCTCGGGTACGAGATGAAAAAGAAAGACTGCCAACCGATCGGCAACGCAATAACACAAGGAGATCACCGTTTCAACCGAATAGACATTGCTCGGAAAGGTTTTCTAGCATCACACGACCTTCCACCAGTGCCACACCTTAACCCCCGGGGGCCACCACTGCTCGTCCAACCAGTTACTCAAGTCCCCCTCGAACCGGTGGTTGCAAGTGAAAGAGTTGGCTCTTCGACCTCCTCACTAGAAGAGCAAATAGACAAATTTCAATTTAGAGGAGAAGCTTCGGGCGGGGTACAAGTTATTCCGTCCTCGGACTCCGAAGACGAGTTTGATAGGCATTCCAACGCCCATCCACCCCTTCTGGTAATTGCCATTCCTGAAGTCTCTTCGCACGAGGAAGACACGGCAGACTTAAGGGCGCTAATGAAGAATAGAGGGAAGAAGCTCGAGCCAAAAGGCACTTGGACTTCTCAACCAGTGGTGAATCTGCCTCAGCCACCACCTCAGGTTCCTGACCCCGGCCTAAAGCCCATACCAGACCTGAGGAAGAAAAGGCCCCTCGAAACCGAGGAGAGGGAGGTGGTGGTGGTGCCACCTAAAACAAACAAGCAATAGAAGGTGGCAAGAGACCACCGAAGTAGAAGGGGCTCATCTGTTGAGAGCCGGGAAGAGAATGTTGTGGCTGACGTCCGCCGAGCAGGGCCTCACACGTGGTCTCTGAGGTTGGAGCTGGATGGCATTCCAATCCCTTGGGACACCTCCCTCAGAAACTATGATAAGGGAATGGCAGGCTTCATTGCTGAGGCCCTGGAGTAGCCACTCCTCCTCCCCCACGATATGGAGTCTTACAGGCGCTTCAACCAACAGGAACTCTTCCTATCCCTTAAGAGGGATATAGCAATGGTAAGTGGACTTAGTTTGCTTAATCCTCTCTTTTCAATACTCTTTTTTTTTTTTTGTGTCTTATACTCGGTTATTTCCATTATGCAGGTTACTCAGCAAATCTACGTGGGCGAGGAGTGGAACAAAAAGTCCTACCTCGAAGCCCAAGCGGAGGCCCACTCTTGGTTCGAGGCTGAAAAATCCCTGGGCAGTCTGAATGAAGAATATGCTCACTTATCTGAGCAATTCAAAGACATGACCAACCAGCGGAACAGCCTCGACGCTAGCCTGAAAACTGCTGAAAGGCAGGCCGAGGAGCAGCGCAAACAGCTTAATATGGCCGAGATCAACTTGGCCACTGAGAGAGAGCTAGTAAAAGGGCTCAGAGATGAGCTTAAAAAGGCCAGGGAAGCTGCCCAACTGGCTGAAAAGAATACTCAATTAGCCAAAGAAGCCGTAGAGGCCGAGAGGAAGGCAGCGTATACGCTGAGGGTGGAGGAGACCCAACTCAGCCTTACCAAGCAGTTTGCCGCGATTGGCCGGGTCTACTACGATATCACGTGGGCCAAGGCTTTAGATGCTGCTGGAGTTCCTGCAGATTCTCCATTGAGGCTGCCTGGGAGTACATACTATGATCCAGAGATCCGTGTACTCTCAGAAGCTGAGGAGCATCCTCTAACCAGCCAGGCCCCTCCTGCCCCTGCGGAAGCAAGCAAAGAGTCTGCGGTTACAAAAGAAAAAGACGGAGAACAAGTCCCAGATCTTGCTGCTGCCCAATCCAGCCAAGTAACTGATCCCTCAGCTGCTCGGACGTAGATTTGACGTGGCTGCTAGTTTTTACTTAGTAGTTGTAAACAATTTTAGTTTAGTAGTATGTTTTGTTATTTGTTTGTTTGTTGTTGACACCCCATTTTGCAACTCATATTTAACCACGCATGGAGGGTAAAAGGGTAGTTTTGCCTTGAAAATATGCATCTTGATTCTAGCCATTAGATCTTCGGACTTATTTCACCAAAATGATCTTGATGTTGTAACGATTAAATCGACTGGGCATAAGCCCTAATCGGACCACCAGATTGAAAGTTATCATCAAATCAAGTTTTAATGGATAAGATGTACTATCACAAATTGAGTCCGACTATATATGATTATGAACAATTGATTTCAATTGGTTATAGTAGTGATCAATTTGAGATCAATGATGTGTCATAATTTGATTAGTTAGGACTACATTTTATGGTGAGGTTGCATACACCTAATTAATTAGATAGTTAAACATTAATTATTCAATGAGTAATTTGTGTAATTATCTTTTAATTAGAGTAAATTTGGAACCAATTAATTCTGAAATGGGAGTGATTGGAGCCATTTAATGTTAATTGGGAGCTAATTTGGGACCTATTAATGTTAATTGTGCTGAAACTATTTTCTAACAAATGACCTCTGCTCATCATTTCATAAATATCTCTCAGAATATTTTGAATATGTAAATGAGGTTAATTTTCTTAGAAACTAGATATCCGGGGCTTCAATTTGAGCACAAGAACGAGACAATTCCGATCAGAATTGGATCAGATATGATTTTTCGAAGTTGGCTCTACAAGCTGTTACAACAGCTACGGGAAAACCGAATTTTGGCTTGCTCCCCACTCTCACCAATTTCTCCATTTAATGCACCAGATTTTCCCTAAGGCTAAAATGAGGTCTAGATTCATAATCCTTGTCAACCCTCATTAAATGGCATTCCATTCATATTCCCTCCACCACTACTATATAAACCCTCCTTCTCCTTCATTCCAAAAAGACACACAAAAACCCCCTCTCTTCTCCTCTCTTGAATTCTAATGAAGTTGAGTAGTCTTGTCATATCTTGGTCTTCCTGAGACTCAAGGTATTGAGTGAGACTCACTCTCCCTCTCCTAGTTCTTCTTTTCCTCCACCCTTAGGATCTCCCTCAAGAGTCTCCTCCTCCACCGTATGGATCTTGCATGAAGGTATAATCCCTTTCCCTAACTTGTTTCTTGTGTTTTCATGATGAAAATTTAGGATTAAAACATGATAGTGATTATTTAAATTCTCTTGAATATGTTAGAATGTTCTTAATTGTTCTTATGTGTTCTTCACATGTTCTTGGTTGTTCATCACATGTTCGTGCATAAACACTAGTTTTGATCTTAAATCCATATCAAAAATATGAAAAACATGTTTGTTTCATAATTCTTTCAAGTCCTTGAATCTAAGATGTCACTATACACACACATTCACTAGAATTTATTTTTCAATCCAAATGCAATGCTTAATAAATTGAATTAGGGTTTATCACATGCACACACTTCAAATTCAACATACAAATTGATTGATAACATATTGGATGATATGATATGAATGTTGGCCACCATAGTCTAGAAGACCGGTTTCACCGGGCAACGTGAGTGCTTAACACCTTCCCACCTTGTAACATAGCCTTCGAACTTAGATCAAGAGTTAGTAGATCAAATGCTTATCCTTGTAATTTTCAATTTCTAGATTGTAACTAGGAAACAAAGCCATGTACTTTATCTTAGATTGTATCTAGGACCAAAGCCATGTAATTTCCTATGTTCAATGTAAATTCAATTTCAAATTAATAAAATGATGAATTTTTCAATTATGGTTTTCTTATTTATTCCAACAATTAAATAAGTGGCGACTCCATTGTAAAACCCTTAATCTAAAGGGGAAAATATAACTAGTCGAACCTCCATTTTGAGAGGCAATAACATGACTTCACCCATTCATGTGGGTTTGGCCCAACACATTTATAAAAAGGGGCCGGGAGCGAGGTTTCTCACATTTGTTTTTTTTTTTTTTTTTTTTTTTTTTTTTTATATAAGAGCTTGTAAACCTTTTTATTCAAATTAATGAAATTCTATCTTTTGCATTCAATACGCTTGTTGTTTAAATTGTAAATCTCTCTATTACAGTAAACAACTTGAACCATATGCTAACAGTAGTAAAGGCAAACTCAAACATGCTATCATGACAATAAGGCCAATAATTTAGATCAATGCCGAAGAGAGTAGGTTACTCAAAAGTTGAAAAGGAAGGGAGATGAGTGACGAACATTTCACAGGCTTTCATGTGAGCGTGCAGAGCAGGGTTTTAGTTGGGGGGTTTAATTGTAGCTTAAGGAACAGTAATGGTATTAATCGTAACAGTGTTACAATTAACAGTGTTAACTAACCCAAATCATCTGGTCCGAGGACTACAGGCATGATTGGATTTAAGTTTAAACACTTAAGGAACAGTAACATTGTTAACTAACCCAAATCATCTGGTCCGAGGACTACAGGCATGATTGGATTTAAGTTTAAACACTTAAGGAACAGTAACAGTGTTAACTAACCTAAATCATCTGGTCCGTGGACTACAGGCATGATTGGATTTAAGTTTAAACACTTATGGAACAGTAACGGAGTGTTAACTAACCCAAATCATCTGGTCCGAGGACTACAGGCATGATTGGATTTAAGTTTAAACACTTAAAGAACAGTAACAGAGTGTTAACTAACCCAAATCATTTGGTCCGAAGACTACAGGCATGATTGGATTTAAGTTTAAACACTTAAAGAACAGTAATGGTGTTAACTAACCCAAATCATCTAGTCCGAGGACTACAGGCATGATTGGATTTAAGTTTAAACACTTAAAGAACAGTAGGATATACAGAACCAGCATATTAATTGAAGAAAACGATCGACTAATAATAATACCTTTTGAGGTTATTTACATTCCAAGGACGTGGTATTACATGACCATCCAGGTCTTCTAGGAAGTACGCCTCAATGCTAGCTCCTGAAGTGATACGATATGGCCCTTCCCAATTAGGTCCTAACTTTCCCCAAGCTGGGTTCTTTGTAGTACCCACAACTTTCCTCAACACCAAGTCACCAGGTTCTAGAGGCCGTAGCCTTACATTAGCGTCGTAGCCCTGCTTGAGCTTTTGTTGGTAATATGCCAGCCGAACCATGGCACTCTCCCTCCTTTCATCAATCAGGTCTAAACTCCTTTCTAGCTGTTCATTGTTGCTAGTCGGACTGAAGGAACTGGTCCTCAAGGTTGGGAATCCAGTTTCCAAAGGTATGACAGCTTCAGCTCCATAGGTCATTGAGAAAGGGGTCTCTCCAGTAGACCTGCGAGGTGTAATTCTGTAAGCCCAAACCACATGTGGTAGTTCTTCTACCCATTTGCCCCTCGTGTCATCTAGCCTCTTTTTCAAGCCATTCACTATGACATTGTTGACTGCTTTTGCTTGCCCATTACCTTGGGGATAGGCAGGCGTGGAGTATCTATTTATGATCCCCAGCTCGCTACAATAACTCCTGAATGCTTTGCTATCGAACTGCAAGCTATTGTCCGAGATGAGAGTGTGAGGAATTCCAAACCGAGTGACAATGTTCTTCCACACAAACTTTTGAACGTCAACGTCTCTGATGTTGGCTAGCGGCTCTACTTCGACCCACTTGGTGAAATAGTCTGTACCAACCAGAAGGTACTTTTTATTTCCCGCAGCTTTAGGGAATGGTCCCACGATATCCAGGCCCCATTGGGCGAAAGGCCATGGGCTAGATAGCGGATTGAGAGTTCCCCCTGGCTGGTGAATGTTTGGGGCGAAACGCTGACATTAATCACACTTTTTAACGTACTTGTGGGCTTCTTTCTGCATGTTTGGCCACCAATAGCCTTGAGTGAGGGCTCGGTGAGCCAAGGATCTGCCTCCAATGTGGATCCCACAGATTCCTTCATGTAGCTCTTCCAGTAGTAGCTCAGATGCTTCGGGATGTATGCACAACAAATATGGTCCCGAATAGGAGCGTCTGTATAATTTCTGATCCTTGGACAACCAGAATCTGGTCGCCTTCCTCTGAACTTTGTCAGCTTCCACCCTCTCTTCTGGCAATACATCGTCTTTTAGGAATTTGATTATAGGGTCCATCCAGCAGAGCTCAACCCGGACTTGGTGAACCTGCATTACCTCTCTTTTTGCCTCTGTGGGCCAATGCAAGTCCTCGACGAGGATGGTTCTCGGCAAATTTTGCGCCGAGGAGGTAGCAAGCATCGCCAAGAAATCTGCATGTGAATTACCACTTCTAGGAATATGTAGCAAACTGAAAGAGTCAAAATCCGATCGCAGACATCTAACTCAGCTCAGGTACCCCTGCATTCTTTCGTCCTTTGCCTCAAATTCGCCTTGTACTTGACCTACGACTAACTTTGAGTCCGAGAACAACTCCACGAACTTCCCTCCCATTCTCCGGACCATAGCCATTCCCATCAGTAGGGCCTCATACTCCGCTTCATTATTCGTTGCTGAGAAGTCCAGCCTTAACGATTTTTCGATAACGATTTTCTCGGGGGATATCAATACTAGCCCCACTCCAGAACCTTTTTGATTGGCCGCACCGTCTACGTACACTTCCCAACGGGAGGGGTTTTGCTGAGAGATTATGCCAATTGATTTTTCATCCATGTCTAACATAAGCGTTACTTCTTCTAGTTGAGGCTTCGTGAATTCAGCCACTAAATCCGCAAGGACCTGGCCTTTGACCGATGTACGGGGCATATATTTGATGTCGAAAGCCCCTAAGATCGTACCCCATTTGGCAATCCGCCCAGTGTAATCGGCGCTTCGGAGTATGGCCCTGAGTGGGAGTTGAGTGAGGACAATGACAGTATGGGCCTGGAAGTAGTGAGGTAGCTTCCGTGTACCGAGTACCACTGCTAGGATAGCCTTCTCCAGAGGCAAGTAACGGATCTCGGCCTCATGCAGTGACTTGTTAACGTAATAAATTGGTCTTTGCACACCGCAGTCTAATCGTATCAATACCAAGCTCACCGCGCAGGTAGCTACAGCGATGTAGGCGAACAATACCTCGTCTGGCTCAGGTCTGGACATGATTGGTGGCCGAGCTAAATAATCTTTGAGCTGCTGAAAGGCCAAAGCACACTCTTCAGTCCATTCGAATCCCTTCCACTTGCCGAGCAGAGAGAAAAAGGGCTGACACCTGTCTGTTGATCTAGAGATAAATCGATTCAGGGCAGCGGTCATCCTAGTTAGTTTCTGAACCTCCTTGGGATTCCGAGGAGCTTGTAAATCGTTAATGGCCTTTATCTGGTCGGGGTTAACCTTAATTCCCCTGTGGGTCACCATGTATCCCAAGAACTTGCCGGATCCTACCCCGAATGAACACTTGGACACATTCAGGTGCAGTTTGTACTTCCTTAGTACCTCAAAGGTACTTTCCAGGTCCTTCACATGCTCAGCAATAACCTTGCTCTTTACCACCATGTCATCTATGTAGACCTTAATATTTTTACCCAGTTGTGCCTCGAACATCCTCGTCATCATCCTCTGATAGGTAGACCCCGCGTTCTTTAAGCCAAATGGCATCACCTTCTAGTGGTAGTTACCAATGGGGGTGACAAAAGCAGTTTTCTCCTGATCGTCCAGGGCTAGTGGTATCTGGTGGTAGCCTTGGAAGGCATCCAGGAAGCTCATCCGAGGATGGCCGACGGTGGCATCAACCAGTTGGTCGATTTTCGGCATAGGGAAAGAATCTTTGGGGGCAAGCCTTATTCAAATCAGTAAAGTCCACGCACACTCGCCACTTCTCACTCTTCTTCTTTACTACCACGGTATTTGCCAGCCACTCGGAATAAAAAACTTCCTTAATAGCTCCGGCATGTTTGAGCTTTGCTACTTCTTCTCTTACCGCATCAGCATGCTCCTTGGATGGGCGCCGAGGAGGCTGCTTCTTAGGGGTAATCAGCGGGTTTACCTTCAAATGGTGACATATGAATTCTAGGTCTATCCCTAGGGCTTCGTAAGCGTTCCAGGCAAATACATCAAGATTTCACTTGAGGAACTCTATTAACTCTTCCCTCTCTTGAAGAGGTAGCTGCGATCCGACTTGGAAGAACTTATCAGGATCATCTCCAATAACCACTTTCATTAAATCCTCACACCGAGTGCCTTCGTCTAGACCTTCGACGGGTAATTCCTGAGACTTTAACTGCTATAAACCCCTTTCAGCTCTGGATGAAGACTCGGCTTCGGGCTCGTGCTAGATGGCAGCCACTAGGCACTGTCAGGCTGCGGATTGGTCTCCTCGGATCTCATGAACCTGCCCCCCAGATGGGTATTTGACCTTCTGATGCAAAGTAGAAGAGACAGCCCTTAGTGCATGAAGCCAAGGTCTGGCCACAATTGCCGTATAAGGCGAATACACATCCACAACAATAAAATCCACCCCTACCACTTCGGCCCTGGTCTGCACAGGTAAGCGTATCTGGCCTTTTGGGGTGACTGCCCTCCCTTTAAAACTGACGAGGGGGGAGTTGTATGGTATGAGGTCTTGGGGTTTCAAGTCTAGCCCCTTGTAGAGATCAGGGTACATTATCTCCACAACGCTTCCCTGGTCCACCATCACCCTCTTCACATCGTACCCTCCAATTCTGAGGGTGATAACTAACGCATCATCATGGGGTTGGATGGTGTCGGTCATGTCTTCGTGGCCCTAAGCCCATCTGCCCTCCTCGGTTGCTAAAGGGGTGTAAGAGGTGTCTTAGTCTACCATCACGAACCAGTTGGTCCAAGTGATCTCATAGGCTCCTACAATCCTCTGTGGTGTGCCCATGGTCTTGATGGTATTGGCAGTAGAGATTATGATTACGTCTCTCAGGATTTCCTACCATCTTATTTGGCCACCTGAAAAACGGCTCGTTCTTAATCTTCTCCAGAACTTGGGGCACTGGCTCTTTAAATACAGTATTAACCGCTTGAGGATTGGTCGACCCTGATTGTCCAACGAAATCTCTACGCGGTTTACTGCTGTTGTAGCGATCCGATCGGAAATCTCTCCTCTCCTGGGGGATTGCTTTATCTTTTCCCTTCCCTTGTTGCTGATCCTCTTCAACTCTTTTGTACTTTTCTATACGGTCCATAAGTTGACGCATATTAGTGACTGGTTTACCAGATAAGGAGGTCCTTAAACCGTGGTCAGTAGAGAGGCCGAGCTTGAATGTGCTGAGGGCCATTGCATCAGAGCTGCCCTCCATATCATTAAACATCTCCCAGTATCTATCCGAATACGCTTTCAGAGTCTTGCCCTCGTGCATGCTTAGGGACAATAGTGAAAACAGGGGCCTGGCTACTCTTCGGCAGGTGACAAATCATGAACCAAATGCCTGAGTGAGCTCTTTGAAGGAATTAATAGAGTTTGCCTTCAAGCCGTCAAACCACCTCATTGCCACTGGTCCCAGACTGGAAGGGAAAACCTTACACATCAGAGCTTCATCTCTGGAGTAGACAGCCATCCTTTGGTTAAAATGACTCACGTGCTCCACGGGGTCCGTTTTACCATTGTAAATGGTAAACGTTGGCTGATTAAAACGCCGAGGGAGTCTTGCCTCCTCAATTCTGCGAGTAAAAGGTGACCGAGAGATCTGATTCAAGGCCCTGCTCATAGCATCATTCCCTACGCCTCCGCGTGATGGGCTTTTAGATCGCTTTTTGCAATGAGGCTCTTCTTCGTAGGAAAAGGATTCACTGACCGGCATTTGAGATTTCTGCTGATAAGTGACGTCCTGCTCGTCGTCGGAGTCATCATCAGAATATGAGGAAATCTGTTTCCTCTTAGCATGGCGCAACTCCCTTTTTAGTTTTTCGACTTCTAGTTGCAAACCCCGATTCTCCTCTGCATGGGACACGTGACTTCCGCCGTGTTATTGGCTTTGGCCAGTATGCATAGTGTGCACACTACCCTCACGATCTTGCCTTCTTTCCAAGTTAAGAAAAGGGTTTGCAAGCTGGGATGCCCTATATTCTGCTTGTTGTTGACTTCGTTCTGCCATCACCAACGGTTCTTTTCACTCCTGCATAAGCTCTTCCCACAGACGGCGCCAATTGTAGGGTCAGTTTTTGTAGCCCAAGCCCACGAGGTGTGGAATATGAGCCCAACAAACCCAAAACAATAAATTTGTAGAGCGTGGGTGAAAGAATTGGGCCGGATATGGATTAAACAAGAGTTGGTTGTAGTATGGGCAAATAATCTAACATGCAATCACGTAAAAACCATGAAGGACTTAAGGTCCGAAGAGGAAGTTTATTGAATGTACTTAGGTTACAGATTCCAGAGCTACAGTAAAGTAATTTTTTGTTCTTCTTTCTCTTTTTCTTCAATCCTCTCTCTATTAGGGGCTCTCCTTCTTTATATAGCCTCTTTCCTAAACATCCCAACCATCCACTTGTCTTCCATCTTCTGTCACACTCGAGTGTAGGTCACATCAAACATCTTCTTTAGCTTTTGGGAGTGACGGTAGGTGAGGTTGCACTGTTCAGGGGACTTCTCCACATAAATGCGGCTAGAAAAGTTGCTGTAGGGCATTAAATGCGGTGGTGGCAGCTTTTCCTTGAGATATTTCTTCATCCTTATCATCCCCAGGAGTGCCCAGAGCTTATCTTTGCCACCAACATTGCCAGGAAGTGCATTCGGACCTTTTGTAAGCTTATTTGATTAGAACTATTCGTATCCGAGGAGTAACACCTCTTCGGATTGTACTTTTCAGCCATCTCTGGGTTCGTTGCCCTCAGGTGAACACTATCCCAGCCCATTATTACTCTTCGGACATAAAGTAATCTAAAAAACAGGGCCCCAGGCCCAATTGGTAGATCTGGTCTTTTACCCCCCACATATGAAATGACTAATATTTCTAGATTAAGAAATGACAATTTATGTGGAGAGAGAGAAAATGTTCATTAAACTATTCAATAAGGGTGTTTCTCCACAGAAAAAAAAAAAAAAAAAAAAACTATTCAATAAGGGTGCAAAAATGATAATTCAATAAATGAGCTCTTTAGTGTGTTCCCAAGAGTCTCATATCAAAATTATTTTTTCACCTATTTATGAACACAATTATATTCAATTAGTGGTGCCAATTCCATATTTTTCTATCAAAAATTATATAACTTTCATTCTACAGCTGAAGACGACTAACACTTGCTATCTAAAGAATTTTAAGAGCAAGTGTTAATGGAAGGCTACAAACAATTTGTTGTGAAGATTTTTATGATCGTATTGATGGCGTTCTTAACTTTTGTCAAAAGCAGACAAGGGCAACCAATTTGTTGCTTTCGTGACCCTTGTTGCTATAAAGTTTGTGTTGGTAACCATGCACTCTATTGAAATTTGCAAAAACATATAAAATGTTTGAGTGAAGTATGAATTACATATGAAATAGATGAGTAAAGTATTTTAAACTTTTTTTTTTTTTTAGAGTTTCAATCTATGGCGTCCGCTCCTGATGATAGCTCTTATCATCAGACCAAGACACCAATCAGTTTTTGGTGTAGACGGGGATTGAACCCCAGATCTCTTATACAACCATCAGATACTTTACCAGTTGAGCTAATTAAAACTCTCAAAGAGAAAAGTATTTTAAACTATGGTTGATTTGCTGCATTTATTGTATGTACTCTCTCTCTCTCTCTCTCTCTCTCTCTCTCTCTCTCTCTCTCTCTCTCTCAATATATATATATATATATATATATATATTCTCTTTTTAAAGAAATTAAATGCTCAAAGATACTTAAATGATGGCATGGTACAAACATGAAACACCACAATAGCAAAGGTTGTTGACATGACAAACTTCTCAAATGAGGAATTTTCGACCTTCAACTTATCAAAAATAAAAATTGGGATTTAATGAAATTGCATTTTCTTTTAAATTAGGCATTAACTTTTTTTTTTTTTTTTTGGGGTCATTTTATGAGCTTTAAATCGATTAGAAGTTGCTTCTGGAAGAAACACAGTGATGGAGTTACACTATGGCTAGGGGGCCTTGGCTTTTGCTTACACTAATGATTGTTTTTCTTCACGACTTTGTTCATACTAACAAAAAAATGGATCCAATTTCATATATATTGATAAATCTGGGGGGAAAAAAAACTCCATCAAACAAAAACAACAATGGTGCACTATTCATAACAGATATTCATTTTCTTCTTTTCATTAGAATGCAAATTTCAATAATTATTACTTTAAAGCACATATATTTTCAATTCTGAGCTAGTACATAATCATACAACTGCACTTCTTAAGTTAGTATATATAAAATTGAAGATGTTTGACTTTTTATTGACTTTTTCAAATTACGACACATCAACTTTGAAGGCTTTACAATTTTCACTTCAATGTTATTTTTTTATTTAATTATTTTAATTCTTTATTTTTCTGCCCAACTCTTGTGTCTTCTCATTGACTACTTCAATGCCACAAATTGTTCCAACTTAAAATAACCCAAGGTCATCACCAATGACCGATAAACACCACCAATGCCTCCACCACGACAATAGTCACTGTTATCAGCAGAGAGAGGGGGCATTGTAGATATCGATGACACTCATGAATCTTTGCATATAGGAAAGAAAAGCAAGGAATCTAAGCTAAAAATATTAAAAGCATAAATAAAATAGAAGCAAAACAAAAAGAATCTGAACTAAGAACATAGAAATTTCTAGTGTGGGGGTAAGAATAACTCAAAATATTTTTATAAATTCAAAAGGAAAAAAAAAACAAAACATTTAAGCTAAAGTTGAAGTGAACATGAAGGTTGCATTCGAGTTCATAACTTATTGTCATCTTATATATTTTCTTAAGTAAATATGGGTGGTTGTCATCTTTTATCTTTTCTTATGCACATGCTTGACAAATGAATTAGTTAAAATAACTTTGTTAGAAATACTGAATGAATAATTGTATTGTATTTCTCAATGAAAGAATATACACGAGTACCTTTATATAGGAGGCATATGAGTGCAGTACAAGTAAGAGTGCAGTACAAGTAAGAGTGTAGTACAAGAATGTGTGCTATACAAGTAATCTAGTTGGGCCTAAAGCCCACAACACTATATAAGTTAAAAGCCCCCCCTCAAACTCAAGGTGGATGTGAGACCAACTTGACGTTGTCAACCAAAGTACGAAGGCATCCCTTAGGATGTGACTTGGTGAAGATATCTGCAAGTTGATCTTTAGAGGAGACTGAGATTAGCTTGAGAGCACCATGGACAAGATGATAACGGATAAAATGACAATTGATCTCGATGTGCTTAGTTCGTTCATGGAAGACATCATTGTGAGCAATATGAATAGCACTCTGGTTGTCACAATAAAGAGGAGTAGCAGAGGATGTAGACACACCTAACTCTTTGAGAAGCCATCGTAGCCAAAGGAGCTCAGATGTGGTATTAGCAAGGGCACGATATTTTGCTTTAGTACTGGAGCGGGGCACATGAGTTTGTTTCTTGTTTCACCAAGAAATCAGGGAAGAACCAAGAAGAAAGCAATAACTGGTGGTGGACCTGCGATCAGTGGGATCTCCAACCCAATCAGCATCAGAAAATGCACAGAGAATAAGAGGAGACTGAACAGAGTAGAAAAGACCATGGAAGAGAGTGTCATTTAGGTATCGAAGAATGCGCAGAACAACAGTATAGTGAGTTGATCGTGGAGCAGACAGATACTGGCTCACCTGGTGAACAACATAGGAAATGTCTGGATGAGTGACAGTAAGATAAACTAAGCTGCCAACCAAGCGTCTATAAAAAGAGGGATTAGATAATGGTTTCCCTCCTAAGGGAGTCAGATGCGCATTAAGCTCAATTGAAGTGTCAACAATCTTGCTATCAGTGAGGTCAGCTCGAGACAAGAGTTCAGAGGCATACTTGGCTTGAGTAATATAAAGTCCATATGTAGAATGAGTGATTTCAAGACCCAAGAAGTAGCTGAGATGTCCAAGATCTTTCATCTCAAACTGCTGACTGAGAAAAGCCTTGAGTTCTTGAATGCCACTGAGGTTGTCACCAGTTATGATCATATCAACCACATATAGAAGAAGTAAAATAGTGCCTTTGTCAGTGCGATGAAAAAATAAGGCAGAATCATAATGACTGGCCATGTAACCCAAGCGAGAGATGGTAAAACTGAATTTGGCAAACCAAGCTCGTGGAGCTTGTTTAAGGCCATAAAGTGCACGTCAAAGGTGACAAACCTTGTTTGAGTCAATAGAGAGACCAGGAGGAGGTTGCATATGCACTTCTTTACTTAAATCCCCATTAAGGAATGCATTTTTGACATCCATCTGAAAAAGGTCCCGTTTACTGGCAACAACAACAGCTAAGAGGGCACGAACAGATGAGATACGAGCAACCGGAGCAAAGGTCTCTTCATAATCAATCCCATACTTTTGTGTAAAAATTTTTGGAACAAGATGAGCTTTGTAGCGCTCAATGGACCCATCAGAGCGAGTCTTAATCTTGTAGATCCACTTACAACCAACCACATATTTTCAAGGAGGAAGTGTCACCAAATCCCAAGTACGATTTTTAGATGATGCATCAAGTTCCTCTTTCATTGTAATCTGCCATAAAGGGTCAGTGGAAGCCTCACGATAGATGTGAGGCTCGTGTAGTGTAGTAAGGGCAGTGTAACAATGATAGTTAAGTAAATGTGCAGGAATAGATCTTACCCGAGTTGAGTGACGAGGTGGAATGTCTTGTGCCAGATCTTCAGGCGGAGCAGGAGCAGGAGACCAAAGCTCAGGATTGGGGTTGGGTAGCTCGTCTTCAAACTGTTCATCTTCCACCTGTTCATTAAAGGGTGAACTAGGAAATGGATCAGTGATATCTGGTGGTTGGATAGAGAAGTCTACAGGATAATCAGGAGCAACTACCGAAGGAATATGTGTCTGATCCGGAAAAAGATCTAAGACGAAGGAGGAAGACAGGGAGGCACAGAAATAAGAGAGCTCGACAAAGAGGCGATGTTCCCAAAAGACAACATTGCGGGAGATACGAAGACGATGAGAGACAAGAACATAACATCTATACCCTTTTTGAGTTTCGCCATAGCCAAGAAAACAACATAGCCTTGATCGAGGCTCAAGTTTTTTATGCTCATGTGGCTGAAGAAGAACGAAACAAGCAGAATCGAAGGAGCGAAGGTGGTGATAGTCTGGAGGTGATCCACAAAGGCACTCATATGGAGTTTGATTTTAGATAACAGGACTCGGAATGCGATTAATAGTATGAACATCATGAAGAGCAGCTTCACCCCAAAAAGGAGCAGGAACTTTGGCAGAGAGAAGGAGAGCACGAACAGTGTCAAGAATATGACGAAGTTTTCTTTCGGCTCTACCATTTTGCTGAGAGGTACTTGGACAAGTTAGTTGATGAACAGTGCCATAGGAATGCAAAATAACTTGAAAAGCATATTGAGTGTATTCAAGAGCATTATCAAATCGAAAAATTTTGATGCGTCTAGAAAATTGAGTTTCAACAATTTTTACAAAATTAGAATATACTTCCAATAATTCAGAACGATGTTTCATATTAAAAATCTAGCTATAGCGAGAGTAATCATCAACAAAAACAACAAAATATCTAGACCCACCAATACTGGAGACAGAGGAAGGCCCCCAAACATCAGAATGAATAAGGTCAAAGATAACAGTGGATAGTGATTCACTAGTATTGAAAGGCAAACCTGGGTGTTTTCCTAACTGACATGAAACACAATCAAAATTTTCTGTGGATACTAAACCTAGCAAACCTCTAGAAGCTAATTGTTGTACCCAAAAGGAAGATGCGTGACCAAGTTGAGCATGCCAAAGTGCAAGGGAAGGAGTGGAAGAAACTACAGCAGCTGTAGCAATAGAAACAGAAGCAACAAGTGGAAGACGAAGGTTGTCCACAGGAAACATATGCCCGATGCCCAACTCTGGGACCGGTCCCAAGCTCCTATCCCGTCCTAGGATCCTGCACAATGTACCCAGAATAATCAAAGGTTATGCGATAACCCATCTCAGCTAATTGCCCACAGAAAATAAATTCTAAGAAAGGTCAGGAACATTAAAGACTCCAGGAACCGAGAGGTTGGAGATTGAAACTGAACCTATATTATGCCCAAACATTGTGGAACCATTTGTTGTGCGAATATTAAAAGGGTGCGGTGCAGGTTTAAGGTCAGAAAATAAGGACGAGTGAGGTGTCATGTGCTTACACTATATATGTTAACAAACTTTTTAGATCAAATTTCACTAAAATCCCAACAAGGCTGATATGAATGTTCTAAGTCTATACCCCACTTTTTAATAGAATATTTTTTTTTTCAAAAAGGGAAAAAATATCCTACTCAAACTATGGACAAATGGATACTTCTTTCCTTTGAGGTTTGTATAGACCTGTAACATTTTCAAGCAATAGACAACATTAACTATAAACTCACACACATAACGCAAGCGTCACATGTGCTTACAGGGCGCCTAATGTTGATGTACTGATAGCCGCCAAGGTTCTTTGCTATGGACCTCGATGGTCCTTGTGGTCTCATTTGGGTGCAACAATGGGGGATCATTGACACCTAGGCAGTGAACAATGGTTGTCATCGTGTGTGTCGGTTTGAATTGATGGAGTAGAAAGGAAAATCCAACTATAGAAATTAAAAAGAAGTTTTGTGTATAAATTAAAATAATTATTTAAATGAAATTCCAAGAAGAAAAAAAAAATGTTGAATGGTGTATTTCATAGTAGATTAGTTCAAATAGAAAAAAAGTTTTTTGACTTAAATTTTTAAAAGTTTGTCCACAATGCTCTTATAAAACATTCCAACTGAGAAGGTATTTGTATTTGATGCGTTGATGTATATGGAATGCCTCTCTTACTTAGGCCCCATTTAGTTGGGATGGTGGAAAAATGGGAGAGGAAAATAGGAAGGATTTTGAATAATGCCCTTATTTGGTTGAGGGATGTGATTTTGGTAGGGCTCATTTATTTTCTCCTCAAACCCAACATTTTAGAGTGTTTTGTTTTCACCCACACTGAGATTAAAATGGATGAGAAAGAGGGGATTAGATGGGAATTTACCCTTATGCTCCTCATCTTCCCCTGCATTAGGTTTTTTTTTTTTTTTTTTTTTTTTTGGTGCAATGCTAATATTTATTTTCCCCCCTTAACATTAGGTATTTTTTCTAATAAACTATTAAATAACCGATGGTACACTGTTCTTTTGCTTCACAGCTTATAAGGCAGAAAATGGAGGAAGACTCTTTCGATGTGGGACAGCCGAGGATGCTATGTAAAAGCCAAAGGCTATAAATCAGTACATCCAAAGCACCCACAATAAAAGGAAGCTTCCTTTTATTGTGGGTGAACAATAAACATTATCCAACTATCATATTCATGCTATAATCATCAATGGACTTCTCAGAAACTTGTCTTCAACTAGCTTTTCGGATCCTGTAACACTGCCCAGTTGCACCACTATGCCTCACCGGTTAAAAATGTGGTCAAGCTCCAATGCTTCCCAAATGTCCAAGCAACAAACAAAACTCTATGTGGTGAAGGTTAGAATCTCCTCTCATGGATATGTAATTGTAAATTGGGAGAGGGAAAGAGATGAGGCTATAAAGATTTTTCTCTTAAGGGAATGGTGGTACTCTCTCAAGGTGGTGTTTTTGATTTATAAAACCCTTAATCTCTGCCAACAATTTTGTGGAAAATGCGGGTATTTATAGAGGAAAAAGAATCCCTACTTATTCTAAAATATGAACTGTCCAGAGGCACTCGCGAGTACACCACCTTTGATTGAGTTTTGAACTTCCTCAATTGCTCATCACATGCACCCTTGAGGGTGCTGTAGTCACAACCCACTATCGAGTCAGTTCTGAGTTCCATTGATTTAGCATGTCTTCTGTAACTCCGAAACCATACACTTAAACTCCGCAAAATACAAGAAAATAAAAGCATGAAATTACAATAAATTTGGCATAGAATAATGCCATTAAAAAACCTATCGAAATTCACAACCTAACAAAACATAATTGATAAGGTCCTTTCCTTTGAGCTTTAAACACAAATTTGCAATCATGAAAACCTTGAATTAGCTTACCAGTAGGTTCCTTTATCTGAAAATCTCAATATAATAGTGAGATTAATAAAGATTCATTAGTGAAGCTTTATGAAAACAAATCAAGTGAATAACAGGGCAATGATGTCCACAAAACAAAATATAAAGTTCATTAATATCAAACTTCCACATAATTAAACAATATACATCCTGATTTAATCAAAGTATGCCACAAAAAAGCCTCAGCCAATCAATTGAATATTTTGAGCATAATGGGCATCATTTGTATAGGAACTTGTATGTATATATAATCAAAGCTCTCGTGAGATTAATATTTACTAATAGATTGAATAATCAACAATTCATATCTATTCGTAGAAATAGAATTCTAATACCTTTATTGATATGGCACATTAGTTTTGTTTTTTATTTTATTTTTTATTTTTTTTATAATCACGGCACATAAGTTATAAAAATAAAAAATACTTAGGATTCTAAATCACATTTAGACTAGGCATTTGCTATCCTAAGAAAAATAACAAATAAATAAATAAAAAATCCTAAAAAGACAAAGCCTTTCAATTCTTTCTTATCATATAAGAAATGGCTAGCGTTAAGGGATTAAGAAATGAAAATTAATGTGGAGAGAGAAAGAGAGAGAGAGAGCGCTCATTAAACTCTTTAATAAGGGTGTAAAAACAAAAATTCAATAAATAAGCTCTTTAGTGCGTTCCCAAGAGTTTCCATATCAAAATTATTTTTTCACCTATTTTGAACACAAAGTATTTTCAATTAGTGATGCCAGCTCCATATATTCATTCTACAACTGAAGAAGACTAACACTTCAAGAATAAGTGTGAATGGAAGGCTACAAACAATTTGTTGTGATGGTTTTTAAAGTCGTATTGATGGCATTCTTAGTTTTTATCAGAAGCACACAAGGGCAACCAATATGTTGCTATCGTGACCCATGTTGCTGCAACTCTTGTGGCGGGCCTCATTCTTATATACACCCCAATTGAAATTTGCAAAAACTTATAAAATGTATGAGTAAAGTAACAGATGAAATATGTGAGTAAATTAAGAATAACATATGAAATATTTAACTTTTGGTTGATATGCTTCATTTCTCTCTCTCTCTCTCTCTCTCTCTCTCTCTCTCTCTCTCTCTATATATATATATATATATATGTATCAAAAGCTTAAAGATACTTACATGATAGCATGATACAAACATGAAACACCCCAATATCAAATTTCCGCATGATTATACAATATACATCCCTGTTCTCACTCAAAGTATGCCACAAAAAGTCTCACTTAATTCTTTTTAGTATAAATAAATTATCTGTTGGGCATCACCTGTATAGGAACTAGTAAGTATGTATATGTAATCAAAGCTCTCGTGAGATTAATATTTACTAATAGATTGAACAATCAACAATTCCCCTTTATTCTTGCAAATAGAATTTTATACCTTTATTGTCAAGGCACATTAGTTTTGTTTTTGTTTTTATAATCAAGGCACATAAGTTATATAAAAAATAATAATTGAAATTTTAAATCACATTTGATTGTTAAATGTTATCATACTGCATTATAAAAAATAGTATATAAGAAAATAATGGTATTCTATTACATAAGATGACTTGATTAATTTGGTGTTTATTGTTTTTTTTTTTTTTTTTTTCTCTTTTTCTTTTCATCTTTTTTTATTTAACATTTAAATTTAGTCATGTAGGGACTAGGTTTGAGCCCTACTACTTGTGAATGAGTAGATTCAGACCCAACTAGCCCAATACAATGAATTTGTAGAGAATGGGTTCAAGAACTAAGTCTTAATAAGGATTACAACAACTAAACATGGTTACAAGTGGGTTAAATAACAAGGAAATAGATTCAAAGTGTAAAATTCTGTCCTCGGCAATCTCCTAAGGAGCTTGTAGTTCTTATTATTTTCTCGATACCTGGTTACAAAGGTTTCTAGGATGATACGAATTGCTACAATGTTTTGTGTCTCCTCCCCCTTCACTCTGGGGGATTTCTTCCATTATATACTCTCTCTTAGTTGATCTTGGCCCTCCATCTGTTGATCATGCAGGTTACTACTTGAGTGCTTGTCCCATCAGCCACCTTACCAAGCCTCCTGCGAGTTGCAGCAACTAAGGCAGCACTATTCAGGGGTCATTTCCTCATTAATTCGGCCAGAACGTTAGTTGTGGGCATTTAATGTGGAGGTGACAGTCTCTCCTTGAATTGCTCCTCCACCATGCTTCCATGGCTGACCCATTGTACTTGTCTTTTTCTTGGGATGCTTGGGGAGGTTGCCTTTGGTGGCGTGCTGCTCTTCCCTTCTATGATCTCGGTTGGCCAAGGACAGGATCGTCTTCGACGATGTTTCTTGGCAACTTGGGCTTTCTACATTCATTCTCGGACGTTTCTTCATCCTCGGCATGGGCTTTGGGCTTAATATAAAGTGGGCTAGGGTTGCCAGATTCTTAGGCCCCACAAGTCATATCATCTATATCACTAAAAAGCAAAGTATATCATCTATTGTTGTTACACCCCGGTTGAGTATATCAGTGATCATGTCATTATTCTTTTTCTTTACAATTTTTCTTATAATTTTTCAACATTTACTCATTTAAGGTGAATTAAAAACTCCATTATTTAACAATCAAAATATCATATCTTTTAAATTATCTTCTTATTATTCATTTCACAACAATTATTGTTACAATTTCTCCGACATTTCTCCATCCCTTTTACCTTTTCATCTCCCCACTACTATCTACTTTAATATCATTCTTCCTCTATCCATTTATCTTCCTTTTTATGACTCTAATTAATCTCATCCTCTCTATTCTTGCAAATAGAATATGAATACCTTTATTGTCGATCACATTAGTTTTGTTTTTGCTTTTTTTTTTTGTTTTTTAATTTTATTTTTATAGCCAAGGCACATAAGCTATATAAAGAAAAAATACTTAGGTTTCTAAATCAAATTTAGACCGTGCATCTGCTATCCTAAAAAATAAATAAATAATAAATAATGATAATAAATTAATAAAACCATAAAAAAGACAAAACCTCCCATTTCTTTCTTATCATATATGAAATGACTAATATTACTGGATTAAGAAATGACAATTTATGTGGAGAGAGAGGAAATGTTCATTAAACTATTCAATAAGGATGTTTCTCAAAAAGAAAAAAAAAAAAAAAAAAACTATTCAATAAGGGTGCAAAAACGAATTTTCAATAAATGAGCTCTTTAGTGTGTTCCCAAGAGTTTCCATGTCAAAATTATTTTTTCACCTATTTATGAACACAATTATTTTCAATTAGTGGTGCCAATTCCATATTTTTCTAACAAAAATTATATACCTTTCATTCTACAACTAAATACGACTAACACTTGCTATCTAAAGAATTTTAAGAGCAAGTGTTAATGGAAGGCTACAAACAATTTGTTGTGAAGATTTTTATGATCGTATTGATGGCGTTCTTAACTTTTGTCGAAAGCAGAAAAGGGCAACCAATTTGTTGCTTTCGTGACCCTTGTTGCTATAAAGTTTGTGTTGGTAACCATGCACTCTATTGAAATTTGCATAAACAAATAAAATGTAGGCGTAAATACACTTTTGGTACCTACATTTTGGGTCATTTCTCGATTTGGTCCCTAAATTGATTTTGCTCCTAAATCAGTCCCTGATTTTTGAAAATTGTTTTTAAAATAGTCCCTACCGTTAACCTGGTTACGGAAGATGCTGAGGTGGCAAACGAAAGTGCCAGGTGTCAAAGCCAACTAATAAAATATTGCAGAAAATGCCAGCATGTACCACTCAACCCCACGAGACCCTCACGTGACCGAGCCACCTCACGTTCCCGCCTCTTTTCCCCCATGTGACGATCACGTGACCGAGCTTATCAACTACCTTCAGCCACCCCATAAAGAGATACGGTCGAGGAGCCTTAAATCACTCACAGCCACCATAATTTTGCTGCAACTACTGAAGAGATGGAAGCAACCTCATCATCGTCAGCAAGCTCATCAATGTCAGCAACCCTGAGGAGGAGAGCACCACGCATGTGCTATTATCCCAGCCCTGCTAAACCGGTTCTAGTGGTGTCCTAAACGGAGAACAATCCAGACAGAAGGTTCTATAGGTGTCCCTATTACTGGGTAAGTTAGTGGTTTAAAATTTTTCTTCATTAGTTCGTTTTTATAGTGGGCTGGGTTGATTTGGTTTGAAATTTGGGTTTGATTTTCAGGTTGGCCAGAAATGCAAGTTTTTTCAATGGGTTGATGATGAGATTTGTGCGCATGGGAAGGTGCTTATCCCAGAACAGAGGCAAACCATTTTTAGACTCGAGGCTAAGGTTTCAACTTGCAAAAAGAGGGAGAAGTGTTTGACAGTGTCTCTGATCTTGGCATTGGTGATGTGTGGGATATGCCTTTGTGTGATTTTATCTTTAGTGGATTAGTTGGGTGGGTTATGGTGTTTTGCTGGGTGGGTTATGGCTGGGTGGGTTATGGTGTATTGCTGGGTGGATTAGCTAGTGTAGAGAAATTAAGTGCCTTGTATGAAGGTTTGGCATGCTTTTTGTATGAAGGGTTGGCATGCCTCTTTGTTAATGTTTAAACATATGCATTGTGCAATATTTTGTGGAGAAGTGTATCCCAATAACCTTGTAATTTCAGCTGGAATGAAATGAAGTTCTCATTGGTTGAACTTAAACTATATATGTTGTTTTACCTAAATTGCTCATTGTTTACTGGTTTGTAATGAATGACTGAACTTATTTTGGTAACTGTGTGCAATGTTTTGATTGTTCTGCAGTTACCAAATCTCCCATGTACATAGTGACTGCAGTTACCAATTCTGCAGTTACCAATTCTGCCATGTACATGAATCTGTTGGACACACATTTAATAGCTAAAAGTATACAGACCATAAACTGAAAATAATGGAACTCATTCCATGCCACAATACTCATAATTGCAACACAATGCAGAAACCATAACATTACTGCCAAATACACAAAGCACATAGGTCATTCCCTGCCATAATACAAAAATACAAATCATACCATTGCCTACCAACAATCATAATCCAATATAGATATTCTGCATTAAATCCAAGTGCAGCTATACATATCAAGCATGAAATCAAAGTGCAGCTATACATATTAAGCCATTGTTCAGGCAACAAAAATAAAAGGTGATTGCACCACATATCACCCTACTTAGCTGCCACTGTTTAGCTATACAAAAATGGACATAAGTCAACCATAGTTCAGCCACCATTACAAAAAGCATGTCGAAAGTGCAGCTATACAAACTGACTACAAAAGCATTACAAAAAGCACCACATAGTTCAGCTATACAAACTGACTACAAAAAGACAAAAGATCAAAAAAAAATCCAAATAGTGAAAAGCTCAAATTCCACTAGCTGATCCCCTTGGCCCATGCACAGATGCTTGGCTCCCATTAGCACTCAATACTTCTCTATACCTAGATGCATTTCTTGATGCATTCAAAGTGTCACTTGTGATACTCCCCTTCCTCCTCTTGGATGTTGAAGTGTTGGGAGGTGCACTGCTTCCAGCTGGAGTGGTGGTTGCTGCACTGCTTCTAGCTAGATGAGTGCTTGCTGGCTCATTGATAGCCACTCCACTTGCTCTACCACCATGACCATTATTGCTTGTCTACACATACATATACACTCAAGTTAACTTCAAAAGGTAGAGAACAAGTACAAACAATTGTGATTCATGAATAAATTGGTATTATATCTGTTTTGGCCTAGAACTCCTTCTGTTTGGACCACTAGCAGCAGCTGTAGGCAGTGAAGAATTGCCCCCAACCTCACCTTTGCAACTTCTTTTGTTGTGGCCTATCTTCCCACATGATTTGCATCTCTTTGCAATACCTAAACCCTTGCTATGCCCCTTGCTTGGTTCATTGGGTTCCCTTGCTCTCTTCTTCTTGAGCCGACCAGGTGGCCTTCTCTTTATTAGAGGCTGCACAGGTGGGAGTCCAGTTGGGGTCCACATATTCTGACCATTGATTGGATCAATCACTGGCTCATAGCATGCCTTGTATGTGCTGACTCTGTAACAGTCATCAGTGTACTTCTCAGCTGCCTCTCTGTTGAAGAAAATGCATGAAATAGCATGGCAACATGGAATGCCAGAGATGTCCCATTTCCTACAACTACAGGTCCTTTTAGATAGGTCCACAATAAAGCTAACCAGCCCATTCTTAACCTCAAACCTTGTGTCAGAAGCCCAACAAGCCAACCATCTACTGCTTCCCAATTTTTCCCTGTGCAATCTTTTACACACTTTAGGGAACAACTCAGACTCCACCTACAAAATACTTAGTCTATTTTGTTGGGACCTGTTCATCAAATACAGTCTGATGTCCTCAAGCTGCACACATAATTAACCCACGTATTAGTCCATGCTATACAGTATATAACTTAAACATGAATTCATGAACTACATAAACTACATGACATTTTCATACCATACTGATAATGGGCTTCCCTCTGAATTTTATTATCCTACTGTTGAAGCTTTCACACATATTGTTCAGGACAGTATCAGTTAGACCAACACTCCTGAACATGTGTCTGGCCCATATTGTTGTGGTATGCCCTTTCAACCAAAAATAGGCACCCTCATCAACATCCTTCATCTCATTCATTAACCTCTCAAACTCCTGTGCATAAGTAGCTTTTGCTGCTCTCCAGAACAAATCCCTAATCAAGAGACCAGGATGTTACTTTCTTAAGTTGTTGTATAAATGTCTACAGCAGATTCTATGTTCATAATCAGGCCAGTTATCTACAAATGCTTGCACTAACCCCTGCCAAGGTAAACAGCAAGCAGTTAGCAATATAAACATAAATTATATAAACTAAATGACATTTGTTATTTTATTCGAGAATAGACAATATAAACATAAAATATTATAATACATTTTGCTGGTCTGATATGAAAGCCCACCTCTTGCTATCACCAATGTCAGTTAACAGCAAGTTGATAAACCAAGTCCATGAGTCCTTGGTTTCAGCTTCCACCACTGCAACAGCCAGAGGAAAGTACTCTTCATTAGGATCCCTGGCTACTGCAACCATCAGCTGCCCCCCCATCTTGTGTTTGAGATGGCAAGCATCCAATCCAATTAATGGCCTACAACCTGCCAAGAATCCATTCTTACACCCGGCCCAGCATATATACAACCTCTCAAAGTATGGCACTCTAGTATGTAAATCCATCTCAGCTGCCAAGTCTCCCTCATTAAAAGTGTAAGTCTTCATCAGAACTGTACTACCAGGACTGGATCTCTTCAATTCTGCACAATAATCCCAAAGTTGATTATATTGCTCTGTGAAAGTCCCATCTACAAACTCTTGAGCCCTTTCTTTAGCCCTGCTAGCCTTCCCAGCACTGATATGCACCACATGCTTCTCGTGAACAGCATCTTGAATATCCTTCAGTCTTATGTCAGGTTGTCTCCTCACCTTTTTCATCAACTTCTTTGCAAGGAACTTGGTAGTACACCTTGGATTTTTGTAGCTCCTTGTACATGTGTGCTTCAAGTTCAGGGTCTTCAATTGATAAGTCATCTCCCTAGACATCTTTGCTAGGTAAGCTGTAAACTTACATGGAGGTTGACACTTGGCTCTAACCCTTAGCTTATCATTCTTCACAAACCTCACCCCCTATCCACCACACACTGCATACTCATTAATAGCATCCTTGAACTGTTTAGTAGAAATAAACAACATATCCTTCTCAAACCTAAGGTGTTCAGGATTAGAGACTGGCTTAAATACTGGAAACTTGTTCCTCCTAGTGACATTGTCCACCTGTCCATGATCACCTTCACCATGACCCTCACTGCCACTATCATCAACCCCCCCCCCCCCCCATCATCTGATGACTCAGTAAGACTTAACAACTCCTCACTGGTGTAATCTGAGTTCATTACACCAGCCCCCATCTGATCTGGCACTGGTGCCTCAACCTCATTTTCCCAACTGTCATCACTATCTGCTCCAACAAACCTCTGGTTGGGGTTCATTTCTCTGGGCCTTTCCATATCACTATCATCATTACTGTCAGAGGTGATAGCCCCATCCTCTTCTTGTTCATCAACAATTGGTTCCTTACCAGGTCTCCTGCATTATATTATTTCAACATCAGAATCAGTTTGGACACCATCTCCATTGGTGGGAGCAGGATTTTCACCACCATTATAACCACCCTCAGACCCAACAACACCACCATCCGTATCACCCCTATCATCCCTGCCAAAATCATCATCCATGTCACCTTCATAGACATACTGATGACCATTAAAATCATCATCACCACCAGAGGACCCATCCTCATCAAAATCATCAAAGTAGCCCTTACCATTGTAATAAGCATCATAAGCAGGTTCCCCCTCAGAATCACTAACATCCACAAAGTCAACATGCTCATCATGCTCATTTCCTACAGCAACCTCCAATGTTACTCCATTACCCCCATTAATGAGGATAGGATCATATACTGGATGCTCTACATATACATGAATCTGCCCATGACCCCTCACCAATTCAGTCCTGAGCATTGCATCTTTATCATCCTTGATCAAGTGGAACACACTATTCTCCTCATTATCCCCAGGCTTTATGTACCATAGCCTGCTCACAACAGTGTACCCAAATTCGCTACAAATAGCCTCAATCTCTACCTTAGACCACTCATCAGGGTCACAATTGTCTACTACCCCCACTTCACCCCCCACATACTCCTCCATGATGCACATGCATAGTAAATAAATCGTCCATTCTACTTGCATGGAAAAAAAGTACTGATTATTTTATTACAATAAAGACAAAACTAAACCAAACAGTCAAACATGCACTAACTATATACATTCTAAACAATAAGCTCCTTCATGGAACACAAAACAATGCCAAAAATATATATAGTTTACTGATCATAGGGAACACACCTGGACCACATTGATCCCTAAAGGCAAAACAATAACAAACACCAACCAAACAGACAAATTAAAGCATAATGAATCACCAAAAGTGTGGTCCCTAATCGATGAGAGAGACAAAATTGCACACATAGACAGAACGCGTTAAAAGTAGAAGATAGAGACAGATTTACATACATAGATAGAAAGTGTTAAAAGTAAGAGAGAGAGACATATAAAAAGAGATGGAGAGACAGATATACACACAAAGAAATAGATATATACACAGAGAGACAGATATACACACATATCTGTATCTCAGATGTCAGAATCGATGCCAAAAATCGAGCTTTAAATCGCGACGTTCTCCTCCTCCTCCAGATCACATCGTCGTTCTAAGTCGCACTGATTTGTCAAGGAAATTGTTTCACAGAAATGGTATTGAGTTTTCTCAGGGGACTGGGCTTGAGTTTTCTCAGGGAGCACAAGCTAATTTAGGGATTTTAGGTGAAATTTGGGGATTTAGGATTGAACTGTCTGAAGTGGTTGAAGGAAGGTAGTTGAAAAGTTGATAAGCTCGGTCACGTGATCGTCACATGGGGGAAAAGAGGCGGGAACGCGAGGTGGCTCGGTCATGTGAGGGTCTCGTGGGGTTGAGTGGTACACACTGGCATTTTCTGCAATATTTTATTAGTTGGCTTTGACACCTGGCACTTCCGTTTGCCACCTCAGCATCTTCCATAACCGGGTTGACGGTAGGGACTATTTTAAAAACGATTTCCAAAAATCAGGGACTGATTTAGAAGCAAAATCAATTTATGGACCAAATCGAGAAATGGCCCAAAATGTAGAGACCAAAAGTATATTTACGCCTAAAATGTATGAGTGAAGTATGAATTACATATGAAATAGATGAGTAAAGTATTTTAAACTTTTTTTTTTTAGAGTTTCAACCGATGGCGTCTGCTCCTGATGATAACTCTTATCATCAGACCAAGACACTAATCAGTTTTTAGTGTAGGCGGGAATTGAATCCCAAATCTCTTATACAATCATCATATACTTTACCAGTTTAGCTAATTGAAACTCTCAAAAAGAAAAGTATTTTAAACTATGGTTGATTTGCTTCATTTTTTGTATGTACTCTCTCTCTCTTAGTATATATATATATATATATATATTCTCTTTTTAAAGAAATTAAACACTCAAAGATACTTAAATGATAGCATGGTGCAAACATGAAACACCACAATAGCAAAGGTTGTTGACATGACAAACTTCTCAAATGAGGAATTTTGGACCTTCAACTTAGCAAAAATAAAAATTGGGATTTAGGCTGGGTTTGGATTCGCGTTTGCGGATCCACATTTGTGTTTTAGCCGTTTCTTTCCTTTTTCCTTTTTTTTTTTGGTTCAACCCACAATAGTTGACTTGTCAACTGTGAACAGTGCTCCCGTGCACTGTTCACGGGTCCTACAAATTACACTTTTTAACAACTTTTTCATTAAAAATGGGTCTCACAACACTATTTACATATTTAAAAATTATTTCGCTACAGTGTTTTCAGTTTTCAGTTTCAGCAAAATAAGTTTTATCCAAACGAACCATTAATGAAATTGCATTTTCTTTTAAATTAAGCATTAACTTTTTTTTTTTTTGGGTTATTTTATGAGCTTTAAATCGATTAGAAGTTGCTTCTGGATGAAACCTTGGTTTTTGCTTACACTAACGATTGTGTTTCTTCACGACTTTGTTCATACTAACAAAAAAATGGATCCAACTTCATATATATTGATAAATCAGGGGGAAAAAAACTTCATCAAACAAAAACAATAATGGTGCACTACTCATAACTAATATTCATTTTCTTCTTTTCATTAGAATGCAAATTTCAATAATTATTACTTTAAAGCACATATATTTTCAATTCTCAACTAGTACATAATCATACAACTGCACTTCTTAAGTTAGTATATAAAAAATTGAAAGTGTTTGACTTTTTATTGACTTTTTCAAATTAGGACACGTCAACTTTGAAGGCTTTACAATTTTCACTTCAACGTTATTTTTTTATTTAATTTATTTTAAGTCTTTATTTTTCTGCCCAACTCTTGTTTCTTCTCATTGACTACTTCAATGCTACAAATTGTTCCAACTTAAAATAACCCAAGGTCATCACCAATGACCGATAAACACCACCAATGCCTCCACGACTACAATAGTCACTATTATCAGCGAAGAGAGGGGGCGTTGTAGATATTGATGACACTCATGAATCTCTGCATATAGGAAAGAAAAGCAAGAAATCTAAGCTAAAAACATTAAAAGCATAAATAAAATAGAAGCAAAACAAAAAGAATCTGAACTAAGAACATAGAAATTTCTAGTGTAGGGGTAAGAATAACTCAAAATATTTTCATAAATTCAAAAAACAAAAAACAAAAACAAAAACAAAAACAAAAAACAAAAACAAAACAAAACAAAACATGTAAGCTAAAGTTGAAGTGAATATGAAGGTTGCATTTGAGTTCATAACAGATTGTCATCTTATCTTATATATTTTCTTAAGTAAATGTGGGTGGTTGTGATCTTTTATCTTTTCTTATGCACATGCTTGATAAATGAATTAGTTAAAATAACTTTGTAGATCAAATTTGACTAAAATCCCAACGAGGTCGATATGAATGTTCTAAGTCTATACCCAACTTTTTAATAGAATATTGTTTTTCAAAATGGCAAAAAATATCCTACTCAAATTATGGACAAATGGATACTTCTTTCCTTTGAGGTTTGTATAGACCCGTAACATTTTCAAGCAATGGACAACATGAACCATAAACTCACACACATAACGCAGGCGTCACATGTGCTTAGAGGGTGCCTAATGTTGATGTACTAAGAGCCGCCAAGGTTCTTTGCTATGGACCTCGATGGTCTTGACCACGTCTCAAGGAGTATGTCCTTGTGGTCTCATTTGGGTGCGACAATGGGGGATCATTGACATCTAGGCGGTGAACAATGGTTGTCATCGTGTGTGTGGGTTTGAATTGATGGACTAGAAAGGAAAATCTAACTGTAGAAATTAAAAAGAAGTTTTGTGTATAAATTAAAATAATTATTTAATGAAATTCTAAGAAGAAGAAAAAAATTTGTTGAAGGATGTATTTCAAAATAGATTAGTTTAAACAGAAAAAAAGTTTTTTGACTTAAATTTTTAAAAGTTTGTCCACAATGCTCTTATAAAATATTGCAACTAAGAAGGTATTTGTATTTGATGCATCAATATATATGGAACGCCTCTCTTACTTAGGAGAAATTATAAAGTCCTCTAGTGGACCATGTCACTAAAAAATTTCCATTTGTTTAAAATTACTGAGCCAATAATTAATTTTTGTTTAAAAAAAATTTCTAACTAACAATTTTAAACAAGTTGCAGTTTTTTAGTGGAATGGTAGACCACATCACTTGTCCACCTTGTAGATCTTATAATTTCTCCTTACTTAGGCCCCATTTAGTTGGGATGATGGAAAAGTGGGAGAGGAAAATAGGAAGGATTTTGAATAGTGCCCTTATTTGGTTGGGGGATGTGATTTTGGTAGGGCTCATTTATTTTCTCCTTATACCCACCATATTAGAGGGTTTTGTTTTCTTCCCACACTAAGGAGAAAATGGATGAGAAAGAGGGGCTTAGATGAGAATTTACCCTTATGCTCCTCATCTTCCCCTGCATTAGGTTTTTTTTTTTTTTTTTTTTTTTTTTTTTGCAGTGCTAATATTTATTTTTCCCCCTTAACATTAGGTATTTTTTTCTAATAAACTATTAATTTTTTATGTAATAGGGGCATTAGAGTAAATTTATAAATACGACTTTCTATCATCTCATTATCTTCATAACCAAATAAAAGAACTATTTCACCCTACCACTTTCTCACCCCTAATTACACGTATGTGTGGAAAATTAAATCTTTTTATCCCCAACCAAACAAAGCTTTAAGGGTGGAATCCACCCTATGTGTAGGGCCGGCCCAACATAATTTGAGTCTAAGGCGATATATATATATGTGTGTGTGTGTGTGTGTGTGTGTGGGGGGGGGGGGTCTTTTATATGTAAATATTAATTAATTAAATTTATTTAATACTAACCAAATTACGGTTAATTTGATGCTTGAAATACATAATTTGATGAAATAATACTAATTATACTATGGTTAATTTTATACTGAAAATTGAATCTCATAGTTGAAGCATAAATTTTAACAAAAATAAATACAATTATCTACTATATAATAAAAGTTTGCCTTAGAAACCATAGTTGCGTCAAGTGGCTACTCTCACTAATTAGTAAATTATTTTTATATTATTTTTTAGGATATATTTCCTCAAATTAAAGGATAATTTTTAACAACTGTTTAATTTAGGTAAAATTTTATCATTTAAATTTCAACAAATTTAAATTCTATTCAAACTAAAAGTCTATTATAAAAAATTCTAAACTTAAATCCCAAATAACAACCCACATTTTCTTTATATAAAAAAACCATGTTTTGACTTCTAGTCCAACTAGAAGTCTATTATCAATATTTTAAGAAAAACTAATTCGTAAATTAATTTTATACATTTAAAATTCAAAAAATTTAAATTCTATTCAAACTAAAAGTTTATTATAAAAAATTTCTAAACTTAAATATTTCAACAAATTTAAATTCTATTCAAATTAAAAGTCTATTATAACAAATTATAAACTTAAATCTCAGACAACAACCCATATTTTCTTTCTAACAAAACAACATTTTGACTTCTACTCCAACTAAAAGTTTATTATCAACATTTTAAGAACAATTAATTAGAAAATTAATTCTATTTTATTTGTTATGATATATTTCCTCAAATTAAGGAATAACATTTAACAACTATTTAATTTAAATAAATAAAAAATTTTGTCATCAAAATTTTTTTAACTTAATCCCACACAACTCATGTTTTTGTTTTTGTTTTTGTTTTTTTTTTTTTTTTCCCCCTCAAGTTGCATCTTATTAAATTAATATTTTGTTAGGATATTAAGCTACAAGACTTTTGATTAAGGGATATGATTTAAAATAATTTAATTTAAATAAAAATTTATCATCTAAGTTTTTGAAATTTAAATTATATATTAGGCCATAGCTTTTCAACATATATAATCTCTCTTAACCAATAAAGTCATCCCTATAATTAAATCCCTCATAATACACTCCACGTTGCTGTATTTTTTTTTTTTTTTCATTTTTTCCCAAGATGCTACTTACACTTATGTTTTAATCTAATAAATTCATCTTACTTATTGTTCTTTACTTATGAATTTGTGCGCAGAATATTATGTTAAAAGAAGTTTACTATAAAGAAGCAAAACAATGGACACTCATTTAAGTTCTTGATTATCAAATGTAAATTTTTAAATTTTTTTATATTCTCAATTTTTGAACTCTTTTGCATATGTTTTGATTTTGGGTTTTGGTTATTGTATTTAATGTGTGAATGTGTTGATTTTTTTTAATTAGACTATCACTAGGAAAAAAATTGTATTGAGAAACTATTTTGTTTGTGATGGCTAGAGCATAGATTAAACATAACCCAAATAGGAATTGTAGGGTCTGCTTTTTGGTTGCCCAGAACCCGAAGGATATGGGTCAAAGGCCCATCGAACCCACAACAATGAATTTGTAGAGAGTGGATCGAAGGTTTAGGCGCTGGCCGGCGTTCACGAAGCGTGAACTCCTTTCTCCTTTATTGAAAAATACTTAGAACAATTTATAACTGGGGGATGCTCCTCGGCCGTGGGCCGAGGAGGCTTTTTTCTCTTTTTCTTTCTTTTTTCGCCTCTCCCCCTCTTCAGGAGGGAATCCCTTACATTATATACCCTTTACCCAACCAATCCTAACCCTACACTTGTTGAGCGATCTAGACGTTACTCAGGTGCTTGTCCCATCAGCTGCCTTCGCAGTCTCTTTGGGAGTCAGGGCAACCAAGGCGACGCTGGTGCGGGGTCCTTTCCTCATTAATACGGCCAGGGCGGTAGTCAGGTACATTTAATGTGGAGGTGACTGCTTGTTATGAGCCTGCCCCTCAAGTTCTCAGACGTCCGATGATGGGGTCGTCCTCGGATTTAGGGTGCCTTCTCGGCTCGAGCCTTCGGCCCAAGAACGAAGTGGGCTAGGCCGTAGGATTCTTTGGCCCCACAGGAATCATCAAACTCATTCCATATCTCATATTAAGAATTTAATATAAAGCACAAAGAGAATTTTCAAATATAAAAATAGATAAACACTGATAAAGTCTAAACTCTAAACAATTAGAACTTAAAGCAATTTTTTTAATTAAAATTATTTACTTATTTTATAATTTATTATTACTATTTATTTAATAGTTTTGTAATTTAATTTTTTTAATTTTATATGTGGTTGTTAAGAGAGAGAGAGAGAGAGAGATATTGTTTGGTGTGTGGCTTTGTTTAGATGACTAATGTTGGCAATCTATCATTTAGGATATCGGTTTACAATCTTCTAAAAAAATGATATTGGTTTATAAAAATTAAAGTATTAAATTATTAGGGGAAATTAATCATCGTTGATTATCTAACACATTTGCAATTTTTGGGAGGGGGGGGGAGGTTATTACAGTAAACCCACATGTGATTTGGCCTATTTTAACTAAGTCTACCTGTCATTTAAGAGTTATCACTTAACCCACCCGAGGTGCCCTCCGTTAAATAGTCGTAATCCAACCCTCCCATTTTCGTTAGAAAAATAAGGATAAAAATGTATTTTCACTAGTCTGTTACGTTTCTCTCTTCTACATCCTCCTTTGGATCTAAAACTCCAATAATAATAATAATAATAATAATAACCCAATCATCCTAAAATCCCCTAGGCCAAAATTTCACAAATTTCGTAGCTCATCTCCAACAAAAGAAATAAAGAAACAAGTCAACAACGATAGATTATGTACCAAATGGATTCGTAAGTAAGACAAGTGGTGTTAGTGTTATCGTAAATCATCATCATCTTCTTCTTCTTCTTGAAGTTCTTCATCTTCATCTTCATGTTCTTCTTGAAGTTCTTCTTCTTCTTCTTCTTCCTAAGGTTAGGGCTATGATTACGAAGAGAGAGAGCTGTTCATGAGATTTGATTTCTAAGATAGTGAAAGAGTTGTTCTTCAAATATATGTTGTTCTAGATGGCTTTTTTTTTTTTTTTTTTTGGACTTATATACTAAGGGTGTCATCCTAATGGTAAAGGGAGAGGTGGATTACCGTTGTCCAACGGAGGGCACCTCAAGTGGGTTAAGTGACTCTTTAATTTTCAACTACGGGTAGGGTTAGTTAAAACCAGTCAAATAGGTGGGTTAACTACAATTACCCTTTTTGTTTAAACCGTTTAGGGTTTTAATTGGTTTAGGTTTATATTGATCTTTTATTTATAAGGCCTTATAAAGAAATGAAAAAGAAAAATGCTAAAACTATTATAAAAAATGATGTGACAATGACTGTGAGATGAAGTTAAACTTAATTAATAAATGTTTGAATTGCTTTTATGTGATTGGTGGCATGTCAGTTTGTAAGACTATAATAAATTTTGTTGGCATCATTCTTACAATGTAGAATATTATTTTGATCCTTACATTTTGAAGTCATTGTCAATTTGGTCAATGTTATTTTCAATTTACGATCAACTTGCAGTCAATTTTTATTAGTAAGTTGATTGTATGGACCAAATTGACAATGACCCCAAAATATAAAGACCAAAATAGTATATTTGCCGGTCTTTAAAAAAATGCACAACCATTTAAATGAATGTAGTATTATAGAGTTTTGGGTCTTTTACAATGGGGATAGTGGCTATTTTACTATAGGTAGAAATACTTTGTGGTAGGGGCTAAAGGGCTATATAGTATGCGTTTGGATAGCTAATTGCCTTTTATTTTTTTTTATTGTTTTCAGTTTTCAGTTTTCAGCAAAATAAGCGGTATCCAAATACACCCATAGTTGGGGTATTTCTTTTTTCTTTCTTTTTGTCTTTTTCTTTCTTTCCTGTTATGTTCTTTTATGTTCTCTTGTGTTTTTAAATTTTTTTTTTTATTGATGTCGTTTTCTTTTTATTTTATTTTTAATTTTAGTTTTATCTCATGTTGTTTGGTTGGGAGGGTGGAAAAAGGGTATTATGGAAAACTCATTTGTTTGGTTGAGAAGAAAATGAGAGAATAGAAAATGTAAGTTGTATAAATTTACTCTTATGCCCTTATTTCATTATATATAAGAAATCATTTCTTTTTAATAAAATATTACTTATTTATCAATTAAAATTTATAAAATAACATTCTATAGAAATTAAAAAATTATACATATTAATTTTTTTTCCTCTTTGATATTATATTTATTACTTTTTTAGTATAAAACAATGGGGAAAAAAAAGCACACAGATAGATACTGAACAAGCAGAAAAAAGAAAGAATAAAACAAGGGGGAAAAAGTAAACAACCTCAAAAAAAAGAAAACAGTAAAGGAGAGAAAATAGGAAAAGAAAAAAACTAAAAGAACGAAAAGAAGGAAGAAATAGGAAGAAAGAAATCAAAGAGAGAGAGAGAGAGAGAGATGCCTATTAACCCTGTTCATCATTACAATAAAGGGAAAAAAAAACATAACTAACTCGACTGTAACAAAATTATCCGAGTTTTCTCTTCGAATTAGAGAAAACAATTTGGTTGGTTCAAGAAGAAAATACTTATGCCCCACCAAAACCTCTCTAATTTTCCACCCAATCAAACAACTCTTTTCTCTCTCCCATTTTCTATTTTCTCTTGAGTCTGTTTGGTTGGAGTAAAAAATAGGGGAGGAAAAAGTGGGAAGATAACTTAAAGTTTTCTCTTGTTTTGTTGGGAGAAGAAAATTAGGGAAAAGATGAGTGATCCAGGGTATTTTCATCTGAAAGCGGTCCCACCAAAACACATCTCCCTGACTTGGAGAGAAAACTAGGAACAAACAAAGAATGGTGATCTCGTCCTTGCTTACTATTACAACACCTGTTTCTTATACTGTTTTTTTTTTTTCATCAATCCTGCTTCTTTTTCCGTTCCTTGCAGTTACTTCTTTTTTCGTTCTCCACCTATTTTTTTCCCTCTTCTTTCTTTTCCTTTTGCTTTTCGTCGGTTTTGTTGCCTAAAAGAGGGCATCGATTTTCTCACTGGATCTAGATTTTGATCTTTCAATCACTCTTCTTTTTTTCTTTTTCTTTTTCTTTTTTCTTTTTTTGGTTGAGAAATGTCGGTCTATATTATTTATCTTCTTTTTAATATTCTTTGTTGAAACTTGAAATTGTGTTTTATTTTTATGTGTCATCATAGTCTATTGACATCATTTAAAAAAAAATACACATTACTATTTTATGCATTGTTTAAAAAAAATTAATGATACCTTTTAAAAAAGTTGGGGAATTGGTTTAATGAAAATAAAGTTGGGGATTTAGTTTTGGCTTCAATGACCAAGACCAATGTATTTGCATTAATATTTATATGGCTATACATGTAAATTTGTTACACTTGAAAAGAAATGGCAACAATTCAAATTACAAAAAGATTAAATTTTAATTGTATGCATTTTTATCTCAATATTTTGCAGCAGCTCTGTTTTATAGGATATTTGGTCTTATCTTGATCTTGAGATGATGAGATTTAAATTTAGTGCTTATCTTTATCTTTCTCGAAACTAGCATCAATAGTATTAACTCGATCCTATTGATCCATTATCTTAACACAACCAAACACATATAACGAAAAATAAACTCTCTTCTATCGTTGGCCTTTCCATTCACTCACAATTTTCTACGTTATCAATTTCCTATTCCTCCGACTAAATAAATAGGCCACATCCATCCCTCTCTAAATGATGAACGGACAACACCATGCGGACGCGTGCATCTCAAGAAACGTCGGCAGCAAAATCCAAAGCCTTGCACGTGTCATCTGCACGTGACTCTTGCATGATCAGCACGTCACCCTCCCTCCCTCTACGCCACGTGTCCTTTTTGTCATCTCAGCAAGTTCTAGACGTTACAGTACTTGGTCCAAGTTGAGCACGATGTCTCTCGAATACCCAAAAATACCCCTCACTTGTACCGGCTACATCAAATCCCGACAGACCCATTTTTGTAATTTCGCCTTATTTAATATGCGAAAGAACATGTTCGAAAACTTTAACTCAAGTGCCACTCCATTCATATTTATGGTCTTGTTCCCCGCTTTTTCTAGCTGTGATCATACATTCACACACAGAGACAAGTTTCTAGTATTTCCTTCTTGTCAAGGTGAGAATTTTCATTTTCATTTTCATTTTTATTTTCATATTTTAAGTTTCATCCATGCTTGTTTCGTTCTCGTCTTGGTGAGATTGTTTTTCCTTTTTTTTTTTTTTTTTTTTTTGGAGATGTAGTTGTCAGAATCAGCTTTATTGTTTGGTAGATCTGTTCTGAGTTTGGGATTACTGGGTTTTTATTTGAGATTATGGATATTTGATTTAATTTTATGTACCCAGTTGATATTTGAGTTTATGAGCTTTGTTGTCAATTCTATATGAGTGAGTATATAGCAAATTGAGCATTTGATCACGTTAAATCTTTTCTTTTTACATCTGCCATCTGGGTTTTGGGTTTGATATAGTGTTTTTTTTTTTTTTATGGTAGGAAATTTCATAATTTTTTATGATTGATTAGTTATGAAGTGGAAACAACAGTGTGATCATAATAGTTCAAGTGCAACCAAGATTGACAATTTTTTTTTTTTTTTTTTTTTGGAATTATATTAGAAAAGGAAAAGGGAAAGACACAAAGGATATGTACTAGCCCAATTCAAAGAATACAACTCAAAATGAAAGAGTTTCAATAAAATCAACAAAAGGCATTAAGGGGGTGCTTCCTAAAGCATGAATCCAATAAAAAAATATCCGTGAAATATGTTTTTTGGTGATATAGGTAGGACATTTGATGCCATCAAACCCTGTCTGTTTCTTTCAAACCATATATTCCACATGATGCACGAGGGCAAGGTGTGCCACACCATGGCAACTCTATGGTGCTGAATATGAATAGCAAGCACTCCGAATTCATGTGGTCATAGGCCTTCTCAATGTCAAGCTTACATATGACAGTCGGAATACACGATCTCAACCTACTGTCTAGGCATTCATTTGCTAATAGCACAGAATCTGTGATTTGTCTCCCCCTAACGAAAGCATTATGTGTATCATAAATTACGTTCCCAATAAAATTTTCAACCGATTAGCCAACACTTTAGAGATCGACCTATACATGCTCCGAATTAAATTTATGGGTTGAAAACCGTTTATATTTGTAGCCCCTGGTTTCTTAGGAATCAGACTCCTGGAATACTTGCAACACAGTCTTCTCTTTCTACCTTTTGATTTCCAAACATTGGAGGTTGCTCATTATTTGTTCCAGAACTGCCAAAGTTACCAAATTTTGTTTAAGTGATTTTTTATGAAATGTTCTGGATTTCATTGTTGCTGTTGGTCTACTTTGGATGTTATGCAGTCCATGTTACAGACATAACTAGACAATTCTTAGTTTTTAAAACACATGCCATAGTGCCAATGGGTATTTAGTACACAAATTACCCAGTTTGAACCTATTTTAGTCCTATTCAATACTTGTCATGGGATGAACTTTAGTGTTATTGGTCAGGTCATTGTAAGTCAAAAGTGGATTATGTTTCTAATCCTTGTCATCTATTTTAGGTTATCAGTTGATGTGTTGTGGGAAAGAATTTTTGTAAAATAAACATTGAAAATGGGGGACTCTGAGGGAGACTTGTTGAACTCACCACCAATGGAAAAATTGGGAACTGGTGACTACTTGTCAGTTTGGAAAGACTATGGGGTATATGGAATTGTGGGTGCTGTTGTTGTTGGTATACTCATACCTATAGTACTTTCTTCTGTGTTCATGGGAAAGAAAAAGGAAAAGCAAAGAGGTGTGCCGGTGGAAGTTGGTGGTGAGGCAGGTTATGCAGTTCGTAATGCTCAGGCAAGTGAGTTGGTTGAAGTTCCTTGGGAAGGAGCCACAACCATGGCAGCTCTGTTTGAGCAATCTTGTAAAAAGAATTCGCAATATAACTTTCTTGGTACAAGAAAGCTAATTAGCAAGGAATTCATCACAGCTAGTGATGGTAGGAAGTTTGAGAAGCTACACTTGGGCGATTATGAATGGCAAACTTATGGAGAGATATTTGATCGTGCTTGTAACTTTGCATCTGGGCTTGTCAGATTAGGTCATAATTTGGACAGCCGTGCTGCCATTTTTTCTGATACTCGGCCAGAGTGGTTCATTGCCCTTCAGGTAGCCTTTTCATCACAAGTAAATTTCATAGATCTCTTTCTGTTTTTTGGGGTTGGGGGTGGGTAATTTCTTTTTCTTTTCCTTTGATTTATATTTGTAGATGCAGGAGATGCTAAAAGAATTTCATTTTTTGATTCTAGGGATGCTTTCGACAAAATATCACTGTTGTTACTATTTATGCTTCCCTAGGCGAGGATGCCCTGATCCACTCACTTAATGAGGTTGGTAATCGCTGCTCTTGTATACTTAGGAGATTATATTGTCTAGGATATGGATGATTAACTCTGTGCAAATCCGTATAATATTAAATAGCTAAAAACACAGGTTATGTATAGTCCTAAGTCAGAACTGTAAAATTTTGACAGACCCAAGTATCAACACTTATCTGTGAATCCAAGCAATTGAAGAAGTTGGCTGCGATAAGCTCAGGCCTTGAGAGTATCCAAAATATTATATACTTTGAAGATGATGGAACTGAAAATGATATTAGTGTTTCTGGAAGCATGAGCAACTGGACAGTCTCAGGTTTTTCTGATGTTGAGAAACTTGGGAAAACAAGTCCTGTTCATCCAAGCCTGCCTTCCAAAAATGGTAATGCTGTTGTCATGTATACAAGCGGCAGTACAGGTCTACCAAAGGTTTGTTCCTGCTTTTAATTCCTTATGTTGTTCAATTGTTCTTTGCTGCATATGCCAGCAAGAGGATAAATTAAGAATCGTGCTTCATAACTCTTTCCCAATTGCCAGCACCGGAAGTCAAAGAACTTGGAGTTTTTTTTTTTTTTTTTTTTTTTTTTTTGGGTTTCGTTTTCTGGGTTGCAGATGCCCAGTTTGAATGTGGTCCAGAAACCCCAGTAATTTTTCTTTCTATAACTTATATTCCTTGACATTAAAGGTGTTAAAATTTATGTTTGCAAGTTCTTCTTGGGGCAAGTTCTACTCCAGTTCCCAGAGATTTTCTAAGTGCTTGAATCCTGATAAACACTTTCTCAATTGTGTTTGTCTCCTTTTTTGTTTATGTTTGTTGAAAGCTTTGTATCCTTACTCAATTTTTATTTTTATTTTTATTTTTAATATGGTATAGTCTGTATCAATGTAGGGAGTCATGATTACTCATGGAAACCTTGTAGCAACTGCTGCAGCTGTTATGATGGTGGTCCCAAATATTCGTAGAAGTGATATATACTTAGCATACTTGCCCTTAGCTCATGTTTTTGAACTGGCAGCTGAGGTATCTTCTTGTTTGCATTCTTATTTTCAACATTAATTGGTTGAGATTGTTTTACATGATTGTGGTTGTCTAGTCTGTGATGTTGGCTGCAGGTTGTTCAATGGGCTATGGTTCGACATTGACTTTAACTGACACTTCTAATAAAATTAAGAAAGGAACCAAGGGAGATGCTTCTGTGTTAAAGCCCACCATCATGACAGCTGTTCCAGCTATTCTCGATCGTGTTCGAGATGGAGTTCTAAAAAAGGTTTGAGTTAAATATATATTGTTGTACTGCATTTGTGATTAGTGCTTATTGGCGGTTGAGGCAAATAGTCAGCTCTCTTCTTTGCTATCTATTATGATGTGATCTAGGTTGAAGAGAAAGGGGGGTTAGCGAAGAATCTATTCAACATTGCATATAAGCGACAATTATCTGCTGTAGAAGGAAGTTGGCTTGGGGCTTGGGGCTTGGAAAGAATGTTGTGGGATGTCCTTGTCTTTAAAAGAATACGCGCTTTACTTGGAGGAGGCATCCGATTCATGCTATGTGGTGGAGCTCCTTTATCTGCGGATTCACAGCGGTTTATCAACATCTGCATGGGGTAATTGGATTTTCAATCATATATTATTCATATTTTTTTAGTTTAGAATCGAAAGTTTAAAATGGTCTAAACTACCTCAGAAGTTCAAGTTCAATTCCATGCTAGATGCTCCATGGCTTACAATGGGTCGGTGTGCGTAATTTGCTCATAACAGTTTCTTTCTTGTGCTTTGTATTCAAGTTAAAGATGATTTTCTGAACACATTTCCCTTTTTCAGGTCTCCTATTGGTCAAGCATATGGCTTGACTGAAACATTTGCTGGAGCTACTTTTTCTGAGTTTGATGACACAACAGTGGGACGTGTTGGGCCACCTCTTCCTTGTTGCTACATTAAGGTATGCCTCTACCTCTTAATGAAATTTTTTTACAGAATCATGTAAATTGTACTGTGGAGGGCCCAAATCAGCTCATAGTGGCTTAGCTTTGGTGAGTGCTTCCAACTGACAGTAACGTTCACAAGTTTGTTTTTCTGTGGAAGTACAATTCTTTTCTATTTCGTTGAATAAGACATGACTTGTACATTCCATTAAAAATTCATGATAATAAGCGTATTAGGTGTACTAGGTAGAATACTTTTCAATTGGGTTTTAAAAATATTGTTGATAGCATGCTTATGTACTTAAAGCTCAAAGCTCAAAACCCCAAGGTCTAAGTGCTTCTCTTGGTCAAGGTGAAGCTCATTTAATGAAGTATGTCTTGGGCACACTTTTCTGGTGCTTTTTGAAGAAACACAAAGGATGCCTAGGGGGGTGTGTGTGTGTGTGTGTTCTTTGTTAAAAAAATGAACAAAGTTTCTCTTCAAACTAATTTGGAGAGAAACTCTACAAACTCCTCATATATCTCTATATTAAGTGTGAATTTTGAAAATCTAACCGTTAGATTGAATGCTCTTATTATATTCTTCATGCATGTAAAAGTTCAAGATGATCAAAGATTAATTGTTATCTTATCAAATAAATGTTAAAATTTTAAATTTTTATGATCTAAAATTATGTATAAAAAATAAGTTTATTGATCGAATAGTAAATAATATCTAATTTAAACGAAATTTGATATGCATGTTAAGAACATAAGGAACATAAAATTTAACGGTTAGATTTTCAAAATTCACACAAAAAAAAGAGATATATGAGAATTTTGAAAAGTTTCTCCCCAAACTAGTTTGGAAAGAAACTTTGTTCTAAAATAATTATGAATCATTAAAATTAATTGCTCAATCTTGAAGGATATGACATGGACCTTTGATTTATTGTAAGAACACTATTCTTAAGGTGAGATATTACACACAAAAAAGAATTGTTTACATATAAAATGCCTTGAACCATGATAATTTACTTTTCTTCTTTTTGGCTTTTGGATATATTTTCATTGAACCATATACTTCTTTTAGTCTTAGCTATTACAGTTATGATTTTTATAAGCACAAGAGGATTATATTAATATTATGTTTAAACTTTCCGTGACTAGATTATTATCATACTGTCCATTGATAATTGTTTTCAAAATTACTATATAAACATTTTAAGAAATTGGAAGAGCTTATGAAAAATTTGAACTTCTAAACTTTGTGTGATTGTACTATCTATTTTAGCTAATAGGCAAAATATTACAATTTTGATTTATTAAATTTTTAATTAAATGTTATGAATCTTCTATTAGAGGTTATTATATATTGTTTTTTAAAAAGTGCACATTTTACTTCAATTAGATGCACTCTTGCACTTTGCACCTACGCTCCAAAATCCCTGTGCGCTTAAGTCCGCTTCACACTTTTACTAGCACTGGTTTTAATAAGTTCCTATTATTTGTTACTGTAGCTTGTTTCTTGGGAAGAAGGTGGATATAAGTCAACAGACAAACCAATGCCTCGAGGGGAGATTGTAGTAGGGGGATTCAGTGTAACTGCTGGTTACTTTAAAAATCAAGAAAAAACTAATGAGGTGTACAAGGTAATTTCCAAGCTGTGTCTATGTGTCTTACTTCTATTATTTACTTTTCACATATGCTGCAACTTGATCTTGCAGTCTGTATATACTGCTACTCATGATCTGTTACATGTTACAGGTTGATGAAAAGGGCATGCGCTGGTTTTCTACTGGTGACATTGGACAATTTCACCCTGATGGATGCCTTGAAATTATTGACAGGAAGAAGGATATTGTGAAACTTCAACATGGAGAATATGTCTCCCTTGGAAAGGTGCATTAAACATTTTGCCTTTTATTCTTGGTAGACTAAGCCTTGGAGAAGAAGTTTTGCTTGGTGCTGATTGGATTAGTGGCTGCTTTATTGCAGGTTGAGGCAGCTCTCTCAACAAGTAATTATGTGGATAATATCATGTTACATGCAGATCCCTTCCATAGTTATTGTGTAGCACTAGTTGTTCCTTCACATCAAGTCCTAGAGAAGTGGGCACAACAAGCTGGCATCAACTACAGAGATTTTTCTGAGCTGTGTGACAAGGCTGAAACTGTCAGTGAGGTCCAGCAATCCCTTTCTAAGGTTTGTGTGTTTTTGTTTATCTCCTGAAGACTTATCCAAAACTATGTTGACAAAGTCATATTTGTTATATCACTACTGCTGCCAGCGTTCAGAAGACAAATTTAGGAGATATATAGGTTTCATTGTTGAGAGATACAAATACACTTGCATTTGGTGGTGGGGGAGGGGAAGTCAATTCTGTGAGCGTTAGGTAGTCTGGTTTGGAAGGTCTCTCTCTCAATTTTGTGCCATCACTGTGCATGTTGCCAATCTACTTCCAAATTCATGCACTTACACAGAAAAAAAAATGCCATTATGCACTCAAAGCGAGTGAGAGACTAGCAAAGTCATACTAGTTCCTCGCATCATAATGCCATTTGCATTGTATATTTCACCAATTCTTTTGTTTCCTTTGAAACAAACCAATCCGCATATGTGAAAATAATACTATATTCCACCATCTTCATGAATTTTCTTGCATTCATCCCTGTTATTAGTATGTCATAATATGCACAAAGGGGCGATGAACTTTTTCTTTGATTTTTTAAATGTCTGCAGGCAGCAAAAACAGCAAAATTGGATAAGTTTGAAACTCCTGCAAAGATTAAGTTGCTGCCTGAAGCATGGACCCCCGAGTCTGGATTAGTCACGGCTGCTTTCAAGATAAAGAGAGAACAACTGAAGGCCAAGTTTAAAGATGAGCTTCAAAAATTATATGGGTGAAACATGTATATAAAGAGAGAACAACTGAAGGCCAAGTTTAAAGATGAGCTTCAAAAATTATATGGGTGAAATATGTATTTGGTGTATGTATTTTCCTCTGTTGTGCATTTCTGCTATATTTTCAAGATACGCAATTAATGTTTTACTGAATTTTCAAAATTTTCCGGTAAAGAATATATTCTGACAGCATGGTACTAATGTTCATAATTAAAATTTCATTTCATGCTGCTTGCAATAATTACATTACTTGTGGCATTTGGGCAGAAGGCAGAGACCATATTGATATTTAAATTACGGGGAGAAAAAAGTGGACCATGTTGCTCTGTCAAAATCAAACTATTGCCCGAAAAAATCTAGTGACATATTTGTTTCCTGGGGGTTTATCATATGATGTTTATGGATTATTAGAGATGTAGAAGCATAAAGTTTAGCCCAGAAAATTTGAGAGTTTTGCTAAAACAAAACTGAAACGTGAGTAACTTTTGTTCAATTGGAATTGTTGTGCTACGTAGTCCCGGGACTTTAGGTAGAAATAAAATTCAGAGGTGGCAAAATCAACCGACCCATTTGCGCACCTAAATCCAGATCCAAAGCTCTGATAAAAAAAAAAAAAAAAAAAAAAAAAAAAAAAAAAAAAAAAAATCCAAACTCACTCCATTATGATCCAAATATCATTTCTATAGTTCATCCAATTCTATAATACTCAAAAACCACCAAAAATTAACAAATACCCCTCCTAAACCTGAAAATAACCAAAATATCTCTTAAATCTAAAAATGATCAAAATACCCCTGAATCCAAAAAAAAAATCAAAATATCTCTAAAACCTATAAACTGACCAAAATACTCCTAAACCTATAAAATGACCAAAATCCCCCAAAACTTAAAAATTGACCAAAATACTCATTAAACCTAAAAAATGACCAAAATACTTCTAAAACCTAAAAATTGCCAAAATACCCCCCTAAACCTAAAAAATGACTGAAATACCCCGAAATTTGAAAATTACCAAAATACCTCTTAAACCTAAAAAATGACCGAAATATACTTGAAATCGAAAATAGCACCTAAACCTAAAAAATGACCGAAATATCTCTGAAACCTAAAAATTGACCAAAATACTCTCGAAACCTAGAAATTACCAAAGTACCCCCTAAACCAAAAAAATGATCGAAATACCCCCTAAACCTAAAAGCTAACCAAATTACCCCCTAACCTTAAAAATAAAAATTGACCAAAATATCCCCTAAACTTAAAATGATTGCAATATCCTCGACAAAAAAATAACTGAAATATCCCCAAAACTTAAAAAACGACTGAAATACCTTCGAAACCTAAAAATGACCAAAATAACCTCTAAACCTAAAAAATGACCAAAATATCATTGAAACTTATAAAATACCCAAAATACCCCGAAACCTATAAAATGACAAAAATGCCCCTTAAACCTATAAGACGATTAAAATTACACCATAAACCTAAATAATGACCAAAATCCCTCCTAAAACTATAAAATGACCAAAATACCCCCTAAATATAAAAAATGACCAAAAGACCTTCTGAACCTAAAAAATGACTAAATATCCCTAAAACCTAAAAAATTATCGAAATATCTCCAAAACCTAAAAAATGACTAAAAGATGTCCAAAACCTAGAAAAATTACCGAAATAGCCCTAAAATCTAAAAATTAACGAAACACCCCTCAAACCTAAAAAATTAGTGACATTCCCTCGAAACCTACAAAATGATTGAATTACTCTTAGAACCTTTAATTTGTTGAAAATACCCTCGAAACATCTAGAATACCCTAAACCTTTATTTTGGTAATTTAGAGGCTTCGGGTTTATTTTGTTTATCTTATAGGATTAGTGGTATTTTGGTCATTTTAGATATTTTGAGGGTTATTTTTGGTCGTTTTAGAGGTTTAGAGCTATTTTGGTTGCTTTAGAAGTTTCAGGGTATTTTTGGTAATTTTAGAGGTTTTGAATTATTTTTCGTTATTTTAGAGGTTTTGGGCATATATGGGTCATTTGAAAGGTTTAAGGGTACTTTCATCATTTTATAGGTTTGAGGGTTTTAGTCATCTTATAGGTTTTGAGGGTTTTTTGGTCATTTTATAGGTTTAGAGGTATTTCGGTCATTTTTTTGGTTTAGATGATATTTTGGTAATTTTTAGGTTTCGAGAATATTTTGGTCGTTTTTTAGGTTTATGGGGTATTTTGGTCAATTTTTAAGTTTCAGGGGTATTTTGGTCAATTTTAGGTTTTAGGGTATTTTAGTAATTTTAGTGGGTATTTTTAAACATATTTCATATTTTTTTAGGTTTAGGGGGTATTTTAGTAAGTTTAAAGGATTTTAAGAGTACTTTGGTCATTTTACATGTTTTAGGGGCATTTTGGTAATTTTGATTATTGGGTAATATGGTGAGTTAGGGTTTACCCATAATAATTGGGTTGGGTCGAGTTTGGGTTAGAAGTAATTAATTAAATGGTTAATAACTAATAAATGGGTAAATGTGTTTTATGTACCCAACCCAATTATGCCCACCCCAAACCCACTCATTCGATGCCCCTATGTAGAATAGGCATTGTGCTTTGTAATGTCCTTGGATTGAATTCCTAATTAAAGTCTTAATTCCCTATTGACTTTGTGGGAGATATTTGTATGTGGTTGTTGTTGTTATTGTTGTTGTTGTGTGTGTGTATTAATAGGTAAAAACTTAGAGAAAATTCAATTAGAATTTAAAATTAGAATCCAATTTTGCGTCATGTGTCTAAATTTATGTGGGAACCACACCATAATTGTCCACTTAAGTTTGTGTCATGTGTCTACTTAAGTTTTTTAATTTTTGTGCCAAGTGAGTTAATGAGTGCAAAATACTAAAAATCTAATATTAATAAACTATAAAATATATAATAAAAAAATAAAAATAAAAAACCAATCACATATACTCAATAAAAATCACTACACAACAAAGATCATCACATGTCCTATCTTATTAAAAACTAGAAAAAAATTATCATAATTATTATTAAATTTAGGTAAGCATTTTAATATGTGACTAATTACGTTTACTTTTTTAAAAAAAAAAATTTGATTAATTGTTTATATTTTTATGATAAAAATTGTGTTTAATTTTTTTTTTTGAAACTGAAACAAGATTCATTTATTCATTAAAAAACTAGAATCCAAATACAAAGTCATAAGGGCTGGTGGTGGTGACTCTTCCATCCATACAATGTCATTATCTATTTGACTAGCATAGCAAGCTAAAGAGTGGGCAACTGAGTTGGCACTATGACAAACACAACTAATAGCTACACTCCAAAGACCTACTGCAATGCAGCAAATGTCCTCATAAACTAGTCCCAGCCAAGACAGATTTAAAATTAAAATTGTGTTTAATTTTAAATATATCTATACGTATAAATGTTTTATATGCTTTTTTTTTTATAAATAATTTGACTAATTATTTATAATTTTATAATAAAAATTGTGTTTAATTTTAAATAAATTCATGCATTTGCATGGATTACATATTAGTTTTGTGTTAATAAGGGGTGCATATGATTCAGGGGAAAAAAAAGAAAAAGAAAAAGAAAAAGAAAAAGTATGGTAGACTTTAGCTATCGGACCTAATAATCTCTCAAATCTGATGGAGGATTTGTGGCAATGTTGGATAAGAACAATAATATATTCAACTTACTCTAACTTAGATACAATATTACAGGTATAATATGTAAACTTAATTCTTTATGTTGTTAAAGCATTCAACAAAAACTTTTAACTTCAGGACGTAGAACTTATTCTGGATTTCACACCGATATAAAACACAATAAAATGACCATAATAAAATAGTCATGAGACTTACCTTGGATCCATTGATGTAATTCTCTTGAGATCCAGTAAATAATAATAATTCCTTATAGGATTTGTTTTTCTCTCTTCACCCTGTATACGCTCAATTTAGTCAAATTTAGTCTATGATGAGAAAAAAACCAAATACCTTAATGGTAGAGAGAGTACCAATTTTCTAGTTTACTTTAATCTCCACTTCACCATCAAAGTTGGAGTTACGTTTAGGAAAACATTTCTCTAATTAACCAATCAGATAAAACACTAATCCTATATAAATAAAAATAATAATAAAAAGATAAGACACTAACAAATATGCGTTTATATCCCCATTAAACCTCTAACTTATCACATGTTCCTTATCATGTGGACCACTAAATTAAATTAATATATTAATTTAGTCTTACATAGTATATTAATGTTTTGCATTAATAAATCAAAAAAATTCCAACTGTTGTTAGTTTTTCCATTCAATTTTTGAGAAGGGCATGAGATCCATGTTTTTTTGGCCAGGAAGGTAGCACTGCGATTGTTGAGCAATATTGGTGAGGTAGTATTAAGAACCATTCCAAATAGTTCGCTACGTTCAGAGCGAGTGATATGGCATACACATTTCAATAGAATTCAAATAGCTTTGGTCAGTATTAAATATACGGAATGGGTGCCACATGCTAGCAAAGGGATCTAAATTAGATCTAGTGCTTCCAGTACACTGGACCTGGTCGGATGGTGACACATGTCCAAAAATGGACACGTGTCACAATCCCAACAGGTCCAGTGTCACTGGACATTGGACCCGAACCTCCTGCCTAACCAAGTGGTAAGTAATTTTAATAATCAAGATGATGACCCATTGGGCTAGCCTGGTGATGGAAATATCTTGGACCTAAATGTGTTTCAATCTGACCTTTCTTGAGGTCAATGCCCCCATCAATGGGCTCGAGTAAAACTATAAAACTAAGGGTGGGCTATGCATTAGCCCTAAATGTTTTGCAAGCCCAAGTCTTTTTTTCTTTTTTCTTTTTCTTTTTTTTTTTTGCTCTAATATATAATTTTACTCTAACATAATTTAAGTGTATATATGTGTAAAGAAGCTCTCTTATAAAAACTTGAACCCTGACCCTTGCTCCCACGCCTTGCAATCTTGAGCCATTTTGAAAGTGAGGGAGACTGGGAGAGTTCTAAGGCTATCCCAACTCAGATCCCTTTGCTTTGGGCAAGTGGTTCAACAAATTTCAAGTAGTTTTAATTTCATGATTCTCGATGGGTATTGGGTGTTTGACTTGGTTTCAAAGAGAGACGGGTAACCATCAATGACGACAATTGTGTGGTTGACTTTCCTATGCTAGCTAATCCATTATTCCCCTTTTGTTAACCTTACTCTCATCGAGATATGGGAGTTGTGTCTCGGTAATGGTGGAGGTATTTTCGTCCCATTCAGTGTTGATTTTGGGGAGAGAGAGAGAGAGAGAGCAAATCAACCAAAACATTGAACATCAAATGACCTCCAATTATTAGTACATTAAAATACTCTATTCACGCATTTCATATGTTATTGTCAATGTCAAGGCTATACCAAACTCATTCTTCTTGTGGAGGAGCAACATACATTATAGTTTATACTTTCACTTTGGTCCATGGTTGTCAAGAGCACAATCTAAGATAGCAGGATTGTAAAATCCTACAATCCTATTGTATAGAATTTGATTTAGATTGTATTGGGATCATTTGTAAAGAAAAATCAGAATGGGATTGCAAGTCGGATCATAGGATCATACAAAATCGTAGTCCCACGATGATTTTACACAATTTTACCACATCTACTTTAATTATGCTTATTCTTGTTATTGAACATCAAATGACCTCCAATTATTAGTACATTAAAATACTCTATTCATGCATTTCATATGTTATTGTCAATGTCAAGGCTATAACCAAACTCATTCTTCTTGTGAAGGAGCAACATACATTATAGTTTATACTTTCACTTTGGTCCATGGTTGTCAAGAGCACAATCTAAGATAGCAAGATTGTAAAATCCTACAATCCTATTGTATAGAATTTGATTTGGATTGTATTGGGATCATTTGTAAAGAAAAATCAGAATGGGATCGTGAGTCGAATCATAGGATCATACAAAATCGCGGTCCCACAATGATTTTACACAATTTTACCAAATCTACTTTAATTGTGCGTATTCTTATTATTAGTCCTTTAATATAAGCCCAAAATAAAAGGAATTTTTTGTCTCATACAAAAGAAAGCATTGTTCATAAAATATATATATATATATATATATATATATCAAGCACCAATTGGCCTAAAGCCCATAAAATGAATTTAAATGCTTTAAAAGAAAACCCCATTTCTATCAATTCTCAATCTATTTTTGCTAAGTTGGAACACTAAAAAATTTTCATTTAAGGCATGTGTCGTGTCGAAAACTGCATCTATTATGGTGTACATACCATGCTATTATGTAAGTGTATGTATGTGTGTGTGTGTGTGTGTATATATATATATATATATTTTTTTTTTAGAAGGAAGACATTAAACTTTATTAAAAAAACCTAGCAATATCAACTAGGACAAGAGAAACAAAGGGTGGTGGAACAATCTCCATCCACACCAAAAAATTAGAAATACAAATCGAATGTCTTGCTAAATTATGCGCTACCTTATTACCCTCTCTCTTTACATGAGAGTAAAGTAATTGATTAAACAAACTAGCATTGAATTTGATGTCCTCCATTAATAAACCATCTAAAGATAGGTAGGGGCTGTTGTTTCTCAAAGCATTTGCCAACACTGGGAGTCAATTTCCAAAATTACTCGACCAAAACCCAGCTCGAATGCGAACTCAAGTGCTGTTGAGGCTGCCAATGCTTCAATCTCCATTGGTTTGTACAGTTGTGGCAGAAGTTTGGACATTGAAGCCATGACTAAGCCATTGTTGTCTCAGATCACTATGCCAATACCCGATTTTTTCTACTCCTTGAAAGTAGCTTCATCACAGTTTATCTTCCCACTCCTTGAGTTGAAGGACGCCACGTAGCCCGAGTTGAAGTGAGGTTAGGCCGAGGAATGGATGGCATGGATTGCGTCAGTGCAAACTCAATCACTCACTCCTTTGCCAATGACGCAATTTGATGAACACTTATGTTGCGTTTGCTTAAACGCACCTGATTTCTTCGAGTCTAGATTAGCCACACCGAAGTTGAGAACAACTCCAAGTTATGGTCATTTGTAATGAGCCATGAGAGCAACTCCTTAAAATCCATAAAGGTGTTTCTTCTTCGGCTTTGTCCAAGTGTTTCATCTTCCTAAATCCCGTCCAACTCACTACAAGTCCAAAGAGCATGGAGAGCTGATTCAGGTACCTGTTTGCAGCAATCACATGTCGGGCTTTCGATGATAGTTCACCGCACCAAATTATCTTTTGTTGGCAACGAGTTACAGCATGCCCTCCACACCAAATTCTTGATTTTATTTGGTACTTGAAGAGACCAAATTGTCCGCCACAATTCCTTATCGTGTGCCTTCTGTTCTTCATCGATCTCGATCTATTCTTCGGACTTAAAAAATCTGTACCCATACTTACTTGTGTAGATTCTATTACTTGTGAAGGGCCAAAATAAAGTATCCTCTGCCTCGCATTTGGAGAGTGGTATTGAATTGATCAAGTCCGCTTCCAACGGGGTGAACATTCCATCTATCAAGCCGTAGTCCCACTGCCTTGTGTCTTCCTTGATCAATATCTCAACTTTTGCATCAGCCAATGTTTCCACCGTGGATGATAAAACTTGTGGCATATTTTTCCTTGGCAGCCAGTGGTCTTGCCATATACTCACTGCCTTCCCATTCCCAATCCTCCATCTGTAGCCCCTAAGTAATACATCCATTCCATGCAATATGCTATTCCAAGCATGAGAGCCACCACTTGAGTGTTTAGCCTCCATAAAAGTGCAATTTGGAAAGAAGCGTGCCTTAAAAACTTTGTGCAATAATGAGTCCAGGTGTTTCAAGAGTTGTCATGCTTGTTTAGCCAACAAGGAGTCATTGAACATAGCTATGTCCCTAAACCCTATGCCTCCCTCCAATTTTGGTTTTGTTAGTTCCTCCCACTTCAACCAATGGATCTTCCTTTTTTCTCCTCTTTGGCCCCACCAAAATTTCTTGATCATGGTTTCAATTTCATGGCAAAGACCCAATGGTATTTTAAAGCACCCCATAGCATAAGTTGGGATGGCTTGTATTACTGCTTTAATGAGCACCTCACGATCGGCTTGAGACAAGAGTTTCCCTTCCAACCCTTGTAATTTTCTCCACACCTTTTCTTTGATAAATTTGAAGCCTTCTTTCTTTCTTCTACCCACCAATGATGGCAGTCCAAGGTATTGCTCAAAATGCACAATTTCTTGTATACCCAAGGCAGCCATAATTTCTTGCTTGGTTGCTTCTGCGATAGATTTACTAAAGAAAATGGTTGTTTTGTTTTTGTTCACCTTTTGGCCTGACTCCCCTTCATATTTCTCAAAGATATTAATGATCTTCCTGCATTCATCAGTAGTTGCCCTACAAAAGAGGACGCTATCATCTGCAAACAATAAATGGGTTAGTGCTAGGCCTCTCCGGCAAAGAGGGAAACCCTTGATTTCTCCCATATTTGCTGCATATTGGATGAGGCCATGGTGGCCTTCTGTGCATAGAAGGAAGAGGAATGGTGATAGTGGGTCACCTTGGTAGATACCTCTAGTGGGTTGGATAAATCCTTGAGGATAAAAGATTGTTTTTACACATGCCATGATCAATCTGATCCACCTCTCATTAAATCCAATTTTTCTCATAACATTTTCTAGGTACACCCATTCCACCCAGTCATATGCCTTACTCATATCAAGTTTAATAGCCATGTACCCTATTTTTCCTGCACTCATGTTTTTCAAGCTATGTAAAGATTCAAATGCCACAAGAATATTATCAGAAATCAACCTATTCTTGGCAAAAGCTGATTGGTGTTCAGTGATGATGGTGGGTAAAATATGTTTAAGTCTATTTGCTAGAACTTTAGAGAAAATTTTGTAGAGGACATTGCACAAACTAATGGGACGATATTGAGTGACAAATTCAAGGTTTTTTATTTTAGGGATAAGTGTAATGAAGGTGTGATTTATTGGATGACGAATTGTACCTGAATTGAGCCAAGATAGGACTGAATTTGTTATATCATTATCAACCACCCCCCAAAAGTGTTGATAAAATAATGGTGGCATGCCATCGGGTCTTAGGGCTTTGAAGGGGGCCATTTGCTTGAGAGCTTCCTTAACTTCATCTTCTCTAAAGGGTGCAATTAGGGTTGCATTCATGTGGTCGGTGATTACATTAGGAATATGTTCCAAGGCTGCCCCTTGTGAATTCGGCTTTGAAAAGGTGAAGAGATCCTAATAGTACTTGATTAAAAGGGCTGCAATCTCATTCGGATCCACTCTCCAATTATTTGCTTCGTCCATGATCCCACGGATTAAATTTTTCCTGAATCTTTGAGTGGCTCGGCAATGAAAAAATCTCATATTTTTATCTCAATTCCTTAGCCATAGTGCGTGATCTTTGGCTCCACATGCATGCTTCCCTATCCAAGAGAATGTTTATTTCTTCTTTCAGTGCCCTAACCCGTGTGTTCTGCCCAATTTCTTGTGCTTCTTTTTCAGCTTATATCAAAAGCTCCTTCTTCTTTGCCAACTCTTTCCTCACATTGCACACTTTTCAACCCTTTTCATGAAGTCACTATCACTAAACCCTTGTTGGTAGGAGGACCACGAAGCCTCCACCACTTCACCACATCGCACATCTGATAACCACATCTCTTCGAATCTTAATAATTTCTTTCGTGATGGAATCTCCAAACCTGACAGATTAATGTATAGAGGCATATGGTCCAATGAAGTACAATGGAGGTGATGCACAATTGTACCTGGGAACTAAATAAACCAATTTGCATTGACCACAACTCGAACAAGTCTCTCCCAAATAGAATGTCTATCTGCAAAGTGCTTACTCCATGTGAATCTGTTTCCCACAAAGCCAAGATCCAGGAACCCGCACTCATCCAACACATCACTTCCCTAAATAGTTGCATCTGACCCTAGTGTCTTGTTGCACCCCCAAGTGTCTCTTCCTGTCATACTATCTCATTTAAGTCACCTACACATAACCATGGTACATCGAGGTGGTGATTTAAAATTCTCAGACTATCCCACGCCTCACCTTGCCTTGAAGTGTCTGGTTCTCCATAAAACCCTGTGAATCTCCATTCGTTAGGGGAGCCTTTGTCAATCCAGGTATCAATATAATATTTGGATGAATCTATCACCACTAAGTTGACTAAGGACTTCCAGAAAAAAAACTAAACCACCATCGTGCCCCACCCTCAGAACCACCCACTTGTGTTCAAAGTCTATATTTTGTTGGATCATGTCTAGCCTTGCTTTGTCTGCTAGTGTCTCGACAATGAACATGACAGAGGGGTCTTTAGCCCAGATTATTTCTCCAAGCTCTTTCTCTGTACACAAGTTCCCAAGCCCGTGATAGTTTCAAACTAAGCAATTCATGGCGACTGGCGGGGCTGGGTGTCAGCCTCCACCAATTCAATACCGGCATCCTCCTCACTCTTTGAAACCTGGTAGTGTTTATTGGGTAACTTGGAATGATCATCACTGAGTGCCGCTATTCTCTTCCCATTGCTCGACTTGCCATATGATACAGTCATACAGCCATTGTTGGTTCTTTGTTGACACGTACAACCCTAGTCCAACGTGGCTTGGGTGCTTGCATAGAAACCCTAGGGATTTTTTGAGTGTCACATGCAGGGTTGCTGGCCTCATTAGGACTTAATTTCGAAATTAATTCCGAAATAAATGCTGAGGTATTGTTTTCTTTTAGTTTTGAGTTTGTATGGCTTTCGTCAATGGATGAATGTGGACGTGATTCCGTACAAGGGTGGGCTGAGGAGTTTCCTATTTGGGTGGGATTCTCTGTGGAGTCAAACTCCTTTAATGCCGCACCAATCTCATCAAGGTGAAAATCAGGGCATCGCGTGTTTGGGGGAGGGAAATCATTGCACTTTAATACTTGGGCGCCATTGGACGTGTTTGTCATTGAGGAATTAATATCTGTAACGGACTACCTTAACTCATGATTGTCCACGTCAATTGAACCAAATCAACTCTGTTGCTCACCGGTTTCACCATTACCCGACGATGGTGCACGTTGTTCCGCAACCTAAAAGTCCATCTGCTCCTTCCTTTCCACTTATTTTCTGTTCCCCACCATAGCCTTCTCTGTCGAGCCCTGAGTTTTAGATGGTCTGGACTTGTAGAACCCAGGGACTGAGCTGACTTGTTTGCGAGAGTAAGAGAACGGAGCTGCCCTAAGACTTGGCCCGAATTACTTCTGCTCCTGAGTAAGTGAGCCTTCGCTATTCAGCCAAACTTCGCAATCCTTATTGTCATTATCCAAGCAGCCGCACCCGTAGCATATATTTGGTAATCTCTCATATTTGAAGCTAATCTAGACCTGCTTCTCTTGTCCAATTGAAACCAATCGTCCATAGCACAAAGGACCGGTCACATCCATTGAAACTCTAACACGAATGAAGTTCCCTCCCTCTGATTCACTCGGGTTAGCAGTAGGTATGACTCTTCCCAGAACCTCGCAAATCTTCTCCGCTGCCCTCATGTTCATAAACTTGTTAGGGAGGCTGTGTACTTGCACCCAAAACGAAGTCCTATCCAGTTTGAGGTCGTCAATAGAGGAGTTAGTATCGAACCCTTCCATAACTATTAGGTGTTTATCAAAGGTCCATGGTTCACTTTGGAGCACTCTGTCCACCTCCAATTTGTCATCAAACACGAATAACACTCTATGGTCGCCCAGATTACGTACCCTGAATCTGTTCTTAGAGCGCCAAAGTGGAGTGAAGGTTTTGGCAATAGCGTTGATGTTCAATGCTCTTTTTGTGAGAAATTTATGGCAATACTGATCAACTCAGGTGAGCTCAATTCCTCATCCAGACAACAGCCCAGACCTTCTTTGTCTGACAGAGTAAGTCGATTCAAATTAGTGGTCAAATTATCCACGGTGATGAAAAAAACACTAATGCACGAAAGGATTAAAAACTTCACTGTTTCCCAATATCCCCGGAAAAGAACCCAACAAGCCTCAGAATAACCTTGTTATCCCAAGGAGTACTATCACTCCTTCCTAGGGAAGGGTCCTCTTTTCTACTGTATAAGAAAATCTAGATGGAGAGCTTTCTTAGGCCCAGAGAAACTAGAATTCATACATGCCTTATGTAAGTATATTTGAGCTTTAACTTTTATATTAACGGTGAAAATATAGATCAAACCTACCTTTGATTGATGATTCCTCTTCTTTTAACTGTCCAATGAGCGATGTTTTCAAATATCTATTGTTGATGGGCATGCAAATTACATATAAAAAAGAAAGAAAAACCCTTTCAAGTTGAAACATTTTAGTTTCTTTTCAAGCTATTTTGTTGTTATAGGCCTGGCTTTGACTCTTAAGTACAAATGAAAACTTAATGAAATTTAGCTTATAGAGTAGAGTGTTTCTCTCTCTCTCTGTCTCTCTCTCTCTCTCTTGATAATTAAGTAGACTGTACTTACGCTGAGATTGTCAATATGTTTTAGTTTATCAATTTATCCTTTTTACTTGCTATTCTTGTCCTTTTCTCCTTTAGTTAATGTATTGGTAATTGGGTACTACCGTACTAAGTAATTATTACCTTAATTTTTGTCAAATTTACTTATTTTTTTCAATGGTCTTAACATATATCATCATTATTGATGATTTTTCTCTTTATTCTTTTACAAAAACTAGAATCTTACGATCCTTGCTCTAATCCTATGATTTGATCTTCAGATCCTCTCAACGATCTGTTTAGGATCCCAAACTAGTTATTCTCCAACTAATTAACAAAAATAAGAGTGGTCAGGTAGTAACCAGCTCATAGCCCTTGTGTGCTTCCTATAAAAGCTCAAAATGCCATCGATACAATCACAAAAAACTTCATCACAAATTTCTTGTAGCCTTAGAATAACACTTATTCATGAAATTCTTAGATATCATGTGTTAGTAGTCTCCAGTTGTAGAATGAAAGAGATCCTAAGTATTTGGAGAATGTTTTTTTTTTTTGGGCCAAATTCCAAAACTCACCCTCTAACACTTATTTCGTTTCAGTACTCTAAGTTACAAAACTCCTTAATTCAGTCATCCGTTATGCCATTAAATCTCCAAAACAACACCGTTTTTCCATTAATTTAATATTTAATTTTTTATTTCTTAAATTATAAGAAAACATTAATTTAAAAAAATCCAGAAATTAAAAAAAAAATTCCTATATGTTGTAGTCCCTTCCCCCTTAAAAAAAAAAAAAACCCACCAAAATCTCCAACCTAACCCGAAAATTGAGAGAGAGAGAGAGATTTTCAATTGCTCTAGGAAACCCAAAACAAACTGAGATTGGCGGCTCCAGCCACTCAGCGACTTCGGTCATGGTTGATAACTAGAATCAAGGTTGCACACTCTTTATGTGAGAAGAAAAAGCCTATCATGGCTGTTGAATCATAGGAACTCCAAATTATGTCATGTGCCTTGCAATTTCCTTGTAGCTGTTGTAATCCCTTTAATTAGTTAGTTAGTTGAGATTATAATGGGTTAGTTAGGATTTGAGCACATGTAACTCATTTAACACATAACTTAATTTATAGAGTACATGTTGAATTAACTAACCAATTATCTTGAGCCATGTGGGCCAATGGAATTAGAGCTAGTCACTTATAAATACATAATTGTAATTTAACATTAGATATCAATGAAGAATAACCATCTCATTGCTTAGTGTATTTTCTCTCTGTTAATATTTCTTTATGGATGGTGATTATCTCAAATTAAGTTAATTTCCCTACACTTTCTACCCATCTCCACTAAGAACCACTAAGTTCCTAACATTGAGAGGTTATGTTAAAAGAGGACATTACGATGATGCTGCGCAAACACTAATTAAAATGCTTGATCTGGGCTTTAATCCAGATTATTTGGACAGGGCAGCTGTGTTGCAGGGTCGTAAAAATGCTTTGAGTATTTTTAATTCTGACACAAATATGTTTGACAGATACGGTTTAGTGGTGAAGATTGTATAGCACAATCACTTTTTCGGTGCCTTTTTACAAGTTAATACAAGCACCAATGTTAATTTTGTATAGTTCTGGATAGATTTGAACTGCACAAAAATGTTGGATGGACCAGTTTTTACAAGCCGATTAATTGTGAAATATAAGAATATCTCAAGTCGTTAATTCATTAGCTGCGTAAGTACTGACACTAACGGCAATTAATAGAATGATTAGTAGTGCTCATTTTTTAAACTTGAGGGATTAATAGTGCTCACTTGAAACTTGAGACCAATTGCATTTATAAGATAAACTCCAGGAATCAATAGTATTGCTTCACCTTTTAATTATGGTTTAATCAGCTTTAGGTTAATCCATCAATTAACACCCAATTTTATGCGATTAACCAATCAATATAAGCATGGACATCTATACAAGCATGCATAAACATATAAAACATGTATAATGAACAATCCATAGAAAATCAAGCACAAGATAACACACCTATGACCTATGTGTTATCGACAAGGGATGAGGAAAACCCAAGTCCTAGGCGTAAAAACCTCTATGGTCTTATTGCTAGAAACAATCTACTAAAATAAATTGTTGCAGTACAATTTAGTCACAGAATCCTCCAAGTAATGTAGCAAAATCATACTTGAGTCCTCCAAACCCTGCTAGCAATCAACTCCTTAAGCCTTTTCTCTATTCTAGCATTGAGATCTGCAAGTTTAGCAGTCAATCGCATGATCAAGTCTCCTTGACCACTCAAAGGCCTCTTCAAGATTTGGCACGGCTCCAATGATTCCCAAGAACCAAACAACACTAAGAACTTTGAAGGTTTCTTTGTGTGTATATTGGATTTAATCTCCTCTCACAGTGTTTGGCAATTGGAAAAGGAAAAGGTAGAGAGAATGAGAGGTTTTAGGTCTCTCTCTAGCTCTTCAATTCGGGGACTAGGGTTACAGTTTTGTGGGAAATGAGAATTATATAGGTAGACAAAAGAGCTATTACTGTAGACAAAAACATAAATGAATTGTCTCAGGTTCTGCAAAATTGGTAAGGGCGAGAAGGAAGTGAGTATGAGGCGAACTCACTGACCAACATTTTTTCAAACTTGAACTCTGTACCATCTTCGCCTCATACACATGCAATTCGTAGGGACGAGCTCCACTACATCAGACTTCCACTTTTTTTGCACTTTATACCTCTTCAAATCACAAGCCCAATACAATTAAAGTTCACAAAATTACATACACATGATGGAAGTTTGAAACCCAAAATACAATTAAATTTGTCATGGGATTAGCCAACCCAACACTATAAGACGTAACAAATTTCTAGGAAAATATTTATATAAAAAAAAAACTTTTTTTTTTGAGAATCTATATAAAAATAAAAAATAAAATAAAATAAAAAACTTATACTTTTATAGTTGTGACAAATTAAATTACATATTTAAGTATTTTTAATTGTGCCAATTTAAACACCACTTTTTTATTAGTGTGACGATTGATTTTTTTTTTTTTATTAATCCTTGCTTTTCTTTTATTAACATTATAAACGGCAAAGTGAAGTTGTTAAGATGATATTGTCATCTTAAAACATTTAATCAAGAATGATGCTTGTGCCACAACTTGCCCACATGGCGAGTTGAAAATGATAGAGAGTGATAGTGAGTCCATGTGAGAACACCTCTCTACCACTCATAACTTGCCACATAGATGAGTTGTGATCAAATTGTGCCACTTTATGTGATACTAGCATAGCTCTTTAATCAAAGGCTTCTGAAGTTATAAAGGCAGCGTGCCTTAATGAGAAGCTAACTTTTTTATTTTTTTTTATTTTTTGGTTACAAAGATAATATATTTCACTTTCTTTTTTGTTACAATTTGTTAAGGTGATAAACTATGATTAATGAAATTTTTTTTTTTATTGAATAATTTGTGTAACTTCACTTCATGTAACCACAGCTAACATCACTTTTATTGTACACCAATCATAATTTGTCACCTCAACCATTATGAAAAAAAAAAAAAAAAAAGTGATGAAATTACACTTTGTATTGACAACTAAAATTGTGAAAACACGATTTCACATTTCAGCTCGTGCGCGTTCAACAATGTATAACTCAGTGTGTGAAACAAAAATTAACGTGAAAAACATTGTGAAATTTGTTTTGTTATTAGAGTTATTGTGTTTTGTAACTATCTTGAAAACATCTAGCAATCAACAATTTGGAAAATAACTCATCATTGAGCATTAAAAACTGAAAGAAGTTAAGGAAACGAAGCAAATATATTTTCTTTTTCTATTACATTAATTAAATTTTATTGACGTTTTAAATAAAAATATAATTTCATCTAAATTAATTTGGGGATTTGATCATTTCATTTACTTTTGGGAGGAACGAACAAACATAGGGAAAATGCAAAATAGAATGGGGATTCCATTCCTTCTCATAAAACTATCAAACGAAATATTCTTTATGAATCCATTTTATTCTATTCCTCCCTCCCAAACAAGTTGTAAACATTTCAGGCACGTATCAATCATGGCATTTCAATTTTTTTTTTTTTTACATAAAGGCTGATTTTACATTTTAAAGACGGGCTATGCTTCATTCTCCATACAATGATAAAGTCGCCAAGTGATTGACATTAGCACAAAGAATGTGAATATCTTATGTGAATCAAAGAATGTGATTCTCATTCAGACTTGGATGTAGTGGGGTTGAGTGAAACAGGCATTGTTGTTAGTGATGGCCTTAGGACAAGGTACAACGCCGGACCTAAAAATGGTACTGCTGATAAGGGAAGAAGCCAAGAACCTTTGTGAAACCTGGTGATAAGCATATGAATGTTATGCTACATAAACTCTTCCAAAAGAGGATTTCAAAGCTTAAAATGAGAAAGAAGCACTCAAGAGTTTCCAAAAGCTCACCATTTCCTGGCAGTCATATCATTGTAGACCCAAAATGGAGCAAATGCAGATAGTAGAGTGAAATCAAGGGACGTGAGATGGATCTGCAGCATAAAGGTCCAGTGCTGCTGGTAAGTTTTTGTAGGTTTATGAGATTGCAAATATCACGATTCACGACTAAACAACCATACAAAATTACCAATGAAAAAAAGTATATGATAAGTTTTTGTCTAAAATTGACCTAATATATCATACTAAGGTACTTCCTCAAGGAAAAGAAAAAAGAAGAAGAGGAAGGTGCACATGACACCAGGACTTGCATTCTGGACTTGAATCAATTTCATCAATGGGCAAAACTTTTATGATTAGAAATTTTGAGACTGCTACTGAAGGTTCAAAAGCTCCACTGAAAGTCGTTGTCATGGAAAACCAACTCACTATTCAACATGACTTGGTATCCAATTATCAAAATGGGCATTATGTTTTCCAAACTATAGGAATATCTATGATATGCATGGATAAATGCTTCACACAACACTTACAAATTTGCTTTCCCTGAAGTACTGGGCGAATTCCTTCCAGTCGTCCCAATTAGCCAAACCTGCATAAACAATTATACCTAGTCCTGCAGCAAGTGATATCTGATGTGTAATGGAGTTAACTTGCAATTCCAATATAAAATTAAGAAACTAATCTAATTGCCAACTTCTGTTCTCAATAAAAGGGTAACACTTTATACACAGGATTGATCAAGGCATGTCCTACTTACAAGGAAGAGGTGCCACCACTAGACCAAAAGTCAGTATATAATAACCATTTTATTTTTTGAAGAAAAAAAAATGTGGGAAAACAAAAATGACTTTTATTTGAGTTCAACACAATGCTTCGCTCTCAACCAACCTAAAGGCTTAATCATTAAAAGCTGTCAGTATAATGGCTGCCTGATTCAATTAAAATCAAATTGAAATTAACAAGGTGAAAACTACTGATGTGGATAACAAAGAGTTTGAGGAAAAACAAGATTAAATACCAAAAGATTCAATATTTTTGGTCTAGTTTTGATGTGGGGCTTTATTTGAACATTTCATACATTATTTTAGTTATTGTTGAGTGTTAGTATAAGTTCTTAGGTTGGAAAGTTTCTGGTTTAATTATAATAAAGTTTTAATAAAATAGGAGTAGTTTGGTAATTTTCAAATTTTCTGGAATGGGCTGCCCTAGGGGTCATGAGTCTTATTTTATATTTTGAGTCCTCTCCCTATTTAGTTTAGAAGTTCTTAAGTACTTTTTGTTTGTTATTTATAATCCTAATCATTCTAGGAATAGGTTATTTAGAGTTCCAGTCCTTCTAGGAAATGATTTAACAATAGCCTATAAAACGGTTTATTGTATTCAATAAAATTGATAGTGAGAGATTCAAATAAAATTAAAGCAGCTTATTTTAAGCTACTGTTTTATCTAATATTATTCTTGTTCTATTCTTATTTTAACTCCAAACAGCCATCAACATATTCAAGATTTAGTATTTTATTTACATAACCCCTTAAAAATCAATCCTTATTTAAGAACCCTTCAAGATCTGATTAAGAAATCTAATTTAGTTCTGAATTATTAAAGATCCTACATCAAAATTGGTATCAAAGCCTGTTAAGTGATTCCATCCTGCATCAAATAACACCCCCCCCCCCCCCTCTCTGCCCCCACACCCCTCAAAAAAAAAGAAAAGAAAAGGTAGAATTTCATATTCACTTGTTTTGCTTCCATGCCTTTATCAGGAGAAAGATTTAGAGGTCAATATCTACAGGTAATCTTCAATCAAACAATTCAGATATTGATAGATACTGTGCAGATTTGAAGCAGCATACAGTATTTTTTTTGGCTCCCAAAGACTGTTTAATATTTTGGTATCACATTCATAACAGGACTATGGTTTTGATATGTGCATGGTTTCGTCTTATATCTTTATTCTTCTTGTTAGCTACTTGGAACAAATTTCAAAAGCTCACAAAACAATTATATAAATATATTTTCAGATATGTTATCAAGAGAGTTAGTTTGAGTTTTTAAAAGTTAAACAGATTTCTCACCCCTGCAGTTATTTTTGATTCCAGAAAATTCAGAGGCCATCTTCTGATCTCGGTTTCTTCAACAGGAGGTGGTGGTGGTTTCCAAAGTACAAAATAGGGAAGAAGAGCATATGCCCCACCAAAGCATGAAAGTATTAGGAATGGCCAGACTGGAATTTTGCTTTTTGAGCTGCAGATACAAAAAAGAAAAAATATTTCAGCTGCAAAACACTAATGGTCAAGAAATTTAAAAACATAGCTAGATGCTTGTGAGTTCCCTTCATCTCAACCACTGCTGTGCACGTAGATGCTAGCATTCAGGCCACCTTAAATGTAGCTTACTAGCTTGCATGAATCATCAAATATACTTGACATGTTAACACTTCTATTATTCCATTTATTTGCATCATTTGGCAAACCAAAATCTATGACAAAGAATGCAACCAAGTAGAATTTTAATTACTTATGAGTCACTTTGTCATATTGGTCACAGAATTCTTTTTCTACAGGAATAAAAATAATTTGAGGAATAAGCATTGGTGGATTCATTGGCTAGACATTGGCCTATTCTAAGTTTCTAACCAACCTTACTGTTTCTAGTAACACATAAGAAAAAGTATGTGCAGGAGAAAAGGTACTTGAGATCATTGATTGACTAAGCTAAGGAATGGCAGGTACCTTCTACCTGTTGGGAGCAGCAGCATGCTATAAACCAAAGGCCATAGACCCATTATGTACCACAGAGACACAAGCACTTCATTCATCCTGAAGCCATCATCTCCCTTCAAATTCAGTAGTTTTTGCAAGAAATACATGTCCCTAGACTGAATACAGTTAAAAGACAATATGTTAAGAATAAAATGAAAATGACAACTTTGCTTACAACAACAATATGGACAAATAGAAACAGGTTATTTTGATTAAGATTGTTTAAAAAAGATTGAAAGATACAAAATAGGGACTTCACTATGCTGAATTTGAATACATATCTCTTCATTTTTTAAATTCTATTTTTTGTTTCAATCCAGTGGAAGATATGATTGAAAAACACTAGTAAGAAATGGGCATTAGCATTTTACACATAATTATCCAAAACATACAAAATCAACACTAGAAATGCAGTCATCAACACCAAGCATAAGAAGAGAAAGCCTAAGCCCAAAAACTTTGGATTTGGTTATGCATCCTCAAGAGACTAGTTGGAATCAACCACATGTACACGAGCAAAGAAGATATTTTAACAAGGCAAACCAAATATTATGAATTTGATAAAAAAAAAATCATTTTTTTTTCAATAATACCGGGGTCTGATTTGGTGAGAGATTGAAAACATAGTACATGAGTGCTCCCCACAACACCAAGAGCAAAATTGAGGTTGACCAGTTCCATCCCTCTCCTCCATTTCCACTCCCACCAACCCCACCTTCTAAGGAATCTCCTTTTTCAACAGCTGGGTCTTCTGAGTTCTGATTTGTTAAGTTACCATGACAAATTTGAACAAGACCCTTTCTCTGAAATTCCAAGATGGAACTTGTATGATTATGGGGTTTGAGAAAAGCTGAAAATTTTAAGGTTGTTTTGAGAAATGAGATTCTGGGTTTAAGGTTTTGGCTTTGTAGTGAAGTTCTGAGTTTTGGGTAATTAAGAGCAGAAGATGTGAAGGAAGAAAAGTTGCAGGAGATAATGTTGGCATTAGCTAACATGTTGAAGATATGAGGCTACTTGAAAGATATTCCAATCGAACCGCGGACTGTTAGTGGCTTTTAAAGTGAGCTATAGAAATAGAATAGAACTCGCCTAGAAAACAAAAACAAATAATAATAATAATAATAAATAACTAATAAGCTATACATAACAAATATGAATCTGATGACAAGGTATCCTGTGAGACCGTTGAGACCCACATATGTCGTGAAAGAAAAATCTTTTAAGGTAATTTTTTTTAACTCAATCTATCACCCCAATAAAATTGACTCCACCAGTTCAATCCATTGCCTTAAGTTGATTTTCGTGAAGTGGGATTGGGTTGGGTTTGAATTTTATTACCTTGTTTAAATTTTTTAGTTTGATTTATTTTTTTAATTTATGAATTATTGTTGATAAATTTAGAATTTTACATTATAATTATAATTATAATTATAATTTAAGCATATTAAGTAAATATTACTTATTGTAAGTTATGCTCAACTGGTAAAGCATTTGATAGTTGAATAAGAGATTTAGGGTTCAATCCTCGCTTAAAAAAAAAAAAAAAAAAAAAAAAAAAAAACCACCTAACCCAACCAATGTACATGTGAGGCACAAGATACAATTTTACAAAATGCTTCTCCACACAAAGACAAAAAGGGAAAATAAGGTTTCATACTTTGGATGTGAAGTGTTTTACATAATGTCCACGCTTTTACATCAAACTAGCTAGTTGGAGATGAAACTTTTCCCTTAATTAAGGGAAAAGTTTCATTGACACTTTCCAATCTTTGATAGGTAACTTATACGTATCATTGACACTAAGATCACTATCACTGTTTGGTGAATGAAGCCATAGTGTTTAATCAAACTCTTCGCTTCCAAAGATACGAATTACGTAAAAAATTATCATTAATTAAGTACATATGTAGAATAGGCTTGATAATAGTTGCTTGCATTTTAGGATAAAATAATAAGATAAGATACGTAACCAAAACAAACTGTTTTGCATCTAAAAAATGAAGACATTAAAAGTGACATCTCTTTTGACAAATTACCGATTGTAGAGTAAAATAGTGAATCAAACTCAAGACTCTTTTGTTTTAGTACCATGTTAATTTACCCATCATCTGAAAAGTTTAAGCTATTAGCAATAATGCTAACATCTTTACATTCAAATTCCTATACTAACGTAGTTTAGTATGAAATTCATGTAAACCATCTTCACATATATCATTCAGAAAGGAGAAAACTATGATTCTCAACTCAAAGATAGAAGAGAAATGGGGAGGAGTTGTCACTGATATATTTTTGTTCATTTTTCTTTTAGTACAAAAAAATTGAAAAAATCTCTTCCAAATTTTGTATCGACCGCAATTTTATTGCCATAAGTTTTGCTCACATGCTTCTAGAAAATCAAAAAAATACAATAGTCAATTGTATCATTATAAAGCTTTATAGTTGTGGTTAATTAATGCAAGATACCTACTTAAAGGTTAAAAAATTCAACCTTCATTAAAAGTTTCAAAATAACACCAAAGATAATCTATTAAAAAAAAAAATGAAGGAATATGTATATTCTCAAATATTTTTTTTTAGTAAACAATAATACTTATTAGAACACACATGAAAATAGTAATAGTAGTGTTTTAAATTGGGTTTATAATACACTAGTCGCATACCCGCGCGTTGCACATGATAATTGTTTTAGGATGGTCTCATTAAATATTTTATTAATACTATAATTTTAGTTATTAACTATTGGTTTTATATTAGTTTTTAAATTAATAAAAACCTTAAATATACCTTTTGTTACCTTTATACACACATACACACACACACACACATATAGTGAATCTTTACACATACCTTTAAGAAGGCTCTATATATTCCGCTTTTTTGGATTTGTTAAATTATAGACTACTACTCCATAATGATAGTGACTAATTAATTTTATATATATATATATATATATATATATATTTTAGTGATCTCATTTGTAACGCTTCTTACCATTATCATATATATACTAACTGATGATTTGCATAACAAAGACAATAAATGAGAGGTAACATTGTTCATTAAATTGGGTTTATAATACACTAGTCGCATACCCGCGCGTTGCACATGATAATTGTTTTAGGATAGTCTCATTAAATATTTTATTAATACTATAATTTTAGTTATTAACTATTGGTTTTATATTAGTTTTTAATTAATAAAAACCTTAAATATACCTTTTGTTACCTTTACACACACACACACACACACACACACACATATATAGTGAATCTTTACACATACCTTTAAGAAGGCTCTATATATTCCGCTTTTTTGGATTTGTTAAATTATAGACTACTACTCCATAATGATAGTGACTAATTAATTTTATATATATATATATATATATATATATATTTAGTAATCTCATTTTTAACGCTTCTTACCATTATCATATATTTACTAACTGATGATTTGCATAACAAAGACAATAAATGAGAGGTAACATTGTTCATTAAATTTTCAAAAGTAATAGTGTATGAAAATTATATATATATATATATATATTATAAATAAGGTTAAATGAAATGTCAAAAAATGAATTTTTAAATTTTTTAACTTTATTTCTTATGTAATTTCTACTACTATCAGAGAACATCTTTTTTTTAGTTATGATTAATATGGTTTCCATAGTTAGAGTTTGATTAGTTTTAAATTTAAATTTAGTACTATGATTGTATTTAATTTTTGATTGTTGATTTAATTTTTTAAGTGAATTTAACGGTTTATGTTATTACACTGTAAAGTTTTTACTGTTCTCCACACAGTAATCTCTATTTTATTTTTTACTTCTCCTTACAACCTCTTTGTTTTCCAATCAACAATTACTAATTGACGTTTGGTTTTTTTTTTTTTTTTTTTTTATCTACTCTTTATTACTTGGTATTGGTCTTTTTCTATACCATCTCTCTCACTCTCTCTCTCTCCATTGGCAACCTATCGTTTTCCAAAATTTGATGATGATTCTATGACATTAAATATGCATTGTTAGTTATTTATTTATTTTTTAATTTAGTGTTTCTAACTTGATTTGTTTTGTATTTCATTCTTCTTTTGATGCATTGGGTGTGAGAATGAGTGTTTCCCTAGCATTACTCCACTTAATGTGGACAATTTTATTTATTTGATTTAGGCAAAATATTATATTTTATAAATTTTTTAAAATAAAAAAGGAGTGGAAATATAAATAATTTAATGATATATGTGGGGGATGTGGCTGCATTTAAATGTTAAATAAAATAATATGAGAAAAAAATAAAAATAAAATACATAACAATAAACACTAACTTATCCAAATAATTCTATGTAATATAATAATAGTACATTCTTATATACTATTTTTAATTATTTATAATGCAATATGGTAATATTTAACAATCAAAGTCATTAAAAAAAAAAAACCAACAACAACAACTTAAAACACAAAACTAAATCCCATCAACTAAAATAGAGTTCTAAAGAATACAAAACTTTATGAAGCTAAAATAGAGATACAAGAAAAATAAAAATAAAAATCCACCAAAAAATTGAGGGAGAAAGAGTGGGAAATAACCACTTTTTTGTGAGAGAAAATTATGTAAAGAATGGAAGATTGAATGACAAATTTATATTAAGAGAATGATAATAAAAAGAAACAAAATAAAAGAAGATAAAAGGAAAGAGGAAGAGTGATATCAAGGTAGAATGTTTGGGGAGATAAAAAGGTAAAGAGAAGGAGAAAGGTCGGAGAAAGTGTAAATATTAAAAAAAAAAATGAGTACAATTTGATGAGCACAATTTTCTTTAATTTACATAAAATATTACATTCTTTTATTTTTTTTAAAAAAAAGAGAGAGAAAATATAAATAATTTAATGATAAGGAGGATGTGGTTGAATTTCAATATTGAGTAAAATAGAAGAGAAGAAAAAATAAGAAAAATTAAAAGATATAACAATAAACACTAAATTATTCAAATTATGCTATGTAATGGAATACTATTTTATTTTTATCTACTATCTTTAATTTTTTTTATAATGTAATCGGATAAAATTTAACAATCAAAGAGCAAAATAATGATAATAATAACTTAAAACACAAAACTAAATCATATCAACCTAAATTAGACTTCTTAAAAACACAAAGATTTATCAACCTAAAGCGGAGATGCAATAAAAAATAAAAATCCACCAAAACATTTTGTGAGAGAGAGAGAGAGAGAGAGAGAGAGTGAGAGAGAGAGAAAAAAAAACCTTTTTGTGAGAGAAAACTATACAAAGAATGGAAAAGAGTGACAAATTTATAGTAAGAGAAAATGGATAAGAAGAGACAAATAAAGTAAGATGAAGGGAAAGATGAATAACAATATTAAAGTAGAGGGTAGTGGGGAGATGAAAAGGTAAGAGAAGAAGAAAGGTTGAAGAAAATGTAAATATTTAAAAAATAAGTGAATGTAAAAAAAATTATAGGAAAATTGGAAATAAAAAATAAATATATATAGATGTTAAAACCGACAAAGATGTATAGGTAAAGTCAATAATCTTTATATATATATATATATATATATTTTAAAAAGGAATAAATAATAAATTATAATTATGTAACGAATGATGTGGCGATGAGGTGGCGCAACAAGAGCTCAGCAGCAATGAATGTCACGCTTTAGCTTTTAGTAATATATAGATATAGATATAGATGTTCATTTTTTATACATAATATAAAAGAATACGAACATGATGTAAAATAATATAAACACTACTGGACCTGAAACAATCACTACCATACAAAAATAGACAAGGCTTCCTAAGACCCAAAGCCTATATTATATTTTAAATTAAGTTATGTTATTTTGTCAATTAAACTGTCATATTTGTGAAATGGTTTTATTTTGAAACCTTTGTCCAGGAGTATTTATATTCTAACTAGTATCAGAGTAGAGAAAAGTGGGAAATCATTAATAAATTTAGGGTTGAAATTACTCGTGGACCGCCGGCCGCCGGGGCGGGGGGTTGGGGGGGCATTGGTTCATAATTTTTTTAACAATAAATGTTGTTAATTTGTTTATGGTAAATATAGTTTCAATTTGGTGTTAAAAATTTCAAAAGTTATACTTCTTCATAATTCCCTCTTAACAATTAAGTCGACACAAAGAGATTTTAATTGTCCCACATTACTTAAGATAGTGTGTTGTGTGTAGTATAACTTGCCCCACCCTCCATTAAAAATTATCATGGCTTTTGAGTGGAGTTGTGGTGTATTTTTGTGTTAGAACCCATTTCCATCTCTCTTGTGTGTTTTTGTTTCTCACCAAGAAAACAAAAAAGATCTCAAAAAATAGAAATAACCAACTAATTAATACCTATACCTCCTTCTAAAAAAAGAAATAAAAAAAAATTATTTAATAAATACTTCAACTTAAGTGGTGCTACTGCTACTATCTCGAATGCATTAACCATTTTACGAAGTGTTGCCAATTTGTGGATGTACCACTAATATCTTGGCATTCTCAACACTACCCACGATGTCAGTCTGAGTAGAGGTTCTCAAATCTAATCTTGATACATGTTATTATTATATTTTTCATGTTTGCAAAACTTCAAGAAGATCAAACAACAAAATTTAAATTTTAAATTTTTGTAGTAAATAATTATGCATAAAAAATAAGTTTATTAATTGAATAATAAATAAAATCCGATTTGAACGAAATTTGATACGCATATTAAGAACATAAAGAATATATAATCCTTAAAATTTCAAAATTCACATTTAATAAAAAGATATAGGACAAGTTTAGAGGGTTTCTCTCCATACTAGTTTGGAGGGAAACCTTCATTTATTATTTTTTTAGAAAAACATGTTTATATTCTTTGTGTTCTTCCCTAGATCATGACTGTCCGTGTTCATGTTTTTCATAATTAATCCATTTTTCTTTTCTTTTCTTTGTCTTTCTTGTACTTTCTTTATAACCAAACACATCAAAAGTCAGATCAATAACAGTTAAACAAAATAACATTTTATTGAGCATTTTCTTGGCACCCAAAAATATGTCAACTAATTGGTAATCCAGAAAGTCCCCTTTCACAAACCCAAAAAATTGGCTTTCACAATCCCATAATATCCATTCTCAACGCATAGAAAATTAATCTTAAATACAACAAACGAAGGGCTTTAATTAACGAGTTTTTGAAATTTGTCAAAATCCCAAAATAAATACAGCAAACCCACCCATCTCAAATTCAATCCAAAGATAGAGAGAGTGAGATGAGAAAGTGAGGAGGGAGAGGAAAATGTGGGCCTTCAGATTCGCTTCAAATCTACCTGGCCGAAACCCAAATACTGCACCTACTTAGGTGAGAACGACCATAGCAAAAATACCGACCCACCACCTATGAACCTAATTGCTGATCCCACACTACTCTAACGATAGCAATCAGTAACCTCCATCACTAGCTACGGACTCATGTTACACCGACAACCTTAGAAGAAAGAAGGAAAGACACCCACTTCAGAAAAATCAAATATAACAACAAAGATAAATGAAAAATAGGTGAATGTTGAGAGGGGGGTTTTGTAGGATGAATGGTGGTGGTAGCGGCGTCAAATGGCTAAGATGAATGGTGGAAATGGGGGAGCTTTGGCCATGGGGTTCAATCGAGAGAGAGAGGGAGTTTGGGTTTGACTGAGAGAAATAAGGGTTTAGCTTACTTTCAATACATTTTTAACTAGACATGTCTTTTTATTTTAAATATACAATGATAAGTGGTAGTGAATTTTAATCTCTACTTTTTATTTAATTAGTAGGTGATATGATAGTCTCTCGTTAAAACAAAATGATATATATATATATATATATATTTAAAAGTACTGGAGGTAAGTCAAACTTAAGAAATAAAAGAGATTGTGGAAAAAATATTTGTGATTTTGTTTGGTTGTTAAGAAAGTGCAAGAAAAATCTAAGAATGTTCATATTTATTTATTTTTTCTATTTTTAAAAAGTTTTGATTTTAAATTTATTTTAAATGCTAACATTGACGTTTTTAATGTTAATAAAAAAATTTTATTATTATTTTAATGGTCGCATAGGTGCTCTATGTGCCAACTATGCACTTCATCTATTACATATGCTATTTCCATTAGTGAAACGATAGAGACTAAAATGAGAACATCTCTTTTTTTTAGACCAAAAGTGGAAAAAAAAGTGACCAAAATGGAAATCAGCCGAAAATGTAAATACTATTTACCGCAATAAAATAAAATAATATAATAAAACTAACCAAACACTGCGTTGTACAACTGCCACAACTACCATAACCCATCCACAACCTTAACAGACAGCAGATAAGGTAGCTCTCTCTCTCTCTGTCTGTCTGCACAGCCATGGCTGAAGCTACAAGACTCTTTCACACCACACTGATACCTAGTTTCAATCCACTCCACAAAACCAAGCCTTACTCATACTCTCAGTCTCCCCCAATAATCTTTCATAAGCGCCCAATTAACTGCTCAGTTTCTACAAGTGACACTACAAAAGCCACAGTGACCCAGAAAGTCCCTTGGGGTTGTGATATCGATTCTTTGGAAAATGCGTCAGCTTTGCAGAAATGGTTGTCTGAGTCAGGTCTCCCACCCCAGAAAATGGCCATACAAAGAGTGGAAGTTGGAGAAAGAGGACTTGTTGCTTTGAAGAATATAAGGAAGGGTGAAAATTTGCTCTTTGTGCCTCCTTCACTGTGCATCACTGCAGACTCGGTAAGATTTCCTTGACAGAAAGTTTGTAGGAAAGTTTCTTAATTGTGTGTTTCTGTTAAATTATCTGCGTTTTATAAGTATAACTGTATAAGCTTGAACTTTTATGCATGTTGTTGAAAACCAAGTGATACGAGTGCTTCCATAATGGTTTTGGACTTAGTTGGAATTGGAACATATATTCATAATGTGGGTGTCTGCTACATTTGTTTGATTAGTCCAAATGTATGCTTTTATACAAGGCTGAGAGGAGAAAAAGTTTGACAGATGAAAATTAAAAAGCCACAAAAAACAGAAACGTCTTTCTAAAAAGTAAAAACATAACCCTTGAATCCATTAGGGGTTCCTTAAATAAACGAAAGAGAATTCCCGGAATCCATTGGAAAAAGTAAAGGAGAAGACCTCTCTGAAAAACTTATATTGGAATAATGGTTAAATAATTAAATTTACTGTTTTCTAAAAGCTTTAGCTTTTGGGACAACTTGTAATTTATCAATTTTAATAAGAAAAGTAAGAATACTCAGTATTTGACAACCACTAATTTATAGGAAAGAAATCCTAGGGCGGGTAAGAGACCCTTGGGAAATCCTAGAAAACCTTAATTCTTGTTAAGAACAAAATAAGGCTAAAAAAAAGAAAGGAAAATTTTACAACGTTACAAAATCAAATCCTGCGGGCTTTAGGAAACGTCCCAAAACTGATGGGACCTTAGTCTAACTTTTAAATGGATAACTAAAATAAAAGGAAAAGTTATCATAGATAACAAACTAAACTAAACAAGAGCCTAAAGAAAGGAATTTTCCCGAAGCAGTGTAGGTCGCTGCCAATGAAGATGGTTTTTGATCTTCACTATGATTCCCTTCAAGCCACCAAATTTCATGCGATTCTGTCTTTGTCTCTGACAATTTATGCTAGTACTTTTCTATTCAAGAAAAGTCTGTGTTGTTCATTCTACATCAAAGTTCTTAAGTTTATCTAACTTTGAAGGTTGAGTGAGTGATAGAATTCATTGACCACCGAGAGGAATCCCGTGCTTAATCCAAAACATAAGCTAGCTCACAAACCACAAATGTTGACAATCAGACAAATCAATGAAGGAAACAGTCAAAAAGAAGATACCAAATTCTTTTTGTGCCATTGCAGATTGCAGCATTTAACTTGGCTAGCTTGTTGTCCTGTGCATAAATTTTTTGGAATGCCAAATTCTGTGTATATATATATATATCAGCCTTTTTCATGCTTCTTCGATCTGCACTTCCGAATTATTGTTATCTTCTGGTCTTCTATGAGACCTGTAATTTTTCTTCACTAAATTGATTTAACTGTCATATTTACCTGCAATATTTATTCTTGTCTGTGTATATGTGTGTTTTGGATGCTAGGAGTGGAGCTGCACAGAAGCTGGTGAAGTGCTAAAACAGAATTCTGTACCAGATTGGCCACTGATTGCAACTTACCTGATCAGTGAAGCAAACTTCATGGAATCTTCGAGATGGAGCAATTATATTTCAGCCTTACCTCGACAGCCCTATTCACTTCTGTACTGGTAAATTCTACTCTTAATTACTTGTTCCAAGTGGAGTCTTTATGAGTCTTTCTTCTATTATGGAAAGGGTCTACTCTCAGTTTTTTTTCCCTACAGCTTCTCTGTATTATTTCAGGACACGCGAAGAGCTGGATCGATATTTGGAAGCATCACAGATTAGAGAGCGGGCAATTGAGAGGGTTACAAATGTCATTGGAACGTACGATGCTTCTGCTAAACTTGGTTTTTCTTTCATTTGCCTTTGTTGATATATATTCTTAGTCTAGTGCCTATGTTTTGCTGAGTAAACAATTTGGGCTGTACTAAGTCAAATATTTATTCCATCTCTTGTGCAGATACAATGACTTAAGGCTCAGAATATTTTCCAAATACCCTCATCTATTCCCTGAGGAGGTATTCATTTCATATTGCTGAATCTCTATGTGAAATTTGACATCTAATTTAATGGCTTGATGATTTCATTGTAAGCATGTGTGAAGACTTATTCATCTTTTCATTTTATCTGGCCTTTTCCTTCTTATAGTTCTAATGATTGACTAGTTTACTTGTACTTCAATATTTCCATTTTAATAAAGAATCAGGATTTAAGTAAAACTGTCTTTGGTATTAAGTTGGGCATAAAAGATAAGAACATTCCAAACTACTAGTTGTATCTGGATCTCCTTATATGCATATTTATTGTTACTGTTTATTTACCATATAACTTATTTTGACTTTTTGGCATGTTGCCTGACCTATCAACATGAATGATTTTACAGGTATTCAATATTGAAACCTTCAAATGGTCATTTGGCATTCTTTTCTCACGCTTGGTAAGTAAATTTAATTATGAGACCTTTGAAATTTTCTGCCTAATCCACTGAAAGAAGACTATGATAAGGTGTATGGACATATTCAATTTTTTTGTTTATGTTGTCCAAACACCTTTCAATTATTGTCTTGTATTTTTACCATATCTTTGGTAAATAAATGTCATTGAGATCAAAGCTTGATATTTTGATCTTCCTTATGAAGCTCAAAAGGCATGCAGTGGTTTATATGAATGAATCTCTTAGACTTCATTATACTCTGAAGCACAGGTACGGTTACCCTCAATGGATGGAAGGGTTGCCTTGGTTCCGTGGGCAGATATGCTGAATCACAGTTGTGAGGTATGATTTTTTGATAATTGAGAAAATTTTTAATTAAGAAGAAAAGACATCAGCCACTATGCAAGGTGTGTACTAGAATAGCAAAATCATGGGAAATTACAAGAGTCTAAAAAACTCTAAAAGATGGGACTAGGATGACCTGGTAAAATTGCCATCCAATCATACAAAGAACATAATATAAGCTTGTTAAGCTCTGTTGTAAATCTTTTGAGGCCCTCAAATTCTCTGCTATTTATGCTCATGTGAAATGGTCCACATGAGATACAACGGGACAGCCTTCCAACTATTTCCAATCCAATACTTTGCAAACTGTCCTGTCCAACATGCCAATAAATCAAAAACCCAGTGAGGCATGATCTGGTGCACTCCAAATAAACACACAATAAGAGACCATAACTCCCTAGTGTAATCACAGTGCAGCAGTATATGATCTACAATCTCTCTACCCTTCTTACACAGAAAACACTAATCTACCACTTTGTGAAGTAATGTTAAAAGGTTGTACCCATCGCACAAAACTCCCACTTTGTGAGACATTGTTATTTGATATATAACTTTCTTGATTTAAACTCTAATCAAGTGCATCTTTTATTGACTGTTCTAGGTGAAAACCTTTTTAGATTACGATAAGTCGTCAAAGGGAGTTGTCTTCACAACAGATCGGCCATATCAGCCAGGTGAGCAGGTAAACAAGCTTTATGTAATCCCACCAGTGGCAAACCCTCTCTTAGGTAGGAACTGCTTGGACCATAAACCAAAAATTCTGATGCATTTGTAATTAAGAATCCTCTCATAATGTCCATATGAGGGGAAGGTTAGAAGAAAAATAAGCCCTGTTGTTTTTTGGTTTTGTTTAATGACTTGATAAGAAAGTTTCGGACTTTTTTTTTTTTTTTTTTTGATACTTGGATTCACTCTGGGACATCAAGGGGGGAAAAAACCAACCAAATGGATTATGTCAGTTTTTGTTCATTGAAAATAATCACAGTAACAGTATGTTATCTGCCACAAAGTCAAATGAATTCTCTCATGGGAAAATGTGTTCACATAGCCCAAGCGCAGTGTTAGTTGTGAATTTCTGAATAATCTTTTAGAGCTGTAATAGTTGATATATGCCATCAAAAGCAGGAATCATATGTTTGAATCCTTCTATCACTTTCTGCAGGTTTTCATTTCATATGGCAAGAAGTCTAATGGAGAGCTATTGCTATCATACGGATTTGTGCCGAAAGAGGGTACCAACCCAAGTGATTCAGTTGAATTGTCACTGTCACTTAAAAAATCAGACAAATGTTATAAGGAGAAGCTGGAAGCTCTGAGGAAGTACGAATTATCAGGGTAAGTGCCTTATAGGTCAATGGCAACGTTTCCAGTCCTTTAAAAAAAAAAAAAAAAAAAAAATTTCTTTCTTTAGTTTAGTCATTCTCAAGTATTTCCTAAGCTTGATGGACAAAAACAATGAGGGATTAGCTCAAGTACTAAAAGAGATGCTAATGGCAGTGGGACTCACCTAATGGGATTATGTTGCCGGAATACCTGATTTATCAGTTTAGATAACATAAAAAAATTTGTCAAATTTTGACATGACTATTGAGAACCTTTTTGTCATGTTTATTTGGTAATCTTCTGTTACAACTGAAATTAGACATTTGTAAGTAATTGTTCCCTCTTCTAATATAATGATAACATTTGAATTCTTGGGCATGATTACTCAACTTCTAGTTCCTACTTATGTTTATGATATTCTTCTTACTTCAATAAAGTGTATATGTTTTTAACAGATCTCAGTGTTTTCCTATACAAATAACTGGTTGGCCAATGGAGTTAATGGCATATGCCTTTTTAGCAGTCAGCCCTCCAAGTATGAGCAGACAGTTTGAAGAGGTTTGACTGTTTAACTTTCTTAATTATAAATCAAAATTTCAGTTTTGCATAACCTGTCTCAAACATATTTATTCCAGATGGCTGCTGCAGCATCAAATAAAAATACCACCAAGAAGGATCTAAGATACCCTGAAATAGAGGAACAAGCACTGCAATTCATATTGGACTCTTGTGAATCTAGCATATCAAAGTACAACAGATTCTTGCAGGTGAGGATTATTTTGTTCAATAATGTTTAGTATGGTTACCAAAGTTTGTTATGAGTCCTTATGAATCATCCTATATATACATTATATATATCCTGACAGGCAAGTGGATCAATGGATTTGGATGTGACATCTCCAAAGCAACTTAACCGACGACTGTTTCTGAAACAGTTAGCAGTGGACTTGTGTACTAGTGAGCGGAGAATACTATTTCGTGCACAATATGTAAGAGAAAACCCCTTTCACCTTCTGCCAAATGTTTTTCATTGTACACAAAAAGTATGAAGCACATTGTCAATTATTGGCTAAAGCTTTGTCTAATATTCATTCCACTTGAAGCTCCATCAACAGTTTGCTATTGGAGACATATAAAGAAGTTAGGCCATAGCTTCTCTCTTGTTAATGATTCTCTTGTTTTGCCTGAATTTTCAATAACAATGCCCATGTAATAGTATATAAGCCATGACACTTCAACAAAAGTGAGGGAGTCTATGGGCAATCCTCTAGCTCAAGAAGTTAATTTGTTCATTCTGGTGTTGTGCTCTGATGTGGCTGGTAATCAGACATCAAAGTATGGGGATAAGTTGGATTAATGAAGCTAGGACATTAATATAAGCCTCATGTTTTGATGATATGTGGTTTATGAGAAGTTGCATGTTGTATGGTTTCTCTAATCCCTTTGAACCAATGGAAAAGAAGAGAAGAATCCTTGAGTAACACAATGCCCATTGAACAAACATTTTACGAATTGATATGGTTTCATATGAGTACAATACCATTCATCTGCCCTAATAACTCAATTATGGTGCATCACTTATATGAGGTTCCTATTTAACTTTGCTTTTTTATTTCTGGCTCCAGATACTGAGGAGGAGATTGAGGGATATAAGGAGTGGTGAATTGAGAGCTCTAAGACTCTTTGATGGGTTGAGGAATCTATTCAAATGAGGGAATTTCCGAATGCAGTCTGTTCCGGCTGTTCTGATGAATGTTTTTGGGACCAGGTGGCAATGGGATTTGGCTCAATTAATACCTGGCAGGTTTCTCATGTTACCTCAAGCAACAGTTTCAAAGATCGGCACACTTTTGGAAGGGGCTATTAACTATGTTTAAATGAGATTATGTTTTTTATATGTGCTGCCAAAATATAAGGTAAAAAAAACCCTGGAGCCTAATGTTTCAGTTAATTTTCTCATGTAAGTTCTATTTGATGTTGCACAGCCAACTTCCACTGTTCAAAGTTTGAGAAATTACTGAAATTAGAGCATCAAGCTTGGTATTTGACTTAGCATGCGATTGGATTACCACTTCCTTGTTATAAAGAAGTTTTTTTTTTTTTTTTTTTTGGGGGGGGTGGGTGTAAGAATGACCTTGAATTATCAACAGACTTCTCCCAATTTGAAACCACAATTTTTCTCCTACTTGTAACATTGCTTGGCGTTGGAGCTCTTATTAAGGCTTTCTTTTTAATCTCCTCCTACATTTAGTATGCAATTTGAATTGCATTGACCATTGTATAAAGCCTACTTGCAGCGAACGAAAAGAATAGCTTCTTCATTCCATGAATTCCAATTAACTCAATAGGTAAAATCTCTTGTTATCGAATAAGAGATTTGATTTTCAAACCCTACCTACACCAAAGACCAATTGATATCTTAGTTTGATAGTAAAAAGTAATGATCATGGAGAGGACACTAGAAGTTGAAATTCTATCGTATTTGTCCAAAAGACTTTAGTAGTTGCTGAAGTAGTGAAGCATGTTTTCCACGCAGGACAGCCTTTGCAAAATAAAAGGGTTTTTAAATGTTCAAATTCCATGTTTCAAAGGGTAGGTACATTTTCTTCCGCCAAAAAAAAAAAAGAATGGGTGCATTCAGGGAGATAGATTCGTTTCCATATATAGTTTTTTCCCTGTATTCTTTGACACTTCCCTCCCCCTCCCCCCTTTCTCTTTTTTAATTTCTTTCTTTTTGAGGAAGTTCGTTATAATAGAAAGTTATACAAAGAAGCTGAGCTATACCAACCCATAAAAATCATAATACAACTTGTCCCTTTCAGAAGATTCATTTTCTTTGGCCAAACAATCAGCACATACATCTGCATGTGATAAATGAAAGTCACATGTATTCTAAATTTCATTTGAGTAGTCTAATCCACCAAAAATCACATTTTCATTACCTAGCAGATGCGGCATACAGATTACATTTTTAAATTTTTTATACATGATTGTAGTCTTATTGGGACAAGTAGTTGCCATGTCTAATATTATCACTTTCTTTTAATCATAAATATAAGAGCAAAATATTGACCACCTACCACAATCCAATAAAGAGAACCAACTATGAAATTCTTGCCTACTATAGAAGATTATGTTGAAGCACAAACAAAAACTATTCTGTACATCAATTTTACCGCACTCACATATATATTTTACCCTCCCATATAACAGGCTCTCAGTCTGCCTTTTCTCTCATCAAAATCAGACTCTGAAGGCCTCTAACAATCTGAACTTCAATTAAAATAAAAATAAAAATGGAGGGTTTGGTTTCTCTGAAAGCAACACTGCCATCTTTCACTCATAGACCCAACAAATTTTCAATCAGAAGGTCAGTTCCAGGTCCCACAATGGACTTGCATACAAGGAAGTCAGTGTCATTTGCTTCTTCCTCAATTAGAGCTCAACAGGTTTTAACACTTCTTCTTATTTTTTCTTTTACAACAAGTTCATTATAGAGTTCACACCTGTTGACAATTGTAAAATCAGAAGTTTGGGCCGTTACAACTTTATACCATCTCTGATGTCACGATCATAACAATTCTAATAATTTTTTTTTAGAGTTTCAATATGTAACATTTGCTTTTGATGATCAAGATACTATTAGTTTTTAGTATAGACGAAAATTGAACTCTAAATCTCTTATTTAACTATAAAAATTTTTACCAATTGAATTAACTAGAACACACAACAATCATAATAATATGAATGTTGAATATTGTGTTGTTTGCCTTTTTTATGAACGTGTTGTTTGCCTTCGTAATTGGATTATGTCACCAAATTATACAAGTCTTATCTAATCACACCGCAAAATAGTGACTTTTTGATAAAAACAAGCTTAAGTGGAATCCACAATAGGGGTAGAAATAAGCTACTCAAATTTGAAATAAATCTTATTTTATTTTATTTTTAAAGCACTTACGTAAAGACTCTCAAATAATGCATAAAATAAGCTAAATGCCAATTTAAAAGCTATTTTCAAATGCACACTTTGTCATTTGAACACTAGGTACGCAACAAATCAAACATTTTGTTAGAGTTTTTTCATTAAAATCTAACTGATTTAGTCATATGATATTATGATATGCATATATTATAATAATTAGATGATAATGTGGAAAAAAAAAAAATTAAATACACTTTAAAATCTCTTAGATTAAAAAAAAAAAACTACTCCTTCCGTCCCATATTTCTTGTCCTCTATTCCATTTTGGGATGTCCCAAAATATTGTCCTGTTTCTAAAAATAAAAGTCATTAATTTATTAATGTTCCTATTATACCCCTATTTTATTTTCAAAACTACTACAGAGTATTTGAAAAGAAAATTTTTTGGTAAATTTATTTAAGGGTAGTTTTAGAAACTTATATATTTTTAAAAGATAGACAAGATAATAAATGATGTTTCCTTAAAAAATTTGACTTTTCAAACAGGACAAGAAATATGGGACGGAGGGAGTAATAAAAAAAGTTTAATTTGTCGATATACTATTTTATCCATACGTATTTTCACACATATTTTCAAATAACAAAACATATATTTTTAAGTGTATGAACTAAACACCCTTTAATAATGTTTGGGTAGTTACTTCCTCGATTAAAAAAAAATTAAGTCAAAAGATTCCCTTAAAAAAAAAAAAAATTCAAACATCAATACGTCAGACACTTTTTGTTACATAAAAGTAAGTGATATACGTCAAAAACCCATGAAATGGTTTATAGAAGTTTAATATTTTTGTTATCTAGTGTGACCACACAAGTCTCTACAAATCTCATAGGCGCCGCAACAAATATCTTTCGTAACGCATAACTTATAACAACAATCTGGACTCTTTTTTCGACGTAATAAGCCCATAGTCTCGATCTTAGAAATCCTATAAAAAAAAAAAAAAAAAAAAATTTACGCACGCCACCAGACTAGTATTTAGATCGACACCTTTTAATTCAATCAATCTGAAAAAATTCAACCAAAACACAAATGGAGGCTTTGGTTTCTCTGAGAGCAACGGTTCCTTCACTAACTCACAGACCCAACAAATTATCTGTGAGAAAATCCATTTCAATGGACTTGCCTACAAGAAATTCGGTTTCTGTTGCTTCTTCTTCCTCCTCCATTAGAGCTCAGCAGGTTTTCAAAAGTTTTTATTTTTATTTTTTTAAAACTGGTTTTGTGTAAATGCTTCAATTCTGAGTAATGGGGTTGGATTATATTTCAATTTCTCTGTGATTTTATGCTTTTTTGTTTGTTTGTTTTCATTATAGTTACTTTTCCCTTCAATTCCTTTCTGGGTTTTGGATAATTCAATGTTTATAGTGAAATGCGTCTGGTATATAAGCTTGTTTTCATGTGGGTGTTTGAGTTTTCTGTAATGGGTTTCTAAAGTTATCTTCCTTATAGTGAGTTTAATTTAGCTCTGAGTTCAAGAACGTGAATAGTTTTGTTTGTTTTTTGGAGAAAATTTGGGCAAGTTAGAATATACTTGGATTATGTCTAATATGTTAGCTTCTTTGGATATCATATGCTGAGCAATAGAGAATTACTTGAGCCTGCAAATTTTTGGGATTGAAAAAGATCTTTGTGATTGTTGAAGTCTTTTTGTTTTTGGATATTAAAATGTACAATTCTTTTGGGATTGAATTATGTTCTTAATGTTGTTTAGATAGAGTCCAAGGATGGTTCTGCTACAGTTGCACCAGTAACTGTATCTGAGCAATAGAGAATTCCTTGAGCCTGCAAATATTTGGGATTGAAAAAGATCTTTGTGATTGTTGAAGTCCTTTTGTATTTGGATATTAAAATGTACAATTCTTTTGGGATTGAATTATGTTCTTAATGTTGTTTAGATAGAGTCCAAGGATGATTCTGCTACAGTTGCACCAGTACCTGTACCTGAAGATGCTCTTAAAGTCAAGGAGTGGGAAGTGGGGATGTTCCACAATGAAGTAGCTGCTAGTCAGGGTATAAGGATTAGGAGGAGGCCACCAACTGGACCCCCTTTGCACTATGTGGGACCTTTCGAGTTTCGGTTGCAGAATGAGGGCAATACTCCTCGCAACATTTTGGAAGAAATCATTTGGCACAAGGACACGGAAGTCGCAAGAGTAATTTCTTTGACTTGTTTATAAAATGTTTTTTTTTTTTTTTTTTATTTCTTTTCTTTTCCTGTTTTTAATATTTTGATGAGTTCCCTCTAATGTCAATAGCTAACATTTTTCAGTTAAGAGAGAGAAGGCCTCTCTTAGCACTGAAGAAAGAACTTGAGAATGCTCCTCCTCCTAGAGACTTTATTGGAGCTCTTAGGGAAGCAAATCTACGAACTGGACTGCCTGGATTGATTGCTGAAGTGAAAAAGGCTTCTCCAAGCAGAGGAATTCTAAGAGAGGACTTTAATCCAGTGAGCCTACATTCTTTCTCTGTCTTTTCTTGAATTTTATCGATGTGCTTGGAGGTATCTGTTACAAGATCCTTTGTTGATGTCATGTTTGTAAGAGTACAACTCCAGATTTTTTTTTTTGGTGCCTATTTTATCATCATCATCTGTTCCACCCAAGTTGTTTGACATGGTACTGTTGAAGGCCACTGTTGTTTTGCTAGGATTTTACCATACATGAAATTTCTAATGAATATATTGCTTGCATTTTTATTGTTATTGAACTTCACACCTTTACTCACTGAATGCTATTTAAAATGGTTAAGAGTTTCTGCTAGCTTGGTTCAAGTGATAAAGAGTCAATCCCTTGATCATGTACTAAAAGTTTACTTGTCTAGGAATTTGAATACATTATCTTAAATCAGTAAACAGTGCTGCTTTGGGACAGCAGTTCCTGATTAGGTAAGTCCTATATCTGTAAATGTAAAATGGTATTAGTTCTAGGAGAGAATGAATTATTTGAAACTAAGGCACTAGAGAGATGGCCAGATTCTTGATTTATCTGAGTAAGATTAATTAGTCTTATAGTTCTTCCATCTCTTAGCCTGATAAGTCCTTCAAGAACTGTACCAGTGCAGAATTCAAGGTTATATTTATTTCTATCTTTCTGTGATTGTCAAGTTTTATGTCTTTTTCTGAAATTTTCTCATGATAGGTTGAAATTGCCCAATCTTATGAGCAAGGTGGAGCAGCATGTCTCAGTGTTTTGACAGATGAAAAGTTTTTTAAGGTAAATAAATCTATTTTAATCTTTCTGGGAATTCTTATGACTTGAAAGTTTCCAGAATAAATTTATTTTTTTGAAGTTTGTATTCTTGAAGCTAAAGAATTAATTTTTTTTAAAAACCCTCATACTTTCGTTTGAATTTTCAATGTAGGGAAGCTTTGAAAATCTGAAGTTGATAAGGAATGCTGGAGTAAAGGTTTGCTCCCGGAATTGTTTTGCATAGTCTAAAATAGGGTGCAAGCTATTATTTAGTAATTGGTATGAGTTATGTGTCTAATACTAGCAAAATACGCAGTGCCCTCTATTGTGCAAAGAATTTGTTGTAGATGCATGGCAGATCTACAATGCTCGAGCAAAAAGTGCAGATGCCATCCTTTTAATTGCTGCTGTTTTGCCAGATCTTGATATCAAATACATGACTAAGATTTGCAAGATGCTTGGTTTGGCAACACTTGTTGAGGTACAGATGGTGCTTTCTTATTCTTTGTTATATTTCTGCAAATTTTCTTGTAGTTGAAGATGTTTGACGCGGTCTTCTCCTTTCATGTGGTAAAACATATGATTACCATAATCTCTGACTTAATAATGAGCTTCTATATCACATAAAGGTTTATTTATATGAAAAGAGATGCGATTCAAGTTGTGACTAGGTTGCTCTTTTATGACCAATTTTTTTATTTGAAAGTAACACCCATTCCAGACTAGTTCTCATATGAACGTGATTTGGCAAACTTTTGCATATGCTTGACTGTTGGTTTAAATGTTTGTTCCCAATGGGTAGCATAATCGGCTTTGGACCTCATGAAGTGGAGGTCACTAGGTCAAATCTTCTCATCTCACTCCCCTTGGTGCTAAAGCTTACTCTAAAAAAAAATGTCACTGTAATATAGTTTTGGTTTCACAACAGTTTTTTTATGCTGTTAGTTGTCTTTGTCGTTATCTTGAATGCAAGAATTTATGGAATGGGACGGTTTTTGGTTTTCCTATTTTCTTTTCTTCCTAGTACTTTGAGTTTATTAGTTTTGTTGAAGTGATAAAGATAACATTTTCCCTCACAAATTAGATTATTGAACATGCTATTGTTGCTCCTGTTGTAGGTGCACAATGAGAGAGAAATTGATCGTGTTCTTGAAATTGAAGGAATTGAGCTTATTGGCATCAACAACCGGAATCTCGGTAAATTTTTTCAGCTATTGTGACTTGGCATACACTGTCTCTTATTCTTATTCTTTTTTCTTTCTTTTTTTTTCCTCAGTTTTTAATATAATTGTTAGTTAAACATATCATGACTAGCTTTTTTCTTCTGTAAGTTATATATGACATCTGATACTATTCCCTTTTCTGGGTAAATTACACTCACCTTTTTGAGGTTTGGGGAAATGTTAGAAACCTCCTCCTGTTCTTAGAAATGACACTTAGCCACCTAAGGTTATTACTTTTATTTTATTTTTTATGATTTTCCTTATCATTTTACCAGGCGGGTTAGTAAACACATATTTTTGAATGAGATTTCAATTTGAATAAACTCAATTTGTAATAACACGCAAATGGTCCTAATAAATTACCAATTCTCCAAAAAACTTAAACCATTAGAAAATGATAAATTTAATCATTTAACCAATATTCTAATACTCCCCTTAGGTGTGTGTCTAGACTTCCCCTTAATAAATGGGACCCAACAAATGAAATTTTCTGAAGTAGGAGGTAGAGCAAAGACAAGGTTCGAATTTAGGACCACCTTGAGCTATTAGAAAATGATGAATTTAATCATTTCATCAATATTCAAACTAGTCTTAAGGGGTTATATATGTATATCTGACAGAGGTTAGTGTAATCTACCCCCATTTTCTTTTTTAGTGAAAGTCAATCTATGACTATTTTAAAGTTTAATTTGAATTTTAGCTTCTCAAAATATGGGGGAATAAAGTCATTTTGAACTTGTGCTTGAACTTTCAGTTTAGTCACTTTCCATGATAAGATTCATTGCCTCTGCCCCCTTATTCCTTCCATTACATTTCGACAAAAGACCCACACCTAAGTTCCATAGCTTTGGGCCTCATTTTCAAGAAACACATTAATTGTTTTGCTGCTTTTCTAATGAACCACTTATGTCTGCATCAGTCACGTAAGAGTTAACACGTTTTCAATTATTAAGTAAAACACATTATTTATATTGCTAGCTATTGTCATGATAGCCTAAGGCTGTGTGTGCGCTTCCACTATATGTTGGTTTTCTGCAAGGGGAATCAGTATCATAAAACTGCAGTAACTGATAGGGTTAATATGCTATAGGTTTAGTTATTTGATTGGCACTAGGACATCTTGGCCATATATGTAAGACTTGGGGTTATAGAATCAGACCTACATGCATAACTATTCAAACATTCTCAGAAACCAATGACCAACAACTCTTATTTTTGCCTATCTGCAGAAAATTTTCAGGTTGATATAAGTATTACAAAGAGGCTTATTGAAGGAGAGCGTGGTCAAAGGATCCGTGACAAAGGCATAATGGTAAGTGCTCTATTTACCATTCATGGCAACTCACTAAAACATATATGCTAACTTTGTATTATTTCATTGACATCTTTTCTTTTTTGGATTCTTCAGGTAGTTGGGGAATCTGGATTGTTTACTCCTGATGATATCGCTTTTGTACAAGAAGCTGGTGTTAGAGCAGTAAGTTTCAAAATTTTTGTTTTTGTTTTTTGCTTACAACAAGTGGAGAGTGGTGGGAATTTGAACCCAGGTTCTCTTCATGGGAAGACCAGATGGTGTCACTAAGCCACAAGGCTTCTGACCTACGTAACAGCTCGTTCATGCATTAATTTAGCTGAATATGCCTCATCCTACAACCTTCTTGGGTAAATTAGCTGAAAATTGGTATTGTTCCTTTGCAGGTTTTGGTTGGAGAGTCAATCGTGAAACAAAGTGACCCTGGGAAGGGAATAACTGGACTTTTTGGCAAAGATATTTCTTTGAGTCCAAATTAGAATGTTTTATACACCCCTTTTTTGTAAGTGGCAGATTCATTTGCGACCATAAGTTTCTGTGTCTCTGCCTGCCCCCAGATGGCTGTATCCCCATGTAGTTTCCAACAATGTAGTAGAATAACGTAAGAATGCCAGTCATTTGTGATACTAAAGTTGATTATGCATAAAGCAATAATGTGTGGTCTAGGTGTCCTACAAATTTTGCTTGAAGTTGCGTTTGTGTAATGGAAAAGCTAAAATGTAATTAAAATCAGTGAACATGAAAACGTTAAGTGTGTTTCGTTTGTTTAAGGAATGTCATTATATTATTTTTTAGAGCATTTTGATGGTACAAAACATGCACTTGAGTGCATTTTCAACATGTCACAGAGTCACAGTCACGTTATTGTAATCAACCAAGAACTTATCTCAAGCATAAATGCCAAATAATCATCATCAATATTCACTAGGAAGTCATACAGACCCATAATATCATGTCGTGTCTACCCTTTGGCTAGTCAGCCTTTGATATGCCCAATATTTTTAAATTACACATCAAGTCTGCCTTGTATTGTGGGTGATACCTAAGTTGTTATACCTTAGGTTAGCCGATTGAAATTTAATCATGCTGCTACATCTCCTTCGTGGCAATTAAATTTAGGAAAATGTTAATGAATGCCTTAAGGGAATTTGTTAGTGAACCATTTTAAGAAAGGTTTTATGGCAAAAAAAAGAAAAAAAATTGACAATTTTTTATATTTTCTATAAAAGTTGTGTTTAAATTTTCTTAAAATGGTTTGTTAACAATTGTCTTAAGAGCAACCATTAACATGACCCTTAAATTTAATCATATAGTTTCTTGGTCTATACAGCCAAATGGTTGAATTTAATGAATTTAATTTGAAAACGTAAACCAAGTCACTTAAAAGATTTGTGTTTTAAGCTTTGTCCTTTAGTCAAAACTTTAAACCAAAAAAAATTATATATAGGAGCAAATCATTGTAATGGCTTTTGCTGAAAAGAGGAGTTCCTTTTGTTTGGAGCCTTGAGTCTTGACCGTATATGGATGTGGAGAAACAAAGTTGTCCACGAGGGATTGGCGCCTAATATTACTACCAAGTTGAATGCCCCCCATTTCGTAGTGGAAAGTGATTCCAAGATATGCTGATATGCATAGATTCTATAAGAGCTCCTATTGATCAAGTTCCTTGGGGATTACTTAGTTTTGTATCGGCTATTAATTCTATATCTATTGATCTTGGTTACGTTTCCTTTAGCTGGGTTTACGTGAGGCGAATTCTAGCGGCCCATGAACTGGCCGAATGGTCTCGTAGTCACTGCCCTCCTAGTGTTGTAGATGTGATTGTAAAAGAGGCCGACTCTTTTGTGTAGTTTTCTTTCCTTCAATAAAGTCTTTTATTCATCAAAAGAAAACGGGGGAAAAAAAACCCTTCTTTAAACCATTAAAAAAAGAGATAAGATAGATAGGAGCAAATCATTCTAAATGGCTTTTGTTAAGGGGGTGCTCTTTGTGCACTTGTTAAGGAGGTTTAAAAAGGGTTCTACTTGCATTAAGAAATAACAAAAGTTGATAAAAATATGGATTTTTAAGCTAAGACTATCTTGATTCTTTATAAAAAGTGACTTGATTACGATATAATATTCTACCTTAACAAGTACACAAAGGAAACTATTATTAAGACCCTACATCACTATAGCATTTGCACCTAAGCTTTGTGCTTCGCTCAAAAATTATTTAAACAAAAAACCAAAAGAACAAAAAGGATAGAAAGAAGTAGATCATTGTTTTATTAAATGAATTTTGTTAACTAGTGCCCTTTGTGCAATCATTTAGGAGGCTCTAAAGGATTCCACCAATGTTGGGAAAAAATTGTAGCGTTTTGCCCAATTTTCCAAACTAATTAGGGAAATGTCCATCTTTTGTAACTCGATTTGAGATAAATCGAGTTTGAAAAAAAAAAAAAAATTCTAGAGTCCTATAGCGGCATTTTAAGGAGCCTATAGTGACATTTTAAGAACTTATAGTGGCGTTTTATAACTCGACCTCCATGAAGTCAAGTTATAGGCAATTTTTTTAAAAATTTCTTTTACCTATAACTCAACTTCATGGAGGTTGAGTTACAAAACGCCACTATACGTCCTTAAAATGTTACTATAAGCTCCTTAAAAACGCCACTATAGGGCCTAACTCGATTTATCTCAAATTGAGTTTCAAAAGAGGGGCATTTCCTTAATTAGTTTGGGAAAGGGGGCAAAACACTACATAATTTGCGCGAAAAGGGCATTTGCCCATTTTCTCCAACTAGATTGACTTCCTATAAAATTGGCTCATTGACATTATAAAATTCTATCTTAATATGTAAATAAGGATACTCTTTAATTACAAGACCCTTACTAAATATATAATATAGACAATATTTATCCAAGACCAAGAGAGTACAACCTCTTGGCTCCAATCATAGTAATGGCTCTTGTAACCCAATAATTATCTCATGCATTCATTATATGCATTATTTCTCTTACAATATGTAAACCGAAAGCATGTTACGAGAGAGATGATGAATATGCCCATATACAAGATATCTCCTTGTAACCAAATTTCTAAATCTTAGATCCTATAGTTATGTTGAAATACTAAGCCCTACACCAACCAAATTGATAAAAAGAATTTAATACGTATATACACTAAATTGATATCGTATTTGGTTGCTTGTTAATTTCGTCAGGTTTATAAACTGACAGACACTAATTAAGAAGGAATCCTGAACAATTTCATCTGTAGCAAATTGACATACAATATCCTGACCAAAATCACAGAAAAAGAAAAGTAGTAGTAGTACCTACCACCAATGCCTATGAATTTTACAGAAAATGATAGGGGGTTGTATGATCACTACAGTGATACTCTAGCATGATGTTTTGCAAAAAGGATAGAACGTCATTCAAAAAAGGGAGTCTCACGAAGGAAGGAATAAAATGTAGTCAAATTCGGTATATGTTAGGCATCAAAATACATGTACATATAGAGTAAACCTCAAGCCTTGGATTGGTAAATAGGCATCGAAAGTGTGGGAAAGGAATCAAACAATGAAGCCACCAAAAGGGAAGAGTAAGAGTAATATAGTCATCAAAATGGGAGTTAAAATCTGGGTATAATCTTAACTTTCCAAACATGACACTAACTCAGTGAAGAAGATGGTCGAGCCCCTTGTAATTTCTTTTCCATGATCAAGGAAATCATTTTCATATGCTTCTTTCAAATAATTTCAAACACAAACAAAAGATTCCTCATTTTTCCAAATTTTTTACATTGAAAGATAACAATGAAGGTGCAAATTTGAATTGAGTAATTAATAAGAGTATGTTTGGTAACTATTTTTTCTCTTTATTTTCTGTTTTTAAAAACAATTTTCTATTTTTGAAACTAAAAAACTTGTTTGGCAACTTAAAATGGATAGAAAACGAAAACTGTTCTGAAAACTCAATTTGTGAAGGAAACTGAAAACATGCAAAAGACCATTTTTAGTTTCTAGTTTTCAAAAGTCAATGAAAATAAGCATTTGATTTAATGAATCTGTCTCATTTAATAAGTTAGCATTATAGTTCAAATCCTAATAACAACATATTTTAGTATTTTTTATTTTTTTCTTCAAAAAACTATTTTTTTAATTTCAACTAACCAAACATGTTTTTTATTTCAAAAATACAAGAAGATTTTTATTTTTATTTTTTTATATTCCCAAAAGCAAGTTTTTAAAAATAGAAAACAAAAATTCTTACCAAACATAACCTAAGTCTCTAAACTGATTACGACTAGTGGTGTTGGAATCAAATAATGCCTTCAATACATTGCCATCGAAACAAATAACAATCCTTTGACATGATATCAACTATTGGGAAGTATTCTTATATCTTGAATCATTGATTACAAGAAACCAAATGGTGTCATCCAGTATAATCTTCATTTGTACATTTTGTGTCTGAAAATATTGTTCTAAAAGTTGGCTTATATAGTAAACAAGGTTTACAAACGGAATAAGGTGAAGTGGGTTATGGAGGCTTAATGAAGAGGTTTACAGGAGGGTAAAGTAACAAATTGTAAAACATAAGTAGAAACTATTAAAACTGGCCTAACCACATGTGAGTTGAGTTTAATTTTCCCATAAAAATTTAGTGTGGCTGCCACCTGCTACATGATTGCACAAAGGGCACTAGTTAAAAGATGGAATTTTATAATGTTGGCTCATTTGTTGTGAAAGTATTACAAAATTAGAATCTTTTGAATAGTTGATTTCCATTAGGCTTGGGCTTGATTCCATCTTTTAAAAATTTATTTCCAATTTTTTTTATTATAAATGATGGGAGTGGAAATAATAAATTCTATAATTTATAAAAGAGAAATACGTTCAAAACATTTTTGCAATACTTTCACAACAAATTTTAAGTGAATTTTCACAATAATTTCACAAAATATCCTCAGTAGAAAGCTATTATCGATTGTTACTGATGGACAAAAGAAAAAAGAAAAAAAAATTCACTAATGGATTTAGTTGTTCAAATTAGAACACTAATAACAACTTGTCATTTATGATTTATTGTGAATGTGAATTACTCTTTATAAGAATCAATGTATTTAACAAATAAATTCTTCAGCCATACTGACAAAGACATGCATTAAATGATCCTACTTAAAGATTAGATTTGAGAGGGAGGAGGATATAAATTGGTGAATAGTAGAGTTATTGTAGGATCACAATCTTTACTATATTTTTTTTTCACAACTATTTTTCCTAGTTGTCCTGTAACTCCTGTTTTTGATTTATCACTTTTTTTTTTCCCCACAATTCAATGTCAGTAAAAAATAGCATAATGTGGTCATTTTCCATTGATGAATAGATATATGCCAATGTGCCATAAATGAGAGAGTACCGCATTATGCCACGTGGAATAAGAAAAATCTTAAGAGTAAGAGTAACAAGTCCCGTACTAATAGTGGGTTCAAGTTAATTTAATTGGTAAAATTTCTGATGATTGAATAAGAGTTATCATTAATAACGAACGTCATAAATTAAAACTATCTCAAAAAAGCCCTTATACCAATAAATGGAGTTTTTCTACTACTACAAATAAACTCACAACTTTTACACAAAAGTATAGTTGTCTGTCATCCATTGCTTTCTCTCTCCTAATCACATTTAGCCACTTGAAAAATTGTAGTAAAAATTATGCATTTTTTTAAAAAGTAAACTCACAACTTTTACACAAAAGTATAGTTGTCTCATTGTCTGTCAATTTCAAATGTAGCCATTTCTCTCTCCTAATCACATTTAGCCACTTGGAGAATTGCAGTAAAAATTGTGTATTTTTTGTGGTGCTACAATTTTTTTTTTTTTTTGCAACAAACACCACGACTATCAGTCATTTCATTCCTAAAATCAAAAAAACAAAAGAAAGAGAAAAAAAAAAGGTACAATTTTTTTACAATTAGGTTGGTGTCAAAATTCGAAAAAAAAAAAAAAGAGACACGAAAGAGTCGGAAAACGACATGTCGTCGTGGTTGGAGGAGGCGGAGATGGAGTACAGAGCGGACGTGGACGACGCGTGGTACAGCGTGAGAGTGGTGGCGGAGGAAAACGGCGAGGTATTGAGGGTGAAGTTCTGTGGGTTCTCGGAGGAGTACGACAAGGTTGTGAGAGGAAGCGAGTTGAAGAGCAAGAGAGACATTCACAACTTGAGCAAGCGCTTCAGACCCATTTCCGTACAGGTCCAAGACTCCGATTGCTCTAAAGTCTCCGTAGGCGACATCGTTTGCGCCTCCTTTGCTTTCCGTGAGGACGATGTTCGCTTCTATGATGCTCTCGTTGATGGGGTCTTCTTCTTCTCTCTCTCTAGCTGGGATTGTTGTGTTTTGTGATTTTTTGAAATGGGTTTTGGGAATTATTTTTTATTTATTTTTTTAAGGAAAGTAATGGGATGGAATGTCTGCTATCAGTTTTCAATGATGAATGCTTGGAAAGTTAACTGAGATTGCTGTAATGTATGATTTTTGAAATGGGGTTTAGAAATTACTTTTTTTTTTTTTGGGGTGCTTTTTTGGCAAAGTAATGGGTTGTGATATTTGATTTCACTTTTTAAATATGAATGATTGCATGGAAAGTTAGCTGGGGTAGTTGTATTATATGATTTTTTGAAATGGGGTTTGGAAATTACTTTTGTTTGTTTGTTTTTTTTTTTTTTTTTTTAGGAAAGTAATGCGTAGGAATATTTGTTTCCACTTTTTAAAGATGAATGCATGAAATGAGCTTGTAGATATGGCTTTTGAAATGGGGTTTGGAAATTACATTTTTTTTTTTTTTTTGGGGGTGCTTTTTTACGAAATTAATGGGTATTTCTTTGTCTTTCATGCATTCATTTTTGAGAAAGTTTATTGTGATACAACTTTGGTAGCTCAACTAGTAAAGTAATGGGAAATTAATGGGTAGGAATATTTGAATTTTGTGTTCTCTCTTTCTTTTCTGTATTCGATTTTGAGAAATTTTATTTCTTTATTGTGATATAACTTTGGTAGGTCAACTAGTCAAGTAATGGGTAGAAAAATATTTGTTTACACTTTGAAGATGAATGCATGGAAACTTAACTGAGCTTTTATTTATGATTATGGAAATCGGGTTTTGGGAATTACACTTTTTTTAAGGAAAGTAATGGGAAGGAATATTTGAATTTGGTGTAGTATTTGTCTTTCCTGACTTCAATTTTGAGAAAGTTAACTTCTTTTTTGTGATAGAACTTTGTTATATATGTGATTTTTGAAATGGGGCTTGGAAATCACCTTTTTTTTCCCAAGGGAAGTAATGGGTTGGAATATTTGAATTTACTTTTTAAAGATGAGTCCATGGAAACTTAACTGAGCTTGTATATGTGATTTTTGGAAATGGGGAAATTACGCTTTTTTTTTTGTGTGTGTGTGTGTATGCACGCGTGCGTGTGGGTGGCTTTTTTAGGAAAGTAATGGGTAGAAATAATTGAGTTTTGTGTGGTCTTTGTCTTTTTTACATTCCAATTTTGAGAAAGTTTACCATTTTACTGTGATACAACTTTGGTAGCTTAACTAGTAATTTATATTTTTTAGGAAGTTTTTTTTTTGGAGAGAGTTTTAACCTATGACGTCCTCTCCTGATGATAGCTCTTTATTATCAGACCAAGACACCAATTAGTTTTTGGTGTAGGCGAAGATTGAACCCCAGATCTCTTATACAACTATCAGAAACTTTACTAGTTGAGCTAACTGGAACCCACATATTTTTAGGAAGTTAATGGGTTGGAAGCTTTGTATTCTTTGTGGTCTTTGTCTTTGCGGCATTCAAGTTTGAGAATGTTTACCTCTTTATTGTGATACAACTTTGGTTTGATGGGTTCCACTTAATTCAACTATTAAAATTTCTTGTCGTTGAATAAGGAACTAGGTTCCAATCCTGTATACAGAAAAAGAAACCAATTGGTGTCTTGGAATGAACCTTGAATAGGCGATCTAGATTTGAATCCTGTATGTACAAAAAAGAAACCAATTGGTGTTTTAGAATGAAGGTAAGAGCAATCATCATAGAGTGGACACTATAAGTTTCAAGGTTCTATTGTATTTTGTAAAAAAATTAAAAAAATTGGTTTGAATTATAGGCAAAGAAAAGATTGCTCTTTCCTCTTAGTCTCAATAGTAAAGGGTAAATCCATTTGATTAGTTTGTGGCTGGAATGTAAATATTAATTTACTTGCAATGGACATGTGGTTTGATGGTATAACAATCTCAGATTATCTCATGTGAGTCATATATCAGATGGGGTTGGATTGCCTTTTAATCTATTTTGTTATATTGATCATGTTTCATCACACTGTTGTTCTTTCACCTATAGAGTTGGGCTGGTGAATTTGCATAATTCGGGGGGTTAACTTTACTTACTGTTTGTATTGGTTATATGTATTTCTTAATCAATTACTTTCCAAAAGAGTTTGCCTGAGAGTTTTCTCTTGATTAGTGCATATTAGTAGTTCATTTTTGGTTAAATGGTGCCCCTTGGGGTCTCTCTAGCTGGTTGGTTACTATTAGATATATTAGGGCGCTTGGGTCCATATCTGTTGCAATCCCATCTGCAAGCCTGTACTTGCAGGTCAACTCATCTTTGTAAACTTTTACTTGTGGGACAAGTTGCCTAGTTTTATTAAAATCATAACAGGGTTAGGCTAGGTTCCCTACACATAGTTGTACTACAAATATCAATTCAGTTTTGCTGTCTTTTATCAGTTACAACATGTCATTGTTGAGAACTGAGTTTCCTGTATCAGTTAAGGTTATCCTATTCTCTGCATCTCAAATTATATATTTGGGTTGTGATTTTACAAGTGATCTGATGGGCATGTTTTAGTAGGTTGAAAATCATGCGCATGCTCGTAAAGAAGGAGGAGAAGAAGAGTGCTTATGTAACTTTTTCCTCATGTGGATGCATGGTCCAAATGCTGAGAACTTGACTTCTACTACTATTGCAAACATTTGTCAAGTCCAGTCATGTAAACAAATTGATCCCAAGTTGGATTGTTTTCTTAAAAGAGCTGGGGAGAGATTTGTAATGACATCTGACCCTGATTCGATTTCTAAAGGCGACAGTAGCCCAAATGTCAAGCTCAAGCGAAGTTTTCCTCAATTTGCCAACCAGGTAGGTTACTTTATGTATGGAGTTCTTTCATTTTGTGTAGAAAGCACAAAGAAATCTTTGTTAACCTGATAAATGACTAATGAGACAACTTAGAATTGTACGGCATACTCAATTGCTTGGATGATCTTTTAGTATTGACATAATACATGCTTGTTTGTAGGACACAAGGTGTGCCAAGCGGTCTGTGAGTAAAATCTGCTCATCTGAAGGTTTGTCCTTTTGCACCGTGGAGATTCAACTAGACTGATCTCAAGAGTCCTAAATCCCAAATACTTGGGCTCCGTTGGTCTTGTCTTTTCCCGTTATTCAGCTTTAGCTAGGGCAATATCCTCCTTTAAACAGAGGACTTTTTTAACTTGCATCTTTGGCCTTCCAAATATTTAATTAACACTGAAATGAGTTAAATTATAAATTTTTCCTAGGATACTCATTGTTTTTATATGACTATTCTGTCTAAGATGAATGTCCCTTAGTATTAATTGCCTTTTGTCAATTGCATTGGTTTACCATTGTATGCAATAGTGTTTTAGAAACAGGTTCCCCATTTTGATTCTTTCTGTATTTTTCTTTTGTGTATATGTGTGTCTGAAGCAGAGAGGATTGGCAGTCATTCAGATAGTAGCATACTGGATATGGATTTTGGGGGTGGAGGAAATGAGTATGTGATACTACTTGAGAATCTGGATAAAGGATCATCTCCCTCAATGATTGCAGAGTTCATACAAAGAGCAACTTCTGTATCACCTGAAGTTTACATTTTCCCAAATATTTCTTCAGAGAAATCAACACGGGGAGTGCTTTCATTGGATAGTAAAAAGGAATTTCAAAAGTTAACTGATTTCCTGGATAGTCCCAAGCACATCATCATGTCATCAGGGGGAAGGTATGTAATGTCATATGCATTATAGTTGCACCTTTGTAGCTTCAAGGTTGGTACCTCTTTTTGTTTCTTCCTTGAATTCTTTTCCCATAGGCACTGTTTTGTATCTAATTGACACATTTTTTTTTGGCTCATTAAATGATAACAGTGTGCTCTACACCATGCTTCAAATAAATAAATGCCCTGTGCTAGTCAAATGGTTCATTGTTGATCCCTTTCCCTTTTCTGTTTTCCATTATTGTGCTTTTTGGGTTAACTTTATTTAGTATAATCACTATAGAGTTAGTATTCGTTACTTAATCTGCAGGCCATGGGTGATAGTTGAGAAAATGACAAGGCATAATCCACGGAGAGCATCAACTGGGATCCAATCTCAGGCAAGCACTGCATTTCAGCATTTTGGCCTATATAGTAGAATATGTTATTGCTAAGTGATAGATGATATTCAGTTATATTGGTATTGAAAGATATGCTGCACTCTGAAGCACTAGAGGGTTGCAGCATGTGTGTGGCATACAGCCCCATTATTAATTAGTTGTACAATAGCATGTTTGACTAATTTCTGGATATAATCTCACCTTTTACCTGCAAGAACACTTGGTTCGAGTACATAATTACAAGCCTTTTGTTGGTTCGAGTACATATTTGCGCTACATGACCTCTTAGTTCTTAACAATGATTCCTCACCCCAACAACAAAAGCAAGATTAAATTTAACAGTAACTACAAAATTTAATTCTCTACTTAACATTATATTATTGTGTGTTTGTGTGTGTGGGGTGGGGGGCTGTTCAGATTAGTAATTGATTTGGCATTTACAATTTGCAGAGAACATTACAGAATATGAGCTTTGGAAGTAGCAACGGAATAAAGGTTGTCCATGTTGGAACTGAAGAACACAAGATGGCTAAGCTGCTAAAGGATTTATTTGTGGAATTTTTTAAGCATCAAAAGCGACTGTGCGAGAAGCTAGATTTGGATGTTGAAAATATCTTGCAGCTACATCAAGCATTGTAACTGCTGAGCTAAAATTTAGTTTTTTGTTCATATGCTTAGGATTAGGCTGGCATCAATGTAAATGAGTCACTTAGTTTGTCATGCACCATCTCTTATGCACATGTAGTTGCCTTCGGACTCCAATGTACTTGTTCACAAATGGGGTTTTTGGCGTACAAATTTTTGAAACTAAATGTACTTAGCAATTTTCTATCCAAAGATGTGCATTGATATATTTGTTTTTAGTTGTCTATTGCTAATAGCTGGATACTTTTGGCCGAACTTATAATGGAGTTCGAATATGTCTATGATCACCTGGTGTTCCCTTTTGCAAAATGAATGTTTGCAATTGACTAAACTGTACGTGGTGGAAAGAGAAAAGGTTTTCCAGGTGTTACGTACTAATCTGAGCCGTGTTCCCCAACCCCAGGTGCATATTTTTGAAGAGAATAGGAAGGGAAAGAAATCTGGAGTTTCATGTGAAACAAATCTGTCATAGCAGTAGTTAGTACAGCTTGTATGCCTGAGGTAAGAATCAAGGATGCTTTGTAAACGTCTGTTTAGATCACTGCCCTTCTGTTGTGGCAACTGCCTGCATGGGAGTTCTTCTCACAAACACCTAATTTTAAGGACTTGGTCTCATGTATTTGATCTTGTTTGCGCCCCTGTGACATACATAGCTCTCTTTATCTCAGGATTATTCTGTCGAATATATTGTGCTGGTCGCTATTCGCTTAGAAGTGCATTTGGTTCTGTTACCATTAACTTTGCTTTCTCTGGTTGGCATCTGCAGGGGAAAAAGCAATAATTAGACCTCTATATAGGAGTGTTGTTTCAGAGTGTAAATGCTCTGCACTAGTTCATAATTGAGCATTGAAGTCACTATGCTTCAAACTACATAATTTTGTGTACATGCAGATATGGAAAAACTCCATCTTCAAATTGGGTTGGTGGAATACTCTCTAACTCATTACATGACTATTATAAGACCATCTACGTGTATTAAATTATAAAATTCATTTAATTATTTATGAGTAGTGCTACATGTACTACAGGATTTACTACATCATTAAACTGATAAATTATTTGATGTGTCATCCACCATATAGAGGCAATTTAAATATTCAGTTATAAGATAGTTAAGGCCCACTAATCATATCTATTGTCATATCAGTTTTTCAGTTTTATATAGTAAAATTTATAATACCTTTAACATTTTCTATTATTTAAACAAGTGACATAATCTAAAATATAAGTGGATAGTTTTTCAAATTATCGCGTATGGATTGGAGGAATTTTCCTCCAAATTGATTTAATCATATGTAAATTAGAGCACACCTAGTTATATGAAAATTTTCAAGCAACTTGGAGCTAAAATTTTAGAATTTGTCATGTTTAAGAGATATTAAAAAAATAGTCAAAGTTTTTTCTCCAAGCCAAATTAGTGGAAAGTTAATCCTATACTATGTGACAACTCAAAAGATTATAAATGTATACTTTTAGTCATATGACATGCTTAATAGTCATGTAACTTTGGTTAAATGATTTAGTGAATTACAACATTAATAAACATGGATGATTTTATATACTATCACATCAAATTTTATATTATCCCTATCATTGCTCTAAAAACAAAACACAAACAGATAAACGACGCAATTATCCCTTGCATTGAGCACCCTCCATATCCAAATGGTCAAATATCCTAAGTTGTTCATCAAAAAATGGATAAATTAAAGGCTATTTGAGCACAAGTTAAGGTAAAATTTTATATCATAGTGAGTCACTTTTTATATGGAGTTAAGTCAATTTTAGCTTAAAGCAGTAAAATAAATATTTTTGTGGGTGGACAAAGTTTGGCCTAAACCGAACTTGGGCCGAGGCCCATCAACCTTTAGCCCAATACACATGTACAAGGTTTGAACTAGACCATCACGTTAGTTACCAAGTGACTATGTTAGAATTTGAATAGACCCCACCTACTTCTTTTGGAGGTGAAATAACGCCGATGAGAAATAATGCCTTAGGAAAGTTTGCCATTTGAGCATGAACTTTGATGTTAGATTCAAGTTACTTGAGAATCATTATAGTGATGGAGTTAGGGGAACCACCCCTTGATGTGAGATTAGATATACTGGAACAATAGTCTAGAGTTAGACTCAAAAGGCCACACGTATCCTGCAAATGGCAGGGTCCACACACAGGTGAAATATTCTCATCATTACCAATCTATTAACGGAATAGTATAAGAGGGGAGAAGCTTATTAGAGAGTGGGTTGGAACTTTTTTTGGGGAGAGAAACATGAGTGAACAAGAGGGTATCATATTATATTTGGGAAGAAGTAGTCCAGCTCGAGATACTTCGAGGGCATCTTGGCCACCTGAGAAGCTCCTTAGGCAGCCCAATTGAAAATACATAACTATTCCTAACCACCAATTATAAGCCCAATTCTTCTTGGAACCTCCAATTGTGAGCTATTCCTAAAGTATTACACATATTAATTAGGAGACCAAGCACAACGATCACCACACAGTCGTGGACAGTACCGCTACAATTTTTATTAACTTTTGCTATTTTTTAATATAGATGAGATTCTTTTCAAGTTTCCTTAACAAGTGTATAAGGTCACTACTTAAAAAAAAAAAAAAAAAAAAAAATCTAAAGGACAACTAATTAGACGTAACGATCTCAACATGGGATATTTCCATTGGTCAAGGCTGTTTCCTCACCCAATCATAAAATGCCACGCCGGATTTAAACAAAGCCAAGGAAAACGACATTGTACGGTTTGACCACATAGTTTCTCAGAACTCATCGTCACTCACTCTCATACAAAAGAAACACATTCTAACATAACATTCGTGTGTGTCTCTCTATCTGTAATAAAATCAGTAACCAGAGCTTAGAAACTAAATATTTAGTAGAAATGGAATGGTGGGCTCTGAGGTATGCAGTGGTGATCATAGTGGTGCTGTGTTTATTCACAACAAAAGGAACAGAAGGCATAAGGTTTGTGATAGACAGAGAAGATTGCTTGTCACAAAATGTACAGTGTGATGCGGACACAGTTCATGTTTCTTTCGTTGTCATTAAGGTCAATTCATTTTGGCATTACGATCACAGCGGTGTTGATCTTGTGGTATGTATTTGTTTATACATGTAACCAGGGGCGGAGCTAGGAATTTCGATTTGGAGGGGCCGAGGTTAAACTATCTCGTAGTGAGTCACAATTCAAGAAAAACTAAAAATGCTACATATATGTTTTTGTGCATTAGTTTAATCAATGTAATTCTTATTAGCACCTAACAAAACTAAATGACCAATTAAGTACCTTAAGTTCATTTTCCCTTCTAAGTTTCTCTTAGTCCTTTTAACAAACCATAAGTTCAAACCATTCAAGAAATTGAATATAAATATAACAACTACATCTATAAGAAGATATAATATTTTTAGAAAATAAAAATAACAAAATCCTTATAAAGCCAATACGAAATTATATATAAAAATACAAGATGACTTTCACATTTGGCTGTTTGAGAGAAGCCAAAAATGAAATTTTGAATAAAGCTTATCGATTGGTTTATTATAAAATAAAAAATAAATAAAAAGAAGGAGAAGAATACTCTAGTACTTCTCAAGATTTTAAAGTCATTTTTGCTAGTTCCAAATAAGCTCAACACTCTTTTTCGAGACAAAATTATAAATTTTATGCAAAAAAAGAAAGAATACAAAGCCAAAAGAATGGCCACAGCAAAATAGAGCAGGAAAAATAGCAATAGGTATATTCAGTAACAGAGAGCAACATTTACTAGCAAGTAGCAATAGATGCAGACAACAATATCAGCTTCCAACATAGAGCAATATCAGCTTAGATCGGATCAAGAAAAATATATTGAAGCTTGGGAATTGAAAAAGTAAAACTTCTAATCAAGCCAATGGTCTGACATTTGAAGGATTTTTAACAGTAAAGACTAACAATAAATGAGGGAAAATATTAAAAGATGAAAAGCAAGTTTGGAAGGAACACTAAACATGGACAAATGAGGGGGCCAAAATTTTTTTCATGTGGGGGCCAGTTCTTAGAAAAATGGTTCAAGTATACAATTTTACTTACTCTAAATTTTTTTTTAAATCATGGCCCCACCAGTCACCAACGTAGCTCCGCCCCTGCATGTAACATGGTCTTATTATGGTTAAATGATTAAATTTACAGTTTTCTAATAGCTTAAACTTTTGTATACTAATGATAATTTATCATATGTCCTTGTTTTTGAAGATTCTTGTGCTTTTTAGATTGTTTTCTGCCATGTTTAGTGAGTTATTGGTGCTGGATTTTTTTTTCAATGAATGCTGACATATACTTCTTTTTTATTTCTGTTTTTATGGTTATGTAGTGCTAGTTGACAATTGAAAATATGCACTTTGACATATTCAGTAAAATGATATTAGTTGTTAAGTTAAATGAACAAAAAGGATACAGTAGTGAATGGTGCACCCTTTGTTGTTTTGTTCGATGGAGCTGTTATTTTTATTTATTTATTTATTTTGGTTAAGAGGTCATTCATGAAGAACTAACTAGCCAAAATAGGCAGAGTATTGGCGCATCGCCTTAAATACGGACCATTCACATCATCGTTCACAAAAGCTACAATTTCTGGGGTGGGGGGTACATTATAGTTTTCAAAATCCATTGGCATCGTGCATCCCCTCTTCGCGAGCCAATCTGCACATCTGTTCACTTCTCTAAAAACAAGGCTGACTGTGACTTGTCAAAACTTGCTTAGAAGGTACCTGCAGTCATTTAAGAGAGGTGAATATGCTGCAATGTGGTTCGAGTTAGAAAGTAAAAGCTAAACAACAGTTTTGGCATCCAATTCTACTTCTAAGTAGTTAATTCCCAACTGTATAGCAATTTGCAGCCCATCTCTCAAGGCCCAAAATTTAGCTAATAAACTGGTAGCGTAGCCTATTTTTCAAGCAAATCCTTTGATCCACATCCCTCTGTGATCCCTGAGAATTCCTCCGCCACCTGCTCTCCCTGGTTGCCCAAAGAGGCACCAATTTATTTTTTATTCATCAAATATATGAAGTTGAACAATTTTTTATTAGTATGAACAGTAGTTGTGAAGAAGGACAATTATTGGTCCAAGCATAAAGAAATGAGCTGTGCCTTGTTATGGTCCCAGTTGATTGTAGGGCATTGTAAGGAGGGTGTAATATGGTGGGGAAGTAATGAGCCTCTTGAGTTGGGGTTCAGTTTGGAGTTGAGTGTCTTGTATTTCATGCTTATTGTGGGAATGCCAGAATGCGCAAGAGAGTTGTGAAATTGTGGGATGAGTGGAAAAGGATACAATCCTAATACTTCTGATTTTATCCCGCTGAATAAGAAAGAAGTGTTAGAATAATGATTAAATGACAAAATTCATCATTTTATATTAACTTAAATTTTCAGGACAATTGGTAATTTAGGATGATATTAAAGCTAATTAAATTCACCATTCCTAATAGTGGAGACTTTGGTGCTCTCTAAATAAGCCTGCTTTTACTCTTTCTTGATTGATACGCTTTATGAATTAAGAGCGGAAGGCAAAAGTCACTGAAGGTTCTTTTATACCCATTTCTAAGTTGGTGGAATACGATAAAAAAATATTGTGGAGTCCATGTATGGACTTTTAGTGTGTAATTAGATTAAGAGAATATATATAGAATAGGAACAGGTTCGATGTACACGAAGGTTAAAAGGTTTCACATCTAGAGAACATATGTCCTATATTTAGATATATCAAATCCTCTTGAATTCGATGGATAAAGGATTAATGCATGTGCTGTCTTGGTCCTACTAATTATATATTTGCAGAAATTTGTAGAATCACTGAGGGGAATTGTTGAAATTTGAATGTATGATGTGTCTGCTCAATAATGAATCCAAGCTCATGGGTGAGAGCGAGCACACACACACATGCAAAGGTCATTCTGGATTAGACTTTTTAATTTGTACTTGGTGTAATAGCTACAAACTTGTGGTTCTGTTTCTATATAATGTTCCATTCTCTCAACCTCGACTGCGCCTCCGCCACTCTCTCCACATCCACTGGTGGCTACCGGGTTTCCCTCTCTCCCTCTCAAATTTATTTTCTCTTTTATTTTTCTTTTTGTTTTAGTTTTAATTATTTTGATGACTAGATTTCATGAATTTGATGGTAATACTTTCACTGAATCTGTGTAAAATTACAAATGGAAGATCATATTGATAGTGAATCATATTGATTTCTTGAAATTTCCAGATTTTTTTTGGCCCCTGAAATTTTCTGCCATACGTGTTCTTGATGATTTTCTTTTTTTCTTTTGATTCCTTTGATATCCATGTTGATCTCTTTGATGATTATGGTTAGTTTTTGATGGAATGATGTATTTTGAACGATTTTTGTATGGGGTTTTTAGGAATTTATGTCCTACTGATTTTTCAACTTGTGTTCATTTCTTATGCACTCCATCTGTTTGATAAAATGCAGCAATAATTACTAGCTTTGCACATTTGTTTTATTTGAATTTGGATTGTTGAGTTTTCAATAAAAATACTTATTTGCTTGGCAATTTTCATGGATGGGTGTTGTGATGTCATTTGTGGTGGTATTGTTTAGCTGTGTGGAGATTCTAGGCAAGGGGGTTTAGAAGCGGAAAAAGGAAATATACTATATCAAGCTTTGGCATGACTGAGGTTTATGTGAGAGCATAACTTTTTTTATAAAAAAATTATTATTTACATGTGTTTGATAATTTTGCATAAATTGTGTTTGAAAAATGCACCTTGAAACAATTTTAGGATGTTTGCATAGTATAAATTAAAATGTTAAACCTTGATTTTCAGCCATTAATTATTTTTCATGGAAGAATTGCTCGTTTTCATCTCTGCAATTTACAGATTTTTTCTTTTAGATGCAACTAAAGTTTGCAAGCTTACTTGGGATTTTCAGATTTTGATTCATTCTTTGTAATAATAAATTTTTTTTTGGTAGTGCAGGCATGCGATGCTTCTATTCTGTTGGGTTTGCTGAAGAAGAAAGAAACAATGATGCTCTTGTATATGTTATCTATCAGATTTGTTACATGCTTATCACGGCAAGCATGCAAGACCAAATTATGCAGCATTTTTGGAGAGACATATTGACAGGGATCAAGTTAAACACATCCACTTTGATAAGGAGATGAAGATGAAGTTGAAGTCCCATGTATTTCAATATTAGTTTAGATCGGGTTTAATAAGCTTTAGCTATCTTATAGTGTTGGGTAGATTCTCATAGAATGCTTATCAATTGCTTGTAATGTTAATTTATATTCAGCCACTTGGAATAAATAATGTTTGATTAGTTTATTAACCTTTGTGAACTATTTAGAACACAAGATTTGAGCTCCTTTTATATAGACCCTTGTTATCATTTTGGTGTTACATAGTTGTTCTATTGTTGCGTGTTATGAACCATTTCTGAGAGTTATGGAAGTCAGTTTAGTGTGATGTCTATCGTGTAGGTGGAGTCGTTTTCTAATTCAGTTGGGTCAATTTAACTAGTTGTGTTTATTGAGTCTCTTGTTTTCAAGTCTTAGTGTGTCAGTTATTTGCTATTTTCTTTCCTTCATTTTAGTGGTTGTGATTCCTTGATTTTCAAATTTAAATGCTGTAATTGCTGGTATAAAACCTTTTGTGTTGCAATCCTATTTGTGTGTGTGTGTGTGCCAGCTCATTTTAGTGTTAAAACTGGCTAGTAATGCAAGTAAGTGGAATGATTGCTTGTTAATTTTACAATTGTTGCAAACTTTCATATCATATTTCTCATAAACCATGTACAAAGAAATCTCCCAACTTTTATTACTTCTTCAAAAAGTATAAAGAAAACCAAGATCCCTTAACAAAATAGTGACTAAGGGATCACTTGGCCAAGACCAAATATTTATTGGGGCAAATAGTTAATAGAGACAAAGGGAGCAACAATTGAGAGAAAAAACACATCATTCTTATAGAAAACGATTGCTTACTATAATTCAATTAGATTTCTCTAGAATAATATTACAATCAAAGATTTACATGTATAATCATTTACTTCTCAAGGTCACAAATGATCTTAGACAAGTGAACAAATCAGCCATTGGAAACCAACAACCTTGGACAACTATGCAGCACAGAAAGTAACTCTCATCATTTGGCATTCAACAACCTCCATTCCCTTCTACCAATGTTATAAGATTGCAGATCAACAAATTGCAAAAGTAGCTAAAACTTAGCCACTTTGTCCCTGTACACTAGAAAAAGAAACCATATCAAGCTCTCTTTTGTTAACAATTGAAAAGCACATTTTTGTTCGTTTTTTGCAACTTGAAGCACATTACTACAACTTGGACCCAAAGATTTACAATCACATATTTTGGCGCATTTCTCAATATGACGAATCTCCCTCAAGAATGCACAACATACAAATAAAATATCTTAACATCACTTCAAAGTTTCTAACAAATATTTTCACAAACACCTTCAGTGCATTTCACAACTCAAATCACAATGGAAACATAGGGAATGAGAAAAAATTGATCCATTGTGACAAATTTCAAACTGAGATATTAGTATCAAGTTGAGAATCATAGCTCTATTTCAGTAAAAGAAGCTAACAGGAGTAAGAAATGTATGATCTTAGGCAAATAAATGAAGAAAAGAGAAAAAAAAAGGGGAGAAATAATAGATTTGGTATTAACATTTCCTAAATGTCAAATCCAATAGATCCAAATCCAATGCTAAAACAGCTTAGGGTAGCCAGCATACCACTTAATGCAGTTAACAAATAAATAGTTTTTTTTTTTTTGGGTGCTATTTTGAATACAAAATCATTGCTTTTATGAGAATAATTTGTCTACTGTCTGCCTAAGATAAGCTCTCAGTGATAACACACTAACTCAAAAATCCAATTTCCATACACATAACATCACAGTTTTAGCATCACATTAACATAAAAATCCAAAAAGAAGAGAAAAAAGAAGGCAGAGTACAAAGAGATAAACTAAAACTCTATGAAGCATTTCAACAAACACCTTCAGCAACAGTAACAGAGGACTCAAAGGCCATAGCAACAGCAACAATAAAGAAGCAAGGCAATAACAAAGATCAAAGCAAAGGAAGAAGAAAAAAGAAGAAGTAGAACTTACCCTTTACATACCCAGATTTTAAGATCTGCACTCAAGTACTCCATGTGTTTACACTAATTTAAGCACGCTCAAGAACACAAATTTCACTCACTCAATAACTCACGCACAAAATGACAAGTATTTACACAATAAAACAGACTCATATCAAAAGCCATTTTGACATCAACCCAAGTTTGTAAAGTGTAAACACCCATCCAACCTCCGTTCATTTGAAACCCAAAAATCACCATTCATTTGAAACCCAAAAATCCAAACCAACGCTATAACCACAACACATAGCTGACACACACAAGCTCACCATCAAACAGATATTGAATCACAGCACATTCAGCCATACCCAAAACCCCCATTTTTCAAACCCAAACAAAATCATACAGCTCTAGTCATCAAAATAATTAAAACTGAAACAAAAAGAAAAATAACAGAGAAAATAAATTTGAGAGGGAGAGAGGGAAACCCGGTAGCCACCGGTGGAGCTGGAGAGAGTGGTGGAGGCGCCGTCGAGGTTGAGAGAGTGGAACACTAGGGAGAGTGAGGGAGAAACTCGGTTGAAGTGAGAGAGATGAGTGAAGTTCAAATTGGGGAAACTGAAATGAAAACAATAGTGAGCACACGGATTGCCAGCCTGAATTGGTGAGGTGTCAAAATAATGAGTCATTGGATTAAATGGAGGGCTGAGATTTGTGCTATTGCACACCGTGCAATACCCTAGGTATTGCACGGGATCTCAATCCATAAGGCAGTGTTTGAATCAGCAGCACTCATTGGGACTAGCATCATCCAAGTCCACCTTCGCACTGCTCAGGGCCGGCTGAACCATATAAGCAATTGATGCAATCACCTAGGCTCCCAAATAAAAAAAAAGGCCCTCACTGGTAAAAAATAAAATTATATATATATATATATAATATTTATCTATATATTTTAATTACAAAAAAAAAATTATATATTTTAGGTACTTTTATTAGTCAATAAAATGCATTAAAAAAGTCATATTGTATCCTAAAATGCAAAATAATGCACAATAACAGTGCACACAACTTGATAGGATAAGACTGCACAGTGCACATAGCACTGTGCAGTCTTGTCCACAAGTCCCAACACATCACAAGGTCTAAGCTAAGCTAGCCCCCACACGACCTCACACTAATTAATAAGTTATCACTTTTTTTTTTTAATGCAGACTCTTACTTTATCAATTATTATAAATTATTACACCAATTAATTATTTGATGCATATTATATCAACTCATTTGTATTATAGTGATACTAATTTATTGAACTATGTAATAAATTAATTTTTATTTGTACAAATTTAGACTTTAAAGTTTTAAAAAAAAAAAATCCACTTAAAATTTTCGCCTAAGGCCCCCAAAATTGTTGAGCCGGCCTTGGCGCCGCTTATTTGAATGAAAACTTGGGACATCCAGGGTTTAGATTTGTTCATGGCCAATATATTGGATGTGTAATTACAAGGTCGAGATATCATGTAACCATTGCTTCTTCATTTTATTTATAGTTTTGTAACTTATCTCGCCAGTTAAGTTGCCTACACCCTTCCAAAAAAAAAAAAAAAAAAGTTGCCTACACCCTTAATGATATGGCAACCATGGTTTGTTAAAAGAAATTTTCCCTTTTTTTGTTTCAGCATTGTGATTTCCAACTAAATTTTGTTAGCTTTAATTCCGTGCCAAATTTGGTTGTAATTCAGTCAATCATTTCCATGTATTTACGTGGGTTTGATTGTAAGGAATGAGTGAGAGAGATTGGTGAAGAATCAAGTGTGCGGTGAAGATCAATGCAGTTTCCCGACTAGCTTGTGAGAAACTCGTAAGTAAAGGAACCCGCGAAAAGGCCACGTGTGAAGCACATGACTAGAAACTAAAGAGTTATGCCGGCCTATTATTTCGCGAGTACTTCGCGAGAAAGGCCATCTTGCGAGGTACCCGCAAAACTTTCTTTTTGGCAAAAATGAAAAGTGCTTTTTTATATTCTTTACACACACAATATATACTCTCATTACCCACAAAATTGAAATGAGTCATTTTCAAAGAGAAAACCCTTGCAAAACACTTGAGAGTTAGAGATTGTCATACCCACAATCATCTACACAAATTCTATTGGTTTTCTTCTATTCCTACCTTTCCATCTATACATCCTTGAGAGGTTCTTAGCCCAAACACTTACCTCACCCATTCTGAGTGTTGAGAGAAGTTTTGGTGCTTTTGGGAAGCATTGGAAGAAGTCATTGAGTGGCGGATGCAATTGGGCAGAATTGCGGGATCCGACAAGCTAGTGAAGACAAGACTCCGAGAAGTTTGTTAGTAGCAGGAGCTTGGAGGGCTCAAGGACATTGGGTAGATTAGGCTTGATGGGTCTTTTTGATATTCGTGTATTCCACCTTATTCACTAGTGGATTGATTTCAACTTGGAGGGTCGTGGAGAGGTTTTTCGCTGTGTACTTCAGTTTCCTCTTCAATAACACATCTCGTTGTTATCTTGTGTTTGCATCTCTCTTCCTTACTCTTTAAGCTTTACATTTATTGCTCATTGTGGTTGCTTATAGCTTAGAGTAGTGTTACCGGTTTATAACACGTGCTTTACTCTTGTTTCGCACTTAGTTAAGTTAGAGTAAAAGCAAGTAAGACGTAATTTAAAATTGGGGGTCTAAACAACCATTAGTGTTTTCACACTAATTGAGCTTTCAATTGGTATCAAAGCGGGTAAACTTGTTTTGGTTTAATTACCTAAGTGTGATCCTTGACCCTTTGTGTTTATTGCCATGGATAGTGCTTTGAGTGCTTCTTTGCATATTTTGGATGTTGTTGATTGTAACATGCCATGTGTTTGTGAAAATGCCTCTATGAGTGTTTGTCCTCATGCTTGTGATGACATGTTACATGAATCTTTGGGTGGTGTTGAAATTCCAAATGTCAAACTCTTGAAGAAAATGGCTAAGAAGTTTCATGAGAATTTGAGCAAGTTCATTTGTGAAAATGATGATTTGATTGCTAAGCTCAATAAATCCAACAAATTGGTTGAAAAGTATTAAAAACTTGTTGGACATTCTCTTGAAAAACTAAAGGAGTTTGAATTTGGATTTAGATGCTATACTTGTTTTGTCTAACAAACTTGTTGATGATCTTAAATATGAAAATGAATCTCTTAAGATGCATGCCAAGTGTTTGATTGCTAAACCTATTGCTAAAAAGGAAGATATTATTTGTTGCAATCATGTTGTGAGACCCAATTTTGTGCCTATTGTGAGTTCTACCTCTAAAGACAAATTAGTGTACATTCCTCCACACAAAAGAAATCAGAAGGTGGAGAGAAAGGCTCTTAAGCCAAAGCCTTCGTTTAGGTGTCATCCTAGGGATTTGAATGGATCTAAGTTTGTTCCCACTTGCTACCATTGCGGTGTGATTGGTTACATAAGATCTCAATGTTCCATTTTGAAGAGAGAACAAAACCATGTAGCTAGATTCCTCCCTAAAAAGCCTAGTGAACCTAAACACATTGTTTGTCACCATTGTGGTGTTTTTGGTCATTTAAGACCACATTGCTCTAAGTTTCAAGCTCTTAAAAGAATTAAAAGAAAAGAGAAAATTGAGCTTCTTGAAAGTTGTGCTATGAAAGCAAACTGGATTTAGGAGAAAATTGTATGTTTTTGAAACAAGTTGTTAATGCTCTTATCTCCTTGTCTATGTGCATTTTCGGTTCTCATTCTTCCAACTCTCATCTCACTTCTCATGAGACACTCATTCCAAACAATCGTTCCGTTTGGATGAGGAAGGATTCCTATGGTTGAGGTTCAAAGCTCAAATTAGTGTGAAAACACTAGAGCTTCTTCAGATCCCAAATTAAAAATTACGACGAGATTGCTTTTACTCTAACTTAACAAAGTGCAGAACAAGAGTGAATATGCACAACAAACTGATAACACTACTCTAAGCCATATCCAACTACAATCAATAATAAAATGAAAGGTTAAAGAGTAAGAAAAAAAGATGCAAACATAAGATAACACCACGATGTGTTATCGAAGAGGAAATAGAAGAACTCAGCGAAAAACCTCTCTGCGACCTTCCAAGTTGAAATCGATCCACTAGAGAATAAAGTTGGAGTACATGAATAATAAAAGACCCTCCAAGCCTAGTCTACCCCCATGTACTTGAGCCCTCCAAGCTCCTGCTACCAATGGACTTCTCGGAGCCTTGTCTTCTTTAGCTTTCTGGATCTCGCAATTCAGCCTGATTGCATCCGCCACTAAATGGCTCCTTCCAATGCTTCTCAACAGCACCAAAACCTCATTTAACACTCAGATTGGGTGTGGTAAGTGTTTGGGTTAAGAACCTCTCAAGGATGTAGAGATGGAGAGATAAGAGTAGAGAAAAACTAAGAGGAAATGTGTAGATGATTGTGGATATAACAATCTCTAATTCTCAAGTGTATTTGCTAGGGTTTTCTCTTTGAAAAGAACTCCTAACAATTCATGTGTAATGAGGGTATTTATAGTGTGGATAAAGAATTTGGTAAAACAACTTATCTTGTTGCCAAACAGAATGTTTTGCAAGTACCTTGCGAGATAGCCCTTCTCAAGAAGTACTCGCGAAATGACAGGCTGACATGACTCTTCAACTTCTAGTCATATGCCTCACATGTGGCATTTTCACAGGTTGCTTTCTCATGAGCTTCTCATGAGCTAGTCGCAAACTTGTACTGATTCATCTTTGACGCTTAATTCTTCACCAATCTCTCACACTTATCCCTTACAAATAAACCCACATAAACACAAGGGAATAATTAAAGAAATTATAATCAAATTTGGCACGGAATTAAAGCCAACAAAGGTTAGTTGAAATCACAACTTTACAAAACTTTTGCTCTTTTATTGGAGGGAAAAACAACAACACACTCACTCATGAAATAATTATTGCAGAGAAATGAAAGATTCAGAAAGTAAAAAGTGCAACCCTTTTTTATTAAATAAAGGAAAGGTACATCATACACCAAATGGCTTAGGCAGGCTTGTTTTAAAGCTAACTATAAAAAGAGAGGTTTAGGCAGGCTTGTTTTAAAGCTAGCTATAATTGGAGAGACTGAGGCAGGCTTGTTTTAAGGCTAACTATAAAAAGAGAAAGCCCATGGGAATGGTAGATTCGCCATCTTGTCCCAGCAGCAATCGAGCCAAAGTGGGTGGTACCGGCGATGAGAAAGAAGAAGGGGCGGAAGCGTCTGATGGGCCCCCTCTTCTCCTAACGACGAGATGTCCTACCATCAAGGTGAGACCCGAACTTTGTCGCACCAAAAGTCTGATGCAATCTATGCTTGCTTCGGTTCTTGGCAGAAGGAGGAGGGTTTTCTTCCTTACTCCGTTGAAAGGTAGGAACATCTTTGGCCTCTGCTTCCTTTGCCTCAACCGCGCCGTCCAGGGTCCAGGCGATATTCTTGGTTCTTGAAAGGGGCTCGACTTCCTTGCCCTTGCTTTTATCCAGGGCCATCTCATTCTTTAGGCCCTGATCATGATCTTGGCAAGGTCCTTGGAAATGCCTGAAGGGTTGAGAGCTTAAGACTCCTGTAGAACTTAAGGATTTGTAGGTGAGGAATAATGATTCCCCCGAGGCGCCTTATATAGGAGGTGAAAGCTAGTGGAAATTAATCCGCACAGAATTCGAAGGAAGAATTACAAACGAGATAAATCCTGCCTAATTTCCAAAGAAATCACCAGCTGTTGGATCTACGTCAATTCACAAAGATATTAATGAGGGCGTGCCTCGCATACCGAAACGTCAAGTACACAACTCGAATAGCCAAAAGACGCATCGTAATCAAAAGTGGCGAAAAATTGGCGCGATGGGGCTACTGTCACACGTGGGGGTGAAAGGCCAGGCCGCCTATGTCTAGGTCAGTGTTGGGCCAAAGGCCCAGTCTGAGGAAGAACCCCTCCTCGGCAAAGCAAGGCCAAGGCCATTATCACTCTAGAAGCAAACTTCCCAACGCTAAAGATAAGTTCCTTCACTCCAAGCAGTAATGATGAAGTACTAGATAGAACCAAGGTCTTGCATGGTCCTCGGACTCAAACCTATGGGGAAACTAGTGACTTCAAAAGACTCTAAGTGCTAGATAGAACCAAGGTCTTGCATGGTCCTCGAACTTAAACCTATGGAGAAACTAATGACTTCAAGGAAAATTAAGTACTAGACAGAACCAAGGTCTTGCATGGTCTTCGGACTTAAACCTATGGGGAAACTAGTTACTTCAAAATACTCTAAGTGCTGGACAGAACCAAGATCTTGCATGGTCCTTGGACTCAAACCTATGAGGAAACTAGTGACTTCAAGGAAAATCTAAGTACTAGACAGAACCAAGGTCTTGCATGGTCCTCGGACTCAAACCTATGGGGAAACTAGTTACTTGAAAAGACTCTAAGTACTAGACAGAACCAAGGTCTTGCATGGTCCTCGGACTCTAACCTATGGGGAAACTAGTGACTTCAAGAAAAATCTAAGTACTAGACAGAACCAAGGTCTTGCATGGTCCTCGGACTCAAACCTATAGGGAAATTAGTGATTTCGAGAAAGATCTAAGTACTAGACAGAACCAAGGTCTTGCATGGTCCTTGGACTCAAACCTGTGAGGAAACTAGCTACTTTCAACAAAGCGAAGCGTGAGCATTCACCTAAGTTACAAGCGCAGCCAAAGAGGAGTCTAGTGCCTCGGATCACTTGCCCCATCCTACTTCGATAAAGATGTAAAACAAAAACAAGCCCATGAGTATCACTTAAAGCATTCCAAGGTACACATAAAGTATTTCACTTACAACATCACTCAAAGCATCACTTATCATTCCTTTGCATTCAGTGCTGAAATGCTCTCTTAGGTTCGGCAAGTTTATGAAATATGTATGTTTGTATAAAGTATGCGTTGTAAACCAGAATTCTTTTGTGATTCATCTAAGAGGAAACAAGTTGCATTGCTGAGACTGTTCAGTTTTCAGTTAAAACCTGAAGCAAAATTTACATCATGGGTTCAACGTTTTCAATTATCCAAGTATTACTGGCACACTGCTAAGATTAACTGAGTATTGAGCAAAGCGTTAAAACATGATAAATAAAGGGCAACGTCATTCGAAGAAATAAACACAGACGCTTAGATCCATTGCAAAAAATAGTTTCATTATACTATCACAAAGACAAAAAATAAAATAAAAAGAAGACTATAATGGCACCAGTCGACAAAACAAGATAGCCCGTCAAAATGGCCTATTTCTTCAACTTGATAGACAGCTTGTCCTTGGGGGTCTGTCGAGAAGTTGTGTCTGACGCTTTGGGATCTTGGCTCGGAGGGGCAACTTCAAAGAGCTCTTTCTCAGCAAGAGGAGCCTGAAAGTCAGCAGGGGTGGCTTGGGAGTCAGCAGGAGGCTCCATCACATCCTGGGGCACTTCTTGGTTACTGGTTTTTTCTTTCTCTAACACCCATTGATGCTCAGTCTCCTCGGCAGGCTTATCAGTTGAAATTGGATCCTTGGCAGCACTGGCCTGGCCTTTGTCTGTCACTTCAGAGGCGGTGTCAGCTTCAGAATTGGCGAAGGTAGCCTCACGAATGGTGGGGGGGTAATACATTCTCTCGGCCCTTCTAAGCTCAGACGAAGCCTCAACCCCAGCTTGGTTAAGGGCTTCATTCCAAGTTTGGGAGCAGTAAAGCCTGCACACCCCAGGTACTTGAGCCTTGAGATTGGCCTCGATCTCAGCCACTCCCAAAGCAAAAGCCTCCTCCTCGGCTTGCTCCTTAGAGCTTTTAGCCTCTATCCTCGCGAACTCAGCCTCTGCTTTAGCCCTCAAGGCCTCGTCCCTGGCCCACTCGGCGACATTTTTGGCCCCCTCTGCCTCAGCTAGCTTCTTCTTCAAGTCAGTAATCTGCTATTTGGCAATCTCCAGCTAACTCTCAGCTTCCAGCAGGCGCCATGTCTAGTCCTCGGCCTGTTTTTGAGCACCAGCTAGGCCGGATACTGCGCTATCTCTAGCCCTCGTCATCTCCTTCAGTTCTTCCCTTGCCTTCTTAAGATCAGCCTCGGAGTTCTTAAGGGTCCGCTCGGCATCCAAGCACTTGTCGCGCTCCTGATCCAGGGCCCTGCTTTGGTTATTGGCCTCCTCCTCCAACCTGTAGGTGGCCTGGATGGCCTGCCCATCGAAACAAATATACTATAAGTTAGAGATCAAGGAGCAAAAATCAGCAGAGGCACAAGTGTTAGAGGTTTCACCATACCCAGGTACCTCTTGAGACTAAGGACAACCTCCTGCCTCCTCAAGTCCCTCAGCTAGGCCATATCGGTGGGGAGTAGCAGGGACCTCTTCAGGGTATCGGCCACATAAGTGCCTTCACCCCCTCGGAAGTCCCTTAGGAAGGCGTTATCCATCAAAGGCTCCCTATAGAGCATAGGGGCAGGCAACCAGGCCTGGGGCTCAGATTGCTGGGCGACCTCCTTTTCCTGGCCCTAGAGCCCAACTCTCAACTACTTGGAAGGTCGTCAGGCTTCATCTTCCTCCTAGGAAGAGCGAGATCTCCCCTCGTCCATTGGCTCTTTGCCTTTGAAGGGCCTCTTCCTCTTTGGATCGGCAAACTCGAGCTGAGGAGTAAAGGTCGGTTGAGCAGAGTATGACCTAGTCTGCACAGGCAGAGGCTTAGGTGGAGGAGGAGGAAGCTTGGGTTGTTGCTTCCCGCGCGTCCTTCCCTGGCTGGCCCTCAATCAGGTCGAACAGGCTAGTTTGAGGTTTCCTCTTGAAACCCATCTCGGCTTGAGAAGAAATCCCTTTTGATAAGATATCCGCTTCGGTCAAGTTGGGGTCGCCTAAGTCACCAGAAAGGTCCTCGGGCGGATTGACTTGGTCAAAAGCGCCAAATTCGTCCTCGGACGGACCCAAATCAGCAACTTCTTCTTCTCTCTCTGCATTTTCTCCCTCTTCCTCTGCAGCTTGGTGGGATGAAGAAGGGCCTGCCAACGGGACGCCCTTTGGGATAGGAGACCCTTCAGGGAGTAAGAACTCGTGCTCCGCTATAGTGATTTTGTGAAGCCAAGGATCTTGGGCTCTAATCATGTATTTCGGAGCCGAGAATGACTTCTGGATTGGATCGTACCTGAGGATCTTGTGAGCAGCCCTAACTTGATTCTCAGCTTCGTTCACAAAGATCTCCGCCCTAAGTACGGTTTCCAAGTCTTCCTTGTTCACCAAATGGAAGTGTCGTCCAAAAGCGTGTGGATCTGCAAAAAAGAAAGCGCGTTCATATTAGCAACCAAACAAAGCAAACTACAATAACACAAAAGATCAAGCCCTCTCCTACTCTAAGCACCCCACTTGGTGTCCCCCCCTCTGTTGGACAATGAAGGCCGTCATGCCATTCCCCGGACACTATGAGAAAGTCCTTATTTAACCCCTTGCTGGACTTGAGGAGGCACTAAATAAACCAAACCTTATCGTCCCTCATCTTCATGTAGTAGGACTTACCCTTTAGGTGTTGGAGGTTGTAGCACTAATTTACATCGTAATGGGTTAACCTCAACCCCATCTTCTCGTTCAAGGCATCCACACAACCCAGGATCCTGAACACGTTAGTGGCGCACTGGGTAGGGGCTAATCGGAAGTGCCTAAGGTAGTCCCTCATCACTGGCCCCATAGGGATTCTCATGCCGCCTTCAAGGAAGGCGATTATGGGAATCACTACTTCACCCTCCTCCCTTCTGATGTACCACTCCCCTTTTTTATAGTAAATCAAACCCACATTACTAGGTATCCTATAATCGGTGATGAATTTCTCCATCGCCTCCTCAAACTCAACCAACTTCTTAAACCTACCCATCCTAAAGAACGGCTAAAAGACTCAGGGAAGAACGAAAGAAAGAGAGGAATAAGGGGAAAAGAAAATCAGAAGGGAGAAAACACGAGATAGAGTGAGAAGAAAACTTACAGAAATGAGGAAAAGCTCCTAGGACAAGTTTTTTATGCTGCAAAGAGACGCGAGTTTGGTTGGAGACTTGACCAAATTCAGGGTGTGTGCGCAAGAACTCTTGAATGCAAAAGTAAAGAGGCAAATCGATTCAAATGGGTATTTATACCCCCAATTAAAATGGACCGTGCGGGTTTCCTGCCCATAAAGGCGAAAAATCACCACCGTTAGATTACCATCACATCGTTGAACGTGGGAAGCACAGAGCCGCCAGAATTTAATGAGGGCACGCGTCGTATACCAAAGTGCCAAAAACGTGCCTTGGACAGGTGAAAAGACTCTAGCGCTAACGTAGGACAAGACTGGAGAAGCCATGACAGAGGCCCAAGGACACCAAAATCCTCCTCCCTGTCTGAGGAGCCAGACAGCAGGATTTTGAGGGGCTATTGTGGGGCCTAAGAATCTGGCAACCCCAGCCCACTTTATATTAAGCCCAAAGCCCACGTTGAGGATGAAGAAACGTTCGAGGATGAACGTAGAAAGCCCAAGTTGCCAAGAAGCATCGCCGAGGACGACCTTATCCTCGGCCAGCCGAGATCATAGAAGGGAAGAGCAGCACGCCACCGAAGGCAGCCTCCTTAAGCACCCCAAGAAAAAGACAAGTACGATGGGTCAGCCATGGAAGCATGGTGGAGGAGCAATTCAAGGAAAAACTGTCACCTCCACATTAAGCCCAAAGCCCACGTTGAGGATGAAGAAACGTTCGAGGATGAACGTAGAAAGCCCAAGTTGCCAAGAAGCATCGCCGAGGACGACCTTATCCTCGGTCAGCCGAGATCATAGAAGGGAAGAGCAGCACGCCACCGAAGGCAGCCTCCCTAAGCACCCCAAGAAAAAGACAAGTACGATGGGTCAGCCATGGAAGCATAGTGGAGGAGCAATTCAAGGAAAAACTGTCACCTCCACATTAAATGCCCACAACTAACGTCCTGGCCGCATTAATGAGGAAATGACCCCTGAACAGTGTTGCCTTGGTTGCTGCAACTCACAGGAGGATTGATAAGGTGGCTGATGGGACGGGCAATCAGGTATAGGTTTGGATGATCAACAAGTAGAAGGCAAAGATCGTTGAAAGAGGACTATATAATAGGAGAAACCCACCATAGAGAAAGGGGAACAATCTGAAAAACTCCTGTAACCATCCTCGGATTGTGTAGTAAATACTTATGCACCAAAATTAAGAAAAAAAATTTTTTTAATGAAAAATGGTAAAAAATTAGACCACAATTGAAATTCAATGGATTTTCTCTAGAAAATAATAGATTTGATGTTCTTATAAAAAATTAGAGTTTACAGCATGTAACTAGAAATAAAAACCACTTGCTTTTGCAAAATCTAAACATCCATAAACTTAAATAAACTAATATATACAACAAATAGCATTACAAAACAAAATCATTAACAAACCAAAACTAAACTTAGCTAATATAACTATAATATGGCTCAATTGAGGTGAATAATCACTGTCTTTCTTACTTTTCAAAAACCAAAAGAGAACAAATATTACATAAATGGGTTGCCTTTTATCTACTCCAACTTCTATTACATCCACACACCAAAGTGTCAGCCCACAAAAACTTTCGTAAATACAGTAGATAAAGCTGATATAGATAAAGTTTTAAGCCAAAATAAGATTACCCATCAAGAATTCTCTTAATTTTTTCAACTTCTCATTTATCAACATCCCAACCAAAGGGTATAATGAATATAAATATATATATATATAGACACACACACACACACAATCAAATTGAAATGAAAGAGACCAAACAGATAATTATAGAATAATTTTCTAACTCACCTAATAAAGTTGGAAATGAAACGATTTGAGGACAATTATAAAAACAATACATGGATACAGAAAATTAATTTAACCAAAATACCCAAAAAAAAAAAAAAGTAACAACCCAAAAACCTTAATCAAAACCAAATCCATTGAAGTGATACACTATAACTTTCAAATCTCCTCCAAAACTAAATGAATGCCACAATAGAAAAAACAATCAAAATCTGAATTTTTTTTTTTTTTTTTTAATTATAGTTTATGGATTTGCTGTAGTCAGAGAAGAATTAGAAGATGCAATTGGCCTCTTTCAATTCAAAGATGTTCCACTTATAGATGCCAACCTGTAAGCCCAAATCAATGAGACATTAATCAAACAATCAAACTCAAAAAAAAAATTATGTTCATGACTTTGATTGGATGACTGGTCCAATGCAATAAAAATATTGCATAATATAATATCTTGATTGAAGAACAATTGCCAATTGTGTGAAGAAATCGACCGTGGTAAATTCTGATGGCTAGCTAATCCCCAAAGTGCATTCATCTCTAGAGACATTTGAGTTTTCTTCAATAGAGGAGTAAATTTGGGTTGAATCTACCACTGCATTTGCTTGTTTATAAAAGCAAAGCCAAGAATTAATGGGGGGTTTTAGGAGTTGAGAAGACGACCAAGTGCAGACTGCCTAAACGTCAAGGTCACTGAGTCATAAACATTGTATTGATATTCAAAATATTGTATTGAGATTGTAGGAGAGTAAATGTTATCTTATTTTGTTCACCATCCTTATCTGCTCTTCCAAGACAAATCCATAAGTGATATATTCATAATGGACACTTGGAAGGATAATTATGGTGTGGTCTCCACATAAATCTAAACACATGGTGCAAAATTAGAACTCTAATTTGAAATTCTAATTTGAGTTTTTCTCAGGTTCACCTATTATTATATATATAGATATATAGATTACTATTGAGATATAGATATAGATTAATTGCTATCCACAACATAACTTCCCACCCCCCCCCCCCCCCCCACTTTGTGTTAAGGAAGGTATCAAGTAGCCTAAGAAGTTTGGTGGTATGATTATGTACTAGTTGACGATTGAAAACATGTGTTTTGCAATATTGAGAAATGAAACTAGCATTCAAACTAAATGAACAAAACAAATATTTTGTTATGAATGGTGTACCCTTTGTTGTTTTTGTTTGATAGAGCTGTTATTTTCAATTTTTTTTTTTAAATCTAATATATGAAGTTGGAACCATTTTTTGTTAGTATAAAAAAAGTTGTGAAGAAGCACAATCATTGGACTAAGCAAAAACCATGGACCCCTAGCCTTGGTGTAGTTCTGTCCTTGGGTTTGATCCATAAGCAACTTCCAATCAACCTAAAGCCCATAAAATGAACAAAAGAAAAAATTAACACTTCAAAAGAAAACCCAATTCCATTCAATTTCAGTTGTTATCATGTAAGTATCTTTGAGCTTTTAATATTTTTTTTTAAATGGTGAATATAATATATATATATATATATATATATAGAGAGAGAGAGAGAGAGAGAGAGAGAGAGAGAGGCAACATACAAAAAATGAAGCAAATCAACCAAATGTTAAAATACTTTACTCATACATTTTGTATGTTATTGCATACTTCACTCATACATTTTACATGTTTTTTTCCAATTTCAATGGGGGAGGGAACAGGGGAATGGTACAACCATTGCAGCAACAAGGGTCACGAAAGCAACAAATTGGTTGCCCTTGTATGCTTCCAATAAAAGCTAAGAATGCCATCAATACGATCATAAAAACTTTCACCACAAATTGCTTGTAACCTTCCATTAACACTTACTCCTAAAATTCTTCAAATAGCAAGTGTTAGTCGTCTTGAGTTGTAGAATGAAAGAGATCTAATTTTTGCTAGAAAAATATGACTTGGCACAACTAATTGAAAATACTTCCGTTCATAAATAGGTGAAAAAATAATTTTGATATGAAAACTCTTGGGAACACGTTAAAGATCTCATTTATTGAATTGTCGTTTTTCCTCCCTTATTGAAGAGCTTAATGAACGTTTCCTCTCTATCTCCACATAAATTGTCATTTCTTAATCCTATAACACTAGCCATTTTTTATATGATAAGTAAAATAAAATAAAATAAAACTTGGAGGTTTTGTCTTTTTTAGGGTTTATCTATTTGTTTATTTATTTATTTTTATTTTCTTAGGGTAACAAATGCCCGGATTAAATGTGATTCAGAAACCCAATAATTTTTTTCTTTTTATAACTTATGTGCCTTGATTATTAAAAGAAAAATTATATATATATATATATATATATAGTGTTGATTACTAAATATACTAGTAAATAGTAATCTCATGAGAGCTTTGATTCAATATACATCTGATACTTATTAGTTCCTATGTAGGCGATGCCCAACAAATGATTTATTTATGCTCAAAAGATTCAATTGATTGACTTCGACTTTTTTGTGGCACACTTTGGATGGAGAAAGATGTATATTGTTTAATCATGTGGGGAATTCGATATTAATGGACTTGAGATTTTTTGCACATCTTTGCTGTGTTATTTTTTGGATTTGTTTTTCCTGTAATCATTCACTAATGAATCTTTATTAATCTCACTGTTATGTTGAAATTATTAGATAAGGGGACCTACTTACTGGTGAGTTGATTCAAGATTTTCATCACATGACAAGTGAGAAATTAGAGTTTATAGATCAGAGGAAAGGGCTTTATCGATTCTGTTCCACTAACAAGCACCCCTACCGTAGAACTGAATAAATGGATGGTAAGAAGTCAGGTTCACAAATGGATACCACCTATGAACAACTGCATTATTTGCCAATGGAACTTCATATTTCAGCATTGATAGCATTAAACATGAACAAGTTTAGCAGAATCAACTTTATCAAAATATATATATATATATATATCAAAAAATGTTTAGCAGAATCAACATCTTTCTTACTTACAATTATAAAAAAAAAAAAAAAAAAAAACACATATTTCTTACTTTTATCCCATACAGCAATTACTTGCCCAGCCCTAACAGTAAACAGCTTAGAAGCTGTAAGCAGCTTATAACCTCCCAAATGAATAGCATTATGCTCAATATTTCTAACAAAGCTCAGCTTGAAATTTTTTTCTTTCGAAGAAATATCTGCTTATCACCAGTTCGTTATAAAGCCAATCTAGTTCTTTGCCCAGCAACTTAACTAGCAAACATAGCAGACTCAGTAGATCTAGTAAAGGCAACATACATGATTCAATGACAAACCATCATATCTTATTAGAGAAATAAGGAGGCCACATTAGGTTTAAGTTTGCAGTTACCAGAAGAAAATCAAATCCACTCAAAACAATATAGAAACAAATTGTCATATATAGAAGGGTCAAATCATTGAATTCCGATAAAGGAGAGAAGCTCCCCAATAATTACCCCAGAATATTGAACATAATATAACATTATTCTTTAAAATTTTCTAAGTGCACATCATTATTTCATCACCATGTTTAGGACACAACAAACAGATTCCAGTAGGAACCATCATTGCTTATATATATAGCTCCAGTCTTGATCTGGAATACATTTTGGGGCAGCCTCATGATTCTGCATAAGCAGATTGCATGCAACAACACCATTTCTTCTGCTTTAAACATCAAAGTGAAAGCAATATATTAACCATTAAACGTCATTGTAAAGCAACATGGTAGTCCCATCGATACACTCTGAGACATTTTTTCTCATGCATATCTTCATTGACAATCATAACCATTAACCAGCCTCAAATGATGGCAATATGAGCTAAACTGATGTAGGACAAAGTATTCTAATTAATTTTTGTAATCTTTTATATTTCGTATTTTTATCTAATTTTCATTATTTTAGGTTTAGGGCATTTATTTCCTTATTTTTAGGTGTTTTTAATGTTGTTTAGTCAAATTAGGGTTTTATATGCTTTCATAGCCGCTTTAGGATTTCTAGTTGCCCTAGGTTTTGTTTTTACTATTTAAACGCATTGTAACCTCCAAAGGCAATTTAGTTTTTAGACTATTATCAATAAACACAGACATTTTGTCAAATTTTCTTCTGGTGGATTCCAGTTTTATCTCCTTGTGGATTTAGGGAAACCCCTCGTGGATTCGAGGTTTACTACCACAAATTAACAGTTTAGTTTCTGTCCATCAAAGAAAGTATCGTGTGTGCTTCTCTTCAGGCTTCCGCGAAATCATAAACCTAAATGAAAAGTGAATATACATGTAAGAATAACATGAATGTAGTACTGTAAACTAAGACGTGACATCAAAGAAGAAGAAAATGAGTGTAGCAATACTAAGGATGGACTGATTAGAAATGGAAAGTGCAGAAAAGCTCTAGGAAGAATAAAACTAATATTGTCTGAGGATTGATTGGATGATACGTGGCTTACAATGAAGTCTAATGGCGGAACAGATTTACCCCCAGTCGTAGCAGTAATGGCTTTGTAGATGAACTAAGGCCACCCACATTTCTTTACACTAAGTGAAGAGAATTCCACATATTGTCAAACCATAAGATTTAACAGCATAGAGAAAAATAGTAAGGATGAACTGATTTAACCAACTCACAAGTGACCTGCAAAATGTTTTGAAAACTGGAATTTTTTTTGTGACTTTTTGTCTCCTTCACTCACACTATATATACCCTCATTACCCACAAAACATTAAAGAAAGCTATCAGATAGAAAACCCTAGAGAGTGTGAAAGTTGCGTCTTTCATTATGAGAGCCAAACACTTTAGTTTCTCCATCTATCCAAACACAACCAACACATATTCTGAGTGTAGTGAGTGCCTTGGACCATTGGAAAGCATCGGAGCTTAACCACATATTCAGTCGGTAAGGTGTAGTGGAGCAATCAAGCAGTATTGCAATATTTGGAAAGCTAGTGAAGACAAGACTTCAAGTAGACCATTGGTAACAGTAGCTTGGAGAACTTAGATAAATAAGATAAATTAGGATTGGAGGGTCTCTTTGATTACCTTTGTACTCTAACTTATTTACTAGTAGATCATTTCCGACTTGGAAGGCCATGGAGAGGTTTCTATGCCTAGTTCTTCGGTTTTCATCTTCGATAACACATCGTGTGTTATCTTGAGTTTGATATTCTCCTTCCTACTACTCTTATTTAAATTGCTCGTCAATTTTGTATGTCCATGCTTTAATTGATAGTTTCGGTTGATTAATTTGCTAATCAAATAAATTCCACTTAATTGTGTTTAGCCTAAAATTGATCAAGTCATAATTAAAATTTGGGGGTCTTAATTAGCATCTAGTAATTAGACTAGAGCACTTTTAGGTAGCTTAGGCTTGAAGGGTTTTTATGTATTCACGTACTCCAACTTATTCAATATGGCTTGGAGGGTCACGGAATGGTTTTTATGCCAAGTTTTTCTATTTTCCTCTTTGATAACGCATTTGGTGTTATCTTTGGTTTGCTTTCTTTTTTCCTAATGCCATTTGTATTATTGCATTGCTCAATTATGTTTATCCATAAAAATTGGTAGTAGCAAGCTTGTTTGATTTGTTAATCACATAAAATTCCACATAAATTAGGACTAGCTTTAAATAGATTAAGTCATAATTAAAATTTGGGGTTCTAAATCCGCACCTAGTAATTAGGCGAGCGAAATTTCATGTTTCACTAAGAAGTCTCTCTACCATGAAACTATTGACTTTGATGTACGTGTTGACAACTTCACATAATTTGATCAGCATGCAAAAGATGGTGATCAAAACCATTCACCCACTAACTATACATGATCAACTCTCATGACTCCAATCCATATAAACAGAAATGTGTACTAGATAGGAGAAAAAGAGAATTTTATCAGGTAGACTCCATTATGATGACAAATATTTTTAGTCACCACCTAAATCTCTCATGTAAATTTTACCAAAAACCAAATATGAAATAATAATATTAGTAGTAAATAAACATAAAACAATCAATACACACACACACACACACACACACACACACACACATATATATATATATATAAATAAAGCAGAGACCTCTATGGGAGAGCATGAGCTTCTATTAAATGGTGCATTGTATGGAATTCTTTTCATTTAGGCTTCTACCTCACCTATCTAGCATTTATGTCAAACTGTTAAGTAATTGTAGATGCATTTATTTCAATGTATTAATAAAATTCAAAGAATTCATATACATTTATAACTTCAAATGCTTTGGATTGATACGGATGGATATAAAAAGTCATGGGAAATGTAGGAAGTACGAAAACTTTTCAATTTCTGGCATAAGACTAACTCCAATGCATAATTACAAGAGCCGGATTCAATGAATTAGATAATATGATATGATTATTTGTCACCACATTTGTCCAATATAATTTCCCTCACAATATCTTTGGTTCCCTTTCTGAGAGGTATGTTAATTTCCAAAATATTATGCTCATCTTAAATATTTTGTTTAAATTTTATGTATATGTTAAAAACTGATGTACCATTATAATGAGTTTAGGCTGGCTTTTTCATATTGTGTCAATTTAGATTTTTGATTTTTCGTATGATGCATATACTTGGGAGGAATTTGTAGTATTTTTGGTGTTTTGACTAGTTTGAGGGAGGTCAAATTGTGATATTATAGTGTAACTGTGGTATTATTGTTTTTTTTTTTGTATCATGGAATTATAGCAGTTTTTATAGCTAATAGAGTAAGATATCATTCTTTCAATTTTCACCCTATTATAATTAGGATCTTAAAAATCAAACTTTTCTTCAATTAAAATGTTAATGTGCCTTAATTTTACCTATCATGTCAATTCTGAAACTAGAGAAAAGCTACTTTCAAAGACATAAAAATTACAGGTGTTGATATAGTGGAGATAGAGACTTTAGTGGCATAAGAAATGTAGAAATTAACACCATAGAATCTATATATAAAGAATAAATCATACAAGAAAGACACATAGGAACCAAGAAGTTTGTAGGCGATAATGTTAACTGTGAGTCTGTGACTAACAATAATAGTATTTATTTACAAAATTTATCAAAATGCACTACACATCACGCATAATATCAACTAGTTTGAGAATAATAGTTGGATAACATTATATTGTTAATAATTAATATAGCAACTTTCAGCCATTAACGTAACAATGTTAACGTAAGTGTGATGCCACAATCAAATCAACAATTACCAAAACAAAAAATCATTAGTGAACCAAAAAAAAGGTGATAAAAGCAATATGAAATCCATCATAAGCGAAAAAAAAAAAAAAAAACACAAAACACAAAACAAAAACCAAAAACCAAAAATAGGGAGAGTATTAATCCTTTTTTTTTTTTTTTGTGTTGTAGATAGAAAATGTAATGAATAAGGGAGAGATACAAAAGGACAATATGAAATTTTTATGAAAATTAAGATGGAAGAGGAATGGTTGTGAAAAGAATAAGGTTAGGGTGAAATACATTGGGGGAAGAAGAAGAGTTTACAATGAGGAGAGAAAATTTTAAAAAAATAATGTAATTCTAGAATTTAAGAAGTCAAGAAGGTAAAAATTGAAGAAGGCATTAAAAGATAGAATGTGAGAAGCCATAATGCCCCCAAAAAAAATTGGGGTGATATGGATGATTATGTGGCGCATTAGAAGTATAACAATATTAAATGCTAAGCTTCCATTTTTATATGTTATTACTTTTACTACTGAGATATAGAAATAAATTAATTACTACCCACACCATAAATCCTGCCCCCCAAACCTCCAAGCACTTTGTGCTAGGGGAGGTATCAAATAGCCTAAGAAGTTCAGTGGTATTATTATGTGCTAGCTTGAAAACATGTGTTTTGCAATATTCAGTAATGAAACTAGCATTCAAACTAAATGAAGAAAACGAATATTTTGTTATGAATGGTGTACCCTTTGTTGTTTTTGTTTGATAGAGCTGTTATTTTCAACTTTTTTTGTTTTTTTATCAAATATATGAAGTTGGAACCATTTTTTGTTAGTATAAAAAAAGTTGTGAAGAAGCTCAATCATTGGACTAAGCAAAAATCATGGACCCCTAGCCTTGGTGTAGTTTTGTCCTTGGGTTTGATCCATAAGCCACTTCCAATCAACCTAAAGCACATAAAATGACCAAATGAAAAAATTAACACTTCAACAAAAAACCCAATTCCATTCAATTTTTGTTGTTATTTTCGCTAAGTTGAAGCTCTAAAATTCCTCATTTGAGTCGTTTGTCGTGTCAACAACTATTGCTATTTTGGTGTTTGTACCATGCTATCATGTATCTTTGAACTTTTAATTTTTTTTTTCATGGTGAATATAATTTATATATATATATATATATATATAGAGAGAGAGAGAGAGAGAGAGAGAGAGGAAACATACAAAAAATGAAGCAAATCAACCAAATGTTAAAATACTTTACTCATACATTTCATATGTTATTGCATACTTCACTCATACATTTTATAAGTTTTTTTTCCAATTTCAATGGGGATGGCACAGGGGAAAGGGACAACCATAGCAGCAATAAGGGTCACGAAAGCAACAAATTGGTTGCCCTTGTATGCTTCCAATAAAAGCTAAGAATGCCATCAATACGATCATTAAAACATTCACCACAAATTGCTTGTAACCTTCCATTAACACTTAGTCGTCTTGAGTTGTAGAATGAAAGAGATCTAATTTTTGCTAGAAAAATATGAATTGGCACAACTAATTGAAAATACTTGTGTTCATAAATAGGTTAAAAAATAATTTTGATATGAAAACTCTTGGGAACGCATTAAAGATCTCATTTATTGAATTGTCGTTTTTACTCCCTTATTGAAGAGCTTAATGAACGTTTCCTCTCTATCTCCACATAAATTGTCATTTCTTAATCCTATAACCCTAGCCATTTCTTATACGATAAATAAAATAAAATAAAACTTGAAGGTTTTGTCTTTTTTAGGGTTTATTTATTTATTTTTATTTTCTTAGGGTAACAAATGCCCGGATTAAATGTGATTCAGAAACCCAATAATTTTTTCTTTATATAACTTATGTGACTTGATTATCAAAATAAATAAATTATATATATTGTATAAAATTTTGTTTGCTAGAATTGATGGGAATTGTTGATTATTAAATATACTAGTAAATAGTAATCTCATGAGAGCTTTGATTCAATAGACATCTGATACCTATTAGTTCCTATGTAGGCGATGCCCAACAAATGATTTATTTATGCTCAAAAGATTCAATTGATTGCCTTCGACTTTTTTGTGGCACACTTTGGATGGAGAAAGATGTATATTGTTTAATCATGTGGAAAATTCGACACTAATGGACTTAAGATTTTTTGCACATCTTTGCTGTGTTATTTTTTGGATTTGTTTCTCCTGTAATCATTCACTAATGAATCCTTATTAACCTCACTGTTATGTTGAAATTATTAGATAAAGGGACCTACTTACTGGTGAGTTGATTCAAGATTTTCATTACATGACAAGTGAGAAATTAGAGTTTATAGATCAGAGGAAAGGGCTTTATCGATTCTGTTCCACTAACAAGCACCCCTACCATAGAACTATTGACTTTGATGTACATGTTGATCACTTCACATACCATGGAAAGGGCTTTAGAGTTTTTGTTTCTCCGTGCGGTCAAGGAGAATAAATGGATGGTAAGAAGTCAGGTTCACAAATGGATACCAGCTATGAACAACTGCATTATTTGCCAATGGAACTTCATATTTCAGCATTGATAGCACTATATCAGAAAGTCTCACTGCTAAAACAATTTTTTAAACAACTTAGATAGAATCTTAACACCTCCATCACACATCAACTGCACATTGCCATCACTTCAGGATCATTGTACATGGATAATGAATTAGCTAGGAAAAGCGGAAAAGAAGTTCTTTTTCGTCAACACAACAATTCATGCCCATCATTAACACGAACATGTTTAGCAGAATCAACACCTCCCTTACATTCAATTATCCCATATAGCAATTACTTGCCCCTAAAGCCCTAACAGTAAACAGCTTAAAACCTGTAAGCAGCTTATAACCTCCCAAATGAATAGCATTATGCTCAATATTGTTAACAAAGCTCAGCTTGAAATTTTTTCTTTCGAAGAAATATCTGCTTATCATCAGTTCGATAAAGCCAATCTAGTTCTTTGCCCAGCAACTTAACTAGCAAACATAGCAGACTCAGCAGATCTAGTAAAGGCAACACACATGATTCAATGACAAACCATCATATCTTATTAGAGAAATAAGGAGGCCACATAAGGTTTAAGTTTGCAGTTACCAGAAGAAAATCAAATCCACTCAAAACAATATAGAAACAAATTGTCACATATAGAAGGGTCAAATCATTGAATTCCGATAAAGGAGAGAAGCACCCCAATAATTACCCCAGAATATTGAACATAATATAACATTATTCTTTAAAATTTTCTAAGTGCACATATTTATTTCATCACCATGTTTAGGACACAACAAACAGATTCCAGTAGGAACCATCATTGCTTATGTATATAGCTCCAGTCTTCTGGAATACATTTTGGGGCAGCCTCATGATTCTGCATAAGCAGATTGCATGCAACAACACCATTTCTTCTGCTGTAAACATCAAAGTGAAAGCAATATATTAACCATTAAACGTCATTGTAAAGCAACATGGTAGTCCCATTGATACACTGAGACATTTTTTCTCATGCATATCTTCATTGACAATCATAACCATTAACCAGCCTCAAATGATGGCAATATGAGCTAAACCTAAATGAAAAGTGAATATACATGTAAGAATAACATGAAGTAAACTAAGACGTGACATCAAAGAAGAAAAAATGAGTGCAGCAATACTAAGGATGGACTGATTAGAAATGGAAAGTGCAGAAAAGCTATAGGAAGAATAAAACTAATATAGTCTAAGGATTGATTGGATGATACATGGCTTACAATGAAGTCTAATGGCGGAACAGATTTACCCCCAGTCGTAGCAGTAATGGCTTTGTAGATGAACTAAGGCCACCCACATTTCTTTACACTAAGTGAAGAGAATTCCACATATTGTCAAACCATAAGATTTAACAGCATAGAGAAAAATACTAAGGATGAACTGATTTGAAATAGTAATTGCAGAAAAGCAATAGGAAGACCAAAACTAATATTGCATGAGGATTGATTGGATGATACATGGCTTAAAATGAAGTCTAATGGTGGAACAGATTTACCCCCAGTTGTAGCAGTAATGGCTTTGTAGATGAACTAAGGCCACCAACATTTCTTTACACTGAGTAAAGAGAATTCCACATTGTAAATGATAAGATTTAACAGCACAGAGAAAAATTTGGGACTCTAGAACTATTGAGTATAATGTAAATGTGGGAGGTATATTGAAAGTAATTCTAACAAAATTTTGAGAGCAAGATTAGTAACTGTTTGAGATGTAAGAAATATGTTTGATCAAACAGTATTCACTAATTCAACATCTATTTTGAGAAACATCACAGTATCTTGGCCGCAACTAAAGAAATAGTGAATTATATAGTGTAAATTTGATTTTGATACAGATATATGATCAAAAACAGTTGTAAGTACTTGAGTATTCTTCTGATAATAAAGGTTCAGATGAATATTTTATTTTGTCAACCTAACACAATCCTCCTGCTTTTATTAGGAATCAAGGCCCTCAAACATTGGTTTAAGGCATTTTCTGTACCGCTTCTTACCCAGAAAAACTAGTTCAAACTAAAGGATGAATAATCTTATATGATCTCAATTAAAGTAACATGGAATGGCTGTGTGAAACGAAAAGGCTCAAAGCATAAATTTGAACAAGGCTCTAAACAAATCCAAGCGGAAGCCAATATATGAAATATGCAAGATTGCAACTTACAGAGTGAGGCTTTCCAAGAACTGCTCTGTGCTTATATTTTGAGTCATCCTTTGGTGGTGAGCCAGGCTGTCCACCTGTCTTTTTCTCATCGCGAGCCTTGTTGAAGATTACTGTGAACCCCTCAGCTGAGGCCGGGTCATTGACATCCCATTCACCAAACTTTGGCAATGGTCTATCCTTTTCCTGTAGATATTAAAAATTTGTATGATTTGTATGACTAATGAAATCTTCTTCCATGATCATATATAAAGGAAAATATAATACAACAATATGACTGAGATGTAGAAGGATGGGTACTTCACATGCACTTAATGAAGCAACCAAAATAATTGTACTATTTTGATCCATACGGTGATATTAAATTCTTCTAAGAAAATATGTACTTATGGAACAGGATACAAAACAGAAACATTGAAAAAATAAATCAAGAGGTCTTTGTTTTTCAATTGTTAAGAAAAAGATTCAAAGGTTGACAGTGACAGCCAATACTTAACCAATTTCCCTATGCAGGATCTAGATATCACACCATATGGTAAGAATCAAGTATCAATATTATTGGTTTGTTTAAGTGAAAACAGTACCTCAACGGCTTGAGTTTCATGTGTTATTAACAGTATCAAAAAGGAAGAAGAAAACCCATGAAATCAAACTAAAAATGTCAAGAAGAAAGAAAATTTTATAAGGAATAGTTGTCAAATCGCAAAAAAAACAAGCAAGAACTAAGATGATAAAAAAACCCATTGGAGAGTAAACACTCTGTACTGACAGCAGGCAGGATACAAAATGTGGGCATAAAGAGAAATGATAACAATTCCTTGTCAAGAAAAAGGGACCAATCCACTTTTATTTCCAAAAGGCCATGTTATGGACCGGATAACCATAGTACTGAAATTCTATGTACAAAAACTATTCTTATGAGCTATAACCCTACTATTCTTCCAAAAAAAAAATAACTATTCTTATGAGCTCATACTAACTTTTCTATCCAAAATTTCAAACTATCCTTAGAAATAGAGGATAGTTTGAAACACTATAATCAAAATATTCTTATGAGCTATGACCAAACAAACAAAGTTCATGAACTGAGGTAACAATCAAGTTAAAGTATGAAAAATTCAAACTTTATAAAATGGGGCATCTTCTTTAAATCCATTAAGGTTGCACTTCCAAGATTTAACTTTACACAACAAAGAACAAAACCAACATGTGTTATTGCTGAATAAATACATACACACATACAAACATTCATCATAAAAAATCAAAGGTAACACAGTTAACATCGTTAATGAACAAAACCAGAACCCAAATCAAATCACATACAAACAAAAGGACAAAATAGACCAAAACCCAGAAGCAAAAAAAAAAAAACGTATTGGAAAGTAAACAAATCGAATTCCTCTCAAACAAACATACAACACATATCTATATAAACGCATACATGTAGTAAAGTAAGAATTCATTTTCTGGGTTTTTGGGGTGTGAGTTGGGACGTACCGCCATGACAAACAATGAGTTAAAAAGAGAACTCAGAGAAAATCAACAAAGTCTCTATCTCTCTATCTCTCTCTATGTGGCTGCCTCCTCTTCTTTGCTGTGATGATGATGATTCGTTTTCCTTTCGTTTCCTTTTTCTCTATCTTGGAAAACCAAAACAGAGAGAGAGAGAGAGAGAGAGAGCCAATAGTTTAGAGAGAGAGAGAGAGGGAGTGGGCCAATGGGCCAGAAAAGAGAAACAAGGACATGTTTATGGTACCCTTATGGAAATTAGAGAGTGGGAATTAATTGAGGGCCCACCTTCTTTCATTGCCAACGGCTTTTCCATTTTCCATTTTGGAAAAAAGAAATTAAGAAAAACTATTCATTCAATTTCTTTAGTTAAATTATTCAATCATTGCTATAGTAGTAGCTACTTTATTATTATTTATTTAGGAGGTTAAAAGATTCGCAATCTATTTATAGGCCAACGAAATTATTTTTATTTTTTATTTAGAAAGTTTTAAAATTTCGCTATTGATAGTGACTCTTTATTATTAAACTAAAACTTCAATAAGTTTTTAGTGTAGGTGAAAATTAAAATACTCCAAATCTCTTATTCAACTATTAAAAATTTTACCAATTGAGCTAACTAGTACTCAGTTCTAAGCCAACCACCTAAAACTGCAACTTTAAATGGTTTTTTTTATATATATTTAAAAATTAATTATATAATAGCTATATAACTTTCAATAATGAACTTTGGATTTTAGAAAGTTCCCCAAATAGAAGAAAAACAAAATTCCTATTTAAGTGGCTATCAGATAACAAAATGTTAAATTTCAATAATAAACCTATTTAATCACTACACATTCTTGGTACGTTGGTCACTCTACAAGTATAAGTACTTGTGGGGTGTGAGGGGCAAGGGGTAGGGTTTAATTTTCCAAGAGAGAATTTTATACACATACACTTAGATTAGACTAGAGTAAAAATTCTATATTGTATTAAAAAAAAAATAATAAACCTATTTAAAGAACTATTAATTTTGATAGAGAGAGAAAAGGAATAGTCTGTTCACTTTTCATGTTTCATGTATTTCGGATTGGAAATCACACAATCTATTAAGGGAACTCACTTTAAGCTTTTTACAGTCTTCATTTCTTATTTGTTAGTTTGATTAGTCAATACGTGTGGGAAAGTTCATATGATTTTTTCATGAATGTGTTTGGAAGAAGATTTGGACATGCCATTGGTTGAAATTTTCAACTAACAATCTCTCTATTTGTTTCAAATGAAATTATAATAATGAAAAATAAATCCAGCGATTAAAAAAAAAATGCTTCATTATTGAAACAAATCTACTTTAATTTGTGCACTAATCTTTTCTTCTTCTTTTTTCTTTTCCTTTCCTTTTTATTTTCTAATATATATATATAGAGAGAGAGAGAGAGAGAGAGAGAGAAATGGGTAAAACTCAGAGAAAATTCAATTAAAATTTTTAATTAGAATCTAATTTTATATTATGTGTCTAAATTTATATAAGGACCCACCATAGTTATCCTTAGAGGTGTTTAATTAGAATCTAAAATCTAATTATCATCGCACACCCTTGGTGTGATGGTCACTCCATAAGTATAAGTGTGGAGGACAACAGTCGGGGTTCAAGTCTTTAAGAGGGAGCTTCACATACATATATATTAGATTAGGCTAGATTAGAATTTTATCTTGTAAAAAAAAAAAAAATTCTAAAATTTAGTTCAGAGAAAATTTAAAAACTAAAATTGCAATCTAATTTTATATCGTGTGTCTAAATTTATGTGTACCATACAATAATTAACCTTTCTAAATTAGATGCCAGGTTTTATGCCACCTATCCCATTTAACTTTTATTAACTTGTGCTAGTGACTTTTAATGCGTGCAAGAAACGAAAAGACTTTTCCCATAGCCTTGACCCGTTGACCTCTCAAGGTTTTATTTTTTTTTCTTCATCTCCTTACTTATACGTAGAGGTTATCCATCTCGAAACTAAACACAAAATAGTAAATTTTTTTTTTATTTACAACATTTTCATAACAAATTATAAGTTATTAGTTATTATTGATTTAAATTTGAACCTAACACTAAGATTACTTTTATACCCTAACAATAATAATCTACTACTTATGATTTGTTATAAAAATATTGTAAAAATATTGTAAACATATCATTTCTCTTTTTAATATACTATTGCATTAAATTTAATTCACTGTTTTCTGCCCTATTATGAACTCTAAGGCTCTCTTTCAAGTTTCGACTATTCCTCTTCCATCAAAATTCAAATGTCACCCCTTTGGATTTAAAACCTACTTTTATATCTCTATATACTAAGAAAATTAAAAAAAGTTAGTTATGACTTCATAAAATGTCAAAAATACTCATAATCTAATTAGATAATCCTAATTCTTAAAAGTAAAAATATGGTTAAAATTATAATTTAACAAAATTCAAAAACAAAAATCTACCAGAGAAATTTTTTTCCTAAAACTAGCACACGTTCTCTATTTAAATATATCTACACACATTTGATACATTTTTTTCCTAAAGACTACCATACAATAAACTCAGCAGTTAACTCATTTTCAAAATCCTAAATTTTAGTTTCTTAAAAATCCCTTCATGTGTAACCTCACTAACAACAGAAAAATTCAAATTGAAAATTACATTAATAATTAATCCTCAAAACTTTTTTAATAATTAATCTATTACAATAAGCTAAATGTTAACCTATGACCGCCTTTCTTTAGACGTTCAAATCTATGTTCAACCTCTTAACAATGGTATTATGGCGAGTTTAGATAAGTTGAATTTCTACACTTGCATATTTTAAATTGTGTTTTTTGTTAACAACATGTTAAAGAGGTATTAGTTAAGGTGTATTTAATAATTGAGATTTTAAATATTATTTGAAAAAAAAATCAAATTACCCACAAATATTAAGAAAAACAACCATAGTCACAATGAATTAAAGGTGCAATCCAATAAATTATTGACAAAAAAACTTGATAACGTTTATGTGTCAAAAAAATATTTGTATTGCTAAAATAATACTATATCAAATTTATTAATTTGTAGCAAACACAATAACGACCAACTACATATGTGACCAGTAACATTGCATGTCCATTCTATGTGATAAAATGAGAAAAAGAATATGGCTACAGAGGGAATATGTATAATAATGAGAACCTTGACAAAAACAATATCACGAAAATTGTTTAATAACTCAAGCTTAACATCAATAGTATCACTACAATTGACTGGATTACATACTAATATCTTATAAAAGCAAAAAGCCGGGAACTGAGTTGCGGTTGGTTTATATTGTACCTAAAAAATTATTATGTTTACTTCAGCATTCTTGTTCCATATATTATGATTCAAAATAGCAGGGCTATTAATTGTAAACTCATGTACTTATAGAATATAAAACTCAACCTTGGATTAGTCTAGGATTAGTAAAATATTCTTTAGTATATAAACCCTACATTGGGTTCATTTTAGCACCAAAGCTTAATAGATATATGTATACATCAAGGGCTTTCACCATGGATGTAAACTGTCAAGTCGAAAGATGCATTCTCATAGTTTAGGGTGGTAAGTGTAAAATTTGTATAATTAGGAGGGTAAATTTTGGTTCCCCTCCCCCCTCACCTTTTTTTTATTTATTATTTTATAATTCAATAGCTACAAAGGAGGTAGAGAGATTTGAACCTAAATGTCTCTGTTGAAAACACCAAATTGAGCTACAAGTCTCTTGACTATTTAGCAATTAGCTTTGTTTGACTGCTCTCCTCCGAAACATAGTTTTCTAGTAGTCCACTCTTATTATTATCATAACTAGCTTGTAACCTCATGCATATGTATGGATACACTTAAAGATATACAATAAGATGCATAGTATAATTCATATATATATATATATATAATTTAAATACTATTGATATTCATTTTTATGTATATTTTGTTAACTCTTTAAAAAATTTTGTAAAAATATTATTAGGTATAAAATGTAAATTGTCCGTGTTTATTTATTTATTTATTATTGTGAAGCACTTTTTTTTTTTCTTTTTTTACGATTCATTTATTCTAGACTCTTTGGTTTTTATACTTAATAACTCGTTTGAATGAATATTTATGATGTGGTCTCACATTTGATTCTAAAATTAAGAAATAAAACTCTTTAAAAATAAATAATTTAGGACAAATGGCGCAAAATTAGAACTCTAATTTAGAATTATAATTCAAGTTTCTCTCAGGTTTACCTATTATTATTATTATTATTATTATTATTATTATTATTATATAGATTATACCTGAACATAATACAAACTTGAAGTTTATAGAATTTTGAGATGTTTCAACTCACAATTCTTGGTGTCTCCCACGGAGACATATAGTTTAAACCCTCAAATCTCCATTATTGTAACAAGTTATCAACAACAACAACAACAAAGAGCATGACCCTACCAATCAAACTTACCCACTTAATACTCTTTACTTCTGTGTAACGCTCATAAACGTTAACTTACATGAGTTACAAAGGGGTTGATACATCACAATTTGGGTAGTTAATGAAAGCAAATATCCATCCTTCTCAATTCTCTCTTCATAGCTTTTTAGGCTATGGAATTCGTGTACCACTTTTTCTTTTTCTTTTTCTTTCTTTGAGAAAATGGAATTTACGTACCTTGGCTCTATTGCAAATACCATAATTAATGAACATATTCATGAAGCAAAATCACAACAAAAGTAATTGCATAATAGCATTCACATTTGGGTATCTAAAAAAATACCCATTTTACACTCTAAAAAACTATTTTATCTATTTTACCAACTCATTTAACAATACACTCAACATCTCATTTTTCATTTTTACATGCAATCCAATAAAATAATATAAACTACACAATAAAATAATATAAATTACTATTCTCTCTCTTCCCCTTCTTCCTCTCTGTCTCTCTCTCCGTTGGCAACATACCAACCAACCACCACCACCATTGAACCATCAAACCAGCCACCCAAACATGGTTCTCATTTTGGAAGGTTCATTGAATTCAAAGTGAGCTATTCTCTCTTTTGTTGCAAACTTGATGTTGTACCAATCATCTACTTGCTGCTTTTTACTCGTAACTTCATCTCTTTCGCATGCCATAGACTATAGAGTTTGTGGGGGTAGTTTTAAGTCTGTATTTCATTTCCTGAATAATGTCCCCAACAGAACTTCTTCTTCTGGGCTTTAGTAAGATTTTAAATCCATCCTTTAAATTTATTTCTTTTCCAACTTTTTTTTGTTCATTATTATTATTTTGTTCAATTATAGACAACTTTCGAGACTTAAAAGAGCGTCGAGTTCCATTTTGATAAATGTGTTGAAATGTTTAAAAAACAATTATTTTGTATGTTATACTTTGTCAACATTTTTATAATATCAAATATTTAAGAAACACTTATTTTATATGTAGTATTTTGTTGAATATGAAATAGGTGTTAGTTTTTATTTTCATTAAAAAAAAAAAATTGTTTTAAGCTTTGCCCCCCCCCCCCCCCCAAGTTCAAATCCTGGTTCCGTCCCTGCAAATCATAAATCAATTCAAACCCAAGTCTCAATCCCTGATTCAAACCCAATGCAACCCCCCGAAAACAACACCACCAACCATTGAAAACAACTCAAGACCCATAACCCATTCAAACCCAAGCCTCAAACCCAGATTCAAACCCACAACCCATGGCAGCAAAACCTAAGTTGCTGCCATAACCCACAACCCATTCAAACCCCCGATTCAAACCCATAACTTACGGCAGCAAAACTCAAAAACAAGCCATCCCTGCCATCGCCTTCGATGGGGCAGTGTTTACAGAGGTTAACAGAACTAGGATTTGTGTTATTATTCAAGATTGTCAAGGTTTGGTTTTGGCTTCAATGTCTCAAAATATACCTCTTCCATTAACTGTTGTGGAACTCAAAACTTTGGTAGCTGCTAAGGCTTTAGAATTTGCCATAGACCTGGGTTTTTCTTCAGTTATTCTAGAGGGAGATTTAGAGATACTTATGAAATCTTTGATGGATGATTCGATTTTTTTGGCTTCTTTTGGTCTTCTATTCCAAGATGTCAAAACTTATGCAGAGCTTTTTTCAGTGTATTAGTTTTTCACATGTTCGTAGGGAGGGTAATGATGTAGCTCACAACCTAGCTAGACATGCATGTCATGTCACTAGTTTTTTTATGTGGATGGAAGATGTCTCATCGCACACATTTGTTGTTTATCAGGCAAATTTGCCTATTACTTAATAAAATTTGCAATCCTCTACAATTCTTCCAATAACTCCACCAAAGTTTGAAAAATCCTTACCGTTAATGGCATTAAGATTGGTTCAAATTTTTTTCTGCTCATCAATTTTCAAACTAACATTGTCTTAGCATTGTTGTGGACAGTAAAATTTGAAAAAATTCATTAACAAATTAAGAATTTTTTGGATTATAAGGATTCTATGGTGAAGTAGGAACGCTAGAGAGGATACTAAACCAAATAATAGGCATCCTTTTTGGAATTCAATGCAAATTGAAGTAGAAAGAATACATTGCATTAAGTTTAAGTTGTAAAATATCGTTCATTAAAATTACTACATATTTTAAAAATCTAACCGTTGAATTTCATGTTCTTTACGCTCTTAATACACATTTAAAATTTTGTGTTAATCAGATATTATTTACTATATGATCTATAAGCTTATATTTATGCATAATTTTAAATTATAAAAACTAGCAATTTAAACAATTTATTGATGATATAGCTATTGATCTTTAATTTTCTAGAAAAATTTTAAGCACGGAGGATATAAGAAGAAGATGTAATCCAATAGTGGATTTATCAAAATTCACCTCTAATAAAAAAGATATTGAGTGATAAGGATAATTCTAGAAAGATGTTAAATTCGTTCATGCAAGATGAAGCCGACATTCCCAATGAGCTCGTCAACCTTACTTGTGCTTTCATAGACATAGATGACTCCACCTCAAGGTTGACGACTCCATCTTAAGATCAACGACATCTGTATAAGACGACCAGAATGCCTAGACAAGATAAGAAGCTGGCGGGGATAAAGAAACCTTTGAAGGGTCTGACAAGACCTTACTTGGCCTCCACACATGAGTATAAAAGGAAACATCTTGCGCCCCACGGTTAACCCTAATCAAGAGGATTCCTACAAGAAAAGGATCTCGTAAGATACGCGTATTAATGAGGATCTTCCTTACAAGGAAAGGCCCTCATCGCCAAGGAACGAATGTCAACTCTACACTACTATAAAAACCCCAAAGCCCTCACAAATCAAGGTACGCATAATTTACTCTAGCTCTGTCACACCGGTACTCTTTGTAGGGTCTTCTTCATCTTTGTTGTGCAGGTCTTGTCTAGAGCACGTGAGGACCATGTAGCTTACTAACAATTTTTGGCATCATCAGTTGGCACCGTCTATGGGAGCAAAGACTTGTAAGCCATACCACCGCTTCCCAGACAAAGAATTGCATGGTACTTACTCACTTAATGGCGACCACCAACAATAATCAAGGATAAGAACCGCGTACCACCACCCTCGAGAGACAGGTTCAGACTCTCACCGTAGCCATGGAACGCCTCACCAAGCAAAACCATGACCTAAAAGAGCAACTACGCCGAAAGAATACAGGGCCTAACACTCAAGAGGAGGACCATGAAGGTACCAGCGCTGAGAGAAGGGACTAAGAAGGGCCAGAGGGCAGCAACGCCCCAAGTAGACAAGAGCGACATGATACAAGTTGTCCATCCACAGCAAATATGGCTCCACTATACATAGTCGCGGATATGCAGATGATGAAGGAACGAATGGATTTCAAGATGAACGCCCTCAGGGGACGGGTATCTAACGACCTCAATAAATTGGTCCATTGGACAGATTCACCCTTCACCGCATCTGTCACTTCATTTCCCCTTCCGCCAAAGTTCCGCATGCCACAAGTAAAGGCATACGACGGATCTAAGGATCCCTTAGATCACTTGGAGTCTTTCAAAACCTTGATGCACTTGCAAGGTGTGGCTGATGAGATCATGTGCCAGGCCTTCTTAACTACACTGAAGGGTTCTGCAAGGGTATGGTTCAGTAGACTGACGCCAAACTCCATTAGCACATTCAAGGAGTTGAGCGCACAGTTCGCCTCACACTTTATTGGGGGCACAGGTATAAGAAGTCTACTGCATGCCTAATAAACATCAAACAATGGGAGGATGAGACGTTTAGGGCTTACATAACTCGCTTTAACAAGGAGGCCCTCTCAATTGATGAAGCTAACGACAAGATACTAGTGGCAGCATTTACCAACCGGTTACGGAAGGGGAAGTTTCTATTTTCTTTATACAAGAACAACCCAAAAACCATGTCAGATGTATTTGGAGTGCCTGTCCTCCCGTCGACGGGAGGACAGGCACTCTAAATCCCCCACTAGGAGGTTCACAAGCTTTACCCTGCTAACTGCCCCGATCGACCAAGTCCTGACGCAGATCAAGGACGAAGGAACCTTGACATTTATAGGAAAACTAAAAGGAGATCCCAATAAGAGCTCTAGAGACAAGTATTGCCATTTTCATCGTGACCACTGTCATGATATGTCCAACTGCTACAACTTAAAACAGCAGATAGAAGCTCCTATCAAGCAAGGAAAGCTACAAAGGTTCGTAAATAAGGAGAGGACGGACCCACCATAAGAGCAGGTTGCCCAGAGGGAAAACGAACGTCCTAGGCCCCCCTAGGAGAAATAAGGATGATCGTAGGGGGAACCACAACTTCTAGTTCATCTAGGAAGGCGCGCAAAACCTACCTACGAACGGTGTAGAATGTCTAGCTAACAGGCTTCGTCCCAAAGATGGCATGGATCAACAACCTCGTAATCGGGTTCACAAAGGAAAATGCTTGATGTCTCCACCACCCACACGACAATGCGCTCATTGTTAGCATATGGGTAGGGGACTACAACACTCATCGTGTCTTAGTGGATAGCGGGAGCTCTACTGACATCCTCTGTTACCCGACATTCCAACATATGAGAATTGAGAGAGAATGGCTAGTTCCGACCAACGCACCACTTGTGGTGTTCGAAGGAACAAAAGTATACCCCCTCGGTGCGGTTACATTACCCGTAACAGTTGGTGATTACCCTCAGCAGATCACTAAAGATGTTACATTCCTTGTTGTCGACTGTTCATCTGCCTACAATGCCATCCTAGGTCGACCTACCTTCAACTCATGGAAGGTCGTAACTTCGACCTACCATATAATGATTAAATTCCCACCGAGTACGAAGTAGGAGAGGTACGCGGGGACCAAGTGGCAGTACGCGAGTGCTATATAATGATGCTAGAAATGGACGACCACTTGCAAACCATGAGCATAGAAGAACGGCGAATGATGGCAGAGCCTGTCTAAGGGTTGGAAGAGATAATCCTCAATAATTCAAGACCTGAGCGAATGACTAGAATCGGCACTCTTGCTAGTCTGCCAGTCCGTCAAGCACTCACCACGTTTCTAAAAGAAAACCAGGACGTCTTTGCCTAGAGCCATGAAGACATGCCCGGGATCGACCCTTCAGTCATGGTGCACAGGTTGAATGTGTCGCCCACTTTTCCCCCTATCCGTCAAAAGAAGTGAGTGTTCGTCGAAGAGTGAGATCGAGCCATAGCGGAAGAAGTCCACAAGTTGCAAGATGCAGACTTCATTAGAGAAGTTTACTATCTCGAATGGTTGGCCAACGTGGTGATGGTCCAGAAAGCCAACGGGAAGTAGAGAATGTGCGTGGACTTTACAGACCTGAATAAAGCATGCCCTAAGGATAGCTACCCTCTCCCGTGGGTTGACATCCTAGTAGACTCTACAGCCCGACACCAGCTGCTAAGCTTTATGGATGCTTTTTCTAGCTAAAACCAAATAAAATTGGTTGAAACTGATCAAGAGAAGACGTCGTTCATCACCAGCCAAGGCCTCTTCTGCTACAAAGTAATGTCATTAGGCCTCAAAAATGCAGGTGCAACATATCAGAGGCTCATGAACAAGATGTTTGCACATTAGCTTGGAAGAAATGTCCAAGTCTACGTTGACAACATGCTAGTGAAAAGCCAAAAGGAAGATGACCATTTGGACGATCTCAAGGAGACCTTTGACACCCTTTGCTATTACAAAATGAAACTTAATCCAAGCATGTGTGCGTTCGAGGTAACCGCTGGAAAGTTCCTAGGGTTCATGGTGTCTCAGAGAGGTATCGAAGTCAACCCCTACAAGATCCGAGCCATAATAGAGATGGCACCACCAAGGAACGTGAAAGAAGTACAAAGCCTCAAATGCAAGGTAGCCGCACTGAATCGATTTATGTTAAGGGCAACGGACAAGTGCCTACCTTTCTTCCGCACGCTGAAGAAATCTTTTGAGTGGATGGCCGAGTGTCAATAAGCATTCGAGGATCTGAAGGCCTACCTTTCTTCCCCACCGTTGCTAAGTCCTTCCAAACCAGGGGAAGAACTGTTCCTCTATTTGGCTATATCCCTAGCTGCTGTTAGTGCGGCCTTGGTTAAAGAAGAAGATAAGGTACAGAAGCTCATGTACTACACCAACCCGGCACTCCATGGTGCAGAGGAGAGATACCCACCGATGGAGAAGCTCGCCTTCGCTTTGGTTACAGCAGCTCGTAAGCTCAAGACGTACTTCCAGGCCCACACGGTGGTCGTCCTAACTAACAAGCCTCTACAGCGAGTAATGAGCAATCCTAAAGCAATTGGACGAATGGCACTATGGGCAATAGAGTTGAGCAAGTTCGACATACAATACCACCTGTGTACTACCATAAAGGGACAGGTGGTCGCTTACTTCATTGCGAAGTTCACTAACATGGAAGGCCAGGGGGCAGAAGAGTATCCTCAATGGAGTATCCACACGGACGGATCATCCAACAAACAGGCTGGCGGAGCGAGCATTGTACTTCGTTCTCTAGAAAGGGACGAGATTGAATGCATGGTTCGTCTCAACTTCCCTACAACCAATAATGAAGCGGAGTACAAAGCTCTAATGGCAAGATTAGATCTCGCTAAAGCAGCAGGGGCCATGAGTGTGGTTATTCATTGCAACTCCCAGGTCGTCACAAACCAAGTAAACGGTAATTACAAATGTAAGGGTGAAAGGATGAAGAAGTACCTACAGCAAGTAAAGAAAAGGGTGGACAACTTATAGGCCAAGATTGTTTACGTCCTAAGAGGAGAGAATGAGCAAGTCGGCCGTCTTGCAAAGGCCACGTCAACAGAACACATGGTCATCCTCAATAAGGTACTTTCCTTTGTTCAACTTTCACCATTAATAGATGCCATCGATATGCAAGAGATAGGTTCCGAAAACAACTGGATCACACCATTAGTCTCCTACTTAAAAGACGGCACATTACCAAGCGGTAAGGAAGCCGCAAGGAAGTTGAAGGTCCAAGCAGCACGATTCGTCCTGATAAAGAACGTCTTGTACAAAAGAGGCTTCTTCCGCCCGCACCTAAGGTTCTTAAGCCCCAAAGTAGCGGACTATGTCATAAGAGAAGTCCATGAAGGGATCTGCAGGAACCACTTGGTCACAGTCGTTGGTACACAAACTAATTTGAGTTGGATACTACTAGCCTATTATGCAAAAGGATACCCAGGCTTATGTCAAAGCTTGCGAAAAATGTCAAAGGTTTAGCAACATCATCAGACATTCAACAAAAGAGCTCATCCCAATAACGGCCCCATGGCCTTTTACTCAATGGGGATTAGACATCATGGGCCCATTACCAATAGTAATAAGACAGTTGAAGTTCCTAATAGTCGGCATAGACTACTTCACTAAATGGTTAGAAGCTGAAGCCCTGGCCACCATCACAAAGAATAACATACGAAGCTTCGTCTGGAGGAACATCATCTGCAGATACGGGATCCCTAGATTCTTGGTCTCAGATAACGGGAAGAAGTTCGACAACGACTCTTTCAAGAACTTTGCTCATAATTGGGGATTAAGAACTACTACTCCTCCCCTGCCCACCCTCAAGCCAACGAACAAGTTGAGGTCACGAACCGATCCTTGCTTAAAATCATCAAGACTCGACTTGAGGGGAAAAGGGTATATGGCCAGAAGAGTTTCCAAGCGTACTATAGGCATATAGGACAACAGTCAGAACACTTATAGGAGAGACACCGTTTCGACTAGCATACGGAAGCCAGGCTGTTATCCCAACTGAGGTCGGACTCACAAGCTATAGAGTGGACAATCATGATGAAAGAAGGAATGACGAGGCCATGCATCTATAGCTTGACCTAGTGGACGAAGTCAGGGCGACAGCTAAACAAAGACTTGCACGATACTAGGACCTCATGGCTAAGCACTACAACTCCAGAGTTAGACACAAAGACTTCAAAGTTGGAGACCTCGTCTTGAGGAGTGTGACGAGGGGAGATCCCACCCAGGGAAAGCTCAGTCCTAACTAGGAAGGACCCTATAGAATCGCTTCATGGCAAAGGAAAGACACCTACCACCTGGAGACGTTAGATGAATAGAAGTTGCATCGTCCATGGAACACCAAGCATCTCAAGAAATACTATCAGTAAGTGACAGCATGAAGGGCACCACTCCTTATTTCCAATTTATTTCTTTATTTAATTTTTATCTACAGTACTTTCTAAGCCCAAAGGGGCAGGTTTTTATCCTTTTTAAGAACAATTTTTTACTTATGCACGCATTTATCATAATAAGAGGAGTTATTCAGATATGACCTGTGTATATATCTCTACAAAATTACATTTGTGACTAAGTCCACCAGTGGACGAGTTCATCCTATGAGGATGCCTTGAAATTATTAAGTCCACAAGTGGACGAGTTCATTATTAAGTCCACAAAGTGGACGAGTTCATCCCATGAGGATGCCTTGAGATTATCAAGTCCACAAGTGGACGAATTTATTATTAAGTTCACAATTGGACTAGTTCATTATTAAGTCCACAAAGTAGACAAGTTCATCCCATGAGGATGCCTTGAAATTATAGTCCACCAGTGGACGGGTTTATTATTAAGTTCACCAGTAAACGAGTTTATTATTAAGTCCACAAGTGGACGAATTTATTATCAAGTCCACCAAAGTAGACGGGTTCATCCTAGATACCTATCAAGTAGTTTAGGAGACAAGTACATCCCAACATGTATGCATAGAACCAGGCGGACATACACATATGTCAGAATAAAGACCAACACATAGGAAGAATATACTAAAAGTGACGGATGTAAAATAATGAAAATACACCATAAATAAAGTAAAGTGTTTAACAGAAGGGCACTTAACATTGTCTGAAAATAAGACGAAATACGCAATAAAAAAATAAAAAATAATAAAAAATAAAAAAAATAAACTATAGGGTTCTAGACGTCTTAAACTTGAGGATTCTCGTCGTCGTTGGAAGATATTCGGGGCATCCTGAGTAGAAGGGTTTTCAGCGTCGTGAGAAGGATCTTCGGTAGACGAGATCAAAGGAGTAAGAGCCTCTCCATAACAGGTTGAAAAAGAATTACACCATCATCTTTTGGATCCCGCTCTGACTGAGTAGAGTAGTCAGTCTCCTCAAAGACGGTGTTGCCACCCGCAGTGGTCGACAACAAGGGGTCGTCCATGGTGACTTTTGATAGATCAAAGTGTGGGTAGACGGACTTGACCTGCTTTAGGCAATCCTCAAACCCGTCACCATAGTAGACAACACAGGCATCAATAAAAGGCTGTGAAGCCTTGAACTCTGTTACGGCGTCAGCCCTGGCCATCTCTAACTGCCCACAAAGAGCCGTCAACTCCTTCTCCAAGTTCGCCTTAGCCTCTTGCTCCTTTTTCCACTAACTGGTCTCATCTGTTAACTTCTCGTTCAAAGCCGTCACCTCTTTGTTAAGAGTACGGAGGGCCTCCTTATATTGATCTTGTTCATTGGTCAAGGTATCATTGTGCTTCCTAAGACGGCTGATCACCCCTTCCTCAGCAACGCACCTATCTTGCAATGCCTTCATAATCACCAACGCCTAAAAATGAGTTACAACCATCAACTGATGAATAAACAACAAAATAAAAGAGTTTGGGAGAAGAACATACACTAGAGAGGTCAAAAAGACCTGACGCCCCCAAGTCCTCCATCTCCTGCTTAGCACAGGGGTCCAAGTCCATCTCCTTTATGATTGACTCAACCATCTCGACGGCGTATCCCTTATGAGTAAGGAGACGATGAGTTCCCTAGGTGATGGGGCCCGTTTCCGTCGTTAAGCCTTTGCCAGCTCCATGGCTTGGCTTAGGAGGCGACAGCTTTTTGGACTGTTTGTCACCAAGAGTGACCGTTCCTTTCTTAAGGGGACGATCATCCTTCCCTTCAGCTTTTCGTTTTGGCGCCCCCTTCCTGACGACCTTAGAGGCCGACAAGGACGTCCCCTCCCCTTTCTCCTTCTTCTCCTCTTTTTTTCGCACTGCAATTGCCCTCACCAACGCTCTCTGTCTGGTTGCCTCCATTTCTGTAAAGGACAAAGGACGGGAGTTAGATACAAAGATGACAAGAAAACAGTGGAAAGAAATAAGTAAGAAAGGGACTTATGCCGACGAGAGTAACTATTCAATCTACGTGCTGCGAGCGTCATATCTAGACCACCACAGTAGGTGTGAAGCGTATCAAGGGTGATCAGGTCCTTACACTTCCGTTCCTCAAATGGGATCTCAAGAACTCGACGAATAAAAGCTTCCTGCTCGTCAGTTATACTCGAACAAACACTAGCTGAAAAAGAGGAACGATGACGTTAAATACTTAACAAATAAACAGAGAAATAATTAAAGAAAAAAACAACGATGCTAAACCCGAGTCTTTGACAATACCCAAAGTATTGTCGAAGCCATGAGGCATTGTAACCCACTCCTCTGGATGGCATACCCAATCCGTCCCCTAAACAAAGAAATATCTACCCTTCCAATTTCTATTGGAATCAGGCATATTCGACACAAGCCTAAGCACTTTCTTCCGCGCAGCAAAATGGTATATCCCTTGAGACAAGACAATGTGCTAAGGTCTATAGCACCAAAAGAACTCGTCCAGTGAAAGCTAACGATTCCCACCACTAAGACGACCCCATAGGATTTCAACACCAATGAATATCCTCCAAGCATTGGGAGCAATCTGGCTAAAGGATAGTCCTAGAAAATTGGCCAACTAACGGTGCAATGCTGTCAGTGGCAACCTCAGTCCTGCCTTGAATATGGCATCGTACATGCCAACGTCCGCGGTCTTCCCCGAGTTGCTCATTTCAAACTTCTAGGGAAGACGGATTGGGATATAGTTAGGAATTTGGAAATGGTCTCGTAAATTCTTAAAGACGTTCATCGTCAGTGTCGGCTTGAAGTCATTGACGGTCCAAATTTTGGGGGGAATAAAGGGACGAGTGTACATCCCTGAGGCTTCCTGAACTTCCTCCTTCAGAGGCTCTCTCGTTACCCTCACCCTCATCCCTATCATATTCTCCCCCATATTCTTTGTCCTCTCCTCCCTCATCATCCTCATCCTCACCCTTTTCTCCTTCTTCTTCCTTACCCTCCTCTCCATCATAACTTTCCCCTTCATCGTCTGGAAAATGGGCAGACGTTTCCCTTTCTAACGAACAAGAAAAGCCCTCCTTGGGCTCATGACCTAACTGGAAGACTTCATCGTAGCCCATTCCCTCATGGACTGACGACTGTTCACTCGTCGCTTCTCTAGATATCTATTCACCTATAAGTGACGAAGTAATTTAAGAACCTATTTGACGTGTCTCTATAGAAGTGCCGACTAAACTGCAAGAGCCAAAGTAAAAAGAAAACAAAGGGAAAAGAGGACTTATAGGATAAAGTGACGACTCTAGAGATGATGGATCCACAAGCTGACGACAACAAAGTGACGAATGATAGCTCTTTTTCTCTTAGGGTTTGCAAGGATGAAACAAGGAGAAATATAAGGAAGAGGTGAGATATTTATAGGACAAAAATACAAGGGAAATGAAGCGACGTTTTTGTTCAGAAACGAGGCCGACCAGCCTATGCCACGTGCCCTAAACATTAAATGATGGCTGCTTGAGGAACCATTAATGAACACAACTTTTTCTGAACAAATAGAAAAGCTATAAATCAAACTCCATAACCCGTCAGCTAGAGTCGACAGAGCTATGGAGTAGGGGGCAGCTGATAAGGATAATTCTAAAAGGATGTTAAACTCGTTCATGCAAGATAAAGCTGACGTTCCCAATGAACTCGTCAGCCTTACTTGTGCTTTCATAGACATAGACGACTACGCCTCAAGGCCAACGACTCCATCTTAAGATCAACGACATGTGTATAAGACAACTAGAAGGCTTAGATAAGATAAAAAAGCTAACGGAAGGAAGCTGGCGGGGATAAAGAAACCTTGACGAGTCTGACAAGACCTTGCTTAGCCTCCACACATGAGTATATAAGAAAACATCTTGCGCCCCACGGTTAACCCTAATCAAGAGGATTCCTACAAGGAAAGGATCCCGCAAGATGCGCGTATTAATGAGGATCTTCCCTACAAGGAAATGCCTTCATAGCCAAGGAACGAATGTCAACTCTACGTTACTATAAAAACCCCAAAGCCCTCACAAATTAAGGTATGCATAATTTACCCCAGCTCTGGCACTCTAGAGTTATGAAAGTTTGCTGACTTAACTTTCGGAGGGTATTTGGCCGGTACCACACCGGTATTCTCTATAGGGTCTTCTTTGTCTTTGTTGTGCAAGTCTTGTCTAGAGCACGTGAGGACCGTGTAGCTTTCTGACGATTTTCGGTATCATCATTGAGTAAGGTTGGCTATAACCAATTTTGTAGTTAAACTTTATCCTTTATGAAAACAAAATGTAAGAAACTTTGCAATTGAAATCATTTAAAGAATTCCTAATTTTTATAACTTTGCTATATAATAATTTCATAGAAATCAAGAGTTACAACAATAGAAAAAGTCATAAATAAATCATGAATAATGTTTTATTTGTTCTCTTCCCTCGTTCTAGCATTTTATGATTGTCAAAAGATGAAACAACAAACTAATTGGAAAAAAAAAAATACATAAAAAAATTAGATAAATATTTGAAAAAAATTTCTATTCCAAGTGTAATTGATATCCAATTAATCACATTGTAAATACTTAACTAAAGAAAGAAATTTTAGAAAGCACGTACACTTTATTTAGGGAGTTGTACCCGTATTGGACATGGGATACTCTTGAGACACTTCTACATAAGTGATCCAATCGTGTCTTCTATTTTTTTGTGAAAAATTGCAAGATATGGTTGGGACACTATAGGGACACTGATCATTTTTTTCTTTTTAGTATCAATCTTGAAGACTTTAGTTATTTTTTATTTGAGAAAAAGTTTTGCTACAAACTTGATTGCAGCCAATGGTTACAACTTCACTTGATATTTTTTAATCTGATGTAAATTTTGAAAAATTCAATATTGGATTATATTTTCTTCTTATACTTTTCAAAAAAATCAAAGTTTAATAGCTATGTCATCAATTAAATATTCAAATTTCAAGTTTTTTTGTAGTCTAAAATTATGCATATAAAATAAGTTTATCAATCAAATAGTATATAACATCCAATTGCATAAATTGGACTTGAATGTTAATATAAAGAATATACAATCCAACAACTAGATTTTCAAAATATGTAATTATATTAATTTTTTTAGTGGGAGTTATTGTCATTGGCTACAACCAAGTTTGTAGACAAACTTTTTCCTTTGATTTACTTTTTCAGATCTTATTTTGGTTCTGTATTCTAATTTCTAAACATAATTTATTAGTCATGAATTCATTTTATTATCAATTATTTCTCTTAAAGTTAAATTGATATATGTTTAACATTATATTAACAAATAAATGCTTAAAAATATATTTAATAATAAATTAATATGCGTATCTCCATCGTGTCGCGTCCTAATTTTTCAAAAATTGTCATGTCGTTTTGTCATATCTATATCCGTCTCTGTGCTTCCTAAGAAAAAAACAATGTAAGAATTATTTTCAAACCAGATCAAAACTTGAAAGGAAAAAAAAATGCTACTTAATTAGTGCCCAAATATGCAAAGATCATGGGGAAATATCCACCATAATGGACATTCCTTTTAAAGTGTGATGCATTATATCCATTAATTTAAATACATGTAGAGTCTTGTATTTTCTATTTAAATTTCATTACTCAATTTCCTGTTCATGCAATAACTTATTGGGTCTATATAAGTCTTTGCTGAATGAAGGAGGCATTCACATTGTAATTTAATTCTAAAGTTTTACATTGTTACAAAGTATAACAAAGATTGTGAAACGAAGAGTTGGGTTACTTGTGATGCTTTGTTTGTTCTTGGGGATGCTTGTAGGGAAATCCACTATTAATTTCAAGGATTGCTATACAGGTTGCTTGGTTCTTTGTCTCTTCCAATCAAAAAATGTATTCACATGTGGTTTAAAATGCATTAAAGATTGCATAGAACCTTCTTCCACCGGACTTCCAATACTTCTGTAAACTTAGTTGTGCTACCTCTTTATGCACTAATATTAGCACCAAAGAAAATTCTAGTAAGAACTTTAACTTCTCTTCAATTTTTTTTTTTTTTTCATTTTGTTTATGATAGAACTTATTATATGTTTCTCTTGGAGCTAAGTACTTAATCAAGTCTACGAATACTAATATATATTTTTTGGACAGATGGAGAGAAAGTAGATGAATGTGTGGATTCATGCTCAAAGCCATGTACGAAGAATTAATTACTAAGAAAATAGAGTGCATGATTTTTGATCCTATCGAAAGAAATAAAGTTAGCAAATCTTTTCATTGTCATGTGCAAATTCGCATTCAAATATAATTGTTTTAGAAATAAGCAGTGACTGATTTATGATTTATGGTGCAGCAAATGAATAGCTTTGATATATTGGTAATGATCGATAATGTTAATATTGGGTTACGGATTGAACTTTGAACCCAATAAGCAATATGTCCCTTTCACATGCTCACACGTGTGTAGGGATATATTGGTGGGAATATGGAGAATTGAATTAGCGTGGGCAGTGATGGTCCCAAAAAGTAATCTCGTCCATCCTGGAAGGACGACAAATAGAGACGACCCTGGAGCCAGCCTTGCCCTGGGAGAACTGCCTGACAAGAATTCCATCGTCGTCATGACAAAGCGTTACAGATGCAATAATAGATTTTCATACCGTTGGGAGTATATTTATCCACTTAACATCCTGCATGGGCGTTACAACTTCAGCAATGATTGCACCATTAAAGCCGGACCAACGGCTAAGAAAAAAGCATCTATATATATCCATTGGCAGAACCCGAGTAAAGGTACATGCATACACAGAATTTTCTAATACTCCATTTTGATCTCCCTTACACCTCTTAGCTTTCTTTTTTTTCTAACTTTGGCATCGGAGGCTCTGTGATTGGCGCCACACCGATGACCATCCCCTATTTTTTTAGGACCTGGATTAGCTGTGGACGACCTTGTCTGGACGAAAGCTCTTGCTGACGATCTGAGCATCATCAGTTTGGCGCCGTTTATGGGGAAAGAAATCATTGTTGACACTGAACGATTCTTGGGCACCTAGTTCAAGAACACTGTTCTATTCCAAGCTATAAGTCCACATGGAGTCTAACACTAATCCCGATCCTATAGCATTGGCCCTACAAATTCAGACACTCGCAGCCACTGTAGAAGAACTCACTAAGCAAAACCAGGAAATGAGGCAGAGGCTGCAACAGGGAGATAACCGCCCAGAAACCAATAGAGATGATGAAGAAGACAGTCATAGGAGGCGAACCAACACTCTAGAAGAAGCAAATTTAGATCTCCTTAGGGAGACGAGAAAGGAGATGGACGAATTAAGGAACGCTGTCAAAGGAAACACGGATCAAAGTCTGGACAGGATAGTCAGGAAGACGGACTCACCTTTCACACTAACAGTCCAGGAGTGTCCGATGCCTTCTAAGTTCCGACTACCCCAACTTGAGCCCTTCGACGGGCTAAAAGACCCATTGGATCACCTCAATACATTCAAGACGACCCTGGGTCTCCAACAGCCTCCTGATGAGATTTTGTGCTGTTCTTTTCCCACTACCCTAAAGGGGGCAGCCAGAGAATGGTTCACTAAATTACCAACCTCGTCCATTGACAACTTCGAGCAGCTCAGTAATTCGTTCGTCCGTCATTTCGTTGGCGGGCAACGCCCAAAAAGGACGGCTGACCATTTGATCACCATCAAACAGGGAGAAAAGGAAACTTTGAGATCCTACGTAACCCGTTTCACCCGATGAATGCTGGAGGTAGACGAGTCAGTTGATAAGGTGCAGCTCACAACCTTCAAGGCAGGACTGAAGTCCAGAGATTTTATGGTCTCTCTGGCGAAGAATCCCCCCAAGACGATGGCAGAAGCATTATTGAAAGCCCAGAAGTATATGAACGCAGAGGAAGCCCTGGCAGCCATAGAGGGAGTAGAAAAACCAAAGGAGAAGAAGAAGGAAAAGGAAGACGAGCGAAGAGGACAAAAAAGAGATCGACCAGACCAAAGAGGTGGCGAAGGAAGTAGACGAAGGGATGACAAGAATCCTCGACAGACTAAGTTCACACCTCTGGTGATGCCAGTTGATCAGATCCTGACGGAGATCAAAGACGACCAAAATCTTAAATGGCCCAGGCCACTCCACTCGTCGCCCAACGTGCGCGACAAAAGGAAATACTGTCGTTTTCACAAAGACCATGGGCATTATACAGAGAATTTTCGAGATTTGAAGGAACAGATAGAAGAACTTATCTGGAAAGGAAAGTTACAGAGGTATGTGAAGAAGGGAGACTCCAGCAATTTCAGGAACAATAAGAAGGACCAACAAGGAGGTTCCCAAAGGGACGAAGACCATCTACCACCCCATCCGCAGAGCGCAATCGGGGAGATAAAAACTATTGCAGGAGAACCAACCATAGGAGGGTCGGTCAGATCACTCAGAAAGTCAAACCAAAGGCAGGTAAACACCATTCATGGCCAGCCTCCTTTGAAATTAAGAAGAACGAACCAAGATATGTATTTCTCCGAAGAAGATGCCAGGGGAATAAACCAACCCCACGACGACCCACTGGTCATCATGATCATGATCGAAGGGTTCAATACAAGAAGAGTTCTGGTAGACAACGGGAGCTCGGCAAACATTATCTACTTTTCCGCTTTTCAACAGCTAAAGTAGACCCGAAGAGGCTTCGTCCTTTTGAATCACCCCTCGTCAGTTTCAGTGGGGATAAAGTGTACCCCCGTGGGATAGTAACATTGACGGTCATGGCAGGATCTTACCCTCTCCAGGTAATAAATAAGCACAACTTTCTAGTGGTTGATTCACCCTCATCCTACAATGTGATCATAGGGCAACCAACCCTCAACGGATGGAAAGCTGCCACTTCTACATACTGCCTGAAGGTGAAATTCCCAACAGAACATGGTGTAGGAGAAATACAAGGAGACCAAGTGTTAGCAAGGGAATGTTACCAGGCAGTCTTGGCCTCAAAGGAGAACCACACATGGATAATTGAAGATAAAACACCAGAAATCATCGAGAAGCTGGAAACAGTAGAACTAGTTGAGGGAGATCCAGTAAAGACGACCCAAGTAAGGACGGATCTAAGTCTGAAGACGAAGGAAGAGATTATCAGCTTCTTGAAGGATAACCTCGATGTATTTGCCTGGAGTCATGAGGACATGCCAGGCATTCCAACCTCTATTATCCAGCATCACCTGAAAGTGGACCCCGAGAAGAAGCCTTTCCAGCAGAGAAGAAGAGTCTTCGCCCCTGAACGGAACAAAGCAGTTATGGACGAGGTAAACAAGTTGCTCAATGCTAATTTCATTCGAGAAGTCTATTACCCAAAGTGGCTGGCAAACGTCGTCATGGTTAAAAAGGCAAATGGGAAGTGGAGAATATGCGTTGACTTCACGGACTTAAACAAGGCTTGCCCAAAAGATAGCTTCCCCCTGCCCAGGATTGATCAGCTGGTTGACTCTACAGCCGGGCACAAGTTACTCACGTTTATGGACGCATTTTCTGGCTACAATCAAATTCATATGGCCGAAGAAGATCAAGAAAAGACAGCATTCATTACCAGCCAGGGGCTTTACTGCTACAGGGTCATGCCTTTTGGCTTGAAGAATGCAAGAGCTACATACCAATGGTTGGTGAACCAGATGTTTGAAAAGCAGATTGAGAGGAACGTGGAGGTATATGTCGATGATATGCTCATCAAGAGCAAAGAAGAAGAAGACCATCTGGCAGATTTTAGAGAGACGTTCAACACATTTAGGCAGTACGGCATGAAGCTCAACCCGTCCAAGTGTGCCTTCGGGGTCTCCCAGGTAAATTCCTTGGGTTCATGGTGTCACAAAGAGGGATAGAGGCAAATCCTAAGAAAGTGAGAGCTATCCTCGAGATGTATTCTCCAAAGATGGTCAAAGAGGTACATGCCCTCACAGGAAGGGTGGCAGCCCTAAACAGGTTCGTCTCAAGGGCAGCAGAAAAATGCCTTCCTTTCTTCAAGACTTTGAAACGAGCCTTTGCCTGGACGGAAGAATGCGAGACAGCCTTTCAGGAGTTGAAACACTACTTGAGCCACCCTCCTCTCCTGAGCCCATCCAAGGAAAGAGAAGATTTGTTTCTCTACTTAGCCGTATCAACAACCACGGTCAGCGCAGCCTTGATCAGAGAGGAAAAAAAGATACAACGTCCGGTATATTACGTCAGCCAGGCCTTTCAGGGAGCCAAAGCCCGATACCTAAAGATAGAGAAGATCATCTTTGCCCTAATTGTCGCTTCAAGGAAACTCCGTCCATACTTCGGAGCAAACCCCATCATTGTAATGACGGACCAGCCCATCAAGAAAGCAATGACCAAGCCTGAACCCGCTGGACGAATGATACAGTGGGCCATTGAACTCAGCCAGTTTGATATAGAATACCGACCTCGGACGGCCATAAAAGCCCAGGCAATAGCGGACTTCATTGCAGAATTCACAATCCCTGAGTACACAAACAACGAGGAAGATCTATGGACGATTAAAACAGATGGTTCGTCCACTCAAAAAGGAGGCGGGGCAGGAGTCGTTATTACGTCTCCTCAGGAAGACATTCTCAAATATGGGGTCTAGCTCAAGTTCCCCGTGACAAATAATGAAGCGGAGTATGGGGCTTTGTTGACCGGGCTAAGAATAGCCCAAGTTCTTGGAGCTAAAAACATCATACTCAAGAGTGACTCGTAGCTCGTCATAGGGAAAGTCAGAGGGGATTTTGAAGCAAAGGAGACAAGGATGCAGAAATACCTCCGATTGACGAATCAATTGGTGAAAAACTTCGATCGCGCGGAGTTTATCCAGATTCTCCGGGATCAGAATGCAGAAGCCGACTAAGTAGCACGGAGTGCATCAGTAGAAGTCTAGGACAAGGTAAATGCTTGGAAACTGGAAGAACAAAACTCCCCAAGCATTAAAGAGTTCCAGACACTCCCTGTGCATACCCACTCGGGATGGACGCATCCAATTCTGTCTCACCTCAAGGAGGGACGGTTACCAGCAAATCCAGAAGAAGCCAAGAAGATCCAAAGAAGAGCTGCCCGATTCACAGTATTGAATGACCAGCTTTACAAGAGGGGATTCTCCCAGCCCTACTTGAAATGAATAGAGGAAGACGAAGCCAGATATGTCCTGAAAGAAGTACATGGAGGAATCTGCGGAGATCACATGGGGTCAAGATCCCTTGTCAAGAAGATCATAAGGGTAGGCTACTTCTGGCCCACTATGCAGCAAGACGCAGCAGATTTCATGAAGACATGTGACAGTTGCCAGAGATATGGAAATGTTCAACGAGTCCCAGGAGAAAAAATGACGATCATTACCTCACCCTGGCCATTCGCACAATGGGGGATCGACATCATGGGCCCCTTTCCACAGGGAAAGAGACAAATGAAGTTTTTACTCGTCGCCATTGACTACTTCACAAAATGGGTAGAGGTAGAGGCTCTTGCAACGATCACAGAGGCAAAGGTAAAAAATTTTGTATGGAAAAATATTGTTTGCAGGTTCGGGATACCAAGGACGATCATTTCAGACAATGGCCGCCAATTTGACAGTCGTGGGTTTAGGACGTTCTGCTCAAGCCTAGGAATCAAGAACAAGTTCTCATCACCGGGACACCCTTAGGCCAATGGACAGACTGAAGTAACGAACTGGACCTTGCTCAAACTTATCAAGTCTCGGTTAGTGGGGGTAAAGGGAGCGTGGCCAGAGGAATTACCTAGCGTCCTGTGGGCTTACAAAACTATGGCATGAACGCCAACAGGAGAAACACCATTCAACCTAACGTACAGTGTCGAAGCTATATCCCAGTTAAAGTAGGACTCACCAGCCTCAGGGGAGAATTCTTTGACGAGCACAACAACGACGACCAATTGAAGCTGAACCTGGATTGTCTGGACGAAGTTAGAGACCAAGAAGCCCGAAGAATGTCCAGGTACCAACAGAAGATGGCTGAATACTACAATCAGAGGATAAAGCTGAAAAGATTGAGCATTGGGGATCTCGTCCTTTGAAAAGTGACCCCTGCAACAAAAGATCCAACACAAGGCAAGCTAGGTCCAACCTGGGAAGGACCGTACAAAGTCGTTCACTATTCAAGACGGGGGAGTTACCACCTGGAAGACTTAGAAGGGAACAAGTTACCTCGTCCATGGAATATCGAACATCTGAAGAGGTATTATGAAAAGGAACCATAGCCCAATTGTAAGCAGTTTATATGATTCGATTTCATGCTTTTCAACAACAAATCATGTATTTGAATAAATGATTACTCAGTATTGTGCAAGTATTATTCAGCAATTCACGCGCTCTCATTGTCTCTCCCTCCAAACCCAAAATGACCATCCAGGTCCAAATCAAAAAAGACGATAAGATTCCTTAAATGGATGTACATCGTCCAGACAAAAAAGACGATAAGATTCCTTAAATGGATGACCATCGTCCAAACAAAAAAGACGATCAAATTCCTTAGTCGGATGTACATCGCCTAAGCTAAAAAGAAAAAGGGAACAAGATTCCATAGCAAATATACATCGTCCAAAGATTATTTCGTTAAAAAATTCTCTAAGTCCACAGAAGGACAAAGAAAGTATTCTATTTGAAAATTCTCTGAGTCCCCGTAAGGACAAAGAGAGTATTTTGCTTGAAATTTTTCTAAGTCCACAGAAGGACGAAGAAAGTATTCTATTTGAAAATTCTCTAAGTCCCCATAAGGACGAAAACAAAATTTCAGTACAAATTCTTTACGGAAGAAGAAAATACCAACAAATATATCTTATACATATAAAAGGATGCAAATTGTTTAGACGCCCCAAAAAAGACAGGGCCCAAAAAAGATTGTTTATCCAAAAACCCCAAAACATGTAGGACACATATATAAAAAAAAAAAAAAAAATGCAACAGGTAATGCAAGACGGTCAAGCAGGAGGAGCATCCTTGTTCACATCCTTATCCGCCTCTGGAAGGTCCCGCCCGAAGCAACAGAAGCCTGAGCCGCCAAGGCTGCCTCATCAGCCTCAATTTCCTTATCCACAGCTTCAAAATCCAAGTCTTCCAGACTGATTCCTGGCCCGTGCTTCAAAAGGTACCTTCTTAGTAATTTGAAGCCTTTAAAATACCATTGGAACAAAATTGTGTTATATTCCTCAGTCGTCTGGAAGGCAAGGATGGCTTTGGCTACTGTTGCCTTCATCCTTTAACCAGCAGAGGCAAGAAGTTCGTCCTTCTGTTTTGTCAACAGCTTCTCAACATCAAGTTGCTCGGTCAAAACCTTGACTTGCCCCTCAGAGGTATTATGAGCGTCCATTGCAGCAATTAGGTCTTTCCGCAGTCTTGAAGCCTCAACCTCCAGAGACTCCACCTTAGAAGTAGCCATAACTGCTTTCTCCTCGTTCGCCAGGTATTGGGAGGTAAGATGCACCATCTCTCCCAACACCTAACAGCAAGGAATATCGTCAAAACTTTAAAAAAAAAAAAAGAAGAAGAAGAAAAGGAAAACAAGGCCAAGAGAGACTACATACACAAGCTTATGTACATGCTGGCTCACTATTTCGTGGGAGGGCACTAGAGAAAGCTCTTTCTTTTCCTCAGGAGTTAAAAGCTCGTTCGCATAAGCCATTGCTGCTTCAACATCAGCCCAAATGCTAGAGCCCACCTTCTCCTTGCCTTTATGCCCCATCTTTCGTTTCTTAGGTGCAGGCACCTCTTCAATAGAAATTGCAGGGGAAGTTGTCCTTCCCTCATCCAAGGTAGGAATGGACGAACCCCTCTCGGCCATCTCTTTTTCTTTCTCCTTTTCTCTATCTGTTATTCTCAAAGTTTTCTGCCCGATACTAGAAAGGGGTTCATTCTTCTTCCCCTTAATTTTTGCATACATTTCCTTGTTAAACTTACTCGTCATCTCTGCACAAGAATGAGGAATGAAAAAAAAAGGAAAGAGAAAAAGGATGGGATGGTCAGGCATTCCTAGACGACTCACGTTTCCTCTGTTCTCGATCAATCGTTTGAAGCACGTAAATTGAAGGCTCAGGCCCCAAGCAGTGACGAGCCAGCGTTCGCGGATCAACCAGATCGTCAAAATCGTCGATCGTCCTCACGTACTTAATCGCGTCCTGCACCCTCTCCTCAAATTGGCTCTCCAGTTCAGGGCGCTCTTTCACTACAAAAGAAGGAAAAATTACATAAGGTTAGAAGGACGATCAAAACAGTGAAATTACAAGAAAAATAGAGGCATAAAAGATAAACGCACCAAGACGAGGGGACTCCCACCGACGCAGCAACCTAGGGACATTCCCCCAAAAATCATCAGGTAAAGTCTCCCAACCATCACCGGACACAAAGAAGTATCTGGATTTCCAATAACGGAAGGACGAAGGAAGGTCGATGACAATACGAGATCTCCTATCCCAGGGAATAAGTTCATAATACCCAAATTCTTTGGACTCTTTTAAGCGATAGAGGTGGGTAAACTCATTCAAAGTGATCATGTCCCCGTTCGCTATGGTCGTCCAAATCACCATACAGCTTACGACGATCCTCCAAGAATTTGGCATAAGTTGCCCATGGGCAATCTGCAGGTGATCTAGGAGTTCCATAATGAAAGGATGGACGGGAAACCTGAGGCCACACAAGAAGGCAGCCTCATAAAAACAGACCTCACCATGGGTGAAGGCACAGGCCTTTTCGCCTATCCTGGGAAGACGAGCCCTAGTTTCACTAGGAAACTGGAATCTATCCCTAAATTTGTTAAAGACATCTTCCTTCAAGGCACACTTTTCCTTGAGGGCATGGAAAGGACGAGGAGTGGCAGAACTGGAAGGAAGGACAGACAAAGGGGGAGGAACGGAGGTAGCCGTATCTGTAACGGCCCCGTCTGCAACCACACTGGAAGACGAAGCCCTCTCCTGACCACTCGATCTCACTTCGAATCCCATGTTTTCCCTCCTAAGAACACTACGAATTGACTCGAACCAAGATAGAGACTGAAGCAACAATGGATACAGCTCACCTAAAGCCAAATTAAGGCCACTATCTCCTATAACAAAACCCCCAATTTGTGGGTACCGGTCACCAAAAGAATCTAACAAACCCCCCAGGCGAGCAAAGAGAAAAGTGATGGAAGGAGAAATGCGCCTAAATTCAGTATAACCCACCATCAAGGAAAGAAGCGCAATTTCAGAAAAGAAAATAAGGTTACAAAAAAGAAGAAAATACTACACAACCTAAGAAGGAAAGAAGTGCAAAAGAAGGAAAGCATACCTGGAAATATGGAAGAAAACCCAAAAAGGATGGGAGCAAAAAATGCAGCAGCTACCGCAGACCCAGAAAAATCAACGCAGAAGAGAGGAGGAAAGTTAAAACAGAATACTAAAAGGTAAGTAAAGGGACAAGTGAAGAAAGGAAAAGAGTTAAAAAGATTTGCCTTGGAAAATGCGGGAAAAAAACTGAAAAGGCTCTCACCGGAAACGAGACCTACTCGCCAATCAGAAGAGGACACGTGGCCTCAATGCTTGCCATGCTGCCATGAAACTATTAATGCGAAGAGCACGATCCCCAAGAGTCAGAGAAGTTAAAAAAAAAAAAAAAAAAAAAAAAAAAAAAAACCCTCTCGCATTCCTAAGACCGTCCTGGAAACGAACAGCCTTGGAATAGGGGGGCAACTGATGGTCCCAACAAGTAATCTCGTCCATCCTGGAAGGACGACAAATAGAGACAACCCTATAGCCAGCCTTGCCCTGGGAGAACTGCCTGACAAGAATTCCATCGTCATCATGACAAAGCGTTACAGATGCAATAATAGATTTTCATACCGTTGGGAGTATATTTATCCACTTAACATCTTGCATGGGCGTTACAACTTCAGCAATGATTGCACCAGTAAAGGTGGACCAACGGCTAAGAAAAAAGCATCTATATATATCCATTGGCAGAACCAGAGTAAAGGTACATGCATACACAGAATTTTCTAATACTCCATTTCAATCTCCTTTACACCTCTCAGCTTTCTTTTTTTTCTAACTTTGGCATTGGAGGCTTTGTGGCTGGCGCCACACCGGTGACCATCCCCTATTTTTTCAGGACCCAGATTAGCTGTGGACGACCTTGTCTGGACAAAAGCTCTTGCTGACGATCTGAGCATCATCAGGCAGTGACGATGCCACGGGTTCAAATGAACCCACCTCGCTTGGGACCCAAAAAAAAATTACATACATATATATATATATATATATATTTTGACCACCCTAAAAATAAAAATTTAAACCCTCTAAAGAAACCCAACAACAAACTAATTCAACACCAATATTAAACAAAAGAAAAAATTTCACAAAAAAAAGTTTGATTTAAAATATGAAAAAAAAAAAAAATAGCAAGCCTACCAACAAAAATTAATAATTTGTTGATCTTAAATAAAAAAGACAATTAAGTAAGCAATAAAGTGAAAACACTTAAAGACAGTTAAGTATGAGGTAGCGGAAGTGGGACATGAGACAGTTGGAGAGAAAACATTTTTCTTTTTTTTTAATGATTGTATAATTGTGTTGAATTCTTAATGGAGTCATGCAAAAGACAACAAAAAATTCTTCTTAATGAGTTACAAAGACTAGTAAGTTGTCAAAGTTGAGTTGAATTATTAAATAAATGAATTGAAAAGAGTAAAGACAAAAACTAATAAATAATAAATTAAAGTATTATAAGCAATAATAATTAAATTTCACTTAACAACAATAATTAATAACGTTATTACAATAAGAGACAATGAATGATTTTCAAGATTTAATCTTAGTAACAATAATTAATATCTCAATTCTGCTAAGAAACAAAACCCAATGGACTTATCGTGTTGACTTGAAAAATCTTCCATCAGATCATGGGTTATAAGAAAAGATTTCATCCTATCATCTTAATGATCAAGATGAAATAAGAATTTCTCAAAAAAAAAAAAAAAAAAAAGATGAAATAAGAAAATATTATTTACAAAGAGGTCCTTATCAACCTCTTCAACATGAATTTGAATAAACCCCCATAAAAAATATTCCTAGAGCTGCCATTGAGTGTGGCCTTGAGTTATTGCACTTTTTATCAAGGATTTATCACCTATGTCTATTTGATTTTTAATACTAACTAGTTGCAAACCCACACAATACATGGAAATAGATAATTATTTTGTAATTGTAGAATAATGTATAATTTGTTCTCTAAAATTTGTTAAAGATAATTTATTCTTCCTAAAAATTAAACAATTTCTAAAATTATTCCTTCTTTCTATCCCTACCAATATATCATTCTATTATTTTAGGTGTGTTTGAATGATACTATTCCTTCATGAGGTGATCCATAATCTTCAAAATTATATTATACTATATTTTTTAATTTTCAAATAAATTATTCAAATTCCTCATTCTTGTAAAAGTGATTATCATGATATGAAAAAATCATAACAAAATTGTACTTAATATTACTCAAATGATAGGCACACTCAAATGCATAATCAATATTGTGTTTTGATATATATAAATTCAATTCCCACTTCCAAAATAACTATGTATTAACTCAAACAAAAATCAAACCAAAGTTATAAAGGGGAGAGAGACTACTTGTGCTAAAAGCCTAAAACATACCGCATCAAAACATATTAATTTAATCCAGAGTTTTAAAAAATACAATGATTCATCAACCTAAAGTAGAGTTGCAAAGAATATAAAATCAAGAGAGTGATAGAATAATCAATTTCTAAAGAGAGAATAACAAATTTATAGAAAATAAGATAAGAAAAAAAGAGTAAAAATAAAAGATATAGTAATAATCACCAAATTATCCAAGTTATGCTATGTAATATAATAATATTAATTATATTCTTATATATTATCTTTATAATGTAATAAAATAATATTAATGAAATCAAAGAAAGAAAGAAAAAAGATAACTTAAAAATACAAGACTAAATCACATCAACCTAAAGTAGAGTTCTAAAAAACAAAAAAATTCATCAACCTAAAGTAGAGATGCAAGAAAAATATAAAAATCCACCCAAAAAAAAAAATGAAAAACAAAATTGTGAGAGAGAGAGAGAGAGAGAAATAACTTTTTGAGTGTGGGAAACCTATGCATAGAAAGAGAAAGAACTACAAATTTATAATAAGAGGATGGGGATAACAACAACAAAAAATAAATGAAATACCAAAATATGTGACAAATATTGTTCTTGAAGTTTCTCGGCTGATAGCAAAATACAATCCCTCTCCATACTAGGTGGAAACCCCCCATGCCTAGTATGTATAAAGCAAATGTTGATGGAGCTGTGTTCAAGGAGCAACTTACCGCCGGCTTGGGTGTGATTATTCGTGATGCTGATGGTCAGGTTGTTGGTGCCTTAAGTCAGTAGATATATGCTCCATTAGGCGCTCTTGAAGCTGAAGCTAAGGCGATGGAAGCTGCTATGATGTTTGCAAGGGATGTTGGAATTCAAGAGATCATTTTCGAAGGGGACTCACTACAAGTATACAATTTTCTTAAAGGAGGCTCCTTAGTCCTACCTGCTGTTGCTAATGTGTTGGAAGGCATTCTCTATCATCTTCAAGCTTTTCGTTCTTTTGATTTTTCTCACATAAAAAGGGTAGGCAATAGGCCAGCCCATCTTCTAGCTCATCATGCTAAGTCTGTAGTTGATTTTGAGGCGTGGGTTGAAGAAACCCCTAGTTTTTTAGAAGTTGCTTTGGCCTCTAATGTAGCTGCTTGCAGCACTTAAGTTTTATTAATGTTATGCGGTAATATTCCCAATCAAAAAATAAATAAATAAATAAATAAAGGAATAGAGGAAGAGTGATATTAAGGTAGATAGTAGAGGAGAGGTGAAAAGGGAAAAAGGGAAGAGAGAAAGTGTAACATTAAGTTGGAAATTTAATAAGAAGAAAAATAGTTAAAAATAAGAGAGAATGAGTTGGAAATATGTGAATGATATGGTCACTGATGTGTTTCACTAAAAACGTAATAAAAATAAATGTTGCGTTTCAGTTTTTACATATATATATATATATATATATATATAGATAAATTTATAGTCCTCAAAACCCAAGTTGAGGTAAAAGTCACATCTGATAGAATTAAGTGTTTCCTCATCATGAGCATAATGTAATTATTGCTACCCAAACTTCAAAAACTTTTCAAGTATTTTTGAATGGTGCCAATGACAGGTAAGGATTAGAAAATTAAGTCTACCAATTTATATATAGAATGGTTATACTTGTGATTACTATTTTAGTTTCTACTGCAACTACATAGTTAGCATTGCAGCAATGAATGTTGCCAAAACTAGGTCTCACAAAACAAAATGGAAGATTGTTTTTTAACGGACTCTTGATTTAATACATTTAAAGGGAGATCGATGCGACATTTAATATGTAATCAATCATAGAGGATTTTGAGATTTAAAAGAATGCTGAGTTCCATTTTGTTAGTTAATTGCACTGCTATTTATTAAGAAACAATTATTTTTGTGTGTATGTGTGTGTGTGTGTGTTTTTTTTTTTTTTTTAATATATATATTTTGCTAATACTAAACAATTATTTTTTTAATAAGAAGGTTAACGCGAAAATGATGTTGCTCTAATCACGTTATGTCACTTTAACAAGTTGTGAGAAAGATTGAATCTCTAAAATTGAGAAAGATTGAATCTCTAGAATTGCTCTTTGTAGAATATAGTGAACATCCAACATGTACTGGTATATTAAACGGGCCCTTAAGAGAACAGCTTGAATCTGGTTGTTTTATTGTCTGATTCTTTTGAGCTGTATCTGCTGAACCGTGGCTGAAAGTTGGAAGTACTACTTTGTTTTGAGTTGTAATGTTGTATGCAGTCACACTTGTGTGTAACGTTGGCTACTTAATGTAAGTTTCTGAATTTTCCACAACGAAGAGTGATATGCATCAAAAGATTCAGAACCATATTGTTCTTTTTTTTTCCCCCAGGGGATAGTAGATCCAACACAAAAGATTCAGAACCACATTGTTCTTACCCAAAAAATATTTCTACTTTTCTCCTGTTGGTTAAAGTAGTATATCAAATGAATTCAGTACTCTCTGGAGAGCGAGAGAGAGAGAGAGAGAGAGAGAGAGAGAGAACAGTATTAGAAATACATTCTTTTGAATGCTAAATACACTAGTCATTTATTACAAAGAAGGCTAAAATTTAAAAGAAAAGGGATTAAAATTGCATAAAATACAAGAATTTTGGCTTTCTCCCCAGAGTATCTCCTGATTTCATATCTGGCTTGAAGCGCATAACACAAACGATCATGTAACTCCTGACTTGTAATCTGGCATGAAGCACATAATCAATCATGTAACTTGATAAAGTAAAGATTAAAACCATTTTAAAATAAATGCTCTCATTCACCAGAAAATCAATATGTTATCTTACAAGGTCCACGCAGTTTAGTGAGTAATACATTTGTCATTCCCAACTGTAGTATGCATGAGACGTACCTAAAATGAAATAAGGTCTACATGAGCTCTACAACAAGAGCAGATGCACCACCTCCTCCATTGCAAACACCACCAACACCGTATTTCCCATTTTTCTGCTTCAGTACCTACAAGAGCATTATGAAACTATGAAAATTAGAAAGCAGAATTACCACAATAAATACCAACAGGTCAGCAAGACCAAACGATAAGGTTGGTGAGAGAGAGCAACATATTGATGCAAAAGTAGCAATTCAAAAAAATATTGCAGAACAAAGAAGCAATCTGCCATAGTTATACCCCCAATAGTGTGACCAAGATACGAGCTCCACTGCAACCAAGAGGATGTCCCAAGGCTACAGCTCCACCATGCACATTAACTTTCTCCTGGAAAACAAAATAAGGAAGGTATTTAATAAATAATGAAAAAGTAAAATAAAATAAAGAAGGGTTGTGTTTTTTGGTTGGGGGTTTGGAGGAAGGGACTTTATGTTATTAAAATTTTTAAGAGGGCAATGAGAGATATGCTATGTAAATGGATGCTAAATGCAATTAAGAGAATTCAGTATCATAAAATATCATTTGAGTGCTTAAAACCACATACAAAGCTGTGCACATGCACACACCCGTAATTGCACAACACAATGATGCACATGTTAGAGAGAGAGAGAAGGAAGTTTAAAAACTCACAGGATTAAGTCCAAGCACTTTCTGATTTGCAAGGGCCACAACCTGCACAAATTACATAATATGATTGGCAACTCATATATTGATAAGCCAATTATGCTAAAAGTGTGGCATAAGCTTACAGCAAAGGCTTCATTTATTTCATAAAAATCAATTTGAGAGGCCTCCAAGCCAGCATTTGAAATAGCTTTTGGAATTGCTAGAGAAGGAGCTGTTGTAAAGAATTCTGGAGCCTGCACAGTCCATTCAAAATTAACATAGCGTATAACAAAGAAAACTTATTGTGGAAAATAATGTCAAGGAAAAAAAATGGCAATTTTCACTTCCGATATTTGCAGTGGCTCTAAAAGCCAGCTAAACTAATTAACACTTGTGTATTACCTGAGCAGCATCAGCATACCCACTGATCTTTGCAATCACTTCCAATCCAAGCTTTAGTACCGTCTCTCCACTCACCAAAACTAAAGCGGCAGCACCATCACTGTCAATGAGACAATAACTTTTCAGTAAATGCCTCAGTTCATGTCTTTGCAATACTTTCATAACTAAAAAATGAAGGACAATTCATCCTTCCAAGGATAGAAGCTACTATCCTCATGACTTTTTAAGGCTCATAAAAAAAATATATAAAAAAAATGACACTTCATACATGTCCGCAGATTAAAAACTTAACCAATGATGAGTCCACTTTTAGCTTATGAAGGTTGAGTACACAAGTTGTATACAAGAGAGTTCAGACAAAAAATATTGTAATTGCTCAAGGCTCCAAACATGATGTGAGCAAGATACTATTTTCTTTCACCAAATAATTAAGATTTTTACAGAAAAGAATTTCAATCAAGGGGTGGTGGGTCAACCTTTAGCAGAGCGATATCAAGTTTTTTCTAGTCAGATTAGTGGTCAACTTAGTATTTTATGTGCATATCTTTTTCTGTGAAAAACATTTATTTCAGACTCTTATGGCAAATAATTAGTGGCCCAAGAAAGAGCTATTAAGAATAAACATACAGGCCCTGGCTGAGATATATAAGTAGATGAAGATGACAAAGTAGGAAAAGAACACCAGAAACAGATCAATGAACCTTATACTAGAAGCATTGCCAGCAGTGACAGAACCTCCACTCTCCTTGAAACTAGGTCGGAGCTTCCTTAATTTGGCAGCATCAAACTGACAGAGCACAGAAGAAATATGCAAGGATATTAGTGAGAGACAGGGAGGGAGAGAGAACTTGAACAGTCAGTTAACCTATTTATCAAACATGCTTTAACAGAAAGTTGATATTAACAAAAAGTTTGCAACTGTGAGAAAGAGAACTGCTATGAAATCTGGAAAAGTACTCATCAGGGTGAAACTAAAGGACAACTAAATTATACAACTATTGTTTCATAAGGAAGGATTCTTTTACCCTTCCTAGACCTTCATCCTTGTCAACAGTTGTTGATGGTTTTCCCCTTCCCCCAGAAACTTCAACCTGCAGGTATCATATTAATGTTAGTATTTACAACCAACTGGTGGCGTCACATCATTTAACTTATTGATAGATGTCCAACCGGAACTATTTCCCATGCAAAGGCACCACTGTTTTGGGCAGCAATACCGCGCTCAAAGCTCTGAACAGCAAAGTCATCCTGCAGGAATCAAATAGTCACAAATTAAATTCTATTATGGCAGACTTGATAGAACTTTATGGAATAAGGAAATGGGTTTTGAAGCACACCTGCTCCTCCCTTGTTACTGTATGTTTATCTGCACATAGTTCAGCACAAGTTCCCATGGCACAATCATTATAGACATCCCACAAACCATCTTTCAGCATTCCATCAACAAGAGAATCATGTCCATAGCGAGATCCCTTCCTGCATTTTGGAATAAACTCAGAAATTTTGCATTTGAGCTTAATTAAGAGAAAAAGGAAGGAGAAAGGTATATAGACCTTGCTTCTGCGAAGTACTTGGGAGCATTGGACATGCTTTCCATGCCACCAGCCACAACTACGTCATTAATTCCCAACTGGATACTCTGTGCTGCAAGCATTGTTGCTGCAATGAAAAAAATGATTAGATAAGTAGATAACACACTTAATCATTTCCTATGTAAGAAGAAATTTCGATAAAATAAATAAATAGATAAACATTCCAAGATGATAGGGTGTCCACCTTTCATCCCTGATGCACAAACTTTGTTAACAGTGGTAGCGACCACTGAATTAGGTATTCCTGCACCCAATGCAGCTTGTCTGGCAGGAGCCTGCCCTAAATTTGCACTGAGAACATTGCCGAAGATTACTTCTTGTACAAGTGATGGATCAATATTTGCTCTTTTAAGAGCCGCTACAAGGAACACAAAAAATAGTTCAAGAAAAGGGCAAAAGAAACCATTCCAAAAACAGAGATTGCCCATTCATGAAGCAGAAATAAAGGTTGTGGGCTCACCTTCAATAGCTATAGATCCAAGCTTGGTGGCAGGTAAAGATGAAAGAGAACCTAGAAATCCACCCATTGGTGTACGTGCAACACCAACAATGCAAACATCTGCATAAAAAAAACCAGCAAGCATCCACTTTTTAAGTTCTCTGTTAAGTTCAAAAAGTTTAACATCCATATTAATCCTCCCATGGGAACCTCAGCTCAGAAAGAACTCTATAGTACATAGAAAAAAATAGGGGATAAAGAAGTAAAAGTAACTAATCACATAGACATAAGGCACAAAGGTAACACTGTCATTTCAATTTTAAATAACTTTAGTATGATTGCAATAGCTTTATGGTGCTGGTGCAAATCAATGTTACAAACTTAACCAGCAATCCCAGTTCCTGGGGTATATAATGCAGAGCAACACACAATACCTCTAGGCTTAATTGAATCTGAAGATGCTGCTGCTGCTGCTGCTGGAGCCATGGATATTTGCAAATGGAAATCTGCAGATTAACAGAATTATTAGCACATGATATGCTTATGAGACATAGAATTACATAAGATAGCATACACAAAATCAAACAATTAAAGCACAAACTTTATGCATAACCACCCAGTTAAGAGAGAGCAACAAAAATAAACACATGGGCCTTTTTGCTTTCACTAACCACTGTTTGATTTCAAGGGAAATAAATAAAATAAATATGTGATAGGAAGATAAAATCAGAAAGTTTTTTTATAAATTAAAAAAAAATAAAAAATAAAAACTCTGCACTTTTTTTCATGGATATTTTTAATACATATGATAAATTTGAACCTATGGCGTTCACTCCATGAGGGTTTCTCTATATCGTTAGACCAAGTCACCAATTAGTTTTTGGTATAGCCGATTCGACGACAATGAACTTACACAGTTGAACTAACTTAATCCCACTTATTTTCATGGCTTTATAAAGAGGACTAACCTCAAAACAGCTCCAAATCAGGAACATGAACAGAGTTGAGAAATTAACAAATCATGCACTAAATAAGAGCAAATGAAAATCAAAACTAAAAAAAAAAAAAAAAAAATCCAACCACTCTTATTTCTAAATTTAATGCATAAACCCAATTCCTAGTAAGAAGTCCAAAAAAGTACTAACATATAAACTGTATGCATAAGTTGACTTAAAAGTTTTATGTTTGTATCAGAATTTTCTCAGCAACCAAACGCAAAAGTGCGGGAAACACAGATCCACTCCAACAACACACACGAATACATTATCAAAAAAAATTAACAAAAGATCTAGACACCCAATTCAATCATGAACAAAAATAGCAAATTGGGTAAATGGAAAAAAAAAAATCAGAGAAATGCCGGGAAAATCGACGGAAAGTGCGGGAAAACCCAAAAAAAAAAAAATGGAAATTCAAAGAAGAAATTAAGGTTCATGATTTTGTATAATAAAATCGTACCTGTATCTTTTGGTGAGCTATATGATCGAGTGAGAGAATGAGAGAGAAGTGAGAAGTGGTCAGCTGGAAATGGAAGTCTGAGTTGGTGTATATATATACAAGGATCATGGAACGGGACAAGGACGGAGTAGAAGTATATGGATTTTACTTAAAACCCATTAAGACTAGCTTTATTCACTTTTAAATCCCACTTTTTTTTCTTTTTCTTTTTCTTTTTTTTAATTAGTAAGGTAAATTTTATTTCAGTAATGTAATTTTGTTTTAATTTAATTCAATCATCTGTATTTCTCAAGCGGTTAAATTTAGTCTTCTAAATTTTAAAAGTGTTCAAAACTCAGTCCTCTGATAGACTTCCATTTATCTATGTTCTTAGCACCAAAACGAAGCCGTTTTGGTCTTATTTTAATATTTAATTATTAAATTTATTATTATTTATTATTTTAGAAATATCATATTCACAATATTTATACGATAAATTTAAAGTGGCAAGTTGTTATTGACTATTACTAATATATAAAAAAGTCATTTCAATTGTTAGTTCAAATTAAAAACAAATAACAACTTATCATCTATGATTTGTTGTAAAAATATTGTGATAACACTTTTTTTTTTAATTTTAACCATAAATTAAAAACGACATCGTGTTACCTATTGAGCTTTTTATTTTATTTTATTTTATTTTTATACAAGATAGAAATTCTACTCTAACCTAATTTAAGTGTATATATGTGTGAAACTCTTTTTTGGAGACTTCAATGTATACTCTCTCATCTGTTATTCCTAAAGGACCCCGTTCTCAGTCCATGACCACCGGTCCGCAATCCCATCCCTCCACCCCTACACCCACTTTCCTTCTCCACTGATCAAACCCACCATCCCATTTTAGCCTAAATAGTTTTATATTTGAGTAAAAGTAATGTTAGGTAAGTAACATTTTAATAATAAATTTAAAATACTAAGTTATTATTAGTTCTAATTTGACTCGCCACTATAATTACTTTTTTGTTCACTTATATTATAGCTAATAACAGTTTACCACTTAAGATTTGTTGTAAAAATGTTATGAATGTACTACTTACTTACTATATCCCCATGTTCTAACATTTTTCTTTAGTAATACTTTTTTGTTGGCCTTTGTTTTTAAAAAATATTATTATTATTTTGATAATTAATTGTTACAAGGAAGTGTGAGGGTTTGAATTAGTAGTAAAATTTAGAAATAGTAACTTAGGTACAATACATTAGGTTTTCCCAATTGAATTTTTATATATATTTATATATAAAGAAGTGGTTTCATAGATTTTGATTATATTAGTTCACTCTCTACTCACGAGACACTTCAAAAACCCCATGACCCAAATCACATTTTTATTAGAGTAAGGGTTGCTCAAGCTTCTAGAACATAAGAGAACGAATAGGGTGGGACGAGTAGGAGATCCCAAATACTACAAATTCAATCTAGCTATTTTTCATTCCATTGTTACAAAAGTGGTGCGAGGATTTGAATTAGGGGTAATTTTAGAAATATCAACTTAGGCACAATACATTAGGTGTCCCAATTGAATTCTTTGTATATATATAACACTCCCTACCCATGAGACACCCAATAACTCTATGAACTAATTCACATCTTTATTAAAGCAATGGTTGATTGAGCTTCCCAACCCTTAAGAGACTGGATGAGGTGGGACAAATAGGAGAATCCCAACTACTACAAATTCAATCGGATTATTTTTTATCTAATAGAAGATTGTCGAGTTTTGAAAAATCAAATCCAAAAGTGATTAAATGTTAGTGTGATATATTGAACCTAAGACCCTCTAAGTTTATGTCACGCCCCAGATTAATTGAATTCAAGCACTTGATTGTTTTAAATTTAATTGTTCTTGAAAAAGAGAATACGATTTAATATTTATGTTTTATTGCTCAATACAACTAAGTATTTGAACTCAATTTGTATTGCACCCAAGGTCCGTTATCAAAGTTTTATCCTTGAATTACAACTCTCCTAATAAAGGAGGACAACTAATACCATTAAGCACTCCTTCTCAAAAAAAAAAATACCATTAAGCACTAAAACTCTTAGTCTAATAAAATTATATATATTAATTAGAGTTAAGTTATAAGGCTCTTAGAAATGCCTAACTTTATGCGTAAAATTTGCCTTCAAATTGAATCACCATTCTCTATTTGCCTTCAAACCAGTATACTACATGATTTCTTTTATCAGCACATAATCCATGACTCAGTATAAATTGAGAATTTTTTTTTTCTTATAGGAAATATTGAACTTAGGAGTACTTTGGACTTATTTTAACGGAAATTTGTTTGAATTGACTAGTAGGTTAAAAAATCATCTTTTTTTTTTTCTTTTTTCTTTTTTTGAGAAAGCATCTGTTAAACGTTGTATTCAATGGGGTAGTTGGGCACACATCCAATCCATTGAATTCCTAACAAGATTATATCATCTGTGGTTGACTTGTTATTAGTTTTTTGTTTTTTTGAGAAACGGTTAGGAATAAATTTTGGGTGGTTCTTCGATTTTATTTATTTATTTTTTATTATTATTATTATTTTTTTATCTACGGAGTTTAGGAAAGAATGAACTTTGTTACCAAAATTCCGTCATTTCATTCCATTGGAAAATTCATTTGAACAAGTAATGCATTTGTTAGGAATTTGAGTGATTAGTGGTTGAGACTTTAGAGTCTAATTATAATTATTTTTATATATAAAAAAAGTCTAATTAATTGGTGATCTTTTTATTTTTTGTTTTTTTATCACTCTTTCTCAATATATCATATTATTAAATTCCATTAAAATTAATGCATCATGAAAAGACTAGGCAAGATACCTTAACTTTAAGGAAATTTGGCTACTTCTTCGTGACTATCCTCTTTGAAAAATTTTAAGATCACAAGCAATTTCACACCTATTTTCATAACAATTTATTATAATGGTAAATCCATGTGAAATTAATAATAAATTAGTCATAATCTGTTACTAAAATAGTTGAGAAAATTAGTGTGAAATTGATTATGGTCTGAAAATAATTAGACTTGATTCAATGTGTTGTGGTCCTAAAATAATTAAATAAGTGTGAAATTGATTGTGGTCTGAAAATAATTAGATTTGATTCAATGTGTTGTGGTCCTAAAATAACTAGACTTGGTTCAATGTGTTTTGGGAATTAGACTAATAAAAATCTATTTACCTACTTAGATTAGATGTCATGTGAGTGCTCTGGTAGACAAGTGTGATACACAAATGGTCAACTACGTTGGTGTAACACCATAAATGGTCAAGTAAGGACTGCAGCACATTGTGTAGCCAAGTGGGCAACTACCAAATAAAATAGATGTGTCGTTTTCCAAGCGTTTTCACATGCACCACGATCCAATTTTCAGGCTGCCCTTAAGATTATTCTCTTGTCCTGTTTTCAGTATTCAATTTCCAATAAAAACATATTGACAATTTATATTTCTATTTCTATTTTTTTAACTGTTTAACAAAAAACTTAAAAGATATTGGGTACAACATTGTAACGTGTGGTTAGATAAAACAGACTGTGTTGTTAAATAAAAGAAGGGAAATGGGGTTTTGCTGCCTTGTCTAAACTCTAAAGTGGAAGAATCAGCGGATTGGTCTATTTCATCTATTATTTATAATACTTTTGATTTAAGTTTTTTTTTTTTTTTGGTTAGTTGTGAGTTTTGCTGAGTTGGGAGGTCTCTAAATTCGGCAGTTCATCCTCTATTATTTATAATACTTTTGATTTAAGTTTATATTTTGTTAGTTGTTAGTTTTTCTGGGTTAGGAGATCTCTAAATTCAGTAGTTCATCCTTTATTATTTATAATACTTTTTATTTAAGTTTATCTTTTGTTAGCAATGAGTTTTGCTGAGTTAAGAGATTTCTAAATTCAGCAATTCATTTGCTGCAAATAGGTTTCTCTTGTAATAACTGTAATTTGCCTCCTCTGTTTTAGAAGCGTTGAGGCAGTGGCCGCTCTAGGATTATTTTCTAGGGGGTGCAATAAGAAACATAAATTATATAAAATCTAAAACAAAAATAAAGTTGAATACATTGGCATTAAAAAAAAAACTCAAATGCAAGAAGTTTTACGATTACCTTATTTGAGGTTTCATATTTAGAAATCGTTACATGATATCTTCATTATCAATTCTATCAGTTACATTTTTTTTTTCAATGTACATAGCCAAACAATTATTCATCCACTGATTTCCCATTTGATTGATTGATTTCAAATTTTTTAAGATCTAAATGTTTTTTGCATAAGGTTTAAGAATTAAGATGAACAAATTTATACTTTTGTTATTGGGCTTTTAAAAAAAAAAAATTAGATCAAATTAGTTTGTTATTGGACTTTTTTGTGTGTTTAAAAAGGCAAGATATTGTTAAGAGCATTAGATTCAAACTTATTTCAATTGTGTTTAACAAATTTTTAGAGTTAGGGTGTTCAAATTTTTATTTAAGGGGTCAAAAATTTTTTTACATTATAATATATATATTTTGGGCTAGTTCAGGAGGTTTGTTTGAACCCCTGAGCTTAACGTGGAGCCGCCCATGCGTTGAGGCAAGATTGTTGACTTTTTATTCTGTATAGTCTTTAATGAAATGGGTTTATCAAAAAAAAAGAAAAAGAATTATATATAGGGTGGGTGGCATACGTGGAAATGAATAGGAATACAAGTGCAAAAGATTGCATATTTCTCACCACATTTTAAAAAAAAAAAAAAAAAAAAAAAAGGTAAATAATACAACACAGAGCATATTTCTCACAACATTAATAAAAGGAACAAAAAACAGGATCTATACCATACGAGGGGATTTCTGCATACCAATTAATGAGGATGTTTGACATTGACAAAATAAATTTGATAGGTAGAGATAGTGGGGACCGATCGAGAAGTGGGGTTACTACTTGGACTATTGCTTGATCCTTTAATGAATTTGATAGGTAGTTCATGCGTTGGCATTTGGTTGTGGTAAATCTGTCATGTTACTCATGCAAAGTGAAAAGTAAAAATAAAAATTCATGTGAGGTTTTAGAAACAATAAGGTCTGACAATCGTGGGATCTAACTCATCCAAGGGTAGCAATGTCTGGCACAATTCACAAATATGATACGAATACAATACAACACTAATTTTTAATAATTAGTTTTTAGTATAAATGAGCTCTTGCAAAATAAGTTGATGATTAATAATTGGGTCAGCTAACTTTATTAGATTGAAACTAACTTTTCTCAAGTAACTCTTTTATTTCTCATAGGTGTGGGTAGAGAATAAGGTGAGACTTTCATGTGTCACTTACCATTTTTTTTTTTTTATGAACATGTGTCACTAACCTTTTTTATTTATTTATTTGATGAACATGTGTCACTTACCAAGTTACCATTAAAAACAAATGTTGTTCCGATTTCATTATTACCAACTGTGCAAGTTATAATATATTAATTGAAATTAGCGGATGGTCACTTTCAACTGATTTCGTGAAAATATATTGCTTATTTTAGTGAGTAACAAAGTAGTCTAGCCAATGTGAATGTGATACAAAGTCAATGACCAAAATTTATAAATTAGAATTTTGTAATGAGGATATTCACTCCTCTAGTACTAGTTTTTTAGTGGACTTTGAAATGATTTTTTTTTTTTTTTGATGAAAGACTTTGAAATGGTTAATTCCGAAGTATGTGTTAGAAATGCTTGTATTGTATCTGAAATTATTTTTACCACAACATATATTTAAATGCATTTTGTGCCAAGTCAAAATATTCTATTTGACATTTATTTTGCCAAAAATTTTATTTGTTGTTTAGAAGTCATGTGAATATAAAATTTAATAAATACAAGATTGGTTTGGTAGGTTAATTAATTTATTTTCTTTTAGTGAAATCATGATGAAATTGTATTGAATATGAAGTTCTAGTCAAAGTCAGGCAGCAACTTTAAAATCAGTAAAACAAAGTATGGAAGCCAAAGTTGACCTCAATTTTCCCTTCTTTTTTTTTTAAATAATTATTGAAGGATTTTGCACTTCTAATGGAAAATTAGAATTAAAATCATATTTAAAGCCATGATATATGGTAAGAGAACAAGTCCAATAATTATCACCAATGTTATAGAAAGGAAGTGTAAACAAGACATAAAAATTTAATTTAAGCCTACAATTTCTTTCAATTATGTAAGAGTGAGACTTGGAGTTTCAACTACCAACCTTAACAGTGACATATATAAAATTAACAAACAAAAACAAAAGAAGAAACAAACATGGACTTCAAATAATATATTCAATACTCAACAACCTTTCATGACTTTTAACAAAGCAATTATAATTGAAAACTTCATTAATATGACTACTATCCAGCCTTATGGCAGATAAAAGAGAGTAGTTAGGTCCACAACTTTGCAAGCGCACTTGTGGACCTTACTTTTAATGCAATGCCCCTTGAGTGGGTTCATTTATCGGTCACCACAAAGAATTACACAGAGTACCACTTCTTTGATATTAAAGGCTTGTAACTTAATTAGTATTTTTTTTTTCAACGGAGATATCGAGAACTCAAATCTCTCTTCCCAATTATCAAATTTATCAAAAGAAAAAAAAAAATGCTACACTCACACAAATGGTGCAGCTATTTGGGCTGACTTTGAATTTTGAAATACCCAAATCCCAATTCTACCAACCACCAAATACAAGTCAACAACTATATCCCAAAGAATGATGCACTTCATTGTATATAAGAGGTTGCTTTCTGGGTCTGATTCAACAGATCACCGTTCCTAATACGCCACATGATTCCTGAAGTCCAAAGTCTTGTTTTCACTGAATTTGTTCATAGTTCCTACACCAAAAGACAATAAATTCATAACTTGGACATACGTTTTGCATATTTGTATGCATGATGCTTTCTCGGACTTTTGTCTTTATGACTTTTTTTTTTCTTCCTCCATATAGTTGCATGATTTTACCAATGACTAATGAGTTTTCATATGCATGAATTGTTTCAAACCATACAACCATAGAAAGATAAAGTGTCATTGAATGTAAGACAGAAATTAAGACTCAAGAGAGGAATTAGACACACACACACACACACACACACACACATATATATATATATAGAGAGAGAGAGAGAGAGAGAGAGAGAGGGTTGAGTTCAAGTTACACCTGTTACACCTGGTGTAGCTTGTGTAACTTGAAGCAATATTATACCACCCAATAACTTGTTATAAAATTCATATTTTGAAAATTTCACCGCTGAATTACAACCTCTATATGTTCTCAATTGGATGTTATTTATCATTTAATCCATAAACTAATCTTTTATGGATTATTTTAAATTACAAAAACTTGAATTTAAACAATTAATTGATGACATGGTTATTAATTTTTTATCATCCTTGAAATTTTGCAAGCATAAGAATATACAAAGATAACGTAATCTAATAGTAGATTTGTCAAAATTCGGATCCAATTAAAAAATATAGAGTGAAATAACATTGTTTAAAGTTATACCTTGTGTAACTTAAACTCAATCCATATTTCTCAGCTTTTGGTTTGATTATTTTACTCCATGACCAGGGGCGGCGCTAGAGCTACTCTAGGGGGTTCAAATGAACCCCCTGACTTGAAAAAAGAAAAAAAAATTATGCATATAATATTTTTTTATTAGTTTAATTTACTATTAAAAATATTATTTCACACCCTGACTTAAATCTTGCTCACTCTAATCACATATTAGCCTAGTCCAAAATTAAATAACACAAATCACAGATCCCTCTTTAATGAATCTCATCTCATTTCTCTTCTTTATTTGACTATCTTAGTATCTTCTAACTCTAAGATTAAAGAGTGAATATTTGTGAGTTATAAGTGTCTTGCTATTTGTTATAAATTCCCTTTATTATAAATTTATATGATGTGTGTGTGTGTGTGTGTGTGTGTGTGTAATATGTGCATTTTTTTTTTTTTGGTTATAATGTTATTTGTGTGAATTGTGATGTATGTGAATATGTTCATGTATAGTATAAATATAATATAACTTTATATAATTTAATAATTAGAAAATATAGAAGGTTTGTCACATGTGTGTATATTGTTATCATGTAATTATAATAACTTTTTGTTATAAAGTTAGTGATTGTTCAAGAATTTGATTGGTTAAATAAACACTTAGTGTAATATTTATGTATGTATGAGTGTGGTTGTGTTGATCAATAATTAATACAATGCAAGTGAATTGAGTTTTGTCATTTAGATTAAAATATTTTTATAAAAACAATGAGAAATAGATAATGGAAATTGCATAAAAATAAAAAAGATATATAAACTTAAAAAAATAAAATGGTCACACTTAGCTACATTGACAATAGATAATGGTAGCTGATAATAAACTATCATATAATGATTTTAAAATATAAAAACTTGTAGAATGAAATTTTAAAACTTCATTTCTTTGCGATTTTTTTTATCGATAACTAGATATATTTAAATTATATTTTTATTCAATTATATTTAATTTAAGTTTCTGAATGACCCCCCTCAAAAATATTCCTGGAGCCGTCACTACTCACTGTCCATGACCATAAAATACCTCGAAAAATTGAAGTGTTGATAGTGTGGTGGATTGAATTTAAGATCTTAGGTTTATGTCACGCATTGGATCAATGAACCTATCGCTCAGGTACAAGGGGGATAAGAATAATCTAATTAAAATGGTTTTTTAAGCAGACAAGCTGTCATACAATCGCAGGGATCAAGTTATGCAGTCCACTGCTTGAGATTCACCGTTATGGCCAGCTAGTTGCTCATGCACAAAAAATGTATGTGGTATGCAGTATGCTCATACTATAAAACAAAAGGAGGTATCTCTTTGGCAGGATTTTGTGACAATCCGATTCCTTAATGTTATTTCGCTATCAAACTTTTGCTAAAGAAATGCTAATATGTTGAAATCGGAAAATTCAAGAGAAAGATTCTAATATTTGATTGGCACAATTAGAGGACAATTTGGGAAAATTTCACTTTACTACCCTAAACTATATCACAAATTATATTTTGCACCTTAAACTATTCGAATGCACAGTTTGTACCTTAAACTATAACATTTTTTTTTTTGGGTAGAATTAAACTATAACATTTATTATACTTTGCACCTTGATATTAGTTTTACTGTTATCTTAAACGGAACTTTCATGTATACGCCATGCACATGTGTTTTGTTTAGGTAGAACAAAGTTAAAAGGAAAAAACACTCCTATTCACAATCAACTAAAACAAAAGGTTGGTGCCACCACTTTTGTCTCTTTTTAGTTTAAAGAATTCCCACTTTCACAATGCTTTTGATTTGGGGAGAGGCTTGTACCTGTATGTGTGTGAGAGAGCTGGAAAAAAAAAAAAGAAAAAAAAAACTGTTGTTTTAATAGATTGTGAAGATGAGTGATTTTGTCTTTTAACTTTGCTCTACCTAAGCAAAACACATGTGAATGTTACATACATGAAAGTTCCATCTAAGATAATAGTAAAACTAACATGCAAAGTGTAATAAGTGTCATATTTTAGATGCAAATTGTGTATTCAAATAGTTTATAGTGTAAAATATAATTTGAGATATAGTTTATGGTAGTAAAATATAATTTTCTTACTGAAAAGTTTTATTTTGCCACTATCTAAAGAATGATCAAAGTCTTTTAATAACTTATTTTACTAAACAAGAAAAAGACATTAAAGTCATTCCCAAGGGAAATCTTCATTTTTCGTATAAGTTAAAGATTGTGTTCCCAAAACATATTATGTTCTCAAATGGGGGCGACCCATATTAGAGTCTTTTGGCTGAATATTGTAGAAAATGGAGTTTATTTGTGATATAAGTACTGTTCAAAGTTATTTGGCAAATTGAAGAAAGAGAGTGAATTTCGGCAATGGTGTTGCCAAAATTCTAACAAAAAGTATGAGAGAGGAAACACAAGTGATGTGATGGGAGGATTTGAATTTCGATAATCTCATTATTGAAATTCTTGCTACTTGAATTTGCTGCCCAGCTGCTAGGTGGAAGTGCTGCAAAGGAGTGGTTGAAAGGAAACCAATTGTGGCAACCAAGTTGTCGAAATTGAGGAGAGAGAAAATAAGAATGGTGGCCGGGAAAAAAAGAAAAGAAAAGAAAAGAATCCAATTGTGGCAACCAAGTTGCCAAAATTGTAGGGGTGAGGATAAGAATTGTGGCAACCAAGCTGCCGACAATGGGAGGAAAAAAAAAGAAAAGAGAATTGTGGCAACCAAGTTGCCGAAAATGTGGGAAAAAATATGAATTGTGACTAGATCTCATCATATATATAATAATAATAATAATAATAATAATAATAATTTTACTTACTCATGCAATGGCACTAGATCTCAGCATATACGTAATCATGAACATGTAAGAATGAATGTTCAAAACCAATAGAGAAAAAGCCAAAGCCAAAGGAAAATGTCAAATAAGTTTCACTTTGTAATCACAGCCTTTCTTATAAATTAAGATAATAATTAATACCTCTCTCTATAAACACACTTTGTATGACATAACTATATACGTCTAAAAGTCACAATTCATATTTTCTCCCCAAGATTTCGGCAACTTGGTTGCCACAATTCTCTTTTTTTTTTTCTTTTTCTTTTTTCCTCCCATTTTCGGCAATTTGGTTGCGACAATTCATATTCCCTTTCAAGCACTCCACCTAGCATAGCACCCGGGGCACTTCACGGGCAGAGCTTGGGGCAGCAAGAATTTCGGTAATTTTATTACCGAAATTCATTTTTTTCTCCCTCATTTGTCACATCACTTATCTTCCCTCTCTCTCATACTTTTTCTTGCAATTTCGGCAACGGTGTCCCAAATAACTTTGAACAGTACTTATATCACTAATAAACTCAATTTTTTGCAATATTCAGCCAAAAGACTCCCCATATTATATATAAACTTTTTTTTTTTGGCTGAATATATTATAGATAAACGTGTAAACAATATTTTTAAACAATTTACCCATTGAGAGAAGTGCACACTTTGCACCATATTCCTCATTGCTGCAGGACTGGATCTAATAGTTTCCTTATCATGGGCCATCAGTGAATATGGGTTGAACAAATTTAGGGCAGAGGTACAAAGCCCATTTTACGGAAGGGAACAAATAAATGGGTTGATTTTGGTTTGGGCTTGACGAAAAAATTTCTTGTTGCATTACCAAATAAAAGGAAACATAGTTCGAAAACTTGCTGGACTGATATCTTTAAATAAAAATTCTGTTTACCATACGAAATAAAATACTCTAAAAAATTCTTCAAAAAAAAAAAAAAAAAAACTCAAAATTTCTTGTTTTTTAAAATTTAAGGTTAACTAGACTTTTATGTTGCTAAAAAAATACCCTCATTAATGAAGGGTAACTTCATTTAGAAATAAAGTCATAAATGGTAAATAATAAATTTTATTTTAAATTCAAAAAGAAAACTCTTAAAATTTAAAATTTTTTTCCTTCACGTTCAAAAAAGAAATTACAATTATTACTTATCTCTAAAGTTTATCATTCTTATTTGTTTGAAAAATAAAAAAAAAATATTTCTAAATTATAATAAATGTAAATTATTAACATTTACCAAAAAAATAAAAAATAAAAGAACCTCTGAGCACTCGCATGAGTGTGTGGTTAGAGGCTAGTACTTATATAAAAATATTTTTATTTGATTAAACTTCAATACTTTTATTGATAATGCAATTATTTATTTTGTTAAGATATGTCATAATATAAAACAATTAACTTATTAAAATCAAAATTTTTAGTTCTATGTTTTATTATTTATATTAAACGTCAAAATGTTCATGTTTTTATTATAAAGTTGAGGTTAGGAGGCCAGAAATGGAGAAACTTGTAGAAATAATCAAACATCTTGGAGAGGCCTCTGGGCTTGAGGTCCCACGGGGTTTTGGGGTTGAGGTCAGGCCAAGAACACGAAGGCTCCAAGAAGTCATCGTGGGCGTTGTTGGGGTCGAAGTGTGAGTTTTGGAGGTGTTGAATCTGAGAGTTTTGGATGTGTGGGGAGCTGTATTTCTAATTTGCATTTGATTATTTTAGAAGGGGAGGTGAACCAGGCGTGTCTGATATCAAAAGGTTTTATTTAGCCAAAAAAAAAAAAAAAAAATAGCCCAACATTTAATGTAAAACACAGATTTCTAGAAGGGGAGGTGAACCTAGCGTTTTATTCAAGAAAAAAGAAGCAGATTATAATGTTTCATAAGAGATGGAGTAAAATTGGACTCCAATTTCAGATTTGAATATTGAAATTAGTGTATACACGTGGCACACAATTAGACTTCTAATTTGGAATTGCAATTTGACATTCTCTCTGCTTCACCTATTATTATATATATAGATTTGATTAATTAGATCTTATTGTCATATATGATGTTTGTGTATTGAATTTTAAGTAAACAAAGTCGAATCATTTTAGCTTATAATGCTATGAAACGATAAATAAATTTTTTTTTTTTTTTTTTTGGCTAAGTAAGTGAATGAATGAATATATTAAACATCAACTCCTTCATTTACTTTGTTATATATTTTACTTGAAAACATAACTAAAAATTGAAGAAAAATATATAATAAAAATATTTAATGCTTAATAATTTGAATTCTATATCTTATAAAATTATATCAAGAAAACATAAGTATGTTACAAATTTGAAATATAATAAAATAAATAACTTAATATGTATTGCCATTCTTTTAGTTCTAAATTTTACTTTCAAATTCGTAATTCACCCGTATGCACGTCTATTTACCTTTTCATGCCTAATCTGCTACATTGTTTTTTTGTTTTTTATAATTTTAATGTGAATTCTTTACTATTCCTTCTAAAGGAATAGTAAAATATCCACCAAAGGAATAGTAAAGGATCACATTAAGGGGGCGTTTGATTCACCGTGATGTTACATTACACCGTAATATTAAATTATTGTAATATTACATTAATGTAATCTCAATGCAAGAATAAAACATTACATTATTTAATGTGATGAGATTAATGTGATGAGATATATTTTGTGATTTTAGATTATGGTAATGTTAGAAAAAATAAAATAAACCAAAAATTTTAATGTCACATCATCGTAATGTGCATCACATTAAGGATACATCACAACAAACCAAATGCCCTCTAAAGTTAAAAAGAAGAAGAAAAAAAAAAGTAGCAACTAGCAGGTTACATGATAGGATAAAATTCTAGTAAATTTAAGCTAGGGTAAAATTTAGGTATATTTCATTGGGTATGGTGTATTAGGTTTTTTAATTAATTTTAAACACATATATGCTTTGAATTTAATTGTCTTTGAAAATGATAATACTCCATTTGTCCCAAATTATTTGGTCTCTATTCCATTTTGGGATGCCCCAAAATGAAGTCCTCTTTGAAAATTCAAATTATAGATTTCCTAACATACCTCTCAATTTATTCAAAAAGTCAATACCCCTCTTCACCAAGGCTTAAATTAAGGAGGGTATTTTTTTTAATACTTGTGTATTTTTATGTAAAAAAAAAAAAAAAAAACAATGCATTTAATAATGTTTACTTAAAAAGTTGGATTTTCTAAACATTCCTAACAAAATGGGATGGAGAGAGTACTATTTATGCTTCATTGGGTAATGCAACAATGTGTTTGAATATCATTGGAAAACTTGATGTATGTGTAAGCAACCGTACTTAAGTTTTGCCCATTAAGGTAAAATGTACTTTACACCAATTAAGTATAGGGTTGCTTCTAAATTGGCTACTTAACTTTTAAAACTGGTAATTTATACCCTTGATTATTTCAAGGATCTCAATATGCCCTTTCATTATGGTATGTTATGTTTTTCTTGTTAACTTAACTAGAAATTATGATTTTTTCCCCATAAAAAATAATGTCATTTTTGGATGGGTTAATGTTAAGAGTCAAATGACATTGAGAGGAGCACATTGATATTGTTATAAATTATAATAGTCGAGGATGAAAATTCTAAGCTTTTATAATTGTAGGATGTCCTTTTTAAAAGTCTTTATTGGCACTTCAATTGCAAAGATAGATGATACAAACTGAAATTGTTTAATTTATTTACAAAGTGACTCAATTATGAATGGGTTGCGGGTTAGAGTTCGATCCAAATCTAATTATATAGTAGGATTAAGGGTTAATTGAAAATTATATGCTTGAAGTTTGAGGTTGTTTGGATTTTACGTCCTAAAGTTTGGTCCTGTTAGCAATTCGCACCCCTCGGTTAGTTTCTGTTTTTAACTGACACATCACTATGCTGAAGTGTTTTATTTTTGCCACATTAGCCCTACAACTACGCCATTTCAATGAAAAATAAAGCATACCTGTCACAGTCAAACGATGCCATTTTGCCCAATGTTAAAACACAAAACTGAAAGCCTAAAACTACACCGTTTTAGCCTAAGTTCTAAAATCCCAAATCAAAACCCCATAAAGGCAACTCCCTCCCAGCTTGCAAGGCAAGGACCCATCGTGAACCCACACCTTAAAACCATCTGCTTGACCAGATCAACTTCACAAAAGTGGCCACAGCTGCAGCCACAACAATGGGCACAATGAGAACTCTTTCTCTTCTTTCCAGCTCTATTTCTCTCTCTTTTTGGATATCTCCTTTTCTTGTCATTGTTGGATTTGGATTTGTTGGGGATTCATAGCTGTGATTGGGTTTGCTTTCTCTCTCTTTGACAAATTTTTGGGGGCTTTTTTTATGTAAATTGTTGGAGTTTTTTGTGTCTAAGTTGTTGGGAGGTTTTTTCTATGTTAGTTATGGTAAAAAGAGTTGAATTGTGCATTAAGATATGTGCATAAATTGGTTCTTGCAAGAATTAGGATATGTATTATTGATGTGTATATAACTATAAGCTGCCATGTAAATCATTCATTTAAGTACAAAGAAGTCCAAACATTGCACCTAGAATCACTAATTATTGTGTATCCAATCAGAAGATTTTGATCTTTTGGATGCTCGTAAAAATATATAGACTTTTATGTAACAACCCAAGGAAAAGCGCTATCTACATCTGCGCTATACTTCAAAAAGACTAATCACAATTGAGGCTCCTTGGAGCTGTTAATAAAGCCCAGTTCAACCCAATAAATACCCGATGTGGGACTCATCACACACCCACACACAATTAATCAAATTGGGGCATCACAATCTCCCCCACTTAAATCCCTAACGTCCTCATTAGGGCCCACTTTGTGGGGTAGTGTCTCTAAGCCCACATAGGGTTACCGAGCCGGCTCTGATACCATATGTAACAATTCAAAGAAAAGCGCTAGCCACATCTACACTATACCTCAAAAGGACTAGTCACAATTGAGACTCCTTGTAGCTGTTAATAAAACACAGTTCAACCTAGTAAATATCCAATGTGGGACTCATCACATACCCACACACAATCAATCAAATTGGGGCATCACATTTTATCTTTTGGTAATATTAAACTAGAATTCAGTCTTTGTTAATTTATTGCATCAACACATTTGCCTAATTGAGAAGCATAAATCAAAATCAAAATTCATATGAAGTGGTATTGTGGTAGTAAGCTCTTTTTCCAACTCATTTTTTTAGCTTGTCGTGAGAAGAAAATGGAAGGGGAAGAAAAATTTATTGGTTTATTAATTTTCACAATTGCATATAAACTTATGCATCCAAGGAATTTGTTAGTTACCTTTGTGGAATTTGCTACATTCTTGTACAACTACATACTAAATTGTGCATGAAATTTGCTAGTTACATTTATAGATTTGAACATGAGTTGTGCTTTAGGTAACCAGAGACCCTTTGGTGGGTTCATGTGAACCCATAAGGACAACAAAGAGTTTCATATAAGTCTTCCTTGGGTTTACCATTTGCTACGGGGTGAACCCATAAGGACAAATTTCACATAAGCCAAATTCTTTTGATAAAACTCATCTAGAATTTAGCAATATTGATACCAAGTCTACTTCAAAGCTACTGAAACAACTATCCTTTAATACAACACATCTACAATTTTGTCTATTGTTCTTTATTTTTTATTTTTATTTATTTTTACTTCAAAGTTGTGAGTGTGGTTAGCTGTATTGTTAAAAGTTGTGTGAATGAGGTTCATTATACTTTTCAAAATTGTAAAAACTTACTATGCAATATTGTAAATTGTAGGATATGTCAAGTGGGAGTTCTTAAGTAGTTTTGGAATGTTGAATTATGGCAACGATCATAAGGTGAAATGTAAATGCCAGTTTCTTGCAATCGTGAAGATAGCATGGATAGATAATAGCCCAGGCAAAAAATAGCATGGACAAAGAAGAATAATAATGCACATTAGATGAATATTGTTGATTTAGAAGATAAAAAGACTACGATAAACATATAGTTGATGCATTTAAGTTGGTTTGTTGTTGTGGTGGTCATTTTAATTTATTTAGTGAAAGCAAAAGGCCAAGAAAAGAACTTGTATTTAGAATAGGTGAATTGTACTTTAGTCATTGTGAAAGATTGTAGTGACAATCATTTTGTGATAGTAGGCAGTTTCTTATCTTGTTTAATGTAATAAAAATTGTAATATCCATTTGTATTATTACAGTATAATGGAAATTGAAATACATTTCTTGCAATCCATGCAACTCTAGCTATGCAACCAATTTTCCTTACAGACACCGTCCTACTATGAAAAGCCTTAGAACATATATGTTTTCCATGATAGCTTTTAACTAGTAAAGAATTTGTATCATTATCCTAGACCTACCCTTGCCCCGTCACCCCCCATCACTCGAACCCGCCCCATTAACTAAACTGGGGGGGGGGGGGGGTTCTTCGCCCTACACTAGGCCCTACAGGAGCCCGTAGGGCCTCGCCCCACCATGCCCCTCAAAAATTTATTTATTTATTTCCAATTTTTAGTTTTCCTAAGACCTAAAGGCCCGAACTAGAGCCTAATCTAAAAAATATATATTATTTTTTCAATTTTTTGTTTTCCTGAAGTCTAAAGGCCATGAATTAGAGCCCAATTTTGAAATCCAACCCATACAAAACAAATAAAACATAAACTAAGCAAATAAATAAAAAATAGTAAACATTCATTTTTAATCATAAAACAAATAAATACTATGTTTCATCCCTGCTCTAGCCAGTGTTTTAAATAATCAAATAAATAACAAAATCAGTCACTGTTTTATAATCATAAACATTCATTTTAAGGAAAAACAAAAAAACAAAAACAAAAACAAAACAAAACATAAGCTGAGTTCACATGATAAACATAAAATTAACAATAGTTCTTAAAAAGATAAAGAAATTAGTAACTTAGTCTAGCTATGATATCCATTAGGACCAATACGTTAGATCATAGACTCATAGGTTCAAAAAGCTACAAAATAAATCTCACAAGTCTAGGACCATTACAGACCATTTTAGCAAGTCAAATGTTTTAAAAGCTAATAAATTAATTCAACAAGTCTAGGAAATTCTAATAGCTAAAAAGGTGTTAGACATCAACATCAAAAAAAAAAAAAAAAAAAAAAAAAAAGCTACTAAATTAATCCAACAAATCTAGGAAATTCTAATAGCTAAAAAGATGTTAGACATCAACATCATAAAAAAAAAAAAAAAAAAGTTTGAACTTCAAGTCTTCAACATAAAACTAATCCCAAATGGCTATGACACAGCTTCCATCTTCATTGTTAGGATCCACATCATTAAGAATTGTTTGAATTGTACAATATCCTAACATAGTTGAAAAACTTACAACAAAAATGAATTAAAAAAATGAAATAAACTTCACCAAATTATAACCAGCAAATACAAAAATAAAATTTTGATTTCATTTTATAAATACAACTACTAATCTTTGATTTCACTCCATAACCAATTTTGAGCACATACCAATGCCTCTATAGTCTTGGGATGAAGATGATTACGGTGTGGACTTAACAGTCTCCTACTAGTGCTAAAGGCAGATTCTGAAGCAACAATTATGATAAAAATGACTAGAGTATTTGAGATCATTACTTTTCCACTATGCCAAAATATCAAAGTTCTCATTTCCCTTCAACACTCCCTCATCAATGTAATGATCAAATTCCATTCTAATACTCCCCATATTTTCTTGAAATATTGTTGAAAAACAAATCAAAAGATCCAAGGGAGTTGGAACCTATATTTAATTTGTGCCACATCATTTGAAGTAGTTGTAGGCATATGAGAACTTCCTTCATTATCCATAGGGGCCACATCTACATCTTCATACCTATCAAGCAATTCATAACAAAGATTTTTAATAGTTCTATTTCCAAATTAGAATTTCTGCCATAAATGTTAGAATAATAAAACTCCAACAATTTCATTTTATATCTTGGATCCAAGATGAGAGCAACACCCATAACAACATTAACATTAGCCCAATAAGAAACAAATTTAGCAAGCATACTTGCTACCATTCTACTTATCCTCTCATTTGAGGAAAAAAATTCATTCATTCAATGCTATTTTCAACTCATGTATACCAAAGTAAAATACATATTAGCTGTAGGGTATTTACGACCAGAGAATAACTTAGTCACACTATAGAACAACTCTAACCTCTCACAAATGCCTTTGGCTATATCTCAATCCTTATCAAGTGGAAAACAAGTATAAGATGCTTCACGTTTAGACAAACAAGAGAAAAAAAATTACAATGATCAACAATTACTATGGATAACTTTCTATCAATGTTCCACTCTAAAAAAACAATCTACAAGGAAACCAGTAAGTGTTAGAATTATGATTAAGTGATTAAATTCACCATTTCCTAATAGCTTTAACTTTTAAGAAAATTGGTGATTTAACATGGTATCAGAGCAGCAGATCCTGAGTTCAGTTCATGACTTTACTCTACCTCTCATTTAAGATGTTAAATTCTCACTTGTTGGGCCTCCACTTATTAAGGGAAAGTTTAGGCCCATAAGTAAGGGGGAGTGTTAGAATTATGGTTAAGTGATTAAATCCACCATTTCCTAATAGTTTAAGTTTTTGGGACAATCGGTAATTTAACATGGTATCAAAGCAAAAAATCTGAGTTCGATCCATGACTTTACTCTATCTTCCATTTAAAATGTTAAATTCTCACTTGTTGGGCCCCCACTTATTAAGGGAAAGTTTAGACCCACAAGTAAAGGGGAGTGTTAGAATTATAGTTAAGTGATTAAATTCACCATTTCCTAATAGTTTAAGTTTTTGGAACAGTCGGTAATTTAACAGTAAGAACATCTTTTGTGTGTGGAGAAGGAACATAAACAAACATAGAAAATAATATGAATAATTTTAACATAACTCAATAAACACTTTAATGAATGACATATGGTACAATTCATATAGCTTAATAAATCACATTTTCATACTACAAAAAAAATAGTAACAGAGAATTACCTTAAAACTCGGTTTTGCAAGGTCCAAGTTTGATTGATAAAGTGAGCAGTAATAATCATGAATCCTCTCTCTTTGTTACTTGAAGTCCACATTTCAGTTGTAATTGCTATTCTATTTTCATTCTTGTCCATCATCTTCAAAGCTTTCTCCCTCTCATTATCATAAATGTTAAGAATGTCACTCTTCAAAGTGTTTCTTGAAACAACTTTAATCATGGGTTGAAAAGAACCCACAAATTCTCTAAACCCAATGTGCTTAACCATTGAAAGTGGTTATTCATGTAGAATGACCGTGCGAGCAAGATTTCTCTTCACTTTAACTTGATCAAAATGGTAAGAATTTAAACTCATCTTTCCACCCATCTTATTTTGTTGTTTAAGTAACACTTGCTATCGCATATCCCCTATATCTTTAAACTTCAACCTTGGACATCTCCCTACATGACCACGCAAATAACTTATGCCCTATTTAGGATCACCCAAGTAATACTTGTGATAGTGATGACTTTGAGCTTTAAGTTTCCCATTAACTTTCTTTCTTTTAATATAAGACCAAACTGAGGTACACTTCCTTTTTCCTTTTACATCCTCATCCTCATCCCTATTCACAACATTAATTGGAGGAGAACTATTTCCCTCAACATTTGTAGTGGGTAAGGGATCCTTTCCCTTTCGTTATCACCAAGTCCACCATCGAGGATTGCAGACTCTCAATTGGTTTAGAAATTTAGGAGTTATAAATTCTATCTATCAAAACAAGTATTCACAAATTAGCATCATATAACACACATATATCAATTAAAAAAAAATCAATCATAATTACACATGATTATCTACAGATTCATACACTTACTCATTGTTTAATGGGTATAAAGGTGATGGTGAGCGTGAGGGTGAGCAGGTAGAAGACCACAGTGGCGAGGGTGGTTGTGAGAGTGGCGAAGGAGTACACATAGTTGGCAAGGGACAAAGTATGGTTTTTAAGGGAAAGCTTGCGCCTAGCGAGAGAGAACTAGATTTGGTTGTCCATAAGATTGCACAATTAACAATGTATGGTTCTTAACAATTAACAATGGATATTTGTGCTTGATTCTATAAGACTGCACAACCCTCTTAAACTCCTTGTGGTCACTAAAAAAGATTCCCTTCATAAAAACAAGGTCGAGCATATCCAACTCAAACCTAAATTCAGTGTACTTAGGGTGCTCTTCATAATCCTTAGAGTTAACAGGTGTGCACAAGAAGTTAGAGTGCCCATAATCACTTTTCTCACTTTTTATATTATGCTTCTCATCGCTAAAGCAAGTAGGTGCCTAATTTGATGTGTTCTACTTATAGGGATTTACACTGGATTGGTTAATGTGAGTGGATGGGACAATGTGGGTGGGTGGATCAATGTGAGAGGATGGGTCAATGGGGGAGGATGGTCTTTATATCTATCAAATTCGCTGTCACCTATCAAATCAACACAGTCCTAATAAAAAAAATTGTCATCTACTCCAACCCTTTCATCACCTTCTTTATGAAACTCATGCTCATCATCACCTTCATTTCCTTGAACCTCATCAACTTGTTCCTTACTAGCTTCTTCAATATGCTTCACATATATGTGCACTAACCTTTTAAGTGCAAACTCTAACCAGTCACATATAGCCCTAACATAACCATCTTCTTTAAATGGACACAAGCCATTATGAAGTTCCATCAAAGGAATCTGGTAAAACAATTCATCCACATTTGTAATACCAAGATTTTTGGCATACTTTCACATATCAAAAATAGCAAAAAGAATCAGGATTTACATTTGAGACCCTTGTTTCAATCCTTCTAGCATATTCCCCATGTGCTGTGTAATGAATACCCTTCCATGATATATAGACATCAAATGGTTGATCCATATTCAATGCCCTGCACACACATATAAATGCATTACTAAAATATAACCTTTAATTAATACATTACAAAAATATAATACACATGTAAATGCAACCAAACATACATACATACATACATACAAGAGGCACAAAGCACAACAAAGGGACTACTCAATTAGACCACAACCATTGCACTTAGTCAATTTACCAATAAAATGTGCATTATTTTACACCATAAAATACGCATAGCTCATCACTGCCCAAGAATCTGACCCACCAAAATTAAAGATCAATAAAGTAACAGAACTTGAAAAAATACAACCAACTATATTATAAACCATTGACAACAAAGTACTATGAAAATCCTTAAAAAAAATTGGTCTCAATCAACAGTATCAAAGTGCTACAAAAACCCAAAAAAAAAAAATCAAATATGAACAAACTTCAGCGCGCACACACCGTTCTAATAGAAAAGTAAATGAGTTTATCATACACAGCAAAGCCAATCAACAAAAACCCCAAAAAATCCATCACCCAAAAAATTTAACAAAAACCCTAGCAAACTCAATCAACAAAAACCCAAAACAAAAAACCAAGAACAGTGACAAAAACAACAAAAACCCAAAAAAAAAAAAAAAAATCAAATAAATGAGTTTACCATACACAGCAAAGCCAATCAACAAAAACCCCAAAAAATCCATCACCCAAAAAATTTAACAAAAGCCCTAGCAAACTCAATCAACAAAAACTCAAAACAGAAAACCAAGAACAATGATAAAAGCCAAATCCAAATAAGAGAGAGAAAGTGAAGAACAGCTCAATATCGGCATGGCCATCGCCACCGCCTAGAGCCTTTGACGATGGGTTTAGGATGCAACTTGATGGCTTAGGTTCACACAAGCTGAGGAGGTTAGTGAGGTCTGGCCATTGGGTTCACGTGAGCTGGGAGGGAGCTACCTTCGTGGGGTTTTGATTTGGGATTTTAGAACTTAGACCGAGATGGTGTAGTTTTAGGCTTTTAGTTTTGTGTTTTAACATTGGAAAAAACTTCACAATTTTTACCATGTTAGGTAAGCTTTTATTTTTCATTGAAAATGCGTAGTTTTGGGATTGATTTGACAAAAATAAAATACGTTGGCATGGTGATGTTTCAGTTAATAACAAAAACTAATAGTAGGGGGTGAATTGCTAACGAAACCAAATTTCAGGGTGTAAACTCAAAGTTCCGAAACTTTGGGGTGTAAAATCGAAGCAACCCCAAACTTCAGGGGCGTAATTCTTAATTTACCCTAAAATTAAATAAAAGATAATGCAAAGGTTCAAAATAAAATTCTCTTTATTTATTTTTTAGGGACAAAACTTAAATATAGTTCTTTGAGTGCACCAACTAGTGAATTTTATAATTGAAGTTAAATGTTCTAAGAAAAAGATAACACCTTATGTGTTACATTAATCATTGTAAATATAGGATTGAATTCAATTGGGGAACTTACATTACAACAATCAAAGAAGTGTATTTAAAATATACTCATGAAAAATGATTTATTTTATAATGAAGATTAGTTTTCACAAATTTAAAAATATATATGATGCATTTTGAATGTTGTCACTTCATTACAAAAACAAATAAACAATATAGGCATGAAATCTAGAAATGGGAAATGAACTAAAGTAATTAAAATTAAAAAAGAAAAAAAGAAAGAGAAATAAATTAAGGACCAGCTTCTAAAGCCAAAATACTTTTAATGAGGTCCAAACACAAATAAATTGTAAAAGGTAAATAAAATCTTAGCTGTATATCCAAGAGTTAGACCTTTTTGGATATACACCACTATCAGTTTCTTTAAAACCTTTTACTGTCTCCCCGTGTGTGTGTTAAAATACTTAGTATTCTAAAATAAAAAAATATTAGATTTTGTTAAAAAAAATAAAAAAGAGACAGAAAAAGGGAGGTAAAGAAAAATAAATGCTTCTTTTGGTTCTACATAATTTTTTTAAAGGAATATATATATATATATATATTTATTGTGTTTGGTTATATTCTTGGAAATGCTTTAGAAACATTTTATAGCGATTTTCATGTATGGAAAATAATAATATTTGCAGTATTTGAATATAGATATGAAATAAAAACTTTGATTCACCAATTCAACATATTATTATAGAAAGACTAAAATCAACATAAAAAATAAGCACATTTATAATAAAAGATATTGAAAATTACACTAATAAATACAATCAAACTAAGAGTGCGATAGAAAATAAATAAATAAAACTTACACATTTGCATCAATAATTAGAAACACTTGAATTCTTGCAAATGACACTTCGAAGTTGTCTTGTGTGATTTTTAAAACTTTGGAGTTTGGCAATGATTTCCAAAGTTTTGAGTGATACATGTTTATTTTGGAGGTTTAGCAAGGTAATTTTGTCATTTTGGTAATTTTAGGGGGGCATTTCAATCATATTAGAAGTTTTATATGTATTTTATTATTATTATTATTATTTCATTTGGAGGTTTCAACATTATTTTGATCATACCACCGCATACCCTTAGTGCAATGGTCACTTCACAAGTATAAGTGCTTATGGGGTGTGAAGGGCAAGAGTCAGAGTTTAAGTCTCTAGGAGGGATCTTAATACACATATACAGTTAGATTAGACTAGAGTAAAATTTCTATTTTGTATATATATTAAAAAAAAAAAATTATTTTGATCATTTTGTAGGTATGAAAGGTATTTAATTCATTTTAAAGGTTTTGTGAGTATTTTGGAGATTGTAAGAATATTTTTATCATTTAGAGATTTTAAAGGTATTTTGGTTATTATTAGGGGATATTTTTGTCATTTTTAAGATTTTAGGAGCATCTTGGAGGTTTTGACCTTTGAGTGTTTTTGGAAATTTTGGAGATTCTTGGTAAATTTGTTTTTGTGATGTTAGATGATTTTTGGGTATTTTAGTCATTTTAAAGGTTTTTGAAGTGGTTTTATCATTTTTTAGGTTTCAATGATATTTTTGATCATTTGAAGGTTTTGAGGGTATTTAATTTAATCATCTTGAAGATTTTTGGATTTCTAAAATTATTTTTTAGTATTTTATTGAATTTGGTTGAAAATGTTTTACATCCATAAAAAAGCATTAAACAATTTTCAACCTGAACTTTAGTGCTTCTCTCCTTTTCAACCAAAAAATTTTCCTAAGTTTTCACAATCCCTTACAAACCCTCAAAAAAATGAGGAAAATATTTTCTAACTAATCCATAGTCTTAAAAAATAACAATAAAAAAAAAAAAAAAAGTGAATGCTTTAGAGTATTGATTAATAATATATTTTAGAAAAATTTTGACGCCGTTTTTATGGTAAGTAAAAAAAGCTACATTAATTGATTTTATTTATTTATTTTTTTTTTTATAAAAACTTTGTTTAAAAAAAAAAAAAAAAAAAAAAACCCAAACCCTGTTTCCAGACACAACACATTTTGCCTCTTCCTTTCCCCTGTTTCCTCCGAATGCAGAGAGTTCAGAGCTTCACTCACTCCTCTTCAACCTCAACAACATCATGTGGAGACTGATACGCACAAACACCAATCTTCTCTCAACCCAACACAAACATTCAATCACCAAACCCGGACCCGTTTCTCTCAGACCCGTGGACTATTCCACCTCACAAATCCATGACACAGTCCGAGAAATCACCACCATTCTCACCCACAACAATTGGCAGCTCCTCTTAGACTCCCCCGACTTGCCCACCAAGCTAAACCCAGATGTGATCCGCTCCTTTATGCTCCAGAACCGGGTTGTTGACCCGACCCGACTCCTCAGCTTCTTCCTCTGGTCCGAACACAAAATGGGTACCTTTCAGAATTTGGATATATTATCTCTACTTGTTGTTTCTCTTTGCAACTTTAAGCTTTATGAACCTGCAAATGAGATTTTGGAGCGTATGATAAGAATTTGCAAGTCTTCTTGTGATGTTTTGGGTGCTATTGATATTTGTTATAGAGAATGTGATGTTGGGTCTAAATCTAATGCTTTTGTGTTTGATATGTTAGTTGGTAGTTATAGGAAAATGGGTTTTATAGATGAGGCTGTTAATGTGTTCATGGGTTTGAAAAATGTTGGATTTATGCCTAGTATGTTGTGTTGTAATTCATTGTTGAGAGAGTTGTTGAAGGTGAATAAGATGGAGATGTTTCAGAGGGTTTGTGATAGAATGTCGGAGATGAAGATTGCTTTTGATGTGTATACTTATGTTATTGTTATCAATGCCCACTTTAAGGCTGGGAATGTTAATGAGGCGAAGAGGGTGTTTTCAGAAATGGGTGGAAAGGGTTGCATCCCGAATTTGGTTACTTACAATGTGGTTATTCATGGTTTGTGTAGAGCGCGGCGTGTTGACGAAGCTATTGAGATGAAGAAGTCTATGGTTAAGAAGGGGTTGGGCCCTGATTGTTATACTTATGTGACTCTTGTCAATGGGTATTGTATGGAAAAGAGATTAAGAGAGGCAAAGTTGGTTTTGTCGGAAATGAGAGATATGGGATTGAGGCCTGATTTGATTGGGTATAATGCTTTGATTGATGGGTTTGTGAAACAAGGTGATGTAGAAGAGGCTTTGAGAATTAAGGATGAAATGGTTACTCATGGCATTCAGATAGATCGGGTCTTATATAACATGCTTCTTAATGGGCTTTGCAGGGCTGGTAAGATGGAGAAGGCAAGGGAAGTCATGAATGAATTGATAAGGACTGACATAGGACTTGATTCGAGAATTTACAGTTGGTTGATTGAGGGTTACTGTCGGGGGCATGATATGATTCGTGCTTTTGAATTGCTTGATGAGTCGAAGAAGAGGAACTTGGCACCCACAAAGGTAACTTACAGTGTAATAATTAATGGGCTTTGTCAGTATGGAAATCTCCGACAGGCCAATACTGTACTGGGGGAAATGATTACAAGGGGTTTGAAGCCCAATGCCATTATCTATACAGCACTAATTTCAGCACACACTAAGGAAAGTAGATTTGAAGAAGCAAGAAGAATGTTGGAGAGGATGAAAGAGTGTGGGATTATTCCTGATGTATTTTGCTACAACTCTCTCATAATAGGCCTTTGTAAAGCTAAGAAGATAAAAGAAGCAAGGACTTACTTGGCAGAAATGTTGGACAGAGGATTAGAGCCAAATGCATATATTTATGGAGCTTTCATCTGTGGTTATAGTGAGTCTGGGGAGATGCAGATGGCTGATAGGTACTACAGTGAGATGCTAGGTCATGGTGTAGTACCTAATGATGTAATGTATAGAGCCTTGATTGATGGGCATTGCAAGGAGGGGAACATAACAGAAGCCTTCTCAAAATTCAGATTTATGCTGGCGCGAGGTTTTCTACCAGATGTTAAAACTTACTGTGTGCTTATCAATGGTCTCTCGAGGAATGGAAAAATGGAAGAAGCTCTTGGGATCTTCTCAGAGCTTAGTGAGAAGGGTTTGGTTCCTGATGTTTTCACTTACACCTCTCTCATGACTGGTTTCTGCAAGCAGGGTGATGTAGAGAAGGCTTTTCAACTTCATGAAGAGATGTGCAAAAAAGGCGTAAATCCAAACATTGTTACTTATAATGTCTTAATTGGTGGGCTACAAAAGGCAGGTGACATTGAAAAGGCTAATGAGTTATTTTCTGGCATCTTGGATAGAGGCTTGACTCCCAACGGTGTGACATATGCTAGAATCATTGATGGTTATTGCAAATCCGGTAATGTAAATAAAGCATTACAATTATTTGATGAAATGCCCTTAAGAGGTATCCCTCCAGATAGTTTTGTGTACAATGTCCTTCTCAGTGGATGCTGTGAAGAAGGAAATTTGGAGAAAGCTCAGGAACTATTTCTAGATATGCTGCATAAGGGCTTTGCCACTAGTCTCTCTTTCAACACTTTGATTGATAGGTTCTGCAAGAGTAAAAAGCTACAAGAAGCAAGTAATTTGTTGGAGAAAATGTTAGAAAAGCAGGTCATGCCTGACCACGTTACCTACACAACTCTGATTGATTGGCATTGTAAGGCTCGGAATATGGAGGAAGCAAGAAAGCTCTTCTTGGAAATGCATGCAAGGGGTCTAGTACCAACCACCAGAACTTACTCGTCACTTCTTCATGGCTACAACTCAATAGGAAAAAGATCTGAGGTTTTCTCTCTATTTGAAGAGATGGTAGCCAAGGGGATTAAGCCTGACAAGATCACCTACTATGAATTAATTGATGCTCACCGTAAAGAAGGGAACTTGATGGAAGCGTTGAGGTTGAGGGATGAGTTAAATAAGATGGGTATGTCCATGAAGTTTGGTGCATACAATTCTCTAGTACAAGCGTTATGTACAAAAGAAGAATTTTCAGAAGCATTAACTTTACTTGATGAAATGGGAGAGCGAGGGCATAGGCTCAGCTTTGCTACATGTAGAACCATAGCTTGTGGTTTTCAAAGAGTAGGCAATATGGAGAAAGCTGCAGCAGTTTTGGAGCACATGCTGGGGTATGGATGGGTTTCAAATTCTGTGAGCTTAACTGACTTGCTAGATCATAATGAACATGGTTGGAAGCCTGAGGAGTCCAACAAGCTCCTAAATCAAATGGCATAGAGAAGTTCTTATTCAGGTTGGCACAATTTTAAAACTGCCATATTGCTTCTCCTTTGTGGTGCTCAGTAATTGTGGCCCTTATACTCATTGGAGATGCTTTGGCCTCAAGAGTACACCAAAAATGGGGCTAGCTAGACATGCTAGCTCCCAGTGCTGTGTTGTCACTCCAAGTTGCTGCTTACTATATTCTGCAGCCATGAAAATTGTTGCTTCCAACTGAGGCAACATAAATGCTAGTCTGCTAAAGGTAATGATTTGCCAATCGCCTTTTGGTCTGATGGCAATTCCACCCTTGTGGTGGGCATATGTCCTTGGTTCGATCCCTGGCATCTTCATCTAGCAACAAGAAAAAAGAAGGTAATGAAAATTTATTTTCTTCTTCATTTCACAACATTTATGTTGCATGAGTAGATTAGTCCATTGACTCATAATCTGATTACAATTTACAGGTTTGATTCTGCTTAAGTTAGCAGTTATCGCTCTGAGAAGATTAGATTTTTTTTGTTCATTTTACAGCCAATTGAGCTTTTGAATTTAACCTGTAATTGCTTGTTATAATAGTGAAAGAGCTCCTTGGTGAATCTTGAACTTAGTTAGGAATACATTGATTTCATTGATTGCTGTTTGCAATTTTTCCAGCCTTCTCTTGGCAACAACTTGCATTCCTTCTGTATGCAGCAATGATATGAATTTATTTTATTTTTTATTTTTAAGATTTTTATTTTTTCGATAGGTTAAAAAAGTGATGTTAAGAATGTAATGTTAAAAACTTGAGTTCCTTCTGTACACAATGATATTGAAAAATTCCTTTATCCCTTGTAAAGTCCACTAATGATTAAGAATGTAACGTCGTGTCATTTTCAGATAATAGCTCATTATTTCTTTTGTTCCTTCTATTCGGACCTATTCCTGCTTTTAACTTGTTAAAGGTAGTTGCATTGTGAAATCATCAGCTGCATGATGTACCATAGAGGGAAAGCCAGTTGCAGTGTACACATATTATTGATTAGAGGTGTTTCAGCTAACTCATGTAGAAGAAGTGGTGCAGGTTCTTGGTTAGACACCAAAGTATAAAATTGATGATCAGAAAATGTCAAACTTTGCATCGTACTGTCTCTGTCTCTGTCTCTCCATGTGTGTGTGTGTGTTGAGTTCTAGGAAAGATAGACAGTGTCTTATTAGAGATCAATTCTTTTCTCAATATTATCAACCTCCTGTATTGATGTTATTGCCTTGTTGGAAGCCAATCAGATCATAACTTGTCTAAATATAAGCTGATTGTACCTCATCGAATTAAATATGATAAATTCAGCCACAACCCATGGTCAGTGCACTAATGCCTTTGGGAGGATAAGGTGTCTCATAAAGATTATATAATAACTTTTTATTGGATTAATATTTCAAAAATCCCACCGTTAGATTATTTCTTAACATGGGTACCAAATTTCATGCCAATTGGAAATTATTTACTATTTGATATAGAAAACCATATTTTATGCACAATTTTAAATAAAAATTTTGAGTTTTAAACATTTTATAAATGACATGGTTATTGATCTCAAATCATTTTGAAATTTTACAAGCATGTTGAGTATAAGTGGAAAATCTAATCTAGTGGTGGATTTGTTTAATTTCACTTTCAATAAAAAATATATTAAGTGATGTAACATAACTTATAGTTATAGTTTAATTTCACCTTCAATTGTTGGCTTCCGATTTCAGTTCTTGGTTCCCTAAAAATTAGATGTGGTGAAATAGAAACTACATATAATGGCTAAAGAATTAATTTGAAGTTGAAATAGATTAAAAATAAACTGAACCTGCTGGTATATTTTTATTAAAACATTTAAAGTCACATATATGCCTAAGAATTTCAATTTATCTCCCTTGTACAGTTTTTAATCTATAGCAGGGAGGCATTTCCCTATTTAATCATGTTTTGTATACAATGCATACTGCTCTGGTATGCATGTGAAAAAAAGAAGAAGAAGAGAGACTTTGACTGATATGTATCAAATATCTGAGGAAGAATTGACGTGTTAGGAAAGAAACTATATCATCTTCTCAAATTTATCAAGCTTCTTCACCCTTTGCATGGACCTAACAAGCAATGCCATAAAGACTCCTGGATTTTGACAAATAAATGATTTTCAGCACATGAACTGATGGATGTAAAACAAAGATAAAGCATGAGAAGAACGTCTTGATGGTGAAAGTTTCTGGTTACCTGCACCAATGAATGATCCATTTGCAATCAATTGACTACCTTGACTGCTGAAAGTGACCCCAAGATTTACAAGGGTGCCTCCCAACACTGTATACATAGTTGCCATTTGTAGTACGGTTGCTTTTCGAGCTGCTCTTTCGGACTGGAAAACATAGATTTGTCATTTCAATAGAGAAAGAAGCATATGTTAGAACTACTATATAAAAAGAAGGGAAAAATATACAGTTGGTCCGTAAACTTTGACCTATGAGTGATTTATCCTTGAAGTTTATTAAATGATCGTTTTTAGTTCCTTAGATGACTTGACCAAACTAAAAACTGACACAATATCATTCCATTGAATACATCAACGAACTAAATGTGATCACTTTGAATTTGTTAAGAACTAAAAGCAAAACCTTTTTAAGTTGTTAGGGACTAAAAAAAAAAGGACTTTAAACTTCAAGACTAAACTAGTCCATTGTCTAAATTTTAGGAACCAACAACCTATTTTGACCCTAGAAAAGGATTCTTGAGTGCACGAGATCTACAAAAATGGATTATTATTATAGAAAGTACTAATATCTAACAAATATCATTTGTAAGTGTTGAGAGATACCTCAAGCACCCGGACTCGGAGTTTCAAGTCCCCTGACTCAAGCTGTTTCACAAATTCCTCTATCTGCTGAACTCTGTATGGCATGGACATGGTATATGTTCTGGCCTGAAAAAATATACATAGATGCTATTAATGACAATGTGTATGGACATTTAACATTATGTTATACTCTTTTAAGTGGCTTCACTTGAAAGTTTCCTAGAACAGGACATGAAAAAGAAAAAAAAAAAAGTATCTATTTTGCTAAAACCAGAACAAGAAACTGAAAGAACGGGGGAAACAAATTAGATGCAGTACATCATCAGCTTGCTTCCTAATTTCCTCCACAAGTTGTGTCCCAGACCGCTGCTTCTGTCTTATATCTAAAAGCTCCTGTACGTAGTGTGTAGCATTAGAGCTACACTTTAAATGTGTGGCTAAAAGCTAAAAAGGCTGTTATGAGCAAGGGTGTGAATTATAATTGTTTGGCAAAGGTATGGAACCTGTGCATACGGCGCAGCAATCTTTACAAAGGAAAAATCTGGATCAAGGATGTATCCTATACCTGTATGCAAAGATTGTTAGTCAGGAAAGAGCAAAACATCAAAGTAGTTCTGAAACTTCTTTGCTTGAAAAAAGAATTATTGGTTTTGTTCCACTTAATTGGGTAGAGCTTCACTTCCAATATATCAGGATTAAATAAACACATTTCAGATATTGGTAGTGAAGTCACACAGAGAGAGAGAGAGAGAGAGAGAGAGAGAGAGAGAGAACCTTCAAGGGTTGAAAATGCTCTTATGACAAAGGTAAAGGTGGATGGAAATCGAAATGGCTGATCTTGTGCTATTGCGAATAAATCCTGCCAAAAAAACCACCATACTTCACCAACTGTGGTCATTAATGTCATTTGTGCAACTAAGAAAGAAAGAGTCATCACCTTACGTTTTCCCTTACTAACAGATCAACATTAATTGGAAAATTCAAAATTTATGCATTTCCATCACACTTAATGATGTAAGACACCAAGACACAATTCCATTTACCAGGGTTTTTTTTTTTTTTTTTGGGGGGGGGGGGGGGGGGGGTGGGGGTGTGGAGGGGTGGGTAACTGAACATTTTAATTTCTCAGAACCATAAAAAGACAAATTAAAACAAACAAAATATCTATAATATCCTTCTTGTCTCTAAAGAAGATCCTGATTAATTTGTGGTCAGCACAATCATATCTGGTTTTAATATGTTTCTCTGCCCCTTTTTAAATATGGAGTCAACATTAGCTCAAATTTTATAAGGATAAAATACAGCCTGGGTTGTGATTTACCATTATTCACAAATTTATCATTTAAGGTTTGACATGGTTCTATGTTTTTTAATAAAATCCTTGCATACCTCCCCAATTGCAGCCAAAGTCTGCTGCTGATCTGGTGTTTGGCTTAACAAATTATCCAAGAAAAACTGCACAGATCTCCTAACCTAGGAATAGGGAAAAAAAAGAGGTTAACTTCTGAGATGAATGATACCAATTTCTTTGAAGCCCAAATATGCTAGAAATCAATTCTGTTCTAAATGTTGCTAGGTGTATCAAGACCATTACCGACGACATGTCTCCTGTGGGCTGGAGTGCTTCAAGATCTATAAGGCTTTGTATCACCTGCATGGTTGCTGCTGGTCAGTTTAAGCCAATACAGCAAAACCTGGCAAGCTAATGTACTTGAAGTGTTTCTATTGACATTTATTGCATAATAATGTGGTATGTTAATGCATAAACCACCTATGTAGAAAAGATATATTTGAAAAGAAAAAGACTATTTGCTTCAGCTATTTAAAACTATTAATTGTAATGTAAGAAAAATTTGCACAAAATTATTTCGTATAATGTTCATATACATGTCCAGTTGAGAGTAAGGATTTTTACAGACCTTTTCGTGCATATTAATATAAGAATGATGCTAATATTTGGCAATGGGAGATTCATTGTGAATATCATTAAAGCTATAACTATTATCTACGTTTTGCATACATAATGCAAACTTCATAATTGAGGGTGAAGCATTCCTGAATATCTTTGCATCACAGAAGGACATGATAAAGGTTGAAAGTAAATACATTCCAGGCATTGCATGTTGAGGGAAGAATTAGTAAAAATTAATTACCAGAATATAAACAAATGAACAAAAAAAGGCCATAACTGGTTTGCTTCATATGATGATGTTAAAAGATTGAAAGCAGACCTTCTTTGCATCTTTCTCATAAACTGCATAGAAAAGTTCAAGCAGTCTCTCCCGGGTGAAAGATTTGATTTCTCCCATCATACCAAAATCATAGTAGATGATTGCTTCATCCACATCGATAGCAAGATTTCCAGGATGAGGATCAGCATGAAAGAAACCAGTTTTTAGTATCTGAAAAAATAAAAGGGAAAACTCCAGTAACTGAAACACTAGTACACTAATATGAGAAAGCAACTGATGCATACATCAAATTGTAGTCTAAAAATTAAAAGGGGCATGTTGAGGAATTTATGCAATGCTTCAAGTACAAAATAGTCATTGTATTCAAAATCAGGAACATTAAATCATATTAGTTGGTATAGATAAGAAGAAACTTGACCTGAATTAAGTAAGCTTCAATACCACGTGATGATATTTGTGACCGATTATAACCCCGTGAATCTAGCATATCTAGCCGATTTATCTTAATCCCTGGCCATGAAAGTGACAATAAAGACAATTTCACACCAAAATAAAAACAATCAGGTGGCTTAATAATGTAGAACAAGCGATATCCTCTTAAACCAAAATAAATGCATAAGTTCAGATTCTAACCTGGTAAGTACTCCAAGGTCAACACCTTTGAGGCAGTATAATCCCAATAAACCAGCTATAGCACCAAAAAAAAAAAAAAAAAAAAGTTTTAAACATACATAAATTCTTTAAGTCCCTAGTTATGTAGTCATAAATGATCAGATGGAAATAGAAAATCTATATGATGTAAGCATTAGTTCTCTTTAGTCTTGATGCAAGAAACATACAGGTACTCGGACCCACTTTATATTTCGAAAATCTCGGCGGAATCTATCTGCATTCTTCCCTTCATTTATGTAATCAATTTCTTGATACAAAATCCTGTAAGTAACACAAACCCAAGAATATCTTTAGAGCATCACAAATTACAAAGGGGAGCATTGAAATTTTTTCTTTCATGAATAAATTTGTTAAAATGGTCCAAACTAACAGAATGTTAAGTACGTATCAAAAAATCTAACAGAATCTTAAGCATCATTATAAAATAAGATTCATCAACAAATGCGAGTATTGGCCATTACTTTGGATCTGAGGTGCTCAGGCAAATTAACAGAGAGATAGTTCCTATCTCTTAGCTTATGCGATTTAAATCATACTGTAACTCTAAAATGCATCTCTTAAGAAATTAACATAGCAACTAATAGAAGCTTGCTACTTACGTGGAACATTCTTCATATATGCCGATCCAATCTCTTGTTGGACCACCAAGAGTTTCACTTCTCTGAAAATACTCTGCAATTAGCTTTAGATTTCCTGAATGATAGCAGCGAAGATTATGATAAACACCTAAAATTGCTGAATTCCAATGAGTCTTCACAAAAATACATACAACAAATATGAAAGCATGTCACTTAACCAGATCTATAGTTTCACAACACCTGAAAGCAGCCAGTCAATAAAATATCATCCATATGACTGACGAAGATTGATATTTGATAATCAGTAGTCACTGCAGGTGTTTTCTGTTGTGTCTCACTCAAAATCCCATCATTTGGGTTGTCAACAAAAAACTTAACCCCATTATTAATGCATGTCAAAAAGTCACACCTTCAGTAACTCTCTAATTACAATTATCATGGGTACCCCTTTGTGCAGTCAACTCCCAATAACGATTCAAAGTTCCATGGCGCAATTTAATATCAAAGAACCTCTGCAATTCCAAATTGATAAAAGCTGAAAGGTTTACCACTAGTAAACAGTTCTGTACACATGTTTTCTTAAATGAATATAAGAGAACTTTTCACTGGTCTACTATGCATCTATAAATAATTTATACTAAAAAAGGTTGATGAGACCATGAGACCAAAGAAAAAACAGGAAATGAGAAAACAAGCAACAACATCTATTATACCATAATGACAAGCAACTAAAAAACACCATGGTAAGAATGAAAATGTGCATTACTTACGTAAGTCAATGTTGAAAAGCTTCTTGAGACCAGGTCTCTGAACTTTCACCACTACTTTCTCTCCATTATGAAGGATAGCCCGATGGACCTAGAGACAGGATTCTCAAATTTCAATCAGAAAAAGTGAAAACTCTCAAGGAATAAATAAATATTCAGAGAACCAATCTAAAGAAATCATGAATGGTCATAACTTGATAAATTACGACTTAAATGAGCATAGAAGTAGAAGCAATAAACCTCAACCAAAAAGAAAGACAAGAGCAGCCATCAGAATTTTCCAAGTTTTCCCCCATTAAAGAAAGAGAAGATAAGGTTACCATCATTCCATCATTTTTTTTTATTTTTTTTTTCGCCTTCTCTAAAACTTTCCTATGTATCCAGATTTTTCTGAGGATTGTCTTAATGTTGTGTATGATATACACATTTTATCATAACATACTTCAAGCTACTTAAAGTGAAACATCATAGAAAAACTTCTAACAATTTGCAAGCGTTGACTAATCAAGTACAACATATAGAAATGAATCAAACACCTGACCAAGACTAGCAGCAGCAATTGGCTGGTCCTCAAACTCCTTAAACAATATGTTGATGGGAGCTCCAAGCTCACTCTCAATGAAGCTTCTCGCTTTCACTGGTGAGAAGGCAGGGACCTTATCCTGAATTATATTTAAAAATCATATACATTCAGTAAGACAAAATAAAAAATTAGGGATTATCATATCATGTAGATATCAGTATGTCTGCATTTTAATGCATAAAGATGTGAGAAGACATAGCATGTTTAGAATTGTTACACTAGAAATAAAAAATATACCTGCAACTTTGCAAGCTCATCCACAAATTCACTTGGGAATAGATCTGACCTTGTTGAAGACAATTGTCCAAGTTTAATAAAAGTTGGACCAAGCTGCAGCACACACTCCCTTAGCCATGAGGCAGTCTTTTGCCTTCTTTTTTTCTGATATAGAAGAAACCTTATAAAAACTTGAGGCAAAACGAAAAACAAGGTGCATGAAACCAAGAACTACTTGGAGATCAGGCCCAGAATGAGAAAATTAGTGTAAAAAACTCTCTGTATTATGTCATGATGATTAGGAGTCAGCATAGCAGAAAGCAATAACAGCTGCAGTAAAGTTCCACAATTCACCTGCTTATCTTCTGTGAAGCCTCCCAAATATGCCCATTTTGCATTGTCAAACAAAACACGGACACGCAAAGATAGAACAAAAGACCATACATCTATACTCCTTTGCACCGAGTTATACCTTTCATTTGCCCAACTGAAACCTTCATCTGAGGGCAAAACCTTCAGCTCCTCCACTGGTGGGAGTTCTTTGGAATCCCTAACTCTTGGGGTTTTTACAAGGGATTGAGTAGATTGTCTTCTAACTAGATTTGCTCCATTAACAACTTGCCTTGAACCATTTACTACATCTACTTTATTAGTGGATGGAGTCTTTCTTTTCATTACTTCACTAGCTGGTACCATTTTAACAGCTCGCCCATTGGTAACGAATTTCGAGGGTACTGATTCTTTTTGTTTCATTTTCACATCAAACTTGTAAAACTTATCAGTCCTAGGTGGATTATGTGTTGATCTGTCAAACTTTGAAGCTTTATGAGCAGAAATTGAGCTTGAGAAACTGAGGTTGTGTAGTGTTCTTCCTTGGTTTATTGACTCCATATTGTGGCAATAACAGCTGTGAGAAGCTAGAATTGCCGCCATTGAAGATTCAGATACCTGCAGTATACATTGAATTGTGAAACAGTATGCTGAACAGTGAAATTGAGAAGTGAAAGATCCAAAATTTGATATATAACCAAGCAAACCATAAAATTCCAACCAACCAACTCAGAAATAATAATAACTTAATAACTAATATTAAAGTTGAAACCTTCAAGACCCAAAAAAACAACCTCAACTATGACAGCAATCCCAGAATCTTTAACTTGAAACCAGACAGGTCCTCAGTACAATTGAATCATTTTCTAAAGTTTCTGCCCAGGGGGTTGGGATTCATTGAACTAAATTATCACCTTTATTTGACTGCACATCCAGCTATATTCTTATATAGAAGAAGCAATATACAATCATATAAATCAAAGTCAAATTTAATATCTGATTATTTGACTAACTGCGAATTCCACTAAATCACTCAAATCTTAGATAGTAATTCCAAGCAACAACAAAGGAAGAGCTCTATTGCTGGTTCGGAATCAATAGCAAATGAAAAGAAACGATAAGAACATAGCCGAAAAGGAAAACTGAAATCATATGCATTCCGTTTCTTTTGTTCTTCAGAAAAAAAAATGGTTAAAAGAAAATCAACCCAACTTATAATTAGTCATGAACAATCATATCACCAATCTAATATATGTAGACTTCATCAATTTTCCCAGGAACCAAAGAGAACCCAGATGAAAAAACTCACTATGTAAGAAAGATTCACAACCAAATCTTCAATACTTCAACCAAATGAACAACTGTATGAGTATGACCCTGAATTTGGGTGGAAGGTGAGCTTGAATAATGGAAAAGTGAATAAGAGCGAGCAGGGAAAACTAAACTTCAAAGTCAGAAATAGAAGCAACAAGGAACGTGCACATTGTCACTGGGGGGTGTGGATCTTCTAAATTTTCGCGTGGTCTGTCCTCCCAACTCCAAGGGACTGTTTGGACTTTGGACTTGAATTGTAATCAACGACAAACATGTAAGCATCTTCGATTACCACCATTCAGATTCCTCATGCGTGTTGGGTTCTCCAACATTCGTATAAACTTCTCTCGTATTTGGCTGTCATTTGTCGTTGTCACTTGTCACGTGCCCTTCTCCATTCCTAACTTGTAACTGGTATCATCTCATTCGTACACCACATTTTTCTTCCGTAATAATTTTAGAACACAAAGTCTAACATCCACCCGTAATCATCGGATTATCTAAAAAATAAAAAAGAGTTTACTATACAACTTTAGGAAGAGCAAAAGATTAACACCGCTTACTCTTGGTGCGGTAGCTAATCTATAAGTATAAGTATTTATAGAACGTGAGGAGCAAAAGCCAGAGTTTAAGTCTTCAAAAGAAAGTTTCATATACATATACACTTAGATTATGATAAAGTAAAATTTCTATCTTATATTTACCAAAAAAAAAAAAAGGGAAGAGCATGAGATTTTATTAAGTGGCACATTCTTTAAATCTCTCTCAAGCTTTCACATCATCAAAATTTGCATTTATATCAAATTTTTAGTTCATTGAATGTGTCAATAAAAAAAAAAAAAAAAACAAAACACATATTAATTATTTATAGATGTGCACTAACTATATATATATATGAGATTAAATTTTATAAGGATAGAGTGTAAAACTCATGTTTTATACCATCTAATAAGTGATTGTCACATCAGCATTTTACTTATAATTCAATACATCCTACTACATCTAATAACATTTCAATAAATTCCCAATTTGGTTGGATTTATATATGAGTATTAGAATTGATTGAGTGTGATTATATTTACTTTTAAATATGTAATAAGATGATGTGACATGTTAGGATTTGAGAGGTAAAACATGAGTTTTATACCACGTTCTTATAGAATTTAATCTCATATATATATATATATATATAAAGTATTTTATATGTTTTTTTGGGAGACCATGCAATTCTGCCATGTGGGGCTTTATTAGAGTAATTTTTTATTTAGCTTTCCACCTCACATTTTTTACATATTTTAGAGTATAATAAAATTATATTAGTAGGATATTATTATTTACACTGAGTGTTTAACTTACCACTATCATACTTCAATAACTTAAACGCAACATTATAAATTTTCTATGATATTTCTATAAGCTAACTAAACATTAACATTATATTATAAAATAACATAAAAAACTATGCTAATTCCAATGCATTAAAGAAACAAAAACTATGATTAAACAAATAATCAATTTATTACACCACATAATAACTAATTTCTAACTTTATAACATTTACTATAGAGTCTAAATTCTTCATCCCCCTTAATTTTTTTATTGCATCATTAATTTAACAAAAACTTCTTCATGTTATTGCAAAATTACTTCAAGTTATTACTTTAAAGTATTTTGAATATTCTATATTACATTCTCACACGGCAGCTTACAGCATTACTAGTGCATTGCGCGGGCCCATTGTTAGTAAATAAAAATGACGTGTCCAAGGCTGGCTCAACCCACTAGTTGACTTAGGCAATAGCTTAAGGCCCCCAAGTGAAAGAAGACCACAAATTTTAACTAATAGAACCCTAAATATTAGTGAATAAATAAAAATATATACTTTACATCAATGAATTTTTCTTTTTAAGCTAAAGTAATTACAAATTTTACAGCATAAAGTATAAAAACTAATGTAACAATCAATGAGATGGGTGTAATTGAACTAATATAAATACATATTCTTTGCACACACTGATGCACGTTTACAGTTTAGCCCTATAGTAATTTATTTGATATCACTGCACCACTTAGCTCTTCTCTTAGCAATACATGAGTTGATGTGATATCCTGTTGACCAACTTTTGCACATACTGAGAGGCTCTTTTATTTTTTTGGATAAATGTTAATAATTTACATTTATTATAATTTAGAAATATATATTTTTATTTTTCAAACAAATAAAAAGGATAAACTTTAGAGATAGTAACTGTAATTTCTTTTTTGAATGTGAAGGGAAAAAAATTCTAAATTTTAGGAGTTCTTTTTTTGAATTCAAAATGAAATTTTTTATTTGATATTTATGAATTTATTTGTAAATGAAGTTAACCTTCATTAATGAGGGTTTTTGAACCATATAAAAGTTCAGCTGAAAGAAGGGAATATATATATATATATATTTCAATCAATTTGATTTTTTTTTAAATTGTTATCAGTATTAAAGAAAACACAACCAAAAAGCAAGAAAAAGTGATTTTAAATAAATGTTATTTAATTTAATATTTAAATATAAGACGAGAAAAATGTCCTACTTAAAGTTTTCACCTTAAATTCCAAAATTGGTTAAAGCCGGCGTTAGATGACGTCCATGTAAAAATGACAATTCATTAATCCCAATTGACAACTTCAAAATTGTGGTAAAAATTATATCTATGGTATGAGATACAACTTTTGTCACAAATGCTAATTAATCGTCTCTTTTTAAGTAAGGGTCATGTTAACCGGCGCTTTTAAAGTAATTTTTAATAAATCATTTTAGTAAAATTTTTATATCACTTTTATAGGAAATTGAAAAGGCTATCAAACCATTAGTTACTTTTTTTTTTCTTTTCCATATAAATTTCCAAAAATGGTTTACTAAGAGCATTCATATCAGTTCGTATATAATAGGAAAAATGTGTAGAATTTACATAGTATTGCCTAAAAATGTCTCACATCAATCTATGTATAATTGTGTAAATTTATAGGTTTGCTATAGTAATTGTGTAAATTTAGAAATTTATACTAACACTATTCATTTTGCATTTAGTTGTTTATTTTTTCTTTATGTATTTTGAGGATGAAAGATGAAGAAAGAGAATGGATGTGGTTGTTGAGTGTGAAAAAAGAAAAAAATTTTAAAAATCAAGGAAAAAAATTTATATTTTAATAAAATGTAGTGTAAAATAAATAATATGATATGTGGTGTTTTGAAAAGAAAGTATATAAAATAGAAAAAGTAAGTTCTTATACTAAAATAGACTGAAATATTCTCACGAATTAATGCGAATGCTTTAATAGATGTTAACTTTTTTGTCCCTAATTTTGAATTTTAAGGTTAAGGACAGACATTTATGGTACCAGTTTTTTTTCGTTGTTGGGGCAAAAAAGTAATCTCAATGGTAGGTTCAAATTTGAATCAATAACAACTAATCACATATGATTTGTTGTGAAAATGTTGTGGACATAGAACTTCTCTATTTGTATTTTTCTATATATAAAAAGAGCCAATAGCTTTTTTATAGTAACTTTTTAGTTTGTTCAATACACTAAGGCAAAACTCACAGTTTTTCTCTTTTGTTTTGGCCCATTTTTTTAAAAAAAAAAAAAAATTATTTAAATGCCTAGTTTGGTTTGAAACTTTGACTTTGCTTTATATATATATATATATATATATATATATATATGATCCGACACAATTTTACTTTTAAATTTTAAAATAATAAAATATTGACACATCAAATTATCACAATATTTTCTCAATTTTTAAAGTGTTAGTTCCTTATAAGTCAAAATAAAATAATAAAATATCATATTGGAATCAATTACATCAAAAAATAAAGGTATTATGAAAATGTTGTGGAGTTTTTTTTGTATTTCTAGAATTTTTTTTGTCAATTTTATTGAGCTAAAATTCATTATTTCACAAGCAAGTTTCTTAAGTTGACTTTTTGTGTTTTTGCTTCTTCATTTTTTAGCACACCATTTTCTATATATAAAAAGAGCCGTGTTAATTCTTTATATGTCAAAATAAAATAATAAAATAATAAAATATCATACTGGAACCAAACATAACTAAAAATAAAGGTATTGTGAAAAAAAAAGTGTTACATCCACAACATTTTTTACAACATTTTCATGACAAATCTTAAGTAGTAAATTGTTATTCTAATATAAACTTACTAATGAAATTACTTTTTTGCCCACTTGTAACAACTTACTACTTATGATTTGTAATAAAAATGGGCATAGCATTTCTCTTGTGAAAATGTTAAGTATTTTGTTATTGTCATAATATTTTCACAATTGCTGAGATGTCAATTCTTTACAAGTCAAAGTAAAATATAATAAAGTTATAAAGTATTATGAAAATGTTGTCCCATTCTTTGTGTTTCTAGAATTTTTTTTTTATTAGTCAATTTTTGTTGAGCTAAAATTCACTATTTCACATATAGTTTTCTTAGATTGAATTTTTGTACTTTTTTTGTATTTTTTTCTTTAGGCGTCACTTTAAGTAAAAATGCATAGTTTTACACACACACACACACCCACACACCCACAAACTTAGAATTAAAATACTTTTCATTCTTTATGTTTGGGATAGTTCACAATTCTTTCTTAAACTTTAAAATTAAGCAATTTCTCCCTTAATATTTTGGAAAAGAGCAAATATGTCATAATTTTATTCTCTCAAATAAACCCCAATGAAAGCTTATGATTTTTAAAATATTCTATTGTGTAATATCTAAAATACTCTCACTAAATTTTAACATCTCAACAATTTTCTTCATGTATTTTGAGTTTTAGAAGATAATAATGCTTAGAAAGTTGGAACGGTAATATAAGGTGTTTTATTTGTTACCTAGAAAACATTGATTTTTTAGGTTTAAATAATTGAAATTTATAATTTATCTAATGAAAAATTCGATGACACATGCCTTTTGTTATCTTTTTCTTTTCTTTTCTCTTTTCTTTCCTAAAATGGATGTTCATTAAAAACTAATTAAGTTAAAGATTGCACCTAGACTCATGTAGAATGATAAAGAATAAAGTATGAATGACAAAATTTTCATTTTGTATGGTTGAAAATATTGGCGTAAATGCACTTTTAGTCCCTACATTTTGCATTTTTTCCATTTTGGTCCATACATTTTATTTTTATTACTTTTAATTCCTAAACCAATTAATGCATGACATTTAAATTTTTACCGCCAACCAACTAACAGGAAAAGCAGAGATGGTTGATGAAGAGAATTAAAAGTTATTTAAAAACATTAAAATAATAATAATAAATTTTATTTTGGTATGAAAAAATGCCACATCAGCATATAAATTTAAAAAATTAATTTATTAATTTAACTAAAGAAAAAACATAATTAAAACCCAAAAATCACAAAAATTTAGATCTAAAAAGTATCTTGAACAAAGTTAAAAAACAAAATATTCGGAAAATTTACTTTTTCATTAGAATATTTGGAAAAACATGTTTTTTTCCCCAATTTTTGGTTAGAAACATGTTTAGACCATCTCTTTCTTCCAATTCCATTTCCAATTACAATTCTTAACTAAAACCAAACAAATCCTTATAAACCAGTTTCTCTTCTCCACTTAAAAAAAAAAAAAAAAATTCTCTTCTCCTCTCTCTAAGCTATTCCACAGTCCCCACCAAATCTCTCCAAACCTCCATCTCTAGCTCTCGATCTCACTCTCTCGGCAAGGGTGATGACAACCTTGAGCTTCTCCATGAAAAGACCGTTCTCGAGTCGACGTCGCCGTAGCTTAACTCCCAGGCTTGACCATGGATTTGCTAGGTGTGAGCCGAGACCGAGTCGAAGTGAGGCAATCGTCTGGGGATCAGACGACTCTTCCAGCAAGTTTGATGGGTTTGAGTTCAATTGGTGGTGGTGGGTTGTTTTTCTCTTAATCTTTGACTTTCTCTTTATCTAAACCCGACTCTCTCTCTTGATTGTTTGATAAGTGTCGTGGTGGTGGGTTTCATCGGTGGAGGTGGTGGCTAGATTTTTTTGTATTTGGGTAGAAATAAAATTTCTGGGTTTGGGTTCGAGTGGAAAGAAAATTTCTGGGTTTGTGTTTAAGTTTGTTGATTGGGTTTGTGTTTATGTTTGTTGGCTGGTTTTGATCGGTGGAGGTGGTGGCTAGATTTTTTTGTGTTAGGGAAGAAAGAAAATTTCTAGGTTTGGGTTCGGGTGGAACGAAAATTTCTGGGTTTGTGTTTAAGTTTGTTGGTTGGGTTTGTGTTTATGTTTGTTGGCTGGGTTTGATCGAAGGAGGTGGTGGCTGGATTTTTCTATGTTTGGGTAGAGAGAAAATTTCTAGGTTTGGGTTCGGGTGGAAAGAAAATTTCTAGGTTTGTGTTTAAGTTTGATGGCTTGGTTTGTGTTTATGTTTGTTTGTTAAATGTGACGAATTTTAGTGTTTAGTTTGAAAGAAAATCTTGATTTTCCGGGGAAAATGTTGATGATTGGAGAGAGGACTCAAGGGCATCGATATGTTATTTTAAATCTTTGATATTTTAAATTTCTGGGCAATCAAACATGTTTAGGGAAGAACATGAAGAATATGAACAGTCATGTTCTTCCCAAAAACTAATGAATTTTTTTATTTTATTTTAATGTTTGTTTTTAATTTAATTAATTAATTAATGTGTGTGATTATATTATTTTTTTATTCCACCGTCAGCCACATCATCTTTTGCCGTTAGTTGGATAACGGAAATGACCTAAATGTCACGCGTTAATTGGTTTAGGAACTAAAAGTGGTAAAAATAAAATGTAGGGATCAAAATGGAAAAAGTGCAAACTGTAGGGACTAAAAGTGCATTTGTTAGTTGGAATGGTAATATAAGGTGCTTTATTTGTTACCTAGAGAACATCGATTTTTTAGGTTTAAATATTTGAAACTTATAATTTATCTAATGAAAAATTTGATGACACATGTCTTTTGTTATCTTTTTCTTTTCTTGCCTAAAATGGGTGTTCATTAAAAACTAATTAAGTTAAAGATTGCACCTAAACTCATGTAGAATGATAAAGAAGAAAGTATGAACGACAAAATTTTCATTTTGTATGGTTGAAAATATTTGATGAAGAATTTCAATTGTAGCATATAACATTATTCGTTGTGAAAATTTAAATATTGTGACAAGGTTTTAACAAAACTCAGTTGCTTATTGTTGGAAGATGATAATATTCATTATCATTCTTAAAAGTTTTTAATGAGTGGATATTGCCTTTAGCAAATAGGTATCAAAATTCTTATACGAATGAGATTAATTTTGTATGACATATATATTATATGTATATAATTTTAGGGCAAGACTTAGGTACAGTATTTAGGTGTTGTTCCTTAGGTTTCCCCTCTTAAATTTCTGTCATGCAAATTTTTTCTCATAGGATGGAAGTGTATTTTTTTGTTAAGTAGCCACATAGCTGAATTTTAAGAGGGGAACCTAAGGAACAACACCTAAGGTACTGTACCTAAGTTTTGTCCATAATTTTATACTTCCTCAAATAAAAAATTTACCTTAATTTTCTCATTTAAGAAGTAACACATGTCTTGCATGTGCCACTCACACTAGTATTTATATAAAATGGGTTTTGTAAGGTTGAATGTATTCAATCATGCGTTGACTTTATTCCGTGCCAAATTTACTTTTATTTTAGCAATTAGATACCTTGTATTTAGGTGGAATTTATGTAAGGATTATGTGTGAGAGAGTATGAAGAAAACCCAATATGTGTGCAATCAAAGGAGTCTCGCGACTGGCAAGTCGCCAAAGTAGCACATGTGTGGAGCATGCAGGAGAGCTGAAGGGTCACGATACCTAGAGTAGTACAGGACAAAAATTTCAATTTGGCCAGGCAGTTAGCTTGTGACTCAGACTCGGGACTCGTTCCAGTCACAAGGTTGAGTTGCCAGAATGCTTTGTTTGGATGAAAACTGACTTTTTGCATTCCTCATACACACTACTATAAATACCCTTATACCCACAAAATGTAGAGAGCTTCTAGAGAGAATTTTGAGAGAGAAACCCTAGAGAAAATAAAGATTGACTCATCCACAATCTTTATCATTTGATTCTTCAAATTTCTCTACTCTTACCCTCTCTATTGACATATCCATGAGAGGTATATTTACCAAATCCTTATCTCACCATACTCATATCAGTGAGGAGGTGTTTTGGTGCTTGGGAAGCAATTTAGAGAGTACCAATTCGTTTGGTTGATGCAACGGGCTTATTGCGGGATGCAGTAAACTAAAGAAAATAAGGTTCGGCGTAACTCTGTTGGAGTAAGAAGCTTGGAGGGCTTAGGTGCACTGGGTAGATTAGGCTTGGAGGGTCTTTTGCTATTCATGTATCCCAACTATATTCTTTAGTGGATCATTTACCACTTGGAGGGCAGTGGAGAGGTTTTTCGCTGAGTTCTTCGGTTTCCTCTTCGATAACACATCGCCGTGTTATCTTTGTGTTTGCATCTCTCTTCCCTTACTCTTTGCCTTTTAATTACTGTTGTGGTTGTGATTAATTTCGGTTTGGAGTGTTTTACCAATTTGGATTTAGCTTATGTTCATCTTTTTGCACATATATTGTTTGTGCATAAGCTTGTGTTGGTTATTTTGTATTTGCAGGTCTAAATGTTCATTAGTGTTTTACACATTATTTGAACTTTCAAGTTTGTAAGTTGTTATTGGCTCTCGTGTGAATGCTATAAAATAAAATAAAAACTTTCATGTGCAAATGAAAATGAAGAAAAGAACAATCCCAAAATAGCAGCAAATTATTCTCCATTATGGGTCCGTTTGAGATTTGCTTATTTTGTTAAAATTAAAAACTTTTTACTAAAAATACTGTAGATAAAGGTAAAAATTAACTAAAATAGTATAGTGAGACTCATAGATAATACCAAAAAAATATAATAAGACTCATAAATAGTAGAAAAAACAAACTAAATAATAAAATAAATCGATAAAAATAATCTTTACCAAACAAATACAGCCTAAAAAAAACTTTCACGTTAATCACGTTTTTTTCTTCTAAAAAACCAAAAAGGTAATTCACGTTTCTCGAAAAAAAGGAAAAAAAAAAGTGAATCACGTTTATCTAAAAAAACAAAATCTTTTGTATGAATCACTTCTAGGACTAGTTGCCTAGAAGTGATAGAAAGATTTGTGTCTAGCATACTTTTAGTACCTGCTATACTACTTTATGGACTTTGGTGGGTGCAGAATATTATTATATTACCATCAATCAAACCTCTACCGTCTCTTCTTGACAGTGTGTTTGTTTGGAGGTGAAATAGGATGAATGAAAAATTTTAGAGATAAAATAAAAATAAAAAAAAAAAACTTTTTTGGAATGTATTTGGTTGGGTGAGGAGGAAAGAAAAAAAAAATGGTGGGGCTCAAGTGTTTTCTCTTTGGGCCTACAAAATTTTTTTTCCAAAAAAAAAAAAAAAAAAAAACTGAATGGAGATAAATTTTTTCATGATTGACAAAAATGCCCATATGCATGTGCACATGAGCTTCTTTAACTTGCCTTTATTTTTTTTTTCTTCTCCCACGTTGCTTTTTTTTTTTCCCTACGCCTAGGCATTTGGCGTCCTTTTTTTTCTATTCTTCTTTTTTTTCTTTTTGATTTTCTAAGGTCTGGGTGTGATACTTAAAAAAAAAAGAAACTAGATGTGATTTCTTTTTGGGACATGATTTTTATTTTTTTAATAAATTTGGGTGATTGCTCTTTTTTGTTTGGTTATTTGTCACTTTTTGTTTTTATTGGACATCATTCTTTAATAAGGGTATATGAGTAAATTTATTCAAACTCATTTTTTCCATCCCTCCACTTTTCCACTCTTAACCAAACAAACAGGAGAGAAAATAAAATCTTTTCTATACTTCCACTTTTCCATTCCTTCAACCAAACGGACCCAAAAGTGACATTTTCCACTTTTCCACTCTTAACCAAACAAATAGGAGAGAAAATAAAATCTTTTCTATCCTTCCACTTTTTCATTCCTCCAACCAAACGGACCCAAAAGTGACATTTAACAATTAAAAGAATTTTGTATTTTTGACAATTAAGAAGGCAAAAAATGCGTATTTATCCTTACATTTTGGGCCAATTTCCACTCTAGTTCTCATTTTTTTTGAGTTTTTATCTTGGTTCCTAAATTTTAGAAATCGTTTTTAATTTAGCCTTTATTGTTATTCACTAATGACAAGTGCCTACCTAATACACAGAATGCACGTATAGCATGTTAGAAAATGACATGACTAATAAATAAATAATAAAAATTTTCAACATTTTAATTGAATAAAGAATTTTAAAAAATTACTTTATGAATTTAGATTTAAAAAATAAAAAAAATATAAAATAACATCACAAATATCAAATCTACCAATCTCTAATTTTGGTAGAGACAAAAAATCAACCTAATACTGTACTTAATAAAAAACATTTTGAATCCCCAAAACCCAAATCAAAACACCCTCTCTCTCTCTCTCTCTCTCTCTGCATTGTGATTGCACAAGTCGAGCCATAGATCGCGCCACCACCACCATTGGCAGTGGCTTCGCACGCGATCTCTTCTTTTCTTAATGTCTGACTTGTTCTCTCTCAATTACATCATCTTTCTCTCTTTTCACTTCTCACTCTCTAAGCCCATAACTGAAAACCCAAATTGATAGTGATTGGGTAGTTCGACAGGTCTAATAACACATCAACATTTTAATTGAAAAAAAAAATTAAAAAAATTACTTTCTCAATTTTAATTAATTTAAAAAAATAAAAAATAACATCACAAATATCAAATCTACTAATCTCTAATTTCGGAGGAGACAAAAATCAACCTAATACTGTACTTAATAAAAAAAACCCTTTGAATCCTCAAAACCCAAATCAAAACACCTTCTCTCTCTCTCTCTTTCTCTCTCTTTGTGCATTGTGATTGGACAAGCCGAGCCATAGATTGCGCCACCACCACCATTGGCAATGGCTCCACATCGATCTCTTCTTTCCTCGATGTTTGACTCATTCTCTCTCAATTTGATTATCTTTCTATCTCCTCTCTCTCTCTCTCTCTCTCTCTCTCTCTCTCTCTCTCTCTCTAAGCCCATGGCTAAAAACCCAAATCGATAATGATTGGGTAGTCTGACAGGTCTAATTGCACATCAACATTTTAATTGAAAAAAAAATAAAAAAATTACTTTCTCAATTTTAATTTGAAAAATATGAAAAATAAAAATAAAAAATAACATCACAAATATCAAATCTACCAATCTATAATTTTGGTGGAGACAAAAATCAACCTAATACTGTACTTAATAAAAAAAAACCCTTTGAATCCCCAAAACCCAAATCAAAACACCTTCTCTCTCTCTCTCTCTCTCTCTCTCTCTCTCTCTCTCTCTCTCTCTCTCTTTGTGCATTGTGATTGGACAAGCCGAGCCATAGATTGCGCCGCCACCACCACCATTGGCAGTGGCTCTGCACTTGATCTCTTCTTTCCTCTATGTTTGACTTGTTCCCTCTCAATCACATCGTCTTTCTATCTCCTCCCTTTCTCTCACTCTTTAAGCCCAAGACTGAAAACCCAAATCGATAGTGACAGGGTAGTCTGACAGGTCTAGAAACACATCAACATTTTAATTGAAAAAAAAAATAAAAAAATTACTTTCTCAATTTTAATTTAAAAAAATATGAAAAAAAATAAAAAATAACATCACAAATATCAAATCTACCAATCTCTAACTTTGGTAGAGACAAAAAATCAACCTAATACTATATTTAATAAAAAGAAAAAAACCCTTTGAATCCCCAAAACCCAAATCAAAACACCTTCTCTCTCTCTCTCTCTTTGAGCGTTGTGATTGGACAAGCTGAGCCATAGATCAAGCCACCACCACTTGTTGCAGTGGCTCCACACTCGATCTCTTCTTTCCTAAATGTTTGACTCGTTCTCTTTCAATCTCATCATCTTTCTCTCTCCTCTCTCTCTCACTCTCTAAGCCCATGACTGAAAACCCAAATCGATAGTGACTAGGTAGACTGACAGGTCTAGATCTAAAAGAGAGAGAGAAGCACAAAAGAGATCCAAGTTAGAAGAGGGTTGATTGGATTGGGTTTTCTCTAGGATCTATGGTGGATTTGTGGTGCTGGGTGGTTGAGTTGTGTTGAATCTGTATTTGATTTTGGCTGAAATTTATGGAAGAACAAAGGCCTTTGCCTTGATCGATGCTCTCACCCTTTTTCAAGTCTAAAGCAAATGAGGCGGCTTCATTTGCAAATAAAGTTGATCAATTCTGTTGTAGTTGTCCAGTGACACAAGTAAAAGCAAAGAAAATGGTGGGTATCACATGATCCAACGAGTGTTTTGCTTTTTCTTTTATTTCTTTTGGTTTTTATATAATGGGTGTTTTGTTGTTGATTAGGTTGGGTTTTGATTGTCTGGGTTTGGAGATATGTTAGGATGAATCTTCATTAGATGAAATTCTATGTATTTGGTTGAATCTATGTTATGAGAAATTTTGTATTAAGATAACAATTTTTTGTTGAATGCATAATTGATTTTTGTGCCAGAATGTGTACAAATTTTGGAATAGAAATTCTTTGAGCTACTATGTTCTTCGTTCTTCTGGTTAGTATTTTAAATTTCGTTTTTAGGGTTTTTTTTTTTTTTTTTTTTGTTAGCATTTTTGTGTTCTTAGAATTAAAAGTAATACTTACAAAGTACAATAACAATTTTATTTATTTATTGAATTTTATTGTAATAATTTTCTCGACTTTGGTTAGATTTTATTTTTATTTGATAAAGGTTTTTTTTTTTTTTTTTTTTTGGAGAATGCATTTGGTAAAGTTGACAGTTGCCATCAATCAAATTTCCTCCTTTTGTCTCATTCATTATCAGTTAAACTTTATGAATGATGCTAACATTCTTGGGAAGGAATTTTTTTTTTCCTTAATACTTTAGCATTTGTTTTTTCTTGCAAATTTCTCATGTGAGAAAGCCCTATATGTAAGAGCAGTAGTAAATAGTTGAAAAGGTATTCTCTCCTAAGTAGGAGACTCTCTTTCTTGTCTTCCTTAGTCGAGTCATCCCTCCCTTTCGTCTGTCGCAAGGGTTCTTCCTAGAGTTTGTCTCCTTTTCTCTCCCAACACTGCCATGGATGACACGGTGGTGGAGGGACTGTCCAATCTCCGTCTCACAAAAGAGGAAGAAGAGGAAATATCCATTAAATCGAGATGCAAATCAGATCTTTTAGAAGAATGTTCACTTAGCTTATTTGGTCGTCTACTGGCGGATAGAAACAAAAACCTAAGAGCGCTGAAGAACACGCAGCGGATGGCGTGGAAGATGGGCTTAGATTCACAGATCGTGGATGTGGGAAATAACATTTTGCAGTTCAGATTTAGATCGGAGTATCAGCTGAAGTGGGTTGAACAAAATGGGCTGTGGAACTTCGACAATAACCAGTTGCTGCTGTGCAAGTGGAAAAGGGGGCTCTTAGCTACAAATATAAACTTTACTCATTCCCCTTTTTGGGTTCAAATATGGGGACTCCCTTTTGAACTTATGTCAAATGAGGTTGGCAGAGAGCTTGCAAATAACATAGGAAATTTCATCGAAGTAGATCGGCGAGCAAGACAGTTGGACCAAGCAAAATTTATGAGAATTAGAGTGGATCTCCAATTAAACAAGCCTCTCAGAAGAGGGGTAAGATTGGTATGTTGAAGGAGAAAAATTCTGGGTAAGCTTCAGGTATGAAAGGCTCCCAACCTTTTGCTTTCAATGTGGTAGGCTGGGTCATAATGAGAAGCATTGTAAAGAGCTCCCAGACTAGCAAAATTCCAAGCAATACGGTGAATGGCTTCGAGCTCAAGGAAATCCAAAGATTGGAATGGAAAGATCAAGGTCAACTAGCAGTGGAGACCGAGAAGATGGTAGTGCAGACCGGTTTGAAGGAAATATAATGGCCACAACGAAACTCTCCTCTGCTTCAGTGTCCAACGGCAGCGATGGTCCTTTAGGTAGTAAGGGAAACTAGAAAATTTGAAATTCAAGAAGCTCCGAAAGGCATGACGTCAACGAGGGAGAGAGAGAGCAGGGCGTCACACGTGCCCACTCTACTAAGATGGAATAGGCCACTGATGGAATGTCAGAAGCACGTGACCTGAACAATTTCCCACCCACTGGTTTCCTGCATGGTTTGAAAGAGAATAAGGGTGCTGATGATGCACTTTCGTTAGTGGGCCAGTAAGCCCATTTAGGAAAAGAGGAAATGGAGGTCAATAGCCTAATGAAACATATAGCTGACCAAATGGAGGAAAAGGAAAGCATGCTTGAGTCCACGGGCCAAGAAATAGAAGGAAACATAAAAGCAACAGCCCAATGGAAAATGATGGCAAGGGAGAAAGGTAAGAATAAAAGCCCAAGTAAAGATGCCCAACATTTACGCAGTGGATCCAAGAGAGTGGGAAAATTAGTTTTTAAAGAAGAATCAGAAGCGTCACAGAAGAAACAACGCTCAGCAACAACTGAGGACCAGAACCAACATACGTGAGATTGGCGGTAGCTGCAAGACAACACCACCGAGAGCCATGAGTCCCATAAGTTGGAACTGCCGAGGACTTAGGAACCCCTGGTCAGTTCAAGCGTTGCACGGTATGGTGTGACGATGGAATCTCAAAGTAATGTTTTTGATGGAGACAAAAGCAAAAACTCGGCGAATGGAAAGAATAAAAAATAGAATTGGGTTTGCAAATGGTCTTATAGTTCCATGTGTAGGCCGAAAAGGAGGTCTAGCTCTGCTGTGGGCTAAAGAGATTGATCTGGAAATCAAGAGCTACTCACAGAACCATATAGATGCTATAATCAATGACATAGAGAAAAGTTTCAAATGGAGGTTGACAGGCTTCTACGGCCACTTGGAGACCCATCGAAGGTATGAATCCTGGCACCTATTAGCTTTCCTGAATAATCAATTACATCTCCCATGGCTATGCCTAGGAGATTTCTATGAAATATTGTCTAACTCTGAGAAATTAGGGGGGGCCATCCGATCTCAACAACAAATGGATGGGTTTAGAAAGGTGGTTGATTATTGTGCTTTTTAGGATTTAGGCTACTATGGCTCTGACTTTACCTGGTGTAATATGCAAGGAGGGGAAAACAGAATATATTTAAGATTAGATAGAGCCTTTGCCAACTTAGAATGGATTGAAAAATTTGGGGGAATGAAAGCACATCATTTGGTCGACTCAACATCATATCATAGTGCTTTGCTTATATTTGATTCAACAATCCAACACCAAACCCAAGCAAAGTGCTTCCATTTTGAAGTGATGTGGACAAAGAATGCAGAATGTAAAGCCATTATTGAAAACTCATGGGGAATGGATTTTGATCTCAGTACTTCAGAGGGGGTTATGGCTAATCTTAGCAGCTGTGCAGCAGACTTAACGAATTGGAGTTCAAAAGTGTTCGGACAGATTCCAAAGAAGATACAGGGAAAAAGAAATGCTCTGAACTCCTTGACCTTACAAGACAAGGACGGATCGCTAAGCACTGAGATTAATTGTCTAAGAAGAGAAATCAATGACCTCCATGATGATGAGAAGATTTACTAGGGACAAAGAGCCAAAGCTCACTGGCTTAAGGAAGGCGACAAAAACACCAGGTTCTTCCATGCCCAAGCTTCAGAGCGGCGCAAGCAGAACACTATAATGGGGATTTGGGATGGCCAAGGCAGATAGTGTGATGGAAAGGATAGTATTGCTCAAGCTGCCATTGACTACTTTGAAAACATTTACACATCGGCTTCCCCATCGGGGATAGATGAAGTAATTGCTGCTATTCCTACATGGGTGACTGAAGACATGAATGAAAGCCTAAACAGGAATTTCACTAGGGAGGAGGTTGCTATTACTCTCAAACAGATCCACCCCACTAAAGTGCTCGGCCCTGACGGTATGTTTGCTATTTTTTACCAAAAATATTGGAGCATTGTGGGATGTAGCATCACTAATATGGTCTTAAATGTTCTTAATAGTAATATGTCTATGACAAGCCTCAACAAAACCAACATTGCCCTCATTCCCAAAGTAAATAACCCCAAAAAAATGACTGACTTCGAACCTATAAGTCTGTGTAATGTAGCTTATAAACTCATATCTAAAACTATTGCCAATAGATTTAAGGCTATTCTCCCTCACATCATTTTAGAGAACCAAAGTGCTTTCACTCCTGACAGGTTAATCACTGTGGCTTTTGAGTTAATGTACTTTCTAAATAACAAAAATGCAAGAAGGGATGGCTATATGGCTGCCAAACTTGATATGAGTAAGGAATTTGACAGAGTCGAGTGGTGCTTTATATGGGGGGTCATGGAGAAATTGGGGTTTAGCTCAAAATGGATAAATCTTGTAATATGGTGCATTACTTTGGTCTCGTATTCAGTTATTATAAATGGGGTTGCTTGTGGGAACATCATACCTACACGAGGGCTTCGGCAAAGGGACCCCCTCTCCCCGACTCTCTTCCTCATTTGTACTAAGGGGCTTTCTGCACTCATCCATAGGGTAGCCTGAAAACCAGCTTTTGACAGGAATCTCTATTTGTAGGGGCTGCCCAAAAGTCATTCACCTTCCCTTTGTAGATGACAGCATTCTTTTCTGCAAAGCCAGTGCGGGGGAAAGCTGGGAGCTGAAGCATATCCTTCAAAAATATGAGGAAGCCTTAGGCTAGAAAATTAACACTGACAAGTCCTCAATTTTCTTCAGTCCCAATACAGCACAAGAAGCCAAGGATGAGATATTTGCTATCCTAGGCCCAATGCTTGATACTAGACATAAAAGAGAACTAGACCTCCCATCCTTTATTGGTAGATCGAAGAAACAGGTGTTTACTATCCTAGAGAATTGGGAAGAAGCTAGCCGGCTAGAAGGGCAAACTCCTATCTATGGGAGGGAAAGAAATCCTCATTAAAACAGTAGCACAAGCAATTCCTACATACACTATGGGCTGCTTCCTCCTTCCCTAAAGCTTATGCGATGAAATAAAAAGCATGATGAGGAACTTCTAGTGGGGCCAAAGGTAGCAAGAAACTAAAATGTGTTGGATTAGTTAGAAAACAATGTGTAAACAGAAAGCTTGTGGTGGTACGGGTTTCAGGAATTTGCAAGCTTTCAACAAAGCAATGCTTGCAAAGCAACTATGGTGAATCCTCCAAAACCCAAACTCTCTAGTGGCAAGGGTTCTCAAATCTAGATACTTCCCTACTGGGGATATTCTAAATGCTAAACTTGGTAACTCCCCATCATACTCTTGGAGAAGCATCCACAACAGCCTTGAAGTTATAAGAATGGGAACTCGGTGGAGAGTGGAAATGGGAAATTAATCCATATCTGGGATGACGAATGGCTGCCAACCCCATCTACCTACAAGGTCGTCTCGCCTCCTAATGCTACCCCCCAATTCCCAATGGTCTCTTCTCTCATTGACCCAATGACAAAATGGTGGAGAGTGAACACAATAAGGGCTACCTTCCTTCCCTTTGAAGCTGAAACAATCCTGAAGATACCCTTAAGCCATAACCTCCCAGAAGATAAAATAATCTGGATTAGGAATAGCCGTAGAGTCTTCATAGTCAAAAGTGCTTACCACATAGCCCATAATCTGCTGGAGACAAATGAGAGAGAAGAATGCTTAAATGGAGACCCTTGCAAACCGGTTTGGAGAAAGCTCCTGGCACCTTAATCTCCCAGTAAAAATCAAAAATTTTGCTTGGAGAGCATGCGTCAATGCTCTCCTTACAATGGAAACCATAAACTGCAGAGGGATATCTCAAAATAAGATCTGCCCTATTTGTAGAAATGATGTAGAAAGTTTAGACCATGCCCTTCTCAACTGTGCTTTCTCATCTTCGATCTGGTGTCTTTGGCCTGAGAACCCATTGCGCATTTATGGTATTAAAAAATCCTTCCTAGACTCTGCAATCTTTGTTCTTTCCCATGCAACACTTCAAGACTTGGAGCTTTTCTTTGCCATTGCTTGGGCTATATGGTTCAACAGAGACAAGATTGTACATAAGGACTGTGGGCTCCCCCCTGCACAGGTGTGGCAATTGGCTAAAAGTAGTGCTGATGACTTCCCTTGCTCTGCCACGTAGGACCTCAGCCAAATTAGAATCCCCCCATCCAGTTGGGTTCCCCCTCCCCCAGGAGTTCATAAAATAAATGTTGATGGGGCATCATCAGAGTTGGACAGTTTCTCAAGTATTGGAGTTGTCATTAGAGATTGTGAGGGTCAAGTAGTGGCTGCTCTTTGTAAATCTCTTCAAGCTTGCTTTCTTGTTGAGCTTACAGAGGTCATTGCTTTGGAGCAAGGTGTTTTTTTAGCTCAGGAGCTTTAACTATCTCAAGTCATTGTTGAATCAGACTCTCTAAATGCCATCCAAGTAATCAAGGATGGAGCCACGGGAAACAACTTTGGGCACCTCATTGACCGAATCCTTCAGGTTAGTGAATCTTTTGAGACTTGCCTCTTCAAGAACTTAAACAGAAGCTTCAACATAGTGGCTCACAAGCTTGCTCAACATGCTAGAAGATCTGAAATCCATCACCTCTGGAAAGGAGTTACGCTTCCTATTGTATCCTCTTTTCTGCATTTTGATATGATGTAATCTATTGTTTTTGTCTTGCTTTGCAAGCTGCTCTGTATGACTTGTTTATTTGGTTTAATTCCAAATCTTTTTCCTTTCAAAAAAAAGAGAAGTAGTAAATAATCATTTGGTCCAAACAATTACGTGGTTAACTTCTTCATGACTAGTTATATTTTTTAAGGATAAACGGCAGACATCACTAATTATATTTAGGCGATTGAGATTAGGTGTAATAGTATTGTACCTTATACAATAGCAATGAATGGTTGAGATTGAAAGTTGCAACCATTAAATAAAAAAAATATTAAAAAAGGTAAAAAGTTAAAGTTAAAAAAGTTAAAAAATGTAAAAAAATTTGGGAAGGAAATGGGGTAGTTGCATGGTGAAATTGCTAATTGTTAGCAATTGCACCTGATCTCAATCCTTATTTAGGTAGGATATTTGGGGTATGATTGCTGGGTGTGCTAGGCTGCTAGAGTACATATTGTTAGGTTTCTTTTGAGCTAGCCACTCGATTATTAGACTTTTGAGCTAAAGTACATATTGTTAGGTTTCTTTTGAATGAAGCTGATATTTTTATTAAGGGTAATTACAGTAAACCAACTTATGTTGTTAGATTTGGTCTTATTTTATCTACATGTGGTTAGAAAAATGTCACTTTATTCATTTGATGTATGCTTCGTTAGCTTTCTATTGCCAACCTCATCAATTTCTCCATTAAAAACACTTTTTTAGACAAAGACAAACATAGTACCCAAACAAAAAAAAAAAAAGCTAGGGTTTGAAATTTTTACAAAAATCCATGAGCATTACAAATGGAATTCAAAACCCTTACAAATCAACTTGTTTGAAAAAGAGATTGAACACCACAAATCCAAATCCACGAAATACTCTTCGAATACGTATTAAATCTAATCCATGCGCAAGCTCAATCCCTTCATTGCTCCACTTTCATAGTTCATCGTATTAGGTGTATTTACTATTGGACTTAAATTTATATCTGATTTATTGCCAATGCTAAGATTATACTTACGCTTTGTTTGTTTCGGCATTAACATTTTCTGGAAAATGATTCATTTTTCAGAGAGTATTTTCTGGAAAATTATTTTATTTTCCGGTGTTTGGTAACAACCTTGAAAATGAGCTTGAGAATGTTTCTTGTGTTTGGTATTCACAGTTTTTATAACATTTCTTGTATAATTTAAAACATGTATAATATGTGTATTGTGTAAACCCACCTAATGTAATCAATATAAATAAATAATAATAATAAAAACCAAGAATGAATTTGGTTTTCAAATTAATATTTTGACAACGGATACAATCAAAATTAGCTATCCAATTTTCATGATCTCAAATACTCATCTTGCTCATGTATATAAACAGTAACGTTCATAATATATATATATAAACCATACTTCTCATAATTCAAAATAATCATTATAACCTTAAGATCCATTTTAAATAGTTCAAAATGCCATACAGGTTACTGGCAAACTAATCCAGTACAAATAGTTTGATAAATATACCAAAAATTGTTATAGAACCGTTGACCTATCTATGAGGAGAAAAAAATACAAACGTTATTTAAGAGTGATGTTATAGAGGGGAGAAAAAATAGGGAGAAAAAAGAGAAGAAATGCAGATAGAGAGAGAAGTCTGTGGGAAGAGAAGAGGCCAGAGGGGGTGATAGTGAGGGTGTGAGAAGACAGGAAAAAAAAAAAGGGAGAAGAAGAAGCGAGAGAATTTATTATGAGAAAGGCTGAATGAGTGAAAGAAAATATTTTTTCCTAGGTTAGAAGAAGATAATATTTATAAGAGCTATGCACAGTGTGTGAGAGAGATTGTTTTTTAAAAATATTTTTTGGAAAACCACCTATAGAAATTAAGCCATATTTTTATAAGAGTTTTCTGTTGAGTAAAGATAGTTTTTGTCAAGATACTACAAAGAAGAACAGCAAGGATTAGGACAAATTACAAGATCAAGGGAAGAAGAAAGTCCACAACTTTGCTTAAACGACAGTGAGCAGAGTTTGTATGCTTGTTCTTATTCTGTCCTATACGAAGTGTAGTTTAGTATTATTGTGTATAACTTTAGTAATTGGCATGTGGACAGCACGTGGGTGTTTGTTAGTTCTGTTAGTTAGGATTGGAGGGTAGTCAGTTAGATAGTTAGCTCTTTTAGTTCCCTCTCTTTTCTTTTGCTCGTGTATATATATACAGAGCACTGTAGCTCTTATTCATTCAATATACGATATACAGAAATTCATCAATTCCATATTCTTCTTTCTCTGTTTTCCTAATATGGTATCAGAGCAATTTTTGGCTTCAGCTTAAGTTTCTCAAAATTCCCAATTCTTTTTCCTAAAAGTTAGGGTTTTCTTCTTCAGAGTCTCGAAGCTTTATCAATGGCTTCCTCTGGTTCTACAAGCATCGCCATTGATGAATCACATCCTTTTTGTCTCCATCATGCTGAGAGTCTTGGTGCGATATTAGTTTCACAACCATTGATTGGAGGCGAGCACTATCCTACGTGGGCACGTTCTATGGAGAGAGCTCTCAGGATCAAGGGCAGGTTCTGGTTGATTGATGGATCAGTTTCTCTGACCTCAGCCATGGAGAAAGTTCCTCTCTTAATTCAAAGCTAGGCATGATGCAATGATATTATGGTTTCTTGGATCATCAATTGTGTTTCTCCCAGGATTGCCACAAGCGTGGTGTATTGTAAAACTGCTAAGGAAGTTTGGAATAAGCTTTAAAGCATGTTTTCCCAGGGTAATGGACCTAGGGTTTATCAATTGTAGAAGGATTTAGCAAGTTTTTCTCAAGGTGAGCTCTCTATGACCGAGTATTTCACCAATCTTTCAATTCTGTGCGATGAATTACAAAATTATGAACCACTTCCTACCTGTTCTTGTGAGAAGTGTGTGTGTAATGTGAATGAGAAGATCTCTAAGATTCATCACAGAGAAGCTGTTATGCAATTTTTGATGGATCTCAATGACTCTTTGTCTCGCGTTCGAGGGCAAATTTTGCTGATGGATCCTATTCCATCCGTTGAGAAAGTATTCTCTTTGTTGATTCAAGATGAGAAGCAAAGATCAGTTGGGCAAGGTAGCAACAATGGTCCTTTTGTGGAGTCCACAACACTTGCAGCAAAGACCATGAATCTTGATTCCAAGATCTTCAAGAAAGGCAAGGAGAAGCCCACTTGCAGCCACTGTGGTTTGCGTGGACACACCATGAAGAAGTGCTACAAAATCCATGGTTATCCTCCTGGCTACAAGACCAAGCCAAGGGCTAATCAAGTTTCATCCTTTGATGTTGTTCAAGACTTAGCTATTACCACTAAGCAAGCTTTTCCTTTTACAATGGAGCAATGTCAGAAATTACTTGCTATGATTGGAGGGAATGAGACTCAGACCAACACTGTTGCCATGGCAAATAATGTTGCTTTCAATCAAGCTTCATGTTCTCAGTCCACACCCCTAGCAGGCAATCTCAAGCACTCCATATTTTCTGCTAAACTTGTGAATGGAACTGCCTTTGGTGTTGATACTTGGGTCATGGACACAGGTGCAAGTGATCATATAGTTTGTTCTATATCTCTTTTTCAATCTTATACCACTGTCTCTCATTGTGTTGTGGAATTTCCAAATGGTGAATCAGCACATGTCACTCACATTGGCATTGTTAAACTCTCTAATTCCCTTATTTTTGACCATGTTCTTTGTGTTCCTTCTTTTTCATTCAATCTGTTGTCTGTGAGTCAACTTACTCAACGATTGCCCTTGTGTCTTGTGTTTTTATCCCAATATTGTTTCATTCAGGACCTTTCATGTTGGAAGACGATTGGAGTGGGTGAAGTCCATAATGGTTTGTATCTACTATAGAAAAGCACTTCCAAGACTACACCTTCTCTGTTAGATCATCTTTCCATTCACAAGTTTCCCAAATCAGCTTGTTCTTCTTTTATTTTTCATAAAGACATGTCAATCCTATGGCATTTTAGATTAGGTCATCCATCTTTGAGTAGAATGTCAGTTTTACAAAGTGTATTACCTTCTTTTTCTACTCAATGTACTGATGTTTGTACCATCTGTCCTTTAGCTAAGCAAAAAAGATTGCCATTTCCTTCTCACAATAATATGTGTAATGAACCTTTTTCCTTAATTCATGTGGATGTTTGGGATCCATATTCTATTTGCACTCATGATGGTTTCAAATTTTTCCTTACAATTGTTGATGATGCTACCAGATCTACTTGGGTGTACCTTATGAAATCAAAATCAGATGTTCAACATCTTTTACCTTCATTTTATACCATGGTTTACACTTAAGTTAACACTAGTATTAAATCCATCAGGTCTGACAATGCCCTTGAATTCTCCTTAACTGATTTTTATAGTGCTCATGGTATTATGCATCAAAAGAGTTGTGCATATACACCACAGCAAAATTATGTGGTTGAAAGGAAGCACCAACATCTTTTGAATGTTGCCAAATCACTTAAACTCCAATCTAACCTTCCTTCTACATATTGGGGTGATTGTATCCTCACTGCCACCTACCTTATCAATAGGTTTCCCGTCCTTTTGTTACACAACAAGTCCCCTTTTGAACTCCTTTTTCATAAACAACCCTCTTTTGATCATCTTATAGTGTTTGGTTGTTTATGCTTTATCTCTACTCCTTCTATTCATAGATTGAAATTTGACTCTAGAGCATTGCCTTGTGTCTTCCTTGGTTACCCCTTCAATATGAAAGGTTACAAAGTCCTTAATTTGCATACTAGGAAGATTTATATTTCTAGAGATGTCATTTTTCATGAATCAATCTTTCCTTTTTCTCCATCCTATACATCCTTGTTGCCTAATTCTCCTCCTTTCTCAATTCCTTTACCTACTTCTTGTAATCCTACCTTTGATGTTTCCCCTAGTACTGAGTTTGTTTCTGCAGGTACACCTTTAAGTACTTCACATAGTCCTTCTTCCATTTTGGTTGGTTCTTTACCATTACCCTTGCCTGCTACTCAAACTGATTTTGACCCAGACTAGTCCCCTTCTTTTTCTGTTGCTCAACCTGCTGTTTTGCCTGGTCAGTCCTCTTCCTTGTCTGTTGATACACCTACTGTGTTGTCTGATCAGTCAATTTCCTTACCTATTGCAACTCCTGCTGTCTTACCTAATCAATCCATTTCCTTGCCTCCTACTCAGTCTGTTTCCCTTAGGAAATTTGCTGGGGTCAGTAATAAACTTGCTTATTTGGCTGATTACAAGTGTAATCAGGTCTCTTCCAGCACTTGCCACCCTTTGTCTTCTTATTTGTCATCTCATAAGTTATCACTTAAGCACTTGCACTTCTATAACATGATCTCCTCTATTGAAGAACCTAAGTTCTATCACCAGGCAATTAAGGATCCTAAGTGGAGAGATGCTATGGCTACTAAGATTTCTGCTCTTGAAGCTAACCATACTTGGGTTCTCACTTCTTTACCTTCTCATAAGAAGACTATTGGGTGTAAATGTGTGTATAAAGTGAAATATAAATTTGATGGGAGTGTGGAAAGGTATAAGGCAAGATTGGTTGCCAAGGGCTTCACTCAAAAGGAAGGACTTGAGTATCTAGAGACCTTTTCCCCTGTTGCCAAATTGGTTTCTGTCAAATGCCTTCTTGCAGTGGCTGCTGTGCAAGGTTGGCATCTTTATCAACTAGATGTCAATAATGCCTTCCTTCATGGAGATTTGAAGGAAGAGGTTTATATGGATCTTCCACCAGGTTTCCACAACAAGGGGGAGGCTTGTATGTAAGCTTGATAAGTCATTGTATGGTCTCAAACAAGCAAGCAGGCAATGGTTTGCTAAGTTCTCCACTGCCTTGCTTATGCTAGGCTTTACTCAATCCAGGGCTGATTACTCTTTGTTTGTTAAGAAGACTTCTACTTCATTCATTGCGCTTTTAGTGTACGTAGATGATATTTTGATTGCTAGTGATAACAAGCAGGCAGTAGATGAGTTAAAGTTCTGCTTGATCAGCAATTTAAATTGAAGGACTTGGGTGCCTTAAAGTTCTTTTTGGGTCTTGAAGTGGCAAGAACAACAAATGGCATCAGCTTGTGTCAGAGGAAGTACATATTAGATCTATTGAGTGATACTGGCATGTTGGGGTGTAAACCAGCCAAGATTCCAATGGATTCTAATGTCAAGCTCAGTAAGTATGAAGGTAAGGTTTTGCAAGATCCGAGCTCTCATAGGAGACTGATAGGAAGGCTTTTATACTTAACTATAACTAGACTAGATATCACCTTTGCTGTGAATCGTTTGAGTTAATTCATGGCACATCCTAGAGAGCCACATCTATATGTAGCCAATAAGGTACTACAGTACCTTAAAGGAACACCATGTCAGGGTTTGTTCTTTTCAAGCAGATCAAACCTGCACCTGAAGGCATTCACAGATGCATATTGGGCTTCCTATCCTGACACCAGAAGGTCTGTGACTAGGTTTTGTGTATTACTTGGTGACTCTTTAGTCTCCCGGAAGTCTAAAAAGCAGCAAACAGTTTCAAGATCCTCAACAGAATCAGAGTATCGAGCCATGGTAGTAGTTGTTTGTGAAGTCATTTGGCTTTTGTGTTTACTTAGTGATCTTCAAGTCAAGCATCCTCAGGTAGCTCTTCTCTTTTGTGACAGTCAGGCAGCTCTTCATATTGTTGCAAATCTGGTCTTCCATGAGAGGACAAAGCATATTGAGATTGATTGTCACCTAGTGAGGGATAAGGTCTTGGAGGGATTCATTAGATTGCAGATTTGTTGACAAAGGCTTTAAATGCTCATCAATTTGCTTTTCTTGTAAAGAAGAACAACAAGGATCAGGACAAATTACAAGATCAAGGGAAGAAGAAAGTCCACAACTCTGCTTAAACGACAGTGAGCAGAGTTTGTATGCTTGTTCTTATTTTGTCCTATATACCGTGTAGTTTTGTATTATTGTGTATAGCTTTAGTAACTGGCATGTGGACAGCACCTGGGTGTTTGTTAGTTTTGTTAGTTAGGATTGGAGGGTAGTCAGTTAGTTAGTTAGCTCTTTTAGTTCCCTCTCTTTTCTTTTACTCGTGTATATATATACAGAGCATTGTAGCTCTTATTCATTCAATATACGATATACAGAAATTCATCAGTTCCATATTCTTCTTTCTCTGCTTTCCTAATAGTTTTCCATTGACCCTTTTTTTTTTGGTATGCTACCAAACACTGGAAAATGTGGAAAACTATTTTTATAGAAGGTTTTCCAGCGAAACAAATAGAGCGTTATATGCTTTGTTGCATTGCTAGTTTGAGTGAAAGACTGAGAGAGAGGTTGGAAATGGGATATAGATTATGGTTGTTCTTAATTTGTACAAAACCCTTAACTTTTAGATCTTGTTTTCTATTTTTTTGTTTCATATTTTTTTCTATTTTAGAAGGAGAGAGACATAAAAGAGGAGGAAAAAAAAAAACATATTTACTCCTATTTTTAATAGAGACAGGTTACAAAACCCCAAACAAAGTGAACCTCAGGTGCGTAAAGTGATATTTTTCAAATCACAGGTAGGCAAAATGAAAATGAACGTAATCATAGGTGAGTTTACTACAATTACACGTTCTTATTATAAAAAAGAATAAATAGATATAACAATATGGGAGGTGGGATTCAAACCTGGTTCTCCTTGTAAAAAAGAGCATATAATGTCACTAAGTTACAAGACTTTTTGTCATATTGTATACCTGTAAAACATGAAACTAGCATATACTTTACTTTATGACACTTCGGCCATGCGATTCACTATAGAAGACATTTTTATTAAATTTAACAAATTTGATGATGTAGCAAGTACCAATATCACCTACTAAAAAAAGTCCGTTCTACCTTAAAACTAGTGTTCATGAGAATTGAAGGAACCTCAAATAGTTGGTCTAATGGTTTTCAAATCTCTTGTGAATTGTGATCCTTGAGATTCTAGATTCAACTCTTCTAGCCAATTACTTGGAACACCCATTAGGGTTTCTTTCATATAATTTGTCTTTCTGTGTGGGATGGGTTACTACACTCTTCGATTATTAATCAATTGATGTAAAAGTTTTAACACCCACCTTGATTGAAGGAAAAAATTGGAGACAAAATCGGAAACATGAGGTCTTCAATTATTTTTCAAAAGATGTAGGTATTGGTTATATCTAGGGATGGAGTTAAGACTAGAGTTAAGGAAGACGACTCTGTTGTTGGCTGCATGCGGCAGCTTCGTCCTCCAACTCCGTAAAAAGGTTTGTAGCTGTAGCATTACTTCTAAATGGATCAATGATATTGTTTAAGGGGGCAAACTGTAATTTTATTGAACACAATTACTAAAGTTAATACACCTTTTCTCTCTCTCTCTCTCTCTCTCTCTCTCTCTCTCTCTATATATATATATATATATATACACATATACATACATACATACATATACACACACTAGTATTTTTTTTTTTTTTATAAATTTTGGAGGGGAAAGGGGAATTTGGGGTGGGGGAGGGGGGGGGGGGGGCGAATTGCCCCCCAAAGTCCAGGAATACCTCTGTCCATAGTCACATCATCAAATTTTGTTAAGGTTAATGAAAATGTATCATGATGCTAACTACAAGTGAAAATAACTCATAGAGCTTTTTCTTTTTAATTTAATTTAATTTAATTTTTATTTTTATAATTTTTATAATTGGGTGTGGGGGGATTTGAACCTTTATATTTTGGTTTTAAATATCAAAAGGTGCCAACTAATTGAATTATAAGGTTCTTGCCTCTTGACAGTAACTACAAAGTCAAGTGCAAAAAAAGTAAATATTATAAAATGCATCTCTATATTTTAGTTACCATTTGGCTAGTACTTATAATTAAAAAAAAAAAAAGTTCATTGTGGCGTAAGTGCAACATATTATAACCATGGACAAAACATAGGTACAGTACCTTATGTGCTGTTCCTTAGTTTTCTCTCTTAAAATTTAGCCATATGGCTACTTTACTAAAAAATATACTTCCATCGCATGAGAAAAAATCCACGTGGCAGAATGTTAACAGGCGAACCTAATGAACAATATTTAAGTACTATACTTAGGTCTTGCTCTATAACTACTTAAACTTCACATTGAAATGCCCGAAACCCTTTTGATCTAAAGGACCAATTAGATATCAACACTTATCATGCATAGATCTATTAAAAAATTCAGACAGATTAGGTGGAACAGGTTTCATCTAGAAAAACCCGATACTTGACCCATTTAATCGATTCTTCTAGCTTCTAAGCCACTGCTAATTGTGCCTTATTTTGAATCAGCCCAATTTGAGTCAAATTGGTCCGAGGGGGATAGTTTTATTCGGGTCACGGCTTACTTGGGCACCCCTAGTTTTAAGAACACCAAAACCTTGTTTGGTTAGGGTGTTTGAACAAAAGTTTTAAGTATTTAAGCACTGAAACTTATGCACCCCCCCCCCCCCCCCCCCCCCCAAAAAAAAAGGCATTTGGTAAGGGTGTTTTATGAAGGAGTGTTTGAGTTACGTTGCTCATTTTAGGATGTTTAAACACTGAAAATAAAAAACTCCTCACACTAGTTTACAGTTTTCAAATAATATTGCTCAATGACACTTTTATAAATATTTTAAAAACTGTATGTCCCACTTATTAGACTACATATCATCACTTAAAAAACACACACACACACACACACACATACCAAACACACAATTATGTTTTTTCACTTTTGAAAATACGTTATTAGAAATATAGTACCAAACATATTTTTTGCATTATAAGTACTTTAAATACACGTTTTCACAACACTTTTTAAACTATAATTCTCACATTATTTTAAACAATAATACTCAAATACCTCTACCAAACATGCCACTATTTTCTCATGAGTTATACATCCATAAATGATGTGTTATAAAATGCATTATAGCTGACCTGATATTTTTGCAATAGCGAATCCAATGCCTATATAAGATATCTCATTTTGCAATCAAGAAATTCACAAAGGCGCCCAACTGTAATTTTAAAATAACTCAGGATTAAAAATGTTGTCTGGGCCATTTGATGGACACTAGCATCACTTTAAATCAAAATTGACTTCATCACAATTAAAAAGATCTTAAAGAACATAACGGTCAGACTATCTGATCGAAAGATCATACCAAGTCAAGGACCAACGGTTAATATGCATCCAAGTACATTAACGCATAAAACATGTGATTATGTGGGTTCAATTCTGATTGGCCCTTCATTGGATTAATTGAATTAATTTCATGACAAAACCCTATTGATTTTTTTAAATATTATGAGACTGAGCTCTCCTTGTTAAGAATCGAATCCCTAGCTATGTGCCTCTTAGAGAAACTTGAAAATCTGATTTTCTTTCTCCCTTAGAAGCCGTACATCACTTGGAGAGGGGAGAGAAAATTCTCTCTCTCGCTTTCAAAATGTAGTGCAAAATATAATTTAGGGTTTTTCTAAACTAAACCAATACCTTTTATAATTGGATTAGCTAGTGTGTCAACCTAGGTGGGCTTTCAATAATGTAACTTGAAGTCGGACCAAAGAGAAATAAAAATATAAGCTTCAATAGGGCTTGAGCCTTTTGCCAACTCATGGCATTCCTAAAGTTACCATTAACCATAATTTATTCTATTATAAAATTATGGTTGGAATAAATTATGGTTGCACTCTAGGTTTAATGTTTTTTTTTAAATTTTTTTTTTTTTAAATCATCCTAAAACTCTATTAAACAACATTTAACCCCTCCATGAAATCTTCCATAGTGAAACAAAGTCAATAGTTAGCGTCATTTTGTAAATCACTACATCTTAAATCCACGTGTTCTTAATTTAATCCCTTAATTATCTTACATTCTTATGGAATCTAATTCCGTTGGATATAAATTTTAGTAACTCTTTGCTAAAATAGTCAGACGTAACATTCTAAACAATTAATTCCCATTAAATCTATCTCAATGTGATGTTTCGTGTCTCTTATCAAGATTATGGATTCTGTCTTGAATAATAGTATTCCCTACACTCTATATGGAATTATCCAATGTACTGAGGTTTTAATCTTACAAGATCTCACTTAGGTATACTGAAATAGTATCCTGAGAGTCAATGCAAATAGTAGTCATAGGATTTATTTGTTCAAGTGACTACTTTGATAGAACAAAAAATCTGACAGCATTCAAATTTAGTGTATCCCAAACACTTATGATACGCCAATGTATCAATTAGAAGTTTCCAATTCCATGATCAAGATAGATCGTCATAATTGACATGTTGTAATCTTTATAGAAGAAATGCTCAATTTCATCACCTACTAAGAACTAGGGTTTATGAGTTTATAAGAAACTTGTGATCTAAATCTTTTGTATGTGACTCTAATTCCCATACCTAGATCACATACAATACATCTCATGGACTACACTTAATGTCCAAAAAGCTCATGCACAAATAATCTCAAAAAAAAAAAAAAAACACGTTTATTAATCAAAGAATAAAGAATATCTCACAAATTTTATTTTTGGGCATTAGAGCATCCACAATAGTGGAGCTAAAAATTTAGCTATTTAGCTCCACCAAAATTTACTTTATCTATTTTACCTACACACATGCTGCAACAGTGGATCTATTTTAGCTTTCAACATAATAAAATAATAAAAACATCACAATAAAATAATATATTCACTACAATAAACAACAATCACAACCACCCGTAACTGCTACTGCTGCCACTACCGCCGCCGCCACTGACTCTCCCACCGCCATCGCAATAGCTATCACTGCCACTACTGCCGCCGCCATCGACTCTTCCACCACCAACGCCACTGTTGCCGCCACCGATTCTTCCACCGCCAACGCCACCGCCGCCATCACCAACTCTTCCACCGCCGCCGCCACTGTCACTGACTCTTCCGCTGCCACCGACTCTTCTACCGCCGCCGCCACATTATAGCAAATAATCGTCTAATGTTAACATGTGATTTTTTTAACCCCAAATTATACCTATACATTTTTTTTTACTAAAACAATTTCTCAATCATCATGATAGCAAATAAGAAACTAGAGTAACAATAATATTTTGTTTTAACCCCAAATTATATAAATATATATATATACACACACAAATTTATCTTTTTGTGTGCTCTGTTTCTGGTTTTGTGCAACAGAACATAAAACTAGGACAAGAACTTCCCCTGAGTTATACGGAAGAAACAATTGACTGGCTAAAAGAGATTTCTATGGCTACATGCAATTTCATAAATCCATAATTCTAACAAAAAATGCAGCACAACACTTCTAAAACCACACTCACCAAAGTGTCATCATCATCGCATCAATCAACCCGAATCAGATGTGAAACATTAAGAGCCCAACAAAATCCACCAGTACAATATCACAAACCATCTTAATCTCTACTCAGTATTCACACTCACACTTACCAAACCATGATCATCATCAATCTACCAAAATCAGATATGGAACATTAAGAATCCTAAAGAAACTACCGTATTATTCCATTTCTAGCAACTCAAAACAGCTAATACAAAGCAAAATGAAATCTCATAACATAAAATCACCAAGCCAATAATCTAGAACAACAATAAAATATAATATATCAAAAATCCCACATTCTTTGATGTTATACCCAAATCAAAAACCCCAAGCGTCCACATGAAGAAAACAAAGACAACTGACCTAAAGTGGATCGGAAGAGAAGTGGGTCTGAGGCGGATCGACGGTGTGGGTCTGAGTCTAATCAGGCCAGCGACGGCGATGGTCGAGCTAGCGGCGACAAACAGAGTGAGCTTGAGAGACTGGAGTTGAGAGAGTGAGCTTGAGAGAGATGAGCTTCAGAGGATGAGATGAGAGTGAACGAGAGAGAGAGGCGTGATAAAAGAATGAAAAAAAAGGAGCAAGTGGTATTAGTTTAATCACCGGCTGGAATAAAAAAAAAAAAAAAATTTAGCTCTTAGCTACAGTGCACATCTATAGATAGATGTGCACTGTAGCAATTAAGCTAAAAAATATAAATATAACTCCACTGCTATGAGTGCTCTTAGTCCTAACAATATCTCATTAGTCACCATAAACCTCAACCCATGGGTATGTTTTCAGTTTGCCCCAAGGTGATCCCCATGGACTGGACATTGATGTTGACACCCACCGCCCACGGGTTACGATTCTCACAATATGCAAGCCACTGCTATGCAAATATTCATGAATTATTCTTAAATTTATTTTATGTACATATTAATATAAGTTTTAATAGTTCACAACATGAAATGAAACAAATTAATTACTACGAAGCAAATAGTTTTATTAACTACAGTGGTTTTAAAGATAATACTGGTAGGACGATCAATGACAAAAATGAAGCAATTTTCTGAATAGGATTATGATGATGTAGAGCAAACATATGAAGGATCAATTTCTTTGCTTCTAACATACTGAAGTTCTTCATAATTTTGTTCACCACGAGAAGCTTTATGAATTCCCTGTAACTCCATTGCGACCTCCCCCATTGTAGGACGTTTTTTCCCATTCAAGTGCAAACAACTTTTTGCAAGATTAGCAACTATGATGATCTCTTCTTTATCACCTTCTTTCTTGATCCGATCATCAAGAATATCAAAGAGATGGTTCTGTTTCATTGAAAGAATGAAATATGTGGATAGACTTCTACCTTCTTCCGACCTTGTTGAAGAAACAGGTTTTTCTCCAGTTAAAAGCTCAACAAGGACTACTCCAAAGCTATACACATCACTCTTTTCTGTAAATTGGCTTGTTTGGAAGTATTCTGGGTCCAAGTACCCAAAAGTTCCATGAACTAGGGTGGTTACATGAGTTTGGTCAATCTTCACCGACTTCGATGTCCCAAAGTCTGCTACTTTGGCTCTATATTTTTCATCTAAGAGTATGTTTGTAGACTTTATATCTCGATGATAAATTGGTGAGGAAGCTTCCGAGTGTAGGTAGGAAAGAGCTCCTGCAATTTCTATGGCAATCCTTAAGCGCATATCCCATGTTAATGTAAACTCTTCATTTTCTTCATGGAGATACTGGAAAAGTGTCCCATTTGGGATGAATTCGTATACCAACAAAGGAACTTTGGTCTCCAAACAACACCCAAGTAGCTTAACGACATTTCTGTGGTTGATTTGTGAAAGAATGATAATCTCATTAATGAAGTTTTTGAGATTGCCTTCATCTAGAATGTTGCACTTTTTAATTGCAATTATTTGTCCATCACTCAACATTCCTTTGTAGACTGTACCTTGTCCACCCTTTCCAACTATTCTTTTTTGACAAAAATGATCTGTTGCCTTTTCTAGCTCCTTTGAATTGAACACTCTTATATTTTGAACATTATTTTCCGTGGAAGATAATTGTTGTTGTAACAATAAACCACCATTCTTTTTGAAGAATTTTTTCTTTATCTTGATTTTATTTCTCTTCTTTATCCATTTGTATATAACCCATGTGGTTGGTAGACATAGTACTCCAAGGCTTGTACCAAGACCTGCACAATTCAAACAAATAAATATGAAATATCTATGTTTTTTAGTATTTAAAATATGAATGTGTAATATATATTTTGATCAGAAGTACCCACCTTTTACTTTTTTTTTTTTTTCTTCTTCTAGAGATTAACTCTTCCAAATAATGTTCTCACATTACCCTGTAATCTAAATGATTGTTAACTTCAAATTGATTTCTAGAACAAGGGGAAAAGAATGAATTTTTCTTGATTTTCTGGTAATCTATGATATATATATATTTTTAAATGAAGGTAACCTCTATATATATATATAACAAAACAATTTGACTTTTAGTTTACATCATAATACTATATAAACTTTTGAGTTTTCATAATTTTATGCATCATTATTTCAATAGAAAATTTTCAATTGAATTTAAATTCTATTATATAGTTAAAACTTTCATTAGAATCTTGACACTTCCTATTTTCTTTAAATGGTAGAATATATAGTTCCATACACAAACATAATCATAATAAACACCTAATGCTAGAAGAGATAGTTCAATCTACAACCACATTCATAAATGCCTATTAGTAACTAAAATAATCATCAAAATTCATATTTAGATAAAAATAATAGGAGAAATTCATATTATGTTAAACTTTCTTGTTTACTGCACAAATTATCAAATAGTTAGTACATATATGCGATGTTCAATTGTGACTTAATTAATAAGGGCATCAAGCATGAGAATCATTTTGTCATTAAACCAAAGTTGTCGATGTCAATGAGAGGCTTAAATAGTAGCAGGTTGAAATTAGCACTCATCATAGTAGCTATGGCAAGCTATCTATGTCTTGCATTATAATTTTTTTTTCTTTTTTCTTTTTTGGTTTGTATGGCATTTCTTTTCTTTAGAATTAGCCAACTTTAATAGACATTTATATGTGGTTTGTTCCAAATGTGTGATGTGTATGTCACAAATTAGAACAGGGAATAAAAAATTTTCTATTCTTTTTTATTTGTGAGAGAGCTTTTTAGATGTATTTTTGGTTTGGTTTTTGTGATATTTATCTTTATAATATCCATATTTGTTAGTGAAATTTTCTCCTTGTTGCTGCATCATGTTGATGAATGCTTAAAGCTAAACTATGTAAATTTTTATTGTTCTTTTTTGTTAAGTTATGATTTTTATCATAACATTAGTATTGGTTTATTCCATGACAAAAAATATTGTAATTGCATAAATTTATTTCCTTGTATTTTTGTGGGATTTATTTGTAACGGGTTTAGTATTAAGTGGTGGAGATTTGATCAAGACAGGTCATATGAGGAGCACATGCCAGAAGCTGAAGAGTCATGCCAGGCTGTCGATTTCGCGAGTGTTTCGCAGGTAAGGCCTTCCTGCGAAGTACTCGCGAAACATTTTGTCTGGAGGATTCTTAAGTGTGACTTTCTTACCCTTCACCCATACTATATATACCATCATTACTCACAAAAGTAAGAGAGGCCATTCATAGAGAAAAACCCTAGATAGGTTTTCTACAACACACACACCCATCTTTTGAGAGAGAGCTACTCATCCTCAGTGAGAAATCATTCTAGCCTCTTCTCTTTCCCTCTCCCATTGTCATACCTTGAGAGGAGATTTGTACCTAAACACAACCCATACCTATTCAGAGTGTAGAGAGTGTTTTGGAGCTTGGGAAGTTTTGGGGATTTGCCAAAAGAAGTTGGTGAGGCTTGGCAGATACAATCGGGTGTATTGCGGGATCTGAAAAGTTAAAGAAGATATGACTCCGAGAAATCCGTTGGTAGCGGGAGCTTAGAGGGCTCAAGTACATTGGGTAGACTAGGCTTGGAGGGTTTTTTGTTATTTGTGTACTCCAACTTTACTCTCTAGTGGATCGATTACCGCTTGGAAGGTGGCGGAGAGGTTTTTCACCGAGTTTTTCGATTTCCTCTTCGATAACATGTCTTGGTGTTATCTTGTGATTACATCTCTCTTACATTACTTTTGTGCTTTACTTTTATTATTTGTTGTTCATGTTTATGCATTAGAGTAGTTATCAGTTTATTGCACTTCATTTACTCTTCTTCCGCACTTAGATAAGTTAGAGTAAAAGCAATCTAGTTGCATCTTTTAAAATTGGGGTCTAAACAAGCTCTTGTGTTCTCACACAAATTCGAGCTTTCATTTTTTCATGTGTATCGTGTTTTACAGTGCTTCCTTGGCCCCTTTGTGCCAGAAATTATGATAAAAGGTTTGCCATCTAGACATTTAGATTTGATTTCTTTGGAGAGAATTTGTTGATTGGTTATAATAATAAAATGCTTTGACTAATAATGAGGGAGATGGAGGGTCCGTTTGGATACAGCTGAAAACTGAAAACTGAACTGAAAAATACTGTAGAAAAATAATTTTTAAATGTGTGTATAGTATTGTGGGACCCATTTTTAATGAAAAAATTGTTAAAAAGTGAGATTTGTGGGTCCTGTGACTAAAAAGTTGCTGAAAAGTTGATTAAAAGGTGCTGGAAAAGTTGCTGAGATGTGCACTGTTTGGTACCAAAGTCAACAATCACGGCACAAAGAAAAAAAAAAAAAAGGGGGGCTGAAATGCGTTTGTGTCTAGATGTGGACGCAAAACGCGCAAACCAAACGGGCACGGAGTCTAAGGAGTTGTGAGAAAAAAAAAATGGAGTACAAATACATGACCGTGAGTGTGGAAAACAACTCAATTTGAACAAAAGGCTTTTTCGTTTTTAGTACCGTAAAGGCATTTCTATGTCAAACTATTGTATCATTAAAAAAAAAAAAAACCTGGTAAATCAACTTTATCACAAAAACTCTCAAAAAACTGTATCACAAGAGAAGGTTGAAAAAAAAAAACTCTCTTGAATATCCTTTGCAGGTTTTAGTTAACTAGTAAAATCTTTGACGGTTGAATAAAAAATCTGGGGTTCAATCCTCGCCTTTACCAAAAATTGATTAGTGTTTTTGTCTGATAATAAAGAGTTATCATCAAAAGAAGAAAGATGGTGACACCAAACTGTTTCAATTTTTAAGCTTCATCCTCACAAGTGTCCAATTCGTCTCACCCAAGAACCAATATGAAGAGCCCCAGGAAATAAACCTATCCAAGAGCCTCTAGAAAGGATCTTAGGACTGATGCTTCCACTGTCACATACCAAGGTCAATTTGTGAAGAAAATCTCGTATGCTTTATGTTCCATGATAGTTGGTAAGTTTGGATCCATATCTCTGTCTTATATAGAAATTCCTCTACTCGTAATGCTCCTTTACCTCTAAAGTGAAAGATTTATTTTGTTTGGGTATGGATAGACTCTCTAACTTGAGAGGTTTGGCGTTCCATCCTTGATCAAATTCTTCTCATCTTTTGTAGGACCTACTTGTACATTAGGCATTGAATCTGCATGCATTTTACCTTAAGCTAGCTGTTTACTGCTTTAGGTTGTTTTTTTTTGTCTGTGTTTTTGGCTTTGATCAACGGTAAATGAAAAAAAAAAAAAAAAACTTAAAAAAAAAAATCTTACAACTAGAGTGTAAGCATAGAAGATTATGATTGGCCCTCTTGCATTTGTATATTGGCTTAGTGCGGTTGTTGAAGTTTAGGCTTGCATATGTATACACAAATGAGTTTGACTGTGTTTGACCGTATGTGTGAGTGTTTGACGGGCAATCACTTATGTGACTAATGTCTCTATATTACGAGTTTTGGTCTGAACACTAGAAACTATAAAGCGAAAATGGTCTGAAGAAATTCTCTCTTCTCTATGTATAGAAGTAAAAAACCAGGCTCGATTTCATATACATGCAGATATAACCTTGCCTCCACACAAATTTAAAGTTTTGAACTTTCTAAGTTATTGATTTCACACATTTGATGCAAGTTCTAAGTGTAAATTGTAGTCATTTCTTTTGTTTCAAATTCAAATACACTTGCTTAAATCTCATTTTTATATGCTTGTCTCTTTGTGAAAGAACAAAAAATGTCTTTCCTTTAATGTGCTAATTTTAAGATGTTGTATTCATGCACTACAAAATGCGGGGGTATAGCCATAGAAGTACTACAGCCCGTTTTTATAAAACGCGGCCCAAAAACTCTTTCTGAAGCCCTGTTTAAAACGCGCGGCCATAGAATCCTTGTTAAGCCGCGTGTTTGATTATTGCGTGTGTCATGTGTAGTAGTGTCAGTCATTCATTCCTCTTTTGTCAATTAGAGAGTTCTCGTTAGAGCCGATAATTTCAAATGGGCAAACATAATGTTCTCATCTAACTATGGACAAACACCAGTTCACCGAGAACCCCATATCTATTAATAGTTGTGTTTTTCATGACATTGGCCTCTGGCTTTCAAAACACCAGGCAGACTGAAACCTTTCTCTCTCACACCAATTTTTCAAAACTCAAGATTCTTTAAGCATAGTTGATTTCATTCATCTCCATACACTTCATTGAGGTAATCTCCCTCTCCCCCATGCATTTTAATCTTATATTGCATCTAGTTTCATTCTAGGACATGGGGTTTGCGAATTTTTTTAGAAAAAATTCAGATTTTACTTAAATTCTTTCAATTTGTCTAATCAGTTGGGTTTCAATTCATGGGGCTTGTTCCCTTTTGCTGCCATGAAGGAAAATTATGTGTAATTTTGGCCAGAATCATGGGTGACCCTTCACTTACCAGTGTGTTGTACTTGATGTGGTGTGTTCGACAAAAATGTCCGAGTGACTTTTTTGTCTTGTGATAAAGACTAGTGTGGTAGACGTTCTGGGTTCAAATTTCTCTTCCATGTCATTAGGAAAAAAAAAACTGGTGTTGCTTGAAATCGTTGTGGAGATTGTTTACAGTGTAAGTGAGTGATTCATTCATTTGCATTGTAGCTTTAGCCTTATGTTTGACCTATGCCACTTGACCTTTGCCTTCGACATGGTCATATGCAGTACATCTTCCTGGTGACATCGTGATCTTGTCCTTGGCTCTGGCTTGATGCTTGTTCTTCATATGAGTGAGTACCTTGGTGTACTCCTTGCATTCATGCCAGATTTATGTATTTCAAAGCATGACGTGTATGTATTGAACCTTGAACTTCGAATTAATTTTCAATTACAAAATTTGTTCCTTTCGCCTCAATATCATGGCTCCTAACCTAATCTGCTCATTCTAGTACCACTGCTCCTCGCTTTGACAAGAACCAATTTCACAATGTCCGAGCCTCTAATACCTTTCGTGAGTATAATGGCGTTTGCAAGTTGCACACTAAGCATCCTATAGACATAACTATCCTAGGAAACACCTGTATCCCCTAGGATTTCTGAGTCTCGTGGGTGGTCCTCACTCGTGATTTCATCGAAATCACTCCCATTCTTGTTCAAGAATGCTATTCCAATGTCCATCACATCACTGAAGAGAGGACACTTTACAAACCTTTGTGCAAGGTATTCTTTTTGAAGTCAACCCTGAAATCATCTTGAAACTTATAGACATGAAAACAGACTGATCCTAACCTCAATGAGGCTTTTACTCATTTGTGTGGTTGCTCTACGATATGGGTAGGATATGTTTTCCAAGCAAAAAATTTCTCCATCTGTATCAACTTCTCTGTCGATCTTGTTTGCAACCACTCACGCATCCTTCCTGAGTTCTTCTAGAGTCCAAATGCTTTATGACCTGGTGCCCCCATTGATGTTTGTTAATGTGTAATAGGTTGTGAGCTTTAGGCCCACCTTGTTTACTTGTATATCACACATATTTGTACTACACACTTTGCTTCCTATATAAGACACTCATGTATATTTTTATTATTTCGAGAAATACAATACATTCATTCAGTATTTCTAACATGGTATTAGAGTCACTGCTCTAATTTTCTTGTGTCTTACCTTCTTGTCTTTGTCAGTATTTTCTGCTGCCTCAACTTCTCCAGTCAATAAGCCTTTTCAGTGCCCTTTTCCGACCACTCCGCCACCGTCAGAGGTCCTCAGGGTTGAATCTCCACTGCTAGAAGCTCCTTCTTAGCCGCCAAGACCACTGCCATCATCGGATCTGTCACTTCTGACCTCCGATTACGACACGAGACATATCATCATGTAGACCGTCAACCGATCTACTCAATGCCGCTGGAAACTTCTATATCGGAGTTGCCACGCACCCTCACGCGCCGCTTAAAGTTTGGGTGAGTTGATCCACGTGCCTCATGCGCCACTGGGATACCTGCTAATGTCATCTCTGACACGTTACCATCCACATAAGCCCTAGCTGACGTCATCCTCCACGTCCTTGCTTATGTCATCCTCCACATCATTGCTTATGTCATTAGGCCACGCCATCACCACATCAGCACCCTGTCATCTGCTTATGTCAGCATCAGTCAACTGCTTACGTCATCTTGCTGATGTTATCACCATTGATTTCGTTAACCGAGCTGTTAACCATTGACTTTGACTTTGGGTGTTGACTTTGACCGTTGAACATTTTGCAATCCAGGTGCTCTTTACCCAGTTTTTCGCATAGATTTCATTTTTGTAGTCCATTTTTGCATATTTTGCTTCTAAATGAAGAAGAACGATATGTCTTCTTTTTATTGCAACAATCGTCGCTAACAATCCAACAAACGTTTTTGCAATTATTGCAAACATCTTGGCCATAATATCGAGACTTACTATCAACGCAACAAATCAGCTGTTTCCATTTCTACTACTACTGTTGCTAACACCAAGAGTATTGAACCAATGTCTCCTATCTCCGCAAAGTCCAAGTCTTCTGGATCCATTATCACCATTTCCACAGTTGACCTACAAAACATCATCACTAATACCATTCGTATAGTTGGTAATGCATCTTATTCCTCTTTTCTCTCAGTTTCATTTGGTATGTCTCCTTCCTTTTGGCTTATGGATTTTGCTTGTTGCAACCACATGACACCTCATTTATCCTTATTTTCTCAACTTGAACCTGCACCACCCCCTCTTAATATTTGCATAGTTAATGGTTACACAATATTTGGTCATAATATAGGTTCTATCTCGACCTCCAACATCTCGGTTCTTGGGGTCTTTAATGTTCCTTACATTTCTTACAATTTATTTTTTGTGGGATAATAAGCTGAGTTGAGTTATTGCATTACCTTTAATTATTCTAGGTGTATTGTGCAGGATCCAAGGACGGGACAGAAGCTTGGGACCGGTCCTTTGGTTGACAACTTTAAGTTGGTCTCATGCCCACCTTGAGTTTGAGGGAGGCTGTTAATGTGTAATAGGTTGTGGACTTTAGGCCTACCTTGTTTACTTGTATAGCACACATACTTGTACTACACACTTTGCCTCCTATATAAGGCACTCATGTATATTTTATTATTTCGAGAAATACAACACATTGATCATTTAGTATTTCTAACAACATTAATTTCCATATCTGCCAAGTCATCATTACGAGTGTTGAGTGTCTTAATCCTAGATCTATCATTTTGTTTCCTAGTCTCATCATCAAGCTTCTCATAGACCAGGGTGTTCCTATCCCTCATGGAGAGATTTGAACTAAGATTTCCTAAGCCATCAATGTTTGTATGTAGAGCCTTATCTTCTTTGTAAAAGTTACCCTCATGATGTTTGGTTGGGAGAGTGGAAAAATGGAGAGATAGAAAGCTTCTTTGTTTGGTTGGGAAGAAAACGAGATGATTGAAAATGTAGTTTGTATAAATTTACTCTCATACCTCTCTTAGATCAATTAAATAAAAAGGTAACAAATTATGAGCTACCAAATTTTTGGTAAAATTAGGGAGAATCAGGGTTTCAATATTCACCTTCTTTGTACTATCATATTATTAAAATAAATAAAAAAAATCTGTTATTTCATATTTTATTCAAGTCATTTAAACTAAAAGCTGAAATTCGAAGCTTTTGTTTCTAAATACCACTGTCCAAATGAACCATAAGGAAAAAGAACACTAAAAAAAAAAAATAATAATAATTTAAGGTTGAATTTCATGCATCAAGAGATATTGAAATTACTGCATGTATTGCTTGTTAGGTCTAAGACAATCTCTTTCCCCTATCACATGAAAAATTGTGTTAGGGGAACCTTAGACTATTGCTAGCGATAATTTAAAGAAGTTAAATTAGCTACAAGGCTCTTGGCGGAGAGCCCTGTTCTCAATCATGTAAGAATATGATTTGTGTTTTTAGTTTTATATTTATTTTGATAATTTAGTAAGTATAGAGACATACCTATAATGACCATCTTCGATTTAGATTTTCGCTTGTTGCAAATATAACCACCATCTGTGTTTTCACAATCCAACTTGTTTCCGCAATAATTGAGATCATTGTCCTCACATTCATTAATGTCTGATAGGATAACAAAAAAAATTAATAAACTTATTTTTAGAGCTCTCACCATTCGTATCCTTTTCATTTATGCGTGATAGTTTGGCAAACAAATTAATAAATTCATTAAAGTTTTGTGCAATTTATAGCTCAACCCACGCACAGACCAACAAGAGATTACGAAATGAGGTGTAATTCTTAAACACTTTCGGAGCACGGAGAATAGTGTTCATTCCTTTCACATTCATGTGAGAAAAGAGAGCATAATTTCTTTACTTTGAGAGTACGTACCTAAGAATATTCCCAAAATGGGAAGGAAAACGTTAATAATACTACCATATTTTGCTTTAAAAATATTTATAATTACAAATTGATATTGTAATGAATTTTATTGATACCACGTTAATAACATAATAAATAAATTTACTAATTAAATATCAGAATTATTTTTTTGAAAAGTTGACACTTGACATAATTTATATTATTTATAAGATGATTTTCCTTTTCGAACTGGACTTTTATGTGATGCAAAAATACCCTCATTAATAAAGGGTAACTTCTCTTAAAAAAAGAATCGTAAATGTCAAATAACAAATTTTATTTTGAATTCGAAAAGAGAACTCCTAAATTTTATGATGTTTTTCCCTTCAAGTTCATTTTCTTTTTATTCCCTAAAATTTAGCATTTTTTATTCTTTTTTCATTCAAATAAAAGTAAAACACCCCCAATTTAAAAAATAAAAAACTAAGAGAACTTCTAAAATTTAGCTTTCTTTCCCTTCACATATTCATCTTATTTTTCCTACCCAAATTTTTATCTATATCACTACATCACTTTCAAACACATATTCAAAGAAGAAATTATAGTTATTGCTTATCTCTAAAGTTATTCTTTTTATTTTTTTCAAAAATAAAAAATATTTTTAAATTATAATAGATGCAAATTATTAAACTTTACCTAAAAAATAGAAGAGTCTCTAAATACGCGCAACGCGTGTGTTTAGAGGCTAGTAGTTTATAAACTAAATATTGTAAAATTTATAATATCTCTAATATCATCCAAAATAGTACTATAATTTTATTGTAAACATGCTTGGTTTAGAGATTAATCCTTAACCCAAAATGATTTAGTGATAACAAAAATGATTAATCAATTTTTTTTTAGTAAACAGTAATACTTATTAGAACACGCACGAAAATAATAATAATAGTATTTTAAACTGGGTTTATAATATATTACATAACCAGATATATTAGCCCAATAATAATAATTAGAAAAATGATTAACCCTTAACCCAATATATTAGCCCAATAATAATAATAATGGACCTACCATTAATTTCAGGGGAAAAAAAACCGTCAAATTCTAAAAATAAAAATAAAACAAATTGAAACCTGAGGATTGAAACTTGAAGATTAAAGTGGCCGCAATACTAATTGAGGATTAGTTGTGATCTTAGTATTACTAATTGAAATAATGAATGGTGGATGGGAATTGACTAAACTCTTTAGTCTTCACTCTTTAGTCACAGTTTAAGGTCATGTGATCACACAAAATAAGAAATTTAAAATAAAAGAGAAGCTAAGGGACAGTGACATAGAAGGAAAGAGTGAGAAGATGAAGAGGCGGCGAAGAAGCCTAAGAAATTCAAAGACAACTAGAAATGTAAAGACAAAGTGATTGAATTGAAGAAAATGAAGAAGAAGAAAGGCAAAAGAAACAGTAAAAAGTTTTGGTTAAATTCTGGCCCATATACATTTATTGACCGAAATCCGGAATACATGCATCCTAGCATAGGTGAAACAACCTGATAAATCCTGGTATTTCTAGTGGTACGTTTCAACTTTGTTTCTATACTGACTTGGGTACCAATTGGGTAAATACCAATCGTATTGGTCATTATAGTATGAAATTGACTCCCTTATCAAAATTGTGATTTAGGTTAAATATGTTTAAGTAACAAATAATAAGTGTCCATTTAAAATGTATTATATAATCATTTGATAACTTTCAATGAAGAAGACCACCGCGCACCCTTGGTGCGGTGGTCATTCTATAAGTATAAATGCTTGTGGGGTGTAGGGGGAAAGAGCCGGGGTTCAAGTCTCCAGGAGTTTCACACACATATACACTTAGATTAGGTTAGAGTAGAAATTCTATCTTGTATCAAAAAAAAAAAAAAAAACACACACACACACACACACACATTCAATGAAGAAGAATAATTGAAAATATTATTATGCAAGCGGCTTTATATTTTTGAGTTTATATTTCTAACATAGAATACACTTTCAAGTATGAGGTATCTATAATAGAATCTATCTGTTTAAACTCAAAGGCCTACTCATTACTGAACATAGTACTAATTAAAAAGCATGCGACTATCGGGTATACAGGTGTAAGTAAAGTCCCATATTAAATAATGATAAAAATAATGAGTGGTTAATATAACATAGTTGAGCTTATATTCATTGAGCATAAACTTTTTGGGTTGGAATGTCTAGATCTATAGTCCAAGATGGATACAAAATAGATTACATTAGATTGTGTTTAGAGAAATTCCTAGAAGGATGTAAAAATAAAATATATTAGTTTGTGTATTGGTGTTCAGTGGAGGAGCACAGTTAGTTGTATACATGACTCAATGCCTAGAATGCTTTTAAAAACTGATAAAAAATTCAATATTTCTTAGTAGATAACATTTAGTTTTATAGCAAAAATTAAAAGTTTGAAACTATGAAAATAAATAGGAGATGAAAAAGAAAAAAATTAGTGGAGGAACTAATTTTAGTGTCATGTAAAGTAAAAGGACATAAGTACATATTTGATTAAAAAAAAAAATAACATGACTACGTATTTTAAAATTTAACCATTGGATTGCATGTTTTTTATGCTCTTAACACATATGTTAAATTTTGTGTCAATTGAATGTTATTTACTATATGATCTACAAACTTATTTTTCATGCATAATTTTATACTTCAAAAACTTGTAATTTATTTTGTACAATTGATTGATAATATAGCTATTAATATTTAATTTTTTAGAAATTTTGTAAGTATGGAGTATATAAGAAGAAAACGTAATCCAATTGCTAATATATCAAAATTCACATTCAATAATAAGATATTGAGTGAAGTTGTAGTCTTAAGCTACAATCAAGTTTGTAACCAAACTTTATCCTTTTAAAAAAGATAAAGTTTATTATTTTTATTTGAAAAATGTTAAAGTTAATATAAATTTTATATAGTAAAATTTACAAACTGATAAGACCATGAATGTAATTTGTAAAATTCAACCATCTAATAAATGAGTGTTAGATTTTTATTTTTATTCTTTGTAATTAGTGACACATAAATTTGTGTACTCTATATACTAAAATTTATAATATTACCAACATCACTTTTTTCATTATTGAGTGTGATCCACTAATTTAATACGTCAATGGTGAAACTAACGACACGTGACAAGTAAAGAAATTTTGAAAGGGTGACTTAAGTTGTATATATATATATATATATATATTCCTTCCCTTTTTCAAGAGAGGTAAATTTTGTGAGAGGCAAACAATTTTCTAAACTAACATATGGGGATGCAACCAAAAAAAAAAAAAAAAAAAAAACCTATTTTACATTATCAAATATCGCTTTATCTATATTACATTTCAGTTTTTATTTTTACATACAACTCATTAAAATAATATAAACTATATCAACAAATAAATAATCACTTTTATGAGGAGAAAAGAGAAGGGAGAAGCGACTAATTGGTTTACAATCATGCTACAGTTGCATATATGCAACCTTACGGTAATAAGGATTGGAAAAAATTTGAGTTTGCATACCTGAATGTTGCATGATTTTAAGGGTTCATGTGGTAAAATAGCAACTAAAGGGGTTTTACACCCCTGTTAGAGATATATTAGATATATTATCTCAATGTAATAGGCTCAAACTCAGTCCTGCTTGTACTAGTAATCTAAGGTGTAATCTAATGTTAGGGTTCATTGTAACATAGGTTATTGTACTACACTCTTATACATAATAAAGATGTAACTCTTAAGGAATTCCTCCGTGGATGTAAGCCGACAAGACCGAACCACGTAACTCTCGTGTTTTCGGTGTTCCTATTCTATGTTTTCCCTTTCGCATCCACTCTAACATATACAAAATGAAATAACACAACGCGTTGCTAATAATATATTTAACAACCCCAATGCTAGGGCTAACAAGCGTTATGTCCATTCAACAAAAAATAACTACCAATCAGAGTCGCTGCCTCTTGCAGTCTCGCCTCCCTCCCTTGCTTGTGATTCTAAATGAATTGGAATCTAAATCTGAGACGTGTGTGATATTGTCACTGGGAGTAGAATTCCGTAGTCAATTTAAATTTCTTTAATATATATTATATTATATTACATTAACATTAATTCAATAAATAATTTATTTAGGAAAGGAGAAAAAAGTGGACAGTGAGATCCAATTACAATAATATATATAATAGAATTGTAGATTAGATATAACATAAATTGACCACTAAAAGAATGTTATCAAAATCCTATCCCTATTGTATTATATTATATTATATTATATAGAATAAATAAAAACAGAAACCACCAAAACAATATTATTGGCTCCGTCAAAAGTTAAAAGTAAGAAATGGACGTACCATTATCTCAAAGTTCTATAAAAATAGAAATATCAAAGTCACTTCAGCTTTCTATCTCTTTCTTTAAAAAAAGTCACTTTAGGACCATGTGACTTGTCTCTCACCCAAAGGTCAATTTAAATCGCATAAAACACTCCTCGAATCTTGCTACCAAATGGGCCTTTACTGAAAGAGTAGGTATTTTATGAGACTTCTTTCTCTCGATATATCAGACTCACACATGATCTAAGAAAGAAATGCCTTATTAAGATTATCCCATAAGATAATTTTTTTTAGAAAAATATAATATTATTTTTTTAATTATTATTATAACATGGAGTACTTAGTAATTATATATGTGATTAGATTATTATAAACTGGAAATACATATTTTATTTAGAATTAAATTTAGATGAAATATATATATATATATATATATATATTTCAGAATAAAGTGCAAAACATTAGCTTAAGATGAAAATATGAAAGTACAGAATTTACAATAAAAAAGGGGGTGTTAAAAATAAGTTTATTTTATTTTTTAAACAATATCTAACCATATAACTAATCTAGTTAGTAAGCATTATTTTGAGGTTATTCTATATGAGAATTTAATTTTAAAAATATTTATTTTAACATAATTATAATGCACATAAATGGCCATAAGGGATTATTTGTTAGATAAATTAAAACCTAAATAAATGGAATATTATTTATACAAATAAGAGAAGGTTTATGATATTTCCTATCAGGGGCAGAGCTATAGCAAGGCTTGGCCCCCCCAAAATTTTAAAAAATTATTTTTTATTATGTGTAAGTATTAAAAATTTAAATATTTAGTTACGAAAATAGAAGTTGGCCCCTCAAATGTTTGAGTTAGTCCAATGATACTCTTAAAAACCAATAGAATTTGTCAATTAGTCTAGTAGTTATAGAGACGAGGTAGTTTTTGTTTTTCTTAATTCGTTTTTTGTACATATTTAATATCAAATTAGACTGCTTTTGTACAAGTTGGCCCCCCCAAATATTTGAGTTAGTCCAATGATGCTCTTAAAAACCAATATATAGAATTTGTCAATTAGTCTAGTAGTTATAGAGACAAGATAGTTTTTGTTTTTTCTAATTCGTTTTTTTATACATGTTTAATATCAAACTAGACTGCTTTTGTATAGTATTGGAGTTTAAAAGATGATAAATTTCCCTAAAAAATTATCTTGTGAATATACATATGTGAAAGTTGTTAATTTTATTCACAATATATTTATAAATTATGACCTACTCCACTCTAGTATCAAAATATTAATGTTTATATTTGTGTATGTGCGTTTACGCATATGTGTGATTGTTTATCTTGACTCAAGACTAATATATTAGTAAAAAAATTCCCCCCCCCCCCCCCCCCAAACCAAAAAATCCTGGCTCCGCCCCTATTTCCTATAACTCAAAAAAGATTATTGTAATTTGCCAACAAAAAAAAAGAAGTTTTTGCTGCATTAATAGTATTGTTAATAAACTATATTTTGAAAGTCTTGACATCGCTTTTATAGGAAATCTAAAAAGCTTTCAACAAAATTAATTGTATTATAATTTTCGTATAAAATATTTCTAAAAATAGCTCCTATACCAATGCCTTTAGAACATTCTTTAACATTTCCCTATATGTATTTGATACGAGGAAGTGGTATCCAACCTATGGAAGTGAAAAATATGAAAAAATATCTTTACATAAGGTTTTCTACCAAAACAAATAGAGCATTAAGTCAAACTATTTCACTTTTTACTCATGAGACCCACCTCTAAGGTTCATGTTAATGAGTGCCTTTTAGGTAATTGTTAATAAACTATAATAGGAAAGTTTTGACACCACTTTCATTGGAAATATAAAGAGTTATTAACAACATTTATTGTTTTACCATTTTCTCAATAAAATATTTTTAAAAATAGTTTCTAAACCAATACCTTTAAGACATTAGTTAACATTTCCCTTTTAAGGTTTTATACGGCTAATAGTGATACATTGAAAGATGTTGGCATTATACATGGTGTAATGAAAGTACTTGTTAGATATATGTTAACAAAAATATTTTAAACAACCAGTAATTGTTTGAAAAAAATATTAAATAATAAACTATAAAAAGAAGTTTTTTTTTTATATAATTTTTAATTATTTTATCAAGTCATAAAAACTAGTTTGGCTGTTTTATCATCTCCATCACAGTGTTCTAGCCTACATATAAATCATGTGTTATTTATTTATTTATTTATTTATTTTATACAAGATAAAAATCATACTCTAGGTTAATCTAAGTGTATACATATTTGTGTGTGTGCGTGTGTGTGTGTGTAAAGCTCACTTTTGCAGACTTGAATCTTGACTCTTTACCCCACACTCCACAAACACTTATACTTGTGGAGTGACCACCGCACCAAGAGTGCGCGGTGGTCTACATATCCATCATGTTAAGAGCCTACTATATATAAAATATAAACTAAATTATACTTTTGTCCCTTAAAGTTTTGGGTTATTTTCATTTTGACCCTTTTTACTTTTCAAAATTTTCATTTTGATCTTTCATATTGGATTTTGTTTTCATATTGCCCACAAAATTCATTTTTGTTAGAAATATGACCGTCCATAATATATATATATATATATATATTTTTTTTTTTTTCTGCATACAATAATGAATTGCATGAATTCTACAATATTATAGACCTAGTATTGAAATAACTAAATATTAAGAGCCATGGTTTGAAAAACCAAACCATTGAAAGAACTGGAAAGATGAAAGGCTTAAGATTTAAGGGGGGAAAAACTATGATATGTGTAGAATGGCTTCAAGAGAGGAAAAAACTGCAAGAATGATATGTATCATGAAATAGCCACTTCCTTCCAAAATACAAAATAGCTACTTTGTTATGAGAGATTAGTTAAAATTTGGCATATATGATCTTTTCTATTGAAATGAATCTCTACACTTTTATATAGAGAAAATAAAATCTTAACCATAAAATAAATAAATAAAATGAAATTTACTTGAAATGGAGAGAATGGTGTTCGGGTGCAAAAATGGAATATATAAACTAGTATTTGAAGTTTACCTTCACATCCCCCTTCAACATAAGGATTTCCTCTGTATCCCTGAGCACAGTCACAATAAAAGGTGTAGACGTCTGGGTAAGAACAACTGACCTTGCGTCTATTTTTTAGCAAGTTAAAGAACTCACGTGAATCGTTGTTCCGTTGAAATATTGCCCATTCCAGCACCACGGGAACATATTCCCAATATTGCACAGAAGAAGGATCTGGTTTGTTTTCCTTCAACCAGACTTGGTCTACCAGGAAGGCATATTTGCAACCCTTTATTACTCCCTCTCTGTCATTTGATTCGTTTACACTTCTGAATTCAACATCAAATGCTTGAAGGTTTGATGGGATATTCTTCCACTCACAGCAGTTGAAACCTGAGCATGGATCTTCTTTGTCTACCTTTGAGTCCCTCTTGCAATCTGACTTGCAGCCGAAAACCTTAGGAAAAATTCCAGCTATTGTTGCGAAGTTGTCGCAACCAACCGAAATGAATGTATTATCAGAGGCAGAAAAGTAAAAAGGACTTCCTGAAAAGTTCGTAACACTGTGATTTCCCGTGAGCTGACAAAACTTCGAATAAATGATTGGGATTTGGACATGAACCGTTGGAGCAAAAGAATAGTGGCTATTTAATGGCTTGCTACTAATATTGATTTGCCGCACCTCCATGTCCATACTAGTTAAGAAGGCTTTAGCAGAGCCGCCAGTTCCATTGCAAACAATTTCGAACCACTTGTCCAAGTAGCAATCTGGTCCAATTCCAAACGGGTATGGAATTTGAAGGTGTCCACAGCTACTTCTACAATTGGGTTTCGCTATAGGTGGTGCTGCTTCTGCTAACTCGCATGCAAGCAGAAGTATGAAAGTAATTCGTTTTACCAAATGTACAGCCATTTTTTCAGGTGTCACTCGCAACCTTCTCATATGTCATGTCTCTCGCAACAGAAAGACTTTTATAGACCTCTGCCACTCGCATGTTCTCATATCTGTTGCAGAGGAAAAAAATCCACCCTCAGGTGAAAGGTGGATACATGCATCTAACACATGTAATCCTACCTCATTGCATAAACATTGACCACTGCCAATAATAGAGAAAATGGGACCCACAAAAATTCAATTAATTAAAAAAAGAAAAATCCCCCTCTCAAAGTTATATTTATGAGTTGTTTGAACGATTTAAGAGCTCGTTTTTTTTCTGTGCGAGTCATGTATGTCGAGCTTATTTGGTAATGTTGTTTTAATAACGTTGTTTAAGTGTTATGAAAATACGTGTAAATAAAAAAGTATTGTGAAAATACGTATTGTGTTGTTTAAACAACGAAAACTGTTATTTAAACAATACAACCAAATAGGCCCGACCATGTCACTCACAACAAGAGGACTTTTATTGACCTCTCACCAGTCACCTCTGATACTCAGGGTGGAGATTAGATGCATTGTCCTACTTGGTGCAATTGCTCAATTCTCTCTCATAAAATTTTCTACTCTTTTACTTTTTAACTTCGTCTAACTTTATCATATTCAATGATTGAAATTGAAAGTTTTTTTTTTTCAATTCTCAGTCTTAGCTATTGAGAGCTATTGCATAGACCATTTCCAATGATGATACTTAGTGTATAGCACCTAATGTAATAGCTATCAAAAGTTGAGATTAAGAGTTATATATATATATCAATCTCAATAATTGAATAAAAAAAGTGAGAAAAAAAATACAAAAGTGAAAATATAAAAATGAAAATTGTAAAAGTGTTTGAGTGGAGGGGGGATAACTACAACTAGTGGACCTGATCCTAATCCACTAATGATAGAGGAAATGGGGCCCACCTTGGCCCCATGGAAAAAAAGCACCCGCTTTTATTATTGTGGCAAGTAAGATGTTGTTTTTCATATATATATATATATATATATATAGCAAAATCTCAATCTTCTCCTCCAAAAAAATTTCAATTTGAGACTTGTTGTTAGAAACTAAAAAGAATATGGATAAACACCCAAAGTGGGCATGTCCTTTTGTATACCTCAGGATAATTGTAATATCCAAGGGTTATGGAGTAATGGTTTGGACTGTTACTCTACCCCACTAAGTCCACTATCTCTCTCAATATTAATAAAGTGGTGTGTATATAAACACCAAGAGTGGTACCTATTGAACGGTGAGCAAATTCTACATTTCTCATAGTGTTTATAGAGTGTTATGAGACTCTTAGGTTGTGGGTTATGTTTACAGTACTCTAGTAGTTTGCAACATCATCGGAGAAACGTTTTTGGTTTGTGAATTATACAAACTGGAATTTAGAACGTGTTTGAATAGCAGGCCTGCATGGAGGCTGGCTCTAGACAACGTAAAACAATCTCAAAACTCTTGTGTGATCATCGGTTTAGGCCAAAAAAGGTATGTCAAAAAACTGATTACTTATATTCCGCTGCAAGTTTCTATTTCTTACACTTGTGATAGTTGATGGGGGGTTACAACCTCCAGAAATCAGATTCTGGAAGGTCGGTTGGTCTGCCGTTGCATCAGAATCCAATTCCAATCGACCCAACCGATCTCCACCAACCAATTCAATCAGATCTTGCCAAATCCAGCAAGATCTCGTTGAGATCCGTCTAGATCCAACGAGATATTGACAAGATTTTGTGTCAATCCAGTTACATCTCATCGAGATCTCGATAGATCCAGCAAGAACTTGACAAATCTAGAGGGTTTCAGCCAAATTTGACCGAATTTTAGCTAGATTTGATGAGTTTCAGCCAAATCTCCTTCTTCTTGACTCCAATTGAGCTTGTCCACCACCCGACACAAATCATACCAGTATGACCCAAGTCCTTCACCAGTCGATAGCGGGTTTTCCACCTAATTTTGTCTGATTGGTTGCTGGTTGGGCACAAAGCCGACTCAGACCAACTTGTGGACACTCTTAGTTATAAGTCTTGTAACTCAACTGGTTGGTATCTTTTGGTATTTTTAAATGACACATTCAGGGTTCGACTCTCCTGTTCTCCCAACTATCAAATTAAAAAAAAGGGGTTCTTTTAACAAAATTACTTTCCATACAAAAATAAAAATTTGTATTACTTATTTCCTTGTTTTATTTTATTTTATTATTTTTTTGCTAACTAATACTTATTATTTATTGACCGGTGATGACTTTGATGTCGGATTGTGTGGCTAAATGGGCGTCAACGTGTGCAATAGTTCAAATAAAAATTAATTTATATCAACCTTGTACATCATTTACTATATTTTTAATAAAATAATTATAAATAAAGGATTGCATGTTTGGTCATAATGAACTGCGTGGGAGGATTTAATTAGATTAAACATGCAACAAAGATTATTAAAGCCCCTTGTGGGTTTAAAAAACCCACTTGACCTCTTTGGAAATGATTACCACACAGGGTTCCTAATTTCCTATACAGAAAAAATCATTGCTAACCAAACACTATCCACTTTGTGTCTCACATTCATTGTTTTATTTTAAGAGTTTTATTTATTTTTTTTTTTTTGCTTCATTTGTACTAGAACATGGAAGCAAATTTGTTCCATCTAAATTTATCTTTACTTTATTCTTATTCGGCTTCATCCTTGGATAAACGCCAATTTTTGTTGGCTTCTTTACTCTATTCTATTAGAATTACCAAAAGGAGTGCAATTTTATTTTATTTTTCTATTTCTGGTAATATCCATTGTTATCAATTTCGTTCCATTCTAAGTCGAGCCCGGAATTTCTATACAAGTGTGCCAACCGAAATGTAAAACACCCTCCCTCCACCTTGGAAAAAATTTTAGATAGCTATTGTTATGGTCCATTTCGGCCATTCGAGGCCATTTTGCTAAGTACAGGCCAAAATTCAAGATCCAATCGGTATGCAAATACAATAGCAGTCAATGTTTTGTGTTTTACTGTTTTTCTATTCCTCATTTTCACGTGTTTTCTTTAGTATTATTACACCCTGTCTCTCCCCATCCAATCAATGCACTCCTCATTCTTTATTGGTCAAAACAAATGGTTTTTATCTATTTAATTCATTTTTTTTTCCACTGTCATCCCCCCATGTTAAGAAAATTTTGTTTGAATGAACAAATCAAAACAGGCATCAAAATAGTATTCACACCAATAACTTGGATAGAAGTGGGTTTTTCTTTTTTTCTTTTTTCTCCACGTATGCAAAGTGACATGCTGAAAGCCCTAGAAATTGGGAATTTCTACTTGACCATCAGCTTTTTAATGCTCGTGAGAGTCAAAATTAATTGGCTCCTTTTTTTTGGCCCAACGTTAATGTTTGCTAAAAGAAATGAGACTTGGTAAAGAGAATTGTTGGAGAACCAATTTTTCTACCCTACACTATTTTGTTTGTTTTATATTTAGGGTAAATAGTAAATTATAGCTTTGAAGTTTGGAGATGATTGGATTTTATACCCTAGAGTTTTAGAAATTTGATTTTACACCTTGAAATTTGGTTTTGTTAGCAATTCACACCCTACGGTCACTTTCTACTGTTAAGTGACATATGCGCATGCTGACATGTTTTATTTTTGCCAAATTAGCCCCAAAACTACGTCGTTTCAATGAAAAATAAAAACTTAAAATCCAATCCTAAAACTACACTGTTTCAGCCTAATTCTAAAATCTCAAATCAATGAATCATTAGCTATTCCCATCCATCTAAGCAAGCCTCATCATGAACCCATCCACTTGAAAGGTACCGGCTCATTGTGAACCCATCATCCCAGCGGCAGCGGCCATAGCAACTTAAAGATTGTGAACCCAAGCAGTGGCGGCAACGGCTCTTATGAACCTAGGCAGCGGTGGCAGCTTTAGGCAGCCTCGGCAGCCACGTCAACGATAAAACCAAATAAACCCGAGTTGCTCTTCTCGTGTGATTGATTTGTTGATTGGGTTTGGTGGGGGGTTTTTGTATAAATGTTTGGGTGCTAGAACTATCTATATGTGTATGATTTAAACTCATTGTACAACTTGCATCTTTATTGAAACTGTGTGTGTTTATGGTGAAGTTTGTTTTTCTTTGATATATATATATATATATATATTTTTTTTTTGGTTTCTGTATCACTTTGAATATTGTTGATTGGGATTAGTTTTGTATTATTTTGTTGTCAATGGATTATAATATAATTGGTTGTATTTTGTCTTGTTTTGGTTACTTTATTGATCTTTATTTTTGGTGGGTCAGCTTGTTGGATGATGATTAGTTTGTATGTATTGTCCGGTGTAAAATAATGTGTATTTTTTATTGGTAAATTGACCGAGTGCAATGGTTGTGGTCCAAATGAGTAGTACATGTGTTGTGCTTTGTGCCTCATGTCTACATGTATGTTTTGTTGCATTTATGTGTGTATTATATTTTAGTAATATATTAATTAAAGGTTATATTTTAGTAATGCATTTATATGTGTGTGCAGGGCATTGAATATGGATCAACTATTTGATACGTGTATACATCATGGAGGGGTATTCATTACGCATAGTGATACATATGTTAAATATGTTAGAGGGACTGAATCAAGGGTCTTTGATGTTGATATTGACACTCTTGCTGTTTTTGATATGCCTAAGTATGCCAAAAATCTTTGTATTATGAATGTAACATAATTTCTTTACCAGATTCCTCAGGTGGAACTTCATAATGGCTTATGTCTACTGAATAAAGATGGTGATGTTAGGGCCCTGCGTGACTGGTTAGAATTTGCACCTGAAAATTTAATACACATATATGTGGAGCATGTTGAACAAGCTGTTGATGAACAAGTTGATGAGGATCAAGGTAATGAAGGTGATGATGAACATGAGTGTTATTGGGCACCCACTTGCTTTAGTGATGAGGAGCATGATATAAGAAGTGGGGAAAGTGATTATGGGCACTTTGATGTCTTGTGCATAACTGTCAACTTTGAGGATGATGAAGAGCACAACAAGTACACTGAATTTAGAGTTGAGGTGGATATGCCCAACCCCATTTTTGAGAAAGGGATGTTGTTTAGTGACCAAAAGGAATTTAAGAGGGTCGTACAATCTTATAGAATCAAGCATGGATATCTATTGTTAATTGGTAAGAACAAATCTCGCAAGGTGAGTTACAAATGTGAAAATTGTAAGTGGTATATTTATGCCTTATGGGACCGTGAAGAAAATTATTTGCTAGTGAAAACCTATCGTGGAAAACATACATGTTCTTAGGCTATTCATAGTAGGATGGTGTCTGCAAGGTGGATTGCAGTTACATGGCTAGAGGTGTTTAGAGGGAGACCCAAAATCAAGAGTGCTGAGATAAAGGAAGGTATAATGAGTCAATTTCAAGTAGACATATCCTTGGACAAAGCCTTTAGGTCTAGGTAGATCGCATTGAGATACTTAAAAGAAGGTTTGCCTACTAGTTTGAAAGAGCTAGAGATTATTGTGAAGAGCTGAGATCTTCTAATCCAGGCACCACAACTAAAATTAATCTACACACACCCACATTGCACTTCAAACGAATGTTTGTGTGTCTAGCTGCTTGTAGTACTAGATTTATGGAGGAATGTAAGCCAATTATTAGTCTTGATGCTTGTCATTTAAGAGGGTTTTTGAAGGGGCAACTATTGGTAGCTTTTAATTGATGGGAATGACGGGATGTACCTAATAGCATTTGCTGTTTATAAGGGCGAGAACAAGGATAGTTGGTCATGGTTTTTGGAGTTGTTGTTAGCTAATATTGATCCTGTGAGGGAACGTGGCTGGACCTTTATTTTTGATCAAGAGAAGGTATGTAATTATTTATGTAAGTTTAATCTTACCATTTGTTGTATAATATTAGACATGAAATAATTTACATATTATTTAATATCTACATACTAACCAATTTATTTGTTTTGTTTTTAATATATTGCTTACTTCCTGCTCTTGCAAAAGTTGCTTCTGAAGCACATACAAGGTTCTGCGTTAGGCATGTATATGCTAACTTCAAGAAAGAGCACAAGGGCAAACTATTGAATAATTTAATGTGGGTAGCAGTAAGAGAGACCACTAGACTTGCGTTTGAGGCAAAGATAGAGATGATGAGAAATGTAGATGTTAATGCTTATGGGCACTTGATGGGTATTGATTGTGCACATTGGAGTATACATGCTTTTAGTACATGACCTAAGTGTGACATGCTGTTGAACAATCTTTGTGAGTCATTTAACTCTAAGATTGTTGATGCGAGGGATAAGTCCATATTGACGATTAGGAGGTATCTTATGAAAAGTATCCCAAGAAACAGGGATACAATGTTGAAGAAGTTTGGCCTAATTTGTCCTAAGATTCAAGATAAATTAGAAGTTAACAAGAAAGCAACTAGGGATTGCACATCTACATGATCTGGTGGATCGAAGTTTGAAGTGCATTGTAAGGAAAAGCAGTTTGTAGTTGATTTGGAGAAGCATACATGTGCTTGCTACAGATGTAATATAACTGGCATCCCTTGCACGCATGTGGTTTTAGCAATTGCTTACAAGAAAGAAAATGCAGAAAACTATGTACATAGATATTACAAGGTTGAGACTTACCTTAGAACATACTCACACCTCATCTAGCCTACCAATGGTGGGGACTTTTGGCCAAATGTAGCAGGTGATAAGATTTTGCCTCCAAAGATGCTAGTACAGCCTAGAAGACCAAAGGAGAACAAGAGGAAGAAAGCTATTGACGAGGTACTGAGGATTTCACATAAGTTGAAGAAATCATCTGCCGCACAAAAATGTGGCAGTTGTGGACAATTGGGTCACAACAAAAGAGGATGCAAATTAATCCCCAAATCTAATGATGCTAGTGAGAGCTAGACTAAGCAAAGACAAGGAGCAACAACAAATACAAGGAGCCAAAACCATGTATTAATACTTGCTTATTGCTAAATAAGTTTTTTATTGTGCTACTTACCTGTTGTAGTTGCTAACTACAAAATTTTTGAACTTGTTGATGTTAGGATTAGTGCCCTTAAATCCTATTGTATGATGCTATGTATGACATTATGTATGACTTAATGTTGTGATTAATAAAGTTGTTTTATTATTATCTGAAATAATAGTAACATGAATATTCGTACATTATCATATAGTCCATGAGATGCATAGTATGTGATTTATATGATTTAGTCACATAAGATATAAGTTATAAGTTATTTGTAAACTCAGAATTTTAGTTCGTAGTCGGTGATGAAATTGGGCATTTCATCTGCGAAGACTATAACATATCAACTAAGATGATTTGTCTTGATTATGGAAGTGGAGACTTCTAGTTGATGTATTGATATGTTTTAAGAGTTAAGACATATTGAACTAGACCGCTATGAGATTTATTATTCTCCTAACGACTGTCAAATGATTAATAAATCTCACGACTTCTATTTACATGAACTCTTAATTCTGAGAGAATAATGAACATGATCATGAAATATAGGTTGCTTTGATATATCAAGAGTGAGATCTAAAGTGACGGTCAAAACCTTAGTATGTTAGGCAGCCACATTTAGTGTTGATGGAACATATACTCTCAAGATGGAATTCATAGACTTTTAACGGAGATATAAAATATTCCCTTAAGATAAGTTTAATGGGTTCAGTTATTCAGAGAGTTAGGCCTAACCACTTTAGTAAGAAATTACTAAAGTATATATTTATGAAATTGGATTTCATAAATATATGATGAATAACTTAAAAGGATTAAACCGGGTACTTAAGGATTAAAATGTAGTAATCTACAAAGTGACAGTCTACATTTATGACTTTGTATTACTATGATATTTTATGAAGGGTTGCATGTGCAATAAATTCTTGGGATATAATTTATTAATAAGGCCTAGAGTGCAATTATATTTATATAGTGATATTAAATATAATTAATGGTAAATTTGGACTTGTCAAGAGTTGACAGAAAAACCCAAAGCCCATTAGAGCTAGTGTCTTATTTGTTCCCTTTTGGTCCTACTCCAAGCCATATACTAAAGCCCAATTGGAAAGGCACAAAAGACTAGCCCAATTAGATAATCAATTATTAGGAGAGAAAAAAGAGAACATGAAATGATATGTATGTGAGTGTTAGACACTCTTTCATTCTCTCTTGAACATATACATATAACTGATTAAGAGACCACACTTCTTGGGCATCAAGTGGAATTGGAGTGAAGATTAAAAGTGTTCCCAAGTGTTCTAATCTTTGGTTTTGAATTTCTCCGCATCAAGGTACACTCTCTTGTTCTTATATTCTGAAACTTACATAGCACATGTTATTAATTGCGAATGAAGTAGATCCGTTAATTTTCCACTACGTATGTTTTGTATGCAATACAAACATGTATTTCAGTCCATCATTTATTTACTATTCTAGTCATATTTCTACATTAGCAGCCAAGTGATAACTAAATAAAACTTATGCATACATGTGCTACAAATATCACCATAAGAAAATAGTACTGGTCATGAAAGATTTTTTCTTCATTTCTGGGTCTGGCACACGCAATGCATAAGTTTAGTATGGTTTGAACTAGAATTTATTGTGTTTGACCTGCCCCACCTTCTTTTTCTTCTCTCTAGCAGATTGAAAACTACATAATAATAATAAAACCGTGGTACTTTCTTGTTGATGAGTTAAATTGGTAATGTGGTTTATGTAGACTTCTTCTAAGTTTTAAGTCAGGAGCAAAAGTCACATTTAAAAACCTTCAGCCAATTTCCATTATAATAAACAATATTCTAATAAGAGACAAAATTAAGTGACAATTTCCATTGCAAGAAATGCATTTCAATTTCCATTACAATATAATAAAGCCAGTGGCTATTACAATTGTTGTTACATTAAACAAGAAAAGAAACTATATACTCTCTCAAACCGATTGTCATTTCAATCTTTCACAATGACTAAATTACAATTCACCTATTCTAAATACAAGTTCTTTCCTTGGCCTTTTGCATTCACTAAATAAACTAAAATGACCACTACAACAACAAATCAACTTCTACAATTTAGGTTCTCTCGGAGAAGCTGCTACTTCTACAATTTCAGTCCTTCCCATTTCAAGATTGTCAGTTTGCAAGAGATAAGAGGCACGTGTATAGCTGATCATGAATCTATGGAATAGTGGAAAATTTGAAGGGTCTTGGACATGAGAACATCAACTGATAATGAATCTATGGAACAGTGGAAAATTTCACTTCTTCAATTGCTCTAATGCGGCTGGATGCATGTTACCAATGGCAAAATTAAAAGATCCTCCATGAAGGGCAGCACATGTCTTCCTTTGGGTGGAAGATACAGTGTCTACCTGTGACCAAATAAATATAATTTGGCAATAAGAAAATGAAGCAAGACTTAAAGTAGTCAGATTAATGCTTGTAATCTAAGATCATTATAATAACAATTTTCTAAAAACAATCCCAAATAAACAGTCTTTTGGTAATTAGTATGTCAACAGTCATAAATGTAGTAGACAATTTTTCAAATAATTTGCCAATACAAAATTCCATAAGACATGAAGTCATGCACACCAATTTAATGTGGGAAAATACTAATAGCATGTAAACGAACAGCTGCACAAAGGTGGAACATAATTCTATAGTCTGGATGACAAAGCACAATCAAAACTATATTTTGGGGGTAGAAGTGTATCATTTGCTTTAAGAGCTCTTTGAAGAGCCCAAATATCAGTTAGCAAACATAGTCTATAGGTTAAACCTCCCCCTGCTTAGTAAAATGAAGCAAGTTGTATAGTAGTAGAAATTTTGGGTTATCTCAAGCAACTCACAAAGTGGCCATTTGACCACTCCAGAATAGTTATTCAATTATATGCAAATTGAGTTATCACTAAAACCCAGGCTGCCTCTGAATTATGCATGTTTCATTTGTCTTAATCTTTAAACTTTTTTGTTTGATTCAAATATAAGCATATACAAGAATGGTGAACAATTAGGAATTAACTCAGCTTAGTTATGTGAGAAGATGATAAAATGATTTAGACTATTATATCTCATAATAATCCACAACTTCTATAGAATGACAAAAGATCTCAAGTAAAATAGTAGCCCAAATCACCACAAGAATATAAGATAACAGTGATATGTACAATATTCAAGATCAAGAATTCCTACTGTGTTCCTGAGATATAATGCTAATTTAATTGCATTGTAAGGGGCCATTGATATTACACTTTCCAGTAATATCTAGAAATAGGATTTTAGAAAGGCAGCTGGGTGTGTCTGTAAGTAGGTGTTTGTATTTTTCATGGATCAATAGGAACCTAAAAGATTTATAGAGTTTCTAATGTTGTGGCTTCTGATCTGATCTTGCAATTTGTATTGCTTTTATTATTGTTGTTGGACCTCAACCCTTCATTTGCATATCTTGAATACATACAATTCTACAACTCTAATCGCTAGAGTAAGTGAAGCCTAGACATATTACATACGTTCTTAATCATTTGTGGAACCTAACTCCAATTTCTGTGCGTAGTGTGAGCCAATGCATCAAAAAGAAGCACAATCATGAAATATACCCTAATATTAATCTACAACTTCTAACAATTAAATTATCAAAAAAAAAAAAAAATTGCATATTCTATAAAAACTTTAGTATTCCAAAAATTTTACAAATCTAGAAGCAATAACCCTAAGAAAAAGCGAGAGAGAGAGAGAGAGCCAATGGTTTTACCACCGCTGTGGCTGTCGCCATAGCCCCGAGGCTGCCTGGGTTCACAAGAGCCGATGGGTTCATGGGGTTTGGGTTTGGTCTGTTTGGGTTCACACGTGCAATTAAAGCTAGGTGGTCTAGACGTCACCAGCGATGCAGCCTGAAGCCTTCAACGCCGCCGCCGCCATCGTTGTCTGGGATGAAGGGTTTGGGTTCGTGAGATCTCTGAGTTGTTCATGAGTCTTTGATTTTAGATTTTAGGACTTTGCCTGAAACTGTGTCGTTTATGGAGATGTGCAAGAAGTTAAGTTTCAGCTTGAAACTACCTAGTTTTGATGCATGCAAGCTCTTCACTTGGTCATCATTAAAACGATGTAGTTTTGGGGCTGATTTGGCAATAATAAAACACGTCAGCATGCATGTGTCACTTAATATCAAAAACTAACCGTAGGGTGTGAATTGTTAACGGGACAAAGCTATTAGGTGTAAAATCAAGATTCTGAAATTTTGAAGTGTAAAATCCAAACAACTCCAACTTCAAGGGTTTAATTTGTAATTTATCCTTATATTTATATATATGTGTGAGCTGTAACTTGACTAAATAACTAGTGGAGTAGCGGAGTAACAATGTTATTGCGAACATATTAATACAGTTTCGTAAATACGAATTTAGTTTTGGGTTCGTCCATCAAGGTGAGATTTCTAAACAAAAACTTTTAATTTTTTTTTTCTCATAAAAAAAAAAAGAAAAGCTTTTAATTTTTTGTTATTTAGAGAGCATTTAAGTCTAGGTTGTTAACATTCTCCAAAATATTTAAAAAAAAAAGAAAAGAAGTCCAGGTTGTTAAAAAATTTAACATTTTAGCAATCCAAAATGTTATTTCTCTAAAAAAAAAAAAAAATTAGCAATCCAAAATTTTAACATTTTAGCAATCCTAAAAAAAAAAAAAAAACTCACTTTTTTTTTTTTATAACAGTATGTTTGGTAATTTATTTATTTTTTATCCGTAGTTTTATGTTTTTAAGAATAGTTTTATTATAAACTTATTTGTTTATCCAAAACGGATAGAAAGCAAAAATTGTTTTCGATTCTCAAAATGAAAAAAGGAAATTGAAAACAAGCCTTTGCGGGTTTCTAGTTTTATCTCTTAAGCCCTAGTTCAATGTGAAAACCCTCAACTAATGATTCCCGTGCCCAAGTTCATACCCCATTTCCCGTGGTAGCAAAACTCAGAATTTCATCAATCTTTTTCTCTCTTTCTCTCGCACAGGACACGAGGGCTGTTTCTCTGCATTCCACTGTGCGGAATTGAACCATCTGATGATCTTAGAGAAGATAATGACAGACCACCTTTGCTCACTAGTGGCATCAATATCCATTGCCCCACCGAATGAAGCAAATTAGCAATGCGAATTCACAAGCCAACATGATGGACGTTTGATAGGCACTGATGCTGTTTATCTTGTAGGGACTTAAAAAACCGAATGACCCCAAATTATATTGATCTTGTTGGGACTTTAACCAGTCCGATATAATTTCACCGATATTTATTTTTAAACTTTATTTTTTATTTTTTATTTTTAACTTTGAAAACACGACAAAATTGTTTTTTTTTTTTTCTTAAAAGCAAAATTTTGAACATAGAAAACAAAATTAGTTATAAAAAATAATCTTATATTTCCCATGAAAGTTATAAAAACTTTCTTAAAATGATCCATTAACAAAATGCCCTAAGGACACCTATGAACCAGACTCTTTATTTGTTTATTCATTTCTCTCTCTTCCTTTCTGTCTCTCTTAAGCAACTTAATAACCACCAAAAACCTAGTACCACCCCACAACCCGCCACTACCACCATAACCCACCATTATTGCCACTGCAAGTATATATTGTCACAAAATAAAAATAAAAATAAAAAAATAAAAAAACCACAACAACCATGTTCAGAAACAAAATTAATCACCAAACCCACCGCAAACCCACCACATGAAACCAACAAAATCATGTTATCCACCATAGATTTTCCAAAAATACCCAAACAAATCACCAACTCACCAACAAGTATTCACCCAAAATCATCATGTGCAAACCCACTACAAATCTCTAATCCATGACCAGCCACCACAAGAAATCAACGAAACCCAAAATCAACGAGAGAGAGAGAGAGAGAGAGATTTAAAAATGATTTCTTAAGTTCAAAAAGTTTTAAGTTTAGCAATCTAGATAGGGACGGAGCTAGGACTTAGAGTTAGGGGGGGCAAAAGTACAAACAATTTTTTTTTTTTTTTTTGGAACTCCAAGTAAGCATTCATTTAGAAGAGAAATGCTATTTCCACAATATTTTCACTACATTTTCACAACAAATCGTAAGTGGTAGGTTATTATTGGTTGTTATGAGTGAGCAAAAAAGTAATTTAAGTTGTGGATTCAAATTAGAACCAATAACAACTTACCGTACGTAATTTGTTATGAAAATATTGTGAAAATGTTGTGGACGTAGCACTTCTCAATTTAGAAAGTTAAGCTTTTTTTTTTTTTTTTTGGTGTCTTGTGTGTTGTCAAATGTGTGTGGGTGTTCACTTAGACTAGTTAGAATTGTCTTAGGAATTTTTTTATTTTATTTTTATTTTTTGTTTGTGTCTTGCGTGGGTTTGTTTTGGGGTGTTGTTTAGGCTTAAATTTGTTATTGGTAAATTTTTTTGTTAAGCTTGTTAAATTTATTTTTAGATCAATAAATTTTTTATAGCCTTTAAAAAGGTCAATAATATTGTTGAGAGGGCAAAGTGAAAATTTATTGAAACAAATTGCTAAAATTAACACACACACACACACACACACACATATATATACTAAAAAAAAATTTGAAAAAATTTAGGGGGGGCCACTGCACCCCCAAGTCCAACTATAGTTCTGTCACTGAATCCAGATATTGTAGGTTTTTAGTGTTTGGGGGTGCTAAAATAGCATTTTGAGTGTTTTAGTTCCCCAATACTAATACTCTTAGTTATGGCCAGTAGAAGTATAAGTGAAAATGCTAATATTAATATTAGAGGAATATATGTAAAACATTAACATAATTTAAAAATGTTAGAGATATATTGCTTATATTTATAGCACTCGACATTGAAATTCTATTAAATATATATATGCACATGCTTAAATAATGTTTGATGCTATTATTAACACATGTCATGCTTCCTCTAAAACATACATTTACCTTCAACTTTTAATTAAGAGATTTAACGGAACCACAATGAAAGAATGTGATAATTTTATTAAACATGTAAATAAATTCTCAATCATTACAAAATGATGAGGATGAATTTAGGCTTAAGATGGGCCTGACGGTTATCTGCTGTGGTCCAATAAAGGACGGGCCCATTATCTGCCAAATCTATGAAAAAGAGTCCAGTATGAAGTATCAGCGGGTCCGAGGCCCATGAGGAAGGCAGAAAAGGCCCTTGATATGTGATACTTGCGACACACTTCATAGAATCCTATAAGGAAAGGATTCTGCAATCTACGCTCATAAGGACTCCTATAAGGAAAAGACTTCTACTCCAAAGAAGAGAGGTCCACCCTCTACTACTATAAAAGCCCCAATATCCTCACAAATCGAGGTACGCATAATTAACCATTCTCTAGCACTCTAGAGTTGAAAGAAGTTTTAACTTGACCTTCGGAGGGTATTTGGCCGACACCACACCGGTGCTCTCTGTTAGGTTTTCTCCTTTTTGTTGTGCAGGTGTCGTTTCGAGCGTACAAGGGTTGTGCAACTCACTGGTGATATTTTCGGCATCATCAGTTGGCGCCGTCTGTGGGAAAGAACGCATTAATCCATACTATCATTTCCCGGACTAAAGGGTTGCATGGTACTCACTCACTCGATGGCAACTACTAACGACGTTCAAGGGGAGGAACCACCCACGACCGCCCCCAAAAGACAAGTTCGGACTCTCGGTGCCGCCGTGGAACGTCTCACCAAACAAAACCACGACTTGGAAGAACAGCTGCGCCAGAAGAATGCAGTGCCAAATGACCAACAAGAAGATCAGGAAGGGACTAGCGCCCCAAAGAAAAATCAGGAGAAACCTGAAGGCAGCCACACCCCAAGCAAACCGGAGAGGCAAAACTTAAGCATGCCATCGCTCACGGATACGACTCCACCGCATATTATCGCAGAGATGCAGGCAATGAGGGAACAGATGGAAGTTATGATGAACGCGCTTAAGGGGCGGGTTTCCAGTGATCTTGACGATTTAGTCAACCGCACCGACTCGCCCTTCACTGCGACCGTGAACTCCTTCCCCCTACCCCACAAATTTCGCATGCCGCATATAGACAGCTATGACGGAGTGAAGGATCCTCTAGACCATCTAGAAACCTTCAAGACCCTAATGCATCTCTAGGAGGTAGCAGACGAGATCATGTGCAGGGCCTTCCCTACAACACTCAAAGGCCCCACAAGGGTATGGTTCAGCCGACTGACGCCCAACTCCATCAGCACCTTCAAAGAGCTAAGCGCTCAATTCACTACACACTTCATTGGGGGACACAGGTATAAGAAGTCAACGGCATGCTTAATGAGCATCAAGCAAAGAGAGGACGAGACTCTAAGATACTACATAATGCGCTTCAATAAAGAAGCGCTATCGATTGACGAAGCCAACGACAAAATACTTGTAGCGGCCTTCACAAATGGGTTACGAAAGGATAAGTTTTTGTTCTCCCTATACTAAAATGACTCGAAGACCATGTCGGAAGTACTTTACAGGGCCACTAAGTATATGAATGCTGAGGACGCGCTGCAGGCCCGGGAAGAAAAGCCAAGAAAAAGGGAGAGGCAGGAAGATGCACGACAAGACCAAGGGCGGAAGAGGCCGAGGACAGGAGATCGAAGAGATGAAAGGTGTTCTAGACCCCTGGGGGGAAGGTTCACAAGTTTCACTCCACTAACCACCCCGATAGATCAAGTCCTAATGCAGATCCAGGACGAAGGGGCTCTGACCTTTCCTGGAAAACTGAAGGGAGATCCTAGCAAGCGTTCAAGAGACAGATACTGCCGTTTCCACCGAGATCACGGTCATGACACAGCCGATTGTTACGACCTAAAGCAGCAAATTGAGGCCCTCATAAGACAAGGGAAATTACAGAAATTTGTAAGCAAGGAGAAAACAGATCCACCACCTCCAGAACACCCCCCCCCCCCGACGGGATAATGATCGTCCTAGACCTCCCGTCGGTGACATAAGAATGATTGTAGGAGGAATGGCTACCGGGTCATCCAAAAAGGCTCGGAAGACGTACCTCAGGATGGTCCAAAACGTCCAGCTGACGGGTCCAGTACAAAAGGTAGCACGAAGGGAAAGCCCTATTGTTGAGTTCTCGGAAGAAGATGCGCGACGGCTTCACCATCCGCACGACGATGCACTTGTTGTCAGCCTACAAGTTGGGGACTACAACATACACTGGGTGTTGGTCGACAATGGCAGCTCGGCAGACATCCTGTACTACCTGGCATTCCAGCAGATGGGAATCAGCAGAGAGCGATTGATTCCGATAAATGCCCCACTCATCGGTTTTGGGGGAACGAGGGTGTTCCCTCTAGGCGCGGTCACATTGTCTGTAACGACAGGCGACTATCCTCAGCAGATCACAAAGGACGTGACGTTCCTCGTGGTCGACTGTTCGTTTGCCTACAATGCTATTTTAGGGTGACCCACCCTCAATACATAGAAGGCGGCAATCTCAACTTATCATTTAATGATTAAATTCCCTACCGAATACGGGGTAGGGGAACTACGCGAAAATCAGGTGGCCGCACGCGAGTGCTACGTGGCTATGATGGAAATGGATGGTAACCTCCAAGCCATGAGCATAGAAGAGCATCAAAGTACGACAGAGCCCGATGAGAAGCTTGAAGAAATATCCCTTGACGACTCCAGACCTGACCAAACAACAAAGATTGGGACCCTTGCAAGTCCCGTGGTCCGACAAACACTTACAGCCTTCCTCAAAGAAAACCGGGACGTATTCGCCTGGAGTCACGAGGACATGCCAGGAATAGACCCTTCAATCATGGTACATAAGCTGAATGTATCACCCTCCTTTCCACCCGTCCGGCAAAAGAAGCGGGTGTTTGCCCCCGAAAGAGATCGAGCCATAGCTAAAGAAGTCCGCAAGCTACAGGAGGCAAACTTTATTAGAGAAGTCTACTACCCCGACTGGCTAGCCAACGTAGTGATGGTCAAGAAAGCTAGCAGGAAATGGAGGATGTGCGTAGACTTCACCCATCTAAACAAAGCGTGTCCCAAAGACAGCTATCCCCTCTCGATGGTCGACACTCTAGTAGACTCTACAGCTCAACACCAGCTATTAAGTTTTATGGACGCTTTTTCCGGTTATAACCAAATCAAGATGCATGAAGCCGATCAAGAGAAAAATTCGTTCGTAACCAGCCAGGGCCTCTTCTGTTACAAAGTAATGCCGTTTGGTCTAAAAAATGCGGGTGCGACATACCAGAGGCTTATGAACAAAATGTTCGTACCACAGATCGGGAGAAATGTCCAAGTCTACGTAGATGATATACTGGTGAAAAGTCGAAGGGAGGAAGATCACTTGGAAGACCTCAGGGAAATATTCGACACCCTTCGCTCTTACAACATGAAGCTGAATCCAGTAAAGTGCGCCTTCGGGGTAACGGCAGGAAAATTCCTAGGATTCATGGTTTCCCAAAGGGGCATCGAAGCCAATCCGGACAAAATCTGAGCTATAATAGAGATGGCACCACCAAAAAATGTGAAGGAAGTACAAAGCCTTAACGGCAAGATAGCAGCACTAAATAGTTTCGTCTCAAGGGTAACGGATAAGTGCTTACCCTTCTTTTGCACACTGAAGAGATCTTTCGAGTGGACTGTCGAGTGCCAACAAGCGTTCGAGGAATTGAAAACTTATCTCTCTTCCCCCCCACTGCTGAGTCCCTCGCAACTGGGTGAACAACTCTTTATCTATCTCGCCGTCTCACCTGCCGCCGTCAGCGCCGCCTTGATCAGAGAAGAAGAGAAGGTGCAGAAACCTGTGTACTACACCAGCCGGGAGCTACGCGGAGCCAAAGAAAGATATCCGCCCATGGAGAAACTCGAATTTGCGCTGGTTACGGCAGCATGCATACTAAAGCCGTACTTTTAAGCCCACACGATGATCATCCTAACTGACAAACCTTTGCGACGGGCAATGAGCAATCCTGAAGTTGCTGGGCGATTAGCACTATGGGCTATAGAATTAAGTGAGTTTGACATCCAGTACTGCTCGCGAACCGCCATTAAAGGACAGGTTGTTGCAGATTTCATAGCTGAGTTTACAAATGGCGAGGACAAGGGGGCAGAAGAATCTCCCCAGTGGAGCATACATGTAGACGGATCCTCCAACAGGCAGGCTGGGGGAGCCGGCGTCGTACTACACTCACCCGAAGGAGACAGGGTTGAGTGTATGATCCGCCTTTAGTTCCTTACCACCAACAACGAGGTAGAGTACGAAGCTCTGATAGCAGGGCTTGACCTCGCCAAAGCTGCAGGAGCCGAAAGAGTGATCATTCACTGTAATTCTCAAGTCGTGGTCAACCAGATAAATAAGGATTATGAGTGTAAAGGTGAAAGGATGAAAAAATATCTGGACCAAGCGAAGTGGAGGGTAAACGAGCTGAACGCCGAAATTACACAGATCCCCCGGGGACAAAACGAGCAAGCTAATCGACTAGCCAAAGCCGCTTCAGCCGAACATATGGCCACCTTTGGTAACGTGCTCTCTTTCGTTCAGCTCTCTCCACTTATAAATGCTGTCGATGTACACGAGCTTGGTTCCGAAGGTAATTGGACGACGCCATTAGTTTCTTACTTAATGAACGACGTATTACTGGATGGAAAGGAAGCTGCAAGGAAGCTGAAGGTCTAAGCAGCAAGATTTGCCCTGATAGGAGACGTCTTGCACAAAAGAGGCTTCTCTCGCCCTTACCTAAGGTGCTTAGGCCCCGAAGAAGTAGACTATGTCATGAGAGAAATACACGAGGGAATCTGTGGAAACCACTCAGGGTCGAGATCATTAGTACACAAGCTAATACGAACGGGGTACTTTTGGCCAACCATGCAGAAGGATGCCGAGTCCTATGTAAAGACATGCGACCAATGCCAAAGATTCAGCAATATCGTCAGACAACCACCTGAAGAACTTACCCCGATGACGGCACCATGGCCGTTCGCTCAATGGGGACTGGACATCATGAGACCGTTTCCTACGGCAATACGACAACTAAAGTTTCTAGTAGTGGGCATTGACTACTTTACAAAGTGGGTCGAAGCTGAAGCCTTGGCCACCATTACGGAGAAGAACGTACGCAGTTTCGTTTGGCGATGTATCTTATGTAGATTTGGCATCCCAAGAGTCTTAGTCTTGGACAACGGGAAACAATTCGACAACGACTCCTTCCGGGACTTTTGCTCGCAATTAGGGATACAGAATCATTACTCCTCCCTCACCCACCCTCAAGCCAACAGACAGGTCGAAGTTACAAACTGATCCTTGCTGAAAATTATCAAGACTCGGCTCGAGGGGGCAAAGGGTATATGGGCTGAAGAGTTGCCGAGCATACTTTGGGCCTACAGGACTACGGCTAGGACACCAACAGGAGAAACACCGTTCCGACTAACATACGGGAGCAAGGCATTCATACCAGCTGAAGTCGGCCTCACAAGTTACAGGGTGCACAACCATGACGAAGGGAAAAATGACAAGGCCATACGACTACAGCTCGATCTGGTGGACGTAGTCAGGGCAGTGGTAGATCAAAGGCTCACACGGTACCAGGACCGCATGGCCAAGCACTATAACTCCTAGGTTAGGCACAGAGACTTCCAGGTTGGAGACCTTGTTCTAAGGAAAGTCATAGGCGCAGCAAGAAACCCAACCCAAGGAAAACTAGGTCTGAATTGGGAAGGACCTTACCGAGTAACGGCATGGCAGAGGAAAGGCACCTACCATCTGGAGACATTGGACGGACGGAAGCTGCAACATCCATGGAACGTGGAGCACTTACGGAGATATTACCAGTAGGGACGACATGAAAAGCATTAATGCTCACCTAATTTCCAGCCCATTACTGAGTTTTTTATAAGTTTTTACTTCGAACAGTTATTTCTATTATTCAGTTTTGCTATTGCTAGTTTTTACTTTAAACAATTCTACAAGTGCCTTTTAAGCCCAAGGGGGCAGGCACCTTTTTTCTACATGATTTTCTTTCAATAAAAGAAGCATTCAGACACTACTGTGTTTCCCACTTAATTTAAACTAAGTCCACAACGGGCGGTTAGTCCACAGGTAGGGCGGAACATCCCAAGAGGATGAAAAGATCTGAGCCCACAAAGTGGACAGATTATCACCAGAGGATGAAAAATCCGACGTCCACACAGTGGACGGAGGTAAACTAAGTCCACAAGGTGGACGGATCATCCCAAGAGGGTGAAAAATCCCAAGTCCCATAGGGGACAGATAAGATTTAGTCCACAAGATGGACGGATCATCCCAAGAGGATGAAAAATATCAAGTCCCATAGAGGACGGATAAGACTTAGTCCACAAGATGGACGAATATAAGCAAAGTCTACAAGGTGGACGGATCATCCCAAGAGGATGAAAATTCTAAGTCCATAAGGTGGATGATCGACGGATCATCCCAAGAGGATGAAAATTCTAAGTCCACAAGGTGGACGGATCATCCCAAGAGGGTGAAAAATCCCAAGTCCCATAGAGGACGGATAAGATTTAGTCCACAAGATGGACGGATCATCCTAAGAGGATGAAAGATACAAGTCCCTAGTGGAAGAATAAAACTAAGTTCAATAGTGGACGGATCATCCCAAAAGGATGAGAAATCCAGCCCGATAAGTGGATGGACAAAACAGTCCGCGAAAGGGACTGATCCTTTCCCATAGTGAACGGATAAGACTTAGTCCACAAGTGGACGGATCGTCCCAAAAGGATGAAAAATCCAGTCCCTAGTTGACGAATAAAACTAAGTCCAATAGAGGACGAATCATCCCAAGAGGATAAAAAATATTAAGTAGACGGACCCCCCCTATAGTGGGATTATCTACCAAGTCCACAATATGAACAACCAGAAGTATGTAAACAAGATGACGGATACAAACTACTAAAAGCATACAAAATAGTAGACAAATCAACACAACATATAATAAAACCAAATATTGAGTGTCTACATGACATCCATGACGGATGAAAATTGTTCTCAAAATATCTTTACAAAATAAATAAATAAATAATAATAAAGTTGTTTTAATTCGCGGCTGGGACATCTGTTCCCTCCTGACGAACTTCCACATCAGTCGGATCATTCTCAACAGCGGTCCTATCCACTTGGGCTCCGTCGACTTGCGCCTCGTCGCCAAATAGCTGGTCAGTGTCGTCATATCTGGCAAGCTGAACGGATGTCTGCTCGGGAAAATGATATTGACGGAGGATAGGTCAAGGTCTGGATATAAACTCTTCACCTGACGAAGGGCATCGTCGAAACCGTCGTTGAAGGAGGACCCTAGCTCTAGTAGAAGGTCGTTGGAGTCGCGATACTCATGCACGACATCTACCTTTGCCTGACGGATCTCCTTCTCTTTGTCCTCCAAAACCTTGGACAGCTCCTCCGTCCTCTTGAAGTACTCGTCCCTCGCTTCCTCAGCCATTTTTAACTTCTTTTCTTGGACGACCTTCCAAGCCCTCAGCTGTGTTAGCTCGTCGTCCGTCACCTTGGCTTTCTCTCTTAGACGGTCCAAAGTTGTCTCATGACTAAGGCATCGTCCCATCAGCCCCTTCATCATGAGCATGGCCTGAAAATGAAAAGGAGTTAGCCAATTATTAAAGTAAAAAACAAAAGCATAGCAAACAGATCTATTACCTGAGCAATGCTGAATAGGCCCGTCTCCCCCATAGCCTCGGTTGAGTGGTTGCCTAGGTCTTCATAGTCATCAGAAGAGATGATGGACGAAAGCTTCTTCAAAGCATATTTGGGGTCCTCGCGAAGAAGGACGAGCGCCTTCTCCTTTTGGGGGACGGGCCCTTCATGAGACCTTTTCCTGCCCCATGCTTCAAGAGAGTTGTGGTTTTGGCACCCCCAGTCATAAGACCCAAGACGGGCTCCAGTGGAACCTTGGGATTTTTTGGAGGACGGTCCCCTCGGGACGGCACTTTCCTCTTCTGTTGAAGGCTGGAACCCGTTCCCATGGGATCTACCTCAACGGACTCTTTCTTCTTGGCAGCGTTTGCTCTGATCAAGGCCCTCCTCTTGGCGTCATCCATTTCTGCGAAAGTAGACGGAGCAAATTACAAGAAGAAAATGGTAGATGGATAAAATTGTTGGAATTCGGTAAAAAGCTTACGCTGATGGACTTTGTTGTCGTATTTCTTGGCTGCAGGAGAAGGTTCAGGTCCGTCACAATACCAATGAATGGTGTCGAGTGTGACGAGCTTAGCGCAGGTCCTCTCCTCCGACGTGGACTTCTTAAAAATTTTCTCCAAAAAACTGAATTCTTTAAGATCTATCTGTGGGCGCTGACGGACTGAAAAAGAGAGAGTAGACGGACGTTAAATTCTTATGAAAATCAATAAATAGAATAAAATTGAACTGTTTTCATATGACGGAGTATACCAGACTCATCTAATATGCCCCACGTAGTATCAACGGGCATGTGATCCGTCTCCCCCCGACGGCATATCCAACCGTCTCCTTCTAAAAAGAAGTAACGGCTCTTTTAGTCCCTATTTGAATTTGGAGTTTCAAAAATAACCTTCAGGATGGAACTCTTAGGGACGAAGCTATACATTCCCCTTGACTTGTCTATTTCGTCTAGACGGTAGCAGTGAAGGAACTCCCGCACCGTTAGCCTACGTCTACCGCCCGACATGGCTCCGTACAGTACCTCCATTGCGATAAAAACTCTCCAGGCGTTTGGGGATATTTGGCTGACGGACAATCCCAAATACTGTAAAAGTTCACGGTGGAGGGAACTCAATGGGAATCTAAGGCCAGCCTTGAGCACCTGCTCATATATTCCAACACTGTCTACCCCCTAGTAGTAGCATTTTTCTGACGGGTAGGGTAGACGGATGGGAATGTGGTCAGGGATTTGGTAGTTGGCTCTAATAGTGTTGAAATGTGGCTCTTTGATGGTTGAAGTGAAGGCGTTTATCGTCCACTCAGGTAGCATGACGAACTGCCTAAGTCCGTCCGAACCCACAACGGATCTAATTCCTTCTACTGGTTCTTCATCTATTTCTACGATCTCCATATCCTCATTTGTTGAGGACGAGGAAGATGCAGACGGACTTCTATCCTCGCTCAGATCGTCTCGGTCCTTGTGACCTGACGGATACACCTCTTCATAATCCGCTCCGTCGCGAACGACAGATTGGTTACTCGACGCACTAGACATTTCCTACAGGTAACGACAAAACCTAAGGCTATGACGGATGTTGAAAAATATGATGGGAAAAGAAAAGGATTGTTTTTCATAGTAAAGTTTGAAATAAGGAATAAAATATAGACGGATGGAAATGACTTACTAGCTAAAAGTAGACGGATGAAAGTGTCTGTGACGGTTGCAGTAACTGGACGGGCTGGTCTCTGACAGATGCGACGGTCTCTCTCTGACAATGAACTTCTTCGTGAAAGTAGAAGAATGAAAGGAGAATGGGGCAATATTTATAGGAGAGGTGCACGGAAGACGAAGCGACGCTTCGATCTCATACAATTGCCAGTAGAAGTATGACGCGTGTCACACGCCATTAATGCTTTCCAGATCTTGTCAGCAGCACTAATTACTGACAGTGTACCTTGGAGCTGTCAGCCTTAACGACTTGGAGTCGATGACCCACAGGCCTGTCAACTGTCACCCTCGTTAATGATTACCGTCACCTCATGTTTCCCTTCACTAAAGTATGACGGACCCATAGGGTGAAGGGGGCAATTGATGAGGATGAATTTAGGCTTAAGATGGGCCTGACGGTTATCTGTTGTGGTCCAATAAAGGACGGGCCCATTATCTGCCAAATCTATGGAAAAGAATCCAGTATGAAGTATCAGCGGGTCTGAAGCCCATGAGGAAGGCAGAAAAGGCCCTTGATATGTGATACTTGCGACACACTTCATAGAATCCTATAAGGAAAGGATTCCGCAATCTACGCTCATAAGGACTCCTATAAGGAAAAGACTTCTACTCCAAGGAAGAGAGGTCCACCCTCTACTACTATAAAAGCCCCAATACCCTCACAGATCGAGGTACGCATAATTAACCCCTCTCTAGCACTCTAGAGTTGAAAGAAGTTCTAACTTGACCTTCGGAGGGTATTTGGCCGACACCACACCGGTGCTCTCTGTTAGGTTTTCTCATTTTTGTTGTGCAGGTATCGTTTCGAGCATACAAGCGTTGTGCAACTCACTGTTGATATTTTCGGCATCATCACAAAATACTCAATTGTTCTAGGAAATCTAATTCTGCATAATATGCTTGTTCGTTCAACATAAAATGGTTTGAGATTTAATTTGCTGCTTTTTTTAAATCTCAAAATGTTTTTTTGTTATTTCTGAAACCATAAGATTTATTTTGTTACACCCTTAACTTATAGTTTTAAAAGGAAGTTTTTCATTTTATTTATATTTATTTAACCTTACTGTTCTTTTTTGATAAATATTTAACCTTCCTAATCAGTGTGGTGATAAAATAGTTTCTCAAAAAAAATATTTTCTTATAAAATATATAACCTTTCATGATAGGGCTTATTAAAAGATCCATCTGTTAAATGGGACAAATTGTAGGTGCCTGGCCCATTTACTTACAAGTGCCTTTTGGGTAGCAAAACCTAGTTTCTGTTATCATAAAATACCTGGACCCCAGTCATTTGTGTGCCCATAATACTTAACCTAAAAAATGTGAGCCTTGCATGCGATGGTGACCTTCAATAGGCTTTTGGTGACTCTTGCATTGGGCTTTAACATCTTCAAAGAACCTCCGGCTTCCTCACTTCACAAACAAATAGTATATGTTTCCTTGAGGTACTTACATATAAGTAACAAGTAACACCATGTGTGTGAATTTCATGTACAATCATTGGGCTCAAACTGACCATGGCTAGGATTTTGGCTAATATGTAGGATTTACCACTCTGCTGCCACCATATAATGGGGCCTTCAGGGAATTTGTTTTAATGCTCATGAAACCTGAATTGCCTGTTCCTTATATAATTGTGTGTTTGTTATTTTATTTTTTTAAATTTTATAATTTGGGTGGGAGGATTTAAACGGTGTACATCTCTATTAGAAACACGAGGAGATGTTAGTTGTGCTCAAACACGATATTAGTTGTTTTCACTTGGATTTTATTTTTTTAACTTTTGAAGCAGGTTCAGCAGCTTTCTTTATGCTGGAAATTCTGTCTTGAAAAGGATTAAAGGCTTCACTATGTTATAAACTTACTACATCTGTACTGTACATCTGGTTACATCTTTTAATTAGTGCATGTCCTTTTATTAGTTCTTTAACTGGAAGTTTCATACATCACAATGTTATACAGAGAAACAAGATGTTACTCACTCAACTAATGAATACCAAGTTTCTATGATATTCACGTGCACACAATCCATTGCAAAAAGTTGTTTGCATACAGTTATAAAGTTTTCAATTGTGCAGAATTATTGTAGACTTACTTTGTTATTGATTGGATTAGTAGCAGAGAAGACCAGGAAGAAAGAATATTAGCATTTCTAACCACTCAAATCATTATGGTTCATGGTTGTAAGATTCTAATTCATTGTTTGAAATAGAATGATTTCTGAGTATTGTGAAAGAATATATAAGTATTATCAGACTCCTGAAGTATCCCAAATTACAAAGAGGATTTAAAGATGGCAGCATATGAATCCTCTGCAAGGGCAAGGATGTGTCTGCCTAGATTTTAAATTTTCAATATAGGGTTACAACATATATACCTTCTCAATCAAAACCCTAACCCAATACATTGAAATTCCCAATATACCTTTCTTGAATGACGAGGGGCTTTGCCTTCCACACCCCCCAAGCCTCTTATTCATCCCTGGCATAACAGAATATGAGCCACCATCTTTAACACGGCCTCAATATTGCACAATCAATATATCAAAAAAAAAAAATATATATATATATATATATATTGCACAATCAAAACCGCATCCAAACCAGACATGTAACTACCTTGACAACAAGAATGAAGGTGGTTTATGATTTATTTTTGGAATAGCTAACATTTGGCTAGCAAAAGTGTTTCAACTACTTCACTTTGTCCATTTAAACATACAATTTTGATAGTGGGTATGTGGCATACCTTTGATTGATCATGATTTTTATCATTCCTCAGCATTTGTATAAATTCTTCTGGCATCTCTTCCAAGTGTAACTTCTGGAGGCTAATCAGATGTTCAACACCCTGAGGCAATGCCTTTAGCTCCAGACAACGAATTAGATTCAATTCCTGAATGGTTGGCAATGCACCCTCTTCTACTACTAGACTATCCAATTGTGCGAGCTCCACAATTTTCAGCTTGTTGAGTTTAGGAAACCATTTTGCCTTAAAGTGCAAGAGCTTACCATTGTAGGCCTTTTTGAGTTCGAGAAACACTAGAGCAGACAGTATGTGGGGAGAAAAAACCATATCATCTTGGAGATAAGACCTACCTAAATACAGATGAGTGAGATTTGATAGTGACCCAAACCAGTGATGGAGGCAGAGATAAAGATTCCAACTGAAGTTCTTCCTCTTTAGTTGCTGTCACACATAAACGGAGGAGGTTTTTCATCTTCTGAATGGAAGTGCACAACTTTGGCCCATGAACAGTTTTAAGCTTTGTGATATCCAGCCTTCTGAGTTCAGTCAAGTTCCCGACTTGTTGGATTAACTCTTCCTCTGCATCAATACAGGCAAGAGTTTGTAGGCATTGAAAATTCCATATTCCTGTTGGAGCCAGCATGCTTTTAGCGATATTGGATGTTTCAGAATTCTGATTATTGTTACAATACATGTATAGATGTCTCAATTTTGTCAGCTTTGATATGCCGCTTGGTAGCCTTCTCACATTAGTATTCCAAACATCCAAGGTTTGTAGGTTCCTTAGCTTTTTGATTGACTTGGGAAGCTCACTAATCTTGGTATCTCTCAAGTTCAAGTACCTCAAATTGAACAACCTACCCAATGTGCTTGGTATTGTTTCAATAGGAACTCCTTGTAGATTAAGCACCCTTAGCAATTTGAATTTGTATAGTGCTGCATCCAAAGAGAATGAGGTGCACATATCTGTCCTAAATACAAAGAAAGAGCGAAGACGGTGTGACATAGTTCTTCTCAATCGGACTTTTTCACCTCTATCATATACTGATAGGTGGTGGAATTTTCCTTCTAGCCTTGATTCATTTCCATCATAAGCCATACAGAAATTCTCTTTCTCAGAAATCGTCATAGCCAGTTCACGCATAACATCATGCACTCGGCAGGTCTTCACTCTCCCAGCAGCATTAGTCTCTGTGACCTGAATCATGCTTCGTAGAATAAGCTCTGTGAGGTGCTCCTCTGCTACCTCCTCCATAGTATTCCCTTTTCTTTCTTTAACAAAACCTTCTGCTATCCACAACCGAATCAGCTTCTTCCTCTTGATCTGGGAACAATAATGGAACATACAGCAATACAAGAAACAATGTTTTAGATAGAAGGGTAAATCTTTGTAACTTAACAGTAACATACCCTTAACTTGTCCCAGAATGGGATTGTAGCTAAGTTGCCAATTGAGACTTTCATAAACTTTCTTCCATTCCCCGATTGCCTTGCTTCTTGAACACATTAGACCTCCAATGGCCACAATAGCAAGTGGCAAGCCTTCACATTTGTTCACAATGGCATGAGCTAATGGTTGCAGTTCTTGAGGACAGCAATGACCTGGTTCATTCCAAAATGCCTTCTTACAGAAAAGGGGCCAAGCATCTTTCTCTTGAAGGGGCTCAAGGTGATTAACACGGTATCCTACTCCAACAGATGTTGCCACATTCTCATTTCTTGTTGTGAGAATAATTCTGCTTCCATTTTTATTATCTGGAAAAGCACCTCTTATTGAACTCCAGAGATATATGTCCCATACATCATCCAAAACAACAACGTACCTCTTCTGATGCAAATAGTGAAAGAGCATTGCCATCAACTGTATATTGTTCATTGTTCCAAAATTGTTTGGTAACACTAGTTGCTTTGTCTCAAAGAATTCTCTGACCATGCTTCTTAGTAGCTCATTGCTGTCATGTATTTGGGTCACTGATATCCATGCGCAGCAATTAAATTGTTGCTTGATTCTTTGGTCATTGTAGACTCTTGTAGCTAGAGTGGTCTTACCTAACCACCCATTCCCACAATTGAAATAATTCTCCGGCGTTGTTCATCCTCAAGTAACCATTCAATCATTTCTTCTGTTTTTTCTTCCATTCCTACTATCTCATCTTCACCAAAAAAGATTGATGATTCTGCATAGTGCTGCCAACTTTCACGAGACATGTAGTTACTTGTCCCTTCATCAAGCTTATCAAAACCATATCTCTTGCTTCTATCAGAGATCTCACGCACCTTCACTTTGATCTTTGGAAGCTTTGTAGCAATTTGATGCCTTGCAGTGATGTTCTTGGGGAAGTGGACAATATCTTTGGTGATACCCTTGAAACCACTTTTATGCTTCTCCTTATCTTTATGATGCTTGAACTCATCTATAATATCCTCAGCTTCATATGCTACTTCTCTTACTTGCCTCACCCAAGTTTCCACTGACTCACTTCTTTCGATTCTTCTTTCTGCATCTTTTAAGAATGATCTCATGCTCTCTAACTCAAGCTTATCTCTTCAATTTCATCGTAAGCATCTCCTAGCAGTGATGCCTCCTGTAGTAAAATACTTGTTAGTTTGTCAAGTAAGAAGTTTACAGCACCATCCGCCATTTTTGCTCCCAAATTTCTCCTTCCTTCTCTCTTTTTCCTGTGTTTTCTTTTTCTTTGCAAGGAGACTTGAAGGCATGTAACAAGAAAGTAGTTTCTGCTTTATGTTGTTTCTGAGAAAATACATCCTGTTAGAGTGTTGGTGTACGTTTCCTCACATTTCACGGTTGACTGAACCTATCAGTTTGCTTCCTCATTGTTTGACTGTTTCTTCGTTTTTTTTTTTTTTTATCCTCTCTTCCCTATAAATTAACTTTTTAAGCTGAAGCGAAACGTTCTCAGTGTGCGTTTGGTGATCTTGGACTTTTATTTATTTATTTATTGCTGCCTCACGCACGTTTTGCGTTTCAGCAGTTTTTTTTTTTAGCCGAAATCTTTGACTTTTCTCGTGAACAGTATACAATATGTATTATTTACGGACTCACAAATTTCACTTTTCAGCAATTTTTCCATTAAAAATAGGTCTTACGATACTATTCACATATTTAAAAAATTATTTTGCTACAGTGTTTTTCAGTTTCAGTTTTCAAATTTTGTTTTTTTTTATTCATGACAAATTCTTGACCATTATTTTTTTGATAAAAAATACTTGTCTCTCTTAACCTTTTTTTATTGGGTCTCATAAAAACTGTTTGTTAGATTATCAAATGAGCTTATATATAGGTTAAGATAATTTTTAAAAAAAAAATATTGAGCTCTAACAAAATATATATATATATATATATATATGATGTAATTTCAAAATGGTATATCGTTATTGGTCAATACCAAAATATTTTATATCCCTCACTAAAAATAACTAAAAATCAAATTTATGAGATCATTTATGCTATTACTTGAGATGTTAGATATAGATTGTTCTTGTGTAAGAATGTAAGAGATAGTATTAAAAACAGAGTGTTGTGTAGTTTGTGGGGGAGTTCCTTTGTCTTTTTTTTTTTTTTTTTTTTTTAAGATGTAGTTTTTGTTGCAGCTTTGTTTTCTGGTCTTACTTATTCAACAAAACAAATCAAAACCATAAAAAAAAAAAAGAAAGTTCTAGTTGCAGTATGTGGTGATGCAAACTCAATAAGAGGGACTAATTCTCAGTGACCTGTACTTCCATGTGAGCATGGTTTTTAAAATCGCGACCCGGATCATAAAATCACACTATTTTACGATTCCACCTCACCAAAAAGTTTAAAATCATAGCAGGATCGAAAAAATGGTAATATTGTATGTAGGATCGTGTAGGATCGTATAGGATCGTAGGATCGTATGGGATCCTACCGATCCTACCATTTGGCTTCTCTTTTTTTTTTTTTTTTTAATTTTTTTTTTAAAGTGGGATTCATTTGGGTAAGATAATCCACCTAAACTCACAAGCCCAACTGGTTATTAGAAGCCTAATAATGAATTGAAGTCCCAAATTTACTCCCATGTCAACATAAAGTCTCAAAAAAACCTATAGTACTTAAGTTTAACGTTTTGGATGTTGATACTAGAAAGGATATAGATGATGAAATGGGATATGACAATGACAGTGATTAGATTAGAAGAACCTTAGAATGTGAATTCTCTTTTGAATTTCATATTTATAATTAGCTAGTTTACCTTAGATTGAGAATTCTTTTTTGGATTATATATTGTAAATTTGTAGTTAGTTAGTTTTTATATGCTAATTAGCCTAACTTATTTTGGATTTGGAACTTAGAATTGGGAAAACATTTTCCATATGTGTAGGCAATATTTTGGTACTTAGTTGCTAATTAAACATATACTGAACTTTTTAGATACATTATGTCAAAAGTTAAATATATTTTGTTTCGTTAGAATGACATAAGAACGATGTAGTGCGTGCAAATTATATTTTATGATACCATTTTTTTTTTTTAATGGATGGATTCATATTTTAAGTGATTATGTAACATACAAAGTCACTATCAATAGGTTTTTTGCTTAAATCTAAAAATAGGTAGGATCTTACAATCCATGACCCTATCCTACGATCTACAATCCTATCTACCTCCCACCATCTTACTTAAGATTCCGATTTTGACAACCTTGCATGTGAGAGTTAGTTAGATACACAAGACATAACATCTAGTAGTTAATGATAAGTGCTTAATGGTTCAAAATCCGAAAACACCAATACAATTCGGCACTCCCAATCATTTTACCAGGTAAAATTCTTGTGGGCCATTGGTGCATTAATGCAATATAACAATACAAGGGATCTGCATAGTTTTGATACATTCTATTACTAAAGTGAATGTTAAGGCATCACTATTAAAGATCGGCATGGCAGTGTCTATAATCCATGCATAAGACTTGGTAAACTCCTGGACTTGGTTAAGGCATTTACTTCACTTGCTCCCACTAGAAGAAATTTTCAAAAAACCAAACAATACAGAAGGCTTCAGGTTGAGGTTGCTAAAATATGTTCTGATAGAATAAAGAATTAAGAGTAGTTGAGACAGTTGATGACTAATGACACACATTAAGTATATAAAACTACAACCATTAACTATTTCTGTTTCCTATTTTTCTCTCTGGGATACATTCATTGGACCCTACTTCCTCAAAGATTCGAGCTCAGGTGTGGTTGGGTCAAAAACAGATACAAAATTATTATCCCTTTTGGGCTTATCTGTATCAGTTATACAAACTACAAACGTAACCTTCACAAAAAGTACTTTGTCTTTTTGCTGTTTAAATTAAGTTTATTTTCATTATTCTTGACTAATAATCCTTTATCTGAATAGTTGTACTACAAATTAAGTTCACCTTTTTCCTTTTTTTTTTGGTTGAGCTGAACATGACATGATTTACATTCATGTTAGACAATACTGATTTTAGAGAAAAAATATATATATTACTAACGTCTCTAAAATCACTAAATCAAAGTATATTTTCTCCAACAAATGACTAAAATTAAAACCTCAGTAACCTAACAGGCCAATGTTACTGTAATTGTTAAAAAAAAAAAAAAAAAAAAAAACAACAACAACAACAACAACAACTACTAAAGCATTTTGTCCACTCTAGCAAAGTTTAGAGAAAAAGCACTAAATCAGAGTAAATTTTTTCCAAAAAACAACTAAAAATTAAATCCTCAGCAACCCAACAAGTATATATATATATATATATATCTCCAATTTTCCCATTCTTAGTAACATATTTACCATAACTGACCAAATCAAACTTAGATCAAAGTAAATTTTGATCAACAAAGCACTAAAATTAAATTCTCAACAAATATAAACAAACCTAGAAACATAATCCGATTCCACATACCAATGCAATCTTAAAAAACAATAAAGCTTCGATCTTTTTTAACAGTTCTATTAGAAATTCAATATAGAAACCAAAATAGGAAAAAAAAAAAAAAAACTGAAACCAAAGTTTCTCTGATTTTTCCCGTTGTTTCTTAGCAACCAAACGGTGAAACACACTTTGCATTTTGCATAAAGGGACTCACCTTTTTTTTTTTTTTTTTTTTTTCTAGAGACCGTGTAGACTGAAGGAATTTAAAGCACTGTGATAAGCATTTGATACAATCTCTGTACACCTCGCTGTGGCTTTATCAAATCTTTTGGTGAAGCTGATGAATGTGAAATAGTGGAGACTGAGAGTGGAGATTGAGTGAGAGTGGAGAGGGTGAGCGAGAGAGTAGAGAGGGTGACAAGGTGTTTGTGTCAAGGTGGAAAGGGTGAGTGAGAGAGGCGTGAGAGTGGGTTGGTGAGTGAGAGAGTGAGAGGGTGAGTGAGAGTGGAGAGGCATTAGAGATAGAGTGCGTTAAATTTTGAAAAAGCCCTATTAGAAATCAAGTCTTAGAGACTCAGTTTCCAGGTGGCTTCCACGTGGATCAACCACGTCACGTACAAATTGCCACGTCACACATAAATCGATGCTTAAAGGGTCGGCTTATAAATCGAGCCTCTAAGACTCAATTTCTAGGTGGACGCCAAGTGGAAAAGACGCCACATCAGATCTGATCCAGACATGAAAACTGAGTCTCAAAGACTCGGTTTATAGGCCCAAAATCGAGTCCTCAAGACTTGAGATGTTAGTAAATTATATACTTTTGAAACCATGCCTACTAACTATATAGTTGGGAAAATGGGCTTAATTCCCAATTTTGGCCGTGTAGAAAAGGTTTATGCGTTGGAGAGAGAGTGAGTTAAATAGGGGCAGAAGGCAGTTTATGGTTAGTGTTTGCGTTAAGCTTAAGCTGAACCCCGCGTTTGCATTAAGCTAACGCGATATGCTTAACCGCTACCCTTTTTTGTTTTAAAACCCGTGTTCCACTTCTTTCCCTTCCCCCTATCACACCCCCCCCCCCCCCCCCCCCCCCCAAAAAAAAGTTCTATAAACTAATATTTTTCTAAATTCTAAAATAGCAAAATAAATAAATAAATTCTAAACCGCTTTTCAATTAATTAAAAATTAAAAAATATATATACAAGTTTTGTGTATATAAAAGAGGTGAATTTTATGAGGTATAGAAATAGGTGCATGGTTATAGGGTTTAGCAAAATAATAAAATAAAATAATAAAATAGCTACAAATTGATATGAAAATTATTCTAAAATAGCAAAATAATAAATAAAATTATTATGATATGAAAATTTTTAATACCTGCAAATTGGTGGGTTATCCTTTGATCTTATTGTTCTCTTTTCTTTTCATTTTTTCTTTCCTCTATCTTGGCTAGGTCATACCTAGAAACTCTTAGAGACTCACGTCTCTTAGTTCACTCGGAGTTGGGACTCCTATTCCTTTATGAACTCTATTGGTTTAAAAGATGAGAGATGCTACGTCTACAACAATTTTACAACATTTTTACAACAAATAACAGGTGATTAGTTGTTATTGGTTCAAATTTGAAACTAACACTAAGATTACTTTTTTACCCCAACAATAACAACCAATAACAACCTGCCACTTAGGAAATGTTGTAAAAATGTTGTAGAAATGTTGTAGACATAGCATTTCTCTTAAAAGATATACACCAACCCCGACTCTATTGGTTAATTAAAAAGATTTTACAAGATATATACACCACCACCCTATCGTTCATCCAAACGTAAACCAAACTAACAGGGTTTAAAATTACAGCGTGTATATACTTAAAAATGGATTACAAACCTGACTTGCAATGCCAATGTGGGCAAAATTTGGCAAATAGACTGATTTTTGGAAGTTTTTGGGTGTGGAGAATGCGCTTGAAACTATATAGTAAGTTAGACTGTTTTTTTAAAAAAAAAGTGGAACTCGAGTTTAAGAAACTCGAGTTTCGTACAAATGGAACTCGAGTTTCTTAAACTCGAGTTCCATTTTTTTTTTTAAGTCAATGAGAAAGCGCGTGCGAGAGAAAAATGGGTTGGAACTCGAGTTTCTTAAACTCGATTTTCAAAAACAGTCCAACTAACAAAATAGTTTCAAGCGCATTCTCCTCACCAAAAACCTTCCAAAAATCAGTCTATTTGCCAAATTTTGCCGCCAATGTGGGCACCAACCCCATGATATAATAATTAAATTGAAGTTTTCTAACTTGTTTGAAGAGATTTTAACTCATTAGGGTAGTAATGCTACACAGCATTAAGAACATATTTAGAACATTTGGAGGTGATTTAATGAGAATAACGATAAGTATTATCCAAAGACCCATAAGTAGATGCAGAATCCCTCAAACCAGCTTCCTTATCCTCTGTAGTGGGTGACTGAAGAGAACGAGTAGCCTTTGCCTCAATCTTTTAGCAACTTAAATCCTTCCAACAAGACTATATAGAGCTCAAAGAGAGGTGAGTGAAGAAATCTTAGGTTTCTAAAATCTAAGAACTAAAGAAAGTTTAATTGCTGTAGAATTCTTCCACTTCGCTCATACTTCAGCACTATCTTTATCTTTAATTAGTTTAACTTTATTCTTAGTTGATTGTAGGGTTATGCTTATATGAATAAATTTAGGCTTAGGATTAGATTAGGATAGGATTTATTCAAGTTCTATCAGATTAGTTTGGAGATAGTTTGCTTCTAGGATTTTTTTTTTTGTTTTTTTTTTTTCCAATTGGTTTAGGTCTCATATATGTCATGTGTGTGTGTGAGAGAGAGAGAGAGAGACCATAGATGCAGACAGGTGTCATGTGAGTCTATTCCATTTTTCCACTACTTTGTTCACCATTCCACTGCTATCACTACAAAAAAAAACTGGACCTATATGTAGAAGGGATGATTCAAGCAACCAAAGTTTGGTCTAAGTTTATAAATTAATCTTTTAGGTTAAGTGGTGTTACTGTATGGATAAATCGGATTAGAGGGTTTGTTAATACCCAAAATTTGAGAGAAAACCCCAGCCCAAACCAATCATGTGCCTCGGGTAAGCATGAAGGACCCATGGGTTCTAAAGTCCCAAATTACAAGTTTTCTAGAGCTCTAAGCCCATTATAAAAGATTGTGAGAGTTAGGCCCTAGGCCTTGTGATTCGGCCCTTTTTGAAGGAAATTTGTAACAGTTAAGTACTTTTACTTTATAGTTTGATGTTATACTATGTTCTTGCGTATATTTGCGGGTTGTTGGATTGCTTGCTTGTGCACAGATTGGACCAGTAAAATGTCCTGATTTGGTTGCGGTGGGCCCAAGCCCAACTCTCTATTCTCTTAGCATCTCCATATTAACTCTAGTAGGCCTCAGTTTCAGTATCTATAATTGGACCTAGGCTTGGCTGAATCAGAAAAAGAGCCCGGTGGGATTTGTTTCAATCTAACTCAACCCTAATGATTTAAGAAAATCCCAACCTCACCATACTCATTAGATGAGTTGGATGGGGTTAGGTCAGTGGGTCAAAAAAACTATCAAACTAAACCTATCCCACCTAAGGCTTAATATAAAAATCTAATTGCCAAACTACAAAAACCAACCCGAAGCGTTGGTTGGGTTGGGTTAATTAGGTCGAATTGATTTCCTTGGTGGGCGGGTTGCATGCACATCTCTAGTTACACATGAGCTCATTATGTGAGGCATTGTCTATTCAGCAGATAGGTTGCTTGGCCAGTTGGCTGTCCAGTTCCGATTGATCTCTCCTAGTCCTGGGCTTGCATGCACCCTTTTGATGGTTACTCTTAAGTTGAGTTGGCCTGTGGACAAAATTTGAAAGCTATTTTTTTTTTGTCAGCTACCTTGCTGATACGTCTCAATGCTGAAAGTTAGTAATACACGTTGCTATGACTGTTCTGATTGAACATTTTGTCTCAATTCTTAAAATAGAACTTTCTAATTTTAACAGTCCAACAAATAGTTAATAAATAGGAAATTTGAACAGCATGCAGGTGGATGATATTATCCAAAAAGATGTAACCAATATAGTAGTAAAAGCATGAATATTTGGAGAGATATTGAGAAAATGAGCCACAAACTTGGAGATTGAACATTTTTTTTAACATTGATTTCAATTGGATCATATTGAGTGCCGGCTTTGGCACTGGAAAATTGTCTTTCTCAGTGGTTTCTACTTATATACGAGAGGAGCCTTGATATATATCAAAGGTCAATTACAGCTAATAAGGCAGAAGTCGACGGAACAACCAATAACTGGGTATATTATAAATTGCTATAGAGTGTCTCAATTTTACAGACAGCATAAATTAGCGAAGTGTAGCTTAGCTAGGCTTTAATTGGTGAAGATGGCACTACAAAAATCTCAGATTGCGATACTTTCGTTGAGGGGCCTTTCTTTACTTTTCCTACTACTATCACTCATAATCGTTATTATTAATACGAACACCCAAGTCAATGGACCTGATGGTATCATAGTGATGTTGAACATGTTAAATTACCGATTGTCCCAAAAACTTAAACTATTAGGAAATGGTGAATTTAATCACTTAACCATAAGTCTAACACTCCTCCTCACTTGTAGGCCTAAACTTCCCCTTAATAAGTGGGGGTCCAACAAGTGGGAATTTAACATTTTAAATGAGAGGTAGAGTAAAGCCAGGGATCGAATTTAGGATCTCCTACTCTGATACCATGTTAAACTACCGATTGTCCCAAAAGCTCAAGCTATTAAGAAATGGTGAATTTAATCACTTAGCCATAAGTCTAACAGAACAAGCTTCATAGCTAAAGGTAAGCAGTAGGCACTGAAAAATTACTATGCATCATCACTAATATTGCTGCTGTATTTGTGCAGAAATTATGCTTAGAAGCAGAACAGTGTTTTTTCTTTTTTTGGGGGAGGGCTCCATGCTAAGAATATTTTTACTCATATCATTATCACACACAATAATGTGTACTTACAGGCTGAAATCGCGTTTTTGTGAAATCGTGTTTATTTCACAACTATAATGACACGATTTCACAGGTTGTGTCATGTGTGTATGATTGTGTGTTACTAGCTAGTTGTGTATAACGATAATTAACCTTAATAATATATTCTATTATGAAACGATGTAATGTATTTTATTTTATGACAAACTTAATGGTAAGTATTTCATTATGGCATTGATGGCAAGTGATCTCTATTTTTTTTTAAGGAAGAAGTGATCTCTATTTTAATCTAAAGTCTAAACAAACTGATATTTCTTTTCTCTATTAATTGTTTTTGTTTTACTAAGTATTTCATTAGTTACACGTTAAACTTTTGTAAACTGCAGCTACATGCTTGGTATTAGCGTCGTTGGCATTGGATATATCCTCTTGCAAACAATTGCATTTGGAATGTTCTGGATTGTGAAGAACAATGATAAAGGCCTCACTCTATTTGAATTTTATGGTGACAAGGTACAACGATCATATAATTTCTTTTGTTTAAATTATCTTTGATTTCCTACTAATTTCTACCTATTTTATTTCATTTTGTCATGGCACTCTAGGATATTTGAGGCTTAGTTTTGTGTTTAATAGCTTCCTTTAAAAATAAATAAATAATTAATTAATTAAACTTTCACATTTGCATGTTTTCAACTGATAAAAACGGCCTGACTCATTGTATATCTTGATCGAAAGGCTTGTCCTCTAAGTAAGAAACTTAGACAATTTAGTGGTCCGTAGTCAGAGCTTTTATTATTATTATTATTATTATTATTTTGAAGCTAGACATTCAGAAAATGCTAGCTTCTTATTTGAAAATGGTAAATATTAAATCTACCATATAGTTACTACAAAATATTTCAATCTAATAAATGAAGAGTAATGCTACAGTAACAAATTACTTTACACTATTCTTATAATTTGTTAATTCAACTTATTATTATTTGTTCTTACTTGAGTTCACTACTAACATTACTTTTTTACTTATTAATAATTACTTACCAAATTAGCAATTTATAAAATAATTTGTAATTCTAACATTTTTCATAAATGAATGTTTAATAATTAAAAAAAAAAAATTGGTGATACGTGTTATATAGCAGTAGTATATTTGTAGTACCCCTAATATCACTAGTTGAATATATAAAATTATTAGTGACACATCAATTTATAAGTATTATGGAGTAATATATTTGTAGTATTTCTAACTTATTAGAGAAATGATACATCTACAACATTTTTACTTCAACTTGGTTACGTTTTTACTTGGGAGTTTGACATTAATGGTGGTTTTGGCAGGTTATATCATACCTATTAGCCACCGCGGCAGGTGCAGGAATTGGTGTTAGCATAGATTTCAAAGATCTTGTTGATGGAAAATTTAGTATGAGCTATCACAATGATGAGTTTGTGTCAGCTGGAAAATTAAGTACGAGCTATTACAATAATGGACTTGTATCAGCTGGCTTCCTTCTCCTCGCATTTGTGTGCACTGCTTCATTGCCAATCATGTCTTCCTATGCACTTCAAAAGAAGTTTAGTTGTTGTCCACTGTCTTTTGGCCATCTACCACTTTCATTCCTAAAGGACTTTATTTGAGGTCATTTTTATCAACTGTACTTTTACCTTTAAAATAAAAATAAATAAAGGAGAAGAAGAATTGGTGCTAGCCCCTTGATCCTCTTTTTTGCAGTTTTAATTTGATTTAAGTTTATATTTATCCTCCAAATTTAAGAAATTATAATTTCATCTTCGAATTTATGCCTTTTAAATTTTTGAAGGACTAAACTGGGATGATTTATTCTTAGAGATGAAATGGAAGTTGAACAATATTTCATTTGTTTTGTAACCTGTAAAAAATTGACAAAGTATAAATTGTCAAAATTCATCATACACATTCAATTTTCCCGAACTCGATATGGGTTGCGACTAGAATAGATTATTCACAACTCCATATCAAAAAATAGTATCAACGTCAGTTAAACATATAAAGCTACACAACCAAGCCCACAGATGATTAAAAGCTCATGAGAAACCCTATTTCCATCATTCAATTTTTTGCCTAAACCTTTACAGAATGGGTTCATTATGTTCCCCTAAAAAGATTCACAGCAACGGAGACCCAATGCCAGTACAAGTTTTCTAGGACACTACAGTGTATATGCAAGGTTAACTTCTCTATATATCATCTAGACCCCATTCTTCTCCTCCATGTTGCACTGGCTCCCAAAAGTAAAATTTACACCCAAAAAAACTGAAAACGAGAACAAATAATCAACTCAACAACATTTTAGTTTCTTGAGAGGCATTTCAGTATTAATGTTATCCTTGAGCCTTCTCATTATATAGCCACTACTCTTGGGAATATCTTCAGATAATCCAGTGCTTGCCAAATAAGTGTTGTATGCAACAAAATCAGTTGCAATGGCATGAATAGATATTTCTTTTGTGGGAGGTAAAAGATTCTTTCTTTCAACTAAGGAAATTTGCCCACAGCATTGATCTTGGATTGCTGTCTTCTTCAGTTTCTGAATCACATCATCCTTGTCATGGTTGATGCTATCTGCTAACACCTGTATGGTACAAAAAACAAATAAGTTTTATCCTAATCTGATTTAGCCTTTCCTGAATATTTAACTTGACACTACACAGATAGGAAAAATGCTACAACAGAACTCCCCAACCCAAAAACAAAACACATTAGGATGACAAAACAATCAACTAAACAGAACATCTACAGGAAACATATTGCCAATTTTATGCATCACCAAAGTCTAAAAGGTTAAATTGCTCGCACAATTTCTAACTCCAGAGTTATCCCAGAATCCTTTGCAGTAACAAGATATATTTCTTACAAACTCTAAAAGAAAAAGAAAAATAAAAAAAGGGAAATTGTAACTGAAGAAGCAAGTAAATATACATAAACAAAGTACTTCTAGGATAAGCTTATGAGCTTTGTCCCCCCATCTTCACTTATTTTTCTGGGAGAAAAAGGTAGGCATACAAAATCAAGAACTAAGTTTTTACCTGAAGCCTAGTTAAAAAGGAAAGAAAAAGAAGAAATTTGCACCTGAAAGTTGACAGGGAACTCAACTTTTGTGCTCTGACACCCACAACCATCACTAAAATTGATCTTCAATGATATTTTAAATGGTCTTGTACTAATTAATTGCCTGTATATAAATAGACACATCGATTACTTATCAAAAAAAAATAGTCACATGAAGCAAATATTAAAATTACATAAGAGTTACATTAAATGGTAAACTAGGCAGTCCCAATGCAGAGTAGCAGCACCTTAATTCTACAAACCTTAGCCATTGATTTTGCACAAGCAGTGAAATTTTTTGTTTCAATGCTTTTGGCAAGCAAAATGATAAAACTCAGGACAAGCTTATCAATTGTTTGGTCTTTCAAGCAACTATCATTAGATAATTATTCTTTCTAAACAACACATCCAAGTCTTAAATTGGAACACAGGATCTCACTTCTTTAATTAGGGGGGAAAAGAGAAGAAAGCTCATCTCCAGTTCAATGAATATTTTAAAAGTTCTCCCTTCTTTTTATTAATATTCCCATTCCTCATATTTTGCACAGTAGTTTTGAGGATGTAGTAAAAGTTCTTTCCAAGCTATACATGTCAACCATTTTTTCCTTATTTTAGGATTTAGAGGTCCAACTTGCTCAAGTTTCTGGTTCTAAGCCTAACAAATGGTATTATTCTAACCCTATGTTTTATAAAAGATATTTCAAAACATTGAAGAAGGGTTCTAAAAATTGAAGAAGGTGACCCTTCTTTCCTGTCTACCACGTCTACTCCAAAACAATTTTAAAAAGGCCAAGAGAAAAAATATTAAATTATTATTATTCAACATTTCAATGCCTGTGGTTGAACTTCTGAAATGAAAAATCAGATTTGTCTAATGCTGTTTTACTTTATTTCCCTACCAATGTGAAATTTTTGTTACAATGGTTGAATATGAAGAAGCTGAAACTTTACGCCTGAATAAGAGAGAAAATTTCACCATGTACCGGCAATTGCAGTACTTAATCTGAAAGAGGATACCTTTTCAGCAAAAATGGTTGCTTAAGTAGGATAGCTGTCCTGAGATTTGGCCTGTCTAAGAAGGAAACCTAAACATGCAAATGAATAATCTCAGAATTAAATCTACCAAGGAATAAAATGTAAATAGACAGATTTGAATAGAAGTGTAGCAGTCAATCAAAAATAGGATGCTTTATAGAAGAAGCGCATCTTCAGCTCTGACCAGTTAGGGCAATGAGAAACATCAATATTAAAATACTAAAACTGGCAGGAAGACTATACCTCAACTGATTTGACGAATTGCAATGGAGCATTCTTCCCATGTTCGCTTGTTACCCTGAGAGTCCAGTTCACATATTTTTTGTCTGCATTGCAAGTAAAGCACCAGAATCCAAAACAGCTACATTAAATCATTGGATCTATGTAGCTAACGGCACACATGATAATACTACGAGAATAATTTAACTGTAAGTGAAAAAACTAAAACATTTGCCTTGGTTAATTGGTTCAACATAAAGGATTAGCCTTTTTACTGGTCCAGGCCACCACTGCAGAATGCACTAATCCATGAGTCAGAAAGATTGGTAAATAGAACCACCTGATTTGATTTGTTCTCAATAGGCAAGAGATGATTGGATGGTGTAAGCAAAATTGGTCCTTCTTCTGGTGCGCCAGATAATCTGCTTCCTTAGTTCAGGAAGATGGAAATTGCCAGTTGGGTCTGTCCAACCAAGAAAGGCATGGGACTCTTTGGGATGTCACCTTAGATTTCTATGTATCTATTTTTATACATATATAAAAAGAAAAAGACTAGAGCCACCCCACCAAGACTATTTACATCAAATATTAAAAACAGGGAAGCTTAAAACTAGCAAAGCTACCTGAAAATCTGGGGAACTGACGATAAGTAAGATTTATCTGGAAAAGATCAACTCTGACATATGGAGGAATCTGTAGATTAAGATCATGCATAACCCCTGCAATCACCTGCTCTTGATCAAGTTAGTAACTGACTTGTTACAAAATGGGCAAAGCAAGTCAAATGTCTTATACAAATGAACAGTAATTATCTTCTTGACGTATAAAGAAATATAGAAAATAAATACTTGGAATTCACTGAAGGGGCCATCTCCAATGCAAAATTTGTAACCATGCTCCTTAAAATGGACTTCTACCAATTGCACCACATGACTGACAACCCATGTTTTTGAATGTAAAACTCTAGCATTGCAAAGTACAGTGCCCCAGAAGCATGATATTTCAAATTGTTTAGGGTCCAAACTCCAAGCTACAGGGTTTTTATTTTTCTTCTTTTTTGTCTGATAAGTATTCCCCCATCAATGACCTACTGATCTAATGGATCTTAGGGGCCTCCCCAAACTTCAACGTGAAATTTCAGTAGTTCAGCCACCTTGAGTTACCTAGTTCTAGGTGTACTGTATCAAATGTACTTACAATTACCCAAAAAAAAAAAAAAAAGACAATTTTAATATAACTCAAAATCATTTTCTTAGTTTTAAAGAGCACTCAATAGTCACAACAACTAGTGTAATGAAGGACTATGTAATATGATAAGAGAAAGGCAGAGATAATCAAATACTTTGTAGAAAATCTATACACTAAACATCTTAAGTTGTTAGAAAATGGTGAATTTAATCATTTAACCATATTTTAACACTCATCATGCTTGGACCCAAACTCCCCCTTAATAATTGGGGCCCAAAAAATAGTATTATGAAAATTTTTAAATGGGATGTAAAGTAGAGACATGATTTAAACTAAAGCTCACTTAGTCTGAAATCATGATAAATTACCACTTTCCCCAAAAGCTTAAGATGTTATGAAGTTTTGAATTTAATCATTTAATCATTATGAAGGATTATTGTGATATGAGAGAGAGAGAGAGAGAGAGAGAGAGAGAATCAGATACTTTCTAAAAAATTAATTTGCTAAACATCCTGGCTTTTAAATTCCATAATGTGACGCACAAATGGTGTCAAAAGTACTATTTTGATCCAAATTAATAATACCTTATCAACTCGACCATGGATAACCAAACTTGCTTTCTTGTCTTTCGGAGTTTGCTGCAGATACAAAATGAAATTTATGAGGAACAATTGAGGCGATGGTGTAGCTGCATAATAAGTCAACAAGACATACAAAGTATCCTGCACTAAAGATATTGTTGTAATACCAGCATGGAGTAAGCAATAGACAACGAAAGCAAAAATGTTATTCCTCGCAAAAAAATCATAGGATGGAGAACCAAAATAAACATTGAACTGTCTTGGAAAATGTATATGTATGAGTTTAAAGCCAAAAAAAAAAAGAAAAAAAGAATCCATAGTCTAGTCTCATCAGATGTCCTGACCATACACTTGCCTGAGTTATAAAAAATGAAAAAAAAAAAAAAAATCAATAAAGCTCAAATGCTGGGTGGAAAAACATTGACTAAAATACGAGAAACATCCAGTTTCATTACTATAAGACCTTGCTTACTTGCAAGAGGCATTAGTAGCAAAAACTTCACAATCTGTCACATTTCTAGATTTCACTTTGGATGGTATAGAAATGTAGATGTAACAGAGAGTGGAAAAGAAAAGCCCTAAAGGAAAATATCAAAGTACCTGGAGATTTACAATTATGACCCTACCCCCACCACGGAGAGTTTGAAAAGGAAGGTCACATGCTGGAGTTATTTGCAAACTGCACAATAATATTAAGCACCTGATGTCTAATTAAATGAACAAAACAGTTTAAAAGGAAAGACAGTAATCAATAATATATTCCTTTAATGTCAGAATCATTAACAACCATAATTCAACACAGAGATGGTACGGAGACTTCAGATATTAAATCTGAAATTTATGCACAAGATCTTTCACCTTCAGCCATTACCTATGATGCAGCATCAGTAGTAGCACAAATAGAAAATGAAGGGAAAATAAAGGGAACTGGGAAAAAACCCTAGACTTCACCAACTATGACTGGATTTTAAGTTCAAAATTCAATGTCTCAAACATTTACTAGAGCTTCTTTTTAATACCTTCCAGGATTACATTAAGAAACAAAGCTACGACCATGCCACAACTACAATCCCAAAAATCCTCAATCAAAACAAAAATCAAACTAGTTCAAAATTCAAATAATTACAAAATTTTATTCAAATCAGTATAGTATCTGGTGTCCACACCAACTACCCCAGGGTGGGAGAGAGACAATCCAATCAAGCATAGCTCTAGGTAGCATTCAAACCAGTCAATTAGCGACAAACAATCCTCCACCATCTAACCACAATGTCACTGGGTGGCTCCTTTGACTATGTCAATGCAGTTATACACACATGAGCAAAGGTCAGTATCTGCATTGACACTGGGGTGGGAGGAACTCAACCCCATTGAGTGGTCTCCTAACAGGATAAGATCAAGCTGCTGCAGGTCCTCCTTTGGTAATCTAACTCTGGCCATCCTCGCCAGAGAACCAAAAAAAGTTGAACACCTCCATCCCTAATGAAAACAATCTGCTAATCCAAAGGACATTAATAGATTCTTTATGTGTTGGTGGAAGGTTTAGTGGGGCCAGATCAAGGCTAGGATTAGCAATTGGGTTAGGGGAAGGTTTGTGAAAAGGATTATTTCATATGACTGCTGGACCTTTATAAGCACCAAATCCTCAATAATAAGAGTTAAGCTAATACCATAGTCAGATGGGATATCAATGACATATGTGTTTGATCCAACTTGTATTACAATTTGAATAGTCCAACACCACGAGCTTGTAGTTTCCTATCGGTTCCTATGGGAAACTGCTTGGGCCTGATACAAACCAAGACATAGCATGTTTACATGACATTTAAACTAAGCTGAAGTGAGAATGAAATCCCAATTCATAGCATGTTCACTTACAAGACATCTTAATAGGTTCTAAACACTCCTATTTATGACCTCAGTTTGACCATATGTTTGAGGATAGTACGCAGCAAAAAAATTTAGCTTCGGGTGCCAAAGGGTTTTCCAAAAATAACTCATCAATATAATGTCCATAAAAAATGGGACATGCTGAGGGAAATTGTCATCTAGTTGGCAAATTAAACTATCTTGCCATTACTTGTCCAGATATATCTTGGCATTGAGTTTTGTGAGTCAATTTATGGCAGGTACTAGTCATCCACAATGAGTGGTTGTTCTTCAAATTGAGAAGTATCTGAAAGCATATCCCAATTATGGAATTTTGTACAAGGCTAATGATTATTCAGGGTTAGAAACATTTATATTCCAATTGGGCAAGATTCACCCTCAAAGAGAAGGATCAACTACTGGATATTGCACCTTTCTAAGGGGAAACTTGATTACTTGGATAAATTAAGGCAGAGTGTCATGTCCCGCTCTAGTGCAAAAGCTGAGTATAGAGCCATAGTTCCTACATCATGTGAGCTTATGCAGATTAAGCACCTATTTAAGGAATTAAGGCTTAATATGCACTGAAGTTCTCCTGGTGTACGTGGGTATTTTGCTTAATGAACATTAGTTACTTATCAAAAAAAAAAAAGTGCACTGCAGTTACCATTGATATGTATTATGACAAGTAAGTAGTAATACATATTTCTTTGAAACCTGTTTTATGAGCAAACTAAGCATATAAAGCTGAATTGCCATCTTGTTCAGTAAAATATGGGAAGTAGAGTTATTGCTACCCCAATGTTTCTACAAGAACTCAAATTGAGTTTACTAAAGCCTTATGCAAAGCTAGACGAGATTACCTATGTAACAAGCTCAGATTTATGACATGTGGCCCAGCTTGATGGGGAGTATTATAAGTAGTATTTACTGTATTAGGAGTAAATTTGTAATAATGTAGTAATATTATTATCAAAAACGCTAAGTATGTGTGTTAGGGTAAAGAAATAAACCCTAAGCACACTTCCCAAGAATAATAAAATGTAGTTCAAATCACCATAATATTCTATGTCTGCACCACCTTAACTCTTTTGACCTCTTACCCTAGCACAAAAAAGGAAGAAACACTCAAGAGTCTAAAGATAGAATACAATGATAAATTTAAACATCTTATGAGGTTGACTAGCAATAGATAGTATAATATTAGCTCAATCAAATACTACAGTTTTATCTTCTACTGAATTCTGACAACACTTAGATACTTGCATAAGAATAATCAATTCAGAGGAGATAATTAAATGGGAGAAAAAGGTTACAGGAACTTCAAATATAAGTGTAATAAACAAAGAAAAGGTTGATCATATATGACCCACCAATCCTTTAAAACTGAAAACATTGTAAAACTAAGAGCTAATCGTATAAGGAAATTTAAATTCTACAACATTCCATAACAAAAAATTATAAGTGATCAATGAAAACATCAATGCAGGTAAAAGCCATGATATCTATCAAACCTACCTGGTCCCTAAACACAATACAACATCAGCCATCCTACACTGCTCCACAGCTGGATTCAGCTCCTTTAGGGGCAATTCATCCTACATTAAAGAATTAGACTCATGCATCAGCATTATTAACTTCATAACTTTAACTTCTCAAACCATCTAATTACTTCTCAAACACCCATTCGTTATGAATCATTACCCTGTTCTCTAACAGTTGACAATAATTATCAGACACAAACATAATTATGCTGATCTATGACCAAGATTATTTTTAAAAATTTTAATCTTATAGTGCTTTCCATACCTTGCCACCAATAGATGTAACAATTCAACATCAAGCATTTCTGATGTCATGCTCAAGAAATTCAGATGGTCCAACATTAATTCAAAAAATAGAAAACATAACTTTTCTTACCTCACAACTATTTTAATTAGATAAATTTTAATCATTCTAACTAGGCTCTAAACCCTAAACTCCATATACTATTAAATGAGATAGGGCCAGAGCAGCATAACAAAACAAAGGATTTGGAAAGGGGGAAAAAAAAAACATAAAGGCAATCCCTCAATCTTCACAAGTTTCTTGCCTGCCATTGTCCTCCAAGACACCCAGATAAAAATTTTCCTTCGGTAAAAATTTCATCAGTAAAGTTGATTATAAATTAAATTCTGGTTGACTACAGGAAAATAAAAAGGAAAAAGAAAAGAAACTCAAATAAAAAAATCAAGGCCAGTTCTTGCATGAAAGTGCAGTATGGTTTTCACACCATTCATTCCCTGAAATTAAAAACGGCAGTTGGTACAGAGTTTGGCACCCAATACCGATATGCACACACAACAGATGTTGAAAAACAGGATATGTACAGAATAAGGCAAAGTGAAAAAATGGCTTAGTAATTTTAGGTAATATAGTGTATTATTAATTAATAAAAAAATGTGCTCATGCCTATAGTCAGAGGTCATGCAGCTGCAAATTTGGCTCACCAAATAACATAGAACTTCTACACATGACACAGTTTACTTGGAGATGGTTTAATACAGGTTTATGCATACAAAAAAGTGAATACTTTGATTTTAGTTTCACATGGTGTTCAATTGTCATGAAGCATCATGATATGCACCCAGCCACCAAGAGACTTCATAATCAGAAAATGGTTTCTATTGCTTTATTTGTCACTTCATCTCAAGCACCAGATCATCAACTAATAAAAGTACAAAATTGTGGAATCTGTTTTTTAAGCTTCCCACACAGACACACACACACACACACACAGACATACACAGACACACACACACATATAATATTCAATAGTTGGGGGAGGGGATTTGAACCCTGGATGTATCCATTAGAGACACCAGGAGGTGCCACCATGCCAACAAAAAGGCTCTTGGCTACAATACAATGTTGGATCAATTATGTCATTCTTATTCCTTAACAGTACGCCCCAGTTAGTTGTATCCATGTTGGCATTAAGGTTCACCAGTCAAGCAAAGCAAGTAGGTACTTATTCAGATAGAGAATATAGGAACACTACAATGGAGGTTTACTATTTGCAGAACCTTGACAGTGCCTTCCCTTATAATATGTATGTATATTATTATGATTGACCAGATGACTGAATTCAAGCAAAGCAACAAATCAAGTAATCAATACGCCTATTAAGCTTAAAATTTTTTTTTTTTTTTTTTGGGTAACTTATTAAGCTTAAAAATTGATGTAACCAAGCAAACAAGGAAATACATACCTCCCAATCAAGAACAGTGTCCTTGAGTCTTGCCCCACACTTACAATGCCGTGACGTTTGCTTCATGCCTATAGTCTCCACCTCAAAATCTCGCAAATACCTTCATAATTAAAAATTTAATTTATTTCATAATAACATTGAACTTTCCACTGAAATCATCCCAAGTATAACTCTTACTCTTCTCCACAGGAAGGGCAAAGTTCTCTGAACGAATTGCCATGCAACTCGGCAATTTTTTCCCTTGGAATTCCCGATCGGAGATGGAGGCTATCCACATTCTAGAAAGTACAATAACAAGACATCTATCAGTAAGGCAAGAAGATATGCTAAGATCTAGCACTCTATGACCCATTTGGATGAAAACAAGGCTGACTGTGAGAAATCAACCATCTAGGATTTTTGCTTTGTAGGATAAATAGAAGGTTCAAAGTGGCTGCTGTCATATTCAGCAAAACCATATCCAAGTTGCTTCTTATTCAAAAAATTTCCAAAGTGTTCATGCACTCCATTCGATCAAAAAGCGATTGATAAATGGCAGTGCAAGTATGACACCAAAACACAGTATGTTTTGAGTCGCATTCTTTGACTATAGAGAAAAAAAGAGTAACTTGATATGTCCTTAATCCACCATTCCTACTTGCTAAAATATGATCACCCTTGCATTGGCCAAGTACTATTTGCACATTGTTTAAGATAATCTAGTTTCAAAAGTAGGAAAATTGAGTCACAAAGACAAGGAGAAAAAAAACCTGGCTAATGACAAACTTCAAGATACCAGCCTTCTCCAGAGCCACCAAAGCCATATGTGTTATACTTGGCATTGCACGATGGAATGGCAATGATGCTTCAGGCACACCTTTTCCTTCATGCTGCAGGGACTCAGATAAAGTGCTAAAATGAGCTTATTTTATAAATAAGAAACGTTATGAGGCAGGCTGGTCGAAGGTTCATCCAATGATTCTTTTGGTTTCATTTAAATTTGAAAAGACCTTAAAACCTAATCATGGTTCTCACCTGTAGTGTCCAAACTCCTTTGGGACCTCGAAAATCAGGTATTCCACAGGAAGTGGATATTCCTGCACCTGTGAATGCCACAAGATGCTTACTCTGCAATGACAGGAAAGACAGTTCAGAAAATTGTAAAATGCTTTAGAAGATGCATGAAGACTCATTAAAATTATTTAGTCCTGAAGTGTACTACACCTTCCGAATCAAAGCCGCAAGATTTTCAATCTGCCATTGCACAATAGAGGGAATGGTCAGCACAATAGTATCAAGATCATGTAATCTATCAAGATATGTATCACCCAGCGAAATATAATTAATCTACATAATGAAGAAGTTATCAGTGATCCCAATCATCATATCAGCAATCATTGGCCTTGACAAGAATTCCAAAAGCAGATCTTTCACAGTAGACCTAAGAAGCATGGACACCCAAAAATTCGCAGCATCTCCATGCTGGACACAGATAAGTCTTGTTCAGAAAAGAATAAAAAATGCACCGGTAAGAAAGACTAAGTTGATCTATGTTGAGAGAATGAAAAAAAGTAGAGGAAGACCAAAAATCACATTAGTAGAAGTAATAAAAAAGGACATGCCAAATAGGAAAGTGATAGAGAGTATGACTTCCAATAAAATAGAATAAAAGAAAAGAATACATATGGTCGACCCTAACCAATCTATTGAGGATCCATATCTGATCCGCCTAAAAAAGAATACTTTTTTTTTTACTGATTTTGATTGAAAGATTGGATTCAAAATGAGGAAATCCGCTTAAAAATTGTGGTGGCCCTATTGATGAAAAAATGAGGGAGAGTCACTTGAGATGGTTTGGTCATGTTCAGATAAAATATGAGTTGATTCAAATTGAGGGAATGAAAAAGCTTCGAGGAAGACAAAAAATAACATTAACAGAAGTAGTAAAAAATGGACATTTAAATTAAGGATGTGACACAGAGTATGACTTCAGATAGAAAATGGCAAACCCTGGCTAATGTGTTGAGGATCCATAGCCAACTTCAAAAGATTTGGAAGTAAGGCTTTGTTGTTGTTGTATTATTAACAATTTTCACAAATAAACGGAAGATATTGCTTGGCATTAAAGAATCATGTTTCTGAATGTCAAAAAAAGAAGGATGCATGGTGTCCCTCAATTCAAAGATTTCTAAAAATTGTACCATTTGTTGTGGCAGAGCCAAATTTTGCATTTTCACATTAACATTCAAACCATTATCACCTTCATCAAATTACTTGCCTCCTGCATTGAAGAATTATGACATAAACAAAATCAAGACCTCTAAAATTCCACATTCTAAACATTCGAATCCTATCATTAAACCAAACAGATGAAACTTTCCACGTTTAATACAATAGTTTGCATTTGGTTCTACTACTCTAATCATATTGAAAACAAGAAGAACAAAATTCACACACACACACACTCACACACCCATCAAAACCTTTCATATACAAAAACAATTTTAGCCCATCAAGCACAATCCTATATCGAATCAAACCAATGTTATGTTTACCCATATGCCATATTACCTACAAATACAAGCACAAAAAAAACTTTCATGGGCTTTCAAAATCACAAATAACAAGTCTATAGTGATAACAACAATACAAGAACATTCACAGACAACAATAAAATAGCACATGCAACACATAAACAATTATCTGAACTAAAACGACAGGTGGGAATATATTGGAACCTTACCTTTTGTTGCAAAACATGAGGTGCGTCGAAAATCTCAGACATTCCAACCGAGCCCACATTTTCTTTGTAAGAAAGCTTCTCTGCAAAACCCAGAGACATGTTTGTGTGTGTTTTTCCTCAGAGCCTATAAACTATTTTATTTTATGATTTCTCTTCCTTGCGCTTGAAGTTGAAACATTTATAGTTGCGTCAAACATTTCCACTATAAAGAGTCGTACTTATATGGGCTCTCCTTTTCAATTTGAAATGACGAATATACCCTTATCACATTGAACAATAAGTGTGCAAATTTGTGAGAATGGTTGGGTTTGTGGGTAGGACTCAACGGACTTTTCATACTACTAGATAAATATGGGGTCACCTTGAAATAAGGGTGCCTCAAGGGATGACAATTTAAACCGACCCTACGCTACGGGTCCCTGCCTCACCCCCTTGGTGGACTGGTTTTACCTGCCCCGCTTAAAAAAAGCGAGAGTGTGAGTTAATATTTTCCCTCATACTTGCCTTGCACTTGTCCCATTTTAGTTTAAACAATTAAAATATTATTTTTATAGGCCTTATATAAGGCATATATAGGTGCATTTAGCCTTTAAACTTTAAATTTATGATTTTTTATGTTTTATTATTGAATTTATATCTATTTTTTTAGATTTATATTTTTTTAATTGTTATATTGTTATGTTTGAATTGTGTTTGGGTTCCCTAATATCTGAATTGTTGTATTGTTATGCTTTGAGAAGGTTTTGTAATATTAGAACTTTTTTTTATAATGTTTTTTAAGTTTTAATTTAACTTTCAAAATATTTTAATAAATTATATATATATATATATATATATATATATAAAGATAGATAGATAGATAGATATAACTTGTGTGTGGCTGAATGGGCACTTGCGGGGACTTGTGGGTATTTGCTAGAATGGGGCAAAGAAAGAAAACCGCCTCGAAGCGGGAGTGGAGCAAGGGGAATAGGAAACTCGCCTCATACCCACCCCGTTGCCATTACTATACTAATATATTTTATAAAGAAAATTACATTTTAAAGCCTATAGTTTAAGATGTGTAACAAGTGAAATTCTATAATTTGAAAAATAACCATTTAAACCTTTAAAGTTTCAAAAATTAACTTGTTAAACCCTATAACTGCTACATGTGGCCATAGTTACAATGGTTTTTTATTGGAGTTTGTAGCTTGCTTTTGTATTAGAACCCCATCCCTTCTTCCTTGCCTCTGTGTGTGTTTTTGTTTCAAAAAAAAAAAGAAAGTAAATATCTCACGTTACTTCAGAAAGTGTATTATGTATAGTATAACTTATCTCATCCTACATTAAAAGTTACCAAAATTTTTATATGTTATCCTGGTTTCGGCATTATTGCTTTTCTTTTGTTTGTAAAGATTCTAATAGTGTGGCAAATGGTTTAGCTTGTATTTGCTAAGGGTCATGCTAAAGCCTTGGTTTGGTTGGACGATCTCCCTTGAACTTTTGGTTCTGTTCTACAGCTGATGTATCATCTTGATTCAAATCAATAAAAATGTCTAATCTTTCACTATAATAATAAAAAAATTAAAAAAAAAAAAGCTCTATAATTTCACAAATAACAAATTAAACTATTATATCTGAATCAAACACTTGGTCCATATTAAATTACAAACGCAATACATAGGCTTAATTTGTTACTTTGTGAAACTTTAGGGTTTAGTTTATTACTTTTAAAATTATATGGGTTTAATATGTTACGTTTTCGGATTTAAAAAAAAAAATGTTACGTTTTGACATTTCAATAATAATCTTTTTTTAGGAGAAATAAACACACATATAGGAAAGAGATGATTGAGTTCTAATGCAAAGAAAAACCACAAACTCTACTAAAAAATCATGGTAACTTTTAAGGGAGGGTGGTAACTTTTTGAAAATTCAGGGTTTAATTTGTTATTTTTTAAACTATAAGGTCTAATTTGTTATACTGCTTAAAATACGAGATTTCAAGACGTAATTTGCCAAAAATAAATAATAATACGATACCTCTATTATTTTTTTAGTGATGCTAGGTTGTTAATAAATCGACCCATTTATAAACAATTTAGGCTCAATTCAACAAAAAAAAGTTATATATATTCATTTATTTAGCAAAAGAATGAAGTTGAAGCCTAAGTTTAGAAATAATTTGAACTTCAAAAAACAATGTCACTTTAGTGCGGATAGAGCTTTCAAAATCATGTTGCTTCTTAGTTTTGCAAGGGAAATTGTAAAATCCCCTTAGCCAAAAAATCCAAATGGAGATTTCTATATCCATTCCTCTTCCTCTCTTCAAAGAAGGTTCAATGGCTTGAGTGTTTACCAGGGGTGGGGCCAACATGGAAGAGATTCATGCGACAAAAGTGGAGCTTAACAAGTTGTTTTCAGCGGAGGAGGAGATGTGGAAGCAGCGGTCAAGGAATTGTTGGTTATAGTCAAGGGATAGTAACACTTCTTTCTTTCATGAGAAAGCCTCAAAAAGGCGTCAACAGAACACCATTACTAGGCTACTAGATTCTAATGGTAACTGGTAGGATGAGGAAGAGGTCATGGGTCATATTCTTGTAGAGTATTTCCAAGAGTTGTTTACTTCTTCATGCCCAACAATTAGTGAAGAATTTTTGGATGCTATAAACCCTAAAGTCACTAACAGAATGATTAAGGTTCTATTACAGGATTTTCAGGCGGCCGAGGTGGAGAAAGCCCCTAAGCAGATGCATCCGTTGAAGGCACCAGGTCCTGATGGTATGCCTCCTTTTTTTTTTCAACCTTTTTGGCATACTGTAAATTCTGTTGTCATACAAACTGTAGTAGACTTTCTCAATCATGGTGTAGCCCCCCCTAAGTTTCATGAAACCCACATTGTGCTCATTCCTAAGACAAAAAACCTTTCTAGAGTCACTAACTACAGGCCTATAAGTTTGTGTAATGTGGCATATAAGCTTGCTTCCAAGGTGGTGGCCAACCGAATGAAGTTTGTTTTAAAGGATATAATATGTGAAAACCAAAATGCTTTTGTGTCAGAAAGGCTCATCACAAACAATGTCCTTGTGGCCCATGAATTAATGAACCATATTCACAGGAAGAGGAAAGGCAAGGATGGTGAAATGGCATTGAAGTTGGACATGAGTAAGGCTTATGACCGAGTGGAATGGAGGTGTTTACAAAAAATAATGGAGAAGTTGGGGTTTCATGAGCGGTGGATTTGTATAGTAATGGCATGTATATCCTCTGTTACATATGCTATTAGACTCAATGGCCAACCTTATGGGATGATCACACCAACCCACAGCCTTCGACAAGGAGATCCACTCTCTCCTTATCTCTTCCTAATTTGTGCGGAAGGTTTGTCGGCACTGTTGCACAAGGCATCACTGAGGAATGAATTGAAAGGAGTGGCAGCCTCAGCTAGGGGACCACGAATCTCACACTTAGTCTTTGTGGATGATAGTTTGATATTTTGTAAGACCACGGAGAAGGAAGGAGCTGAAGTACAAAGAATTTTGCAAGTCTATGAGTCCTCTTCGGGTCAACAACTGAATAGAATGCCATCAAGTCAAATTAACAAATGTCTAATCTTTCACTGAAAAAAAAAAGAAAAAAAAAAGCAATATTTCACTGAAAAAAAAAAGCTCTATAATTTCACAAATAACAAATTAAACTATTATATTTGAATCAAACACTTGGTCCATATTAAATTACAAACGCAATACATAGGCTTAATTTGTTACTTTGTGAAACTTTAGGGTTTAGTTTATTACTTTTAAAATTATATGGGTTTAATATGTTATGTTTTGACATTTCAATAATAATATTTTTTTAGGAGAAATAAACACACATATAGGAAAGAGATGATTGAGTTCTAATGCAAAGGAAAACCACAAACTCTACTAAAAAATCATGAAAACTTTTAAGGGAGGGTGGTAACTTTTTGAAAATTCAGGGTTTAATTTGTTATTTTTTAAACTATAAGGTCTAATTTGTTATACTGCTTAAAATATGGGATTTCAAAGCGTAATTTGCCAAAAATAAATAATAACATGATACCTCTATTATTTTTTTAGTGATGCTAGGTTGTTAATAAATCGACCCATTTATAAACAATTCAGGCTCGATTCGACAAAAAAAGAGTTATATATATTCATTTATTTAGCAAAAGAATGAAGTGGAAGCCTAAGTTTAGAAATAATTTGAACTTCAAAAAACAATGTCACTTCAATGCGGATAGAGCTTTCAAAATCATGTCGCTTCCTAGTTATGCAAGGGGAATTGTAAAATCCCCTCAGCCAAAAAATCCAAATGGAGATTTCTATATCCATTCCTCTTCCTCTCTTCAAAACCATGTCTCTTCTTAGTTTTCTTCTTCATTGTTGATTTCACCTTTCACTTAGTTATCTCTAACCCTCCACATTGTACGGCTCTTTCTCCCTAAAAAGCCCAATTGTGATGACAGAGGCAGAAGCAATTCTAAGGTTAGTTTCTTTTTTGTTCTTATTATCAGCTATAGTGTAAAATATTGGTAGCAATTTTCTTATGTTTGGTTGTTGAGAAATTGACAAATTTATGGTTCATAGTGTCAAAATTATTTTCAATTGTGCTCGGTTCCTCTCGTTTAGATGCTTCACAATTTTAAATTGTTTTTCTTTTAATACAAATTTCTGAATCTGATACCTTTCTTTAGGTAGTTTCGCTTAATACATGTTAAAATTTTTTTATCTATATACAAACCACAGAGTAGTTGATGTTTCTAATGATTTTTTTTTTTTAATCTAATTTTGATGCCGAAGTGTTCAAGATTTTTTTTTTTTAAAGGATATCCAGACCTCTTCAAATATCTAACTATTCCCTCGGAGCACCAAGTTATTATAGGGAGGAATCCCATAAGAGTGGCAAGAGGTTTCAAATCCAAAATCTCATAAATATCATGAGGCCTTAGGAACAACTAGTTCTAATTTGTCATACTAATGCTCCAAAAAAGTATTATTTGGCTTATATCATCACACTCACATTATAAGGGAATCAAAACATAATAGATCTTCAGAAATTTTCCACTACTAATTTTCATGAAAATACATTTTTAGTCCTTACATTTTAGGATAGTTCCCATTATAATTGGGCCCTACTTTTTTGGAGCTCCTATTTTGGTACCTACATTTTTCAACTTATCTTAATGTAGTCTCTACCATCATCTCACTAATGGAAAGTGTCTACATGACACAAAGTGCACTAGCACATTAAACATTGATGTGGCTAATAAAATAAAATGAAATGTTTTATTTCTTAAAAAAAAAAAATGTTCTAAATAAATATTTAAAAATAACACATAAAGAATTTACTTGAAACAAAAAATATACTTTCTCAATTTAATTGAAATTGAAAAAAATAATAAAAAACAAAAACAAAAAATTTATTTTCCCAGTTTTAAATATAGAGGGGAAAAATTGTAGTAATATTTCCAACTTTCTTGACTTTCTTGACAACCAAACACAATATCACAAAATTAAATTTACTAATCTTTAATTTAGGTGGACACAAAAATCAACCTAATACTATACTTAATCAAAACCCTTACATACCCCCAAAACCCAAGCTCTCTCTTTCTCTCTCTCTCTCTCTCTCTCTCTCAACCAAATCAAAACACAAACCCATCTGTGGGGTTTATGGCCACAGGTCGAGCTTTATGGTAGATCTGTGGTGTTGGACAGTTAGGTTATGTTCAATCTAGGTTTTGAGGCGTTGGTTTGGTGATTTTGGCTAGAATTTATGAAAGCATTGAGGCCTTTGCCCCTATCGATGCTTTCTCTCTTTTTTCAAGTCTAGACTCTAGAGTAGATGAGGCAACTTCATCTGCAAATCAAGTCAATCGATTTTGTTATGGTTGACCAGGGACACAAGAATAAGCAAAGCAAATGGTGGGTATCACACAATCTAGCGAGTGTTTTTCTGTTGATTGTATTTCTTTTGGTTTCTATATAGTGGGTGTTCTGTTGTTGATTAGTTTAGTTTTTGATTGACTAAGTTTGGAGAAATGAATCTTCATTAGATGAAATTCTGTGTATTTGGTTGAATCTATGTTATGAGAAATGTTGTATTAGGATATCAATCTGTATACAAATTTTAGAATAGAAATTCCTTGAGCAATGTTCTTCTTTTATGAACTTACTTTATGACCTTTCAGATACAGATGGTTTAAAACATAATGTCTTTGGAAAGCATGTGAGATAAATTTTCAAAAGATTCCTAATTTGTAGAATTTGACCTTGAATTTGGTTTGTGAATTTTGCAAATGGTACCAAACACAAGTTTTTACCTGAAAATTCCCCCTTTGTATTTGTCATTGATAAGGATAAAATTGTAAATATGAACACTTATTGATGGAAAGGCATAGAGCGACGATTCCAAACAAACCCGTTAGTCTTACTTGTGTCTGTTGGCAAGTGACAACAGTAAGGAGTCTACAGCTCTAAGCTGACGGGGTCAACTTGGGGAAGGTGAAAGACTGAAAACACTAAGCTGAAGGGGATGCATGAGATTGACGGCTCTGACATGACCTTAACTTGGCCTCCACACATGCGTGTATAAGGAAATATCTTGTGCCCCACGCTTAGTGTTAGTCGAAAAGACTCCTACAAGGAAAGGATTCCACAAAATACGCTCATAAGGACTCCTATAAGGAAAAGACTTCTAGATCAAGGAAAAGATGTCAACCCTCTACTATTATAAAAGCCCCAAAACCCTTACTAGCCAAGATATGCATAATTTTTTACCCCAACTCTAGCACTCTAGAGTTGCGAGAATAATTCTAACTTGACCTTCGGAGGGTATTTGGCCAGCACCACACTGGTCTCTCTGTTAGGTCTTCTCTTTTTATTGTGCAGTTGCTGTTTCAAGCGTGCAAGAACTGTGTGGCTTACTGGTGATCTTTCGGCATTATCAGTTGGCGCCGTCTGTGGGAAACTTCGCGCTATTCTTAGCAACTTGTAAGCCATACAAACACTTCCCGGACCAAGAGTTGCATGGTACTTACTTGCTTGATGGCGACCACCAACAGCGTTCAGGGAGACGAACCCCGCACAACTGCCCTCGAGAGACAAGTTCAGACTCTTGCCGCTGTCGTGGAGCACCTCACCAAGCAGAATCATGATTTAGAAGAGCAGCTGCGTTAAAAGAACGCAAGGCATAACACTTAGGAGGAGGACCAAGAAGGCACCAACGTCAAGAGAAGGGACCAAGAGGGGCCGGAGGGCAACAATGCCCCAAGTAGACCAGAACAACAAGACATGAGCCACCCATCCATCACATATGGCTCTACCTCACATTGTCACAGAGATGCAGATGATGAAGGAACGGATGGATTTTATGATGAATGCCCTCAGAAGGCGAGTGTCTAGCGACCTCGATGACTTGGTCCATTGAAACGATTCATCGTTCACCGCGTCCGTCAATTCTTTCCCCCTTCCACCGAATTTTCTTATGCCGTAGATAGGAAGCTACGATAGAGCTAAAGACCCCCTAGATCACTTGGAATCTTTCAAGACCCTGATGCACCTTCAAAGAGTAGCAGACGAGATCATGTGTAGGGCCTTCCCTACTATGCTGAAGGGTCCCGCAAGAATTTGGTTTAGTAGGTTGATGCCTAACTCCATCAGTACTTTCAAGGAGCTAAGCGCCTAGTTTGCATTGCACTTTATCGGGGGACACAGGTAAAAAAAGTCTACTACATGCTTGATGAGCATCAGGCAACAGGAAGATGAGACGCTGAGGTCTTATATAGCACGCTTTAACAAAGAAGCACTTTCAATTGATGAAGCTAACAACAAAATACTCGCAGCCGCTTTCACAAATGGGCTGTAGAAAGGTAAGTTCCTATTTTCACTATATAAGAATGACCCAAAGACTATGTCAGATGTGCTTTACAGGGTGACCAAATACATGAATGCCGAAGACGCGCTTCTGGCCTGAAAGGAGAAACCCAAGAAGAGAGAAAGGCAGGAAGATACATGACAGGATAGAAGGATGGCAAGAACTGGAGAGCGAAGGGATGACAGGCATTCAAAGCCCCCTGCGAGGAGGTTCACAAGCTTCACTTCACTAACTGCCCCAATCGACTAAGTCCTAATGCAAATCAAGGACGAGGGAGCCTTAACCTTCCTTGAAAAGCTGAAGGGAGATCCCAACAAATAGTCTAAAGACAAATACTGTCGTTTACACCGTGATCACAATCATGACACAGCTGACTGGTACGACTTGAAATAGCAGATCGAAGCCCTCATTAGAAAAAGGAAGTTACAAAAGTTCATTAGTAGGGAGAGAGCAGATCTGTCCCTTCAAGAGCAGGCTCCCAGACGAGACAATGAGCGTCCTAGACGACCCCTAAGGGACATAAGGATGATTATGGGAGGCACGGTGACCACCGGCTCGTCCAAGAAGGCTTGAAAGACTTACCTCAGAATGGTTCAGTTAACGGGCATCATCCTGAAGATGCCGCGGATCGACAACCCCATTATTGGTTTCTCAGAAGAAAATGCTCGATGTCTTCACCACCCGCATGACAATATGCTTGTCGTTATCATCCAGATAGGGGACTATAACACACACCGGGTCTTGGTTGACAACAAAAGCTCCGCAGACATTCTTTACTACCTGGCGTTCCAACAGATGTGGATTAACAGAGAACGTCTATTTCTAACCAACGCTCCACTTGTTGGATTTGGAGGAACAAAAGTATGCCCCCTTGGCGTAGTCACATTGCCTGTAACAATTGGAGAGTATCCTCAGCAAATCACTAGGGATGTTACATTCCTCGTTGTCGATTGCTCTGCCTACAACGCCATCATAGGACGACCTACCCTTAACTCGTAGAAGGCTGTAACTCCAACCTACCACCTGATGATCAAATTCCCCACTGAGTATGGAGTAGGAGAATTACGAGGAGATCAAATAGTTACGCGCGAATGCTATATTGTGTTGCTAGAGATAGACAACCATCAACAAACTATGAGTATAGAAGAATAGTGAACGGGGGCAGAACCCGTAGAAAGGCTCGAGAAGATATCCCTTGATAGCTCCAGACTAGACAGAACCACGAGGATCGGGTATCTCACCAGCCCAACGATTCGCCTAGCACTCGTAGCTTTCCTCAAGGAGAACTAGGACGTGTTTGCCTGAAGTCATGAAGATATGCCAGGAATTGACCTTCAATCATGATACACAGGCTGAATGTGTCGCCCTTTTTTCCACCCGTCTGTCAGAAGAGGAGAGTGTTCGCCCAAGAACGAGACCGAGCAATAGCAGAAGAAGTCAGCAAGTTACAAGAGGCAGCTTCATCAGGGAAGTATACTATCCTGATTGGCTGGCATATGTGGTAATGGTCAAGAAAGCCAACGGGAAATGGAGGATGTGCGTAGACTTTGTAGACCTAAACAAAGCATGCCCCAAGGATAGCTATCCTCTCTCTCGAGTCAACGTACTGATAGACTCTACAGCTCAGCACCAACTACTGAGCTTCATAGTCGCCTTTTCAGGTTATAATAAGATTTGAATGGACGAAGCGGATCGGGAGAAGGCTTCATTTGTTACCAGCAAAGGACTTTTTTGTTACAAAGTGATGTCGTTCGGCCTTAAGAATGCGTGCGCGACGTATCAAAGGCTCATGAACAAGATGTTTATGAACCAAATCAGAAGGAATGTTTAGGTCTATGTCGATGACATGTTGGTAAAAAGCCGAAGAAAGGAGGACCATTTGAAGGATCTCAAGGGAACATTCGGCACCCTTTGCTCCTACAACATGAAACTCAATCCAAGTAAGCATGCATTTGGAGTGACAGCGGGAAAATTCCTAGGTTTTATGGTGTCTCAAAGAGGTATTGAGGCTAGCTTGGACAAGATTAGAGCCATAGTAGAGATGGCCACCCCAAAGAACGTGAAAGAAGTGTAGAGTTTAAACGATAAAGTAGCTGCCCTGAACAGGTTCGTATCAAGGGCGTCTGATAAATGTTTACCCTTCTTTCGCATGTTGAAGAAGTCTTTCGAATGGACTGCTGAGTGTTAACAAGCATTTGAGGATCTGAAGGCTTACCTTTCTTCCCCACCGTTGCTAAGTCCTTTATAACTGGGGGAAGAGCTCTTCCTCTATTTGGCCGTCTCCCCGGCAACCGTCAACGCGGCCTTGGTCAAAGAAGAAGACAAGGTTCAAAAACTCAGATACTACGCCAACCGGGTGTTTCGTGATGTAGAGGAAAGGTATCCACCCATGGAAAAACTAGCCTTCGCTTTAGTTATGGCAGCCTGCAAACTCAAACCGTACTTTCAAGCCCACATGGTGATCGTCCTGACCGACAAGCCCTTACGATGGGCAATGAGCAACCCTGAAGCTACTGGACAATTGGCACTATGGGCGATAGAGTTGAGTGAGTTCGACATTCAGTATCACCCACCTACTGCCATCAAGGGATAGGTTATCGCAGACTTCATAGCGGAGTTCACCAAAGGGGAAAACAAGGGAGCAGATGAGTGTCCTCAATGGAGTATACATACAGACAGATCGTCCAACAAATAGGCTGGTGGAGTAGGTGTTGTGCTTCTTTTCCCTGAAGGAGACAAGATTGAATGTATGGTTTGCCTCAACTTCCCTACCACCAACAATGAAATCGAGTACAAAGCTCTAGTGGTAGCACTCGATCTCATCAAAGCGACAAGAGCCGCAAACGTTATTCTTCATTGCGACTCTCAGGTGGTCACCAACCAAGTAAATAGGGATTATGAATGCAAGGGCGAAAGGATGAAAAAATACCTAGAGCAAGTAAGGAGAAGGGTGAAAGACCTGCAGGCCGAGATCGTCCAAATCCCTAAAGCAGAGAGTGAGCAAGTCAACCGCCTTGCCAAAGCTGCTTCTGCAGAACATATGATCGCCCTTGGTAATGTACTCTCTTTTGTTTAGCTTTCTCCACTAATAGATCCTATCGACGTGTAGGAGATAGGTTCTAAAAGCGACTGGACCAGACCATTAGTCTCTTATTTAAAAAATGGGATCTTACCAAACATGAAGGAGGTCGCAAGACAGATGAAGGTCCAAGCAGTGCGATTCGTCTTGATGAAGGACATCTTGTACAAGAGAGGCTTCTCCCTCCCATATCTAAGGTGTTTGGGTCTTGAAGAAGTAGAGTACATCATGAGAGAAGTACACGAAGGGATTTGCGGAAACAATTCAGGGTCACAGTCGTTGGTACACAAACTAATTCGAGCAGGGTACTATTGGCCCACCATGCAGAAGGATGCCCAGACTTATGTCAAAGCCTGTGACAAGTGTCAAACGTTCAGCAATATTATCAGACAACTATCCGAATGACAACCCCATGGCCGTTTGCTTAGTAAGGATTAGACATCATGGGGCCATTCTCTATAGTAGTGCGATAACTGGAGTTCTTGATAGTGGGCATAGACTACTTTATAAAATAGGTGGAAGCTGAAGCCTTGGCCACCATTACGGAGAAGAACGTGCAAAGTTTCGTCTGGAGATACATCGTATGTAGGTTTGGGATCCCTAGAGTCCTAGTCTCAGACAATGGGAAACAATTTGACAACGACTCCTTTCGAGATTTTTGCTTGTAATTGGGGATCAGAAATCACTACTCCTCCCCCGCCCACACGCAAGCTAGCGAATAGCTTGAAGTCAAGAAACCGATCCTTGCTCAAAATTATCAAGATTCGGCTCAAGGGGGTAAAGGGGTATATGGCCTGAAAAGCTGCGAAGCATACTATAGGCGTATAGGACAATAGCAAGGATGCCTACAGGAGAGACACCATTTCAGTTAACATGTGGGAGCGAAGAAGTCATTCCAGCCGAAGTCGGATTCACAAGCTACAGGGTGGACAATCATGATGAAAGCAAAAACAACGAGGCTATGCGTCTATAGCTAGATCTAGTTGATGAAGTTAGGGCAACAGCAGAACAAAGGCTCGCATGGTATCAAGACTGCATGGCTAAGCACTACAACTCCCGGGTCCAATACAGAGACTTTTAGGTCAGAGATCTCGTTTTGAGGAAGGTCATGGGCACTGCTAGAGACCTTACCCAAGGGAAGCTCAGGCCCAACTGGGAAAGGACCTTACCGAATCACGTCATGGCAGAGGAAGGGCACCTACCACCTGAAGACGTTGGACGGATAAAAGCTGCACCATCCTTGGAACATTGACCACCTACGGAAGTACTACCAGTAGAGATGATAGCATGGAGAGCAACACCCTTTCATTTTTAGTTTACTACACTCCTCAGTTTTCCCATTTTCTTTAGTTAATTTTTGCTACAATACTTTTTAAGCCCAAATGGCAGGTCTTTTTCTTATAGAGAACTACTTTTTCTACGAATGCATGGTTTATTATAATAAGAGGAGCTTTATTCAAATATGGCTATGGTGTTTATCCACAAAAATCATTAAGTCCATAAAATGGACAAGTTTATTAGTCCATAAAGTGGACGAGTTCATTCCTGGAGGATGGACCATTATAAAGTCCGTAAAGTGGACGAGTTTAATAATAAGTCCATAAAGCGGACGAGTTTATCAAGTCCATGAAAGTGGACAAGTTTGTCCATAAAATGGATGAATCCATAAAGCGGATGAGTCCATAAAGTGGACGAGTTTACCAAATCCATAAAAATGGACAAGTATTTCCATAAAGCGGACAGACCCATAAAGTAGACAAGTTCATTCCTGAAGGATGGATGAGTTTATCAGCAAGTCCATAAATGTGGACAAGGTTACAAAGTGGACGGATTTATCGGTCCATAAAATGGGCAAGTTCTTTTTAGGAGAACAAGTTATGATTATAAAGTCCACAAGACAATGGACGAATCCATAGCAAATGGACGGACCTATAACTAAGTAGATGGGTCCATAATTATGCAAGTAAGTGGATGAATCAATGAAATGCCAAAGAAGTGAAATCATTAAATTAACAAAGTAGGTGTCCTTAGGTGGATGAGCCTATCATGCAAAAATAGACAGGTTTGTCTCTAGCTTATGAATACATATCGTACGAGCATAAGGAATGAGCATATAGATCAACAAATAAGGAGCAACGCACATGTACTGAAAGCAACGGATATGAAATACCATAAATAAAATAAAGTTTTTTACAAAAAAAACCCAAAAAACAGAAGGGCATTAAACAGTTCAAAAATTAGATCAAAATGACAACAGAGAAAAAGAAGAAGAAAAAGGACAAAATTCAGGAGGCCGAGGGGTCTTTTGGGATCTCGTCACCCTTGGAAGGAAGGTCTTAGGCTTCTTGAGTCGGAGGATCGTCAGCATTTGGAGGGTTGGACGACAGCGTCAGAGGAACGACGGGCTTATCCATAGCAGGTTAGGCTAGAATGACGCCATCATCCTCTAGATTTACCTCGAACTCGGTGGAGTCGTCGTTCTCTTCAAGAGTAGTGTCGCCAACAGGTGTTGACGGCAAGGGGTCATCCATGGAAAACTGAGAAAAATCCTGGTGGGGGAAAGAGGATTTGACCTATTTAAGGCAATCCTCAAACCCGTTACCATAATACTCGGCACAAGAATCGATGAATGACTATAACACCTTGAATTCCTTCACGGCGTCAGCCTTGGCCATCTCCACCTGACCTAGAAGGGCTGCCAACTCTTTCTCCACTGTCTCCTTGGCTTCTTGTTCTTTCTTACTTTGACGACCCTCCTCCTCCAATTTCTCTTTCAACTCCTTCACCTCCTGATTAAGAGTATGCATAGTGCTCTTATACTGATCCTGCCCGTTAGTTAGGTTCTTGATACGCTTTTGCAGACGGGTAATCACCCCTTCCTTGGCTATACCCCTGTCTTGCAAAGCTTTCATACGAACCATCGCCTACAAGACAGGATAACCATCAGCTATTAAGCATAAAGATGAAATAAATAAAGGAACAAAGGAAAAAGCATACCCGAGCAAGGTCAAAAAGACCCGACGCCCCTAGCTCATCCGTCCCTTGCTCAGCACAAGGATCCACGTCCTTGTCCCTGATGATAGATCTCACCATCTCCAAGGCGTAGTCCTTGTGAGTAAGGAGACGACGGTCAGGATCTTGAGTGACAGGGCTTGATGTCGTCATTAGCCCTTTGCCTGCCCTATGCTTAGGCTTGGGAGGTGACGACTTTTTGGGAAGCTTCTCCCTAGGGGTGACAAACACCTTTTTGGATGGGCGGTCGTCCTTCCTGTCACCTTTCCTCTTGGCCAATCCCTTACTGACGGCCTTGGGAGTTGACGAGGACACCCCCTCCTTTTCCTTGTCCTTCCCCTCCTCTTTCTTTCGAGCAGCAGTAACCTTTACCTGCACTCTCAACCTAGCAGCCTCCATTTCTACAAAAAGACAAATAGGGATTGTTAAAATAAGTGACGGCTTTAGGAAAGTCGACAGAGAAAGGAAAAAGGGCTAAAATAGGTGACTTACAACAACGAGAGTAAGTGTTAAGACGATGGGCTTCTGGTGTTGGATCAGGACCCACACAGTAAGCTTGAAGTGTGTTAAGTGTAATAAGATCCCGACACTTCCACTCGTTCAAAGGGATTTTGTTACCCTACGGATAAAAGCCTCCTACTCGTCTGAGATATGTGGATGAACACTAGCTGAAAGAAAACAAGAAAAGTAGATGATGTTGGAAACTCGTAACAAATAAACTGAAAGAAGCAGACGACATTAACCTGACGGGATTAACCTGAATCTTTAACAAAAGCCCAGGTGTTATCAAAACCATGGGGCATCGTCTCCCACTTTTCCTAATGATATACCCAGTCCTTTTAACAAAGAAGTACCTGCCCTTCCAATTCCTATTGGAATTGAGCATATCGGATACGAGTCTTAGCTTTTTCTTCCTCGCTGAGAAGTGATATATTCCCTTGGATGAGACAATGTGCTAGGGATGGTAGCACCAGAAGAACTCGTCAAGAGTCAATTGACGATTCCTTCCACTTAGGCGACCCCATAAAATCTTAGCCCCAATAAAAATCCTCCATGAATTGGGGGCAATTTGGCTGACAGACAACCCTAAAAAATTGGCCAACTGATGGTGAAGTTTCGTTAGAGGCAGTCTCAACCTTGCCGCGAACATGGCATCATACATGCCGACATCCGCGGTCTTCCTCGTATAGCACCTCTCAAACTTCCCAGGGAGACGGATGGGGATGTCATCTGGAATTTGGTATCAGGCACATAGAGAATTGAAAACCTTGTCTGACATCGTCAACAAGAAGTCATTAACCGTCCATTCTTTGGGGAGAATGAAAGGACGGTCATCCCCTGGACTTCCCAAAGTGCTCTCTAAGACCTCCTCACTGCCGTCATTTTCATCACTCTCTCTTCTTTCCTCCTCACTGCCATCATTTTCATCCTCGCCGCTCTCTTTCTTTTCCTTCTCGTCATCCACATTTTGGCCTTACTTACTACCTCATCTTCTCCAAAACTTTCCATTTCCTCGTTAGAAGGTTGGGTTGGCATTTCCCTCTCTAACGACTAGGAGAAGCCCTCCTCGGGCTCATGACCTGATGGGAAGACCTTGTTGTAGCTCGCTCCTTCGCGAACTGACGACTGTTCACTCGTCGTTTCTCTAGACATCTGACTACCTATAAGCGACGGAGGTATTCTAAGAACCTAAGTTGACGGCCTCTTTAAAAAAGTTTCACAAATCAACTGAGATAAAAGTAAAAAATGAGAAGTAGGAAGAGCAAAAGTGACTTACCAAGTAAAATCACGAACTCTTGAAAGAAGACGGTCTTGGCTAAAACAAGATGGTGTGAGCAAAGTTCTTAAAGTGACGGGTTCGCTCTGACAATCAACAACAATAAAATAGAAGAAAATGAAGGGCGAGGCGAGATATATATAAGGGAGGATATGCATAAAAGACGAAGCGACGCCCTCGTCCAGAAGCAAAGCCAATTGAGTTGTGTCACACGTCCGAGCATTAAATAAAGGCTGCTCGAGGCAATTGCCCATAAATGATTTTCTCTCTCTCCTTAGCAAAAGAAAATTAACAATAAAATTCAACTCCATAACCCATCAGCTTAAGTCGACGAAATTATGGAGTAGAGGATAGCTGATAAGGATACAATTGTAAATATGAACACTCACTGATGGAAAGGCATAGAGTGACGATTCCAAACAAACCAGTTGGTCTTACTTGTGTCCGTTGGCAAGTGACAACAGTAAGGAGTCTACAACTCTAAGCTGATGGGGTCAACTTGGGGAAGGTGAAAGGCTGACGACACTAAGCTGAAGGGGATGCACGAGACTGATGGCTCTGATATGACCTTAACTTGGCCTCCACACATGTGTGTATAAGAAAATATCTTGTGCCCCATGCTTAGTGTTAGTCGAAAAGACTCATACAAGGAAAGGATTCCGCAAAATACACTCATGAGGACTCTTATAAGGAAAAGACTTCTAGATCAAGGAAGAAATGTCAATCCTCTACTACTATAAAAGCCCCAAAACCCTCACTAGCCAAGGTACGCATAATTTTTTACCCCACCTCTGGCACTCTAGAGTTGCGAGAATAATTCTAACTTGACCTTCAGAGGGAATTTGGTCGGCACCACACTGGTGCTTTCTGTTAGGTCTTCTCTTTTTGTTGTACAGGTGTAGTTTCGAGCGTGTGAAAACTGTATGGCTCACTGGTGATTTTTCGTAATCATCAGTCATAGTTCTTCCTTGCTCATTTGTAATTTTCATGGTCTAAGTATGCCAAAATGCCAAAATATGGTTTATCACTAGACCTTTCTAACAACACCTTACTTTACCAATTGGATGTCATTTGATTATGATTAAAATTACAAATCTTTATGACACTTGTTCATAATTGGCTAAGTCCTTTGGTTAGATTTTCAATGTCTTTATGATATGTTTTTCATCTCAAATCCGATTTGGTGCCTTGAGCAGTTATTTTAAAGGAAATTTCATGATCTTTCTCATAAGCTAGAATTTGTCACTATTGAATTGGTCTAGTAGAGGTCAAATCCTAGTCAAGTTTTGTTAAATTATCTTGGAAGTTGAATCTAGGTATAAGAGCATTCACATCAGTCTCCTCAATTTTTTAGCCAAATTAGTTCAAAAAACTCTCATTTTTCTAGTTTAGCTATCTATTTTTTTCATACATATGCATCAACCTCAATAAATTTTTGTCTTTTTCTTTTCTTTTATTGTTCTCTTTATTCACCTACCAAGTTCCAACTGACACTCTCATCTTATCCAATTTTCTTTTAAAATATAATTATTTACCCAATGTTTCACTTTCCAAAGTTTAATTTGCACCACAAGATCTTACAAATATCTCCACTTCATAATAATATAATATACTTCTTCTCCCATTTTTCTTGGGGATATTTGCCCTCTAGCTTAGTAAGCAAGGTTTTGAAACTATCAAGGAAATCAACATCTTGAGTTTGTGAGGCTCGAGTTCTGATTGCTGATATGGAGATTTTTACCACGTGGAATTCGAGTCTCTAAGACTCGAGTTCCATAGAAGAATTTGAGGAAGAAAGAAGAACCCTCGAGGGCTTTGTAGAATTTGAAGAAGAAGAACCCACGGTCTTAAGAATTCAAAGAAGAAAGAAAAAGCATAGGAAGAGAAGAACGAAAAAGGAAGCCACTGGAAGAGAAGAACCCATGGATGGAGGATGAAGAAGAATAGAGGAAGAAGTTGAACCCATAAAGGAAGAAGATGAATAGAGGACAGATCAGGTGAACATAGGAACTCGAGTTTTAAATACTCGAGTTCCACGTGGATTTATTTCCACATCAGATGCTAGTTTGCCACATAGTTTTGCAAAGATGAAAACTAATTAAAATGTTTAAAAAATAAAGCTAAATGCAAAAAAATAATAATAATCATAATAAAAAAATTCCATTTTTCTTTCTTATTCTTCTTCTTCAATTATCTATTTCCTTCTTCCCAGTTCACACCATTCTTCTTTTTCTTTCCTTTAGTTTAACAGCTTAAGCAACAACACTTCTAGAGAGTAGAGATAGGGGAGTCTATTGTTTTCATTTTGTAAAATTTCTTTCATTTTCTCTCCCTCATATTGCTCTCTCTCTTTTCCATCACTTAAAAAAAAAAAAAAAAAAACCTAAGCTAATTGGCCACCTACATTTCCAGTGCTTTTTCTAAGTTCATGTCCCACCTTGCCAAGATCATCTGGATCATGGAATTTTGGTCCAAAAAGGGGAATTTCTTTGTCAATGACTAGCCCTAAGAATAGCCACAGCCTTCACCATCATAAAATTGTCATAGATTATCACAACCCAACCACTAGTTATGGTGTCATCCACTCTGAATCGATTTGTTCAAGGAGGAGCTTGGCCATAGAGGTTTGATTTGAAGAGAGAGAGAGAGAGAGAGAGAGAGAGAGAGAGAGAGAGTTGAAAGTAGAAAAATAAATTTTTGACTTTTGCGAGGAAAGAGTCCCGCCACATCTGGCGTGGCATTGGTCCTCACTAAGTTTTTTGCACTAGTTTAGTGAGACTGATGTTTGAGTTTTTTATTTTATTTTATTTATTTTTATTTTTAGTATTTAGCTATATATTTGCTGAAATATTAAAATAGATACACAAGTGTAAATGATCTAATAAGAAGGAATTTGGTGTCAAATTATCTTGGAAGTTGAATTTGGGTGTAATAAGATGGAATTCGGTGGTTAGGGAATGTTTTGAGGTGGTTTAACAGTTGACTAGCTTTGCCAAAATTAGCTTAGTATTGATAATTTTTAATCTTGGCTCTCAAACCTTGAAAATGATTTATTCAACATTTGATTGGTACATTTTTTTTTTCTCACGATTCCCAAATTTTCCATATAAAAAAAATGAATCTTTTGGAGTTTTTAATGAGTTCAGACAAAATATGTTATCAGTAGAGACTCCACCAAGTAATACCTTTACAAGGTCTTTTAGAGTTGATAAAAATATATTAAAAAAATAATGACCCTTAGTAGTATTCAATTCTAGTAGAAATGATAATTTACATTTGATTATATTTATTTTTAAATACTTGTATGTGTATGCATGAATTACGAGCTAGTTTAATTTTACATTTTAATTGTTGCTTGTCATTTGAAGTTGCTATTGATTCTATCATAGTAAGAATTAATATTCACAAACAAAAACAAGGCCCATAGTGGTGTTTTAAAAATATGCTGCCATAGGTTTTCTATAGCTGTATTTTGAAGGGCCTATAGTGACGTTTTAAAATACTGGGTCTATAGCAGCATTTGAAATGGCCTATAGTAGTGTTTTAAAAATGCCACCATTGGTCCAGCTGAGAAAAATAATAATAATAATAATTTTTTTGAGGGACCTATAGTAGTGTTTTTCAAATGCTACTATAGGTTCTGGTCTTATTAGGGCCTATAGCGGCATTTGAAAAGCGCCACCATAGGTTAAGCCTAAAAAAAAATAATTGAAGGACCTACAATAGCATTTAGAAAGTGCCACCATAGGTCCAGCACAAAAAAAAAAAAAAAAAAAAAAAAAAAAAAACAAACTATAGGGACCTATGGCAACTTTTTTCAAAGGCCACTATAGCTCTTGGTCATACAAGGGCCTATAACGGTATTTGGAAAGTGTCACCATAACCCAATTCGAAAAAAAAAATTTTGAGGTACCTATAGCAGTGTTTTCAAATGCCACTATAGGTCCTGGTCTTACAAGGGCCTATAACACCATTTGACCATAACCCAACCCCAAAAAAAAAAATAAAAAAATAAAAAAAATTAAGAGACCTATAGCAGCGTTTTAAAACGCCACTATAGGTTTAGCACCAAAAAAAAAAAAAAAAAAACCTTTTGAAAAATACAAAATATATGTCTCTCACTCTTATCTCTCACTCACTAACTCTCAATTTGTCACTCATTCTCAACACCCACGCCGCTAACCCATCCAGGCCATCCTCGTTGCCGACCCACCTCAACATTGATCCTGCCACCCACCCGGGCCGCCGATGCCAACTCCGATCCCTCCCTTCTTGACCTGCCGACGCTGATCCACCTTTGGCCAGCCCAGACAAACACCAGTTAGACCAGATCCCCTTCCCCTATCATTATCTCTCTCTCTCTCTCTCTCTCTTTGCTTTTTTTTTTTTTGGGTGTTTTTTTAGTCAATAGATCTAGCTTCTTCTTTTCTTGTTCTTTCTTATTTGGCTACTAAGAAAATGGAAGAAATGATGAACATTTTGAATGAAGCGGATATTCTATTATGTTTGTGTCTATGTCTTGATTTGGATTTGGATTTTAATTTTGAAGTTTTTGGATCTGTGCTTGTGTTTTTGATCTTGTGCTTATGTTGAAATCTGGGTTTGTATTCTTGAATTTGTGCTCTTGTGCTTCTGATATTGTGTTTACGTTTAAATCTGGGTTTGTGCTCTTGAGCTTGTACTCTTGTGTTTGCGTTGGTTCCTTGAATGGATTTGGGTTGATTTCGTTGAAGGAGATGAGATTTTATGAGTTTTTGTTTTTGTATATTGGAGCATGTTGTGTTTGTATTCTATGTTGTGTTCTTGTGTTTAACTTTTTTGGATTTGTGTTCTTAGTTGTATCTTGTTTTATTTTTGTTTTTGTTTTTGTTTTTGTTTTCTATTTTAATTATGTTTTGTATTTCTTAATTTAATTAAAATTGAAATTTTAATTTTTAAAATTTGAAAGCATTTAATTTTATGTTTTATAAATTTTAAATCTATTTAATTTATATGAAATTATGATAATTATGTAGCATTTTTGCAATTTACAAATTTTTTTGTTCATGCTTATTGACCTATAGTGGCATTTTTGTAAAATGCCACTATAGATCTATAGCCACGATACAATAGTAGCATTTTGTGGTGCCACTATAGCCCAAATGGAACTATAGCAGTGTTTTTAGGATTTATAGTGTCGTTTGTAAAACGCCACTATAAGCCTTGTTTTTTTGTAGTGAATGAATTTCAATAATCAAATTTTAAAAAATTACTAGTGTTGACATTCTTTGTGTGTTGGGTAATTTAGACTCCGGTTGATAGAATTAACAAGTTTTAAACGCAAAGTTATTAATTAGATTTATTATGAATAAAACTTGTTAAAACAAACAAACATCAAAATCATGTCAAAATCATGCAGCGGAAAAAATAAATAAGACAAGATATGATGACCCAAGAAAACCAATGAAACCAAATAGTTTCACAGTAAAAAATCTGGAGGGAAACCTTCCCAAAAAGCAATCCACTATAGAAAAGAGAAGTTTCAGATCTAGTACAAAATCTTTGTTCCTAGACTCTACAATCCCCGTAGATGAACTCACAGCAGAAACCTTCTACTGCTTCAAAACCTCTGAACTCTTCAATATATGAACACCACCATTTGATACACGAATCCCAATACATGACTAACCAATTGCGCGGATCCTAGTACGCGACTTAAATCACCAACTAGAAGAAGATGTTGGCTGCAAAGTTCTTTATTTCATCAACAATGAAGATCTAGAAGCACTTGGTTACAAAACCCTAAGGCGCAAAAGACGTAGTAGCTTCTTTCAGATCGATCACCTTTTGCATATGTTCTCCTTGTATTCTCTTATGTGACGGCCTTTAAAATAAGCCTTATATAGGTCTAGGGTTGTGAGAAAAGAAACCCTACACAAATACAAAAGCCTGGCCCAAAAATCAGATCTGAAAATTTTGATTTTCGTAACCTCAATAGATAGCAGGTGTCGAGGAGGTGTCGAGAAGCTATCGAGAGAACAGGAGCTTTCTCGATCGATTCACTAGCTGTCGAGAAGGTATCAAGATTGCGATAAGAAAACACCTTAAGAGCTCGATAGATAGCCAGTTGTCGAGAGGTGTCGAGAAGCTGTTGAGTTATCTGTCCGCAGGTGTCGAGCTATCTGTCCAGCTTTAATGAACACCTTTTCTTTACTTGTTTCTTAGTCTAATCTTCATGACTTTAATACTAGACTTGAACAACATATTCCTTGAAGTATTAAACACAACTTAGATCTACTCAAATACAAGTAAAGTGCGTTTTGTCAAAGAATTAGCCAACTACATAAAATATGTCCTTAACATTGTGTTTGAGCTGTAGTATTACGCTTTGTTTCAGCAATAATGGTTTCTAAAAAATGAGTCATTTTTCTAAAATAATCTTCTATAAAATTATCTCATTTTCCAATGTTTGGTACCAACCTTAAATGAATTAAAAAACAGTCTCCTAACATCCCTTATTTAATTTGCTGTGAGATATAATTGCTTTCCAAAAATATTTAGTTGAAAACAATCTCTAAAAATATATAAGTCATAATTTTTCTATTGACCAAAAATATTTTTTCTTTGACTCATTTTTTCTAATGCTACCAAACTCTAAAAAACATGAAAAACAATCTTTACACAAGGTTTTCCTTCGAAATAAACATAGCGTAAATCACATACTAGTAGGATTATATTATACAATTACATAATCTGTAAATAAAAATAAATTATAACAAATAATATTGGTATGTTCAAATTTCTACTATGGCCCCAGCAATATTAGTGTGGATATTAAGTCAAATTTAAACAAGTAGAAAGAAATAATATATTGCGAGATTCATTAAGTGAAGAGTTATTGGATAAATAAAGTATCAATATTTTTATTCATTTCACTTACAATAGGTTATAGGTGTTACAAATATAAGAAATAGTTAAAATAAATAAGGTGCAAATAAGTTTTACTACACCAAAACTGGTTATATTTATTGCATGCTTGCTTCTCCATGTTTATTTCACTAACATCTCCACTCCATAGATCATCATAGGACTCTGCACATCATTAAACACAAACGTATTAATGAAGACATGAGAAGATTCATTAAAAAAAATATATATATTTTTCCAAAATCCGAAAGTGTTATGTCCCTTTTTACACACACACAATGAGAGAGAGAGAGAGAGAGAGAGAGAGATTACGTGTTGCAATCCACAGTGGCGTCAAGAGGAACTGGAACTTCGACTTTGCAAAGTTGGGGAAGCTGTTTTAATCTTTTGGGTATAATTTGAAATGCTTTTGCAGTAGTTTTGAAACATTCACACAAAGACCTGAGTATTGTAGTGGTGTTTACCTGTTGCGATACATTTTTTACACCTTTACAGCATATAGGGCTGGGTGATGCACCAAAACCCAAGAAGTATGGGTTGCAGGTTATCAATTGTGTTAAAGCCGCCTCGCATGTTATGCCATCTAAATGACTTGCACTTGCATTTAGGACCAAAATAATCATCAACCCAAAGGCCAATACTAAACAACTCATTGTTTTCTTCTCCATTCTCTTTTGTATTGAACACTATTGTGATGTTAAAACTTAAAAACTAATGGTTTGGAGTATAGGTGCAAGCTTTCTATTTATAGAGGTAGGATTATATAGGCACTCCTATGTGACCCGGTGGTGACTATCATTAAAGCAAATTCATGGATTTAATTATTTGTGTAATAGAAAAAGGTATATGATTTATCACCTTCTATGTTATACATATCAACAAAAGAAATCTCCACCTTCCATTTCTGACATGTTTGAAACATATCCGAGAATTTGTCATTGATGGACTGAATAAAAATTTTGATTATTAAAAACCCTTTTCTTTCTATATTATGGATTTCTATCATGTATGGTAATCTAATATATATTAAAGCAATAGCCTGAGCACTCTTTTTAGATCTGAACACATTTCAGTTTTTCGATCCTATCTCTCTGCTCAAAAATCTTATTGAGCTAAAAATTTGACACCGGTATGAAAATTCAATTCGCTACAGTTTTTGCCAGAAAGAGTTTAGTCCAAACTTTGATGTTTACTATACCAAAATCGTCCCCCAACTTGACGGAAAATTGCTACTTCATCAATACATTTTTGGATTGTTTTCCAAACTTAAAATTGTATTTGGACAAATTTTAATGCATTTCCCTGAAAAAGCATATTACAAAGTGATAATTAGGATTTTTAGAATAATTTTCATGAATATAATTACTTAAAAATCACGAAATTTATTTCAATACAATGCAACAATCTATATTTTAAGACATAGACTCATAAACATTCACGAATTTTTATTTGATTAAGTTTAATTAGTGACCAATCAAAAGTAATTTCAATTAATCATGTGTCATTAAGTTCACCCAATCAACATCTCAACCATTAAAATTGATCTTGTAATATCTTTCAATCCGACTGTCCGATTGAGTAAACGAATGTATCGTTGTGATCGTTGAAACCTTAAGATCATTTTTATGAAATTTGATTAATGAGTCAGTGACTAAATTACAATCATACTTTTGAATATGTGAAATGGCCATCTTGGCCTCTTCCAAGATTAAATTATGAATGTGAAATAGGGTTCTTTTATTTTCCATAGCAGTCTCCTTGACTGAACTTAAGTTTATACTATGATTTACTGTCCCCAATAATACAATCTGGAGATGATCTTGAGGAACAGTTTGTTCCAAGAGATAAATATGCAATCCAAGCTTATAAAAGTACGAAGATTTTGGATAACCTACGCATGATTTGTAAGCAAATTTTATTTGGGAGCAAAGTTGACCTCTCAAGCTAGTTGTGGACCCCAAAATAGGTTTAGCCCAAAATTTTATTTTTAGACATTTGGAAACTTACTTTATGACCTTTCGGACATAGATTTGTTTCAAGTAAAATTTCAGAGAAAATGCGCAAATGCCCTTTTCGCACAAAAAAAGTGGCGTTTTGCCCCATTTCCCAAATTAATTAGGGAAATACCCTATTTTGTAACTCAATTTTCTAAAAATCGAGTTTAAAAAAAAAAAAAATCTGGAGCCCTATAGTGGCATTTTAAAGAGCATAAAGTGACGTTTTAAGGACCTATAGTGGCGTTTTGGAACTCAAGCTCCATGAACTCGAGTTATAGGCAAATTTTTTAATTTATTTTTTTTACCTATAACTCGAGTTCATGGAGCTTGAGTTTCAAAACGCCACTATAGGTCCTTAAAACGTCACTATAGGCTCCTTAAAAACACCACTATAAGGCTTAACTCGATTTTGAGAAAATCGAGTTTCAAAACAGGGGCATTTCTCTAATTAGTTTGGGAAAGGGGGCAAAATGCTAGATTGTTTGCGTGAAAAGGGCATTTGCCCGTTTTGGCCTAAAATTTCTTTGGAAAATTTGTGAGCTAAACCTTAAAAAGACTACTATAAGGACCAAAATGTTCGTATTACAAAGCCCAATGAACGTAATAGGACAATCTTGTTTAACTTTGGCCCAAGCCAATAAAATTTATAAGAGATGGAATAGCACAACAAGCTTGGAGTTTGCTCACGAGTCTTTCTCTCCCCTTCTGTCCCCCCCCAATAGCTCTCCCCTCCTCCCTTTATATAGCCCGTTGCCATTTCATCCTCTCCGTCCATCTTTATCTGGCTTTCGTCCCCCTTCCAACACCTGTCACATTCTCTCTCTGGTGCAGGTGGTAGCGGTAGCTGGCGTAGCTGTGGCCGACACTGTTCAGGTCACTTCCCCATTTAATGCGGTTGACAGAACTGGTTTGCGCCATTTAATATTGATGTGACAGGGGGCCGCTGCCCTGGCGGCTTCCTGTCTGCCACTGACCTCCACCTCCTTCAGCTCTGCGGCTTTTCCTTTGGCGCTTGGTGCGATGCTCCAATGGATCTGGCTCATTCCTCGGGCACTACTGTCCTTTCGGCCCCTGCTAGTGTTATGCTCGGCCCGATACCTGGCTTTTCCTATTCCTCCTCAGGCCTCGGCCTAATAGTTCGACCCTATGGCTTCCTTCTCAGTCCTCGGGTACCCACAATAGCCCCTTAAAACTTTCACTGTCTCGCCTAAGGCAAAAGTGAAGTTTTAGCTTCGCAGGTGAATTACGTACGTGCCGTATGCGTTCACACGAGTCAACGTCTCTTCACCTGTCATCCGCATGCTCCTGACGCTTTGGAATCCACGAACTCTCATTTATGGTGCCAGGCGGCTGCCTGTCTCCCCACGTTCTACGGTCTGATTGGGATCGTACGGCTTCCACTTCTCTTCATTTATGGGTGGGAATTTTACCGCTCATTTTTTACTTCCTATAAAAGGAGCGACCATGGCTAGCTGAGGCTCATTTCTGGTATTTTGGCGTTCTTACTTTGGCGAAGAGGAAACTACTCCCAAGGAGCGTTCTTTATTTTCCACAGTAGGTGTGTTGGCTTCCCTTCTGTTTTGTTCTTTTCCAAGTTTCGTACTTTACACCCTTCTTGTTCTTTTGCAATCCATGGGTAGGTATGCTAGGTTAGTAGGCTCCGAGGAGGCTAGGATAGCTTTTAGGGCCTAGTACAGGATTCCCGACAATGCAGAATTCAAGCATTGCGAGGAAGGCGAATGGTTGGTTTTGAATTGGCCTTCTGAGTCCATGGTAATTCCCATGATCGCCTTTATTGAGGGTGGGATAGAACTTCCCATGGGCCCAGTGACTAGGGACTACCTCATAAACTATAGGTTAACCCCAACCCAGTGTTCCCCCAACATCTTTAGAATCCTTGGGTACGTAAAGGCCATTAATCGTAGAATGGGGACTCACCTTACATGGCATGACGTGAACTGGGTCTACAACTGCCAGAAGGGGGAGAAAACCAAATACTACATGAAGAGTAGGGTCCCCGTGGTTAGGTTAATCTCCTGCTTACTCGATTCGAGCAAGGGCATGGATGAAGACTACCTTCTCGTCTCGGGCGAGTGGCACGATGGGCGGCACTGTCCCACCCAGGAAGGGGAACCAGGTAGCACTCCCGAAGACCTGGGTTACCGTTTTAGGCCTTTTAGAGAAGCTTCCCTTCTTCTTTTTTATTTTTTTTATGTGCAGTAGATTTTTTTTTCTTTTTTTTTGTGCTAACAAAAACCATGCTTTCTTATGGCAGACGAGTATCACATAGTCCCGGCAAAACATCTGGTGAATTTTCGCTACCTGAACCGAATTCTTAGGTCCGAGATATTCCTCCACCGAGACGGGCAACTCCGGGCTGCGTACGTCATCCTTGGCTACAAACCTTCAACCAAACGCTTTCAGAGTCCGAAGAACGTCATCAAGGCCTGTAACTCATATTTGGCCCTGATAGATGTTGCCGTCCCAGGGTTCTTGCTGACTGAACCGCCTCCCGAGGGGACACAAGACGCCCAGCTCCCTGCGCCTCTAACTGCTCAGCTCTTGTATTCCCAGGAACCTCCACTGCCATCCAACGAAGAGGCGGAGGGATCCACATCTACTTCTGTCCGAGAGGTAACAGATAGAGATTTTGAAGTTTTCTATCGTTCTGACGCTCCGAGCGTTTCACAAGCCCCATCATCAGTAGCTATGGGCTTCGAAGAAAGGACACCCGATCTCCTAGCACTGTTGTCGGCCCATGCCGGGGGATCCTCCTTGGTGGTGACGGTACCACCTCGCCCACCTACCCCTGCCACTACCCGTACGTCCCCGGCCGATGCAGCAGATAAGAAACTGAAACGCGACCTAGGGGGAAAGGGGGTAGATGTGTCTGAGGAGGGGGAAATATCCGAGCCCCCATTTAAGGAGGCCCGAGCTAGTAAAGGTCAACCGAGGAAGAAGCCCGTCCATATTGCGTCCTCGAGGGAGAGTGGTGGGGACCAGGCCAAGAAAGCTTCCGCCTGGAGGCCCGCTTTCATCCTCAGCTCAGGCGCTCCTGTGCTGGATGATGCCAACTTGAGAGATCCCTTAAAGGGTAGCTCGGGCCTGGTGGCTGAATGCTTGGAGAGGGCGCTGTGCCTTCCCAAGGACATGAAGGAGCTGAAATCCTTCCAGAAAAGAGAGGTCTTCCTCTCCTGAAGCAGGATCTCGCCAAGGTACCTCGGCCAACTTCTTCATCTGTCAAGTGTTGTTTTTGTTTTTGTTTTTGTTTTTTTTTCTATTTGCCCATTCAATTTCTTTTGTTTTCCTTTCTTGCAGGCCGTTCAGGCTGCCTTTATGGCGGAAGAGTGGGTTGATCACTCTTTAGACGTGGCCAGGAATTCTGAGAAGGCCTATGAAAATGCTGAGAAGGCTAGGGCCGAGGCGGAGAAAAAGCTGAAGGATACCCTGGTGCTTACTGTGGTGGAGCTGAAACAGGCAAACCGGAAGCTAGTGGCCAAGGAAACGGAGAAAGCACAGGCCGAACAGGCAGCCTATGATGCGGGAATGAACAAGACAGCTGCAAGTCTCACTGCCCAGCTTCGCGACGTTGCTCGTGCTTTCTGCCAGGAGGTGTGGGGGGAGGCTTTGAATGCCGCAAGCATCAGCCTTGACTCGGAGCTGTGGAATTCTGACCAGGTGTATTATCCCCTTGCTCTGCGCCTGGCCCCTTCGGCCCCTAGCCCTCTAGTGGATCCGAGCTCCGCTCCTCCTGCCTCTGCCGAGCCCTAGGATCCGCCCCCTTCTCCTGCTTCGGCCAAAGGGTTACTGCCTCAAGAAGACGTGGTGGACCTGGAGGATGAGAAAGGGGTACCTGAGGGGGTGCCCACAGAGAAGAAGAAGCATAAGAAAGAGAAGAATGCCAAGGACAAGGAGCCCCAGGCTTAGCTTTCTTATGAAAACATTTTCCTTGTGGAATTTTTATAATAGGGCAGCACACATGTAGCAATTTTTTGTAAATGAGGTCTCATCCATGTTGAGCCTGATCCCCTCTTCTTTTATAACCAGCTTTTGTAATGAACACTTAAGATTTTTGAAGGCATTAATTTTATTTATATGTATATGTGCATTCCCCTCAACCTTTTTTTTTTTTTTTTTTTTGCTTATTTATCCTATCCTTGTGGCCGAGGAGCCAGGCAAAACCTAGGTTCTGTTTAACACTTAGAATTTTTCTTGCAATGTTAATTTACCCTTAGCTTATGGCTGAGGAGCCAGGCAAGTCTTAGGTTCTGTTTAACACTTAGAATCTTTCTTGCAATGTAAATTTACCCTTAGCTTGTGGCCGAGGAGCCAGGCAAGTCCGAGGTTCTGTTTAACATTTAGAATTTTTCTTACAATGTTAATTTACTCTTAGCTTGTGGCCGAGGAGCCAGGCAAGTCCTAAGTTCTATTTAACACTTAGAATTTTTTTTGTAATGTTAATTTACCCTTAGCTTGTGGCCGAGGAGCCATGTAAGTCCGAGGTTCTGTTTAAGACTTAGAATTTTTCTTGCAATGTTACTTTACCCTTAGCTTGTGGCCGAGGAGCTAGGCAAGTCCGAGGTTCTGTTTAACACTTAGAATTTTTCTTGCAATGTTAATTTACCCTTAGCTTGTGGCCGAGGAGCCAGGCAAGTCCTAGGTTCTGTTTAAGACTTAGAATTTTTCTTGCAATGTTAATTTACCCTTAGCTTGTGGCCAAGGAGCCAGGCAAGTCCGAGGTTCTATTTAACACTTAGAATTTTTCTTGCAATATTAATTTACCCTTAGCTTGTGGCCGAGGAGCCAGGCAAGTCCTGGGTTCTGTTTAACACTTAGAATTTTTCTTGCAATGTTAATTTACCCTTAGTTTGTGGCCGAGGAGCCAGCCAAGTTCGAAGTTCTGTTTAATACTTAGAATTTTTCTTGCAATGTTAATTTACCCTTAGCTTGTGGCCGAGGAGCCAGGCAAGTCCGAGGTTCTGTTTAACCCTTAGAATTTTTCTTGCAATGTTAGTTTACCCTTAGCTTGTGGCCGAGGAGCCAGGCAAGTCCTGAGTTCTGTTTAACACTTAGAATTTTTCTTGCAATGTTAATTTACCCTTAGCTTGTGGCCGAGGAGTTAGGCAAGTTCGAGGTTCTGTTTAACACTTAGAATTTTTCTTACAATGTTAATTTACCCTTAACTTATGGCCGAGGAGCCAGGCAAGTCTTAGGTTCTGTTTAACACTTAGAATCTTTCTTGCAATGTAAATTTACCCTTAGCTCATGGCCGAGGAGCCAGGCAAGTCCGAGGTTCTATTTAACACTTAGAATTTTTCTTGCAATGTTAATTTACCCTTAACTTGTGGCCGAGGAGCCAGGCAAGTCCGAGGTTCTGTTTAACACTTAGAATTTTTCTTGCAATGTTAATTTACCCTTAGCTTGTGGCCGAGGAGCCAGGCAAGTCCTAGGTTCTATTTAATACTTAGAATTTTTCTTGCAGTGTTAATTTACCCTTAGCTTGTGGCCGAGGAGCCAGGCAAGTCCTGGGTTCTGTTTAACACTTAGAATTTTTCTTGCAATGTTAATTTACCCTTAGCTTGTGGCCGAGGAGCTAGGCAAGTCCGAGATTCTGTTTAACACTTAGAATTTTTCTTGCAATGTTAATTTACCCTTAGCTTGTGGCCGAGGAGCCAGGCAAGTCTTAGGTTCTGTTAACACTTAGAATTTTTGACAAGGTAGAGCAAGATGCAACGGCTATGATTTCTATTAAAAGTAATATCGTCGCAAATTGTGTACATTCCACGGGTGAGGGATTACACTTCCATCTAGGTCCTCCAATCAGGAGGCCCCGATTCCTGCTACAGAGGTGATTCTATATGGTCCTTCCCAGTTGGGGCCCAGCTTGCCCCAAGATGGGAGCTTGGCCATCCCCACTATCTTCCTCAAAATCAAATCTCCTGGGGCCAGTGTCTGTGCTTAATACCTTTATCATACTCCTGCCTAAGCTTCTGCTGGTAGTGGGCCATTTTTACCATGACTACTTCTCGTCTTTCCTCGGTCAAGTCCAGGCTGTCCAGGAGTAACTGATTGTTTCCCTCGGTGCTGAACTGATCTGTTCTCAAAGTGGGAAATTCGGCCTCTAGAGGGATTACTGCCTCTAAACCATATGTTAATGAAAATGGGTTTCCCTTATTGACTTCCGAGGCGTGGTGCGGTAGGTCCATAGCACTTAGGGCAGCTCATCAACCCATCTTCCTTTGGCATCATCCAGCCTTTTCTTGAGCCCAGCTACTATGATCTTGTTGGTGGCCTCGGCTTGTCCATTTCCCTGGGGGTATGCAGGCATGGAGTACCCATTTCTGGTCCCCAATTTTCCACAGTATCTTTTGAAAGACTTGCTATCAAACTAGAGCCCATTGTCCGAAATCAGGGTGTGCAGTACCCCAAATCTGGTGACGATGTTCTTCCAGACGAATTTCTTGGCGTCAACGTCTCTAATGTTGGCGAGGGACTCGACTTCAACCCACTTGGTGAAGCAGTCTGTGCCGACGAGGAGCCTTCTTCGGTTCCCTAAGGCCCGAGGAAATGGACCTACTATGTCCAGGCCCCATTAGGCGAAGGGCCAGGGGCTGGTCAAAGGATTTAGGATTCCTCCCGGCTGGTGTATGTTAGGGGCGAACCTCTGGTATTGATGACATCGCTTGACATAGTCCTGAGAGGTTTGGCATATGTTGGGCCACCAGTATCCCTGCGTGAGGGCCCTGTGTGCCAAGGATCTCCCGCCAGTGTGGCTCCCACAGATGCCTTCGTGCAGCTCCTCGAGCAGAGGCTCTATGGCCTCTAGGTGTACGCACAGTAGATACGGTCCCGAGTATGAGCGCTTATATAGCTTATGCTACTCGAACAACCAGTAGCTGGGGGCGGTTCTGCGTATCTTCTCCGCCTCACCTTTGTTCTCTAGCAAGGGTCCCCCCTTGAAGAAGGTCACAATGGGGTCCATCTAGCTTGGGCCCATATGGACACTGCACACCCCCACCAAGGGTGTTTTCGTAAGAGTAGGGGTGTTGACTTCTTCTACCAATACGACCTAAGGAAGGTTTGATTCTAACGAAGTGGCCAGCATGGCTAGGGAGTCAGCATGCGAGTTTTTCCCCCTTGGGATTTGCTCCAACTTGAAATCGTCGAAATGATTCCGTGCGCTTTGCACCCTGGTAAGATACTTCGGCATCCTTTCATCTCGGGCTTCGAACTCCCCATTGACCTAGCCAACAATTAACCTAGAATCCGAATACACCTCCACCATCCTTCCCCCGAGCAGTCTGACCAAGTTTATTCTGGCCAGCAGGGCTTCGTATTTGGCCTCATTGTTGGTGGTCGGGAAGCCAAGTCGCAACGACTTTTCTATTATCAGCTTCTCGGGTGTAATCAGCATTAATCCCACCCCTGCTCCCTTTTGGTTGGAGGCTCCGTCCGTATAAACTCTCCACACGGAGGCGATGGTAGTTGACGAGACCATCGGGCTCGCGGCTACGCTCTCCTCCTCATAGACACCCTCGGCGAACTCCGCTATGAAGTCTGCTAAGACTTGCCCCTTTATAGCCGTGCGGGGCAGGTACTTAACATCGTAAGCCCCCAACTTTGCTACCCATTTGGCAATTTTGCCTGTGTAGTCGGACTTCCTCAACAAGGCCTGCAATGGTAGCTGAGTTAGCACTGCCACCATGTGGGCTTGAAAATAATGGGGGAGTTTTCTGGCCACATGCACAATGGCTAGCACTGCTTTCTCCAAAGGGAGATAACGCGTCTCCACCTCTTACAAGGACTTGTTGACGTAATAGACGGGTTTCTGGGCCTCGTCCTCGTTCCTGATCAAGACAAAGCTAACGGAGTGCCTTGTTACCGCCAGATAGGCATAAAGTACCTCCTCCTTGTCGGGTCGAGACAGGATTGGTAGGCTGGACAAGTATGCCTTGAGGTCCTCGAATGCTCGGGCGCATTCTTTGGTCCACTGGAAGTCCTTCCATTTATGCAGCAATTGGAAGAAAGGGCGACATTTGTCCGCGGACCGAGAGATGAACCTGCTTAGTGCTGTCGTCATTCCGGCCAGCTTCTACACTTCATTTGGATTTCGGGGGGGGGGGGGGGTGCAGGATGTTGATAGCCCTAATCTGCTTCGGGTCGACTTCGATCCCCCGATGAGTAATCATATACCCCAGGAATTTGCCCGAGCTTACCCCAAAAGAGCATTTGGATGCGTTAAGCCGTAACTTGTGCTCCCTGAGCACCGCAAAGGTCTCTGCCAGATCGTCAAGGTGGTTCTTGGCCTTTTTACTTTTGACCACCATATCGTCTATGTACGCTTCCATGTTTCTCCCGAGCTATTTTTCAAACATACGAGTAATCATTCTCTGATAGGTGGAGCCGGCATTTTTAAGGCCGAAGGGCATCACACGATAATGGAAGTTACCAGTGGGAGAATGGAAATCCGTTTTCTCCTGGTCGGCTAAGGACAGCGGTATCCGATGATAGCCCTGGAATATGTCCAGAAAGCTCATCTGCGAATGCCCCACCGTGGCGTCCACCAATTGATCTATCCTGGGAATGGGAAAAGGGTTTTTCGGGCAGGCTTTATTGAAGTCCATAAAATCCACGCATACCCGCCACTTCCCACTTTTCTTCTTAACCACTACCATGTTGGCCAGCCACTCTGGGTAAAAGATTTCCTTAATTGCTCCGGCTTGCTTCAACCTGCTTACTTCCGCCATGACTGCCACGGCATGAATATCAGATGACTGCTGAGGAGGCTGTTTACGTGGCATCGCCTCAGGGCTTACGTTCAAGCGATGGCACGCCAGCTCGGGGCTGATCCTAGGAATGTCGCTTGCATCCTAGGCGATCACGTCCATGTTTGCTTTCAGGAATTCCACCAACCCCGATTTCTCTCTGGGGTGCAACTGCGATCCTATCTGGAAATATTGTTCTTCGCTTACTCCTACTAGTATTTTCTCCAAATCCTCGGAGGACTCCTCGATCGGCTGCTCGTCGGCAGCCCCCTTTAATTGCTATTGGACCGTATCTTTATCGCTAGGGGCCAGATTAGGCGAATACTGCGTAACCGCCATTACCAGGCATTGCCGGGATATGGCTTGATCCCTCACTAGTTCCCCCACTCCCCCGCCAGTGGGATACTTGATCTTAAGATGCAGGGTCAAAGGATAGCTCCGATGGCGTGCAGCCAGGGTCTGCCGAGGATGGCGGTGTATGGGGAAAATGCTTCTACTACTATGAAATCCACCTGGACCTCAACACTGTCAATTTGTATGGGCAGCTTAATCTTTCCTTAGGGAGCCACCATTTTGCCATTGAAACCCATGAGCAGAGAGTGACATGCATCCAGGTCCTTGGGCTTTAGCCCTAGCCCTCGGTATAAGTTGGGGTACATCACCTCAGCTTGACTTCCCTGGTCAACTAGTACTCTTTTGACGTTGTAGACCCCGATTCTCACAGTGACCACCAAAGCGTCCTCGTGTGGTTGTTGGATTCCTCACTTATCCTCCTCAGAGAAGCTCAGGTCGGGGATCATCGCTCTCGGTCTTTTGTGATGCCATTCTCCAACCTTCGGGTGCGAACTCCTCACTACAGACAGGACCCGGGGGTTCGGCTTGGTGCCACCTCCTAGTCCAGACACAATCATGTTGATGGTGCCTAAGGCAGGGCATGAATGATCGTTTTCGTGCAATCCCATTCCCGAGTGCCTGGTTTGTTCCGTAGGTTGATGCAAGAAGTGGCCAAGTTTCCCAGCCTTTGCCAACTGGCTTAGGTGATCTTGCAATGTCTTGCAATCTTCTGTCGCGTGGCCCTTGTCTCGATGACAGTGGCAATAGAGGCTTTGGTTTCTCCTGGTCGGATCCCCACCCATCTTGTCTGGCCATTTGAAGAACGGCTCATCCTTGATCTTTTCTATTATCTGGTGCACTGGTTGTTTAAATAACGAGTTGACCATGTGAACCCCTTTGGAGGCCGGGCGGCCGTGGAATTCCCTTCGTGGTCGGTCATTTTGGTACCCTCCTCCCCGAGGATCTCTTTTCTCAGGGTACGCTTTAGCTCTGCCCTTTCCTTGCATTTGGTCCTCCTCCAACCTCTTGTATGTCTCTATGCGTTCCATGAGTTGGCGCATGTTCGAGGCGAACCTCATCATTAGTGATTTTCTCAGGTTGTGTTCAGTCGGGAGGCCGACTTTGAAGGTCCTTACCGCGACGTCTTCGAAATCACCGTCCACCTCATTGTACATCTCCCAATACCGGTCCACATAGGTCTTAAGGGTCTCCCCCTCTCTCATAGTCATGTATAGCAAGGCGTCCAATGGCCTGGGGGCCCTGCTGCAGGTTATGAACCTAGCATCGAATGCCCTGGTTAGCTCCTGAAAGGACCCTACGGACCCCTCGTCCAATGCGTCGAACCAGCGCATGGCCATAGGCCCAAGGCTAGAAGGGAAAACCTTACACATAAGTGCTTCGTTGCCAACGTGTACGGCCATCTTCTGATTGAAGTGGCTGACATGCTCCATAGGGTCCGTTCTGCCGTTGTATAAGGTGAACGTTGGCTGGGAGAAACGGTGAGGGAGCTTAGCCTTGTTAATCCTCCTGGTGAAAGGGGACTTGGAGATTTGTCTTAGGGCCTTACTCATAGCATAGTTTCCCCTGGCGTGATGAGTGGGTATCCTTTCGCGCCTACGGTTGCCCTTGTCTAGCCTGTCCCCAGACGAGGAGGCGGAGAAGGTTTCACTGGGCGGGGTCCTAAACCTGCGCTGGTACAGTCGGTCCGGGCTTCCCCATGAATCCTCACTCGATACGGGGGACAAGCTCCTCCTGTCGCGTTTTCTTCGTCTTAGCTTCCTGCGCAAGCGATCAACCTCTCGTTGTAACACCAATGTCTCTTGCTTATGCGGGGCTTGACCCTCGTGTCGGGGGCGATTTCGCTCAGCTTGCCCAGAGTGACGCGACCCTCCTGCCTCACTGGGGTCCCGCCGCCTACTCCTCCCGCGCTCTAAGTTAAGGAAGGGGTCCTCCCTTTGCGCTCAAACCGACCCTTCCTTATTCCGACCTTCGTTTGCCATTGCCACTCGAGACAGATCAGCAGGCGCTTGCTGTTCCTACAGACGACGCCAATTGTAAGGACCAAAATGTTCATATTAAAGCCCAATGAACATAATAGGACAATCTTGTTTAACTTTGGCCCAAGCCAATAAAATTTATAAGAGATAGAATAGCACAACAAGCTTGGAGTCTGCTCACGAGTCTTTCTCTCCCCCTCTGTCCCCTCCCCCCCCCAAATAGCTCTCCCCTCCTCCCCTTTATATAGCCCGTTGCCATTTCATCCTCTCCGTCCATCTTTATCTGGCTTTCGTAAATTTTTGGTCATTTCACACAGAGACTCTCGCTATTGTCTCTCGAGTATTTTGCGACTAAACACTTCTTGTGAAATGTGTTTTAGGCAAAACTGGAATTTCTTCAAATTCATATAGAAACTCTCGCGACTGATTCGCGACTTAAAGCTTCTCGTGAAAGTTTTGTGCTTCAGTGGCCATGTTCATGACTGTCTCACTATTTTCTAACACTCGAAAAATGCGTGTTTTCAGTTTTATATTACAGATGTGACAGTTTTTCAAAACACTCTCATTTCCCTCACTTAGCCTCTCTCGAACCCTTTTCAACCCAAAATCACATTTTACTCAAACCCCATCATTCTCAAGCCTAATTTCTGCATTTTCAACTTCAAGGTATGTTTTCTGAAACTTTTTCATCGTGTCTTTTCTAAGTTTATGCAGTTATTTGTGTTAGGGTTTCAAAATTTGGAGTTTTTTCGTAATTGGGTTGGGGGTTCTTCATTTTGCAATTTTTTTTTAAATCTTTGTTTGGGCTGTGTCCCATTTGTTGTTTGTGCTTCTGTGTCGGCCCAATGAGGCATTTTAGCATGTATTGAAGCAAGTTTTCACTATGTTCATGCATTATCCATAACTGTTGTGCATTGTTGCATGTTAGGTGTTTGACAGAATGTTCGAATGACATTTCTATGTTGAATTGGACTCAACTGAGTTCCAATGTTTGTTTTTGGTCTTGTATGATCATGTTTTCTTTGTTTTGGTGAATGGTTCTGTGTTTTACACACTTTGTCCATTTTGTGCCTCAATGCCATGCCTTGCACACCTCATGCATCTCATGTTGCATCCTCATGCATCAGCACATGCACACTCATGCATTAGCACATGCACACATATGCACACACATGCACACCTACTTAATTTCATGCATTGTGTCTATGTGTAGTTGGTTTAACTGTTCTAGCACATTGTTTTGAGTTATTTATGCTCTGTTTTAGGTTATTTTACCTTTTCTTGGAACTAACTTAAATCTAATCAAGTTCTGTGTTCAGTTTTGTGCTTTTGCACATGTTTCTGGTCTGTTCTGTGTTCAGTTGTGCAGATGTCTCCATTTAAGTACTTAGCTGTGAAAGGAGGTAGCAGCAAAGGAAAAGAGCCGGTAATTGATGTTGATGACCCGTCACCAAGGTCAAAGAGTACTCGTTTTTCAACAGAAGTGTATGAACCTGACTTGTTCAAATCTTATGCTACATTTCAGACCTATTCGACCTATTTTCGAGATGCTCCATTGCTGGTTGAAAGGGCTGTTGACCAACCATCTCTTTGTGACACTAATATTCGAATATGGTTTGCCACTAAGGATTGGAACTTTCTACTTTCAACTCTTGAGGATGCATACGAGAACATGGTAAAAGAGTTCTATGCCTATGCTATTGTTGAAGGAGAAGAGTTAAAATGTTGGGTTAGAGGAAAAAGTTTCTCAGTGACACCGGTTTATTTGGCGGAAATCTAACACATTAATTGGCCAATACTCCCTATACCACCGGTATATGATGAGCTGAATTCAGATGAAGAGGTTCTTAAAGAAGCTTTAGGAGCTAATTTGGAATTCTCCTCCAATAGGAAATCAATTAGTGTGGCATCCCTTTCCCCAGAATTAAGACTGCTCACAATGATCATGTGTAGCAATCTCTATCCTCTGTCCAGCATCGGGAATATGAATCTCGGTCGAGCATTATTCTTACATGATCTGATCACTGATGAAGAGACTGATGTGTGTTCTCGTATTTTCCACATCTTGGCCAAAATAGTTGATCAGACTGCTTCAAGGAATTGTATTCCGTTCTGTCGCCTTATCTCAAGGATCTTGAAGCTCAAAGGTGTCCATCCCTCGGAAGATGAGCGTCCATATCCAAGGCCAAGTCCAATTAACATTCGTAATCTTCATGCAAGTATGAGTCACACCAAGAAGAACACCAAGCAAGAAAATCATGCAAATCCGGGAAGCTCAAATTCTAACCCCCATGCCTTTGATGAACAATTAGAAAACATCATGGCTGCACTTCAAGAGATTAATACCAAGATTTCTGAACTATCTTCTATCATGTACTCCCAGCACATTCGATTTGATACAAAGTTCACATCTCTCCAAGCTCAGATGGACGAAATTCAAAGGAAGCTAGAAGAAAATGGAGACTAGCTATTCCATGACAAAAAGGGGGAGATGGTGTCCATGATATAAAGGAGGAGAAAATGGTGTCATTGATAGGGGGAGGAGAAGCTAGAAGTGGTTTTTGTTTACAATTTTTACTGTTACTGCTTTTGTTTAAAACTTTAAATACTCTGTTTTTAATTTTAGTTTATATTCAGTATTTGTGATTATCTCTATGCTTTGTAGCATATTTTTTTTGTACTTTTAAGATATTGCTAATATGTCTTAAGTACCTCACTCTTGTGCCCTAGTAGGATTTTGTATCCTAGATAAAAATACTTCATGTATTTTGCATTGGTTGAGTGTTGGACATGCAATTGATCCTTTGGATTGTTCTTAATTGCATTGTGTGTTCGGATGAACATTTACTTGCCAAATGTTCATTGTAGTCATTCTTTAATGACTGTTTTTGTTTAATCAAGATATGCTTTCATGTTTTATAATGTTTACAAACTTAATCGCACTTTACTTGCTCATGTACGTACCTTGTGTTCAACATATCATAAGCTTAATGAAAGTTTTGTTTGTGTGCAACTATTTTAGGTAACAAGTATATACGTGCAAGTGCTTCATAGCTTCTAGATTAGGTGTGAGTGAGTTTTGCCACTGTTCCCCAACTCACGTTTAAGTCTAGAGTCTGTTTTAGGGGTTTTGTCACGAAATAGCCAAAGGGGGAGATTGTTAAATTGTTATTTACAACTATATGTTTTTGTTGGCTTTTATTCCGTGACAAATTTGATTGTAATTATTGTTCAATCTTTTGTACCCTGTATTTATTGTGGGATTTAATTGTAAGGGATGTGTGATAGAGAGAGAGTGTGTGAAGACTCAAGCTATTGAAGACTGAAGTGTTCTCGTGGGTATCTCGCGACTAAGCATCATGCGAAGTGACTAGTGAGTTATCAGGCCAGGATAAAGACAGCTGTGTCTCGCAAGTATCTTACGGGTAAGGCCTTCTCGCGAGACACCCGCGAGACATTCTATTCTGTCAACCTATCCAGTCTGATACACACTTTCTGTGCCTACACTATTTATACCCACATTACCCACAAATGTTGAGGAGTGCTTCTGAGAGAAAACCCTAGCCAAACACCTTGTGAGTTAGAGATTGTTATACCCACAATCCTCTACACATTTTCTTGTGGAATTTCCTCAACTCCTACCTCTCCATTTCCATACCATTGAGAGGTTGATAGCCTAAACACTTACCACACCCTTTCAGATTGTCCAGTTCAGAGTGTCCAGTGAAGTTTTGGTGCTACTGGGAAGCATTGGAAGAAGCCAAGGATGGCAGATGCAAAATGGAGCTTGTTGCAGGATCCGGAGAGCTAGACAAGACATGGTTCTGAGAAGCATTGTTGGGGTAGGAGCTTGAAGGGCTTAGGTACATCGGGTAGATTATGCTTGAAGGGTCTCTTGCTAACTCATGTATCCCAACTGATTGTCTAGTGGATCAATTACCGCTTGGAGGGTGGCGGAGAGATTTTTCGCCAAGTTCTTCGGTTTCCTCTTCGATAACACATCGGCGTGTTATCTTGTGTTTGCATCTTTCTTCCCTACTCTTTTACATTCCTTTTTACTGCTGTGTTGCTTAGATTATGGATTAGAGTAGCTTGTTTGTTTATCCGCTCACATTTATACTATTCCGCACTTAGTATTAAGTTAGTGTAAAATCAATTGAGCCGTAACTTTAATTTGGGGGTCTAAACAGCTCTTGTGTTTTCAGCACATTTTTGAGCTTTCATACATATCTACAAAAGAAATCTCCACCTTGCATTATTTATAATTTTTGAAACATATCCAAGAATTTTCCATTGACAGACTAAATAAAATATATGATTATTAAAAACCTTTTTCTTTTTGTTTACTGATTTCTACCAAGTGTGGAAATTTAATCTATATATCTATTATATTATCTTATTTATATATATATGTATATATACGCATTTAATGTCAAAACTGTGAGAAAATTAAATTATATTCTAAATTAAATTTTAATTGTGACCTATTTTTGCACCACGTCCCATATAATTATTTAATTTTTATGCCAAGTGAGTTATTAGTGCAAAAGCCAATGAGTCAAAACATAAAAATAAATAAGAAAAAAAAATTTTGGTTTGAAAAATAGTGGTTTTCTTAGATTATTATTATTATTATTATTACTTATATATAACTCTGTGCATAATCATGGATACGTTTAAAAACAATCACAATTGCATTGTACAAATTTTACCTATTCTGAGAAGATGTTCAAATTATACATTTCTAAAATATGTAATGCTTTCTCATTATACACACACACACACACACACACACACACACACACACATATATAATTTAGAATTTAATTGGATTTGGGATTTTTGCACCCAATAATTGACTTGCCACCAAAATTTAAAAATTAGATGGACACGTAGCGCAAAATTGGACTCCAATTGAAATATAATTTAGAATCTAATTGAATTTGGACTCTTTGATTTTTACACTCAATAATTCAATTGCCACAAAATTTAAAACTTAGATGAGACATGTGGTGCAAAATTAAGAACCTAATTAAAATCTAACTGAATTTTCTGTAAGCTTTGATTTTTAGCATATATATATATATATATATAGAGAGAGAGAGAGAGAGAGAGAGAGAGAGAGACATAGGTTCAAGTTACACTTAGTGTAACTCTTTAGAGTTACATCTTTTCTAAACCATTGGATTTAAGTAAATCCAACGATTAAAAAAGACACTCATTAATACTGAGATTAGGATCTTATTTATTATTCCTTATTTATGATATTCTGTACTTATCTCTTAACCCAAAAAATGTATACTTATTTGTCTCCCTCTTTCTCTCTGTCTCTCATACATATTTATGTAATCTTTTCTCTTTATATTGTTTTTGGTTTTTGACACAGTTAAGGACATAGAAATGGATTAGCAAAATATAAAACATAAAAGGGTAGAATAGAAGTTGAAGTAGTACCAGAGGAAAAGTAAGTTGGGTAGAGAAGTTTTGCTCGTATTCATATTTAAAAATTTAATTTTTTTTTTTTTTATATATAAATTTTACTCTCCAAACACCAATAAGGTGGTCTTCAATGAGGAGCAAGATTGAAGAGGCAGAGTAAATGGACTTTGGCCTGGAGATGGAAAAACAAAGAGATGAAACTGAAAGTCAATCACTTTGCTTGCTTGGAGCCTTGGAGTGTTGCTGATTTGATTCTTATCATTCCTTCATTCCCTTTTTTTCCTCTTAGTAAAAATTTTAGCAATTTAATAATTGAAATGAAAAATTAGATGGCGTTTGCTCTTAGTTTTTGCTCTCTAATATTTATTCTTGTAATCAAGCTAAAGAATTTACCTCTATCAAATTCCTGAGTCAATTGTCGGTGAGCACAAAGCCAAGAAACAAAACAGCTAAGAGAATATGAAAATTTGTTCCTAATTAACAGAATGAGAAAATGAGTCTCAAGTTGAGAGAGAAGGTGGTGGTAGATTGGAGCAATACACACGGTCTTGCCATATTTGCTGTTTGTTTTCTCTCTCCCACTAAAAGTTAGTAGATTTGTGAGTGTAATTAATAAGGAGAGAGATAATAAGAATGTTATTAATTATGTAAGTAATTAATAATAATATGCAAAATGATGTTTTCTTTTTAGCTGTTAGATATTTTCAAAATCAGTGGTTATAAAAAGATGTAACTCTTATAGAGTTACACCAGGTGTAACTCTTATAGAGTTACACCAGGTGTAACTTAAACACATCTCATATATATATATATATATATATATATATATTATAGTAGTGGCTGAACAAGCTAAAATTGAGAATTTCATGTATAACAATTTAAATAATTTTTTTTTTCATTTATTTCAAATAAAATTATATTTATTTTACAAGTAGATATTTTATATTTTCAAAAATACAAATATTATATATAAACTTGGTAAAATTTTTGTTATATTTATTTGTAAATATATCACATGCATATGCATGGGTTACAAACTAGTATATTATTAAAGTTGGATTCTACAATTGGTGGATGCACAAAACAATGACAATGCATGAGACAATGACACATCATTTTTTGTAACTTCCTCTATTTATTATGTATGATATAGAAAAATAATATTACTTGGTAAACAATTATTGCCACATGTCAATCTTTTCACCATGTGCCAACAATATAATTTTTTATTTAAGTCTTTAAATCTATTATATATTATGAAAGTTGAATCCCACAACTCTTCAATCGATTGGTCATCTTGAATTGATTACACTATCTTTTACAATCAGTAATTTATCCTGATTCACATCATTTGGTATCTGATCCAACCAATTTATTTATAAATAAAATAAATCTTTTGTGTTCTCATTCCAACCAACCACACTATCACACTATCCTCCCATTTGCAACCCAAGTCAAACAATAGATCTATGACTCCCATACCACCTAATCAAGGGTGGCTTTAGGTACAGTCTAGAGGGTTCAAGTGAACCTAAACTAGCCAACAAAAAAATATAATTTTTTTTTATTTGACCATCCTAAATTAAAATTTTAAACACCCTAGACCTAAATATTGTTCAAGCCCAGTTGAAATAAGCTTGAATATGATCTTTTTAATAATATCTTGGTCTTTTTAAACACCAAAAAAAAAAAAAAAATTAGAAATTTGTTCACCTTACACCTCATAAAAAGCTCCTTCAGATCTTAACAATTTTGAAATAAACAATAGATAAAATTTTATTGTATTTAGATCTCACTTGCAATTCACTTAACGATAATAATTAATATGTTTATTTCAAAACAATAGATGGTTTCCAAGATTTGATCTTAGCAACAATAAACAATAATTAGTATATTCATTGTGATAAGAAACAATATGCCAAATGAACTTATAATTGATCTTTTATGAGAAATGCTATGTCCACAACATTTTCACAACAAATTCTAAGTAATAGATTGCTATTGACTGTTATTGAAGGGTAAAAAAATAATTTAAGTGGTAGATTTAAATTAGAACCAATAATAACTTATCACCTAAGATTTTTTTAAAGTGTCGTGAAAATGTTATAGATGTAACATGTAGACCACAAGATTCATCTTCTTATTGACCCCCCGACAACCACCCCCCCCCCCCCCCCCCCCAAAAAAAAAAAAAAAAAAAAAAAAACTCCTAGAGTTGCCATTACACCCAGTTCATCAAAGTCTAGTTTACCAAACCACCAACGCCCTATATAGGCCAATCAATGACCTTCCAAAGAGTATTTGAAGACCCATTTATGATGTAGAACATAATCCACAATTCAATTTTTGTAATTTTTATATTTGGTATTTTTATGTAAATTTTGTTATTTTAGGTTTATGGCATTTATTTCCTTGTTTTTATGTGATTTTAATGCTTTTTAGGTCAAATTTGGTTCCTGTTATGTTTGTCTAGTGGACTCCAGTTTATCACCTTGTGGAGTATTGTGTGTGCTTTCTTTAGGCTTCCACAACATCAGTTGGTATCGGAATCTTGACTTATCCTGGTCTGGTGGCTAACGTATGAGATGGTAGCAATTCTAGTGACAGAAAACTTAACAAGTATTATGTGATGTACAGTTAGCACTCACAAATATCTTCGCTAGGATGTTGTCGTTGGAGCATGGAAACAATAGGGATAACTATCGTGGAGACATAACTCACAAGCAACCTATTGGTAAGCAAATTTCATATAGGTCTTATAGAAGAATTGCAAGTTTTAGTGGTTATTTTTATAAAGAAAATTTTCTTGATTGGTTACTTGATATAGAGGATTTATTTGACTTTGAGAATATTTATTATGACAGAAAAGTTGGACTTGCTCTGTATAAACTTAGTGAGTATGCCTTACATACATTGTTGGGAACGAGTACAATCTGATAGAATCTGAAAAGGTAATGAAAAAATTTGTTCATGGCCATGGATGAAAATGATGCTTGCTATCAAATTTTATCATTTGGATTGTGAAGAAATCTTGTTGTATACAATGCAAGATTGTTATTGGCCAAGGAGTTCATACTTAAATTATTTTGAAGAGACATATATTCCACCATTAAAGAAAGAATTTCATGTTGAAGTAAGTATTGTTCTTGAAGATTATGTAGAAGTCAAAGAAAAAAAATATAGAGATTTATGAGGAAATTAATGAAGGCATTATTATAGAAGAAGATCATGAAATCAAGATTAACATGGAGGAGATTAATGAAGATCCTAGTATAGATAAAGATCTTGAAGTCAATATAGCAGAGACCATTAAAGAAGAAATTATAGAGGAAGTTGTCAACGATCTCTATGAAATCAAGTTAGATGATCGCAACATTCAAACTCCTATTTTTTAAGTGGGAGACACTGAAACAAAGTTAATTGATTTTATTGGGGTGGAAAGATTTGATTTGATCATTGACTCTTATTTGGTGAATATTTTCAATTGCATGAAGATCAATGGACAAGAAGTTCAAGCCCAATTGATGAATTTCAAGTTTGGTAAGAATACAAAGTAGATGAAGTATTCAAAGTATTTGTTCTCTTCGCATGGAAGATTTCAAATCTCAACTATTAACTTGAGGACGAGTTTATTTCAAGTGGAGGGGTCTCATGTAGGACGGAATCTACAATTCAATTTTTGTAATTTGTTATATTTGGTATTTTTATGTAATTTTCGTTATTTTTGGTTTAGGACATTTATTTCCTTGTTTTTATGTGTTGTTAATGCTTTTTAGGTCAAATTTAGTTCCTGTTATGGTTAGGTATTAATTATGAGTTATTTTAGAATATATTTTATTGTCTGTCAAGTTTTACGGAACCCTTAAATAGGCACCTTAATCTGTTAGGACATATGTGATTTGATGTTAGGAACATATGTCAATTTAGAATTGGCTAATCCTTTGACAAAACTCACTTTACTTGTAATTAGGTAGATCTATGATGTGTTTAATACTTCAAGGAACAAGGTTTCAAGTTCAAGTGTTAAAGCCATGCAAATCTGTCCAAGAAACAAGTGAAGAAGTGTTGGATTTTAAAGCTCGACAGCTAGCATCTATCGAGGATTAAAAAGCTGCTGAAGCCCGAAGCTCAACAGCTGGCTCGATAGATGCCCTATCTGTCGAGGTTTATGGAATTTAGTTTTTCAGAGCTGTTTTTCATCCAATCAATGTGTATATGTTTGGGATTTCTTTTCTCACAACCCTAAACATATATAAGGATTATTTTAAGGGCCGTAAAAGTTTGCGCAAGTGTGAAGCAAAGTTTTGTTCATGCAAATTGTGACTGGAGACAGAATTTGCCCTAGTTCATCTTTCTCTTGAAGAAGCTACTGCGTTTGTACACCTTAGGGTTTTGTAACCAAGGAGCTTCGTGATCTTCATCATGTGTTGAACTGAAGAACTTTGTAGCCAACATCTTTCTCAAGTTGGTGATTAAGTCGCGTATTAGGATCCGCGCATCTATTAGTTAGTCACGTACTAGAAGCCGTGCATTGAAAATGAGAGATTGTCACTACAGAATAAGTCCAATTGGGTATTGGGGTAAGGGTTCAACTGTAGGTTGGTATAAGGTATTGGGATTCCTTTACTTGTAAACATGTGTTTTGATAATAGTGGATTCTTGGGAGTGGTGACCTTAACATCACCCGGTGGGGTTTTTGTTGTGTAGGTTTTCCCCATTTGTAAGCAAATCACCGTGTCAATTTAATTTCCACTGCATATTAGTTAATTGGTGATTTGTTTGTGCTACCACGCGTTTTGCATGTTAATTGAATTAATTAATTAACTTGGCTAAATCAATTCGTTAGTTTATCACAAGGCGTCAATACATTCTTGTCCTATCAAGTGGTATCAGAGTAGGCACACTTTGATTAGGTGTTAATCTTTGATGTGTGATCCATTGACCCCTGTTTGTCATAGATAGAGGACAGTCTCTTATTATATTTATTTGATGGCACAACTATGCATACTGGAAAGTATGCATAAGAGCTTTCTTGCAGTCACTGGATGAAAAGGAATGGCAAGCTGTGTAGATGGGCTAGACCAAGCCTACCAAAGCGTCGGCCGACTGGGATGATGCTAAGATCAAGGCGGCAAACTTCAACAGTAAGGTATTGAATGTGTTATTCAGTGCGGTCACAAATGAGGAATTCAAGAAGATTTCCTCTACTAAAATAGCTAAGGAAGCATGGACCATTCTCTAGACAACCTATGAAGGAACCAAGGCTATCAAGGATTCAAAGCTTCAAAGGCTTACTACGAGCTTTGAAGAGATTAAGATGGAGGAGAATGAGTCATTCGATGAGGTCTATGCCAAGCTCAAGGACATAGTGAACTCAACTTTTAATCTTGGGGAAACCATTCCTGAACCCAAGATTGTTAGAAAGGAGCTTACATCACTACCCGAGAGATTTCATGCCAAGATCACCGTAATTGAGGAGCCGAAGGATATTGACAAAATTCCTTTAACAGAGCTTATTAGCAATCTGCAAACCTATGAGTTGGGGTTGACAAGGATAGGGAAATCAAGCAAGAGCAAGAGCATGGCATTGAAGGCCAAGAGCAGTGACACTGATGGGTCTTCACACAATAAAGATTCTAAGATGAAATCCTATATCAAAAGGTAGACAGTTCAAGAAGTTTATGAAGAATGCCAATGTGAAAGGATTTGACAAGGACCGAAAGCAATCCAGTTCTTTGCAGTTCAAGAGCCAATACAAAGGGAAGAAGGATGCTAGGGATGGCGGTCAGTACACTATTCCCTCAAGACCAAAGTGTTTTGGGTATCAGGGCTTCGTTCACATGAAACAAGAGTGCCCTACATATCTCAAGACTATTGGGAAGAGCAAGACACTTGCTGCTATGTTGAGCGACATTGAGCCTGAGGATGATTATGATAATGAGGATGATGGAATCCTAAATGCCTTTACTGCCAATGTAAATCCTACTAAAGGGATTGTTGAAGATGTGGATGAAGAAGAGGAATTGGTGGAGTCTAAGTTTGAAAAGATGGATGAGCAAGATGACATCCACACAGCCTATGCAAAGTTATACAAGGTCTCAGAAAAGCATGAGAAGTTGTATAGGTTGGCCACTAAGAACTTAGTGAAGTGGAGCTTGAACGAGAAGAAATTTCCACTAAGTTTGATGAAGCAAATCAGACCATTGAAGCGTTGAGATTTGAGAATAATTTCTTGGCTGAGAAGACTAAGAAGCTTGAGGTAGAAGTGTTCTAAGTCAAGGCCTAGTTGGAAAGGACTTCAAGTGCAAAGCTCGATAAGATGCTCAATCTTTAGAAATCTACGTCCAATCGAACTGGTTTAGGGTATGATTTCTCTTCTCCTAGTATTGCTACTTCTAGTACTACTATTTTTGTTCCTCATGTTAATGAGAATATAGACAAGGGTAAATCTATCTTAGGAGCACCCCCAAGCTAGATAAGAAAGAGATCAAGAACCCTAGGACTAAGAAGGGAAATACTCAAAAGCCCAAACAGAAAAATCTGCATTTCTGTCATCATTGTGGAGTAGCTAGACACATTTGACCTAATTGCCATAAGTGGTTAGCCACTCAACAAGGCAACAGCATGATCGCATCGGGAAACCAGAATTAGTTTTCATCGTCCTTTTCTCCTCTTGGAGATCTTCTCAAATCCCTCATGTTCCTTTCGAACTTGAATGGTTTCAACTCTTCCCCCTCACCGTCAGATCAAGGGTTTGCTAAACAGAAAGGTTCTTCCAAGGTGTGGAAGGAAAATGGCTCCAAGAGATTCTGTCACCTTTTCTCTCTCTCTCCCCTTCTTGTTTTTGTTTTGCATTACTTGTGTGTTTTGTTTTCTTATTTTGAGCCAGTCTAGTTTTATGTATTGCTTTGTTTAACATGTTTTTGTATGTTTAATTTTCATTTTTGCTTTATTTTGTTTTTCATATAAAATAATTTTTTTTTTGAAAAATCAGAAAAATACAAAAACAGTGTGTGTATATGTACATTGGTACTTGTGTACCTTGGATGGCCAATGAAACAAAGTTTTCTAAACTTTGTATCTTTTGTAGCTTAGATGAGCATCTCTATGCACAACTAAGCAAGTGAGCTTTGTGGCTCGTGTGTTGTGATGAGTAAGATTAAGTAATCTCTTGTATTTAACACTTGTATAACTCTTTTTGACGGGAATGACTAGAAAATCCTAAGAGAAAGGCATAAATAACCATCTCACCACTGTTGCTCACCAATCATGAAATGACATTTGTATGCTTCGGCACAGCAATTTGGAATGTCAAATGCTTAACATCATTGGGTATTTCTTTTCTATCTCTTATATGCCTATGCATGATTTGCTTAAAAGAAAAATACACAAAGAAAATTGAAAAGCAAAAAGAATCAAAATGCTTTATACATGATTGCAAGCATGTATTCTAGGAGATGTGGGAGTTATAGGATGTACCTTGAAAGTGATAGTCCCCATCAAACAGTTATGATTGTGTGTGAGTTAAAGTGATTGTCTTATATCTCAAATCATCATAACATGTAGACACTTATGCAGTCTTGTGATGTGTTTCACACACAACACACAATATTCTTTGCTACTTTTCACACACAACATGCAATATTCTTTGCTGCTTTTGATACTTGTTTAGGTACAATGTGATTTGGCCATCACAATGAATAATTGTGTAAATGTATGCTCACTAAACTGTCTTAACTTGTTTTTGAAATATAAAATTGGTTAGGCGTGTTTAGTATGTGTGTGTCTTGGATCTATGTGCTTAACATTTTTCTTGTTGAGAGATGATTTTGAGAGCTTAAAATGTTGTTTGGATCATTGGTTGTATAGCATGCTTGTTTGCATTCATATATGTGTTTTTCTCTTCTTGAAAAACTATTTTTAAGCACTCTCGACAGCTGCTGGACACCTCTTGACAGCTAGGCTATCTATCAAGACCCTTCAGTTGCTTTTTATCACATTCTCGATAGCTTCTCAATAGCTGTTTGATCCATCAAGATACTTTCTAGTTGCTCAATAGCTTCTCGACAACTTCCTTGATCCATCAAGATTCCTTTGCTATGGCCACCTCTCGATAGATCCTGGACAGCTCTTTGACAGCTATTACACATGTTTTTATTCTCGACACCTCTCGATCTATCAAGATTTATGAAGTTTCTATATAAAAGATTTGTGCGATTTCTCACTCACTTTTCTCAATCTCTCTCGATCCTTTCTAACCTCTCACCATCCAAAACACCTCTCACTCACTCCAAATCTTTTCCCCACTCCTTCTTTGGTCTTGATCTTGCATTTTTCACAAGTATGATCTTCTTTTCATCATCTTATCATACATTTCATGCATTTTTTACCTAACTTTTGGGGTTTTTGAAAATTTTTGGGAGTTTTCAAAATTATTGAGGTTTTTGTGGAATTTTTGGGAGGGGTTTTGTTTAAATGGGTTTAAAACATCATGCACTGCATCACATTCGCATTATAACAATGTTTCATGCATTTAGATGTGTGTTTACTTTGTTGCAATGATGGTGTGTTGGTAGGTTTGGATTGGGTTAAGTCCATGATGTATTTAAGTTTGCATGTCACATGTTCATGCATTTTCATGCATACGTACCTTCAATTTCTTTATATTCTTATATACTGCTATTGTTGGTACTTTTCTGATTCTCTCTCTCTCTCTCTTGTGTTAGTCTGCTCTATGGCACCTAAACGCAAATCTACTCCATTCTAGAACCCTCTGCATTCTGGGGCATCTTCTTCTTTTGATCCTACAACTTCTTCTGTACGATTTCGTGATGATAAAGCTCGAAAGGACTTTTTGAAGAACTTTTGTAGATGAGGCATTCATTCGGAATGCCACATCGTTCTATCGGACTTTTCTGACACTGACCTACCCACTGTCATTCATAGTAGGGGTTGGGAGTCACTTGTCCCTCTATGATCATACATGAGTTTTACTCCAAGATGCACAGAATTGATACTTCTGTACCTCATTTCTTCTCTCACGTTTGAGGTACGCGCATTGTAATTACTCCGGATATTGTATGCGAGGTACTACATGTTCCTAGGGTAGTGCATCCTGACTACCCTGGTTATGAGTGTCTGAGGACTATGTCCAAAGATGAGCTCTCGTCTCACTTTTGTGAGACACCTTCTTCTTGGGGTGACCGTTTAAACCAAAACAACTACTCCCCCTTCCACTATGCACACTTCCTTTCGTGATGCTCTCCCTCTTTCTATATGCTATCCACCAATCTATACAGTCTGTACACGGAGTATGGTCTCCCCCTTTTTGGCACGAATAGCTGAAGGCTCTCCTCTAACTTGCGTTGAATCTCATCTAGCTATGTCTCAATGGGAGTGAGACGCATTTGAACCTGGTTGTTGGTGGAGTGGATGAGATTTGTAAGTCCTGACACATGCTCATGCAAACCTTCAACCAAGGTGGTAAACCAGTCAGTTTGAGAGCTAGATTGACCTGGCTGTGTACTAACAGTCGGAGGTGCAGGAATGTGAGAAGAGGTAGTCTCAGTAGTATGAAGAGCTAATTCATGACCGGAGTGAGAAACAGGTGGTGTGGACAGATTTTGCTTTTTCTTTTCAGCAGAAGAGTGACTTTTGCTCTTTTCAAGAGATGATATAGAAATTGGACGACAACGAACTATAATCTTCCCATCTCTTGGCGGATGAACTCCTTCATTCAACATGATTTTCATAAGAAGACTGCAGAACGAAATACATAATTTTGCTGCTGATCGTGCAGCTGTTTTTCCTATAGTTTGGAAGATATGAGTACAAATATCAATCGGAGTTCCATTGATGAGGTCGTATAAGAACTGTGCCCTTCCAAGATTAATAAACCCCGTATTGGACAATGGGTATAGATTGAAGAACATGATGAAGGTGAGAGTTTTCAGTTTAGGTTTGAACTTCACTGTTCCGATGGATGTGCCTTTTGCAGAAACTTCATGTTCTTCTCCAAGAATACGAAGAATGTCTGACACAGCAAGTTGTCTGTCATCATAGGGAGACCTGTCTACATTTGCAGGTTGGATGATACGAAGAAGCTTTGCAATATAATCCGAATTGATGGTGAATTATTTTCCACGAACCCAACATTGTAGTTCTACTCTAGTGAATCTTGCATTCGAATTAAACTCTTTAATCAATTCATCAACCGGATCTTCGGAGTTTCCAAATAACTCAGTCCAATCCTTGTCTGCAAAAATTCTAGGGATAAAGGTAGATCCCAAAGTATCAAACTGAACAATACACTCCACCACAGGAGGGGCGTCCTGAAAAATGCTAAAGAATGTCTGAGAGTGCAGGGGAGTCTTAAACCTCTCACTGTTTGAGACTTCATATGAGTGCCATGTCCTTTTTGACACTAGTGATGAGGGAGGGTCAATAATTGGATCTTTACCGTGAGAAGAACGGCAAAGCATCTGCACAGATGAGCACACACCAAGGAAAAAAAAATGCAAAACACAAAAACAGAACACAAAACTTGATTAGAGTCAAGTTAGTTCCAAAACACAGGTAAAATAGCCTAAAAACAGAGCATAAATAACTCAAAACAACATGCTAAAACAGTTTCAACATGTAAACATAGACACAATGCATGAAATTAAGTAGTTGTGCATGTGTGTGCATATGTGTGCATGTGCTGATGCATGAGGCGTGCCTAGAGGTGTGCATGGCATGGCATTGAGGCACAGAATGGACAAAGTGTGTAAAAACACACAACCATTTACCAAAACAAAGAAAGCATGAACAATCAAGACCAAAAACAAATATTGGAACTCAGTAGAGTCCAATACAACACAGAAATGTCATTCGGACATTCTGTCAAACACCTAATATGCAACAATACACAATAGTTATGGATAATGCATGAACATGGTGAAAACTTGCCTCAATACATGCTAAAATGCCTCATAGGGCCAACACAGATGCACAAACAGCAAATGGGACACAGCCAAATCGAAGATTTTTAAAAAATTTGCAAAATGAAGAACCCCCAACCTAATTTTGAAAAATTCCCAATTTTTGAAACCCTAACTCAAATAACTGCATAATCATAGAGAAAACATGAAGAAAATGTTTTAGAAAACATACCTTGAAGTTGAAAATGTAGAAATTAGGCTTGAGAATGATGGGGTTTTGAAGAAAAATGAATTTTGGTTGAAAGGGGGTTTGAGAGATGCTTAGCGAGGGAAGTTGAGAGTTTTTGAAAAACTATCACATCTGCTACATAAAAACTGAAAACACGCGTTTTTTACGGGTTAAGCAGTAGCGATGAAGTTGCGAGACAGTCACGAGAGAGACCTCTGAAGCTTAAAAATTTTCGCGAGAAGCTTTAAGTCGCAAGACAATAGCGAGACAGTCGTGATAGCTTCTGTCTGATTTTGGAAAAATCCAATTTTAGCCAAACAGCATTTCGCGAGAAGCTGTTGGTTGCGAAATAGTCGCGATACAGTCGCGAGAGAATCTGTGTGACATGATAAAAAAAATTATTTCCTTTAAGCACTTTTCGCCGGAAGCTCTAAGTCGCGAGCTTCTCGCGAAACACCCTTTGAACAAGTTTTTAAAGAAAAACACAAAAATGTATTTTGAACAAAAACTAAAAACACGAAAGCATAAAATCACTTTCAAAAACATATAAAACACTCAAAAATATTTTTGGGTTTGATCTGCAAGTACTTGAGCATACACATCACATTTGCACATGTACAATCACACAAATGAGATAAGCATTAATTGAATCAAAGTCTTGTGTGTTGTGTGTGAGTATCAAGTGTAAAATAGTCCTTAGACCAGTGTGAAACTTCAATGATCAATTCAATCGAGTCATACACAACTGGTACTAAATCAAGTGGTCTATCTCAATTATAGAAATGAACATATATGACCTCCCACAAATTGATTACAAATCTTAGAAGCTTTTCATTTGGGTTCTGTATAAATCATAACATTTGATCCATTTTGGATAATACATCTCCTTTTTGAGATCGGTGCTTGATATTTTTGATATATCAACATTTTAGAATTAGCCTTTGGCTTTTTGAGCACCATACAATTCAAAACAAAAGTCGCTTTCCCTTTTTCCTAGTCATATACTAGTATGTGCGACAGGTTTTTGCAGCTCAATATCTCTTTTTATTCGGAGATTTACATTTAGTGAGCTCTTTTGCAAAATAAAAAATAAAAATAAAGTGGGAAGAGATATAGGCACAAGTCTATGCAAGTATTAAGACCATCAAGACTATTGACCAAACATTTATGACAAGCTTGAAGATCTATTTACAACAATCACACATAGTTTTCAAGATTTCTTCCACACAGATAAAAGTGCATACATAACAAGCTAAGCTTGTAAATGCACTACGTAATTAGTACGAAGGTACTAGGCCAAACTCTCATGTGATATACACAATACAAGCGATCAAACATTTTGAAAATTTTTCAATTTTTTATAGGTTTTTGAATTTTTGAACACACTCAAAAACAAAACAAAAACAAAGCAAAAGCTTGTAAAAGAAACATGATCGAACTAAACATGTGAGACCTAAACAATTGATATGCAACAAAAAGCAAAAAGGTTCACACATGAGATAGAGTTCAAGGAATGATACCGACACCGATGGTCTTATGCAAGGACTCAAACTTTGGACCATCAAGGGGTTTAGTAAAAATGTCTGCCTTCTGATTTTCGGTGTTGATGAACTCTAAATACACAGTCTTTTCTTTCCCCAAGTCTCGAATGAAGTGGTACTAGATCTCGATATGCTTTGATTTCTAGTGTTGAACTAGATTCTTTAACAAGTTTATTGCACTTGTATTATCACAGAATACGCACATAGTGTCTTGAGTAATTTCATAATCATGAAGAAGCTTCTTCATCCATAATAATTGTGCACAACAACTCGCCGTTGCAATGTACTCAGCTTCAGCCGTTGATAGAGAAACTAAATTTTGCTTTTTGTTCATCCACTACGCTAAGTTATTTCCAAGATAAAAACACCCACCGGAAGTGCTTTTCCTATCATCAATGCACCCGGCCCAGTCGGCATCAAAATATCCAGCTAGGCACACATTCGAGTCTCTTAAATACCATATACCGTAGTCAGATGTGCCATTTATGTAGCGGATAATTCGTTTGACTGCCGTCAAATGTGACTCTTTGGGTGCTGCCTAAAATCGAGCACAAACTCCTACACTGAAAGCGATGTCTGGTCTGCTAGCAGTGAGATAGAGGAGACTACCGATCATGCTTCAATAAAGTGTTGGATCCACTTCTACATCTGCTGCATCACGACTCAGTTTTGCTGAGGAACTCATGGGAATGGAAGTGTGTTTCTTAGAGTCTAGGCCGAATCTTTTTACAAGATTTTTGGCATATTTCTCTTGGGAGATAAATATCCCATCTTCCCGTTGTTTCACTTGAAGCCCTAGGAAGTAGCTTAGCTCTCCTACCATGCTCATCTCAAACTCCCTTTTCATTTCTTCTGAAAATTCAAGAGCTAATTGATCGATTGTGGATCCAAAGACAATGTCATCCACATATACTTGGGCAACAAGGAAAGATCTCTCATTTTTTTTGACAAACAAAGTTTGATCGGCTTGACCTCTCTTAAAACCATGGTCCAAGAGGTATGTGGTGAAGCGATCATACCAAGCTCTTGGTGCTTGTTTCAGCCCGTATAATGCTTTCTTCAGCCTTAACACATGATTCGGAAAATGAGGGTCTTGGAACCCCTTTGGTTGCTCAACAAACACTTCTTCGTTTAAAAATCCGTTCAAGAAAGCACTCTTCACGTCCATTTGATATAACTTGAAGTTCATAATGCATGCTATGGAGAGAAGAATTCGGATTGACTCTAGTCTTGCAACTGGAGTGAAAGACTCATCAAAGTCTATGCCTTCAACTTGAGTATATCCTTGAGCCACTAGTCTAGACTTGTTTCGAACAACTTCACCATCTTCATCAGTCTTGTTCTTGAAGATCCACTTGGTGCTGATGACGTGAGTATCCTTGGGCCTTGGTACCAACTCCCATACATCATTTCTAACAAATTGATGCAACTCTTAGTGCATGGACTCTACCCAATTCTCATCCTTCAAAACTTCCTCCACTTTCTTTGGTTCAAACTGAGTAAGATAGCAGTTGTATGTCACATGATTCACACTATATGCTAGTCCTTTTCTCAACCGAAGTCCTTCATCTATCTCACCAATGATATTGCTTGAGGGATGATTGAGAATTACCCTTAACAATGGTCTCTTGGAAGTGGAAGGTTCCTCATCACGAGAGATTGGAGGTTGAACTTCTGGAGGGGTGACTGGACTAGACGATATTTGAGTTGATCTCGTCTCCCTTCTTGATATAGGAGGTGTAGACTCCTTTTCCGATGATTCTTTCTCAGCATCCTCACCTTGAGACATGTTGTCATCTCCTTCATTCTTCTTAAGATTTTGTCGTTCACCATCATCATCAATGTCTTTTTCAGAGATAGAGTCATCAATAACCACATTTATCGATTCCATCATCGTCTTAGTGCACTTGTTGTACACTCTATATGCTCGGCTATTTGTGGAGTAGCCTAGAAATATCCTTTCATCACTTTTCGCATCAAATTTTCCAGGATTCTCCCTATCATTTAGAATGTAACACTTACTTCCAAATATTCGAAAATATTTCACATTCGGTTTCTTTTCTCTCCAAATTTCATACGATGTCTTCTTTGTTCTAGTTCGGAAGTAAATTTTATTCCCAATGTGACACGATGTGTTCACTGCTTCAACCCAAAATTTCTGTGGACTGTTTTTGTTGAGTATCATTACTCTTGCCATTTCTTGGATCACACGGTTCTTTCTTTCAACAACCCCATTCTGTTGTGGAGTTTTTGGAGCTGATAATTCCTTCTTGATGCCGTGTTCATTATAGAATGCGTCAAACTTTGCATTTTCAAACTCCTTTCCATGATCACTTCTGATTTTAACTATAGGAACACCCTTTTCATTCTGCAGCCTCTTGCATAGCCTTTCCATCTTGTCACATGCTTCTGACTTTTCTCTAAGAAAATCCACCCAAGTATATCTTGAGAAGTCGTCAACAACCACCATTATATAGCGCTTTCCACCCATACTTTCTGTTCTAGTTGGACCCATCAGATCCACATGTAGTAACTCCAAAGGGCGAGACGTGGCAACTACATTTACTTTAGGATGGTTTGATTTTTTTTGTTTTCCCAATTGACATGGACCACAAACCTTCTTCTCAACTTTTCCAAACTTTGGTAAACCAACCACAACTTCAAGCTTCGAGACTTTTGCCACTTGTTTTTAATTAGCATGTCCAAGCCGTTGATGCCACAACTCAAAAAGATTCACTCAAGCACTCCTACATGCTATGCTTAGTTTGGGAATGACCCCATAACAATTATCGGTGGTCCTGAGTCCCTTCAAAACTTGAACACCTTCTTCATTCATAATTAGGCATCCTTTCTTTGAAAATTGGACTAAGAAGTCTTCATCACAAAGCTAAGTAATACTCAGCAAGTTCACTTTCAATTCCTTAATGTACAGCACATCAGTTAACAAAGGTAGTCCTGGAATATCCACAGTTCCCTTTCCAAGAACTTGTGAGTGACTCCCATCTCCAAATGTCACAAAATCATCTTCCTTCTCTTGTAAAGTTTTGAACAATGATTTATCTCCAGTCATATGCCTTGAACAACCACTATCAAGATACCACAAACATGAATTAAACACTTTCAATGCAGTGTGAACAAAGAGACAAGCATGAGATAGGCATTCTTGACCATTAAAGCAAAACTCATCATTCTTTACTTCATTCATAGATGCGTGTAGCTTACTTTTCAGACAATCAAGTTTATCACACAAATGTCTATTCCTTCTCTTATATTTATCAATTAAGGAATTCGACTCACACAAGCTATTATGAATATCATGATTCCTGTGAATTAAAGTTTTCAGCATGTGTACAAAGACTCTAGCATGTTTCTTTGATTTGAATAACTCTAAAAGCTCATTACTAGAACAGTCTTCAAATATGCTCATAGAGTCATTTTCACTGACACCTTTACTTTGCTTCATGTTGACCTTTGTCATATCACTTTTCATGGCATAACAAGGGGTCTAGGATCACACTCAGGTAGTTATACCACAGTGAGTGTACCCGCTCTGATACCAATTGAAAGCTCGAAAATGTGTTGAAAACACAAGAGCTGTTTAGACCCCTAATAAAAGGTTACGGCTCAATTGATTTTACACTAACTTAATACTAAGTGCGGAATAGTGTAAAGCGAGCGAATAAACAAACAAGCTACTCTAATCCATAATTAAAGCAACACAGCAGTAAAACGGAAAGTAATAGAGTAGGGAAGAAAGATACAAACACAAGATAACACGACGATGTGTTATCGAAGAGGAAACCGAAGAACTCGGTGAAAAACCTCTCCTCTGCCCTCCAAGTGGTAATCAATCCACTAGACAATCAGTTGGGATACATGGGTTAGCAAGAGATCCTCCAAGCCTAATCTACCCGATGTACATAAGCCCTCAAGCTCCTACTCCAACAGGGCTTCTCGAAACCGTGTCTTGTCTAGCTCTCCGGATCCCGCAACAAGCTCCATGTTGCATCTGTCATCCTTGGCTTCTTCCAATGCTTCCCAGCACCACCAAAACTTCACTTGACACTCTGAAAGGGTGTGGTAAGTGTTTGGGCTATCAACCTCTCAATGGTATGGAAATGGAGAGGTAGGAGTTAAGGAAATTCTACAAGAAAATGTGTAAAGGATTGTGGGTATAACAATCTCTATCTCTCAAGGTGTTTGGCTAGGGTTTTCCCTTAGAAGCACTCCTCAACATTTGTGGGTAATGTGGGTATAAATAGTGTAGGCACAGAAAGTGTGTATCAGACTGGACAGGCTGGCAGAACAAAATGTCTCGCAAGTGTCTCGCGAGAAAACCTTACCCACAACTGGCCTGACTCTTCACATTCCATCATGTGCAAGGCATATGAATTACTTCGCGGGATGCTAAGTCGTGAGCTACCCACGAAAACTCTTTAGCCTTCAATTGCTTGAGTCTTCATACTCTCTCTAACACACAACCCTTACAATGAAATCCCACAATAAATATAGGGTAGAAAAGATTGAATAAAATTACAATCAAATTTGATACGGAATATAAGCCAACAAAAACACATAGTTGTAAATAACAACTTTACAAGACTCAAAAATCTTTTTGTGTTTGATCAACAAAGATTGAGCATGTGAAAACACATTTAATCAAGTACTATCACACAAATAAATATGGCATTCATTGAACATAGACATGTGTGATGTGTGTGGATATTAGAAATGAGATAGTCCTTAGTCTAATGTGAAGCTTCCATGATCAATTCAACCAAGACATACACAATTAGCACTAGATAATATGACCCATCTCAATTATAAAAATATGCATATATGACCTCCCACATACAACTTGATAAACATAACTTTGAAGCTTTTCATTTGGCTTCATATACATCACAACATTTGATCTTTTTGAAACAATACACTTCATTGAGAGATCGATGCCTGAAATTTTTGATACTTCAATTTAATAAGTTAGCCTTTAGCTTTTTGGGCATCATACGTTTTATTTTTGGTCACTTTTCCTATTTCCTAATCAAGTATTAGTATGTGTGACAGGCTTTTGCAGCTCAATATCTCTTTTCATTTGGAGATTTACATTTGGTGAGCTCTTTAAATAAGAGCAATAAAATAAAATAGTGGGAAGAAGCAATAAAATAAAATAGTGGGAAGATATATAGGCACAAGTCTATGCATGTCTCAAGATCAACAAAACCATTCACTAATCATTCATGACAAAGTTGAAGATCTATTTACAACAGTCACATAGATTTCAAGATTTCTTCCACAATGATATGAGTGCATAAGGAACAAGCTAAGCTCATACATGCACAAAGCCATTAGTACAGAGGTACAAGGCAAAACATGTTTTGAGACAAAACTCAACAATGTCGATCAAACTTTTTGGATTTTCTATTTTTTATGTTTTTTGGATTTTTGACACAAAAACAAGAAAAGATTGATCAAAATCAACAATATAAAAACATTTAAAAAGAAACAAGTAAACAACCAAACAATTTTCAACACAAACAAGCAAAAAGCACACAACCAAGAATATTCACAAAGCATAGGAAGAATTAATGCATGGACATGTTGTAATGCTTATGCATGAGTACCCCTCTTCACCCACACATCACGTGCATTTGGGGTGATATCCCTATAGGATTAGGTACGAGAGTTAGGATTTTTTAACCATCTAGTGAAGCTTTCCAAGCAGGTGGTGAATGCACCGATCATCTTCATCACGTCCATCACACCGAGATCACCATTTTGACCTCTTGATGACTCAACAGCCCAAGTCCTCTTGTCATTTCTTGGTCCTCTTGACCTTTGATCAGTTGCATTCTTCAATGCTCTAAGCTTATGACAGTTTGGTTTGGTGTGTCCTTGAAGTCCACAATGATGGCAAAAGTGGTTTATTCTCGAACCTCTTTGTGATCTTGGAAGAGATTTCCCTCTAGCTTCAGGTTTGATCACTGATTGATTACGGGGCTTGTTTAACACCCTTTGGTTAGCCACGTTCTTCCTCTTTTCATCCCCTACTTTCTTAGGTGTAGAGGCAGCCACTACAGGTTCTTTGGCTTGCACAAACTTCACTTGTTTAGTGATTTTGACAGATGAACTACTTTCTCCGGTATATCCCAACCCGGATTTTTCTGAGAATTGTTTTTGAGAGGAAATGACATCATCTAGTTTCTTGGTGGAGACCCTCTCTACCTTGGCATTTGCTTGAACTACCTCGAGCTCAAGAAATTTTATCTTTGAGTAGGCTTCGGTCAGCTCTCCATTCAGTGTCTCTATCTCTCACTTGGCCTCCTTATGTCGAACTAGAAGAGTTCTATAGTCCTCCTCATCCTTCTTCATCTTTTTCATAGTTGTCTTGGCCACACGTGCATATTTTCCTGATTTCTCAAGGATTGAATTGAATTTTTCTTGAAGGCCCCCTATACTCTCATCTTCTTCAACATCCGATTCTTCTACAATTCCCATTGATTCCTCATCACTATGCTCCCCAAGCTCTTGACAAGCAAATTCAAGTCCTCCGAAGACTTAACATGAGCAATGGTCATAAAATGGAGTAATTCCCTTCTCTGTCACAGCTTTCCTCAAAATCAGAATTTGATGAATCCGAGTCACTAAGAGTTGTGGCATACACCTTGCCCTTTGATTTCAAATAGTTGGGACACTCCTTCTTGAAATGTCCGTGTCCATTGCACTCGAAGCAAGTGATTCCTTGTGTAGATTGGGATTCCTTTCCATCTTTCCTTTTGAATTCCTTTTTCTCCTTCCCGGAATTTTGGAATTTTCCTTTACCACCAAATTTTCCATTGTTCTTGAATTTTAAGAACTTTCAGAAATTCTTCACCAAATATGCCACATCTTTATCGACAACATCCTCATCCAATGAGTTATGAGCTTTGACCCTTTCATCAATTGTCTTAAGAGCAAGAGATTTGCTCTTCCTTTGTGTGGGCAATGACAATTCATAGGTCTGAAGTGAGCCAATCAGTTCTTGGACTTTGATATCATTAAGATCCTTACTCTCTTCAATCGCTGTCACCTTGGCACGAAAGCTCTCTGATAACGAACGAAGGATTTTCCTCACAACTTTAGAGTCCTCCGTTTTCTCCCCTAAGTTGAACTTGCCGTTGACTACTTCATTCAGCTTACTATAGAAAGGGTCAAAAGACTCGTTCTCACTCATTTTTAGCTCCTCGAAACGAGTGGTCAGCATCTGCAGCTTGGTATCCTTCACTTTCTTCGTTCCTTCATATGTGGTCTCCAATATCTGCCATGCCTCCTTGGCAATAGAGATGTGAGATATCCTGTGGAACTCTTCTGGAGACACACCACAAAAAATAGCGTTAAGTGCTTTGCCATTTGCATTAGACGCCGCAAGGGTTGCCTTATCCCACGTGGATTTGGTAGCCTCCGGCCTAGTCCATCCAATATCCACCGCATCCCAATCGGTTTCATCCATTAAATACAAAAATGCCCTCATCCTGACTTTCCAAAAGGCATAGTTGCAACCATCAAAATATGGTAGCGCATTTAAAGATTGAGATCGGTCCATCTCAATACGGGGTTAAGGATCGCACTAAGGTGTTTAAACCACAAAGAGTGCACCCGCTCTGATACCAATTGAATGTTCAAATAGTGTATAAAACACTATGAACGTTTAGACCCCCAATTTACAAATTACCAATTCAAGCTTAATATCAAACAATTTATGTGCGGAAAATGAATGTAACCTTATACCAGAATTGATAAACAATCTAAACCAAATAAAATCACATCCACAACAGAAATTAAATGGAAAAGATTAAGGGAAGAGAGATGCAAATACAAGGATAACACAACGATGTGTTATCGAAGAGGAAACCGAAGCCTTCGGCGTAAAACCTCTCTGCCGCCCTCCAAGCCTAATCTACCCAGTGTACCTAAGCCCTCCAAGCTTCTTGCTCCAACGAGGTTGCGCCGAACCTTTGTCTTCTTTAGCTTACTGGATTCCGCTATAGCCCATAGCATTAACCAATAACCATTGATCCCTTCTTAACTGCTTCCCAAAACACCAAATAACCTTCTCACAGATGTGGGTATGGTGAGAAAAGGATTTGGGTAAGAACCTCTCAAGGATGTAACAATGAAGAGTCTCTATGTAAAGATTGTGGATGAATCAATCTTGTTTTTCTTTAGAGTTTTTCTCTCAAAATTCTCTGTGGAAGCTCTCTACATTTCGTGGATATAAGGGTCTATATATAGTGGTGAGTGTTTGGAATGCGAAGAGTCATTTTTCCAAAACAGAGCTGGCTGGCGGCTTGGCCTCGCGACTTGACTGAGCCGCGAGTTCAAGCCGCAAGGTAACTGAACGGCCAGTCTGGACTTTTTGTCTTGTAGTGCTCCAGCTGGCATGATGCTTCAGCTTCTTCGCATGCTTGGCATGTGAGCATCTTCTGGCGGCTTGCAAGCCGCGAGCTACCCACGAGATCCAGTCGCAAGTCCCTGCTTCACTGCACAATCTTGAGCATTTCTTCACACTCTCTCACACACTACCCTTACATGAATCCCACCTAAATACAAGGTTACTAAATACTAAAATACAAGCAAATTTGGCACGGAATAAAGCTAACAGAATGGTTGATTAAATTCAACCTTACATATAGTACCTATGGTATTCTTTTTTCATGGTTTAATTTAGTTGTTTTAGATGCTATGGTATGGAATTACTCTTTGCCTCAAGTCTCGCATCTTAAGCTTGGTACTTTTTTTTTTGTCAACTACATTATTATTATTTTTTTATTCTACGTTCTTTTAATTCTTCTGTTACTCCATTTGGTTATGGTGAACATGTTGGATATTTGAAATACGTACGTTTGATTTTGCGCCTGTGATTGTTTTTGTTGTTTAGAGTTTACATCAGTAAAAGTTACTGCTCTATATATAATTTTTTTATAATTAAAAAAAAAAAAAAAAAAAAAACAACAACAACTCACAATTATCATTTTATTTAAATAAAATTATTTTTGTTTAGTCCAAACTTATCAAGGAATGAAACTCTATATCTCTAACAAGTCCAACTTAAACTCAAACTCATCATTATCATTTTTTTTTTAAACAAAATTTTTTTTGTTTAATCCAAACTTAACAAGGAGTGAAACTCTATCTCTCTAACAAGTCCAACTTAAACTCAAATTCAAACATTGATAATTTATCTCCAAATTTGCTAGGTTAATCATGAACACTATAAAAGCAAAACAAACCCCAATATTTAAAAAAAAAAAAGCCAAGTAGAGGTATGAGCTCTTCTTATGTTATTTTCTTCTCCTCTACTTTGTAATATATATATATATATATATATATATATATATATATATTATGGTTTTTCATGTCTTTTTAAAAAGTAATTTTCGTACATAAACCACCAAACTCTCTTTAGCCATTTTTTACGAGATAAAAAAGCTTGTAATAATTGAAATTATTCTTTTGAATGTAATCCATCTTTCTCTTATATTTCTCTATTGTTTAGTCATATATATTTTGTTTTGTTTCAATAATTTCTAAGCAGTGAATAATTTGATTCTTTAATATATTTTAGTCTTTCATAAGTTTTAATATCTAAATTTTTGAGTTATTTTTTTGCAGTATTTGAAACTATCTGACAAATTTTTTGTAAGAAATTGCACGTTCAAGCAATGGCTTCTTCATCAAATTGTAACACAAATTGAAGTCATACAAGAGCAAACATGCAATTGTGTAGTTTCTTAAATTTTTTATAAAATTATTTTAGTCAACCTCACAAATAGGTAAGTTCCCGTGCATAGCACGGGTTAGCGACTAGTTTAAGATAAAAAGCATTCAGTTTGACTAATGTTTTAAGAAAAATTCTATTCCAGATCTTATACATAATTAAATTAGAAGAAACTCCAAAAATGTTTGATATTACCGTAAATATCATCCATTTAGGTTAATCAAATGTGTTGTAAAAGAATTGGAAGGCCCTACATAAGACATTGAATCATAATCTTCTTCATCGTACATGGTTATATATATAGAACCATGGTTTTCAAATCCAGGCCGTTCAAAGAACCGAAAAAGGATGAAGTTCAAGGTTTTTACGGTTGGACTAAGGTCTAACCATGATGATGTCATAATTAATTTAATAATTATTTAAAAGATAAATAAATATATTAAATTAGTAAAAATTGAAAATTAACAAAAATAAACCAAATAAATATGAAGATCTATATTTCAAATATATTTTTTATGTCATAAAACACACACACACACACACACACACACACACACAGAGCAAGCGAGACATAGAAGAAGAACAAGAAGATGGTCGTGTAGTCTCAAGTCTGATAGTCTCTTGATGAATGGTTAAAGTTGAAGGCTTGAAGCTTCAACAATGGCTATAAGCCTATAAGCTGTACGTAACCCCCCCACCCCCCAAAAAGAAAAGAAATATTAACGGCCTGACTCTAACCTATGAAAACCACTTATGGTTTTCAAACCTGGGAGGTTAAACTGCGATTCCCACAGTTCATGGATTTTCTTGTATAGGCCGATTATTAAGGTTAAAAGAACCTCTTTAATTAACGGTTCCTGGTTAACCCGATTGGACTGTACGATCCAATTCAGGTTTCAAAACCAAGTATGGAGCTAGTTTGGACAAAAACTTTATTCATATATATATATATATATATATATGGGTGGATGAAATTTTTAGAATACATTTTTAATATTCAAATATTTTTTTCTTTATGAGTTCATTATATATTTTAGTTATGTCATTAGACAAAAGCATAAGTTTAGAACAAGACTGAAAACAAGTAAATGAAAATTTTACCCAAAAAAAGAAAAGAAAAAGAAGATTGAGCACACCCATAGTGTAGAAGCATTCAATTTGACTTACGTTCTACAATTTATAATTCTAATCATATTGAGGTTTCAACAATTAAACAATTAATAATCATATTAGAATCAACATAAAAAATGGATGATATTTATAGAATACTAGCCCCATCACACACTTATTATTATTATTATTATCATTATTTTTGGTTTTGTGATCAATTCTATTCATGCAAATTTGAGGTTTACACATTTATTCAATTATGTTATGCATTTGTAAACTACTGATATAGCCAAGAGTGTGTGGAGGCTAGCACCAAAAAAAAAAAAAAGTCATAATTATGGAATATTAGCCTTTTCGCATGCGTTACACGCTTGCTTAGAGTTTTTTTTTTTTTTTTTTTTTTAATTTAATTTCAAATTTTTTCATTCATTCTAATTTGAGGTTTATGCGTTTTTCCAACAATATTTATGCATTTACCAATCACCGATATAGCTAGGAGTGTGATGAGACCTAGCACCAGAAATGAACACACCCACACAAACTAATGACTTCAATGCTATTTTGACTGTCATTTTTTTGTATTAGGTCTTATCACACTTCTAGCTACATGAGAGCATTAACATCAATGTAACTATTTTAATATTTCAGCAAAAATATATAACTAAAAACTCAAAAAAACTCATGCATCAGTCTCAATATTTTGTCCCACAATTTTAACATTAGAGTGACCCTCGCCACGTCTGGCAATTCCTTGGTCCTCGCTAGGAAATAAGAAAGGCAAAGCCAACTCACTTTTATATGACTCTCTCTCTTTCTCTCTCACTTTCACTGCTTTTCCTCTCTCATGCTTTCTGCTTTCTCTTTCTCTCTTTCTGCTCACTTGTTGGATTTCCATGGCCAAACTTCAAGCTGTGCTACTCCTTCCTCAGACCGCCATTCACCACCTCTGGAGTTTACCGTCATGCACCACTAGCCTTCTCACTCTCTCCCTCTCCTTTTTTTTTTTTTTTTTTTTTCACTGTGAGGCATCCAAGCCAACTCAATTTAGCTCTTGTTTGAGAGGAGGGAATGAAATGGAATGGAAAGGAATGAAGAGAATAATTTTAGAATATTCTTCCCTTCCTTTTTTTGGGAGTTTTAATTTGTTTGGGAGTTTAAGTGGGAGGGAATGGAATGGGTAGGAGGGAATACTCATTCCTCTCTATTCCCTTAAAACATCAAATTTTCATTCCTCTGAAATTGGGAGGAATTGGAGGGAATGAAATTAGATTTAATTAATTTTTACTAAAACTACCAAAATACCCCTATATATTCAGCCATTTATTTTAAAATAGAGGTCTGATAGTAAAATTTTCATAAAATGATTCCATTTCTTTCCCTCTATATTATTCCAAAACAAGAATACTTATATTCCATCTTTTTATTTTAAGGAAGTTATCATTATTGGATAAATCAAACTGGGATTTAATAGCTAATTTTAGTATCTAATAATAGCAAACATTTTTTTTGGGGAGGGGGAGGGGGAGGGGAGGGGGGGGGGGTGGGGGGTGAATAAATAACAATAGCAAAGTTGAGACACAAAGGTGAGGAAAATTATTGAATACTCCGGGAATATCATAAATGCTTACTCCTCTCTCTCTCATGAATTGTAGGTCCGACCATGAATTTAATTAGTGGGACCCACAATTATGTGAGAGGAGGGAGTACGCATTTATGGTACTCCAGAAGTACTCAATAATTACTCCAAAGGTGAAACAAAATTAAAGACTTTTTCTTTACTAAAGAAATTATAGACTTTGACTGTGAACAAAAATACTAGGCCGAAAGGCACAAAAGAAACAATATTAGCAGGTCAATCAAAATGTAGCTGAGAGCTCAAACGAGAACTCAATTAGTCAATTACCCTTCTGTCAAAAACAGAATAGTCAATTGCCCACCAAAAAAAAAAGACTAAAACGACAAGCTGAATTTTATATCGCAAAAGTTCAGATGCTGTTGATAGGACTACAATAAATCTCCAACAAGGTTATTGAGTGAAAAACAAAGATCATAAAGAATCGAATCGAAAAACAAATAAATTTCCAAGAAGGCAAATAAGAGAATGACAAAAATATTCATAATAGAATGAATAATTATCAAAAAGAGAGAGAGAGAGAGAGAGAATGAGTGGTATAAGGCAAATAGGCAACCGCCTAAGTTCCCGATGAAAAAAGGCTCCCAAATTATATCCAATAGAGATATCTATGTACCAATGGGAGTATTAATTAAGCCCCAAATATTAGTCAATATATAAAAAATAAATTTTTAATCAAAGAAAAACTAGAAAAAGAAAAATCTTTTCATTGGATGTGGTAATGATTGTTAATTGTTCTCAGTTTTAGAGTGTAGAACACATTAATCTCTCATACACAAATGCTAAAAGATCACTCTCTTTGTTTTGTTCTTGAAAGTCTTTTTTTTAATAGTTTTTAAAAAATAAATTTTCACCTACACTTTCTTTGTTTTTGTCCAAGTCAAAACTTCTATATAATAATAAAAATTGTAAAAAAAATTAAATAAATATATAACTAATTACTAGTAAATAAGTTTATATTCAAACTTTATTTGAAGATATTAAACATATAATTTTATTAAAAATTTCAATTAAAAGTTTTTAGTATTTGGTTGCTTCACTCAATAGATAGTGTTTATTTTGGTTGTAAAGTCACTTAGTAATACAATGGATTCGTTTTAATTCATAATTTTGCATCTAAACAATAGATTTTAAATGAAAAAAAAAATCACCAAAAGTTAAATAAATATTTTTTTAATATTTAAAATAAAATAATATACCCCATTTAAAGTAGCCGCCTTAGGCCCCACAATGCCTTGAGACGACCTGAGAACGACAAAAATATTCCTTACAATCTACTATAGAATATAAGAATGTTTTTGCTTCAAACCCCACTTCCCCTTGCTCTACTATCTACCTATCATTAGGACAAAAAATAAAAGCTTTCATTGGCTATTCCAAAAGTCCAACTCATAGTTTTCCAAAAAAAAAAAAAAAGTCCAACTCATAATTAATATTGATTGTCTAAACAACGTAATTCATGGTACACTTTTTTTTGTTTGTTTGTTTGTTTTTTTTTTTTTTTTTTTTTTTTTTTAAGCTTTTAGAAAGAAAAGAGGCTGAGATATATAAGTACAAGCCATTGTCCTAGGAATGATATGATTTTAATTCTTTTTTGGAGAAAGAATATGATTTAAGTTTAAGAGTGCATAAATAAGAGTAATATATAATATTAATAAGAAGTTTTCTTTGTTTTGTCTTCAATTTTTGGTATGCCAAAATACCCTCATACAAATTCTGAAGTAACATAGCCTTTTAGTTAATTTTTTTTTTCTTTGCAAAAAAGGAAAAAAAGTTAAAACAGTAATAATATCTCACGTACAAAAGAAAGAAAAAAAATTATTATTCTCACCACCCATTTGTATTCAAATGTCTAATTCCTATCTATATTTATTATCTATTTGAATTCAAATACTTCAATTATGTTTATAAAATAAATACAAAATTACTTCTTCCAAAAAATGTTAAAAGAGGATTCTATTAATAAGAGGATTCTCCTGTTTCGTCTTCAATTTTTGGTGTACCAAAATACCCTCATACAAATTCTGAAATAACATACCCTTTAGTTTAATTTTTTTCCTACAAAAAAGCAAGTAAGGTTAAAACAATAATACAATCTCACGTATAAAAGAGAGAGAGAGAAAAAAAAAAGCATTATTCTCACCACCCATTTGTATTCAAATGTTTGATTCCTATTTGTATTTGTTATCTATTTGTATTCAAATACTTTAATTATCTTTATAGAAAAAATACAAAATTACTTCTTCAAAAAAAAAAAAAAAAACCCCACTACCTCAAGTAAAAACTACTCATTCTTATCCCAAAATTTTATGTTTTTAAAAATAAAATAAAAAATCTTTAAAACATTCCAAAATTTCTGCTATCCAAATTCTATGCACAGGTATCACAAATCCCCTTCCATCTACACTAACATATATCATTTTTCTTTTGTTTAAATCTCAAATTTTTTTACTTATCACAATTCTTATCCCAATTAATAAATTCAAATGTCTTATTAGGTTTCAACTTCTTACGGTTCTCTATCTCATTTTTAAACATTATTTTACATTACCTTACCTCTTTTTTTTTTCTTTTTTCTTTTTAAATATACGCGGTTATTTATATATCACTTGTGATGAGTCTAGTGTTATGATAAAGATGAGTTCAAGCTACATGAGATGTAATTTTTGTAAAGTTACACATTTTTAGATCATTGATTACTAAACCATGAATCCGTGATGATTAAAAATGCCAATTAGCTATGGTAGTATATTACACATTTATTGCTTACCACATTATAACATTACTCTTTTTTTTCTACCTCTTATTTATTACAACTATTTTGGAGGAAAAAATATTTACAAAAAATCTCAACCTTCTAAATAGTAAATACACAAGAACTGGTGTATTCTGAAAAAATAAAATAAAACATAAGAGTTGATGTAGGTAAGTCACGTTTGGGCTGTTTTAATGGTGGTCTTAAAATTTTCGTTTCTCACTCATAGTATGGGGTACAAGTAGACTCTAGAGGTACTACTAATTGGGTTGAGGAATCAAACTCAACCCAAATCAATTTTTTTTATAAATCACTTGCTACACAGCAAGTTGGTTTTGCTTTTTTGTGCTTTATAGAGTTTAATAATGTAAAATTTCTGCAAGCAGCCCTGAACTTCTATTTTGATCATAAAATTGATGCATATACCTCATATACCATCATATGTTGGAAAATGTTGACATTGGAGCAACGAGGTATATATGATGATAATGAATTTTGTACATAACTTGCTTATAGATGTGCTGGGGGGGAATGCACATTTGGGAGGGGGTATATGTGGATTAAACGGATACTATTGCTGTGCTGGGGGGGAATGCACATTTGGGAGGGGGTATATGTGGATTAAACGGATACTATTGCTTGTAATTTTACTGTATTTCTTTGTGTGACATGAAATATAACATACCCTAACCATAACAAGTTACTTAAATTTCCTATTTGCAACCAATTCAAGCTCTATTTCTTTTATTCAATTTCCTCCTGTTCCTGTAGCGTTGGAAGCAAATCTTTAATCTTAAATCTTTTGGGCTTGGGCTGTAAGCGCAGGACGTTATTTTTGGGAATTTTTTATTCTTCTTGCAGCTGGGTGTTTTTCTTTTCAAGGGCTCTATTTAAATAGTTCTAATAAATAAGAGAGAGAAAAAATCTCACTTGAATTAAATAATGTGGTAATAATATCATAAGATTGACCTTTTTTTTACCATTAAATCTCTTACAAAATGTACTGTCTAAAAAATATGTAATTTTACAAAAATTACACTAGGTGTAACTTAAACTCATATTTATTTTATATAAACTCTATAATTTATCTTTCAATAAAAAAGAATTAAACCCACAACAAAATAATATTGAGAACTTTTTTTTATGATGACGTTGATTTGACACTAATGACATTTATTGTCACTCCATTGGAAGTTTTTTCATAATAAATTGTTATTTCCTTTACCTATAACATTTCCTTAAAAAAATATCTAAGTTATCACAAATTTAGTTATTTATATTTAAAATTTTTTATAAAAGGTTAGAAATCTTTATTAATAAAAGACGATCACAATTCACAACACATCAGCTAACAAAGCAGGATAAAAACAAGGAGATAAATCCTCCAACCAAACCGATTCTACAGACAGAGATGCAGCTTTATCTGCCTATAGATAAACTACACTATTAAAAGATTTACCGATTCAATATTTGGTTATTTAGTTTGAACAATAGTCTTCTTCTTTTTCTTTTTCGTCTCCTCAAATAAAAAAAAAAGTTAGGAAAAGTATAATCTTTTTTTGCATACATTTTATTACGAAACACTTTCATACCAAAAGTTAGGTGATAAGCTATTATTGGTTCTAATTTGAATCTACAACTTAAATCACTTTTTTATCCATCTATAACAGTTAATAACAACCTACCCCTTAAAATTTATTTTAAAAGCATTTTTCTTTTATTATAGGCTATAGCAGTTAGCACCAGTGTAATTAATGTATTTGTGTATAATTTCCATAATTAAAAGGGAGGGGTTATATAGCATATACAATACGTGTAATCTCTCACTTATAATGTGTGGTTCCTAAAAAAATATGATCCACACATTTTGAGTGAGAGGTTACTTGTATGTAAAACAAGTATGTATTTCCCAAAATAGGGATTTTTTTTTTTTTTTTTTTTTTTTTTTTTTTTTTAAGGAGAAGGTAAAGGGACTTGGGTGTTTTAAATTGGTTAAAGTCCTTTAGGGCATAAATAGAAAATCCAAAACTAAATAGGAGCTAAGCCAAAAATACCAAATAAATTGTGGGATAAATTAGACTATCCTCTAAAATATAAGTCATTAAAATTTAAAACCGGTAAAACACAGCTAGCAAAACTTGGACTGACAGCCAAATGCACTTATTTAAGCTAAACTTCCAACAAGATTCAGAATCTGTGCTATCAAATCGTCCAAGATTCAATCCCTGAATTTATGCCGTGAAATTCTTAACATGTTTGAAGTCACAGCCTTTCTCTTATTTATTTATAATCAAACAATTCTCAATTGCACAACAGAGTTCAAACATTCAAAGAGGCACGCAGACTTAAGGTAACATTTCTTTTCAATTTTCTTTCTCTATTTTCTTTAATCTTTTGAAGGGTTGGTTTAATAGTTATCTCTGTTGCTTTTGATATATTCTCCTTTTGTGAATATTATTGCATTCTGTTAACTAATTGGACTCATGGGTTATTCCAAATTATTCTCCCTTATGATAAAAATAATTTTGAACGATCTGAATTTTGTTTCAACTCTGATAATATTATGGAGAATTTTGCCTATTTTCAACATGCTTTGAATTTTCTGCTAAATGAATCCAACCAAAAATAAAAATAAAAAATACACGTTAAGGAGGTGGAGTGGCCTTTCTTTTCTTATCAAAAATTGAAAACTAAGAAGGTGTTATTATCACAAAACGTAAGTTCATTCTGTATATTGTGAATATAGGTTGGTTTCTCAAACAATATTCTATATATTATATATAATTCGTCGTAGTAATAGACCATATTGCACATTATATATATATATATATGTGTGTGTGTGTGTGTGTGTGTGTCTCATATTCATTTTTCATGTCTTTTCTTCCTAATTTTCACGTTGATCCTTGCAGGAGTTCATCGTTTCATTATTGGTTAGCAACATGGCTGTAACTGCGGTACAGATGGCGATTGTTGTGGGTGTACTTGGTCTGATCTCCTTCATATTAGGAGTATTAGCTGAAACTAAGAAGGTATTTTTATCCCTCTTACTTTTAAAGCTGTTATGTTACACTTCCGCTTATTTATGTCCATGTATGTATGGGCCCATTGTGAAGAAACAAGTCTTGGGGCAAATCTTTTCTCTGTTTTCATAATTATTGACATGATTTTGCATAATAAAAGTGAGGTTAATGATGCACCCAAGTTAAAATCTTTAACTCCAATCACAATTCACAACTGATGATCGACAATTGCTGAGATGTCAACTTATCTTTTTATTGTATTGTTTTTGCCTTTAAGTGATTTTCTTTTTCCCCCCAATTAATTGTTACTATTTGTCTGAATACTACCTTTGGAAGTTTAATTTGTGGTACTAACTACTAAATTAAATCATATGCATTGTCTTTTCATTTCTTTTTCAATGAAATTATATTTGATTTTTGTTCTTTTGGGCTTTGATAGCCTGCAGCTGGCACCCCAATTCCTGGGAAAGACGTCATCATTTGCCAGTACCCATCGAGTCCCACAGTTGCTTTGGGTTCTCTCTCGTTTGTGTTTCTTGTAGCTTCAACTGTATTTGGCTACTTGTCAGTCTTTCACCCTTACAGAGGAAAACCGGTTCCACAGTCCATTTTGTTTAAAAGCATGAACTTCGCCATCTTCTTCAACGTTTCTTTGTAAGTATTATTTCTTTATAGTCTCAAATCCTTCTATTTGTTAAATACTATATAGATTAGCTCCTTAACTCTTTATTATATCATATCATCATATATTGGGCCAAAAAACATCCAAAACCATTTACCGAATTTCATGACTTGGATTAATTATCACAAAACTAAAAATGTGTACTTAATGTTACATCATGTGAAATATTAAATGATGAAGCATTATGTAGATTGTCAGATTCAAGAAAATAGATTCTTTACCATGAAAGAATTATCTCCATTTAAAATAAAGAGGATCTTGTTCCGGATTTAATAGGATACAAATAGCCATTAGCCACATAATTTAATCTAAATTGGGATTATCTCCATTTGAAATAAAGATGATCCTGTTCTGGATTTAACAGGATATAGACCGTCACACCATTTAATCCAAATTAGGATCTATTTCAAATTGACCTGCTATAGCTCTTGTGGTTTACTAATTAAAGATGATTGATGGTGGTGAAATTTTGTCCGCTCAGGTTTTCAGCTGGAATGGGAGCAATGTTTCTATTATGGCCAACCATCACAGAGCAACTCCACCGGACACACAATGTCCATCATAACCTCGAAACAGAATGTCCCACAGCTAAAACAGGCCTTCTTGGTGGTGGTGCTTTTGTGTCCTTGGATGCGGCTCTCTTATGGATGGTTGCCCTTATGTTAGCTGTCAATGCTAGAGAAGATTTCTTAGACGAACAAAAAGAGGACCATTTTAAGGGTGGAGACGACCATGTTATCACAACCAATATGTGAGATAATGTGTGTGGGTGATGCTTGAAAATGAAAAAAATTGATCTCCTTGTCTGCAAAATTCAGTGGCAAAATTTTTTCCTCTTTGAATGTTATTAAATTTGGTTGATGGGCTTCTACAAGGATAATTCTATTATAGCAAGCAAGCTGCAGTTAATTTAGAGAATTCAATGTACATATCTTTTAATAATTGTAAGTTTGCCTCTGTTTTCACCACTTTTGAATAATGTTCTTCTCCGCTCTTACCACCAAAAAATGAAAAGAAAAGAAGATTCATTTTAGCATCAGTCGAATGTGGAATGGTATTGCCACAACTTATAACAAACCAAGTTTAATTTCTAAGCCGATTTGGTTCTGGAATACAAGTATTTCGAATGCTAAGTCTTTTACTTTGACAGCAAAAACAACATATTGGATGCATAAAAAATGAAAATAAAAATTGTAAACCTAATGTTTTTTATTTATCAAATATCTATTATGCATTGGAATTTGGAATAACTACATACCAGGCTGTAAGTCCAAATTATTCTGTAGTATGATTGAAGCTTCTTTTTTTTTTTTTGGAGAAAGGTAATATGATTGAAGCTGGCTGGCATCTTGCGCTTTCATTGACTATTAGTTTAATGAAAAATGTTATTTCCACAACATTTTTACTAAAAATTCTATGTGGCAAGTTATATAATTGACAAGAAAAAAAAAATGATATCAATGGTGAGCCAAATTTAAAACTAATAACAGCTTGTCACCTAAGAATTATTATGAAATTATTGTGAAAATATTGTGGACATGTATTGATTCTGTGGAGATTGATATTCTTAGCACAATGATATCAATTCAAATATAGAAGCATACTCGAATTAATTTTAAGTAGCTAATTTCTGCCTGTTGTTTTGTTTTTGTTACATACATACATACATACATACATACATATATATATATATATATATATATATATGTAAATGGTGCCTACTTTTTATATGGCATACATTATTGACCTTTAAAAAAAAATTTAATGAATGAAAGACTTTTATTTTAAACACACCAGAAAGAACATGGTTTAAGCTCGCAAAGTCAGAATACAGACCCTTGGTAACCCAAATAATAGGTTTATACAACAAAACATGACACTTAAACAGCTACTTACTGAATCTAGAACCAACAAACACTTACAAACAAATTAGATCACGCAGACAGATTTGTTATACATAGCCACTGAACAGCACACAATATTAATGAGGGAGGCTTCCACAAACTAAACCAATCTCTGATCTTGATGGATCTTGGCATATTTCAGCACAACGATAGTCAAGGTCTTACATTTTATACAACTTTCCGTAATATACCACTAATACCAGCTTCAATATTGATCTGGCCTTGGTAGATTCTTGCATTTCTATCAAGCCAAAGATGGCAGATAACAACAATATATACACGCTGCTGAAAGTTCTTGCCTTTAAGCTTATTTACAACCCAATCCAGTCAACTATTCCAGCATAGGACAACAATACAAGCATTTCTTTAGCATTGAAGTGCCTATTCTATTAGACAAGGAGCATTCAAAATATGGGTGGTCACGCGGTTTAATCTTGCTACAACAAAAGAAGCATAACATGTGTCCCTGATAGCCCCAGGAAGCCATACAGTCCCTCCTAGTTGGCAGCTTATTTTTGTACAACAATCCAACATATAAAGAATGCTTAGGAATAGAAGAAGGAAACCAAATATGCTTCAACCAATTCATATTTCATAGGGGGCTTCTCGCTTCTGATGGTTTCCCGTGACATACATAACCTTTCGCAGAAGAATGCAAGTTGAATACTTCAGCTTTTATCTGTACCAAAGCTTCAGATTTGGCCATCGGTCAATTCCACTGCTGACCGAGAATAAACTGAGATTTTTGCAATTGAGCTATTGGCATAATCCCAAATCAACCGTGACCCAACGGCTTGGATCATCTAAGGACCCCTAGGATGCCAATGGTCATGCTAAGTGAAGATCTTTTCTCCATCTGTATATTATCAATAGCCTTGCCTCCTCTCTATGTTAAATATCCTCCAGCACCAGGAGTTATTATGTTCATAGGCCAAAAAGACTAGCCCTTCAGTAAGTATTTATTCACCCAAAAAACCCACAATGAAACGGCTATAACAAAAGGCACCAAATAAATTTAAGAATAGCTGCATTCTTCCATTAAGAAATTTTGATTAAATGAAGGTCTCCTTCCTCTTAGTTAGATAATCCAAAGCAAGTTTGGCAGTAGCAACTCTGTCAGGAAAGCCATTACACAAGTAAGCATTAAACCTTTGAACTATAAGCTTGATTAACTTTTTAGAAAGAATGATAATGCCATACCAATAGACTTGGATACTTTATAGAATAGTTTTGATCAATTGTAGCCTCCCACTAAAGGATAAGTATTTCGCACTCCAAGACTTTATCTTGCTGGTAATCGTTTCCAATAAATGTTGACAATCCCTTAGAGACAGCCTACCTGAGATTAGGGGCACCAAGATACTTGTTAAGGAGTTTACCTTCCCTAAACTGCAAGATAAATAATATCTCAGCCTTCACCTGATCTGACACAAATAAAAATAAATAAATGATTCTTGAACTCTTCGAAAGTTTGATTGATGGCTGCAATGGAGTCTCTTGATACAGCTGAAAATATCATAAGATTGTCTACAAAACAGAGGTGTCAGCAATACTTTAGCACATGCGGAGGTGGAATGCATACTTAGAATAATCCCAAGCTGCCATTTGAATCAACTTTGAAAAGACTTCCGTAGCCATTACAAAAAGATTGAGGGATTGAAACTTACATTTGCTGATTCCACATGAACACCTTTATGCTTTGTTTGTCTCGAAATAAAATATTTGTAGATGTAAAATATTTTCAGTAAAATGTTTTTATTTTACTATGTTTGATTAGCAACTTGAAAATACAGTGGAAATCATTTTTCAATGTTTGTTTCACTATAATGTGAAAAAAATTTCTTTAGGTGGTATTCAGTTTTGCACCCTCCCCTAAAAATATGCGTAACTTCACATCTACAAAGTGTCTTACCACTAACATCACTTTTACATGATTCTATAGTGGCAAGTGAAGAAGCATAGACACTCCAAACTGGGGGCAGTGGGAAGGGGGGGCCCCTGAACTTTCAATTTTTTTTTACTGATAATGATAATGTATTGAACTGAAATGTCTTATTTGCCCCCCTACACAAAAGACCAAAAAAAAAAAACTGTTCTATTTATTGGTAACAACCTACAGCTACATGGTTTAGAACTCAACAGCCTTAACTAATAGAACTCTAAAACTACCTTAACTTTAATATAAAACTATTGGTCCCACCTAGTAACGATTAAAAAAAAAAAAAAAAAAACCTACTGCTAATGCTATATGCCTATAGGAATAGGAATCACAGCAACCTAATACTAATAGAACTCTGGAAAAAAAAAAAAAAAAAAAAAAAAAAAAAAAAAAAAAAAAAAAAAAAGGGTTCCCACGACAAAAAAATAAAATAAAATAAAATAAAGTTCTTTGGATTTTTTAAAAATTAAGTAAGGGGAGAATAATTAGTTTTTTCATAGTTTGTAATTTTGTTAATATAATAAGGGTAAATTTGATAATTCATTTGGTTCAGCACTTCTAAGCTTTGCTCTCCCAAAAAATCTCTCTAATTTTGGAGAATTAAAAATGAGAGGTTAGAAGTAGTTAAAACCTCTCCAAACCCCTCCAAATCCCTCAACTTCCTCTCTTAAAAAACATCCAAATAAGGTAATTTAACTTACTCTCCCTCTCTCTACTCTACTTCCCTGTACTCCCCCTCCATCCAAACAAACTATTAGAGTTTCTGTTAAGTTTTTAAAAGCATTCAAGTTGAGTTTTTAAAATCTTCTTAAAAAAAAAAAAAAGAGTTTTTAAAAGCATTCAAGTCATTGAGTCACGTTTAAATATTCATAGGTATATTGCGTACTCTTAATATTCATGTTAAAATTTTTCTAGAATAGTTTTTAACTTTCAATTTTATCTTTTAATCTTGCCCCTCCTGACCTAAATTCCTGCCTCCGTCACTGCTCCAAACATCCCTGTTTGTCTAGGCACAAACACACCAAGGACATTTTTGAATGTGTCTCCTTAGCATATCTGGAAGGAAAAGTTTCTTTTTTTTTTTTTTTTTTTTTTTCTTTTTTTCTTTTTAAAATCCTTTGATTTTAGATTTTTTTTTTTTGTTGGAGAAAATTTAAAATATACTTTTAAAGTTCTTAATAGTTGTAATTTATTTAAAAAATTAAAATTAAAATAAAATATGTCTAGAAATTAAACAACTTATGCCTAAAGATATGTATATTAATTTATTGTCGTCATACCCCTATTGTGTTGTGTTGTGTATGTGTTCCTGCATATTGTAAAAGAAAAGTTCTTGTGTGTATTTTTGTACGGTTAAGATCTAGAGTTTATCACATCATCATTCCACTAATTCCTAAATCCTAATATAGTAATAGGTTTTTTTTTTTTTTTTTTTTTTTTTTTTTTTTTTTTTTTTTTTTTTTTTTAACACTCAAACTTGTTTGCTCTGTTAAATCAAATGATCGCTCCAAGAAGCAGAGGCAAAGAAGAGTCATCCACTTCCTCGTCCTCAGTCCTCACCCCTCCAAGGTGGCAGTACCGGATTTCAAACCCTGCAACAACACAAAGCAAAAACTAAAAGTAAAAATCCTAAAAGGTTACAAACACAAAACTGAATATGCAAAAGGTGAGAATAGACACGGAAAATAATTCTTGGAAAAATATCAACTTTTGGGGAAAAAGGAAAAGGAAGGTCTTAGATAAATCTTGTTGAAAATGAGATGAGAACTACCTGAGAGACATCAGATTTGATGTGGGTATATAAAGATCTAATGAGAGCAGATCACATTAGAGAGAGATAATCTTGTCCTTTTATTTATTATAAAGGAATCGTGGAGATTTAAAAAAATCTGTATTGTAGGGTTTTAGGCCCTGGTTGTCACAATATTAACCAACTCTTAGTCAAGTAATTAATTAGATTAATAATTATGCTTTAGATCTGAATTGGATAACATCACACACACATAGATCACACAAAACACCAAAATGATGACCTAGGAAAACTAATGAAATAACTCGTTTCACATTAAAAAACTTTGGGGGATTTAACCTAGTAATTCTCGATGCAACAAATCCATTAGAATATAGTGGAAGTTTATATAGAAGATTTAACCCGAAATTTAACACTACCTAATGTAGTACTTACTGACGTGACCATAAGTAGTTTCAAGATCCACAAACTCTTCTATTCTGATTTGTTGCACATGAACTCATAATTCATGACTCCGAGATCCGGACTTAAAGATTTGTCTAGTAATTGTAGTCAACTGGTTGTAGCAACTTCACTTGATCATTGGATCTTTAAAATGCACATAGGCTCTAGTTGATGCCTCAAGGGGACTTGGAAAATTCCAAATTTGTGTATAGAAACACTACCCTCTTGCATGTGTAAAAACGTGCTCTAGGGTTTGTTTTTATAGTAAACTTTGAATTGCACAAAACCCTAAATCCAGTGGTTAATAGGAATTGTTGAAAAACCAAAATTCCTTAAACTCAATAGGTTAAGATGTGCAGTGCCGTTGAACTGAATGAGATGAGTAGAATTTAACCTATTGAGCTACAGTCGAAATGCAGCATTTCAATTTTAGCAGTTTATTTTATGCATTTTTTAGTCTTCCACTATTTTGAACCTGATTTGTCTTAATCAAATATAATCTAATGTAAATTTATCTAGACAGTCTAATTTTTAAATTGTTACATTTGTTCATGGTTGTCAATCTAAATATATAGACTTTCTAAAATATCTAGAGGATCTTAATCCTTGTTAAACTTATTGTAAAAGGCTAAAATGCAAAACCTATACTCTAAGTTTCTTCAGAATTTATTTCAGTCCTTAACTTTGATTTTTTTCATTTTAGTCCTCTAAGTGTTAGATTTATTCAATTAAGGTCTTTTTGTCAACTTTTGTTAAAATTTTTTGAGGAAAAAAAAAAGTCTGAAAAATATTTTTCTATTATTAATTGATTTTTTTTTTTAATTTTGAAAAATTGAATAAAAATTGAAAAATTAACCACAACATAAAACAAAATTTGATGAAAAAGACTTAATTCAATAAAATTGAAAGTTAAAAGACTGAAATGAACAAAAGTAAAATTAGAGGACTGAAATGACTTTTGGCGAAACATAAAGGGGCATTTTAAATATAAGTATAAAAAGGGAAAGTGTAGTGAACATTCCACATATCTCAGTCGTTCATTGCTAGAAATTATTTCACCATATATTATTGTTTTTTTGAAGATGAGTCACCAAAGGGAAAAAAGAAAAAAGAAAAAAAAAAAGGCACTAGGCTATGGCAAAAGAGAAGGCTATGAAAAGGTCTTTTCAACTTTACTATGCAGTAGATTGCCTTAAATATTGTGATGAGCATCTATGTAAGATGGTTATGGAGAATGTTATACATATGTGCGTATAGCGTAGTTGTACAAATGATAAATTAGTTGAAGTAATGAATTCATCATAAAAACAAGAGGGAAAAATTGGTATTTGCCCCTAATTTACAAACTATGCAGCAAAATGTTCATGTTTTGAAACTATTTAGCAAGATACCCATGTTTTTTAAACTTGATTTTAACAAAATCGAGTTTTGTGTAAAACTCAATATCCTTAAAATCGAGTTATGTGTATATTTTTAAGTGTAACTCGACATTAGTAATGTCGAGTTTCACTTAAATTTTCAAAAATATTTAAGTGGCAAAATATGCAGAAAACATATTAGTAATGTCAAGTTCTACTTGTAACTCAATTTTGTTAAAATCAAGTTTAAAAAACATGGGCATTTTGCTAAATAATTTTTAAACAGGAGCATTTTGCTCCATAATTTGTAAATTATGGGCAAATGCCCATTTTTCCCAAAACAAGAGTTATAAATTGCACACACATATCCGTTTCAATTGTTCATTATAAGTAATGAGCAATAAAAGAACAAAAACAACAAAATATTGTAGATTATTTTAAATAATAATAAGAGGATCTTAATCCATCGCATATTATTGACATTTATTATAAACTATGTTAAAAAAACTATTAAAAGTTAAGTAAATTTTTGTAATGTTTTGGATATTGGATTGCATATAATATTTTTTTAATGTTTGATTTCAAATTCGAAAATTTAAAGAACTAATTAATGACGTATGATGTAATCTGTAGCTTGGTCTGCTTTTTAGCAAGACCTTTTACAAGTTTATTTAGGATATTCTTAACATCTCGATCAAAGATCACAAAAGTTGTTTTATTAGTTGCATCAAGAACTTTAATCCTATATTTGAAGTAATTTTCATTTGCATGTTAGTTGTAGTGAGACGAATATTCTATTAAATAATTTAACATGTATTAATTTTGAATATTTAGAGAGTATGTGGTTAAGGAGATCCATTCTAACCTTGGATAAGGAGATTTGTTATAGTTTGGCATTTTGCACACCATAATGATCTTTATAATGGTTTGAATTTCCTTTCACAAAACACGAACGAAATATAATACTAGCCAAATGTTGAATATTGGCGATTGTAGCAATGCATTAGCAGATTGCAAAATGTAAAGTACTACTACATTACTACAATAGCCAATAATAATACTACATTAGACTGGTATTATATTTCATGTGTGCTTTGTGAAATGAATGTCAAACCACAATGAGGATCATTTTGGTGTGCAAAATGTCAAACTATAACAAATATCCCTATCCCAAGATTAGAGTCAATCCCCTTAACTACATACTCTAATTACAAATTAATACATTTTAAATTATTTCATAACATATTCATCTCATTATAACTACCATGCAAATGCAAATTACTTAAAATATAGGATTCAAATTGAAGTTTTTGATGCAACTAACAAAACAACTTTTGTGATCTTTGATCAAATGCTGAGAATATCCTAATTAAACATACAAAAGATCTTGCTAAAAAGCAAACCGATATATAAATTCCATCATTAATTAATTCCTTAACTTTTGTAATTTGAAATCAAACATTAAAAAATATTACATTCTATCCAGCTCTAGGATTTTAAAACATTACAAAACTTTGCATAATTTTTAATTTTTTGCCTTCATCCAAAAATATCCCTTTTGAAATTTTAAATTATTAAATTATTGTAAAACTATTAATCATGATATAAAATAAATTCCTCATATTCAGATTGATACTAGAGAAGCAATCCTCTATAAATAAAATGGAAGAAATACAATTTCCTACTTTGTCCAACTGAACTCAATCTAAAATTTGAAAATTACACGGTTGCTAAGACTTTCGATGCACCTTCAAATGACACAAAGGTATTGAATAAAAAAAAATCCTAGACAAACCAATATATGGTGTTATTTCTTTTGCTAAAAACCAAAGTTTGCAAGATCCAGTCAGGAATATTTCAATGTCACCTCATTAATAATCAACACCGATGATGGAATTCAAGGAAAAGTGATGAAAGTTAGAATTTAGAAAAATAAAAAGAAGAAAGGAACATACAAAACTTCAATTGTTGAAGATTTTGAAATTTCAATTATTTTTAGTTTTTATATATGAAATTGAGAGAATAGAAAAATGATTAAGCACTTATACGAGTATGGAAATGGGAAATTTGTTTTATATATTGTACATTGTTTCCAAAAACCTATTCGTTTTCTACTTGGAAAAGAAAATGATGATGGTGGTTATTGGGACAAAATGGGCTTCTGCCATTTTCGGGCAAATTATATAGGCAAATGGCCCCCTTCCCAAACTAAATAGGGAAATGCCCTTCTTTTAAAACTCGATTTTTTATAAATCAAGTTAAGCCCTATAGTGGCGTTTTAAAGAGACTATAGTGACATTTTAAGGACCTATAGTGGCGTTTTTTAACTCAACTTCATTGAAATCGAGTTATAGGCAATGAAATCGACCTATAGTGGCGTTTTTTTACCTATAACTCGATTTCTTTGAAGTCGAGTTAAAAAACGTTACTATAGATCCTTAAAACGTCACTATAGTCTCCTTAAAAAGCCACTATAGGGTTTCAAATTTCTTTTTTTTTTCTAACTCGATTTATGAAAAATCGAGTTTTGAAAGAGGGGCATTTTCCTATTTAGTTTGGGAAAGGGGGCATTTCCCTATATAATTTGCCCAAAAAGGGCAGAAGCCCATTTTGTCCGTGGTTATTGTCAATGATCAGAATTTCATAAAATTCTCAAATATCATGAAAGTACTTATGATTGGACTACAATGTGAAATACCCTATGAAATGAAAAACTAAGATTGTAACATGCAGATATTACCTTTATATGATGTAATTACCAATAACATATATGCAATTTCATTACTTAAACAAATTATATATAAGTTTTGGTATTCTGACTGAAAATCACAAAATTGAATATTAGTATCAGTATAAAATTGTACACTTACATTGTATGTTATTTGGCCCTTTACTCGGTTGGTTTATGTGTGTTTATATGTATATCCACATTGATTAATTGGAACAACACTTTTGGAAGTGTCCTTCAAATGCTTTTTAATTTTTTCACCCTTCTTAGACTTGGCTTCATTGGCACCATTTATGTCCACTTATGTACATCCTTTCTTTACCTTCCCCTTGTGCACATATCTGGCCCAATATCTACTTCAATATAAAGCAGCCCATTAATTGTCATACTTAAAAACAATAAAAAAGTCTATCTCATTTTCAATCTGTGATTAAATATTTCACTAACTCCTTATCTTCCATATTAACTCGCATATCTTTATATTTATGTTGTCATATTCATCAATTTTAATTACATAATATTAAAATGCTGCAACATTATGTAATCACTTATAGCTTCAAAACAATTATTTTTAGAAGTTGGAAAATTGGTGTTGCATGTAGTAATATATATATATATATATATATATGGCGAAAATACTATTTTGAGGTTATAGTCAATTTGGTCTATACATTTTGGTAGTAGTCAATTTGGTCAATGTTATTATTTTCAATTTGTAGTTAATTTGGTTCCTACTATTAACTCACTAATGAAAATTGACTGTAAGTTAAAAATAGCATTTTCACCATATATAGGGACCAAATTGACAGTGACCCTAAAATGACATTTTCACCTATATATATATATATATATATATATAGAATATGTGCATCCATCCAACCTTAAAAATTGATAGTTTCTCATCAATCACCACTTAAATTTCGTTCTTCAACTATTAATGCTTCCAACAAATGTCAGCAAATTACAGCTCACATTAACAACTACAAACCTGTGTGTTTCTACTTTCTAGGTGCTTTTCTTGTATGATTTTTTCTTTATATCTAAATTATGGAACGTTAATTTCTACCTTTCTTAAGGTTAAGTTAAGCTGATTTATGTAATCATTTAAGTGTGTTATATATAGTCAAAAGTATGTGCAGTTATAGTTTGTTTTGTTTGACTCTTCTTTCAATCCACCCAAAAATCCAATGTCCTTGTTAATAGTGTTTCTATGTGCTGTTTTACCTAGAAAATGTGTAACATTATGTGTAGAACAGAGTTTGTGCATTGTCCTCACTTTAAAGGAGTTTAAACTAGTAACACTAATTTCCTTACTAAAGCGCATATCAAATATCTTTTTTCTCAGAACAGCCTAAAATGTAAAGAAATCATGGATTTGAAGAATGCAATTACTCCATTGAAATCACAAACCTTTATGATGCTACAACAGTAAAAACATATATATAAAATGCTTAGTATTATGAATAGGAAAAGCAGAAATCAAGCAACAATAAAACCACAGAGTTATTCAAATTTCACATTAGGAATAGAGTTCTTCACTAGTTTCACATTCACTTTGGTAGAGTTAACTTAAAAAAAATGTTAACAATGCCCACTCACCTACTAAATGGTAGATGAGTAATGTAATCTTCATGAGAAGACATCATGGACATGTTATTCTATACATTTACTGAATAAAGTAAATATTAAACTCTGAATATATCCTCTAGTCAAATGATAGTACATAATCTACACATTTTTTGTAAGCCTAAGTACAATTATTGAATTAGTACCTGCAAGCTCAGTTGTAAGCAAACGCTTATCCAAGGCACTGGCATCTGTGGATGTTTCAGAAGGAAGATGAATTGCAACTTCTTGCACAGCAGCAGTTGTAGTAGCAACATCGCTCAGTAGCCCACAGCCGAGTGAGAAAAAAAAATTTATAACTATAGTGCTAATTTGCTCCCCATAAATGTTGATCATTTGAACTACTTTCCTGAGAACGCCTATAAGTCTTGCTCTCACACAACAATCAGTATGATTTCCACCTTTAAATTCATTTGAAGATTCCATGTGTATATAACACATCTTCACCATCCTTTTCTTGAACATGATCACATATATGCCTTTTTTGGCGTACTAGCCTAGCCTTCATCTTTAATCGTTTTTTTTAGAATATTACTAATGTGAAATTACCTTCTTCTTCTTTTTTTTTTTTTTGGAGAAGAATGTGAAATTACCTTTATGTTGTGAAGGAATTGGACAATATGTTTGCATATCTTAAGAGGGGCAATTATAGAATTCTCCAAGACCACCATAAATATGTACTCCCATTTTCACATGATAGTGTGTCCTACTAATTAAATTTAGAAAAGTGTTACGTAACATTTACAACACTTTTGCAATAAATCTTAGGTGGCATGTTATTCCTAGTTGGTGAGTACACATTAAAACCAATAACATATCATCTCGAATTTGTTGTGAAAATAATGTGAATATTGCATTTCTCTAAAGTTAAGGTAGGATAGGATTCACAATTTATGTGAAATGAGGTAGTACAAATTATGATAGTTACGAAGTAGTTTACAATTTTTCATTTAAATGCAATGCATAGTAAATTCTAAAAAAATAATGAAAATAAATTACCGTTTATAAATGTGTTGAAAAATAATGAATATATACACACACATACCACACACAGGGAAATTATTGTGTATTCCTGAAATACTATAAATGCGTACTCCTTCTTCTCACATGAATTGTGGGTCCTACTAATTACATTCATGGTGAGACCCACCATTCATGTGAGAGGAGGGACTACGCATTTATGGTACTTCGAGAATACCTAATAATTTTCCTCATACATACTAGACTCATCACACACACTTTGCGCATGCAATAATGCTATTTTTAGTTTTTTTTTTTTTAGTTTTTTTTTTTTTAATGTTATAATGTTTAAAAGTGATATATAAATAACCATTTGTATATTTTTCTTTTTTAAGAAAAATGTAAGGTAACATAGAATAATGTTTAAAAATGAGATAGATAGATAAAGGAAATAACCTAAAATTTAGGAACTAGAAATTACTATCTTAACCAATTTATGTTTTTTAATTTAAAATTATTTAACTAAAAGATAGGAGTATTTTAGAGAGTTTAAGAATTTGTGTGAGAGAATTTTAGTAGGCAAAATGTTGAAACCCAAACCGGGAATCTTGTTATTGATGGTATAGATATATATAATTTTTTAGAATCAAAATTCCCATGTAATATACTACTTTCACTCTCCCACACGTGGCTATATTATTCTAATTATTGATAATATTAAAATATTTTTGCTTATAAAGTTATAAATTCTTAGGATAATTTATTTTAGAATTTACATAAAACTCTAACTCTATTAGAGAACAATTAAAAAAAAAATTTAAATTCTACTTTAAGGTCGGTTATTTACGCTTAAGGTGAATTTTTCTCAATTATCTTTGCTTTTGTATATTGCTAGTGTATAATCATAAATTTTTCGGGAGAATGTAGTTGGAGTGGGGTTGGACACAAACTCAAGACCTTAAAATTGTGCCGCCACCATTACCCTAGAGTGAAAAGAAGAAATATACGCAGGCTAATAATAATGATCTCCTCCGCTTCCATGATTTCGAATTATGTACCGCTAGAGCTAATCAACAGTATACTATCCAGATTACCAGTGAAGGCTCTTATACGTTTTCTCTGTGTTTCTAAGGAATGGTCCGCCTTAATCAACAGCTCAAATTTCATCAAGAAGCACCTCAATCACACCATCGAGACCAACAGCGACCGCACCCTGATTCTCAAGGAAACATTCGAGTATCCACCGTCACAATCACGTTGGTTCTCTGTTCCTTACTCCGACAATGACCAGTTCGGCAAGGCCGTCCAAATTTACCAACCTCTACATAATTGGGAAATCTTGGACTATTGCCACGGCTTGGTTTGCCTTAGCTTTTATAGTAGCTATGACAAAAAGAAAGACATCGCGATTTGGAATCCATTGATCAGGAAGTACAGGAAGTTGCCCAGCGAACCAATAGACAAACCTTCTGGTTCGTTGTATTATTTTTATTCCAGTTTTGGATTTGGATACGATCCTAGTAACAACGATTATAAAGTGGTGAGAATTACACAATTTTATGAGAGAGTTTTCTTTGAAGTGAAGGTATATAGTCTGAAATCACAGTGTTGGAAAAAAAATTGAAAAACAATGGCCAATCAAGGGGATACGTTCAAAGCAGTCAGTTTCATTGAATGGAGCTTTCCATTGGGTCTGAATCTATTCTTGCTTTTGATCTTGCCAATGAGAAATTCCGACTTTATAGAAAGCCCTGCAATGAAGATTTGCCCTCTTTGGAAGTGTTGGGGGATGCCTCTGTTTTATTGATTGCTGCCCAGAATTTCCGGATTATAATGATATTTGGTTGATGAAAGAATACGGGGATGAGAGTTCTTGGACTCAGATTTATAAAATTGAATTAGATGCAGAGCCTTGGAATTTTGAATATTTCAAGCCTCTACTCTTTTCCAAGAATGGCAAAAAGATTTTGATGGAAGGCGTCAATCTTATTTGGTATGACATAAAAAAGAAAAGAGGCAAGAAAGTTAAGAATCGGAGTTTTCCTAAGCGGTTTAATACAGCAACTTGTATTGGGAGTCTTCTTTTGCTTGACAGTGATAATGTGATTGATCTGAAGCAGAAGAAGAATAAGAGGAAGAGGTAAGACAATGAAGTTTAATGAGATTGTTTTTGTTTCCATAATTGGCTTTCTTAGTATTGATTTACTTATCTTTAAATTGTGGTTGTACGCCTTTTGTTTATTTTGATAAAAATTTTGTTTCTTTTAATAAAGAAAATTTTCCAAGTAGGAGACTGTTTCTAACATGTGTTGGTCTCTGTTTTTGGCAGGAACGAATTTCAAACAGAGGGCCTTAATTTGTTGGCGAAATGTGCGGCAAAGATGTGACTGTGGAATCTTACATATCTTTCAGAAATATTTGTGTCTTCTAGAATATCAAGTTTTTTTTTCTCATCTTGTCAATGCTGTTTCTGAAACTTATGAAACTTTTTTTTAATTTTTTTTTTAGAATCGAAACTTATGAACTTGATAGTTCCCCTATATCAAATATCTAATTTGACAACTTTTTAATGGAGTAATATAGTTGATCAGTTTTTTTTTTAACAAGTGTTTGATCTGTTATGTCTTATGTTCTGAGCAAGTTTTATTATGTCTAGATTATTAGTGGAAATCTTGTGACTTATATTAATTGTTGTGGTAGTAATTAAGCATCCTTAGTGGCTCATGATTACATGCATACTAGAGTTATAAAATATTAGTGTTGATATTTATTAGTTTGATTAATGAGATAAGTACTCAATGTATTTAAGCAAAAACTATTAGGCCATTACCTTTTTTGGAAATGAGTCTGCAGCTTCTGCTTTGAGATTTATGATTGCCTTGCTTTCTTTAAATTCCGGTATACGAGTAAAGTGGAACCCTAAATATTGAGATTTCCATTTGTCATGTGTAAAGCTTCTAACACTTGACATGTGGCAATTTTTTTTTTTTTTGATATTTCAATAGTTATAATAAGAAATGGAGACTTAAATCTTGGAAGGAGTCCTTCACAGAGGTGTTAGCCCCATTGTGAGATCAATCATAGGACCCACACCTACTGTGAGTGAAGTTAATAATTTCTAAATAAAATGTGTTAGATTATCACTCCCTAGTTCTCAAATAATAATAATAATAATAATATTAAAAAATATCAGTCTCTCAAATTGTTTTAACCAACTTTATTTTGGCATATCATCATCCATTACTCAATCAGTGCAATCCAAAAGTTGTTGTTTTGATGTGTTCACTATTAACCGTCTTTTTTATTTTATTTTATTTTTTTAAGAAACAAACATACACGCACACAAGCAAATCTGCCTCTATCGGTTTCAAGAGAGGAATCTGCCTCGGTTTCAAACTCTGGAGGAATAAGAAGTTTATGGCCTGGTTTGTGGAAATTTAAAGTCCCAGGTAAAGTTAAACACTTTCTTTGGAAGGCTTGCACTAATAGGCTACCATCAAAAGCAAATCTGCTCAGAAGGAAGAGTATCTTTTACCCAACATGCCATCTTTGTGGTTGCCTAGCTGAGGACACGATGCATGCCCTATGGGAGTGTGAAGTGGTGAAGTCGGTGTGGTGTTTCGAATTTGTGTGGGTGAATAGGGTTGAAGCTGTTCAGGGGCCTTTTTCCGATTTGGTTGTTCGTATATTGACAAAACCCCGGGTCCCAGCAATCTTTGCCACAAAATCATGTTTTATATGGTCCCATAGAAACAAAACCCAATTGAAGGAGTCCACCCAGCCAGTTAGCAAAATTCCAGAGGCAGTCCGTAGCTTTCTCATAATGTTTAACTCTAGTCGGGGTCAACCACGAGGCAAAACTTCCATTAAAAAAAAAAAAAAATTGGGTGCTTCCCACAACCGGTGAATTAAAAATAAAATTTGATGGCGCCATGTTTGATGAAAACGATAAAGTAGGAATTGGGATAGTAATTTGAAACTCTCCTGGCGAGGTTTAGGCTGCTCTATCTGAAAAGGTCCAAAAACCCTTCCCCGTAGTTGAAATCTTGGAAATGTAAGCTGCTAGGTGTGCAATTAAATTTGTTCAGGAATTAGGATTACGTCAATCTTACTTTGAAGGTGACTCCAAGATTGGCATCCAAGCTTTACAAAAAGAAAATATGTTTGTGGACGGCTAAATTTCTTAGTTCGAAATAAGTCAAACAAGTAAAATAGTTGCACAAATGCGAATTTGTATTGATGAATATGTGGTACAATTCTTTGAAATTAAAAAAAAGTGATCTTCTGATTCTCTAAAATTAAAAAAGAGTGATCTTCTAAAATTTGATGGCGCCATGTTTGATGAAAACGATAAAGTAGGAATTGGGATAGTAATTTGAAACTCTCCTGGCGAGGTTTAGGCTGCTCTATCTGAACAGGTCCTAAAACCCTCCCCCATAGTTGAAATCTTGGAAATGTTAGCTGCAAGGTGTGCAATTAAATTTGTTCAGGAATTAGGATTACATCAAATTCATCAATCCCACTTTGAAGGTGACTCCGAGATTGGCATCTGAGCTTTACAAAAAGAAAATATGTTTTTCTCCTCCATTGGCAACTTAGTTAAAGATACTCTATCTTCAATTAGCTCCTTACAAAGTTTTCCTTTCTCTCGTACTTTGAGGTAAGGTAATGTGGTTACGCATGCTTTAGCCTAGAGAGTGAGACATTATTTTCCTTTGTTTGTTTGGATGGAGTCTATTATACCAATCCTGGATAATGTAGTTTCTGCTGATTTACAAGCACAATAACAATATTTCGGATGACTTGTTTCTCATAATTAAAAAAATTAAAAAAAAAAAATTGGTTGGCATCTAATTATATTTTTAATGGAGACATTTACGGTTCATAATCCCTCCATCCCCAAATATTAAATTATATTGGGGGGGGGGGGGGGGGGGTGGGGGAAACAATCTTACTAATGTGAAATTACCTTTATGTTGTGAAGGAATTGGATGATATGTTTACATATTTTAAGAGGGGTAATTATAGAATTCTCCAAGACTACCATAAATATGTACTCCTCCTTTCGCATAATAGTGTGTCCTACTAATTAAATTTAGAAAAGTGTTACGTAACATTTACAACACTTTTACAACAAATCATAGGTGGCATGTTGTTACTAGTTGATGAGTCCAAATTAAAAACAATAACATATCATCTCGAATTTGTTGTGAAAATAATGTGGACATTGCATTTCTCTAAAGTTAAGGTAGGATAGGACCCACAATTTATGTGTAATGAAGTAGTACAAATTTATGATAGTTACGAAGTATTTCACAATTTTTCATTTAAATGCAATGGGTAGTAAATTATAAAACAATAATGAAAATAAATTACTGTTTATAAATGTGTTGAAAAATAATGAAAAAAAAATATATATATATATATACACACACACATACCACACATACTAGACTCATTACACACGCTTTGCGCGTGTAATAATGCTCTTTTTATTTATTTGTTTTTTGGTTTAATATTATAATGTTTAAAAGTGATATATAAATAACCATTTCTATAAATTTTATTTTTAAGAAAAAGGTAAAATAACATGGAATAATATTTAAAAATGAGATAGATATAGTGTACTAAGTTTTAGCCTCAATGGAGAAAATAAAGGAAATAACCTAAAATTTAGGAATTGTAAATTACTATCTTAACCATTTGTGTTTTTTAATTTAAAATATTGAACTAAAAGATAGGAATATTTTAGAGAGTTTAAGAATTTGTGTGACAGAATTTTAGTATACAAAATGTTGAAACCCAAACCCAGAATCTTTTTATTAATAGTATAAATATATATAATTTTTAAGAACCAAAATTCCCATGTAATATACTACTTTTGTTCTCCCACACGTGGCTATATTATTCTAAGTATTGATAATATTAAAATATTTTTGCTTATAAAGTTATAAATTCTTAGGATAATTTATTTTAGAATTTACATAAAACTCTAACTCTATTAGATAATAATCTTAAAAAATTTTAAATTCTACTGAAAGGTCGATTATTTACACTAATAGGGGTGTAATCGGTTCGGTTTCGGTCGGTTTTCTAAGGATTGGTCAACCGAAACCGAAATTTTCGGTGTGTGAAATTCTCAACTGAAACCGACCGAAGTAATTGGAAATCAATCGGTTTCGGTTGGATTTCGGTTTCAGTTGGTTTCGGTGGGTTTTTTTTGGTTTCCTTATCATTTATTTTCTAAGAAAGCAAACAATGAAAAAATAAATAAACAAACCTAGAATATAAAAAAGAGAGAGGAAATTGAAAAAATAAACAAACCCAGAATATAAACAACCAAGCACATGGGACAATCACAAATTCAAAACCCACTATTATTTTAGCTTCTACAATCATCTAAACCGATCCAAATGCCCCCAGAAAACAAGCATATACGCAAAGACCTGATCTGAGATCCAATCTTTTCAAAAAACAAACAAAACCCAGAAACATAATCTGATTCCACATACCAATTCAATCTCAAAAAACAATAAAGTTTCGATCTTTTTTAACAATAAGAAATTCAATACAGAAACCAAAAAAAAAAAAAAAACCGAATTGAAACCAAAGGTTCTTTGATATAAACAAACCAGCGTGTGGAGGCCGGCGTAGGAAGGCCGACGTGTGGAGGCGGCATGTGGAGCGGTGAGAGAAGAGGAGGGCTGAACAGTGAACTCTGAAGAGTGGAGGCTGTGAGAACTGAGAATGAAAGTGGGCTGTGGGTAGGGTTTTTAACTTTTGTTTTTATAGTTAACTTAGATTAAGTTTAATTAGGTTAATTAGATATCTAATTAGTAATTATTTTAATTATTCTTATTCTAAAAATAAAATGAATACATGGAAAAGGGGAAAGGGCTGGATCTATTCCTATAATTCATTGATTCCTATCAAACAAGAAAGGGCCAGATTCTATCAAAAAAAGAAAGGGCCAAATCATATAAAAGAACAAAAAGAAAGGCCCAAATGGTTTTAAAAAAAATTAAAAGGCCAAACATGTATGGCCGGCCCAAATATGTATAGGAGACCTGATGCCCAAATATTATATATTTATGTAAAATATATTATAATAGGTTCGGCTCGGTTTCAGTCGGTTCAGTGTATTAAAATCAGAAACCGAAACAGTACCGAAATTTTTGTAACAGTTTGGTCTGTTTCGGCCGGTTTTTTCGGTTTGTCGGTTTTATACACACCCGTCGCTGAAGGTGAATTTTTCTCAACTATCTTTGCTTTCGCATATTGCTAATGGATAATCATAAATTTCTGTTGAAAAAAAAAAAAAACCAAATACTTCAGGAGAATGTAGCTGGAGTGGGGTTGCACAAACTCAAGACCCTAAAATCACTCCAACGAGACCAACAGCGACCGCACCCTGATTCTCAAGGAAACATTCGTGTATCAGCCGTCACAATCACGTTGGTTCTCCGTTCCTTACTCCGACAATGACCAGTTCGGCAAGGCCATCTAAATTTACCAACCTCTACATAATTGGGAAATCTTGGACTATTGCCACGGCTTGGTTTGCCTTACCTTTTATAATAGGTATGAGGAAAAGGAAGACATCGCGATTTGGAATCCATTGATCAGGAAGTACAGGAAGTTGCCCAGCGAACCAATAGAAAAACCTTCTGGTTCGTTGTATTATTCGTGTTCTAGTTTTGGATTTGAATATGATCCTAGTAACAACGATTATAAAGTGATGAGAATTGCACAATTTTTTGAGGGAGTTTTAAGGGAGTTCTTTGAAGTGAAGGTATATAGTCTGAAATCAGAGTGTTGGAAAAAAATTGAAAAACATTTGCCTATCAAGGAGATATGTTCAGCGCAGTCAGTTTCATTGAATGGAGCTTTCCATTGGATAGTTGAGCAGGATGATGGGTCGGAATCTATTATTGCTTTTGATTTTGCCATTGAGAAAATCCGACTTTATACAAAGCCCAGTAATGAAGATTTGGCCTCTTTGGAAGTGTTGGGAGGATGCCTCTGTTTTATTGAGTGCTGCCCAGAAATTCCGACTTACAATGATTTTTGGTTGATGAAAGAATACGCGGATGAGAGTTCCTGGACTCGGATTTATAAAATTGAATCAGATGCAGTGCTTTGGAATATTGACTATTTCAAGCCTCTACTCTTTTCCAAGAATGGCAAAAAGGTTTTGATGGAAGGCGTCAGTCTTATTTGGTATGATATAAAAAAGAAAAGAGGCAAGAAGGTTAAGAATCGGAGTTTTCCTAAGTGGTTTAAAACCGCAACTTGTATTGAGAGTCTTCTTTTACTTGATGGTGATAACGTGATTGATCCGAGGCAGAAGAAGAATAAGAGGAAGAGGTAAGACAATGAAGTTTAATGAGATTGTTTTTGTTTGCTTAATTGGCTTTCGTAGGATTGATCTACGTATCTTTAAGTGGTGGTTGTGCATGCTGGGGAGATTTTTGTGAATTTTCTCATTGTTTGAGTGGTATGCGACAGATTTTATTGGCTTTTCTCTTTTCCAATATAATTCTTTGATCTTGTAATGATTGAGGTGAATTTTGTGTACACCTTTTGTTTATTTTGATAAAAATTTTGTTACTTTCTAAAAAGAAAACTTCCCAGTAGGAGACTCGGTTTCTAACATGTGCTGGTCTTTGCTTTTGCCAGGAATATATTTCAAACAGAGGGCCTTAATTTGTTGGCAAAAGCTGTGGCGAAGAGGTGACTGTGGATTCTTACATATCTTTCAAAAATAATATTTGTGTCCTCTAGAATATTACATTTTTTTCTCATCTTCTCAATGTTGTTTCTGAAACTTATGAAACTTTTTTTTTTTAATTTTTTTTTTTAGGATCGAAACTTATGAACTTGATAGTTCCCCATTCTCGAATATCTAATTTGTCAACTTTTTAATGGAGGAATATAGCTGATCAGGTTTTTTCGTTTGATAAGCGTCGTATAGTTGATCAGTTATGTCTTATATTATGAGCCAGTTTTATTATGTCTAGATTATTAGTGGAAATATTGTGACTTATATTAATTGTTGTAGTAGTAGTTAAGCACCTTGTTGGGAAATTTAGAACCTGGTTGATATAATTAACAAGTTTTAAACCCAAGTTATTAATTAGATTTGTTATTAATAAACCTTGTTAAAACAAACAAACAAACAAACATCAATATCATACAAGGAAGTCAATACCGTATCGGAAGCTGTATCGGTTTGGCCACCGATACGATATATTTCGAATACTGGTCAATACCGGTGTATTATTTCGAGTTTACCGCTATTTTATATATTTAATATATGTATATATACACACACACACAAAATCTCTATTTATCATAAAATATTACCTCGAAAATTTCTGTTTATCATAAGAGTCTGATTGGGAACAATTTATTTAAGTGAAAAGTTTTTGTTAAAAGTACGTTAGAAATGAAAAATGAGAAAAATAAAAAGTGAGTTAATTTTGATTTGATGTTCACATGGGTCACTGACTTAGACACACAAAACAATAAACAAAAAAAAAGATAAAATTGTTTTATTAACCTTGTGTCAGCAGACTCAGCACATAAAATGAGAAAAGACAAGTAAAAAGAATTTGGAAAGGCAAATGAAATAGAACAGAAGAAAAAGGCATCTAGTATGGCCGTATGGGGAAGAAGAAGAAGGGAGCTCGACGAAATGGAATCACCATCAGCAACGTACTCTCGGTGGCAAGGAAACTAAATCAGAATGTTACTGCCTTAGGAATATTAGATCTGTAAGCGAAACCTTTTCTTTTTCTTTTTCTTTTTCTTTTTCCTTTTTTCATATTTGAAAGTCTTGATTTTTCTGTTCTGGACCGGTATAAGTTTTTCGGTCAAAATACGATATTTGCTCCGGTAAGGCCGAAATAACCTGGTATGACCGGTATTTTAACCAGTATGAAACAAAAGTGTTTCTGTACCCATTTAGGTTCCGGTAAGAAAAATTTCGGCCGTATCGACCGATACAGTACGGAATCGACTCCACTGATATCATGTCAATATCATGCACAACGGAATAGTAAATAAGACAAGATATGATGATCTAAGAAAACTAATGAAACAAACTAATTTCATAGTAAAAAATCTAGTAGAAACCTTCAAGAAAAGCAATTCACTATAGTAAAAAAAAGTTTCAGATCCCAATACGTGACTAACTCTAGCAACTTGAAGATGTTGTTGACTGCAAAATTCTTCACTTCATCAACAATGAAAATCAAGAAGTACTTGGTTACAAAATCTTAAGTCGCAAAAGACGCAGTAACTTCTTGCAAAGAGAATAAGACACTAGGTCACTTTCTGCATGTGTTCTCCATATATAAAGGCCTTTAAAATAAGCCTTATATATGTCTAGGGTTGTAAGAAAAGAAACCCTACACATACATGTCAATTAGGGCTAAAAATCAAATCTGAAAATTCTGATTTCGTAGATCTCAACAGATTCAGATTTTGTCGAACTTCTATAGAGCTTTGTTCTTAAATCTCAATAGATACTGTTTCTGTCAAAGTATCTGTCGAGTTTTAATGAACAGCTTTTCTTCACTTGTTTCTTGATCTAATCTTCATGGCTTTAATACTTGACTTGAATTCTTGTTTGTTTCTTAAAGCACTAAACACATCCTAGATCTATCCAATTACAAATAAAGTACATTTTATCAAATGATTAGCCAATTACATAAAATATGTCCTTAATACACCCTTAGTGGCTCATGATTACATGCATACTACGACTTATAAATTGTTTATGTTTTTTGAGGGATGAGTTATAAATTGTTGGTGTTTCGTCCAAAATAAAATAAAATAAAATAATTTGTAGGCGTTGATATTTATTAGTTCGATTAAGGAGACAAGTACTTATTGTATTTAAGCAAAAAACTATTAGGCCATTACCTGTTTGGGAAATGAGTTTTGCAGCTTTTGCTTTGAGATTTATGATTGTCTTGCTTTCTTTAATTTCCGGTATACGAGTAAAGTGGAACGTCCCTAAATATTGAGATTTCCATTTGTCAAGTGTAAAGCTTCTAACACTTGACATGTGGCAAACTTTTTTTTTTTTAATTTCAATAATTATAATAAGAAATGGTGATTTGAATCTTGGAAGGAGTCCTTCCTTCTCTCATAGGGGTGTTGGCCCTAGTGTGAGACCAACCATAGGGCCCATGCCTACTGTGAGTACAGTAAATAATTTCTAAATAAAATGTGTTAGATTATCACTCTCTAGTTCTCAAAAATAAAAATAAAAATAATATTAAAAAGTGCCCGTCCCTCGAATTGTTTTAACCAACTTTATTATGGCATGTCATCCATTACTTAATCAGGGCAATCCAAAAGTTGTTGTTTTGATCTAAACAAAAAAAATGCCTATTAGCGTTTTAAATTACGGATTGTCCCAAAAGTTTAAGCTATTGAGATATGGTAAATTTAATCATTTAACCAATACTTCTAACACTCCCCCTCACGTGTGGGCCGAAACTACCTTTTAATAGGTGAGGCCCAACACGTGGGAATTTAAATGAGAGGTAGAGTGGAGGAAACAATGATCGAACTTAGGATCTCATGCTCTGATACCATGTTAAATTACCGATTGTCCCAAAAGCTTAAGCTATTGGGATATGGTAAATTTAATCATTTAACCAATACTTCTAACATAGCGACCAAGAATTTTTGACGGACCTAAAAAGTCTTCTCAAAAAATCTTATTTGCAATGGCAAAATAAAGCCCTCACAAATACTTGGTAAAATGTGAAATATTTGTGACCAACAAGAAAAGCTGTTGCAATTTTGTGTTATAGCCGTCACAAATACTAATATTTTGAAGGGAAATTTTCCCTCCATATTATTTGCGAGGGACAATTAAAAATCTCTCGCAAAAAGTGTATTATTTGTAACGGTAAAAAAAAAGCTGTCACTAATACTAAATTATTTGCGAGGGCTAAGATTGACCTTCACAAATAATAATTAAAATGTCAAAAATTTTGGGGGGAAATGTTCCCACCAAATTATTTTTGAGAGACAATAAAAATCCCTTACAATTTTTTTTTTTTTTTTTTTTTTTGTATGGGTTAAAAATATGCCCTTACTAATACTAAATTATTTGCGAGAGCCACAATTGACCAGCGCAAAAAATCATTAAAATATTAACCTTTTTTGGAGATTAAAGTTATTCTAAAATTCAAAGAAAAATAAAAAGAAACATATAAACATATAGCACTTTATATTTTTTAGATGAACCTTTTGTTTACAATCTAAAAAAAACAAACCTTTTATATACATCTTATATAAGAAAGGTCTGTTCTTATTTTCTAAACAATTTTACCCATAAAAAAAATGATAGCACTTTCAACTTCAAAATGATAGCCTAAAATTTAAGAATTTCAACCTTTTGTAAACTCTCTCTCTCTCACAAAAGTGAATAAAAATTTATTTTCATTAAAATAATGCATAAAAGTTGATTTTATAGGTCAAATGATAAATTACATCCAATTGGCATGCATGTTAAAAATATATAGAACACGTAATCCAATGGTTGGATTTTCAAAATATGCATTCAATAATAAGTTATTAGGTGATGTAACATTTTTTAGAGTTACATCACGTGTAATTTGAACCCAACTCTATATTTCTTAATTTGATGTGAATTTTGACAAATCTACCGTGAGATTACATTATCTTCATATATTTTTCATGCTTACAAAATTTTAAGGTAATCAAAAATTAATAGCCATGTCATCAATCAATTGTTTAAATTCAAGTTTTTGTAGTTTTAAATAATGCATAAAAGATGAGTTTATAGATCAAATGGTAAATTACATCCGATTGGAATGGAAATTGGCATGCAAGTTAAGACCACATAGAACATATAATCCAACAGTTGGATTTTCAAAATATGAATTTAATAATAAGTTATTGGGTGGTGTAACATTTTTTAGAGTTACGTCAGATGTAACTCAAACCCAACCCTATATTTCTTAATTCGATGTGAATTTTGACAAATCTACCGTTAGATTACATTATCTTCATATATTTATCATGCTTACAAAATTTCAAAGTGATCAAAGATTAATAGTCATGTTATCAATCAATTGTCCAGATTCAAGTTTTAGTAGTTTAAAATAATGCATAAAATATGAATTTATAGATCAAATGGTAAATTACATCCAATTGGCATGAAAATTGGCGTGCATGTTAAGAGCATATAGAACATGTAATCTAATGGCTGGATTTTCAAAATATGAATTTAATAATAAGTTATTGGGTGATGTAACATTTTTTAGAGTTACATCAAGTGTAACTCAAACCCAACCCTATATTTCTTAATTCGATGTGAATTTTGACAAATCTATCGTTAGATTACATTATCTTCATATATTTTTCATGCTTACAAAATTTCAAAGTGATCAAAGATTAATAGCCATGTCATCAATCAATTATCTAGATTCAAGTTTTAGTAGTTTAAAATAATGCATAAAATATGAGTTTATATATCAAATGGTAAATTACATCCGATTGGCATGAAAATTGGCATGCATGTTAAGACCATATAGAAATCCATAATCTAATAGTTGGATTTTCAAAATATGAATTCAATAATAAGTTATTGAGTGGTGTAACATTTTTTAGAGTTACGTTAGGTGTAACTTGAACCCAACCCTATATTTCTTAATTCGATGTGAATTTTAACAAATCTACCGTTAGATTACATTATCTTCATATATTTTTCATGCTTACAAAATTTCAAGGTAATCAAATATTAATAGTCATGTCATCAATCAATTGTTTAAATTCAAGTTTTTGTAGTTTTAAATAATGCATAAAATGTGAGTTTATAAATCAAATGGTAAATTACATCCGATTGGCATGAAAATTGGCATGCAATTTAAGACCACATACAACATGTAATCCAACGGTTGGATTTTCAAAATATGAATTCAATAATAATTTATTGGGTGGTGTAACATTTTTTAGAGTTACGTCAGGTGTAACTCGAACCCAAGCCTATATTTCTTAATTCGATGTGAATTTTGACAAATCTACCATTAGATTACATTATCTTCATATATTTTTCATGCTTACAAAATTTCAAAGTGATCAAAGATTAATAGCCATGTCATCAATTAATTGTCTAGATTCAAGTTTTAGTAGTTTAAAATAATGCATAAAATATCAGTTTATATATCAAATGGTAAATTACATCCGATTGGCATGAAAATTGGCATGCATGTTAAGACCATATAGAAAATGTAATTTAACGATTGGATTTTCAAAATATGAATTCAATAATAAATTATTGAGTGGTGCAACATTTTTTAGAGTTACGTCAGGTGTAACTTGAACCCAACCCTATATTTCTTAATTTGATATGAATTTTAACAAATCTACCGTTAGATTACATTATCTTCAAACATTTTTCATGGTTACAAAATTTGAAGGTAATCAAAGATTAATAGGCATGTCATCAATCAATTGTCTAAATTCAAATTTTTGTAGTTTAAAATAATGCATAAAAGATGAGTTTATAGAACAAATGGCAAATTACATCCGATTGGCATGAAAATTGGCATGCATGTTAAAAACATATAGAAAATGTAATCTAACGATTGAATTTCCAAATTATGAATTCAATAATAAGTTACTGGGTTGTTAGATTTCAAATCCAATGGTTAGATTTCAAATCTAAGTATAGCACGTGATGGACATGTGTTGTGTACTTATATGGTTATATATATTCTCTCAATCTAACCATCCAATTGGTCTCAAATTTCACCAACATCAATATGTCACCATACTCTTCAATCCTAATGATCAAGATTTGAATATGAATTTCACAAAGTCTAGTGGTATCGGGACTATCTATTAAGCTTGATCGGGTTTGACCAACTTTGACCACGCATTTCTCTAAATCCAATCGTTTGATTGTGACCATAATTTACTAGAATTAACCTTTCATTATACTCCTCAAATCTAACGGTTAGATTTCAAATCTAAGCATGGCGCATGATGGACATGTACCGTGTACTTGTATGATTATGTTTACTCAATTTGACTATTCAATTGGTCTCAAATTTCACCAACACCAGTATGTCATCGTACTATTCAATTCTATTGATCAAGATTTGATATGTCCAATGGTCTCAGGACCATTTTTTTAATAGTCATGTCAGCATTAAGTATGCAAACAATGCACTCTGTTTGTCATGTAAGCAATTTTCATCAGTAAGATGACAGTAAGAACCAAAATGGAATGCATTTTTAATTTTAGGGATCAAAACCAAGGGAATCAATACCATACCAGAGACTGTTTCGGTTTGGTCAAATAAATTAAATATTTCGGTACCGGTTAATACCGGTGTACCGTTTCGGGATTAACATTAATTTTATATATTTATATATAAAAACAAATATATAACTATTTATTTACTTATTTATAAGTTCATTAGTCAAAATCCATATAATTTATTAAAAATATTTACAATTATAAGTCTATATCTTAATTAATATGCTAAACTTTAGTTAAAAACTTAAAATATTAGCTCATTTTAATAATAATAGATAGTTTATCTATTTAATAAATACTCAATAGATAGTTTGTTTAGTTGATTTATTTAATAAATAATAATATAATAATAAAATAGTATTTATGGTGCACAACACGTTATCAATTTGACAAATTGAAAAAAATTTCAAAAAAGTGGAATAGACCCCATTAAACTTCAGTACTACACACTAGTGTAGTGATGTTGTCACTTGTCAAGGGCACACTTAACCAAATGCTATTACTAGTTCACTGCTCAAGATATAGATATGAGGAGTTGGGTAGTTGAGCGGCGAAAATGAAAAGATAAAGAACAGAGGTGTTAGGAAGAAAATTTCCCCCCAAATTTTTGTCCTTTACCGCACAAAATTCTCCAAAAAAAAAATTTCTCACTTACAGTTTCATTTCTCACACAGTTTTTACTCACAAAACTCTCTCATTTTCTCTCCATCTCTCACACGGCCTCTCACATTCACACACACACGCGCGCACACACACACACACACAACCCCGCCGGCACCGACGTGCAGAGCCCAACCCAGCCCAGCCCATCGATGACGCCGACGAGGCTGAGCCCAGCCATCGACTCCTCTCCTCCTCAATCTCTCTCTCCCTCACCACAAGATCCTTTCTCCCTCTCTCCCTCTCTCCCCATACCACCCCCATACCCATTCATATTTCCTCATCATACCCATACCCATACCCATTCCGATTTTGCTTGGTAAGTTATTTATTTGATTTTTTGTTTTGATTATTGTGAAATTTTGGGTTTGGATTTGGATACTTAACATTAGGTTATTTATTTAATTTTCAATTTTGATTTTTGTAAAATTTGGGTTTGGATTTTGTGGTGTAATATGTAGATACTTTATTTAATTTTTTTTTAATGATTTTTGTGAAATTTGGGTTTGGATTTGGTGAAGTAATTTAATTTTTGTGATGCATATTTTAATTTTTGTGTTTAGGCGGCATTTTGTTATGGTTTGTTCGTACTGTTTCTTTTTGTTCATGTCTATATCACTGCACTATGGCATTTGGCTAGCGTGGTTTCTGTGTTGGAACCCATTTATGGGTTTTCTGCTATGAAAAAGAGCTATGAGTTGTTGAAGAGAAAGACCCTTTATGCCTTTGGGCTTGTTTTTGTGTACTTGGCGATCTGTGGGGTTATTGCTAAATTTGATATTTGATGCCAATTATAGTAATCTGGTGTGAAAATTCGGTTTTTGTTTATTTGTTTTTGTGGATAAGTGGTGGATGCTGGAATTGTTGAATATGGGTTTATGAAAAGTGACTTGTTGAAAAGGTTAGGAGGTTTTTTTCATGTTGTCATTATTCCTTAAAGCGAAAGTACAAATAAATGCTACTATTCTATTCCATAATTGATAATAAGAGAAAGCTATGCTTTGTGTAGGGTCATGATGTAATACTATTGGTTGGTTTCTTTTAATGGCTATTTGCTTACTGTTTTTTCATTAGGAAAAAAAAGGATCATATATAAGGTGCTCTCAAAATCATGAAACAGTTTATGGTGGATAATTTGGACAATTTAGAAATCAGGGAGAACTAGTTAATCACTTATTTATGTGCCTCCGTTTTCTTTAGTGAAATAATTCATTCACTTTGTTTAGCCCCCCTTAACAATAATTATCTCATGCATACAATATATGCATCCGCCTTGTCGCACTGTGTGGACCCCACAACCATGTGAGACCTACACGCTTTGAGAGGAATGATGTATATGTGTGATGCATGAGATACCTTTGCTGAGCCATGTAGACAAGTCCCTAAACCTAGCAACATATGAAATCTAACTTCAAACATGCACCAACAATTTTCTGCTTTGTTTGGGTGATGCAATATTTATTAGAAGAGAGAATTTTTATTCTGTTCTGTCTCTGCTTATTCTTTAAACCCTGTAACTTTATATTTATTTGCAACCTCTCTGGAACTTGTTTGTTTAACATTGACCAGGTAAGGAATAGTGTTGGTAATTTCTTGGTTGACCTATCTGGGAACATTTTGATCAATGTATGGCCTTGACCATATATGTCATGAAGCATTGATCAATGAATGGCTTTTACTTGTTCAGTCTTCCAATCAATGAGGCATTGTTTGTTTTCGTGTTTCCTATGTAGTGATTTAATTATTATTTGTTCTCATCTGTGTATAATGATGGTTTTCTTCTTTTTTAGATTGAGTTTTGCAAAATCAAGGTGGACAGAAGTGGGGGTTAGTGTTATTGGTTTTTCTTATGTTTCTTGTTAGACCTTATGTGTTTATCCATCTGCAGGCTTCTTTTGTTGTATGTCGAGTATTCTCTAAATCTCGTGCTAGAAATAGCATCTCGGACAATGGGTGAAGTTCTTGTGCTGAAGAGAGTATTTCGGCAATGCGTCACATTGGCATTCAGCATGATGGGTACTTCACACCTGATACTGTCAAAGCTAAAATTCAAGGTGATAACTCTGTTGATGGAAATAATGAAATACCAAGATATCCAATGCAATTGGGTAGTGAGTTAGAGGATCAGATCATGACTGGGCCTGTTTCTGTTGCCAGTCTTCCATTTCCTTTGGTCATGCAGCCAAGGGAACCGGTAACATATCTAAACATGACTCTTATCCATATGCTCTGTATATAATATTTGGTGCTAAAGCATATCTTCAGTTCACTATGTAATGGTTTATTTTACTAATATTTTCTTGTCATTTTGATTTTTTATGTTGGATTCTATGTTCATTGGCTGCACATATACCTTACACTTTAGGATTATGTTATTTTTTTAGCCATGTTTACTGCATAATGTCAAGAATTTCTTCCACATTACATTTCCCACAATTTTACCCCTGCCACCAATTACCGGCTATTCCTTTAGCAACTTCCTGCAAGTTTGTTCAGAGCTAAAAGTTACTTTTATTTCTAAATTTCTTAAAATTTTGTTTGAGGACCTTTATTGTTTGCATCATCACATATGATGTCAACTGTTCAAAACGACAACTTGTTAACATGATGACAGAAATATATTCTCTTGCCATCCCACATTCTACTGATATTTATGTGATGATTGTGTGTGAAAAGCGAGGTGTAGTCAACTATACAAGTTTTAGATACTTCCACAGATAGAGGCAGCATATCGGGCTGATTAAAGACTTGGGTTTTTATTTTTTATTTTTATTTTTATTTTTTTTTTTCCACAATCTCTTATGGGTTTTGCCCCTTTCCTCCAAACAGCATTTTGACCAAGTGGGTTTTTGATTTGTGCAGGTTTAGAGCCGTCTCCATGTGAAGGCCAATTAAAAGGTATTGTCCTTTTCTCATTTGTGCCATTGTTTCTTCTTTTTCTTCTATTTTTCATGATGTGGTCTTCTTCCTTCCTCCTTTCTTTCTTTCTTTCTTTCTTTTTTTTTTTTTTTTTTTCAACCTGTTGCTTCTTGTTCTTTGTTTTAAGAATTCCACCGTACACATATGCATTAAGAGAATTGAAGATGCTCATTTTTTTTCTCCACTTGGTTACATATGCTTGCAATACTTTAATGTATTTTAAAAAAAAATTGAAAAAGAAAAACCTTGACCTTTCGTTGTCTTCTTTTCCATCTGCCCATTTTGGGGACTTGGAAAAATGCTATGTTTTCCTCTATCCAATACCAAAATGTTAGGGTTTTGTGGAGAATAGGGGTTCTTTACCTTTTCATTATGTTCTAGTGCAATCTATCTCTTCCTTTGTATTTTCTTAGTTTGAGTCTTTGGTTGTGTTATTATAAAATTATGAGTTCGATGTTCAAGTTGTTCATTTACAATTTTCTATTTTTTGTGATTAGGTAGACTAGCAAAGGTCTTCACAATGTGCTTTTTGGGATTCCTTATGGCTTCCAAGTATGTCAACATTTTGCCTGCTAGTGGAAGGAAACTTTTAAATGGGGTAATACTCGTCGACCCCAAAATTTTGAGACTAAAGCTTCTTGTTACTGTTGTTGTTATTGAATATGTCATGCTGAAACTCACTTATTATTAACTTACTTTGCAACTTAGATTTACCTATCAGCAAATTTGAGCACCATAACCCATTGTTCCCACTATTTGTGTAATGCAGTTAGTCTTTCCACTTTTACTTCCATGTTTGATATTCTCTCAACTTGGTCAAGCTATCACCATTGAGAAAATGCTTGAATGGTAACAATTATACTTTTCAATCTATGATTTCAAAGCACCACAATGTTTTTTTTTTTTTTTTTTGAATTACAATTTCATTTGTTTATAAGTGGTTTATTTGGACTATGTGGTTTTGCCAAAGGGTATAATTTTGTTTTGCTTTCTGGTTGATGGTTTCAGATGCTCGTTGATGATATTGGAGACGTGACAATTACTAATGATGGTGCTACAATATTGAAGATGCTATAATTTTTTTATGGCTTTTTGTGTACAAAGAACCACATTTAAACAACTGCATTTTTTTGAAGTGTTGAAAGATTTGTTTAAATACTTTAGTACTTTAATAATGGTTATAGACAATGTTATGTATTTGATAATATATTTTTATGTTAATATAATGTTAGTTTGGAGACATTTGTGGTGTTATCTTGTTACATTTGTGGTATTGTTTCAGTGGAGTTAAAATTATTACAAGTTATTTGTAATAGATATGTGAGTTTAGAACCCAAAGGAGAAAAAAAAAAAATCACCTATAGTGGCAGGCAAAAACTATTGCTGAAGAACTAACATTTTACTATAATTGAAGATCTATAGCGGCATTTTTGGCCCGCCGTAATAGTACAGCTTTTTTGTAGTGCAAATAACTAATTGCAAGGGTATAAAGGTTCTCACAAATAGTTGTTAACGACGACTGTTCTCCCTCGCTAAAAATAAGTTGCGAGGGGTTAAAAGTCATCACAAATAAATTTTAGCGATGCCATTATTTGTCACTAAAAAGTATGTCGTCAATTTGGAATTCGCAAATAACTAATTGCGAGGGTATAAAGGTCCTCACAAATAGTTGTTAATGACAACTGTTTCCCCTCGCTAAAAATAAGTCGTTGACTTTTCTTGTCGTTTGGTAATATATTCGTGAGGGCGAATTTGTTCAGTAGCGACGGTAAATTGCCTTCGTAAATTATTTATTTGCGAAGGTATAGTCGCAAAATCTCTTTTAGTGACAAGTGCAAATACGACGGCCTTCGAGAGCCAAATGCCCTCGCTAATAACCTTTAGCGACGATATTTGAATTTTTGCGAGGGAATATGGCCCTCGCTAGTAGACTCTTTTATTGTAGTGTATGTGTTCACTATTAACCTTTTTTTTTTTTTTTTTTTAAAGAAACAATCATGCATGCAAAAAGGAGAGGGAATTGGGTTTTAACATAAAAATAAATCACAAACATCACTAAAAGCCATGGTAATTCTTAAAGTAGTGTGAAGTAAATATATTACATACAACACACACTAATAAACATATGTGATAATTATCCTTTTATTCCTTTCTCTTTTATAGAAACAAACTAACACACACACAAGGGACGGAAAATGAAGTTGTAACACAATGACGCATTACAAACTCTACTATTAAAAGATAAATGAACCAGCATAAGGGTCTCCAAATTCTCTCTCTCTCTCTCTCTCACGAACCCAAGTGAGCTTCTCATACAATGCAAGTGTATTTTAATCTTTCAGGGTTTTATCTTCCATATATATATGTGTGTGTGTGTGTATATATATATATATATAAAGCGTTGAAACAACTAGAAGCTAGGTTATAAGTCCAACTTATTTGTATATGATTGAAACAATGGGATCTTGCGTGTTCAAATTCTTTTGTAATAACTAATAAGTTGATGTTGTAGTGATGTACTGATTCTGTGGAGATTAATAGCACGATAAACTTCATACAAATGCATAAGCGTACTTGAATTAGTTTTGGGTTGCTAATTTTGGATTGAAACCAGGTGCAATACTCTAGGTATTGCACCTGATGCAATAGCAATGGATGATTGAGATTGAAAGTTGAAAAAAGTAATTTTCAATCTCAATCATTAAATACAAAAGTTGAAAACTAATTACAAGAAGTTAAAAAGTTAAAGTTAAAAGTTAAGAATGGCAAAAATTTATGTGAGATGGATTAGAGTAATTGTACCCGGTGCAATACCCTAGGTATTGCGAGTATTGCACCAGATTCAAATCCGCTAATTTCTGCCTAGTGTTTAATATTATTATTTTTTTAAGGAAACAATTTGACTCCAAACTAGTTTATAGCTATCTTGCTCCAACCTATGATGTGGCGATCAAATAAGACATCTATGTATAATTTTAGTCGTATAACTTTTTTAATGGGTGATGTGACTTATTTAAATAAGGACAAGATTTCTCTCCAAGTTAGTTTGGATCAAAATCCTTCAACGTATTCCTGTATCAGTTTATTTAATGTGAATTTTGAAAATCTAACTTCTAGGTTGCAATTTTTTTTATGTTCTTAATAAGCATGTCAAATTTCATATAAATTGGAAGTTATTTATTATTTGATTAATAAACTTATTTTTTATGCATAATTTATATCACAAAAAAATTCGAATTTAAACATTTAATTGATGGCATGACTATTGATCTTTGATCTTCTTGAAATTTTACAAGTATAAAGGATGTAATAAAAACATGAAATCTAATCATTAGATTTTCCAAATTCACATTCAAAAAAATGATATAGGGGGAGTTCAAAGGGTTTCTCTCTAAATTAGTTTGGAAAGAAACTATTCCTTTAAAATATAATACACATGGATAACTTTATAGATCGCAACATAATGGGTTATAAAAGATAGTTCCAAACTAATTTGGAGCTAACTTTTCCTAGTTCAGAGCCAAACTTTGTCTTGTTTGAATGCTACCTAATGTTTACATGGCATACACTATTGGGGGTTGAAACTTACATTTGCTAATTCCTTTTTTCTTAAAAAAAAAAAAAAAAAAAAATTCCATTTATAAGAATAATTTGTATATTTGATAGTCTTCATTCAAAATTATTCATTATTTATTTTTAAGAAGCCTTATGCCATGCGATTAGGGATGGATGATACAGGGTTGGTTTAGGTCAATTTATGGGGTCACCGTCCCCATCTTGTTCCCTCTTTGAGACAGGGAAAATCAATGCATGGTAGGTCAAGTTTGGAATAAATTGGAGATGTTTTATAAAGCTTAATGCGGCAGATGAGCTAACGATGAAAAAGAAAAAGTGGCTATAATAAGAGGACTAAGAGATAATACAAGACAAGTACTTTGAAAATGGTAGAATATATATATATATATATATATATATTTCTAAGAGTGAAGTTAAGGATACTACAATTAATTCTAGTTCATAATAGAGTTTACAAGAGCTAATGTGTTACCAATTACCCAAAAAAAAAAAAAAAATCAAATATTTATTTATTTATTAAAAAAAAGTACACCAGTCACATTTAATCCATAAGTTTTATGTAGTAAAATTTGTAGAAATTTTAGCATTTTCATTTTTCTAATATTACATGAGTTTCATCTTTGTCTTATTACTTATTACTTAGATTTATTAAAGTGTAGGCTTTGTTTAGATTGTCCTCTTTAACCAAAAGATCGAGCTATTCTAAGCCATAAAGTAAGAGATGGGCATGATATATTCATATGTCCCGTTGATACCAAATAACTTTTCCCTCAATTGGATTACGTTTTTATAGTGTTGTTTTTAGCTTTGTTTTTAACGTTTTTGTAATTGTAAAAATTAATGAGATGGGATTTTGTGTTTAAGTAGGTAATACTTATATGACAATATGTATATTGAGTAGCATTTTTTTTTTTTTGGTTGAGAAGAACGTATATTGAGTAGTATTAAGAAAGAAGTTTCTAGAAATTGGAAGAGAGAACTTTGAGAGAAAAAGAGAAATTCTCATTCATCAAGATCAAAAAATGTACTAGTAAGTAATTAAATAAATCCCCTGTTTCTATATATACCTAACAGAGGAGTTAAGACTAAAACAGAAAATTAACTAACTTCCTAATCTAACGGGATTACAACTGCACCATTAGATGCGTGCCAAGTGGACCTCTAATACAACAAATTGGGACTTAAGTTACACACATGCTAGGCACGTGATTTCATTAAACTACAATTTGCTGTTTTGTTCTTCAGCTTTGTTCTGTTCTTTTAATTTCACGCGTGTCGTTTTGCCTTGCACTTGACAATTGTTTTTGCCGTTTTCATCTAATTCAGTTCCAGCTTCAACACTCCCCTTCAAGTCCTGAACTTCAAGTTCTGAGACTTGACCTTCTTGATCTGAAGCTTGATCTATGATTTGTGCCTTTATATCCCTGGGAACAAAAATGTCCTTCAAGCCTAATTTTCTAGCAAGCCTTGTAAAAGCTGAGAAGCCCAATGCTTTGGTAAAAATATCTGCCACTTGTGAGTTGCTAGCAACATGAAACGTTTTAATCATACCCTCTATGATCTTATCCCTTACCAAATGACAATCTACCTCGATATGCTTTGTCCTCTCATGGAAGACTGGATTTGCAGCTATATGCAAGGCTGCCTGATTATCACAGAATAACATAGCTGGTCTTGCGTGATTCACCTTTATATTCTTAACTATTTATAGCACCCAAGTAATTTCACACGCCACACTTGCCATAGCTCTGTACTCAGCCTCAGTTGAGGACCTTGAAACAACACCTTGCTTCTTAGACCTCCAAGAAATTAATGATTCCCCCAAGAAAACAGCATAACCAGTTAAGTACCTCTTGGTGTCAGGGTATCCAGCCCAATCTGCATCGCAGAAGGACTTAATGTGTAGATCAGATTGGCTTGGAAAGAAAATGCCTCTTCCTGGTGAGCCTTTTATATATTGAAGTACTCTGTTGGCAGCTAGTAAATTGGGCTCTCTTGGCTGTGATACAAACTAACTCAGCATGTGCATAGCATATGTGATGTCTGGCCTTGTCAAAGTGACGTACAAGAGTCTCCCAATAAGTCTTCTAAACTGAGCAGGATCTGTTAATGGCTATCCCTCATATTTGGACAGCTTCAAGTTCTGTTCCATGGGAAACTTGACTGGTTTGGAACCCAGAAAACTTGTATCCTCCAAAATTTCCAAGGCATACTTCCGTTGGTTCAAGCTTATACTTGCATCAGTTCTAACCACTTCAAGTCCTAAGATAAACCTTAGAGACCCTAGGTCCTTTAAACCAAATCTGTCATCAAGAACCTTCTTCAAATGTTAAACACAAGTTGGATTATTACCAGTTAACAATATGTCATCTACATAAACCAAAAGAACTATGAATGAAGATCCTTGTGTGTGTGTAAACAAAGAATAATCAGATTTTGATTGAATGAAGCCCATTTGCATAATGGTGGATGAAAACTTCTCAAACCATTTTCTAGAAGCTTGTTTCAGTCCATAAAGGCTCTTATTCAATTTACATACCAAATGCTCCCCCTTTCTATGAAAACCAGGTGGTAAACACATATAAACATCCTCAACCAACTCACCATGGAGAAAAGTATTATTGACATCCATTTGGTGAAGAAACCACCCATTCACAGCAGCCAAAGACAAGACAATCCTGACTGAAACTGATTTAGCAACTGGACTAAAAGTCTCTGAATAGTCCAAACCAAGCTTTTGGGTAAAACCCTTGGCAACCAAACGAGCTTTGTACCTCTCTATAGAACCATTTGAGTGATATTTAACCCTATATACCCATTTACAACCAATGGGAGACTTACCAGCAGTTAAAGGGGTTAGTGTCCAAGTATTATTGAGTTCCAAAGCTTCAATTTCCTTGTCCATGGCAGCTCTCCACTCAGGAAATGTAACTGCTTGAGAAAATGAAATAGGTTCTGTGGGGACAGAACTAACAGCCATGACAAAGGATGCAAACTGAGGTCTAAGATGTGAGTAACTTATAACCTTTGAAATGTCATAAGGCAAGCCAGAAGCAGGCTTGCTACTAACTGCTTTACAAGAATAATCAAAGAGCTAAGCAGGTGGGTGATGAGGTCTGGTTGATCTTCTTAAGATAGGTAAAGAAGATGAGGAAATAGGTAGAGAGGGATCAATGGAAGGTGGTGAGGAAGGAGTGACAGAATCCAATACTGAAGATAAAAGCACATCAGTTTGAGAATTATCCAAAGCTGAAGGCAAAAGCACATCAAGTTGGGAATCACATTAGGAAGAATTAGAATCAGATGGATTAGGAGTAATGGGTGAATCAGGTTGAGGGTTAGGAGGATCAGAAAATTGAGGTGCAGCAGAAATATAAGATGCATCAGAAACACAATGTGGGAACACAAAAGGATCAATATAAGAAGTGGAAGGGTGATCTGATTTGACAAAAGGAAAAATATGTTCATAAAAGATGATGTCCCTTGAAATATGAACAGAATTGGATTCAAGATCAAGAACCTTGTATCCTTTAATGCCATGAGGATAGCCTAAGAAAACACATTTTCTGGCCCTAGGTGCAAACTTGTGTCTATTATGTGATAAAGTGGATATGAAACACAAACAACCAAAACACCTTAAATGATTATAAGGTGGAGAAGATTTAAAAAGTAATTCATAGGGACTCTTGTTGCGTAGAGATTTAGAAGGCAGTCTATTAATAAGATAGACAACAGTAAGAATGCAATCACCCCATAAGCACAAAGGCAAGTTTGATTGAAATTTTAATGCTCTTGCAACATTGAGAATGTGTTGATGCTTCCTCTCAACAATGGCATTTTGTTGGGGAGTATCAACACAAGACAATTGATGCAAGATGCCTTTGGAATGAAAGAAATTCCTTAAGAAAAATTTTGTACCATTGTCACTCCTAATAGTCTTAACAGAAGCATGAAATTGAGTATGAACCATGTTAACAAAATTAGGAATGAAAAACTGAGTATCAGATTTATTCTTAAGAAGATAAACCCAAGTACAACGAGAGAAATCATCAACAATTGTTAAGAAATACCTAAAACCTTCAACAGTACAAGTGGAAAAAGGACCCCACAAGTCACAATGAACAAGTTCAAAAGGTTGAACAAATACATGACTGCTAGAAGGAAAAGGTAACCTTTTGTGCTTAGAAAAATGACAAACCTCACAACAATCTGACTTATTGAAAGCTTCAGAACCTACAAGTTTATTCAACAAAGAAAGCTTTGAAAATGAAGGATGGCCTAATTTACTGTGCCATAAAGTGGAAGAAGAATGGCTAGCAGAAGCAACCAAGGTAGTAGGAGCAATCTGAGAAGCAGGAGCTTGCAGCAGATATAACCCTTGACATTCTTTACCCAGACCAATCATGCTCCATTGAGCAAGGTCCTGGATAAAACACCAATGTCCAAGAAATATAAGGCAACAAGAAGATTGTTGTGTAAGTTTGCTTATGGAAATGAGATTAAAACTAAAAGTAGGAACACGCAAAACATTTGTAAGTGTTAAAGTGGGTGAAATCTACACAATGCCTATATGTGTTACTAAAGCCTGATCCCATTTGGCAAGAAAACATAAGAATGAACGGTAGAAGTGATGGTAATAAGTTGTGACACTGAATGGACCATGTGGTCAGTAGCACCAGTGTCCAAAATCCAATCATTAGACTTAAAAACAGGTTTATTAGCAATATTGGCAGAAAAAATAGAATGTGTGAAATTTGGGGGAATCCAAAATGGATTACCTGAAAAATTTGAAGCATCAGCAGTAGAAGAAGAAGCTGAGTTAAGTGTTAAGGCAGGTTGAATAACAGGAGCAGATGTCATAATAGTAGCTACTTGATGAGCAGTAGAAGTACCAATGCCTGAACCAGAAGCTGTGACTGTTTGCAAATAGTTAAGAAGCTGCTCACATTGAACCTGAGAAATGGGACACTGAGGCTGAGAACCTTGGACAGAAGTCTGTGGGGAAGCAAATGTGGCACCAAAAAAAGGCTGTGAAGGAAAGCCAGCTTTAGAGTGAAAACTATGATTAGGGAAGCCAGCATTAGTTTGGATCAAATTTGGATTGCCCAAGGCAAAACCATCCAAATTGCCAAAATTTCCAGAAGGCAAAAATACTGAAACTTGATTGCCATAGCTTGATTGCTTCCCTTGTGCTTGTAGCCTGGAGAATACCCATGTAATTTATAACACTTGTCTGCAATATGACCACTAAGGCCACAGTAAGTACAGATGGGTCTTTCCTTCTTAAAATGACTTTTATTACCACGATTGCCTTGGATCTGTCCTTGATTGCCATTAAAACCCTTAGCATAAGTAGCAAACATAGCAGTAGCCTCAGTAGGATAGACTACATTAACTCCATGTCCAAAACTCCTTCTCTTTTCTTCTTGCAAGATCAAAGAACAGACCTTGCTAATAGATGGAAAAGGCTCAAGTAACAAAATTTGGCCTATAATGTTTCCATAACTATCATTTAATCCCATCAGAAAGCAAAAAACATGCTCCTTATGTTGTGCTTCCAATTGAGAAGCCTTAGAACCACATGTGTAATCACAATTGCATACAGTGAAAGGTTGAAAATTGATAAACTCATCCGACAGTGTTTTAAACCTAGTGAAGTATGAACTTACTGTGAGTGTACCTTGAGAAAGACGAGCAATTTCCTTTTGCAGCTCAAATTGCCTTGGAGTATTGCCCTGTGAAAGTTTGTCTCTGAGATCAATCCATAAATCCCTTGTAGTGTTGATATACATCACACTTGCCTTGAGATCCATGTTGAGAGAGTTGGTCAGCCATGAGAGCACAGTGGTGTTACACCTACTCCAAGAGTTGTGCAATGGAGAGGTAAGATCTCGTTGAGGAATCGAACCATTCACAAAACCAAATTTGTTTCGTGAACTTAAGGCCAAGAACACTGATCTCGCCCAACTCAAATAGTTCTCTGGACCAGTTAACGACTGCGAAGTAAGAACTATTCCTGGACTCTCAGTGGCTGGAAGAAAATAAGGGTTGTTAGCAGATTCATCTGCCATTGTTGTGCTTGTAGAAGGCACAGATTGAGTGGAAGACTGCACTTGATTTGTTGTTGAATCAAAAGCCATTAAAGACTAGAACTTCAAGCAAATCAAGAAGAAAAGAAAGAAATTTCGAAGACCAAAAACTGTTTGGCAACAACGAAAATGAAAGAAACTCAAAGAAACTCGCAAATCAAGAAGAAAAGAAAGAAATTTCGAAGACCAAAATCTGTTTGGCAACAACGAAAATGAAAGAAACTCAAAGAAAATCTTGCTCTGATACCATATTAAGAAAGAAGTTTCTGGAAATTGGAAGAGAGAACTTTGAGAGAAAAAGAGAAATTCTCATTCATCAAGATCAGAAAATGTACTAGTAAGTAATTAGATAAATCCCCTGTTTCCATATATACCTAACAGAGGAGTTAAGACTAAAACAGAAAATTAACTAACTTCCTAATCTAGCGGGATTACAACTGCACCATTAGATGCATGCCAAGTGGACTTCTAATACAACAAATTGGGACTTAAGTTACACACAGGCTAGGCACGTGATTTCATTAAACTACAATCTGCCGTTTTGTTCTTCAGCTTTGTTTTGTTCTTTTAATATCACGCGTGTCATTTTGCCTTGCACTTGACAATTGTTTTTGCCGTTTTCATCTAATTTAGTTCTAGCTTCAACAAGTAGCTGATGTTGTATACTTGTATACCATCTATTTTATGCTACATAAATTTATAAAGTCTTTTTCTTAGAAGAAAACAATAGGGACTGGCATGTGTAATTATCGTGCACACCCCGTGAAAGTTATAAAGCTCTTAAGTAAAATTGCAATACATTAACATCATTATTTCATGAGTTCCTATCTCAACTATCTCTCTCTGTCTCTTTTAAATGGAAACAAATAAGATGAAAAGAGAAAAAGACTAATAAAGATGTATTTCCATATGATGTGAACATAATTCACGTTAGGGGTGTGCATGGGTCGGGTTGAGGAGATTTTTTGACCCAACCCACCATGGTGGGTCAAAAAAATTCAACCCAACCCAACCCATCACATAAGTCCAACCCAACCTAACCCAACCCACATGGGTCGGGTTGGGTTAGGTTGGGTTGAACCCATGGGTTTGACAATTTATTATTATTATTATTATTAAATTGAGTAGAAAAAAATATAAATATATTAAAAAAACCCAAAGATTAGTATCAATGTAACTCCTTAAAGGCAAATAACACTAATGACTAAACAACAATAGTAATTTATTAGGGTTTGTGTAAACTAATTGGCTTTTATATAGGATAAGAAGAAGTGGTTATTTAAAAATTTTTATTAATTATATAATTATTAATTAGTATTATATATATTGAGGAACCGAGGAAGTGCTGCTCTATAGCTGTTTTTTTTTTCAATTATTAAATATAATATATATATATATATATATATAAATGCCCTACAGTTGGTTTAAAAAAAATTATTAAATATATAATATATTTTAAATATGAGTGGGTCGGGTCGGGTTTGGAGGGTTTGTAATTTTATGACCCAAACCCAATCCGACCCGCCATAAAATTTTTTTTTTGTAACCCAACCCAACCCACCAAGCCTTAAAAACCGACCCAACCCAGTGGGTCGGGTCGGGTTTGGCGGGTCAGTGGGTTTTCTGCACACCCCTAATTCACGTCCCTTGAAAAAGCAAAGATATGATAAGGAAATCTCAAAGTAATGACCCATTAACCAAATAAAACAAATGAGATTTGATTATTGAATGAGAATTGCTGAAACTTGACACCGATGGCTTGACACCAAAACATCATTCAACATTTTAAGTTTTCCTTGATCCAACAGTTTCAGCTACGACTAAATTTCTTACGAGCACTCTCCACAAGATATCGCCTTTACAAGTTTCCCAACTCCACGCTATGCAGCTATGCATCAATTCCCTTGTATTTGTCGACCATTTTATCATGCCACATTATCAACTTCATTAAATAAAATAAATACCCCCATCTCCTCAATTGCATTTTTATTTTATGTTAGTAAGATCTACTCTCATATGAGAAGGGTGTGAATATTACAATGATACCAAATACTTTTCCCTCAATTGGAGTATAACACATAGCTAGAGCTCTAGTTGTAAAGATCTTCCCCGGGCGTCGAACAGTCGACTCAGAATTGGTACGGACAAGGGGAATCCGACTGTTTAATTAAAACAAAGCATTGCGATGGTCCCTGCGGATGCTCATGCAATGTGATTTCTGCCCAATGCTCTGAATGTCTAAGTGAAGAAATTCAACCAAGCGTGGGTAAACGGCGGGAGTAACTATGACTCTCTTAAGGTAGCCAAATACCTCGTCATCTAATTAATGATACGCATGAATGGATTAACGAGATTCCCACTGTCCCTGTCTACTATTCAGCGAAACCATAGCCAAGGGAATGGGCTTGGTAGAATCAACGGGGAAAGAAGACCCTGTTGAGCTTGACTCTAGTCCGACTTTGTGAAATGACTTGAGAGGTGTGGGATAAGTGGGAACCGAAAGGCAAAAGTGAAATACCACTACTTTTAACGTTATTTTACTTATTCCATGAATCGGAAGCAGGGCTCTGCCCCTTTTTTTGGACCCAAGGCTTGCCTCAGCGGGCCGATCCGAGCGGAAGATATTGTCAGGTGGGGAGTTTGGCTGGGGCAGCACATCTGTTAAAACATAAAGCTAGAGCTCTAGTTGTTACATATAGCTAGAGCTCAATTGGGCAAATTATTGTGAATAATAAATTGTAAATTATTGTGAATAATACTTTTCCCTCAATTTGAATATAACATATAGCTAGAGCTCTAGTTGTTACATATAGCTAGAGCTCAATTGGGCAAATTATTGTGAATAATAAATTGTAAATATTTTTCGTAATATTTTTTATTACAAAAATTGTAAATATTTTTCTTAAAAATTCTCAATATTTCAAATTTTCCCCAAAAAATTACAAAAGAAATTTAATGAAATTTATTTATTACAATTATTTTTATTTTTATTTTTATTTTTATTTTGAGAATCAGAGATTTACAGAATATAAAACCATTTTTTTATAATGATTATAGTGTAATAAGAATAAATATTACAAGGAATAGAAGATACTGGAATAGAATAATAATTCCTATTCAATCATTTAAATAGGAATTATATATTTACACATATTGGATTAGGCTTTGAATTAATTTTCAATTTCTTATGACATCAAAATAGATATAAATGATAAAAAAAAATTGAAGTTTCTCAATTTAAAAATATCAAACTTAAAAAAATAAAAAATAAAATCAAGAACCTAGTGTTAATCTCATGTTTGCACATTGCACCATAGAAAGAAATTGATGTTGGGAATAGTTGATTATTTTATCTTTTTTTGTATTAGTTTAAAATGATAATTAATAGAAAAAAAAATTAAAAAAAATGAAAACTATCAATCTAGAATTGGGTCTATATATCTTGACAGCCAAAAAATAAAGGTGGTTCTCTCTTCTGTGGTACTGGAAGGAACAACAAAAAAAATTAATACAAGAAATCTCATTAATTAAGAACAAAGCCAAGAAAAACTGCACAGAGAGAGAGAGAGAGAGAGAGAGAGAGAGAGAGAGAGAGAGAGAGAGAGAGAGAGAGAGAGAGAGAGAGAGAGAGAGAGAGAGAGAGAGAGAGCTTGGTAGGGAAGCGACTTTACTTAAATTTATAAAGTTAAGGAATAACTATTACACCCCTTTTAAGAAATATAATTATTCTTTATTTTAAAGAATAGTTATTCCTATGTATTAGAACTCCTTTAACTCTCACTTGTGTGTGTGTTTTTTTTCTAATAATCATTGGAATAAAAAAAATCAAACTAGTGAACAGTTATTCTTAAGGAATAGCCACTCTATTACGGGGTCTATTACAATTTACTAAATATACCCTTAATGTGACCGATTTGATTATAGATATTATAAATGCATACCTAATTTTCATATTTACTTAGATTTATTAACTATTTTTGCATAAATGATGATAAAATAAATTAGTATTATTAACTGAAAATTTTACAAGTATGTAACAAACATTCCTTATATATGCTTTTAATCTCTTTCGTTAAATTTAAAATAAATAAATTATTGTGGATGTACACAAATTTATGATACATAAAATAAAAAAAATCAATTCACGATATGATTTAGATTTTAACAATTTTATTTTTAATGAATACTTTAAACATTCTATTAATTTAATTGTAATTTGTGGAAATTAAATTCTTTGACTTGAATGGTTGTCACTTGTCACTGTTGTCAGTTATATTAAGCTTACAATAGTTGTTGTTTTTTTTTTTTTTTTTTTTTTTGGAAAAGATCTTACAATAGTTTCTCTAAAAAAAAATTTACAATAAACCATTTATTAATTTGGATGCTTAATTTTTTTTTATCACTTTCATTTTATTTGTTTAATATTTTTGACTTGGTTCATCACAGGTCCAAAATTATTAACCCTATTTCAGGGTAATTTCGATTAGAACCCAATTATAGCCCAAACCTGAGTGGATCAAAATCAAACTTGAACATAACCTTTTTTAATTTTTTTTTATATATTTTTATTTTTTGAGAAGATGATCTAAATAACCAATTGCCAAGTTTACAAAATTAAGTTCATACTCACTGCACCATTATCGTCATCTTCCCTCATATCTAAATGACAAAGTTATCAATTAGCGATGGAGACTACATTTTCCTTGACGACTTCTGTTGCCTTTCTTTTTTTCTTTTTCGTTTTCATTTTATTTTACTTGATTCAGATGTGTTTTGGTTCCATTGGATGTCTTTACGGTTTGGTATGTTTATCTAGCTAAGCTGTAAGGGCGTGGTTTGTTTTTGGTGGATGAGGTTGCAATTTATTGCCTATTGAGTATTTCGAAGTGATAATGCATCAAATTCTATCATTTTTTCTATAAAAAGAAAAAGAAAAAAAAAGTATTAGTGAATAATAATTATATTAATCTCATCAATGTACAGTTCAAATTCTCAACACACTCAATTATGTTCTCATGCATTAGTCAAAAGTCAATCTTTCAACGCTAGCAACACTATATTCTTCTCTGATTTTTCGTTTTACCTTTGAAATAGTCAAAATAAAAATCAAACTTTTTTCCCCCTCCCAGTCTCATTCATCTTTAATTCTTTACAAAATTAAATATAAACCTGAGTCCACCAGGACATCATGACTAGTTAAATTTTTAGATGTTTCTCTATTAATTTTAGAATGTTTTACTATTTTCTAGAAGAATAATAAGAAGTTACAGTAATTTATATTTTAAAATGGTAATGCCATGGGAATCCAATATATATATGATAATGAGATGCATGTGATATGTGAGGCAAATGATAATGCATTACATGTGAATTGTGATAATGCATAACATATGAAACGTGTCAAGGACAACTTTAAACGTAATGTTTGGTTCATTCTATAATATTCTTGACTTGTTTCTTGGAAGTTGTAATGCAACTGGCTTTTCTTTTCAATTCAAAGTCTTCACTGAAATTGTATTCTGGAAAATTACACTTTACCACCTTACACTATACTTTAAATTATATTTTGTACCCTAAGTTTTTCTAATACACGTTTTGCACTTTAAACTATGACCCTTCTTACACTTTGCATATAAAGTGTAATCGAGAATATAGTATAAGGTGATTCTAAAAAAAAAGTATAGTTTAAGGTGGTAAAATGTAATTTTTCCTTTGTTCTTAAGGAATTGAGAAGAGGGGCAAATCGGTCTTTTCAAGTGATGTCATACTTTTCCATCCAAGTTAACTGCAAACTTAACGTCAGGGTGCAAAGTGTAACCAAGATTCTAGTTTAGGGTGCAAAAAGTGCATTTGAAAAGTTTAGAGTGCAAAGTGTAATTAAGATATAGTTTAGGGTAGTAAATTATAATTTCCCTCTGCAAATTTATGAGACACAAGTTTTCTTCAGCCCAAACAACAATTATAGATTTTTTTTTTAAGTAGAATATGTTTGTCTACACTTTTCTTGTAAATACTCCTTTGTTCTTCTTTGAGTTCTTTCTCATCATCCTTTTTATTTGATTATCTTCGATCTGCTTTTTTTTAGAAGTATTACATTCAAAATATTTTTACAACAAATTAAAGGTAGTTAGTTGTTATTGATTCTAATTTGAACTTATCAGTGAAATTATTTTTTTAACCCACTAATAACAACTTATAACAACCTGTCATTTATGATTTGTTGTGAAAATGTTGTGTACATATCATTTCTTTTTTCTTTTTTTCCTATTGTTATTTATTTAATAACTTTAGCAATGACATTGGTTCCAACACATTTTGACGGTCAGATCAAATTTAGGTTTTCTAGTGCCTTTGAGAGTCAACTTCGGGTCAAAGTTGAGAAAAATCTTTGACAAGCTTGGGTTTGATATAAAAGCATGTAAGATGTTATTTCGAGGTGATTTTGACCAATTTTGACTTTTGGTCAACCCAGGTTTGACTAGGGGCATTTTGTTCAATTTGACCCCAAAAGGCACTTCGAGTGCTCCGACGCCCGCACAGGTTGTACCATATTAGTCTAAATGTTCCCATGGTCTTCCGATGAAAAATTAATATTTTTGGACAAAATACGATATCTACAACATATATATTTCAAAAATCTATTAAAAAAAATCCGCAATTTAGTGAAGCCATTTGACGTAACCATAACTTCTAAGCCCAACTTTTATTATATAGTATACTAGTCGCAAACTCGTGTACTGTACGGGAAAGCTTTTAAAATTTAGAAATAGGAAATTGAGTTAATAATATGCATATTATAGACATTTTGCAAGGTAGCATTAAAAAAAAAAGAACGATCATAATAAAATAAAGATATGGGTTCAAGTTACACCTGGTGTAACTTCATAAGAGTTACACCTTTTGTGAACCATTGATTACTATTAGATCTAAGGGTAAAAAAACACTCATAGTAATGTCATTATTACTCCCTAAAAATTAGTGATTTATGCATTAACTCCTTTTGTTAAAGGGAAAAAAAAAAAAAAAAAAAAAAAAAAAAAAAAAAAAAACACCATAGCATTAACTTTTTTTTTTTTTTCCTTCCATATCATCATCTTCTTCCTCTTATCTTTCTTTTTGCACTATACTTTCAGGCCTCCACCATTCATAAAATTTATCATAAAATTTTCCAGCACCTTAAGACAAAATACTGTTAATGCCAAAATGTAACAGCCTGTTCATTTGACTGTTGGTATAGAGTGTTGAGTTTATATATATATATATATATATATATATATTTGGGCAACCGTATGTCTCTTCCCCGTCACCTTCTCTCTTTGCCTGACATATAGTCAAGGTGGTTTTTGGATTCCATCTTTTCAAAAACTGCATATATTTTGGTGTTACTATGTAAGAGTTGAAACTACTTCTATCAATTCTAATTAAGGCATTATTTTGCAACAACATAATCTGTCACAAATATTTACCATCTATTTCTTTTTATATAAACTCAACACTCTATACCAACAGTCAAACGAACAGGCTGTTGCATTTTAGCATTAACAGTATTTTTTTTTAAGGTACTGGAAAATTTTATGAGAATTTTATGAATAGTGGAGGCCTAAAAGTATGGTGCAAAAAGAAAGGCAAGTGGAAGAAGACGATGATATGGAAGGAAAAAAAAAAAAAGTTAATGCTGTGGTTTTTTTTATATTTTTTTTCCTCTAATAAAAAGAGTTAATGCCTAAATCACTAATTTCTAGAGAGTAATAATGACACTACTATGAGTGTTTTTTGACCTTTAGATCTAACTATAATCAATGGTTCACAAAAGGTATAACTCTTGTGAAGTTACACCAGGTGTAACTTGAACCCATCTCTAAAATAAAATACCTGACATATATGCTTATGCTGTCTTTTTTTTTTTTGGTAGAAAGGGTAGTAACATAAAAACTAAAGAAGAGGTACAAAGTTAGCGGGACAACGCCGTTTAAGTACAGACTAGAGTTATCAAACTCAATTAATTCAATTACGTCCACAGGCGGACTATCAAATAAACAAAAATCTTCAGATTTTTGAGTTCCTTGCCTAGCCATAAAATCAACACATCTATTAGCTTCTCTATAGCAATGGCTAAAATGAATCTGGCAAATTTGGGAAGCCAGTTACCTGCAATCATCCAAAATTGAAAGAATGAAGTTATTTGATTGAACTGGGTTTGCAAGCATGTCAATAACAGCTTTTGCATCTAATTCTACTTCAACAGCAGGATATCTTCTGCTGGTGCAAATCAATAGCCCATACCGCATATGTGCTTTTGCTATCACATTTTCACTGTAGGTGCATAGTTATCGAAACCTACAAAGTAATTCACAATTCTCAAAAGCTATACAGAACTAATACATTTTGAACACATATATATTATACAACCAAGTCTTAATTTTCCCATCAACAGTCTTTGAAAATATAAATTACCATGATCTGCAAAGTAATTCACAATTCTTAAATTAATAAAACAAAACTCCAAAAAAACTATCCAAAGCTAATACCTTTTAAACACATATATATTATGCAACCAAGTCTTAATTTTCCCATCAACAACCGCCTTTGAAAATATAAACGGCAAAGATATAAACAAAGTCCATGACATGAGGACACATTGAGCTTCAGATTTAAGCAAACAACCTTTTGAATTTTCTGTACTTATCACTACTGTTGCACTAAAAATATTTATAATTAAAAAGAATAAAAAATTAAGCTCATCCCCTAAAAATTAATGATATGTCTAATTAAGCAAACAACCTTTCGTCTCCATTTGCTTGAATATCTCTCCTTTGATTCGCCAATCATCCCAAATCCACATAACGCATGAATCAGAGTACCATATGTAGACAAATCTGGAGCAAACCCATGATTAGGCATATTGCCAAATATCCGAAGAGCATAAATCCATTTTCCCAGCGTGAGCGAGAAGAACAAGATGGGTTGAGTTCTAGCGTGATGCCACTGTAGACTAGCGCCAGAGGAACTCTTCATCATCTGACTTGATGCCACCTAGATGGATAACTTTGCCTTAACAAGTTAGGCTTAGGGTTTTGAGATGTGGGTAGAGAAAAGTCCTAACGTGAGTCTCTTTCTTTTTTCTTTCTAATACTAACACGAGTGAATCTCTTTTCTTTTTTTCTTTTTTTTTTTGAACTTGAGTCTTTTATATTTTATTATTGAATAGATGATATGATATGATATATATATATATATATATATGTTTTGAGAATTAAAATTCCCATGTAGTATACTATTTTCACTCTCCCGCACGTGGCTATATTATTCTAATTATTGATAATATTAAAATATTTTTGCACATAAAGTTAAAAATTCTTAGGAAAAATTATTTTAGAATTTACATAAAACTCTAACTCTATAATATAACAATTTCAAAAAATTTAAAATTCTACTTTAAGCTTAAGGTCGGTTATTTACGCTTAAGGTGAATGTTTCTCTTATAAAATTTATTAAAAAAAAAAAACAAATACTTCAGGAGGATGTAGTGGAGTTGGATAAAAACTCGAGACCTTAAAATTGTGCCACCACCATGACCATAGAGTGAAAGGAAAAATATACGCAGTCTATTAATGCTGACTTCCTCCACTTCCATGATGTCTCATTATGTACCGCTAGAGCTAATCAACAGTATACTATCCAGATTACCAGTGAAGGCTCTCATACGTTTTCTGTGTGTTTCTAAGGAATGGTCCGCCTTAATCAAAAGTTCAAATTTCATCAAGAAGCAGCTCAATCACTCCATCGAGACCAACAGCGACCGCACCCTGATTCTCAAGGAAACATACATAAATCCGCCGTTACAATCACGTTTCTTCTCCGCTCCTTACTCCGACAATGATCAGTTCGGCAAGGCCGTCCAAATTTACCAACCTCTACATAATTGGGACATCTTGGACTTTTGCCACGGCTTGACTTGCCTTCTCTTTCATAAGTACAAGGAAAAGGAAGACATCGCAATTTGGAATCCATTGATCAGGAAGTACAGGAAGTTGCCTAGGGAACCAATAGGTGAACCAGAATCTTCATATGATTCGTTTTCCAGGTTTGGATTTGGGCATGATCATAGTAACGATGATTATAAAGTGGTGAGAATTGCAGAATTTTATGAGGGACCAGTTTTAATGGACTTCTTTGAAGTGAAGGTATATAGTTTGAAATCAGAGTGTTGGAAAAAAATTGAAAAACAATTGCCAATCAAGGAGATATGGTCAATGCAGTCAGTTTCATTGAATGGAGCTTTCCATTGGATAGTTGAACAGGATGATGGGTTGAAATATATCCTTGCTTTTGATCTTGCCAATGAGAAATTCCGACTTTACAGAAAGCCCCTTAATGAAGGGGTGCCAGTTTTGGATGTGTTGGGAGGATGCCTATGTTTTATTGAGGTTGTTGACGAGACTTATAGTGATTTTTGGTTGATGAAAGAATACGGGGATGAGAGTTCTTGGACTCGGATTTATAAAATTGAACCAGGTGCAGTGCCTTGGAATATTGACTATTTCAAGCCTCTACTCTTTTCCAAGAATGGCAAAAAGGTTTTGATGGAAGACGTCAGTCTTTTTTGGTATGACATAGAAAAGAAAAGAGGCAAGAAGGTTAAGAATCAGAGTTTTCCTAAGCGGTTTAGAACCGCAACTTGTATTGGGAGCCTTCTTTTGCTTGATGGTAATAATGTGACTGATCCGAAGTAGACGAAGAATAAGAGGAAGAGGTAAGACAATGAAGTTTAATGAGATTGTTTATATTTGCTTAATTGGCTTTCTTAGTATTGATTTACATATCTTTAAGTTGTGGTTGTACATGTTGGGGAGATTTTTGTGAATTTTCTCATGTTTGAGTGGTATGCGACATCACACCCCGCGGGCCTATTTTTAGATGGTTGTAGGGAGTCGAATTTTGGTCCCCCCCAACAATCCTTTTCTCGCAATGACACTCCCGTAACTCGAACCCATGACCTTGACTCTGATACCATTTGTCGGACCGTTAGTTGTGTCATTCCATCTCAAAACCAATTGGTGATAAGGAAGACACACTCAAATATTTTATGGCATTCGACATCACGTCACACGGGCCTGTTTTTAGAGTGATTGTAGAGAGTCAAATTTTGGTCCCCCCAACAATTCCTCCCTCACAATGACACTTTCATGACTCAAACCCATGACCTTGGCTCTATACCATTTGTTGGATTGTAAACTATGACACTTCACCTTAAAACCAACTGGTAAAGAGGAAGACACACTCAAATTGTTTATGACATTCGACATCACGCCACGCAGGCTTATTTTTAGAGTGGCTGTAGGGAGTCAAATTGTAGTCCTCCCAACAATAACTTCCAAGCACTTTTGAAACGTATTTGGAGTTTTCCTTTTATACTTAGTAATGTTAGACTGAAATCCTAAACGTTTTTGCAAGCTTTGGGCCTAATTAAAATTCTGCAGACTGCAATTTTCGATTGATCGAGCATTTCTTTTGATCGGCCAAGCTTTACAAAAACTGACTTTATCTTTCTACAGCTTGCATGTTCTTGAATCTCGACTTGTACAATCTTGAGCAATGTCTAAAACCTAATCTAGACATATTTTTGTTCTTAGTTTGCCAACATACATAAATTAAGCATTTAAACATATAATCTTAAATATTTAGAACCTAACAATCTCCCCCTTTGGAAAACCGTGACAAAACACACATAAACATGAATTGCTCAACTCAAGAACTATCTCAATTACAAAGTATTGCCCTAATACAATTCTATCACAATCTACTATCTATCAGTTGCTAAAATAGACAGCAATTGATGAAAGAATTAACCTGTAAATTCCTAAAATACTAAAAACAAACCATAAACATATGTGCGGAAAATACAATATAAACCAAAAACTGAACTTGATTTCACAAAATAGAAATAAGAATTAGATATTAAATGAAAAACACCAGAAATACCATCAGTATCATCAATGTGTCAACAATATATATCAAGTTTGTGAAAAAAGAACAAAAGATAAAAAAACATATACATCAAAAATATCAAACTCATCAAAATCTCATCTACTCTCCCCTTAAATGCAAAAACTCTCTTCCCCTAAGTACAAGAACTCTCTTCACATCTACTCCCTCTTTTGTTACATATTGCCAAAGGCAACCATCAAGGATTAGAGGGCGGAGGAGGTGGAAAAGCTCTCCTATTCTTAGATTAAAATCCGCTCTCAAAGTAGCAACCCCAGTAGTTAGCTCATCTAAAAGCTATTCATGAGCTACTTAAGTCATCATAAATGTCTCCATCATAGCATGAAGAGAAAGAGGAGGAGGAACAGTAGGCTCAACATCAGCAGTGTCAACATCTACCTCATCAACATCATCATCAGCAGCACCAACAACTATAGGATCAAAAGGAATCTCCTTAACATGCACATCTTCAGCAGTAGACTCTACTCGTGTTCTCTTTGATGAACCAACACTTAGCTCAACAGTCTTCTTTTGAGTATTCCGCTCTTTAAGAAAAGAGCATCCTATGGGTGCAATAAGATGAACATAATCATAGGAAGGAAAATCCTCAAGCTCCAAGTATGCTAAAATCCTACTGATGAAAATAAGAAAGAATAGATGATGTTTCCTAGACTTGTTTCTATGCACCTCAACTATGGTTTGAATGAAAAGAGATGGAAAGCATATAGAACCATCAGTAATTAGGGCATATAGAAAGACACATCTATTGACAATAATTGTATGCACATTAGAGATAGGGAAGATGTTGTGACATGCTATCCTAAAGAGCATTTAGTTAACCTCAATTAACTCACAAGAGTTGAGTCTCGGTTCAGAACCCCAAGTAACAGTTCTTCCCCAAAAAAAAGACATGACATCATCTATGGGAGGAGTCTCAGTGTATGGATATGTAGGCCTAGGAACAAAAGGCATTTGAAGAGCTTTAGAAAGTATCTTCTTAGTTATCTGAAATTCTTAATTATAAAGCATTGAAACAACCATAAGCTAGGTTGTAAGTCCAACTTATTTCTAATATGATTGGAACAATGGCATCTTGCGCGTTCGAATTATTTTGTAATAATTTGATGTTGTAGTGATGTACTGATTCTGTGGAGATTAATATTCTTAGCATGATGATCTTCATACAAATTCATAAGCATACTTGAATTAATTTTTGGTTGCTAATGTCCGCCTGGTGTTTTTTATTATTATTTTTTTGAAGAAAAAAATTTGACTCCAAACTAGTTTATAACTATCTTGCTCCAACCTATGCTATGATTGTGGATGCAAAATGCAGTGTCTACAATGATGTGGTGATTAAACAAGTCATCTATGTGGATATTTAGTCACATAACTTTTTTAATGAGTGATGTGACTTATTTGAATAAGGATAAGATTTCTCTCCAAATTTTTTTTTTTTTTTTTTTTGAGGAGGAAGACATTAATTTTATTAATCAAAGTTGGCGAAATCCGCCTAAACTACATTGTAAATTTGTGGTGGAGTGTCCTTCATCTACACGAAAAAATTTGAGACATTCCTAGCATACCTAGCTAGATTGTGAGCAACCATGATTCCTTTCCAAACTAGTTTTTTTTTTTTTTTTTTTTTTTTTGAGGGGGGAAACATTCAAATTTCATTAACTAAGATTGGCCAAATCAGCCTGAATTACAAAAGAAAACTGTGGTGGAACATCCTCCATCCACGCTTGAAAATCCGAAATATTGCTAGCAAACTTGACTAGACTATGGGTAGCAAAATTACATTCTCTCTTGACATAAGAGTAACGCAATTGATCAAAAGTAACTGAACTAAACTTAGCATCATATATCAATGGACCAAAAGAGGATAAAGATCTTTGATCATTTGACAGTGCGTTGATTATAGTTAACGAATCACCTTCCAACACAGCCTTAGAAATACCTATCTCTGCAGCAAACGACAGAGCCTTGGCAGCTGCTAATGCCTCAACCTCGTCGCTACTATATGCTTGTGGTAAGCATTGGGAACATGAAGCAATAACCAAACCTACACTGTTTCTTATTACCACACCAATACCCGACCTGTTCTCACTAGAAAAAACAGCTCCATCGAAGTTTATTTTCATAAAATCCGGTGGAGGAGGTTGCCATCTAGTTCTGGGTATCACATGTCTCTCCATTGTGGTTGGCTGACAAGCCAAAAATTCAGCAAGCCCGTCTCTAGCTAATTGAGGGATCTGGTGGAGAGAAGTTGCAGTAAGATGAAGCCGTACCTGATTGCGTTGAGTCCAAATCAACCGAGTTGTCATCGCAAAAGCCTCCACCTGATCATAATGTTGAAGCAGCCAAGATAACAGCTCCTTGAAGTCCAGAAAGTTTGCGTCCCGGCGCAACTGAGAGAACTCCGAACCTTCCCAGACCGTGTCTAATTCCTTGCAATCCAACAGAGCATGTACTGGCGTCTAATGTGCTTCATGGCAGCAATCACATAACGGGTCAGTGATGATTGTCCGGCGAACCAGGCTCGCTTTTGTTGGCAACGCATTACGACATGCACGCCACAGCAGATTCTTGAGCTTGTTAGGAACCTAAAGGGTCCAAATTCCTTTCCATAGCTTCGATTCCGCAATGGTATCGACCTGTGCATTGTCCATGGCTTCTTCATCCTTGAGAAACTGATAACCTGATTTGCATGAATAGTGACCGTCCTTTGAATGAGGCCATATCAGCACGTCTTCTGCATCCATTCGGCTCAAAGGTATTTTTTTTATTAAGGCTGCCTCCTCAGAAGAAAAGATACCATCTATTAACCCATCATTCCACTGCCTTGAACCTTCCTCAATCAAGCATGAAACCGTGGCATCTCCCATAGACTCAATCTGGTAGGAAGCCACAAAAGGAGAGTTTTTCCTTGGAATCCAACCATGCTGCCAGGTTTTAATTGTCCTACCATTCCCAACCCGCCACCTAGCTCCCCTTTGTAGAACATCTCTGCCCATGAGTATGCTTCGCCAAGCATACGAACCAGATCTAGTTTAGAGAGAAGCTCTTTAAACTCTTCCTATATCATTTTATTGGATGTAAATTTTGAAAATCAAATTCCTAGATTGCATTATCTTTATGTTCTTAACAAGCATGTCTAATTTCGCTCAAATTGGATATTATTGTTCGATCGATAAATTTATTTTTTATGCATAATTTATACCATAAAAATAAGAAATCAAATTTAAACATTTGATTGATAGCATGATTATTGATATTTGATCTTCTTGAAATTTTGCAAGTATGGAGGATATGATAAAAACATGCAATCTAACCATTATATTTTCAAAATTCACATCCAATAAAAAGATATAGGTGGAGTTTGAAGGATTTTTCTCTAAACAAATTTGGAGAGAAAATTGTTCCTTTAAAATATAATACACGTGGATAACCTTATAGATTGCAAAATAATGGGTTATAAAAGATAGTTCCAAACTAATTTGGAGCTATATTATCCTAGTTTAGAGCCAAACTTTGTCTTGTTTGAATGGCACCTAATGTTTACATGGCATACATTATTGGAGGTTGAAACTTACATTTGCTAATTCTTTTTCTTTAAAAAGAAAAACATTTCCATTTAGAAGAATTATTTGTACATTTTATAGTATTCATTCAAAAGTATTCACTATTTATTTTTAAGTAGCCTTATGCCATGTGATTAGGGATGGCAACAGGATTGGTTTAGGTCAGATTATGGGTCCCCATCCTCAACTTTTTCCCTCTTTGAGACTGGGAAAATCAATGCATGATAGGCAGAGATGGACTGAGGATTTTAAGCTAGGAGGGACCGGAGTATTAAAAAAAAAAAAAAAAAACCTTCAAATAGACATCCATATAGTATTAAAAAATTATAAATACACAAAATCGTTATTTCTAAATACATTAAGATGCAATTATCTACCAACAAAGACAAAAAAAATATTTAAAAAATAATTTTTCTTTTTTTAATACTAGGCTGGCTAGGATTTTTTTTTTTTTTTTAAGTTAGAGCATTCACAATGGTGATGCTAAAAATTTTAGCTTTTAGTATCTCAAAAAGCTACTTTATCTATTTTACCACCTCACTTTACAATACACCTAATATCAAATGTTCTATTTTTTTATCATTTCATTTAAAATAATATAAACAACTCATTAAAATAATAAGGAAGAGAGAAAATTTAAGTGTTTTAATTGAAGGAAGAGAAATAATCTTTAAAAAATATTTTATTTTATTTTAATAACTTGCTATAATCAACTGGTATTTATTCCAATTTACTGTAGTTGCAAAAAATTTAATTTTAACTTCTTCAATAACACATGATTTTTTTGTTCTTTGGTGGTAAAATAGTTTTTATTTTTTATTTGTTATTTTTTTTAACTAAAATACAATCACCATTGTGAATATTTTTATTGTTTTTGTTAAGTTTTTGGGTTAGATAATTGCTATTTGGGTTAAGTTTGCTAGACTGATTGGGAAGAAGGGGCCCAAATACAAAAATGAAATATAGAATGACTAAAACAAAATATTTTGGACCCAGTGGGGCCCGGGCCCCTTGGACCCTCACCTGAGTTCGTCTTCAAGTATGGAATAAATTAGAGATGCTTTATAAAGCTTAATGAGACATATGAGATAAAGATGAACAATAAAAAGAAAGGGTGGTTATAATAAGAGTACTAAGAGTTAATAAGAGACAACTACTTTGAAAATGGTAATAGAATATTTTCTATAATGTATATGTGTGTATATATATATATATATATATATTATAGAAAGAGCAAATGGCGAAAATGACAAAATTAGATATCACCTGTAGTGGATGGCAAGTCTATTTGTGTGAAACATGAATTGCAAAAAGTGATTTATGAGTTGGAAAAGAAAGATTTTAATTTTTCATTAAGAAATCAAGCAGTAGTACAAATAACTCTATATTTGCTCTAACTCTCACATAGTATACAACACTTGGTAGAACATTAAGTGAAACTCATAAAAAAATGAATAAATGATTTTTACTCTCAAGGGGATAGTGGTGAGTTTAGTGACTATAACAATAGAAAAATTAACTTATGAGAAGATTTCAAGAGCGCCTTCTCAAAACATGTGAATCTCATAAGTGTATGAGATTCATCAAATATGAGGACACCTCATGAGATTGTTTTAATGAATACTTTCTCGATGGCAGTTGTATTGGTGGCTTTAAGAAAGGACACATAAACTTACAGCATCATGTTTGCTTCCGTAGTTGTGATGTTTTAAAGGGAAGAGATAATGTGTGATCATGGGCAATGCAATGCTCAATTTGTGGGCACTAGGCAAAGAATTCTGGCTGAAGAGGTCTGAAATCTGAATTGCTAGCTCGTGGAATCCTCTTAGGAGCATTTGGAGGATTGTAGCAAGCAATGGGGGCTTAATAGACAAAGCCATAGAGAATGAGTATCACAAGTAAAGTAAATGGGAGAGAGGAGTGGGAGAGAAAATTTTCTTATGGACAAAGCCATTCGTTGATAAGTATTACGATGTTTCAGAAAAGTTTTATAATGTGGGACCCACACATGAACTCAATGAAAACAAAATTGTTTGTTTGCGGTCATTAACTTATAAATCTGGATCCTGAATTGCAATGCAATAGTTATTGGCCCAACCCAAGTTGGAAATGATTTTTTTTTTTTTATTTGAGAAGAAAGTTGGAAATGTTATATACTTATAAAATATTACTTTTTAATTATTATAACCGTTTCTTTGCTTTGGAACCTTCGTCACACTGTGTTACACTTATCTGTTCTAAGGGTCCATTTGATTGGAGAGATGAAAAAGTGAAAGGATATAAAAAATGTTAATTTCCCTTCTTTTTGTTTAGTTGGGACTAGGGAGTGAAAAAGATTAGGAATGGAAAAAGTGAGTTTGTATAAATTTACGCATATACTCTTGTTAAAAAATAATACCTAATTAAAATAAAAAAAGTGATAAACAACCAAAAAAAATCAATCACCTAAATTTATTAAAAAAAAAAAATCCTGTTCTAAAAAAAAAATCACAGCTAAACCAAAAAAGAAAAATAAAAACAAAAGAAAGCAAAAGATAAAAAGAAAAGAAAAGAAAAGAATATGAGCACTGGACAAGCCTGCCTAGTAAAAAAAAAAAAAAGTAGTAGAAAGCACAAAAGAAAGCAAAAGAAAAAAAAAAGAATATGAGCACTGGACAAGGACAAGCCGGACTAGTAAAATAATAATAATAATAATAAATAAATAAATAAATAAATAAATAAATAATAAAAGTAGAAGAAGCAACCTCCAACAGGAGGAAGAAAAAAAAAGTGTTAAGAAGAGTAACTTGGACAAGTCCATGTGCAACTGCCATGGGCATTTTTGTCCAAAAATGAAGCCCAATTTCTCCCTTAAGTTTTCTCTCTATTTTGAAGAGAAAACTTTTTGGTAGGTCCGGAAAGAAAACACATGGGTCCCACCATTTATTTTCCGTTCTCTCTACCCAACCAAACACACTACAAAAAAATTTTTCTTCCTATTTTCTTTCCAAAGTTTTCCATCTATTTTATTTCACTACCAGACAAACACACACTAAGGATATATGATAGAATTGTGTTATTCCGAATAGGCATAGTCGCATAACCTCATCACTTGGAACTTCAGAAACCATCGAAAAATGATGCAGTTTTGAAGTTTGAATTTAGGTTGCATTTGGTTCGACATAAAATATTTTTAGGTAAAAATATTTTTTGAAAAAATAAATTATTTTCAAGTGTTTGATTGTGTACCTAAAAATATTTTGGAAAATATTTTTAAGTGTTTGTTTACTTTCCTGAAAATGCTATATATGGAAAACATATTTTCTACTATTTTCTCATCTTTGAAGCACATATATAATAAAAAATGAAAATTTTAGACTAAAATATAAATTGAGGTTCGAGACTAGCAGTGGTGGTTAGCCACCAAAGACCGGGGATGTTAGTGTGGGGTGTTGGTTTGGTAGAAGTGGGGAAAATGGTCTTATGTTCGGTAAATCTCTTATTCTCAAAAAATAATAATAATAACTATAGTAATAAATAAAGTTCCTTAAATCTCTTTTGTAATTTTTTGGGAAAATTTTTGAAATGTGGAGGTTTTTTTAAGAAAAATATTTACAATTGGATTAATTTTTTTATAGTGTTGCTTTGAACTTTGTTTTTAACATTGTTGTGTGTAGCTGATGTTGTATACTTGTATTCTATTTATTTTGTGCTAAATCAATTTTTAAAGTTTTTTTTTAAAAGGAAAAAATAGAGCTCACATGTGTAATCATCGCCCATGCCCCCATAGAATTTATAAAGTTCTTGAGTAAAATTGCAATACATTAACATCATTATTTCATGAGTTCTTATCGCAACTATCTCTCTCTGTCTATTCATCCAAAAAAAAAAAAAAAAAAAAAAACTATCTCTCACTGTCTCTTTTAAAAGGAAACAAATAAGATGAAAATAAAAACGCGATAGGTTGAAACATACGTCACCTGAAAAAAGCAAAGATATGAAAAGAAAATCTCAAAGAAATGACCCATTAACTAGATAAAACAAATGAGATTTGACGCCAAAACATCAGTGTCAGCTACGGCTAAATTTCTTACGAGCACTCTCCACAAGATATCGCATTTAATTACAAGGGATTCATATCCCGTGCAATACCTAAAGTATTGCACAGGGTGCAATAGCACAAATCTCAACCGTTTATATAATCCAAGGCCCATTAATTTGACACGTTATAACTCCAGCCTGGCAATTCGTGTCTCCCACTTTTTCTTTTCATTTCAGCTACCCAATTTGAATTTCAGTAAAACTCTTTCTCTCGGACCTCGGCTGGGTTTCTCTTTCTCTCCCTAACGCTCCATTCTCTCAACCCCGTCATCACCATTACCAACATACCCAACTCAAACCCATCAGCAAAAACAAAGAGAAAATAGCAACTCACCATCTGAAACCAAATCCCCAAACACTCACACGCCTCGTAGAGCACTTTTTAGACCCAGATGAAAGAGAGAGCGAGAGCAAGGGTTGGGGTTTGGAGAGAAGTTGATACTTTTGGGGTTTGATCTAGAGAGGGAAGTGAGATTGAGAGACAGAGAAAGAGAGTTTGGTCCGAAGAAGCCATCATCGGAGGTGATGGTGAGTGGTGGTTGTGATGAGCCATGGCAACAGAGAGAGAGGAAGAGGCTGACTGGTCTAGTAGGTTTTACCTTTATCTTTTTTTTTTTTTTTAATTAATTTGTTTTTTATAAACTCTGTTTGGTTGCTAGGAAAGGAAGGAAAGTAAATAATGGTGTCCCAATTTTGTTGATTGATTTATTTCTATTAAATTAGATTCTATTTTCTCTTATTTTTATGTTTTTGGTTTTTAGCTTATGAATTGAAATCAAGTCTACTTAACCATGTTTTTGGTTTTTAGCTTAGGAATTGAAATCGCCTGTACTCGAACCATGTACTTGTGATTGAGCAATATCAGTTATACGTACTCCACAAATTTCTTGTAAACGCGGCTAAAAAAAATGCAGCTATAGCCCATGTATTTTGTAGTGAGAGTACATACTTGCAAGTTGCAACATGTGTACATCTTTTCTATAAATTCTTCTTCGTCTTCTGTCCCCTCATCCCTTTTGTTTGATTATTTTCCCTCTCTCATTTCCATTTGTTTTTACTGTTTTTATTCATGAGAGTTGTGAAACACAACACAACACTACCAAAAAAAAGTTTCTTAAGGCACGATTGGTACACTATAAAGATGATTACAGTGTAATAAGAATAAGTATTACAAGGGACAAAAGATGCTGGAATAGAATAATAATTCCTATACATTTATTTGGTGATAATAGATGAATAAAGTGAAATGACATCATATTTAGCCAAATTTCACAAAACACCATTTTTACAATATTATATATTTACACATATTGGATTAGGTTTTGAATTAATTTTCAATTTCTTCTGACATATTGGAGTTTCTCATTTTTAAAATATTAAACTTAAAAAAGAAAAAAAAAAGAAAAAAGAAAAAAGAAAAAGAACCTATATTTTTGCAGCGTGACTACGTTATAATTTTTGCGACGTTTTAATCTCATGTTCGCACTTCGCACCATAGAAAGAAAGTGATTCTTGGAATAGTAGATTATTTTATCCTTTTGTATTTTAGTTTAAAATGATGATTAATAGTTAAAAAAAAATGAAAGATGAAAACTATTGATCTAGAATTGGGTCTATCAGCCAAAAAATAAAGTTAGGTCTCTTCCTTGTGGTACTAAAAGGAACAATAGAAAAATTAATAAAATAAATCTCATCAATTAAGAACAAAGGCAAGAAAGAATATATAATGAGTAGAGAATAAATGAGTAAAAAAATATATATTCTTATTCAGAGAGAGAGAGAGAGAGGACGTTTTTGGAACTTAAATTTGTTAAGGAATATCAATTGCACTTCTTTTTATTAAAAAAAATATATTATTTTTCATTTTTAAAGAATAGCTATTAATTCCTAAGGAATAACTGTTCATTGTAGATTCTCAAAACAAAACAATAAAATATATATATATATATATATATATTCATTGTAATAAAAACACAATCAAACACTTGAATGGTTATTCTTAATGATTAGTCACTTCATTACGTGGTCTATTACAGTTTAAGTCTACCCTTAGTTTGACCGATTTGATTGTAAATATTATAAATATATTCCTAATTTTCATATTTAGTTAGATTTATTTTTTTATTTTTTTTGCATATGTGATTGTAAAATAAATTAGTATTATTAATTTAAAATTTTACTAATTTGTAACAAAAATTCCCTATATATGCTTTTAATCTTTTTCGTTAAATAAAAAAAATATATATAGATGATGTATCCAAATATAAGATACATAAAATAAAAATCAATTTACAATCCGAGTCAGATTTTAGCAACTTTATTTTTATGAATACTTTAAACAATCTATTAATTTAATTGTAATTCGTGGAAATTAAATTTCTTGACTTGAATGGTTGTCACTTGTTAGTTCTATTAATCTTACAATAGTTTTGTGTGTGTGTGTGTGTGTGTGTGTAGCCTTTACAATAGTTTCACTCAAGAAAAAAAAACTTCTTACAATAAACCACCTATTAATTTGGATTGTTATTTTATTTTCATTTTCATTTTATTTGTTTTAATATTTTTGACTTGGCTCATCACAAGTCCAAAATTAAGGATTGTTATCGAGTAGTCTTTGAGTATACCCTATTTATCTCACACAGAGATGGGCTCACCATGGGGCTCACTATAGGGCTTACTTCTATGTGAGAGTGATGGAGTATATTCTTAGATTACTTATTAATTCTCCCAAAAATAATGACCCTATTTTTGGGTAATTTTTACTAGAACCCAATTATAGCTCGAACCTTAGTAGATTAGTGGATCGAATTCAAACTTTAATATGATATTTTTTTTTTCTTTTTTTCTTTTTTCCTGAGAAAATGAACATGATCTAAATAACCAAGTGCCAAGATTACAAAATTAAGTTCATGCTCACTCCACCATTATCCTCATCTTCATTCATATCTATATGACAAAGTTATCATGTAGCGATGGATTGGAGACTGCATTTTCTTTTTCTTTGAAGAATTCTATTGCCTTTTTATTTATTTATTTTTTTACTTGATCCCGATGTGTGTTTAGTTTTATTGGATGTCGTTACTCGTTACGGTTTGGTTTATCTAGGTAAGCTGAAGGACGTGGTTTGGTGGATGTCGTTGCAATTTATTGCCGGTATTTTCAAGTAATAACGCATAAAATTCAATGATTTATTTTTATAAAAAAAGAAAACAAATGAGTTATTAGTGAATTATTGAATAAAATATTATTAATCTCATCAATGTACAAATCCAATTCTTAACTGAAAAAATATTATTAATCTCATCAACGTACAAATCCAATTCTTAACTGAAAAAAATGATACCATGCTATTCATATCAAAACTTATTAAATGACCAACGAAGGTTGGCCTGAGTGGAAGGGGCTCTGGTCGCTTAAGCAAGTGGTCTCTAGTTCGAGCCCTTGTGGATGCAGCAAACCTTCTTGGGAGAGGTCCCCCACCTTTGGTGCCCGACCGTACCTCGGAGGATTAGTCCCAAGCAAAGCCTGGGGATACCTTGGGAAACCAAAAAAAAAAAAAAAAACTTATTAAATGAAATATATATATATATATATATATATATATAATTACTTACTGACACATCTCTTTCATTTGTTAGTAGAATAGTTATTTTTTTTTACATGTCTTTTACTTATTGAGTAATGCTACAGTCATAAAATATTTTACAACATTTTTAAAAAATGTTAATATAGCCAATCTTTTATTAGTTTTTATCTAAACTTACCATTAATATCATTTTTTTATTTTTAATAATTATTTTAGTAATTTGTAAAATTTTTTATAAAATAATTTATATCTGAAGTATTATTCTTATTCGTCCTATGGAGATACACTGACATGGAATTGATACCAATACTGTTCTTCTCTGACTTTTCGTTTCACCTTTGAAATGGTCAAAATGAAACTCAAACTTTTTTTCCCTTCCACCAAGTCTTAAACATAGAAGAAATGGTCAATTCAATCACAAAATTACTTTATTAAATTCATTTTTAATTCATAAAAAAATTAAATATAAATTTTTTTTAAGAAAGAAATTAAATATAAACCTGAGTCCACCAGGACATGACTTGTTAAATTTTTAGAGGTTTATCTATTAATTTTAGAATGTTTTACTATTTAATAGAAGAACGATAAGAAGTTAAAATAATTTATACTTTAAAATGGTAATGCCACGGAAATCCAAAATATATATATATATATATATATATGATAATGAGATGCATGTGATACTTCACCAAAAAAAAAAGAGATGCATGTGATTTGTCAGGTAAATGATAATGAATTACGTGTGAAACGTGTCAAGAACAACTTTAAACGTAATGTTTGGGTTAGATTGAGATTAGGAGCAATACATAGGGTAGGTAGGATAAGTCTTGTGTCACAAAAAGTGGTATAAAAAAAGTTACAATTCATCGATGTGATGAGTTGTAGTTGGTGAAGGAGTATCTTACCACTACTTCTCTATCAATCACAACTTACTCCATAACAAGTTATGACTTTTTATGTGCCACTTGATGTGACACGAGAAGAACTCAAGATAGGTATTGCACTCATGTAATTGATATGGACTTGGGTGAATTGCCTGTTTGGTTCTATAATATTCTCTTCACGTGTTTCTTGGAACTTGTAATGCAATCGGTTGGTCTTTTCAATTCAAAGTCTGCTCGGGAAATTGTCCTCTGGGTTCTGAGACGTTCCCGTCGATCGATACCCAACAAATTAAGTTATATAATCAGCTACTGGTAGATGCCTTTCTGATTCAGATTTGGTTTGAAACGTTAGAAGCTAAAAGCTGTACGATTATAGTCATTTCTTTCTTTTACTTATGCAGAGGTCAAGAGTCTCAGCCATCAATTTTTTGTATTTATATCTTTCAACTAACAAGAAGACCCTTCAAGCTTCTTCATTTGCAGCAGCATCCCCTCCCCTGCCAAAGAGGCCTTGTCTTGGTATGTCATATCATCCTCCTTGTCCTTAAAATGCTATGTCTTTATACAAATATTACCCACGCTATGGCATTTTTTTTTTTTTTTTTTTTACAACAATAAGAAGAGAAGATTTAAAGCTCGAACCTGGTTCTCTTTAAAATGAGAACTCTTGCTTAGTAAGAGTTTGGTCATAGTTTGAGCCTTCAAGGCTTAAAATGAAAACTTTAACAATGTATAGAATATAAATAATAGAAGTAAATATTGATCTCATTATTGTTTATATGTTTGAAAGGAAATTAATGCAATAGATAGTAAGTTTGTCTGCGAGTTGGATGGAAAGTAATGTAAATATCTTTATAAAAACATTACTATTAACTCATTTCTATCTATATCTATATCTATATTGAAAGTGTGAATAATGAGCAGTTTTGTTGAGTTACTTGGATAGTGGTTTTGTCGAGTCACTAAAATCAAATTAGGGTTGTTTTTGTGAATGATTTTATCATTTTATGAGAAATACTATTTTGTATTTTGAGAAAATTAAGGTTATGTTTCGTAACAGTTTTTATTTTCTATTTTTAAAAACTTGTTTTTGAGAATATAATGAAAAAAATAATTTTTTTGTATTTTTAAAATAAAAAACATGTTTGGTTAGTTGAAATTAAAAAGATAGTTTTTTGAAAAAAAAAAAAAATACTAAAATATGTTGTTACTAGGACTTGAACTCTAATACTAAGATAGATTCATTAAATTAAATGCGTGTTTTCATTAACTTTTGAAAATTAGAAATTGAAAACAACATTTTGCATGTTTTCGGTTTCCTTTACAAATTGAGTTTTGAGAATAGCTTTTGCTTTCTGTTCATTTTGATTCACCAAACAAGTTTTTTAGTTTTAAAAATAGAAAATTGTTTTTAGAAACAGAAAATAAGAAGAAAAAACAGTTACCAAACATACCCTTAAACTTTACAAAACATGTTAGGAGTATTTGGTCTTTTCGATTGTTTTGTAAGGTAAGCTACAATAAATTTGAAAGAGAAGCAACAAACTATGTCTTCCTCTCATATAAAGTTTTCATTTAACTACACGCATTCCTTTACTGGTGGGAAATCCTACAACTTGTCTTCAAAAATATTGATTTTTATCCACTCGTTAATTTTTTTTTTAATTTTTTTCTCTCTCTCTAATTTTTTTTTTTTTTAAGTTTTAATTTATAACGTTCATTGTTAATGATAATTCTTTATCATCAGACTAAAACATCAATTAATTTTTTTTTTATAGGCAGGAATTGAACCTCTAATCTTTCTCTAAAAGTTTGATGCAAATAAGAAATTTTTATTCTACATCTTTGAACTATATATACTCATTAAATTATGGTCATTGAATAAAAAGAATCATATATCATATAATGTATTAAAGTGAAATCTGAGAGAAAATTCAATTTAAAATATAAATTATATTTTTTTTGGAATCGAATTAGATTTTAATTGAATTCTAATTATGTTCCAAGTGTAATTTGAATTGTCATATATTGATCCCATGTGTCCTTATAATTGCTTAATAATTTCATGTGAAGAGTACTTTCAATAATACTCTAATTTTTTTTAGTTACATTTACATACAAAATCATTCATCTAAACCTTGAAATAGAAAGGTTTAACTCAAAATTTTTTAATCTTTTATATAATAATATAAATATATACAATCTATTACTAAATAGAAACTTTTGTGTATATAATTGTGATTGTATTTAATTATATTTGTGCATATGTACTGTATAAACTAATTCTTAATGAAAGTGAGAAACATGCATTTAAGAGGGGAAAAAAACGCAAGGGTTGTGGGAATTTTAGAAAAAATAATTAAAATGCATCTCATTTCCTCCCATTTTTGGAGGGGTTAAAAAATGAGATTATAAAAGGCGAGAAACACCATTTGGGTTTTTATATTTTAGGGTTACGGTTAATTTAGTCTTTATATTTTAATAGCAGTCAATTTGATTATTGTTAAACCAACTTAGCTAATATAATAATATAAAATAAAATAATTATACAATAAAAAAGCCACCGAGTATTTTAATGAAAAATGATGAGCCATGTCACTCAAAAAAACAAAACCTGAAAGAACTAATCGAAAAGAAAAAAAATTAAAGAAAATATTCCTCAGCTTTTCTTGAATGTTCTGGGCAACCAAACACTACAATCCAGAACAATACAAACTCAGAAACACTGCAACCTAGCCGAGCCCTCTCTCTACCGATAACAGAACCCTTTAATTTAGAATTCTTCTACCGATTTTAGTTAATTTTTTTTTCAAAACTCTTTTCTGTCTCTCTCAACCTCAAAATCGGAACTCCATGGCCAGACTTTTCTTTCTCTTCACTCCATGGCCAGCTTTCTTTCTCTTCTCTCCATTTCACATTTCAAGCTCTCTGTCGGTTAACACCCATTAATTGTGACCGTCGCTTGCCACTACCATCTACCGCCATCTAGACTCAATCTTCATTAACGATTTCACACACACTCTCTCTCTCTCTCTATCTCTCTCACAAACGGTTCGACCGATCTGACCGAAACCCATTTCGGCCGATTTCAGAGTGGTGGGTTTAATTGACTCAGTGGGAGTTCATTTGGATTTGTTGTTAAGTTGATTTCAATGGTGGTGGGTATAGATTGGTTTGTGTAAATGGGTTTTGTTGTTTGTGTTGGTGTTGGTGTAGAGATTGGTCGGTGTATTCCTTTGGATTTGCAGGATGTGGATTCTTGACGTTTTTGGTGGTTTTGTAGTTTGTGTTGGTGGAGGAGAGTGGTGGTGGAAGTGATAGTGGTGGTTTTGGTGGCAGTGGCGTGTTGGCTGGCTTGTTTGAGTTTGTATTTGTCTAATCTCTAGTTGCTGAGAAACAGATGAGAAATTTGTTTGGTAGCTAAGATAAAAAAAAAAAAAAAAAAGTTATTTTATTTTATTTTATTTTTAAAACAAAAAAAAAGGGGTTGATTTCAATTAATTCTTTCATTTTTTTTTTTTTTGAGTGACATGGCTCATTATTTTTCATTAAAATACTCATGTGGTTTTTTTATTGTTTAATTATTTTATTTTATATTATTATGTTAGTCACAGTATGCCAACAATATAAACTGTTTGTCATATAAACATTTTTTTTGTTAGTGAGTTAACGGTAGGAATTACATTGACTGCAAGTTGAAATTAATAGGAGCTAAATGGATTATTATCAAAATATAGAGACTAAATTAACCATAACTTTAAAATATAGTGACTAAAATAGTGTTTCTACTTTATAAAAATATTCTTTTCTTTTCATTTAATTTTATTCTATTCTTTTCATTAAAAAAAAGTTGAGCTGACTCATTTGCTAAGGTTTGATAGCTGTAAAAAGCTGTATTTACACTAAAAAACTAAAAGAAAGAGAAGCTAATAATCTAAACTCACCTTGGATGGAACATTTCGTAATATTTAATTCAAATCATATTTATTTAATACTCTAAGACCGTCCAAATCATTTTTGCTAGTGAAGCATAAGGGGTGTTTGCTTTCACCCACCATTTTATACTTTGTTTGTCAAAATGGGGTGTGGGTGTTTGTTTTCAAGATTTGGTAATATTCTTTGAGTCGTGTTTCTGATAAGTTGTTACTGTTGGATGAAGTCTTAAACTGAACTCATTGCATGACTTTCTTTCTTTTTCTTTTTTATTTGTTCAGGTAATAGATTTTCATTCATGATAAAAAACATGTCGATTTCGACAAGCTCCATGTCCGTAGAAAAGCAATTCATGCCTGAAAATAGAGTTCAACAAGTTGAGCTACTAAATTCAATTAATGATTTACATGGAGGAGTTGTCGTGAACATTGAGCAGCCTACGGACTCTAAGGTCTTTTCACCTTTGCTTAGAGCTTCAGTATCACAATGGAGGCAACAGGTATATATAGTATCTTTTAATCTTATCAGTTTAGTTCCTCATGTCCAATATCTACTTGATGTAGAAATTTCAGCTACCTCCTATTATGTTATAAACTTGGGATATAATTTGCAGGGCAAGAGAGGTGTCTGGATTAAATTGCCTATCGCACATGCAAATCTTGTTGAAGCTGCAGTTAAGGTAAGCACAGTTTTCCAATGTAGATTATACACTGGGTTAGCCCAGGAACTTACTTTGATGTAAAACTAAATATATTTGTGAGTAAATTTACAATAAATTCTAAATTAAAATGAAGCTGATTAGGTTGATACATTAAATCGATTTCTCTTCAAGAAAAATTAAGCCCTTTCCTGTTAGCAAATCTCATGAACTAGTTACTATTTGGTGTGTACACTCCAAGGCATACAATGGTTTGATTAAATCGTTGTATAGTTTAAACTAATTCTACATTGATAGCTTTGCTCAAAAACTTTATCAATGAAGCAACTTTCTTTGTCCAAATATTATCAAGTAATATATTAGGTACGACTGTTAGTGACTTGGTATCTCTGTATTGTATTGTGCAAGGGATGGTGCAAATGAGTCTATTTATATGCGTACAAGACTTGCTCAAGATTAATGACATGTATAACCTGTTTATTTGCATAATTTTCATGTCCATTATTGTGAGAGTGGGTGCTTTCTATACTCACAAATTGAAACTCTCGCACCTTTTCATTTACCATTCCAATTTAATTTATATAATTAGCGTAACAATAGGAATTTTAACCATCTATTTGTTAATTTAATATTCAAATGCATCGAAAATAGGTGTATAGTTTTTCTAAATCCTTATTCATAATCTTGTTTGCTCATTTCACAGGAAGGATTTAGGTATCACCATGCTGAACCAGATTACTTAATGCTTGTATGTTGGCTTCCTGAAACCATGGATACTATTCCTCAAAATGCTTCACATCGAGTAGGTGTTGGTGCTTTTGTCATGAACAATCAAAGAGAGGTATGCTCTGGTGTCTTTGACTTACCTATTCCAATACTTAAATACCAGAATTTGAATGGCTGTTCTGTAATGGGTTAATATACCTCACTACTTAAATCGGATTATCTTATGGTAGGTGCTTGTAGTTCAAGAGAATAGTGGCAAATTCAAAGGAACAGGCGTGTGGAAGCTTCCTACTGGGGTTGTTGATGAAGTGAGTACATCCTGAGTGCAATTCTTTACATATTCTTTAGAAACTTTTAGAAAATGTTTCAGTCTGTATTGAAATTTTCCATACGCAGGGTGAGGACCTTTGTACATCTGTAATTAGGGAAGTGAAAGAAGAGACAGGAGTAAGTGATAAAAACAGAATTTGTAGACTTAAATGAATAAGATATTTACGTATGTGTAGGTTTAAACATGAAACAGTAAATCTAAGACTTTTTCTTTTATTTTGTTTCAGGTTGAGACAGAATTTGTTGAAGTTTTAGCATTCAGGTTAGAAAATTTCCTATTACTATCTAATTCACCTGCATTTGAAGATATTATTGTTTTAGATGTGTGAATAATCTTCCCTGTAATAGCTAGTCTACTGATATTGCATTCTGAAAAATTTATTGGAACTTGTTACACTAAAAGTTTTTTTTTTTGGTTTTTAGTTACACTAAAAGTTAATGTTATTATATGTTTAGCGAAAATTTAATGTTATTATATTAATTGTTTTTAATAAAATTGTATGCTCCCTAATCTAATTTTTAAAGTTTTGGCTTCATTCTAATATCCCCTCACACACAATACAGGCAAAGCCACAAGTCATTCTTTGGCAAATCAGATTTGCTTTTTATTTGCATGTTACAGCCACGTACCTTTGACATTGAGAAGCAGAATTCAGAGATTGAAGCAGCACAGGTACTTTTTGATAGCAATAATACTTCAAAATTAGAGATTTGAGTTTAAAATTGCATTAGTTTTGTTAGGCAAAACGATGTTGGACAAGTTACATTGTGGAAATAGGCATTCAGAATAATATATTCTTTTCCAGCATATAGTGCAGTCAGGTTTAGTTGATAAATCCTTTAGAGAAGTTTTTAATTAGGCCATGTGGATTCATTTTAGTACTTGTATGATGGTTGAATTTGTGCTTATTCTTATTCAAGATATTTTCTTAACTCTATTTATTTATGGCCGAGACTAGTATGAACTATTTCACAAACCCAATCTTGAAATCCTCCTCTATTTCATGTATCATTGAGGCAATTTTCCTTTTCAATTTAAACTTGAAACACATTTAGAGCCAATGTAAAACCATAAAAGGTGAAAATACCTCCTTTTCATGATCATTTGGTGGTGGAAGATATTAACTTGTCTTGTCTGTCTACTTTATTGCGCTTTTGGTTTAGTAGGAATAAAGTGGCTTATCTCCTATTTTCCCGTTTTGGTTTGGCATGGCATAACTTAATATTGAAGCAATGGAATTTAAAGAAAGTTCGAGTCATATTAAGCCTTCTATAATTACTAGACTATGAAAAATGGTTTTCTTATGTTCATTTTTTTTTTCTTTTTCCATTCTTTAGTGGATGCCGATTGAAGACTATGCAGCCCAACCTTTTGTCCAAAAACAAGAGCTCTTCAATTTTGTTGCCAAGATATGCTTATCAAAGTCAGATAGGAACTATGCTGGTTTTTCTCCACTGGCTACAACTACAGCCTCTGGCAAAACAAGTTACCTCTACTTCAACAATCAGAATATGAAACACCTTGTAACTTCTGATAATTAGCAGTAGAAATTATGATGTGATGTGTACAAAAACACCATATAATATTTGCATGACTTGTGACAATTACAACTCTTAAGATAGAAACCCTTGACATACTGTATAGGATGCCATATACTGTGACAATTACATTTCTTTGTAGTCTTATACCTCAAAAATTAATTTTCTTTACATCATAGTGAGTCAACAAAGATGTAATTTGATATATATTTACGTAAAGTGTGTTAATAGAGAGTCAATTTATGTTCGTTTATGCCCTATATCTTGCAATTTACAGTACAAAATACATTCAAATTTATGCCACTAAAAAAATATTGTATAAATTTTTTTTTTTTGACACATTGACAAGAAAACTAATAGAACTAGACGGAGGGACTAATTGATTTTTTATTTTTTATTTTTTTTATTTTTTATTTTTAAGATTAAAAACGCTCATTTGAAACATAATAGGCTAACTTAATATATAAACTTTAGGACCCAACAGTTGCCTTCTCTCCCTCTCTTCGCCCGCCCCTCTATCTCTTTCAATTAGATTACCTTTTAGGTATTGTTCTAAAAAGTAGACAATTTAATATTGCTAATACTTTGGTTTTAAAGTATTAGCAATAGAGTTTTTGTTACATAGAGCTTTAACTAAAATCCATTTAGTGTTTCAAATATTTAACAAATTACAGTGAATAGTATTTTAAAACTCTAAATTTAAAGCATGAAATGTAAATTATAGAGTTTTTCTTCAAAAATCCATATTTCAACTTTAAAAAAAAAAAAACATGTTATTAAAAAAGCTCCAAGAGTTTTATGGGGCTTGAAAACCATTTTCTTTTCTTCTTCTTCTTTCTTTCTATTTTTTTTTTCCCCTAAAAGCACTTTAGAGCTCTTAAAGCCCTGTTTTGCAAGCCATATCTTAATTACACAATAGAATTGGCAATATTGGATTCACTACAAAAATTTCGTGAAACGCCACTAAAAGTTCTAAAAATGCCACTATAGGTCCTTTTGGGCTATAGTGGTGTTTTCTATAGCGGTGTTTATGAACATTACTATTGTACAGTGACTATAGACCTATAGTGGCGTTTTACAAAAACGCTATGTCCATACCCTATAGTAGCGTTTATAAAACGTCGCTATAGGCCGATTATTTATTTATTTTTTAAATAGGCTATAGTAGCTTTTTTTTAACGCCACTATAGGCTGCTATAAACCCTTATTAAAAAAAAAAAAAAAAATTGGGCAACATTTCAAAGCACCACTATAGCCAAAAACCACCAACAAAAAAAATTTTGATTACCAAAAATTTATTTTTGGTAATGAAATTTTATTTTATTTTATTTTTAATTTGAAAGCATAAATTATGAAACATAAAATTTTGATTACCCCTTTTTCATAATTTTCAAAATTTCATATAAATTAAATAGATTTTAAAATTTATGAAACATAAAATTAAATGCTCTAAAATTTTAAGAATTCCATAAACAAATAAAAATAAAAATAAAACAGCAATAACAAATCTAAATAGACAAAAATTTGAAGAACTAGAAAAATCAAAAACAGAGCATTATTCCCTAGTAGCAAAGTAGTTGCCTTGAAGAAACTTCATTGCTTAGAAGTTGAGGATTCAAACTTTGAAGGGTTTGGTCCAATGAAGTTGTTATGGTAGTATATATAAAGCATTGTCGCCTAGCAACGAAGTAGTTGCCTTGAAGTAACTTCATCACTTAGAAGCTGAGGATCCAAATTTTGACAAGAGTTTCAAGAATAAGGTTAAAATGCTATCAAAAATCCAACATCAAAACATTGTGAAGCTACATGGCTATTGTTTGCATAAATGATGCATGTTTTTGGTCTACGAGTTCATGGAAAGGGAAAGCCTATTTTGTGCCCTAAGCAATGATGTTGAGGCTGTGGAATTGGATTGGGCCAAGAGAGCAAACATCATCAAAGGCATAGCGCACACCTTATCTTATATGCATCATTAATGCATCCCAATAATTGTTCATCGAGATATAAGTAGCAACAATATTTTGTTGAACTTTGAGTTAGAGGTGTTCGTTTTTTATTTTGGCACGACTCGACTTCTTGATCTGAATTCCTCCAATCAAACTTTAATTGCTGGGACTTTTGGTTATATTGCTCCAAGTGAATTATACATAATTTTTGTACTACTCATGCTAGTTAATTAGAAACAATTAATTTTTTGATGGAAGTTTTCTGCACTAGCAAGTTTTGTCCAAATGTCCATAAAGAAAATTTTAAAAAAAAAATGATTAAAGATAAACAAAAAAAATTTTCATACCTATTTTTTGTCCAATATTTGCAGAATTGGCCTATACTATGAACGTGACTGAAAAAAGTGATGTGTGTTGCTTTGGAGTGGAGGCATTAGAAATATTAATGGGAAGACATCATTATCATCATCTCAAAGTGTGATGCTAAATGAAATATTCGACAAGCATCTCCCATCTCTGAATCGTTCGGTAGTGATGAAGTCGAGAATTTCACCAGTAAGCCACACGATACCTACACGCTTGAACGTAATCCTGCACAATGTAAAGAAGGAAACCTAACAGAGAGCACCGGTGTGGTGCCGGCCAAACACCCTCCGAAGGTTAAGTCAGTAGTATTCTCACAACTCTAGAGTGCTAGAGAGGGTAAATTATGTGTACCTTGATTTGTGAGAATACTACTGACTTAACCTTCGGAGGGTGTTTGGCAGGCACCACACCGGTGCTCTCTGTTAGGTTTCCTTCTTTACATTATGCAGGATTACGTTCGAGCGTGTAGGTATCGTGTGGCTTACTGGTGAAATTCTAGACTTCATCAGTTGGCGCTGTCTGTGAGAAAACGTTAGTAGAGATCCAAAAAGCCATACTATCATTTTTCAGACTTAAGGGTTGTATGGTATTCACTCACTCGATGGCAACCACTAATGACGTTCAAGGAGACGAACCACCCACGACTGCCCTCGAGAGACAAGTTCGAACTCTCGCTGCCACGGTGGAATGTCTTACCAAACAAAACAATGACTTAGAAGAACAGCTGCGCTAGAAGAACGCAGAATAGAATGACCAGCAAGAAGAGGAAGAAGGGACCAGTGCTACAAGGAAAAACCAGGAGAAACCTGAAGGCAGCCATGCCCCAAGCAGACCAGAGAGGCAGAACTTGAGCATGCCATCCCTCACGAATGCGACACAACCACAGATTGCCGCAAAGATGCAGGCGATGAGGGAACAAATGGAGGTGATGATGAACGCGCTCAAGGGGCGAGTTTCCAGTGATCTGGACGATTTAGTCAACCACACTGACTCACCTTTCACTGCGGCCGTGAACGCCTTCCCCCTACCCCATAAATTCCGCATGCCACATATAGATAGCTACAACGGAGTAAAGGATCCTCTGGACCATCTGGAAACATTCAAGACCCTAATGCACCTTCAGGGGATAGCTGACGAGATCATGTGCAGGGCCTTCCCCACAACACTCAAAGGCCTCGCAAGGATATGGTTCAGTCGACTGACGCCAAACTCTATCAGCACCTTCAAGGAGCTGAGTGCTTAGTTCACCACGCACATCATTGGAGGGCACAGATACAAGAAGTCCACAGCTTGCCTGATGAGTATTAAGCAACGGGAGGACGAGACGCTGAGGGCCTATATAACGCGCTTTAATAAGGAAGCACTCTCAATAGACGAAGCCGACGACAAAATACTGGTAGCAGCCTTCATGAACGGGCTACAGAAGGGCAAATTTCTGTTCTCTTTATACAAGAACGACCCTAAAACCATGTCAGAAGTACTCTACAGGGCAACCAAATACATGAACGCAGAAGACACATTGCAGGCTCGAGAAGATAAGCCAAGGAAGAGGGAACGGCAGGAAGAAGGACGAAGAGATCAAGGGTCGAAGAAAACAAGAATAGACGACCGAAGAGTTGAGCAACGCACTAAGCCACCTGGAGGGAGGTTCACGAGCTTCACGCCGTTGACGGCTCCGATAGATCAAGTCCTAATGCAAATCAAGGACGAGGGGGCTCTAACCTTCCCCGGGAAACTGAAATCAGATCCCAGCAAAAGATCAAGAGACAAATATTGTCGTTTCCATCGCGATCACGGCCACGACACAGCAGACTGCTATGACTTAAAGCAACAGATAGAGGCCCTCATCAGACAAGGGAAGTTACAGAAGTTCATCAAGAAAGAAAGAATGGATCTGCCGCCTCAAGAGCAGCAACCCCGAAGAGATAATGAGCATCCTAGACCCCCAGTCGATGACATAAGGATGATCTTAGGGGGAACATCAATTGCTGGGTCGTCCAAGAAGGCCCGAAAGACCTACCTCCGAATGGTTCAAAATGTCCAGCTAACGGGCTCAGTACCAAAGATGGTGCGAAAAGATAGTCCAATCATTGGATTTTCAGAAGAAGATGCACGACGTCTCCACCATCCGCATGATGATGCGTTGGTTGTCACCCTCCGAGTAGGCGAGTATAACATGCACAGAGTGTTGGTAGATAACGGTAGCTCAGCAGACATCCTCTATGACCAGGCGTTCCAACAAATGAAAATTGATAGAGAACGGCTGATACCAACAAGCAATCTGCTAGTTGGCTTCGGAGGAACGAGAGTGTTTCCATTAGGGGCGATAACGATTTCAGTGACAGTCGGAGATTATCCACGACAAATCACACAGGACGTGACGTTCCTTGTAGTCGATTGCTCATCCGCATACAACGCCATCATCAAACGACCTACCCTGAATGCGTGGAAGGCCGCAACTTCAACTTACCACCTGATGATCAAGTTCCCTACAGAGCACGGGATTGGCGAGTTACGTGGGAACCAGGTGGCCGCCCGTTAATGCTACATTGCCATGCTCGAGACGGAAGGCCAGCAGCAAACAATGAGCATAGAAGAGGCACGGACGGTAGCAAAGCCAATAGAGGAGCTAGAAGAGATAATTCTTGATGAATTAAGACCTGAAAGGATGACCAGGATTGGCACACTGGCCAGTCATCCAACCCGGTCAAGCCCTCATGACGTTCCTCCGAATGAACCAAGACGTGTTCGCCTTGAGCCACGAGGACATGCCTGGAATCGAAAACTCAATCATAGTTCACAGGTTGAACGTAAACCCATCATACTCGCCTGTCCGATAGAAAAAGCGAGTATTCGCCCAGGAGCGAGACGAAGCAATTGCACAAGAGGTGAAGAAGCTGCTGAAAGCAAACTTCATTCGAGAAGTGTACTATCCCGACTGGTTAGCAAACGTAGTAATGGTTAAGAAAGCTAACGGGAAGTGGCGAATGTGCGTCGATTTCACGGACCTCAACAAAGCATGCCCGAAGGACAGTTACCCGCTACCCCGGATAGACACATTAGTAGATTCGACGGCGGGACACCAGTTTTTGAGTTTCATGGATGCTTTCTCGGGCTACAATCAAATTAAGATGGATGAAGCTGATCAGGAGAAAACCTCCTTTGTCACTAGCCAAGGGTTCTTTTGCTACAAAGTGATGCCGTTTGGACTTAAGAATGCAGGCGCCACCTACCAGAGACTGATGAACAAAATGTTCGCACGCTAGATCGGCTGGAACGTGCAGGTTTATGTTGACGACATGCTTGTAAAAAGCCCGCTCGAAAGTGTTCACCTAAAGGACCTCCAAGAGACTTTCGACACCCTCCGCTTGTATAATATGAAGCTCAACCCGAACAAGTGCGCGTTTGGTGTCACGGCGGGGAAGTTTTTGGGATTCATGGTATCCCATAGAGGAATAGAAGTCAATCCAGAAAAGGTTCGGGCCATTATAGAGTTGGAACCGCCAAAGACGGTCAAGGACGTGCAAAGACTGAACGGCAAAATTGCCGCCCTGAATAGGTTCGTCTCGAAAGCGACGGACAAGTGTCTTCCATTCTTCAAAATTCTGCGAAAATCATTCGAGTGGACGGAGGAATGCCAGAAGGCTTTTGAAGAGTTAAAGAAATACCTCACATCCCCACCATTGCTCAGCCCCTCCAGACCTAGAGAAGAACTTTACCTTTACGTAGTTGTTTCACAAGCGGCGGTCAGCGCGGCACTGGTAAGAGAGGAAGACGTATCTCAGAGACCTGTCTATTTTGTAAGTCGAGCATTCAGAGGAGCAGAAGAGAGGTATCCACAAATAGAGAAGTTGGCCTTTGCACTGGTAACTGCGGCAAGAAAGCTAAAGTCGTATTTCCAAGCCCACACTATCATAGTCCTGACGAATCAACCGTTAAGAAGAGCTTTGGGTAGCCTCGACACAGCCGGACGGATGGCTTTGTGGGCAATTGAGATGAGAGAATTTGACATACAATACCGCCCATGAACTGCGATCAAAGGCCAAGCCGTGGCTGACTTCATCGCAGAGTTCGCACTATCGAAAGGCAGGGGGGCAGAAGAAGCTGCGCAGTGGAGCATCCACAAGAACGGATTGGCAAGCAAAAGGGCAGGAGGAGCAGGTGTTGTCATCCAAACCCCGGAAGGGGATAAAATCAAGTGCATGATCTGATTCGACTTCCCCACAACTAACAACGAAGCCGAATATGAAGCACTAGTAGCTGGTCTAGACCTCGTTAAAGCAGCAGGTGCAGAAAACATAGTCGTACACTGCGATTCCCAGGTGGTAATATGACAGATCGACGGTAGCTACGAGTGCAAGAATGAGAGGATGAAGAAATACCTGGAAGAAGTGAACAATCGGATCGGCAACCTTGTAGTAAGATTCGTCCAATTCCCAAGAGAAGAAAATGAATGTGCCGACCGCCTTGCAAAAGCAGCCTCGGCAGAAGTCATGATTGTTCCCGAACAGGTATTGTCGTTTGTACAACTCTCCTCGCTAATCGATGACGGAAAGAATGTACTCGACATCAGTTCTGAGAACAATTGGACTACACCTTTAATAGCATACCTAAGATCAGGTACCCTGCCAGACGGAAAAGACTCAGCTAGAAAGTTGAAGGTACAGGCCTCACGATTTGTGCTGATAAAAGATGTCTTATACAAGAGAGGATTCTCCCGACCATACTTAAGGTGTTTGAGCAGCGAGGAGGCAGACTACATGATGAGGGAGGTTCACAAGGGTATCTGTGGAAATCACTCAGGTGCGAGGTCATTAGCTCACAAGTTGATCCGAGCCGGTTACTATTGGCCTACTATGTTAAAGGATGCCCAGGCTTATGTCAAGACCTGCGACAAATGCCAGAGGTTCGGTAATCAAATCAGACAACCATCCGAAGAGCTCACACCCATGACGGCCCCTTGGCCATTTGCCCAATGGGGACTAGACATCATGGGCCCTTTCCCGACGGCTATAAGGCAGTTGAAATTCTTGGTATTTGGTATCAACTATTTCACGAAATGGGTAGAAGCCGAAGCCTTAGCCACCATCACGGAGAAGAACGTCCGAAGTTTCGTACAGAGGAATATCATTTGCAGGTACGGGATACCCAGGGTCCTCGTCTCGGACAACGGAAAGCAGTTCGACAATAGCGCATTCAGAGACTTCTGCTCGGAGCTAGGAATCAAGAATCATTATTCGTCACCAGCACACCCACAGGCCAATGGGCAAGTAGAAGTCACAAACCGGTCCTTGCTAAAGATCATCAAGACCTGCCTTGAAGGGGCAAAAGGCATCTGGCCTGAAGAACTGCCAAGTGTCTTATGGGCTTATCGTACTACATCAAGAACACCTACGGGAGAATCACCGTTTCGACTGGCATATGGGAGCGAAGCTGTCATCCCGGCAGAGGTAGGACTTACGAGCTATTGGGTGGAGAACTACGACAAAGATAAGAACGAAGAATCCTTGAGCCTTCAGCTAGACCTGGTGGATGAAGTTCGTGCAGTAACAGAGCAGAGGATGGCACGATACCAGAACCTTATGGCAAAATACTACAACTCCAACGTCAGGCATAGAGACTTCCAGATCGGGGATCTTGTACTATGGAAGGTCATGGGCATTGCCAGAGATCCTTTGCATAGAAAGCTCAGCCCCAACTGGGAAGGACCATACAAGATCACATCATGGCAAAGGAAAGGGACCTACCACCTCGAAACCTTGGATGGACGGAAGCTGCAGCACCCTTGGAATACGAAGCACCTGCGGAGATACTACCAGTAGAGATGACATGAAGAGCATTAACGCTTCCATGTTTCCAAGTTTATCATTAAGTTTTTACTTCAAACAATCTTTTTCTACTATTTGGTTTTGTTATCGCTAGTTTTACTTTCAAACAATTACTTTTGCAAGTGCCTTTTTAAGCCCTAGGGGGCAGGTACTTTTTCTACATGCTTTGTTTTCAATAAGAGGAAATATTCAGACACAACTATGATGTTCCTACTAAAACTCAGTCCACAGGACGGACAAGTCATCCCAAGAGGATGAAAAATGTTAAGTCCCATAGAGGACGGACATAAATTAAGTCCACTAGATGGACGGATACTAACCAAGTCCACAAGATGGACGGATATAAATTAAGTCCACAAGATGGACGGATATTAACCACGTCCACAAGGTGGACGGATCATCCCAGAGGGATGAAAATCCAAAGTCCACAAGCTGGACGGATATAAACAAAGTCCACAAAGTGGGCGGATCATCCCAAGGATGAAAATTCAAAATCTGCAAGTTTGACAGAAATAAACAAAGTCCACGAATTGGACGGATTGTCCCAAGAGGATGAAAATTCTAAGTCCCATAGTGGACGGATAAAACCAAGTCCACAAGTTGGACGGACCATCCCAAAAGGATGACAATCCTAAGTCCCATAGAGGACGGACAAAACTTAGTCCACAATGTGGATGGATCATCCCAAAAGGATGATAATTCTAAGTCCCATAGAGGACGGATAAAACTTGGTCTACAAAGTGGACGGATCATCCCAAGAGGATGAAAATCCTAAATCCCATAGAGGACGGACAAAACTTAGTCCACAAAGTGGACGGATCATCCCAAGAGGATGATAATTCTAAGTCCAGTAGGGGACGGATAATGCTCAGTCAACAAATTGGACGGATCATCCAAGAAGATGGTCTTTTTCATGCTTGCCGCAAAGCGGATGGATCGCCCTAAAAGAATATCTTATTTACAAGATTCGCAAGTAGACGGATACAATTCAACAAAGTGGACAATGAAAAAGTAATAGAATCCGTGAAATCCATTTAGACGGATAAACAAACATTATGTAACAAAGCAAACGGATCCTACTAAATCTATAAAGAAAACAGGATTACACAAAGTTCCACAAAGTGGACGGTTACTACTGTCCAAACATGGACGGACATTGGGCCCTTGTAAGCTTCCTGAGTCCCAAAACACGGACGGATCCAGAACAAGGTTACCTTGACCTACTTGTTCCACCACGATAATAAATTGACAAAATCACATCCAGAAGACAACACTTGTCTAAACTCGTCCATGTGAACGGAGTCATTCGAAAAATCAAGCTTTAAAAATGATGTGAATGAATGAATTTCACCCAACGGAGTATGTCAAGCCACTTTTTAAATTAAAAAGAGCAAAGTTAAACAAAGTACATACCCAAAAATAAAGTGTTCACAAAAGATGGAAACATGACGGAGTCATAAATTGTTCTCCAAATATTTCACAAAAAGTATAAAAACTAAATAAAATTATCCTATGACGGGGGCTTCCTTCTCTTCACTACGATGGGATGGACCATCTTTTGGGTCACTTTCAACAACTGCTTGGTCAAGAAGGGCATCAGGGGGAGCTTTCTCGCCAAATATTTCCTCCGTATCCTCAGATTGAGCAAGTTGAACGGACGTTTGCTCCGCAACATTGATACTGACGGATAACAAGTCCAGCTGAGGGTATAGAGCTTTCACTTGACGGATGGCCTCGTCAAAACCGTCAGCATATGAAACTCCTAATTCAGTTAGGAGGGCGTCAGAATCACGGTACTCCAGCACAGCAACTTCCTTGGCCTGATGGAGTGCTTCTTCCTTCTTCTCCAGAGCCTTCTTCATTTTCTCCGTCACCTCAAGGTACTGGTCCCGCGCCTCCTCGGCCATCTTGAGCTTCTTATCTTGAATCACCTTCCAGGCTTGAAGCTCGGCCAGCTCGCTCTCCGTCACCTTTGCCTTCTCTCTTATGCGGCCTAAGGTCGTCACATGGTTTAAGCACTGTCCAAACAGACCCTTCATCATTACCATGGCCTAATCAACAGGGACAAATCAGTCTCAAGCAGAGGCAAATGAATATAGACGGACAAGAAATAGGAAGACCGTTACCTGGGCGATGCTAAAGAGACCCGTCTCACCCATCGCTTCCGTCGAGTGATTACCCAGGTCCTCAAAGTCCTCGGAGGTCATGATAGACGAAAGTTGTTCCAAGGCATACTTAGGGTCGTCCCTAAGAAGGGCAGGTGGCTTCTTCTCGCTCGAAGATGGACCCTTCATGAGGCCCTTACCAGCCCCATACTTGGTTGGGGTAACGGCTTTAGCACCCTCAGCTATAAGCCCTACGACGGGTTCCAAAGGAATCTTTGGCTTCTTGGAAGAACGGTCTCCTTTGGGGAGTTGCTTCCTTTTTGCTAACGGGTTCAGGGCACCCGTCTCATTGGGATCAACATCACCCGTCCCCCTTTTCTTGGTAGCATTTGCCTGATAATTGACCTTCTTTTTGCATCGTCCATTTCTGCGAAGACAAACGGACGAAGTTAATTTCTTGTAAGTATAACAATAATGGGTCAATCATATTTTAGAACGACGGACTTACGTTGACGGGTCCGATTTTCGTACTTAATCGCTTTCTCTGATGGTTCTGGACCGTCACAGTACTAGTAGAGTGTGTTGAGATTGACCAACTTCGCCCAGGTCCTTTCCTCCGACGTGGTTTTCTTAAAAATTTTCTCCAAAAAACTGTACTCCTCAATGTTAACTTGTGGACGCCGTTGCACTGCAAAGAAGAGGACGGTTAAAACATATTAAACTGAACGGGATATTTAAATCTTTACATATAGAGACGGAGACGTACCAGCTTGAGACAATATGCCCCAAGTAATGTCGACGGGCATGTGATCCGTCTCCCCTGGACGACACATCCACTTGTCACCCTCTAAGAAAAAATAACGACTCTTCCAGTCTCTGTTGGAGTCCGGAGTTTCATATATTACCTTTAATAACCTACTCCTAGGTACAAAACTGTATATACCCCTAGATTTGTCAATTTCGTCAGGACGGTAGCAATGAAGAAACTCTCTCACCGTCAACCTCTTTGATCCGTCCGACATTACCCTGTACAGGACCTCCATTGCTATGAAGACCCTCCAGGCATTGGGTGATATTTGGTTGACGGATAGACCCAGATACTTGATTAATTCGCGATGGAGCGAACTTAGTGGAAATCTGAGGCCTACCTTCAACATTTGCTCGTACACTTCTCTAATGAATAGGGGAGACGGATGGGGATATTATCTGGAATCTGGTAGTTAGCCCTAAGTGTTTTGAAGTGAGTCTCCTTGACAGTGGATGTGAAATAGTTCACCGTCCACTCTTTAAGCATAATGAACTCCCTTGGTCCACCAGCTCCTATGACGGGTCCTATTTGTTCCTCGCCATCAGAACCTTCCCCTGGTTCATCTAGCTCCGTATCCTCATTTGTTGAGGATAGAGAAAAGGCGGACGTACTCCGCTCTTCGCTTGGACTCTCTTGGTCTTTATGACCTGACGGGTATACCTCCTCATAGTCTGCCCCGTCACGGACAATCGACTGGTTACTTGACGCACTAGACATTGCCTACAATTGACGACAGAACCTAAGACTCTAACGGGTCTAAGAATGGATAACGGAGGTAAAAGTTCTGAATTGTAAAAGTAATACGACGGGTAAAATATATGATAGAGTGTACTTACCAGTTAATGCGTGAACGGAGGAAAGTTGATTGTGACAGACGCTACACTTGGACGGGTATTCTGACAAGTATGATGGCTTGCGCTCTGACAATTAAGTTTTTATGAAAGTAAAAAATGAGAGTCGAAGGCCTGATATTTATAGGAAAGGTGCACGGAAGATGAAGCGACATTTCAATCCCATACAATGGCTTCTAGGAAAGTGACGCGTGTCACTAGCATTAATGCTTTTCAGATCTTGTCGACAGCACTAACACCTGACGGTTTACCTTGGAGCCATCACCCTTAAAATGACTTGGAGACGACGACCACAGACCTCTCAACCGTCACCCCCATTAGTGATTACCGTCACCCCATGTTTCCCTCCACTAAAGCGTGACGGATCCATAGGGTGAAGGGGGCAACTGAAGAGGCTGAATTTGGGCCTGAGATGGGCCTGACAGTTATCTGCTATGGTCCAATAGAGGACGGGCCCGTTGTCGCCAAGTGTATGGGAAAGAATCCAGTAGGAGGTATCAGCGGGTCCGAGGCCCATGAGGAAGGCAGAAGGGCCCTTTGTATGTGATACTTACGACACACTTCGTAGAGTCCCATAAGGAAAGGATTCCACAATCTACTCTCATAAGGATTCCTATAAGGAAAAGACTTCTACTCCAGGGAAGAGGAGTCCACCCTCTACTACTATAAAAGCCCCAATACCCTCACAAATCAAGGTACGCATAATTTACCCTCTCTAGCACTCTAGAGTTGTGAGAATACTACTGACTTAACCTTCGGAGGGTGTTTGGCCGGCACCACACCGGTGCTCTCTGTTAGGTTTCCTTCTTTACATTGTGCAGGATTACGTTCGAGCGTGTAGGTATCGTGTGGCTTACTAGTGAAATTCTCGACTTCATCAGGTAGCACAAGATGTGTTGCTGCAATTTCATTTGCTTGCTTACGAACTAAGCAAGAGTCTAGGCTAACAATGAAATGGGTGTCCCAACAATTTCTTTCTCATAAGAAACCAATAATGAACTCCTTACAAGGTGTTTCACTATGGCAGTTGAGGAACCAAGAAACTTACACGGTTGGAGAGAGTGAAACTTTATATGGAAGTGCTTCAGTTGAGAACTATATTGTTTGATGAACTCCTATGAAAAAAATGTTTTGTATTACAATAGAATTATCTTAAAATTCCTGTTTGTAAGTTTTATTTGTTGTTCTTAATGATTATTAGCATGTATTCATTGTTCTAATAATCATATCATATGTAATTGTGGAGGTTGCAAAGGCTTATCTATATGCTTGATGCTTGACTCGAAGAAATACTTGTTTGAGTTATTCCACAAGATTCAACAATAGTAAAGACAAAAATTTACTGAGTAAACATTTAAAAAAAGTCCACCTCCCTTGGTTTCTGCTCCTAACCCCATGCAATCCTCTCGTCCCCACGACTTCCTAATTCAATTCAACCCGCTAGTGATTGAGACCTTACTAGTCTTAATTTTAAAATTATAATGCTAGTGTTGGGTTAAAATAGATTAACCCTATTTAATTAATTCAATTACCTAAGTTGATTAATTAGATCAAATTTCACGAAATAACAATATGCAGCGGAAAATAAATTAACATGATGATTTGTTGACAAGTGGTGAAAACCTCTCGCAAGGCAAAAACCCCACCGGGTGAATTTAAGGTCACCATTCCAAAGAATCTACTAATCAATAATCAAGCGGTTACAAGTATGAGGAATCTTACCACTACCCTGGCCTATCCTAAAATACCAACTTACAGTTGAACCTTTGCTCCAACACCCAACTAGACTTGATCTTGTAATAGCCTTCTTTCCTTTGTTGCACAAATCTCCAATCTGTGACTAACTCCTTTGCACAAATCCTAGTATGTGTCTAACTCCAGGAACTTGAATGATTGTTGTTGGTTGCAAAGTTCTTTACTTCATAAACGATGAAGATCAAGAAGCACTTGGTTCCAAAACCCTATGGCACACAAACGCAATTGTTTCACATAGAGTATATGAGTTCTAGGTCTTTGTTTTTGTTAATTATTACTTTTAAAATAAGTCTTATATATGACTAAGGTTGTAAAAAGGAAAACCCTAATCAATCAAGTCATTATGGGCCGAATTTCAAACCTGGAAATTTTGAAATCATAGATCTCGATATATCAAGCTTTTGTCGTGCTTCTCCATTAATCTTCGATAGCAACATCTATCGAGCTTGTGTCGAGACTTAATGAAACATCTTTTCTTCACTTGTTTATTGGATCAACCTTCATGTCTTTAATGATACCACTTGATATGTTTGAACAACATACTTCTTGATACATTAAACCCAACTTAGATTTACCAAATTACGAGTAAAGTGCGTTTTGTCAAAAGATTAGCCAATTACATAGAAAATATGACCTTAACAATCTCCCCCTTTGGCAATCCATGACAAGACCACAAGCATAATTATGAGAGATGTATAAAACAACAATCTCTATAACTATTACATAGAAAGTACATAAGTCTAACAACTACTATGAACTCTTGAAAAAATTTGCAAGAAGAGAGATCATGGCATGAAAGACTTGTAGCCTGTCTTAGCTGAAACACTTAAACAAGATCTATCAAGTCGTCGAGTGTGAAATATAGAAAAAGTTATATAAACTAAGAAACACGTGTATAAAGGAAGAAGAGAAACAACACATGTGAGATAAAGGTGAAACACATACTTCATCATCATATATATAAAAAAGAAGTCCAATGTATGTAAAAAGGTCACAAGACCAAGGTACATGTAATGAGAACTATACATCAAAAACCTCACTACATATCTCCAAAAACACTCTCCCCCTATCACCAGTCTAGCTCTCCACATAACAACATGACTACTCTCTCATAACCAAAGCTACTCTCCCTTTTTGTCACGAGTTATAAAGGGTGAATCACTAAGAGACAGTTATCTCATCATCATAGTCAAAGCCAGAAGAATCATCACCATCATCATCTCCACTAGCCAACGACTCCACAAAAGGATCGGGTGAGAGAAGGAGCGAAACCACCAAGGCGCGACTGTCAGTGGGTGATACTATCAATTCTGGTTTTCATTTGACACATCTAATCAGAAAGATGGTCAAGACAACTACCAAAATCAGCACGCATGAGCTGAAGCTGATCCATGATGGCAGCAAGAGATGCCTCTATTCTAGAAGAAGAAGATGAAGCAAATGAAGAAGAGGGTTGAGAGGTATAGGCAGCATCCTTGATAGTTCGAATGCCAGCCTCCTCCTCCTGGGCGGGAGTAGACTCCTCGCAAGGCCGCTTCACCTTAGAAGCCAACTGAGCAGCACTCCTCCACATAGATTCCCAAGTAATAGCACCCATGATAGAGAAGAGGGTAGAAGGAATAGGAACGTGCATGTGTGTGAGAATGTGTGTGATATCTGAAGGGACGATTAGCTTATCACGTGTAGCTGTGTCTTGATAGATATCTATCATAGATATTATCATGTGTGAGGGAAAGTCTATAGATAGAACTTTTAAGAGAGAGAAATGAAATGAGCACAAGGCTCAATGATGGTGTTATAGTGAGACTGTGGAGTGAGAACAAAGGTCATCACTATCTTAAGGATCCTTGGACCCTTAGCAAAGTCATGTGTGATGAAGTTAAGAAGATCACCCCATACCATGGCTTTCTCACAGAATCGTGTGGCCAACTCGTTTTAAGAGATGGAACGGAGATGAGGATGACTAGAATAGTCTAGAAGGGATAACCTAGGAATACATAGTACTGCAGAAATGAGCTCTAGAGTAACTACAATACATTTTCCTTTGAATACTGTAGTAAACTGAGGAATAGAGGTATCGATAGCATATATGTTGAAGTAGAACTTTTGTATAAACACGCTGGGACACCTTGAGGGTTTCTCTTAGAGAGATTCCCAACCCTAAGAGCTAAATGCACTGGGAAGAGGTATGTCTAGAAAATCAAACAGAATGACTTGGCGTTTCGAATGAATCGCTCGGTCACAAAAGTTCTCATCAAAATCCTTTTGGGATTTCAAATCACGAAACCTATCTCTAGAAGGAAGAAAAGGAGACGATGAAGAACCACGATGAGATATTGCGTTCTTAGAAAGGAACAAATTGCTTTGGTGCCATAATCAGAAACTAAGGAAAGAGCAAACAAAAGATACAATGGAAACAATGCTCAAGAAAGATAAAGAAGAGAAGAACAATGCATGAACATGTAATGTGCAAAACAAAATTGCATCATGGGCAAAAACCCGATCCAAACTAGGGCACTCATATATTATAATCAAGCATAGAACCTAGAATGCATGAACACAGGATTATAATGATATAAAATGCAATGCATGGTGTTCGCGTAAAATAATCTGCAAGCGCATAGAATCGTAACAAGTAGTAAAGTGTTTTTAGAAAACGAATGTCGAACCCACAAAGATTAACTATGTTATTGAATACCGAAATTCACTAAATAAATTACTATTTGGAAAATCGAAAATAAATAGAACGTTCTACTATCTGAATTAAATTAAACTATTTAATAAAAATAAATCTACAAATAAAAAGAATTAACAAAGCGTAAAAATCTAAAAGTGTAAAAATATGATAAGAATGGATCTAGAGCAGTTGATTTCACCTAACAAATCCCACACAATTTATTCTTCCTAATTATTAAATTCTAATAATCTCCCGTTGATGATTAAAAATTCCTTAAGTATTCAATATCTTCTCTCGAATAATATCAAAAATATCTTCAACTAACAATTCCATATCTCTATGTGAATTTAATTAATTGGAGACTCATTACGTACTTTGAATTTTCAGAAAAACCACACTAGTCGCAGTAAAGCATCTCTACTTTCGCTCAACTAATGGTGTTTAATTCTAGAACTAAAATAACAAATCACCTCTTGGTCTCATTGTAATTCAATTGATCAAAAAATAATTCGTAAAAAAAAAAAGAAAAAAAGTAAGCATTAAGAATAAGAATTAAACACTCAATCATGGAAATATTAAAAATAAAATAACTCAGAAAATAAATTGTGTGTTCATTGCTAGACTACATCAACGCTCTAGAAAATAAAATTTAGTTCATAAAATTGAAAAGAAAACAAATTAAACTTATATCTTTCATCTGAACTGGTTGATCAACATGAAGCTCTTGCCTTTGTCCTCGGATCCTCCTCTTCAGAAAGACTCCCAAAAGCAAATTCTTCTATGCGGCCGCCCCCTTCACAGAAAAATTCTTTAACGCAGCGGCCCCTTCTCAGGTTTCTAATCTCTCTATTTATAAGAACCTTCCAGATTTCCCCAGCCGAATGAAAGTCCTTTTATTGTGCCCTTTTGGTTTCATGTGCTTTTGTGGGCCAAGTCTAATATTGCTAATGGTCATACGGCTATTGTTGGGCCACATATGAAATAAATGTGCTGCTGAATAAAGGAGTCAAACATCAAGGAATCTCCCAGGTTGAAGTGCAAATTGTGGCCCATTGAAATAAGACACTCTTCAAGTCAGCCGATTTACATCCACAAGCAACCTTGGGCTAAGATCTTCAAAAACTGAAGAGAGAGAGAGAGATTAAAGACCCAAAAAAAATCAGCAACAAATCGTTCACGGAATGACCCACACAAAGGGATTGCTTCGGCTTCACTGTCTCCTCTGTTTCGGTCTTCACAGCTGCTGGGTTTTCTTTCAGATGGAGAGCTTTGGCTAGGCATTGGCGCTCTTCAGATATAAACTTGCACCATTTCTTTTAGTTTGAAAGTTTAAGATGTAGATTAATCTGAAATCTTCTCATTCCTTCAAAGCACAAATGAATAGATAAATATGAATAAAAAATCAAATCAAATCAAAAGAAATAAAGGAAAACTAACAATTTTAATAAATAAGAGGATAATAAAAATCATGTAAAAATTACACTTATCAAATTCCCCTAAACTTAAACTTTGCTAGTCCTCAAGCAAAAAGAAAAGAAAAAAAAAAAAATTTCTTGCCTCAAAGATTTGCATAAAGCTTATAATTCAAAGGAATCATTCCAAATTAATCAAGTCCAAATGTTAATTCAAAACTCAACTCCATCGCATTATCATTCTCACTTCATCATTAGCTTCCCGGATAGTTTTATGCAAACAAGTAAATAAGTGCGGATCTCTAAAAACTCCATAAGCTTGCTTTTTAAATCACTCCCCACTGATATAAAACAAAATATTACCCAGGATCAATAGGTCTTTATTAGGCTTGTGATGTATGGCTATGGTGAGGGCTATAAAGAAAAGATAAGGTTTAAGCAAATAGAGCACTCTCACTTCTAAAATATAAATTTTTCTTAGTCCTTTGAATATCTCAAAATACCTCTCTTCATCAAATTTTTTTTCTTTTTTCTTTTTCTTACTTCAAGTCGTCACTTATCTTTTGACGTGGATGCAAGCATTTGTGATGGATGCACCCAGTTACTCAATAAGTCACAAACTTGAAGTGCTTTTGCATACTCATATTTCAAGTTATGGTTTGACGTAAGAGTAAACATTGGTAATGAATACCCCTAGTTACAAAGCAACTCAAAACATTGGAGTAAATGGAACTCTGTACAATTTTCTTCTTCCTTTTTCTTTTTATTTTTTATTTATTTTTTAACACTCATATATCGTTCTCTTTTCTTCAACCCAGTTCAAGAATAGATCAATTGGGTAACTAGGGACAAAGATAATAAAGAGGTAAGCTTGAAAGGCTCAATCGATTCAAAGAATGCCTAAATCACTTCCCAAGTAATATTCTGTATAAGATTTCTCCATGAGAGTAATTCAACAAGTTCTAGAATAAGTAGAGATCATCCAAATTTACAAAATACACATAAAATTTCTCTAGGTATACACAATGATTAATGATCATATCAAATTAAACAAGATCGAGTAAAGAATTAACAACTGGACTTAAGCAATGAGAATGATTCCTAAAAATTATAAGAATTTTCAACCATATTCTTATCATAGGCAATTTTTTTTTTAAATAAATAAAATAAATTCCCTTCCCCCAAACTTAAATTTCACATTGTCCTCAATGGGAAAAAGGAAGAAAAACTAAATAAAAGAATGAGAAAGGAGAAGAGATGCTCCCCTGATTTTTAATTGAATATTTTTCCTTGAGGTCCAACCGTGTACCCATTGAAGATTTCTTTGGTCTCTTTATTCCTACAAAATGGAAGGAAAAAAAAAAACAATAAGATAAAGAGAAAGAAATATAAAAAACATAAAAAATAAAAAACATAAATAGAAAAATAAAAAAAACTTGGGTTGCCTCCCAAAAGCGCTTTATTTAACGTCTATAGCTAGACGTTATCTTCTCATCCTTCTTTACAGATGAGATCGATGTAGCATTTTTTTGAGTTAAAGTCTTCATCCATATAAGGTTTTAATCTCTGTCCATTTACTTTAAATGTCCCTTTTTGTTCATGATGGACTTCAACCGCCCCATAGGGAAAAACTTGGGTTACCACAAACGGTCCTGACCATCGAGAGCACAGCTTTCCTGGAAAGAGTCGAAGTCTTGAGTTAAATAATAGAACTTTTTTCCCGACTTCGAATTCCCTACTTAGAATATGCTTATCATGCCATCTCTTAGTTTTATCTTTGTAAATTCGAGCATTCTCATAAGCATCATTGCAGAACTCATCCATCTCATTGATTTGCAATATTCTCTTCTCGCCAGCTGCTTGTAGATCAAAGTTCAGTATCCTTGTTGCCCAATAGGCTCTGTGTTCTAGCTCCACCGGTAGATGGCATGCTTTTCCATAAACAAGCCGGTATGGTGACATCCCGATCAGTGTTTTGAATGTTGTTCTATAGGCCCATAAATCATCATCTAACTTTCTCACCCAGTTTGTATGAGAGATATTCACTGTTTTTTCCAATATACGCTTCAGCTCTCGATTAGATACCTCGACTTGTCCACTCGTTTGAGGATGGTATGGTGTCGCCACGTGATGTGTAAATCCATACTTAGTCAGTAGTGCTTCAAATTGGCGATTGCAAAAATGCTTTCCACCATCACTAATTATTGCCCTTGGAGTGTCGAATTGGGAGAAGATATTCTTTCGTAGAAAATTCACTACGACTCTCGCATCATTAGTCGGCAAGGCGACTGCTTCCACCCATTTGGAGACATAATCTACAGCCACCAAAATAAATTTGTTAGAATATGAGGATGGAAAAGGACCCATGAAATCTCTACCCCAAACATCAAATAATTCAATAACTAAAATATTGTTTAAAGGCATCTCATGTTTCCTAGAAATATTTCCAACTCTTTGACAATGGTCACACAAATTAACAAATTTAAATGAATCTTTAAAAATAGATGGCCAATAAAACCCGAATTGTAGAATTTTTTCCGTTGTTTTTGCTCCACCAAAGTGGCCGCCAACTTCCAATGAATGACAATGTCTGAGTATGTTCTCCATCTCCTCCTTGGGCACACATCTTCTGATTACCTGGTCTACATAGTGCCGGTATAAAAAAGGTTCTTCCCAAAAATAATATTTCAAGTCGGAGAAGAACTTCTTCTTTTGTTGATATGTTATCCTGGGAGGTAGAATTCGCGACACCAAGTAGTTGACTATGTCGGCGTACCATGGAACAACTTGTATAGCCATCAAATGCTCATCCGAGAATGCTTCTTTTATTTGAACTTGCTGCTCATCATTCGTACCTTGAAGCTCCATTCGAGACAAGTGATCCGCCACCAAATTTTTAGTACCCTTCTTGTCCTTAATCTCCAAATCAAATTCTTGTAGAAGCAAAATCCATCGAAGCAATCTTGGTTTAGCATCCTTTTTTGCAAGCAAGTGCTTCAAAGCAGAGTGATCGGTGTAGACAATCACCTTCGAACCTATCAAGTAAGAACGAAATTTGTCAAAAGCAAAAACAACTGCTAATAATTCTTTTTCAGTAGTGGCATAATTCAATTGAGCTTCTGTTAAGGTCCTACTTGCATAATAAATAACATGAAAATTTTTATCTTTTCTCTGCCCTAAAACAGCCCCTATAGCATAATCACTGGCATCACACATTAATTCAAACGGTAAATTCTAATCGGTGACACAATTATAGGTGCTGAAATTAATTTCTTTTTCAGTGTTTCAAAAGCATGCAAACATTCATCAGAAAATTCAAATCGAGTGTCTTTAATCAACAAATTGCAAAGAGGTTTAGTAATTTGGGAAAAATCCTTAATAAACTGTCGGTAGAATCTGGCGTTTCCCAAGAAACTTCACATTGGCCGGTGGTGGGAGTTTTTCAATCACTTCTATTTTTGCTCTGTCAACTTCAATTCCCTTAGAGGAAATGCGGTGGCCCAGCACTATCCCCTCCTCTACCATGAAGTGGCATTTTTCCCAGTTCAATACTAAATTTGTCTCCTTGCATCTCTGCAAAACTAAAGATAAGTTAGACAAACAATTATCAAAAGAATATCCAAAGACAGAGAAGTCTCCATGAAGACTTCTAAAAAATTTTCCACCATGTCCGAGAAGATGGACATCATGCATCTTTGAAATGTGGCTGGCACATTGCAAAGGCCAAAAGGCATCCGCCTATATGCAAATGTTCCATATGGACAAGTAAAAGTGGTCTTCTCTTGATCTTCAGGCGCGATGGCTATTTGATTATAACCAGAGTATCCATCCAGAAAACAGTAGTAAGCATGCCCTGCAAGTCTTTCTAGCATTTGATCAATAAAAGGTAAAGGAAAATGATCTTTCCGAGTTGCATCATTAAGCCTTCTGTAATCTATACATATTCGCCATCCCGTGACCGTCCTTGTTGGTATAAGTTCATCATTATCATTTTTTATCACGGTTATTCCACCTTTCTTTGGGATGACTTGTACTGGACTTACCCATGCGCTGTCCGAGATAGGATAAATAATTCTGGCATCTAATAGCCTCAGCATTTCTTAATGCACCACTTCTTGCATTGATGGATTCAATCTTCTCTGGGGTTGGATAATCGGCTTATATTTATCCTCCGTTAAAATCTTGTGTGTGCAAATTGAAGGACTAATTCCTTTGATGTTAGAGATGGTCCAACCCAAAGCCATCTTGTGTTCCCGCAAGATTCTCGGCAACTTTTCCTCCTCTACCTCACTCAAAGAACTGTTAATAATAACTGGAAAAGTAGAGTCTTGACCTAAGAAAGCGAATCTTAACTTTGATGGAAGTAGTTTGAGCTTAAGTTTTGGTGGTTCTTCTGGTGGAGATGTTGGCTGATATGATTTTAAGTCTTCCACTTTTGGTTGCATTGAAGGAGGAAAGAGTGGTGTAGCCTCCAAATATCTTTCACACTCTTTAACCTCTTCATCATTGAATTTAATAGGTGTAGAGCGAGTAAGACATAACTCAAGTGGTAACTTTAGAAAATCAATTGCACAAGTCTCATCGGCCATGATCACGTCTCGGTCACTTATTTGAAAACAAGAATGTGTCTCAGAAGGAAATTTCATAGGCTTAAATACATCAAAAGTGACCTCATCCTCTCCGACCCTCAAAACAAGTTTTCCTTGCTGGACATCAATTAAGGTCCTCCCCGTCGCAAGGAAAGGTTGACCCAATATCAAAGGGATCTCCTCGTCCTCATCCATATCAAGGACAATGAAATCAGCCGGGAAGATGAACTTGTCAACTTTTACTAATACGTCCTCAATGACTCCTCTTGGATATTTAATAGATCTATCCACCAATTGTAAAGAGATAGTGGTCGGCTTTACTTCTCCAAGACCCAATTTCCTGAAAACAGAGAGAGGCATTAGATTAATACTTGCCCCTAAATCACATAAAGCTCTATCAAAATAAGATTTTCCTATAGTGCAAGGGATAGTGAAACTCCCTGGATCTTTCAGCTTAGGTAGTAGCTTCTTTTGTAAGATTGCACTACTCTCCTCTGTCACCGTCACTGTTTCATGCTCCTCCAGTTTCCGCTTCTTTGATATAATATCCTTAAAAAATTTAGCATATTTAGGCATTTGTTCCAAAGCTTCAATGAGAGGAATATTAATATGCAATTGCTTAAATATACTTAGAAATTTAGAAAACTGATCATCCACATTGTTTTTTCTTAATCTTTGCGGAAAAGGAATTGGTGGATCGTAAATTGAAGGAGAATAAGTCTCAAAAGTAACGTCCCTGGATTTTTTGGATTTTGAAGCTCTTTCATTCTCTTTAGTCTTCTCAGCTTGCTCCACTTCTTTCATCTCTGACTCGGCTTCCATCATCTTTGACTCCTCATTATCCACAGCTTCATCTTGTTTGGCATTTGTTACTTTTGGCTCCTCATATGTTCATCAACTTCTCAATGATATTGCCTTTACATGTTCTTTCGGATTGGTGACAGTGTTGCTTGGCAAAGTTCCTGCAGTCCTCTCTATGAGCATGCTTGAGAGCTGACCGATCTACACCTCAAGATTACGGATTGAAGCTGAGTTGTTTTGGATCACCACATCTGTCTTCTGCAAGTACTGCATGAACATGTCCTCAAGTGTCGGCTTCTTCTCTTGCTGTGGTAATTGCTGAGGTGGTTTAGCCTACCCTTGGTTATTGCTCCATGAGAAGTTGGGGTGGTTCCTCCATCCAGGATTGTACGTGTTCGAGTATGGATTAGTTTGACATTGAAAATTTGACACGTAATTTGCTTGTCCATAACTCGATTGGGCAAAAGGATTTCCCACTTGGCAGTCGGCACTTGAATGATTCCTTCACAATGATCACAAACAACATTAGTTTGAATAGCATTAACATTCATTTTACCCAGTTGTTGAGACAAAGTTGCCATTTGTGCCGCCAATGAGGTAATAGAATCAAGTTCTAAAACTCCAGCTGTTTTTCTTGGCATTGCTCTTTCTGTAGGCCATTGATAGTTGTTGGATGCCAATTCTTCCAGAAGTTCATAAGCTGCCTCATGAGTTTTACTCATTAAAGCTCCACCAGCTGCTGCATCAACCATAGACCTGTTTGTAGCTCCTAGACCATTGTAGAATGTTTGCACTTGAAGCCATGCTGAAAGGTCATGATGAGGACACCTTTGCAATAAATCTTTGTACCTCTCCCATGCTTCATATAATGATTCACCATCAAATTGGATGAACGTGGTGATATCATTCCTTAGCTTTGCTGTCTTTGCGGGAGGGAAATATTTTGCTAAGAATTTTTGTGCCAACTCCTCCCATGTAGTAATGATGCCAAGTGGCAAAGAATTCAACCAAACTTTTGCTTTATCCCTAAGTGAGAAGGAAAAAAGCCTTAGTCGAATCGCATCATCTGTCACTCCGTTATGTTTAAAAGTATCACAAATTTCCAAGAAATTTGCAATATGGACATTAGGATCCTCTTGTGACAGCCCCCCGAATTGGACAGTCCACTGTATCATCTGAATGATGGCCGACTTGATCTCAAAATTATTGGCTTGTATGGCTGGCCTCCTTATGCTCGATGCAGCTCCATTTACCAAGGGCATAGCATAATCTCTTAACGCCTTTTGCTCTTGATCGGCCATATTAGATAGAGATGTGTTGGCCTCTTTCTTCTTTTCTTTCTTGAGTTGACATAAGGTTCTTTCAATTTCAGGATCAAAGAGTGTATGCTCTAATAGTTTAGATCGGGTCATGCACTTCTAATTCCTAAAAAGAAAGAAAACAAACTCAGATGCACCTAATTTAATTTTTTTTTAAGTAAATAAAATAAAATCCAAAGTAGTAAATATCTAGCTAGTACAATATCAATGACAAATAGTTATCCCCGGCAACGGCGCCAAAAACTTGTTCGCATAAAATAATCTGCAAGCGCACAGAATCGTAACAAGTAGTAAAGTGTTTTAAGAAAATGAATGTCGAACCCACAGAGATTAACTATGTTATTGAGTACCGAAATTCACTAAATAATTTACTATTTGGAAAATCGAAAATAAATGGAACGTTCTACTATCTGAATTAAATTAAACTATTTAATAAAAATAAATCTACGAATAAAAAGAATTAACAAAGCGTAAAAATCTAATAGTGTAAAAATATGATAAGAATGGATCTAGAGCAGTTGATTTCACCTAACAAATCCCACACAATTTATTCTTCCTAATTATTAAATTCTAATAATCTCCCGTTGATGATTAAAAATTCCTTAAGTATTCAATATCTTCTCTTGAATAGTATCAAAAATGTCTTCAACAAACAATTCCATATCTCTATGTGAATTTAATTAATTGGAGACTCATTACGTACTTTGAATTTTCAGAAAAATCACACTAGTCACGGTAAAGCATCTCTACTTTCGCTCAACTAATGGTGTTTAATTCTAGAACTAAAATAACAAATCACCTCTCGGTCTCATTGTAATTCAATTGATCAAACAATAATTCGTAAAAAAAAAAAAATAGTAAGCATTAAGAATAAGAATTAAACAATCAATCATGGAAATATTAAAAATAAAATAACTCAGAAAATAAATTGTGCGTTCATTGCTAGACTACATCAATGCTCTAGAAAATAAAATTTAGTTCATGAAATTGAAAAGAAAACAAATAAAACTTATATCTTTCATCTAAACTGGTTGATTAACATGAAGCTCTCGCCTTTGTCCTCAGATCCTCCTCTTCAGAAAGACTCCCAAAAGCAAATTCTTCTATGCGGCGGCCCCCTTCACAGAAAAATTCTTTAATGCAGTGGCCCCTTCTCAGGTTTCTAATCTCTCTATTTATAAGAACCTTCCAGATTTCCCCAGCCGAATGAAAGTCCTTTTATTGTGCCCTTTTGGTTTCATGTGCTTTTGTGGGCCAGGCCTAATCTTGCTAATGGTCATACGGCTATTGTTGGGCCACATATGAAATAAATGTGCTGTTGAATAAAGGAGTCAAACATCAAGGAATCTCCCAAGTTGAAGTGCAAATTGTGGCCCACTGAAATAAGACACTCTTCAAGTCAGCTAATTTACATCCACAAGCGACCTTGGGCTAAGATCTTCAGAAACTGAAGAGAGACAGAGAGAGATTAAAGACCCAAAAAAAAATCAGGAACAAGTCGTTCACGGAATGACCCACACACAAGGATTGCTTCGGCTTCACTCTCTCCTTTGTTTCGGTCTTCATAGTTGCTGGGTTTTCTTTCAGATGGAGAGCTTCGGCTAGGCATTGGCGCTCTTCAGATATAAACTTGCACCATTTCTTTTAGTTTGAACGTTTAAGATGTAGATTAATCTGAAATCTTCTTATTCCTTCAAAGCACAAATGAATAGATAAAAATGAATAAAAAATCAAATCAAATCAAAAGAAATAAAGAAAAACTAACAATTTTAATAAATAAGAGGATAATAAAAATCATGTAAAAATTACACTTACCACATGGTCATATGAAATCATTATTTCAAAAACCCAACCCAAAATATTTGACAAAAATTTAAAAACCCCAAATTTCCCAAATTTTTTGAAAACCTAGGCTAAAAATGCATGAAAAAGAAGAAAAGAGAAGATTTAGATCACATACCAACAAATTGGAGCTTGGAATGGGCCAAAATCTAGAAGGGAAGAAGGATTTTTTGTGAAAGAAAGGGTTTGGATCGGGAGAGAAGAGAGAGAGATCGAGATATTTGAGTTTGAGAAAAATTGGGTCGGCCCTTAAGTATATATAGATCGAAGCATCTCGATAGATTGAGGATGTATCGAGAGGTGTCGAGAACAAAAAACTCAATAGATTGAGAAGTATTGATGGCTGAAAATTTTGATGTATCGAGGGAGGTATTGAGCCTCTATCGAGCAAATAGAGAGTTCAGAAATATGGCTCGATGGATCGGGCTATGTATCGAGAGGTATTGAGAAAAACCTAGAAAACTTTGATAGAAGAAGCTTGTATCGAGAGTTATCAAGCAGCTATCAAGCTTCTATCGAGCTAGTATTGAGCAAACAGAGACATGGTTTTTATAGGAAGAAAAACACATGAGATGAATGCAAACAAGATAGACACCAAACCAATCATCAAAGAAGCATGTTAAGCACTTAAACATATCAAAAACTCTAGATGCAAAGCATTCCTAGATCCAAAAACACACTGAACAAGTCTAACCAATTTTATTTATAAAAACAAGTTAAGACAGTTTAGTAAGCTTATACTACCATATGTATTCCTTGTGTTGGCCAAATCACATTGTACCTGAGCAATAATCTCAAGAGTAGCAAAGAGTTGCGTGTTGTGTGTGAAACCTTCGCAAGAGAGCAAGTTTTATCATCATATGAAAATAATGATATAAGAGAATAAAAAACAATTGCACACAATCATAACTGTTTGATGGGGACCATTACTTTTGAGATACATCATATAACTCCCACATCTTCTAGAAACATGCTTGCAACCTTATATAAAAGCATTTTGATTATTTTTGCTTTTCACGTTCTTTGCATATTTTTTTCTTTTAAGTATAAAAGGGCATTTCATACATGGGCATACAAGAGAGAAAAGAAATACCCATTTATGTTAGCCTAAACATCTTGTTCTTGCTTGATAGGCCACAAATTGAATGACCCCTTGTGATAAAATCAATTAATTAATTAGCCAAGTTATTAATTAATCAATTTAACATGCAAATACGTGGAAGCACAAACAAATCACCAAATACTAAATATGCAGCGGAAAATAAATAACACAGTGGTTTGTTTACGAATGGGGAAAACCCTAACGGCAAAAACCCTACCGGGTGATTTTCAGGTCACCACACCCGAAACTCCACTATTATCAAATCAAGCGGTTACAAGTAAAGGAATCCCAAGTACCTTACCAACCTACAGTTGAACCCTTACCCCAATACCCAATTGGACTTGATCTGTAGTGACAATTTCCACCTTTGATGCACGGCTCCCAAGTACGTGACTAACCAATGCGCGGATCCCAGTACGCGACTTCAAACACCAACTAAGAAGGAGAGGTTGGCTACAAAGTTCTTCAGTTCATCATACACAATGAAGATCAGGAAGATGCTTGGTTACAAAACCCTATGGTGCAAATACACAGCAACTTCTTGAGAGAAGATGAACTAGGTCAAGAACTTCATCTTTTGATCACAATTTGCTTGGAATCTTCATCATCAGAAGACTCATCTGTGTCACTGCTCTTTGCCTTCAAGGCCATGCTTTTGCCTTTACTTGACTTGCCAATCCTAGATAACCCTATCTCATAGGTTTGCAAGTTTCCAACCAGTTCAATCAAAGGAATTTTGTCTATATCCTTTGATTCCTCAATTGCCGTAATCTTGGCATGAAATCTCTCAGGTAGAGATCTGAGCACCTTCCTTACAATCTTGGGTTCAGGGATGGTTTCCCTAAGATTGAAGGTTGAGTTCACTATGTCCTTGAGCTTGACATAGAACTCATCAAACGACTCATCCTCCTCCATCTTAATTTCTTCAAAGCTTGTAGTGAGCCTCTAAAGTTTTGAATCTTTGACAGCCTTTGTTCCTTCATAGGTTGTTTGGAGGATGGTCCAAGCCTCCTTAGCAGTTTCAGTTGAGGATATCTTCTTGAACTCCTCATTGGTGACTGCGCTAAATAGGGCATTTAGCGCTCTACTGTTGAAGTTAGCCACCTTGATCTTAGCATCATCCCAATCGGCCGGTTCTTCTTTTGACTTAGTCCAGCCAATTTTTACAGCTTGCCACACCTTCTCATCTAAAGACTACAAGAAAGCTCTCATGCATACTTTCCAATATGCATAGTTAGTACCATCAAATAAAGGAGGTATGATTAAAGATTGTCCTCTATCCATGACAAACAGGGGTCAATGGAAACAACAAAGATTAAACCTAATTAGAGTATGCCCGCTCTGATACCACTTGATAGGCCACAAACTGAATGACCCCTTGTGATAAAATCAATTAATTAATTAGTCAAGTTATTAATTAATCAATTTAACATGCAAATACGTGGAAGCACAAACAAATCGCCAAATACTAAATATGCAGCGGAAAATAAATAACAAGGTGATTTGTTTACGAATGGAGAAAACCCTAACGGCAAAAACCCCACCCGGGTGATTTTCAGGTCACCACTCCTGAAACTCCACTATTATCAAATCAAGCGGTTACAAGTAAAGGAATCCCAAGTACCTTACCAACCTACAGTTGAACCCTTACCCTAATACCCAATTGGACTTGATCTGTAGTGACAATTTCCACCTTTGATGCACGGCTCCCAAGTACGTGACTAACCAATGCATGGATCCCAGTACGCGACTTCAAACACCAACTAAGAAGGAGAGGTTGGTTGCAAAGTTCTTCAGTTCATCATACACAATGAAGATCAGGAAGATGCTTGGTTACAAAACCCTATGGTGCAAATACACAGCAACTTCTTGAGAGAAGATGAACTAGGTCAAGAACTTCGTCTTTTGATCACAATTTGCTTGAACAGAGATTGCTCAATGCTTTTTCAACTTGTGTATGACTTGACGGCTCTTAAAAAAATCCTTTTATATGTTTAGGGTTAGAAGAAAAGAAGGCCCAAAACCATATTCACGGATCCCAAGAAAATCATATCATAAAATCTGAAATTATAAATCTCGACAGATAGCAGGTGTCGAGATAGCTATCGAAAAGGTATCAAGCTTTAATGAAATTGCACTTCAGCTTGCTTTTTCTTGGACAGACTTGATGACTTCAACACTTGATCCTGAAACCTTGTTTCTTGAAGTATTAAAAACACCTAGAATTACCCAATTACAAGTAGAGTGCGTTTTGTCAAAAGGATTAACCTATTTACATAAACAAGTGACATATGTTCTTAACAAGTGAACACACATATGTCCTAACATTGCTATGCAAGTGCTACACCTTACCGAGCATGGCTTTTATGAGCTACACACAGATGTTTTATGATTGACAAGTTTTAATGGTGAGATGATTATTTATGTATTTCTCTTAGGATTTCTTAGTCATTCCTTTCAAAAAGAGTGATAAAAATATGAATGATAAAAGATTAACCAAACATACAAATCACATAATGAGCCACAAAGCTCACATTGCTTAGTTTTGCATGAGGATGCTCATCTAAGTTACAAGAGATACAAAGTTAGGAAACTTTGTTTCAACGGCCATCCAAAGGTACACCAGTACCGGCATACACATACACACTGTTTTTGTATTTTTCAAATTTTCCCTATTTTTTAGTTAAAGCAAAAAACAAACATATTAAAAAGCAATAAAAACTAGACTAGCTCAAAACAACAAAGACATACAAGAGATGCAAGATGAGAGAAAGAATCACTTTAAAGAGTATATTTTCCTTCCAAACAGGTGATTTGGAGGAAGGAGTAGTTTTCTTTTTCTAAGACCTCTGCTTAGGTGAATAGGAAGGAGAAGTGAACCCATAAAGTTTGTCAAATACAACACAGCCTTTAAAAGTTCTCCAAGAGGATTCTAAGAGTTTTGAAGTTGATTTTGACTTCCAAAAGATAACACACTATTGCTAAGTTGAGTAGCAAGCCATTTATAGCAATTTGGACGAGTGTGTCCTGAAGCTCCGCAATGATGACAGGTGTGAGGTTTTTTTGGTTGAGACTTCTTATTAGTGGAGTGATGATTGTTTTGCTTAGTTTCTTTAACAACTTTAGGGGGTGTTCCTAGAATGGATTTACCCTTATCATGCATATCCTTACTAACAATTTCAATTTTGGGCTCAGTTATCTCAAGTTTAGCATTAGAAGCAGGAGAAACAAAAACAACATTATTCAAAGCACCAGAAGAAGTACTACAAGAAGGGAGAGAGTGATCATACTCGAGACTCGTTTTATTAGATGTAGCCTTTTGGAAATTTAACGTTTCATCCAACTTAGCACTTGAAGCTCTTTCCAATTGAGCTCTCACTTGAAGCAGTAGTTTCTTGGTCTTCTCTGCTAGGAAGTTATTTTCAAACTGCAATGCTCTCATGGTTTGATTTTCTTCATCAACTTTAGTGGAGAGTTCCTCTCGTTCCAACTCCACTTCACTCAGCTTCCTTGTGGCTAGCCTATAAATCTTTTCATGCTTCTCAGAATTCTTGTAAAGCTTTGAGTAGGCAGTATGAATATCATTTTTTCATCCATCTCTTCAAACTTGGACTCCATCAGATCCTCTTCCTCATCAACTAGTTCTTAGAATTCCTTGGAAGAATCTATAGTAGCTGTGAAGGCCCTGACTTTTCCTTCTTTATCACTATCCTCTAAATTTGCTTCTGGTTCAGTATCACTCAAGGTGGTACATAGGGCTTTGCTCTTGCCAATTGACTTGAGATAAGTAGGACATTCTTGCTTCATGTGTCTATACCCTTGACACCCATAGCATTTTGGACTAGCCAGAGTGTTGTTGCTTTGACCAATTTCTTTGGATTCTCTTTTGAATTTATCTTGAGACTTAAATTGAGAAAATCCAGGTTGTTTGCAATCCTTGTCATTTACCTTGACATTTGCACTCTTGATGAATTTCTTGAATTGTCTGGTAATGTAAGATTTAAACTTTGAGTTCTTATCTTCAGACGACTCATCTTCTTCATCATTCTTAGCTTTTAGAGCCATATTCTTGCTCTTTCTTCCCTTGCCATTCCTTACTAAACCTAATTCATATGTATGCAGATTCTCAATCAACTTTGTCAAAGGAATGGTGCCAATGTCCTTTGATTCCTCTATGGCGGTGATCTTAGCATGTGTAGATACCGTATTTTTTTCGCCTTCGATTTCTGTGCCAGACTCTGAAAATTCTAAAAATATTATCTTTTCCCCATGGGGCCGCAGAAACATCTAGACTGACGTGGCACAACCCGTTCAGGCATCAAAGCACTCAAAGTGCCTTTTTCAGTCAAATTGACCAAAACGCCCTTGGTCAACCCTGGGTTGACCAAAATTCAAACAAGGTCAAAGTCCTCCCAAAACGAAAATTTTCATTCTTTTACATCAAACTTGAGCCACTCGGAGATTTTTGTCAAGTTTGACCTAACGTCAACTCTCGAGGGCACCAAAAACTCTAATTTTGTTTCAGCTATCAAGATGGGTTGGGACGTGGGCCATTGTGAAGATTATCAAAATCCCTTTCTGACGACTATTCATGGGTCGAAATCGGAGTTAAAACGATTAAGTTATCTGGAAAACTGTGCAAAGCGCATCAAAATGCTTCCCGAGGCCATAACTTTTGATCCGACCGTCGGATTTCTAATTTCTTTTGTTTTCTAGAAAACTAGACATCTAAATCTTTCTAGGGACACCAAGATAAGCTCAATTCGAGTTCGGAAAAACCTTTAAATATGCGTCCGAAGAGGGACAAAAAAATTCAAAATTGTTGATGTCAATAGGGGTGGCCAGCACACATTGTATGGCCGCCAGAAGCTAAAGGGTCAATTTTCGGCTATAAATACTTTTAGACCCCTCATTTTGCAAAAAAAAAAAAAAAAAAAGATTTTTGGTAGTTTTCTAAGCAGATTTTCTTTCTCTTCTTTTGAATTTCTCTCCCAAACATATCCAAACACCTTTGATTCTTCTCTTTTCTCCACATTCACAAGGTAGTGTTCTTGCACCCAATCTTCCTCTCCTTGGTTCCATACCTTGGATTTGAGGTTTAAGGGTGTGGATGTAGCTTTTTAGCTACAATCGACACCTTTTTTCTTCTTTTTAAATCTTTTTTTTTTTTTTTTTTTTATAGCTTGTTCTTGTTCAATAATATACTTTATTGCTTTTCCTAGCATGTCTTTATGGTTTTCCTAGCATGTTTCCTTAGTTTTGTTATGATTTATCGCTTTGATGTTGTTGGCCTAGCCTTCTTGGGCTAGGATATGTCTAAATTTAATGTTTGTGCTTAGATCTACATGCCTATGTGTTCTTTACTATGTTTATGCCTAGATCTACATGCCTATTGCTTTCTATGCCATGCTTGTGCTTAGATCTACATGTTTATGCTTAGATCCACATGTCTATGTTTAGATCTTTGTCTCTTTAGGCCCCGTGTCAGGCCTATGGTTAGATCCTTGGGTTTCTGTGCTCCATGCCATGTTTGTGTGCTTAGATCTATGTGTTTGTTGCTATGCCATGTGCTTCTATAGCCCTTTTGTTCCTTGATGTATCCCTTTCTTGTGTTTTGGCCCTTATTGGTGGGGTGTAGATCTAGATCCCGTGTTCTAGGTCTACATCCACACTCCTAGGCCTATATCAAAGGGTTTGGTTCATTTCTCAATATGTTTGTGTTTGCTTGCTTGCTTCTACGCTTCATGTCAATGTTTGCCTGTCTAGATCTAGGCCTTGCCATGCTTTTGTGCCCTCCGTGGGTTTGTGCTTGTTGGTCTTTGGGGCCGCTTGCTCATGTGGTTGCATTTGTCACTCCTAGGGCTTGTTTGGATGTAACCACTTGTGTGATACACCTCTGTGGTGTTGGTGTGCTTGATACACACCTTTCTTCACTTCGTGCGATGTTGATATGCTTGATTTGTGCCACCTGTTTGGTTTTCTTTGCTTCTTTTGCATCTTTGCGTGCTTGCCTACATGTTTATGCATGAGTCTGTGTGTCGTCCATACTCCAATCCAATGGAACTATAGACACTCGATTTGAACCTACATTTGTCCTCCTAGGACACCCTTTTTTTTTTTTGACAACATGATTGTTTGCCTTTCACATGCTTAGCCTACTTTGTTTGCCCCCGTTTAGCTTTCTTTGTTAGTATGTTCTTTGCATGCTCTCCCTATCTCCTTTGTTTCTTTCTTTGCTTATCTGCTGGCATGTTTCTTTTGTCTTTGCATGTACACGTATGGAGCATGGACACTTGGAGCAAGGGTGCAACCTCCTAGGCACAAGCAAAAAGGGCAAGGATGCAAGCCCATAAAGGGGCAATGTTCAATAGATCAGGGGGCCTAACCCCTCCAAAGTGGTTTTCACTCACTCTCTCTCTCTCTCTCTCTCACTCTAAGCCTTTTCTCTAGAGCATGTATTAGGGTTCCCCCTCGTACCCTTTATTTTTCCTACTTTTTGCTTGGGCCACGTCCCCTAGGTATGGTAATGTCTGTTTTACATTTTTTGTACCTTGCTAAGTCATACCCTTGGAACGTTGGCAATGTTTGTTTTACTTTCCTACTCTGTGTGATAGCATTGTGCATGATGTATGTGTGTGTGTATATATATATATATATATATATGCTTGCGTGAGTGTAGGTGATTGTGTGCTTTGTATGATGGACTCTTGTGGTTATGCAAGTGACCCTCACTGATCACGAGTGCTCTTGACCTTGTAGTGTGGGTATGCACTCAAGGCGATTGTTGTAGATGCATATGCTATATTATGTGCATGATCATCGCATTATGATTGTCTTGATCCATGTCACTTGAGTGACATTGGTTTCCCCGTGTATGCAACACGCATCAACATGTTTGATGCTTTAAAGGGCTTCGGCTTGTCACAATACGAGCATGTCAATACACGCCATATACACAGACGTGAAACCTTACCGATGTGCCATAGCACACCAAACACAAAACTTTGCCAGATTTTCACTGTGAAAATGGGGCACCCTGTTTCCATATTCTCATAGCGAAAGCTTGGTGAGAATAGCATTTTGTGTGTTATGATGCACCTGAAGTGAAGCACTGCTGGATTTCCACTGCGAAAATAAGGCAAAATGCTGCTGCATTTTTGCCATGGAAATTTGGCATCGATTCCAAATACACTAGGAAAACATCGGTCAAGACCACATCCATTTTGAAAACCAAACCTCAAAGCCCAATACATTTAAAGCCCCGAAAGCTAATGCCAATAGCTCATTTTCAATTGCCAATGTCCTTAAATTATAAGTTTACCATAACAAAGGATTGTCTACGGACAGACGTTGTGGGGTGCCTAACACCTTCCCCACACGTAATCAGACTTTCGAGCTCAAGAATCAAGATTCTTTTTATCCATCCACATTCGATTAGGAAATATGCCCTTGTTCTTAACCTAGGATCGGTAATAAAATCAAATAGAGTCAAGTGACCAATCATACCTTAGAAAAACCCAATGATTGGTGGCGACTTCACTTACCCTTTGCAATTTCCTTAAAATCGACTCAAATTCTAGTCACACACTCGAGGTACGACACACTTCCATATCCATCCTCTGCCGAAAGAAGGAGAGGCCTGCGAGCGTTGCCGCCGCGGGTGGTCGAGCAACCGCAAGGCGTCGACAGCATGGAACCACTCTGAAAGAGATCTGAGGATTTTCCTCACAATTTTAGGCTTTGGAATCTTTTCACCTAAGTTGAAGGTAGAATTCACTATGTCCTTGAGCTTGGTATAGAATTCGTCGAACGCCTCATCGTTATCCATCCGTATTTCTTCAAAGCTTGTGGTAAGCCTTTGAAGCTTGGAGTTTTTTATAGCTTTGGTACCTTCATAAGTGTTTTGAAGGATTTTCCATACTTCATTGGCACTCTCAATGGATGAGATCTTCTTAAACTCCTTATTAGTCACAGCACTAAACAAGGCATTCAAAGCTTGACTGTTGAAATTTGTAGCTTTGATCTTGTTATCATCTCAAGACGTGGGTGGATCAGTAGGTTTGGCCCATCCAACCTTGACAGCCAACCATACCTTTTCATCTAAAGTCTACAAAAGAGCTCTCATGCATACCTTTTGGTAAGCATAGTTAGTACCATCAAATAGAGGAGGTGTAATTAACGATTGTCCACGATCCATAACAACGGGGGTCAATGGATCACACATCAAAGATTAAAACCTAATCAGAGTGTGCCTGCTTTGATACCAATTGTAGGGTTAAAATAGATTGACCCCGGTTAATTAATTTAATTACCCAAGTTGATTAATTAGGTCAAATTACATGCAAATCATGGAGGCACTAACAAATTACCAAATAACTAATATGCAGTGGAAAATAAATTAACACAGTGATTTGTTGACAAATGGGGAAAACCTCTCCCAAGACAAAAACCCTACCGGGTGAATTTAAGGTCACCACTCTCAAGAATCTACTAATCAATAATCAAGCAGTTACAAGTATAAGGAATCTTACCACTACCCTAGCCTATCCCAAAATACCAACCTACAATTGAATATTTTCTCCAATACCAAATTGGACTTGATCTTATAGCAGCGTTCTTTCCTTTGTTGCACAAATCTCCAATCTGTGACTAACTCCTTTGCATGGATTCCCGTACATTATTAACTCAAGCAACTTGAATGATTGTTGTTGGCTGTAAATTTCTTCACTTCATAAATGATGAAGATCAGGAAGCACTTGGTTACAAAACCCTACGACACACAAACACAGTTGCTTCACACAGTGTATATGAGTTCTAGGTCTTTGTTTTTCGTTAATTATGACTTTTAAAATAAGCTTTAAATATGACTAGGGTTGTAAGAAGAGAAACCCTAATCAATCAAGTCATCATGGGCTAAATTTCAGAAGATCTGAAATCTTGAAATCATAGATCTTAATAGATTGAGCTTGTGTTGAGCTTCTCTATTAATCTTCAATAGTAGCATCTATCGAGCTTGTGTTAAGACTTAATGAAACATCTTTTCATCACTTCTTTCTTGGATCAACCTTCATGTCTTTAATGATAACACATGATATGTTTGAACAACATACTTCTTGATACATTAAACCCAACTTAGATCTACCCAATTACAAGTAAAGTGCGTTTTGTCAAAGGATTAGCCAATTACATAGAAAATATGACCCTAACAGTTATGTTCTAAAACTTCAAAACAATTGGCATACTGTGCACACAAACTTGTCTAGATATAGATTCCTAAGTCTATAAGGTATATTACACAATGTTCAAGGTGCTGCAAGTTAGAATACAAGAAAAAGGAAGCTGCAAGTTCAAGAATTTGAAACATGTCAAGTTCAACCGATTGAGACATGGATCTTAAAGCTCATTTGCCCGTTAAGCCCATCAAGTGATTAGGGTTTCAAATCTAATTCTTCTAGTATTTAAAGAAAACCCTAAGACACGTTTTGAAGAGACTTTGGAGGTGCTCTTTTGAGATCTAAAAGGTACTGTGTCTTCTCCTTTCAAAGTCACTACAAGATTTCCATGTACACATTATTAGAACCGGTAGATCTAAAGTTTCTACAACAAGATCATACATAGCTAATGATTTAAAGTTTTGAGTGGGATCTTAGAGTCACAAACGGGGGTGTTTGTGTGTGTTAAATTCAAATAGAAAAGTTCGTGAATTTGGAGCTGCACGTGGTTGTATGAGTAAGTACTACAAGAGGTAGCTTTAGATTTTAGGGAGAAAGTCTATTTTAAAACTTCCATTCTATCATAGTGAATTTGTTTACTTTGAAGATAGTTAGATTAAATCCTTCCCAGGTTTTTTACCTTGAAACTGTTGGTCATTGGTTTTTCTGGGTCATCATATTTCTATCTTCTTTATTTTTCTACACTTTGTGATATGATTGCTTGAATTTAACCTATTTATAAATAATTAACCTATGTAACTACTTGGCTAATTAATTAGGTTAAAAAATCTTGTTATTTTTAAGTTTAGCTTCAGACTCAGCTAACTTTTATTCCAAACTTTTCATCTTTTCATCCTGAGAGGAAAATTGATTTCTCAAAAATTCATTCTTTTTATTAGATTCATCTAATCTCACAATCAATTCCTCTTTTTCTAGATTAGCCAATTTTAACTCTTCTTGAAATTTTTTAGTAATTTTCAAAGATTTAGATAATTGTTTACGAAGAGTTTCACAGGCATCAATAAGATCAACAAAAATATTAGTGTCATTTTTATTCAAATTATCACAACCAAAAGCAGTAAGACACTTAAAATTATCCATGATAACAGGGATCAAGGATCTCACTTAGGACATTAATCCAATCAGAGTAGCCTCGCTTTGATACCAATTGTTTGTTTGTTTCACACATATTCATATATAATTGATGCCTTAATATTGACATTGTAAAATGATAAAAGAAATGTCAATATTTAAAATATCAAGGACAAAATTTGGCAACAAACTTGATTGTCAGGCTACAAGTACCTTTAAAAATTAAACTTTGTCCAAAAACGAAAGTACATATAAAAAAATGATTGTGAGAGAATCATCGCCTAATAAGTATAGGCCTTAGTCTAGGCATTACTTAATGAGTATAGGCCTTAGTAGAAATGACGCCTAAGTTGTCATCATCAAGCCAGCTAGTCTTACATCAATGACTAGGTTACGGTGTTTTATTTTAAATATTTTCTAATATTGTTACTTACATATTTTCATTAGAATTTTCTTCCTTACAATAATGCAAAGAAGAAGAAAAAAATAAAAGGTGAAATTACAATGTTCGTCCCTCAAGTTTACCCTCCGTGCACAATTAGTCCCTTAAGTTTCAAGCGAGTACAATTGGTCCCTCAAGTTTTAAAAATGAGTTGTATTAGTCCTTTTATTAACTGCCGTTAGTGGTGTTACTTATGTGGCTAAGAAAACAATGACTTTGCTTTTTTTTAATGACGTGGTATCTATTTTTATTAAAAAATAATTTAAACTTAAGAAACAGTCTGACCTGTCATTACCAAATTAAAACTAGTATTTGCAATTTGATTCACAAACCCGCACACGAGAAAGAAGGGGAGAGAGTGATTGAAGAAACCCAAGCCCTAGCTGCCGCCGGTGATGTCGTTGCCCTCCGCTAGAGACGATGACCTCCTGCCTCACGCGTCCTTCTCTAAGCGACAGCCACTAACCCGCCTCCATGTTGACTAATATGGACTGAAATAGTGGTACCGGACTTTGTTCTTGAGTTCTCCACTTTCTAGGTTCCCTATGAAACATATATATTTTGTTATCTTATCCTATATTTTTCATAGGAATTGGACGAGTGACATAATTCTGGGGTTTATGCTTTCTTTTGGTTCTATTTTCATAACATATAAGCACTGCTTAACAAATACTATTTTGAACGGGTCCAACTTCATCCAAAAGATAATTTGAGGGGAGCCCTTAGTTTTTAGCAAGAATACCAGAGATTCATGCAACACAACAGAATGATAGAGACGCTGAAGTCTTGAAGCATAGGCAGTATCATGCCAGTACTATGTAGTTTTTGTCCCTTGATTATAAGATTATGTTGCTCTTTTCTTTTCCCTTTGTTTTCGGTTTTCTGAAATAGGGTACATACATTTTTGTACATCGTATTATATCAATAAAATTTCTCACTTACTAGAAAAAAAAAAAAAAAAAAAAAAAAGCAAAGAAAGCCTGTTGTGTTTGGTTTTGCTGGCAATTTCTTTCCATAACAAAAAATGCATTTTTTTTACCAAGCAAATAGGAGGAGCTTATTGTGGATGATGTTGTCTTTGTATATATATTTTCTGAAGGTACCAGTTGGTGGCGCTACGACAGAAATCTTTGGAAGAAAATATAACCGTATATTTGGGACAGGTTATCGGAAGACCCACATTCATGAGCTGGCTCAGTGGTTGTCGCTTTGGAGAAGGACACGTGAGGCTGGAGGCCACTGTCTCCAGCGGAGGGCAGCAAAGTCGCCAGTGGCAGCTAGGGCTTGAGTTTCTTCAATCACTCTCTTCCCTTCTTTCTCGTGGGTAGGTTTGTGAATTAGATTGCAAATATTAGTTTTAATTTGGTAATGACGGGTCAGATTGTTTCTTAAGTGTAAACTAATTTTTTAATAAAAATAAATGCCACGTCATTAAAAAAATGCCAAGTCATTGCTCTGTTAGCCACATAAGTAACACCACTAATGGCAATTAGTAAAATGACTAATACAACTCATTTTTAAAACTTGAGGGAACAATTGTGCTCGCTTGAAACTTGAGTGACCAATTACGCACACAGGGTAAACTTGAGGAACCAACATTATAGTTTCACCAAAAAAAAAAAAAAAAAAAAAAACTTACAACTTCTCGTGACATATAGGAGTATTTGTAAAAATCTTCTTTTGTTAATCCAAATTTTATCATCCACTCAAATGTGTTAAGTATGGGCATCCCTATTAGTGTTGGAGTAGACTTTTTAAGGTTTTGGTGCTGCTGGGAAGCATTGGAAGAAGCCAAGCTTTGGCGGATGCAATCGGGCGTATTGCGGGATCCGGAAAGCTAGACAAGACACGGTTCTGAGAAGCCTTGTTGGAGTAGGAGGTTGGAGGGCTCAAGTGCATCGGGTAAATTAGGTTTAGAGGGTCTCTTGCTATTCATGTATCCCTACTGATTGTCTAGTGAATCGATTTACCGCTTGGAGGGTGGCGGAGAGGTTTTACGCCGAGTACTTAGGTTCCTCTTCGATAACGCATTGACATGTTATTTTGTGTTTGCATTCTTCTTTTCTACTCTTTTAGCTTTCATTTTACTGCTGTGTTTTAATGATTATGGCTTATAGTAGTTATTTTGTTTATCCGCTTGCATTTACTCTATTTCGTACTTAGTATAAGTTAGAGTAAAATCAATCGAGCTGTAATATTTAATTTAGGGGTCTAAACAGCTCTTGTGTTTTTAACACATTTCGAGCTTTCAATCTACTCAAATTCATTAAGTATGTGCATCCCTATTATTATTGGAGTAGACTTTTTTAGGATTTGGTTAGCCAGTAATGAGTCTAAAATTTCATGTGGTGATAGTATATGATCGGCTTTAGGGTATTACTTTGCAATCATATACTATATTGTTGAAATGATTGTCGATGCCCATCATTTGACAAATAAGCACTGATTTCAAACCCTGCTGCGAAGGACTCTACGCTAAGGCTCGTCTCTCAAATCGAAGTTTTCATGATCCTAAAAATCAAACCCTAATTAGAAAAACTACTATTTGTATCTCAATCAATATTATTTAAAAAAAAAACTTACCGTGATTCTTGCTAATAGATAAATTTTAATTTCTATAATAATAATATGAATAATAAAACTCATACTAAAAATTCAAAATAATTTCACATTTAATTCAACAACTTTGAAGTTTACACTTTCAATAAAAAATTATTAAAAAGTAATCCTCAAATACTACATCCCAACAGGAGATGACTAAGTATTAAACAAATGAAGATTAGAGGAAAAGTAATAAAATAATGCATTTAATAATAATTAGGAAAAATATTCTCTTTCACAAATTTTATATCCACTATTTCACACATATTCATATATAATTGATGACTTAATATTGACATTGAAAATGCTAAAAGAAATGTCAATATTTAAAACATGAATGACAAAATTTGGCTACAAACTTGATTGTAAGACAATAAGTTTCTTTAAAAATTAAACTTTTTCCAAAAATGAAAGTACATATAAAAAATGGATGTAAGAGGATCATTGCCTAATAAGTATAGGCCTTAGTCTGGGCCATACCTAATAAGTATAGGCCATAGTATAAATGATGCCTATTTTTTCATCATCAAGACTAGCTAGTCTTACAATAATGACTAGGTTGAGGTGTTTTTCACCAGCTTCCAGATGGAATGTATCAAAACCATGTGTAATTTACCGAAACTATTGTCTACTCATTCTTCACCCAGCTATTTTTAAACCACCAAAATTTTTCCCTTGTCAATGGTGTTATTTTGCAACCACTAATTACAAATGCATAGTCCAATCGATGATCGTACTTTATGTGTAGAATTCCATATTTTGCCAAGTAGCACTTAATCTTCGATAGTACCTTCATAGATTGCATTTTCTGCATATTTGTATTGGAGAGATTTGTAAATGCTTGAATTGTTGCACACATGCAAACTCCATTAACTAACATCTTTATCATTAGTTCCTCATTCTGAACATTTATGATAGTGAAGTCATGGAGATATGACACTTTCATCCCCTGAAAGATTTGCATTAATACATCATATCATCAAATCTCATTTTATACTTTAAATATTTTCTAATATTGTCACTTACAAATGTTCATTAGAATTTTATTCCCTACAATAATGTCTCTTTGTTTTCAATAATGCAAAAAAAAAAAAAAAAAAAAAAAAAAAACTTACAACTTTTGTGACATATAGGAGTGTTTATAAACATCTTTTTTTGTTACTCCAAATTTCATCATCCACTCAAATGCGTTAGGTATGTGCATCCCTATTAGTGTTGAACTAGAGTTTTTTAGGATTTGGTTGGCCAGTAATGAGTCTAAAATTTTAGGTGGTGATAGTATAGTATCCGCTTTAGGGTATTACTTTGCAATCATATACTCTGTTGAAATGATTGTCATTGCCCAACATATGTAAAATAAGCATTGTTTTCAAACTCTACTGTGAAATACACTACCCTAAGGTCCGTATCTCAAATCAAAGTTTTCATGATTCTAAAAAATCAAACCCTAATTAGGGAAAATACTTTTTGTATCTCAATCAATATTATTTAAAAAAAAAATTACCATGGTTCTTGGTAATAGATAAATTCTAATTTCTATAATAATAATACGAATAATAAAACTGACAGGAATTTAGACCCCTTAAACAACCAGATTGCGTAACCTAGATTAATTAGCCAAGTTGTTACTTAGTCAAATTAAGCAATTCTAGGTTAAAACAATCAAATAATCATATCAAGATATAAAGCAGCGGAAAATAAATGAACACAAGATATGATCACCCAGGAAACCACACGGTAAAAACCTGGGGAGGATTTGACCCACCGATCCTCAAGGCATAACAGAATTCACTATGAAAGAATTGAAGTTCTTACAAAAGGACTACAAGCTCCCCGCTCGACTTCCTAATGCTACCCACCAGTAGAACTTCCTGATACGACCACGCGCAGGCTCCGAATCCACGGACTACTTCTTTCTTGAATTCCTCAATCAGCTACAAGCTCCCCGCTTGCTTTTTCTTTTAAGTTCCAATGGTTGCAACGGTAATGATCTTCAAGATGTTGAAATCATCTCTACCTTGAAAACCCTAAGTTTTGTGTAAAGGAAAGCTCCTCAAAGATCTCACAAGAGATTCACACAAAACAGCAATGTATGAGCAACAAAGCAATATGGACAACCTCCAAAAACGTGGCTAGGGTTTAGTTTATATACCTAGGGTAAAAACATAAAACCCTAAACGTTTAATGAAGTAGGGCTGAGTTGGAAATTCTGCAGAAAAATCAACCTGTGCGATTTTCGATCGATCGAGTCTATTCTTCGATCGATCGAGCCAGGCCAAAAGTCCCAAGTACTTCTGCAACCACTCGATTCCAACTTTACAATATTAAATCAACTTTGAGCAAGTCTAAATAAGACTAAATACAATGTTTTGATCATGGTTTGCCAACATTACAAATTAGAATTCTAAATACATAAAATCCTAAGACCTTAGAACCTAACAAACTCCCCCTTTGGCAATCCGTGACAAAACCCTAATTACCAGCTCAAAGTTTTACAAATAAAAAGCCCTTTACAAAAATAATGCTCATAAATTCAATTCAGCCTAACTACTATCCATAGTTGCAAGTGTAGACAGCAGCTTAGTTGAATCAACCTGTATAATCCTGAAATACTCAACAAACGCATAAACGCATGTGTGACAGAAAAGAGTAAAACAACAGGTATAACATTCTTGTAAGATTCACACAATACAAAATAAAGACATATAAGAATGATCAACTCAATCAATATAAATCAATACGCAGTGAATCACAAAGCAACAAGAATCAATAAAAAATAACATGTATATCAATCAATGTTACTCCCCCTAACATGAATATCCCAAAAAATGATATACAAAGTGAAGCACCTAGATACAATCTAAAAACTCCACAAGCTTCTCTAAAACAAAAAATCTCCCCCTAACTACAAAAACTCCACTACAAGTCAAAAACTCCACTCCCCCTTTTTGTGACGGAATGCCAAAGGGCAATCACAAGTTGCCATCAAAAGGAGGTGGTGAGGGTGAATGAAGACGCGCAAAATCAGCTCGGAGAGCACGAATCTCGTCCAGCAAGTCCACCAAAATCTGACCATGAGCCGCCTGAACGGTCATGACAGTCTCCAAAGTACGACGAACATCGAAGTCGGCCGAAGGAGGTGGAGGAACATCAGCAGCAGCAGCATCATCACCAACTGGATCAGGAATATCCTCACCAGCAAGACCTACAGAAGAAGAAGAAGGAGGTGCGCTACTAGAGGGCTCAGACCTAGGGTGTTTAGAACCAGCTCGAAGATGAGCGGCCCTTTGTCTAAGAAAAGACGCACCTATAGGAGCTATCACATGAACAGGCTCAGAGGAAGGAAAGCCACTAAGATCAAGATAGAGAAGAATCCTATGAATGAAAATAGGATGTACAAGAGCATGAGCAGTAGATGAACTCCTATAAACATCGTTCAAAGAACGAAGAAAAAGATGGGGAAAACTAATAGGAGCATCAGTAACCAGAGCGTACAGAAATACACACCTCTCAAGTGGAATAGTGTGAACATGGGAAATGGGCCAGATAGAATGACAAGCTATCCTAAAGAACAGATAATGTAACCCGAAGAGCTCAGCAGAAGTGATCCGAGGATCAAAACCCCACTGGACAGTAGTACCAGTGATGTAAGACAAAACATCGCTAATCTCGGGAGACTCAGCATATAGATAGACAGGATGCTGGACCAACGGTACCCCTAGAGCATCAGCCACTACTCGAGGAGTAATGGAGTATTCTACGCCTCGTATCCAACTCTTGACTAGAGTGTTGGAATCATAGATGCGGATAGAGATGTTCGAATAGAACTCTCTAATCAAGGCAGAAGGTGGAGGAGGATCAGAAACATCCACCAAGGGTAACCAGCCCCTACACTCGAAGTTTGCCCTAATGGCAGGATCAAGTTCATCTAACAGCACAGAACGCTCAGCCCATATCTTTCTCTTAATGTTTAGCTTCTCAAAAATCTCTTGGTTTTTCTCACTCGGAAACTTCTCACTATCAAAGGATGGAGGGGGTGAAGGAGAAGGTGAGGGAACATTCCTACGGGCTCTAGTTTTCCTAGGCATAATGCTAAGGAAAGGACAGAGACATAAAGAGAAAACCACAAAGAACAAGAGAAAACAAAACTAAGGGCAGACTGCAAATTAGCACAATAAAAAATATAGAACAAAAAAAAATCTATATGATGCATGAACAATAAAATGTTGTGATGCATGATCTAATGCAGTAAACAAATAAGTTTAATTGAGAGTAATTTGACAAAATTGGCTTGAACAGGGAATTTCTATCAAAAATCCCAAAAATTGAAAACCACTTGTTGAAATTTTTAAATATAATGATGAATTGAGCATTATAAAACACATCACATAGATTATAATGCTTAATTACAACAACACAACAAGCCAATTTCATCAAATTCTACCCAATTTAACAAAAGCCCCAATTCGGATCAAGAGCAAACCCTAGATTTTTCAATTTTTCACCAAACTCAAAATTGATCAAATTAACAGGTAAGAATCATGTTTATGATGTGTCCCCACAAAAACCCAATGATCAATTGCATAAAATAAGGCTTGAATCAACAGAAAATCCCAAAATTGTAAAGTGCGAAAATCGCCCCTAAATGTATGGATTTATGCATGAAAAGATGAAAATAAATTCAAAAGGAAGGGCAAAAGGGTCTTACCGGCTTGAGGAAAGAGATTCTTTGCAAAAACTTTGGAGGAAAACGACAAAAAATGGAACTATTGAGCTTGCCTCGTCGGAGAGAGAAAGAAAAAGTTTGAAAAAGATTTGAAAAGTGTTTGAAAAAGTCAGATCTGATCTTTTAAAAAAGCTTTTCCACGATCTTCGATTGATCGAAAATTACATTCCATCGATCAAATGAACCAGTCATTTTGAAACAAACTAGAGCACTTTTTCGATTGATCGAAAATCACATTCGATCGATCGAAACAAACAGTCATTTTGAGACAAATTAAAACACTTTTTCGATTGATCGAAAATCAGACTGAATCGATCGAACTGGGCAGAGGCTCACTGAATTTTTAGAAAAATCACAGTTTTTGAAAAACACAAACCTAATTTTGAAAATAACTCCTCAAAGCATTAAATTGAAGAAACAAAATGCATGAGTATGAGATGGAATGCTCTTTCAAAAACCCAAAATTTTGAACCCATTTTTCTCAAAAACAAATTTTAATCATTCTTCCTTTGAATTTTCTCAAGCAACAAATATGTTGTGCATAAATCTCAAGATATTTTCAAACTTGGTTGATCAGACCAAAAACACACACACTAGCATGTACAGTGTTTAACAAAGAGTAACTTGTGTAGTGTGTGAAACTAGCAAAAACTTGAGATACATGTGAGGTGATATGTGAATAGCAATCAATCACAAAGTCTACAAAATTCATCACATAGAATTCAAAAGAGACTATCACCTAAAGAGTTACATCCTATAACTCCCACATCTCCTAGAACAAAAGCTTGCAATCATGTAAGTGTCTTGTATTTTGCCCCATTATTTAGGTGAAATTTGGCATCAAGCCTAATAGTACACACCAATTTGAATTAAGTGAATTGGCATCAAGCCTAATAGTACACACCAGTTTTAATTATTAAGCATTTAACAGAGGCTACACCTTATGTTCTTTTTGTGCATGTGCTACACTTTCTCGAGCACAAAATCTTATGATATGCACTAAGGTGTTCATGATTGGCTAGTGAACAGTGGTGAGATGGTTATTTATGCCTTTCTCAAAAGGATCAAGTCCGACAGTCAAATAACATGTGACTTCAAGATTAAGACAAAGTGATTAATAACCACAAACATCTTTCTCACACAACATGCACTACAAAGTTTCAACTAGTCAAATGCAATGAATAAGTTCATCAAAGTTAAACAAGGTACACAAGACATGATATGTGTAAAAAGATAGACCAACCTTGTTTTCAAAAACCAAGAAACATCATGTTAAACATAATTTTTGCTTCCTCCTTTTCCTTTTTTTTTTTTTTAAATTATTAAAAGAGAAAACAAATAAATCTTAGAATGAAATGCATGAATGTAATGCAATGCAAGTCCTAGAACAAAAACACAAAAAACAAAGAACAATGGTCACAATGGAAAAGAGCAATGAAGCACAAGGACCATGTCAGAAAGACTCAATTAGTTCGAGTCTTTTGCATCCAAAACTTTTTAGATGCACCACGAGCATTGGAGTTCTTATTCACATTCGAGTGATTCCCAACTCCAGGATTGGAATAAAGGTTTAACACTTTTACCAATTCACCAATTAGTGCCATAGGATCTTGTGCTTGAGACACAGACACTTTTGGTTTATTTGCTCTCTTGTCAGCTTAAAGCTTGTAACAGTTAGGACGAATGTGTCCAGACTTACCACAATAATGACAAACCCAAGCAGGTTTACCATGCATCTTGTCCTTAGATTTGGTAGGCTCCTTAGGTTTAGATTCTCTTAAGTCTACCCTAATCTTCTTAGGTGGTGAAACTTCTACAGGTTTAACTACCTCACTCACAGGTGGTTTGACAGTTTCACTCACAACCTCACTCACAGAAGGTTCAGAAGAAGAAGAAGGAACAAAAGTAGTGGAATGTGGTCCAGAATCAAAGATGCTTTCAACATATCCTAACCCAGTTTTATCAGAAGGATACTTTTGAACATTCAGCATGTGATCAAGTTTAGAACTAGCAGATCTAGCAACAGATAAATCATGTTCCAAAGTTCTAACTTTATCAAGCAAAAGCATGTTCTCAAATTTAACATTATTCAAAAGCTCATTAGCATCAAACAATTTAGCAAGCAAATTTCTCTTTTCAAGCTCAAGAGAATCAATTTTCTTTAGGCCAAGTTCAACTTTCATAGCATCCTTTGCAGCAATTTTGCAAAGTTTGTTATAGGCCTCTTGAAGATCTGCATCTTCAGAGAGTTCCCCATCAGAAGGGTTCTCTTCAGCAGATATGCTTTCATTGACTATAGCAGTAGCCGTGAAAGCAATGAAGTTTCCATCCTCGTCACCACCGGACTCATCATCAGAAACCTCATTATCACTAAGGGTTACAGCCATAGCTTTACCCTTAGTCTTCAAGAATGTAGGACATTCAGATTTCACATGACCATACCCTTGACAGCCAAAACACTGAGGACCCAAAGAGTTATTAGAAGATTGACCATAATTTTCTCTAGGTTTTTCAAAATTGTTAACCTTAGTGGGATCATTCTTCCTAAAATTTCTAGGTTCAGCAGTGTAAGTACCTCTTGCCTTTCTATTTGTATTCCTAAGAAAGTTCTTAAAGTTTTTGGCAAGATAGGCAATCTCTGTAGCAGAGAGCTCATCATCAAATCCACCACCATCAACATCATCAACTGACTTAAGAGCCATTGATTTGGATTTGTTCACTTTAGGTAGGCCAGACTCATAGGATTGAAGAGATCCTACAAGCTCATCAACAGGGATGGAGTCCACATCCTTGCTTTCAGTGATGGCAGTCACTTTGGGTCTAAAATTTTCAATTAAAGATCTAAGAATCTTCCTAACAATCTTAGGTTGATCATAGATTTCACCCAAATTAAAAGCAGAATTAACAATATCATTCAGTTTGGCATAAAATTCATCATCAGACATCCTAATGCTTTCAAACCTAGAAGTTAATTGCTGCAGTTTGTTTATCTTAACTGCCTTTGTGCCTTCATGCACAGTTTGGAGGATTTTCCAAGCAGTATGAGCAACCTCAACATTAGAGATCCTCTTAAATTCCTCCATAGAAACAGCATTAAAGATGGCATTCATAGCTTTGCTATTGAATCCAGCTGCTTCTTTTTGAGAAGTTTGCCACTCACTCACAAGAGTAGCGGGCTTCTCCCATCCGTATTCAACGGAATTCCAAACCCTTTCATCAATGGATTTCAGGAATGCTTTCATCCTTAATTTCCAATAAGCATAGTTGTTCCCATCAAAGTGAGGAGGAACAAACAGAGAGTGTCCATGCTCCATGACAACAGGGGTCAAGGATCAGCTCAGAAATTAAAGATCTCAAACAAAAAGAGCTACTTGCTCTGATACCACTTGACAAAAATTTAGACCCCTTAAACAACCAGATTGCGTAGCCTAGATTAATTAGCCAAGTTGTTACTTAGTCAAATTAAGCAATTCTAGGTTAAAACAATCAAATAATCATATCAAGATATAAAGCAGCGGAAAATAAATGAACACAAGATATGATCACCCAGGAAACCACACGGTAAAAACCTGGGGAGGATTTGACCCACCGATCCTCAAGGCATAACAGAATTCACTATGAAAGAATTGAAGTTCTTACAAAAGGACTACAAGCTCCCCGCTCGACTTCCTAATGCTACCCACCAGTAGAACTTCCTGACACGACCACGCGCAGGCTCCGAATCCACGGACTACTTCTTTCTTGAATTCCTCAATCAGCTACAAGCTCCCCGCTTGCTTTTTCTTTTAAGTTCCAATGGTTGCAACGGTAATGATCTTCAAGATGTTGAAATCATCTCTACCTTGAAAACCCTAAGTTTTGTGTAAAGGAAAGCTCCTCAAAGATCTCACAAGAGATTCACACAAAACAGCAATGTTTGAGCAACAAAGCAATATGGACAACCTCCAAAAACGTGGCTAGGGTTTAGTTTATATACCTAGGGTAAAAACATAAAACCCTAAACGTTTAATGAAGTAGGGCTGAGTTGGAAATTCTGCAGAAAAATCAACCTGTGCGATTTTCGATCGATCGAGTCTATTCTTCGATCGATCGAGCCAGGCCAAAAGTCCCAAGTACTTCTGCAGCCACTCGATTCCAACTTTACAATATTAAATCAACTTTGAGCAAGTCTAAATAAGACTAAATACAATGTTTTGATCATGGTTTGCCAACATTACAAATTAGAGTTCTAAATACATAAAATCCTAAGACCTTAGAACCTAACAAAAACTCATACTAAAAATTCAAAATAATTTCACATGCAATACAACAACTTTGAAGTTTACACTTCTAGTCGAAAATTATTAAAAAGTAATCCTAAAATACTACATCCCAATAGGAGATGATTAAGTATTAAACAAATGAAGATATAAAGGAAAAGTAAAAAAAAAATAATGCATTTAATAATAATTAGGAAAAATATCCTTTTTCACAAATTTTATATCGACTCTTTCACACATATTCATATATAATTGATGACTTAATATTAACATTGAAAATGCTAAAAGAAATGTCAATATTTAAAACATGAATGACAAAGTTTGGCTACAAACTTTTTTTTAACGTGACAAGTTCCTCTAAAAATTAAACTTTGTCCAAAAATGAGAGTACATATAAAAAATGAATCTAAGAGAATCATTGCCTAATAAGTATAGGCCTTAGTCTAGGCCATACATAATAAGTATAGGCCATAGTAGAAATGATGCCTATTTTTTCATCATCAAGACCTGCTAGTCTTACAACAATGACTACCTGAGGTGTTTTTTACTATTTTCTAGGTGAAATGTATCAAACCTCCTATGTAATTTACCGAAACCATTGTCTACCCATTCTTTACCCTGCTATTTTTAAACCACCAAATTTTTTCTCTTGTCATTGGTGTTATTCCGCAGCCAATAATTACAACTGCATGTGCAGTCCAATCGATGCTCATACTTTATGTGCATGATTCCAAATTTTTGCAAGTAGCACTTAATCTTTGATTGTACCTTCACAGACTTCATTTTCTGCATATTTGTATTTGGAGAGGTTTGGAAACACTTGAATTGTTGCACACAAGCAAACTCCATTAACTGACATCGTCATCATTACTTCCTCATTCTCTGCATTTATCATTATGAAGTCATGGAGATATGCCACTTTCATCCCTTGAAAGATTAGCATTGATACATTATATAATCAAATCTCATTTTTCTACTTTAAATATTTTCTAATATTGTTACTTACATATGTTCATTAAACATTTATTCCCTACAATAATGTCTCATTGCTTTCAACAATGCAAAAACGAAGAAGGAAAAAAAAAAATTACAATTTTTCATGGAATATAGGATTGTATAAACCCCTAGTATTTGTAAGCAGCTTCTGTTGTTAGTCCATATTTCATCATCTAGTCAAATACGTCAAGTATGGGCATCCTATAGCCTCTATCCCAAACTATTAGTGTTGGAGTAGAGTTTTAAAGGATTTGGTTGGCCAGTAGTGAGTCTACAATTTACTGTGGTGATAGTGTAATACATGCGTTAGGGTATTGCTTTGCAATCATATACTCCATTGTTGAAATGTTTGCCTTTGCCCAATACTACATTCCGAACCGGAGGTGATTAAATATTAAACAAATGAAGATAGTGAGCAAAGTAATAAAATCAAGCATTTAGAAATAATTACGAAAAATGTTCTCTTTTACAAGTTTTATATCAATATTTAAAATATGAAGGACAAAGTTTTGGTTTTAATCTAAGGCTAAACGTTCCTTTAAAATAAAACATTCTCCAAACACGAAAGGACATATAAAAAAATGGTTGCAACTTACCTAGTCAGCACTTTAATTTGGTTTTTCTGCAACTTGACATTCAAGGGCTAAGGAAGTTGGCTAAGATCGAGATTTGGCCCATAATGTAGCTTTCACAAAGATTACAGGGCTCAATTACTTTCTACCACAAATACAATTATGTTAACACACATATTCTGTGTATGTTGAAAGAGGGCTGCTTTGCTTTTGTTCATTGATTATTATCTCTTGCCACATTCAATATAAACAAATTGTGTGTTGACATAATCATAGTTTACAGAAAAAGATTAGAAAATAGAGCAGTCTAATCATGCAGTTTGCGACCTTGTCACGACCTAGCTAATTGCGACTTGCCTAATCAACACTCTAATCTAGTTCTTCTGCAACATTACACTCGTGGGCAGTTTTCTATTTGTGTTTTGTATTTGTATTTTTTTATCTTTATAAAAAATACTTTAATAATTTAACTTTACTTTTAGGAATATATAGAAAAACAAAAAACAAAACCCAAGCCAAATGTCCCAAACGTGTGATACTCACTAGACAAGTCTCATAAAGTGGCAGCCCCGCAAAAAGAGCCGAACCTGAAATAGTAAAGATGTTGTGAAATATTTCACGGGTTGAAAAACCTTCTTCCAAAACACCCCCTCTCTCTCATAGACAAATTAATAGCCATTTGCTAAGCTATATTCAAAATTTCAATCTCAAAACCCCAATGTGTACGTCCAGTCCTCAAACCCTGCTTTCCCCAAACTACATTCACTCACTCAAAAGTCAAAAGAAAGTCATCTTTCTTAAATTCTTCAATGAAAGAACAAAGTTCAGTCTCTGAAGATCGAGGTACCTGAAGTCTCCTTGATCTTCTTTTTTTTTTTTTTTTTTTTGGTATTCCCCTGTTTGAATGCCCAGAATATATATATATATATATATAGCAAAATAAAAGAATCTGTGTCTAGTTTATTTATTTAGTTAATTAAACTCTTTGCCTCTCTAAATTTGAATAAATAATGAAAGTCTCACCTATTATTTGGCCAATATTTCAATTTATTTGGTTATTACGCAAAGCTGAATGGAAGGTTAACTAGTTAAGCAATTTCATGTTTTTAAATTTAGTTAATTAATTAATTTATATATATATATATATATATTGAGGAAAAGGTAAATGAAACTTTATTACTGGAAAAAACAAACTAAATTACATCATCCAAATCCCGTGGAAGTTCTTCTATCCACACATCGGTATCAGCAGATAAAACTTCTCGTCTAGCAAGGGCATGAGCTAACTTATTGCCCTTCCGATTAACATGCAAAAAACTACAATTAACTAAAGAAGATAAAAGTCTAATCTTGTCAATAATATGTCCATACAAAGTCTGCACTGGCCTAGTGTTGTTAATGGCTTGAATAACTCGCAAATAGTCCCCTTCAATCACCACATGATGAAGGCTAAGTTCCAGAGCAAAACAAATGGCCCTACGAGCTGCCAAAGCCTCCACCACATCAGCCGATCCTGGCAGCCTCACTCTCTGACTTAAAGCAGCAATAACAAGCCCAGCCGAGTCCCTAACAACCACCCCTAAACCGGCACACCTCTGATCCATAAATAAGGCCCCATCAAAGTTGACTTTATAGACACCCGAATCAGGTGGCTTCCATCGCAAGTCCACACTCTGAACAGCCATCCGAGGAGTCAACATTTGCACATCTCGATATTGCAAAAACTCTGAAGCTCGATGCAACACCATCTCGGAACCCCAAGTTCTCTGCCCCTCCCTCAACCTGTTTCGCCTCTCCCAAATACCCCATGCAACCATAGCAAACAAAGCAATCAGATTAGATGATCCACTCAAGCATAAAAATTGAAACAGATCACCAAAATTTAAGAATTGATGGGCATGAAGAAAGGAAAACCGAGCATCTTACATCCAAATAGGCTTCACAGCATCACATAACCACAAAGCATGAATACCATCCTCAGCATAGTCACCACAAGCATCACAAATTCTAGAACTCAGCACCTGATGCTTGTGCAGATTAAATTTAGTGGGCAGAGACTCACGACCAGCACGCCAAAGGAAATGTCTCACTTTGTTAGGGACCTTCAGCTTCCCAATGCCATTCCATAAACCCTTTCCAGCCTCTACATCCGACGAGCTAGGCTGATCCTGATGTTGTGTTGCTGCCAATAAGCGATATGCGCTTCGGACTGAATACATACCATCAGACGTGTGAGGCCATATCAAAGCATCAGCTGCCTCAATTTGGCTGACATGGATATTTTTGATGGCCTCAGCTTCCCACAGATAGAAGTTCAAATCAAGGAGCTCTTCATTCCAAAGATTAGTACCAGGCAGAAACAAATCATGGACCATGTTCAGAGAAAGGTCCATTTGTAAAGATAAAATCATACCCCCACCTTCAGAAGGCAGCCAGTGATCTCTCCAGATGTTAATATCTCACCCATTCCCCACCCTCCATCGAGCACCCCTCAAAACACCTTCTCTAGCTTGTAAAATGCTTTGCCAAGCAAAACAGCATCCAGGAGAAACTACCGCATCAAAAATATTACTAGAAGGAAAATACTTAGCCCGGAACACCTTATAAACTAGCGAGGTCCTATCATGAAATAATCGCCAGACTTGCTTTCCCAACATGGCATCATTAAACACATGTAAGTCACGAAAGCCCATACCTCCAATCGACTTTGAAGAAGAAAGAGTCTCCCATTTAACCTAGTGGATCTTTCTAGAATTCTCAGAACACCCCCGCCAAAACTTACGAATCATAGCCTCTATATCTTTAAGGAGACCAATAGGAAGCCGAAAGACATTCATAGAGTACGTTGGGATTGATTGGACCACTACTTTAATCATTATTTCCTTGCCGGCCTGAGACAACAATTTCTCCTTCCACCCTTGCATTTTAGCCCAAATCTGTTCCTTGATTTGATTGAAACACACTTTCTTCTCTCGACCCACAAAGGAAGGGAGCCCCAAATACTTCTCATAGTTTTTAATAACTGGCACCCCTAGTAAAACTTTTAAATCTTCTTGTACCTCTATAGAAGTGTTTCGACTAAAGAAAGCCGTTGTCTTATCCGCATTCACTTGCTGACCAGAAGCAGCCCCATACCAAGCAAGGATAGATTGGATTTTAGCACATTCTACAAAATAACAAACAATCATCGGCAAAGAAAAGATGAGTAATTTTTGGACCCGCTCTACAAATAGAGTATCCTTTAATCTCCCCACAACTTGCGGCTTGACAAAGGAGGGCATTTAGTCCTTCTACACAAAATAGAAATAGGAACGGTGACAAAGGATCACCCTGTCTTAGACCTCGCGAAGGATAAATAAGACCCGTAGGCTCACCATTCACCAAAATCGAATAAGACACCGTTGTGATACATTGCCTAATCATGGCCACCCAAGTATCCTGAAAACCCATCTTCAACATAATTTTCTCTAGAAAGACCCACTCCACTCTATCATAAGCTTTGCTCATATCAAGCTCTAAAGCCATAAAGCTTGTCTTTCCGGAACATTGAGTTTTCATATGATGTAAAGACTCAAAAGCAATAAGAATGTTATTTGTAATAAGCCTATCAGCAACAAAGGCACTCTGGGTCTCAGAAATAATGGACTTTAAAATAGGTTTTAACCTATTGACAATGACTTTACTCTGGATTTTATAGATAACATTACAAAGACTAATAGGTCTAATTTGAGCAACATTTTCGAGATTGTTAACCTTTGGAATCAAAGTAATAAAAGTATGATTGATAGACTTCAAAAGATTACCTGAATTGAGACAAGATAGGACCGCATCCGAGACTTCCATACCAATATCTAGCCAAAAGGTTTGATAGAATAAATGGGGCATCCCATCTGGGCCTGGGGCTTTTAAAGGAGCCATTCGTTTTATAGCCACCTCCACCTCCTCCCTACTATATGGGCAAGTTAAGGCTTCACTCATAGAGGTACTAACCACGAGCTGCACTCCTGCCAATACACGCTCCAAATCTGATGGATTTGAAGATGAAAACAATCTAGTATAAAAATCAACAAAAACCGCCCCTACTTCCCTCTCATGTAAAACCCATACACCATGAGAATCCCGAATACTTTTAATAAAATTCCTCCTTTTTCTTTGAGTGGCTACCCCATGAAAGAATTTTGTGTTCCGGTCTCCACAAGCCAACCATTGAGCTCTAGATCATTGATACCACATATGATTCTCCTTATCTAATAAGGCATTCAGCTCTCTTCGCAATTGAACCACCACTTCATGATTACCTCCCTTGGCCGAATCCTCCTCAACTTTCCAAAGCTATTCTTTTTTCAATCTAAGCTAATTTTTAATGCTTCCAAAATGCTCCTTACTCCAAGATTTCAGAAATTTTTTACACTTCTTAATCTTAGTCACTACCCGGTACATTTGATTCCCACTCGGCTGAATCTCCCAGACCCTTTTAATTGTTGCACCACATTCTTTCTTTGCCAACCACATCTCTTCAAAGCGGAATGGTTTGCGCTTCCACCTTGTTGCTTCACCATTTGGATCAAACACCAACAGGATCGGTCTATGATCTGAAGCTACACAGTGAAGATGTCTGATGGTTGCTGCTGGGAATCTAGCCATCCAATCATAGTTTGCAACCCCTCTATCCAACCTTTCCCATATGACTTGCACATGCCTATTACCTTGCCAAGTAAATTCAGGTCCCGTAAAGCCTAAGTCCACAAAACCACAAGTATCCAAAACATCCAGAAAAGTTTGCATCTGTCCATGAGGTCATACCCTACCTCCACGTTTTTCTTCAGAAAGTAAAATTTCATTAAAATTTCCCATGCACACCCAAGGTAGATGAGGTTTTGAATTTAACATCTGAAGCATATTCCATGCCTCTTCCCTTTCATTAGTATCTGGTTCTCCATAAAACCCCGTAAACCTCTAAGCCTCGCACGAACCACCTTGAATCACAACATCAATATGGAATCTAGAAAAACTATCAACCCATACCTGAATTCCGTGTTGCCAAAGGAGTGCCAAACCACCCCCTCTATCTTGACTATGAACTACAAATAAACCGACAAACTTAACCTTATACTTGAACCTTTCTAATTGCTCTTTATCAACCCATGTTTCTGACAAAAAAACAATTAGGTGAGCTTGTGCCTGAATCAAATCTTCAAGCTTTTTCTTTGCATGTGAGTTCCTAAGCCCACAGTAATTCCAAGCTAAGAAACTCATTGGGCTCGGCGGGGCTAAGCATCAGCCTCCACCATTTCATTGCTTTTAACGCTAGCACATCGTCTCTTTGTAGGCACCAAATCTATCGCCCCTTCCAAACAATTATCAACACTTCTTTTCCCACCACTTGAATTACCAGATTGCACCACCACATCCCTCTCTCTAGCTAACCTTTTCCACCCCCTAAGTGACCTACCTGAGGAAGTGCAATTCTCCAAATCAATAGAGACCATATGATCTTCCTGCACCTATGCACCGTTACCTTCTGTCCCTACCCCCATACCCACAACTGTCTCACCTGAATGAATAGCATCTGAACTTACTTCTCTGGACAAAGACTTACATTATTAACATCATCAAATGCAGCCAAATTTGAATCTATCTCCCTAAGTTTGTCATCAAAATTCCCTTGACCGCTTCTATTCGTCCCAACAAAGGTTCCCTTCATCCCAATGTCCTCAACAATACCTTGCTCCTCCACGGCCTCACTTGGTTGACTCTAGACCTCTCCAAACCAAAAGCAATATTCTCACTGGTATCCATCTCGTCTCTAACATGCCTGGAAGAAGACTGCTGCCTATCTCTGTCCACGACCTCCTCACACCCCTCCACCTTAACAACAGAGCACTTTTTGGGAGAGATCGTAGGAGCTCTCATCCACCCTCCAAACTATTAGTCCTTCTTTGCAAGGCTGCCTTGACTTCGCACCCACAAATCACAGTCTTTGTCGCAATGCGTCAACAAACCACACCAGTAGCATAGATTAGGCAACCATTCATATTGGAATCGAACCCAACCAACCTTACCATCCTCCATACATAGTTTGCGCCCCCTACACAGCGGTTTGGAGGTATCAACCAGCACTCTGATCTGCATGAAGCTACTTCCATCGTGAGTACCCCACTCCTTCATACTCGTTTGGACTTCTCCGATAACCTTCCCAATTTTGCAAGCCGACTTCGAATTCATATCACCAATAGGAAGGTCGTGGAGTTGGACCCAAAACCTCGTCATATTAAATCTCAACTCCTTGATTGGAACACTCTTATCCAGGGGCCGAAGCGAGACTAGGAACTTATCATAACTCCACGGCTCACCCATGATAACTCGCTCGGCATCAACACTGTCCTCAAAGACGAACAACACCACATGATTACCCATGTCCTTCACTCGAAACCTCTTTTTGTTTGCCACACAAATTTAAAAGTCCTAGCAATCGCTTCCATATTCAAGACTCTGCGAGTGAAAAACTTCGCCGCAACCACATGACCGCCCCCCTGTTCAAAAGTTTCAGACTTGTACGTACTCCTTTCTTCCTCCATCAAAGACAATCGCTCCCACTGAACCGATAAACTCTCCATACTATACCAGTAACCTCTCACTCCCTGCTGAACATAGCGACGAGAACTAGAAAACCTGCACTAGAAAATTATTAACAAAAATATTTGTTTTAAAAAAATTATTAACAATTCTTTTAGAAGATTATTAAAACCTAACACTAATAATATATACATGTGTCTACTATCTACCTTGATAATAAAATATAAAAGAATTAAAAACTATGTTATTTATTTATTGGTTTGTTAATCAATATCACCATACACAGGTATACACTCAAAACAAAAAAAAAATTTGAAACACCTGGCTGCCATTCCAATTCCCAAGTGGGGCAAAAGGGGAAAATTGTAAAATACGTAAGGGCGTATTTTGAAGAAGCAGAAGAAAAAGGAGGGAAGAAACCCCAATTAAATATATCGTAAATCCAGAGAGAGAGAGAGAGTCCAAATCAATTTTTCATTCTTCAAGAAGAAACCCCAATTAGCTTTACAAGTCACAGTTGGATTTTGAAACAATTTTCCAACAATTCTCACAGAAAATTGTTACCTTAATACCATTTACAGAGTTCAGCAACAATTTGGTAAACTTGAAGCTAACCCATCTAGTAAATCTGTCATACAAATCCATTTATTTTCAAGTGCTAATTCTGAATGAAATATTCTTTCAAGTGGAACTTGTTCATGACTACATGCAGTTAACATTTAAGATTCTACTTGTTCATGACTATTACACCATTTATTGATTCAACTAATCTAATTAAGGACCTCATCTGAAACCTAAAAATCAAATATAAATCATGGCCATTACACCATTTATTGAATTCGCTAATATTTGAACCTTATATGATCACTCAACAAGTATAAGGCAAGGGTCGGAGTTCAAGTTTCTAGGAGAGAGTTTCATACACATATACACTTAGATTAGGTTACGTTGGTGCAAATACAATGATAATAGAAATAACACAAAGAGAAACTGAACAATACTTCTGAATTTTTATTACTTTAAAGAGAGAAATTACACAACACTATTTGGACTGAGGCGCGGCACTCGCTCTCTTTAAGGAGATTCAAGCCCTTGGTTGGCTAAACTTTGTAACCGGTGTAGACCTTCTCTGACTTGTCTCCCCCAGGATACAACAGCCTAACAAGTGTCGTATGGCTAGAACAACTTATGCACAAAGTGTTCAAGCCCAAAGCTCTACCAGAAAGAACACCCTTCTTTGACAAGAATCTCTCTATTTTTGTGTGTATATTGTATTTTCAGTAAGTTGAATTGAGTCTGAATGAGTCTATTTATAGGCTTAATGGGCCTCACGAAATTACTACCCAATTTATTCTGATTAATTAGGTCCATTATTCTGATGTAGTGGGTGTTACAAGATTAATTGTTGTATATTAATTTGATGTGCTGGAGTTACACAATTAATGGTCTGATAAGGAGTTTCTGAAGAATGAAAAGGCCCAAACGGATAGTCCATTAAGTGGGTTAATGGCTCTTTATTTTCCATAGTAAAAATGGAGTATTAATTCGGGCCATTTACTCACCAACGAATATGGTAATTACTCTGAATGGGCTGTCAAGTAGGAGGATCCAAGAGGCTGATTTATTTCCAATTTTGATACCTCCACTCTTCACCTCCCCCTTGCGCACGTATCTAGCCCAATATCTGAGTCAATACATTTTAGCCCATTAATCACTACAATTAAAAAGAATAAAATAGTCTCTCTCCTTTTCAATGTGGGATTAAACATTTTCACTAACTCCTCATCTTCAATATTCACTCCCACATCTTTACATTTATGTTATTACATTTATTCATTTTATTTATTTAATATTAAAATGTTCCAACAATCCCCCACTCATTTTAATATTAAATTTTTAGTTAAAGAGAGATTACTAGGCAAAGACAGATCACTATGCATCATGAAGGTGTGCTCTGCATTGAACCTTCACTTAGTAAAACAACGATTTCAACTCCAGAGTCGTAGTGGTCTCCGACTTGAACTATGACTGCTTTAGGGAAATTAAGCATCACTGCTTACACATAACAACCCAGGTGTTGACATGAGCTTTTATAGCTAGCACTTTACGGCCGTGTGCTGATCCCGGTTTCATGAGTGTATTTGAGATTAAGTCCAAATCTCATAGGGAGCGGCCCCACCTCCACACTCACATAGGTGAAATTTGTCAAGGGTGCTCCTTTAATTCTGACACCCCACTCATACGAGCTACAAATTTCATTAAGAGTTTTTTACTCAACCTCTTCACATTATAGGATAAATGCACTTACATCATAGGGATGAACAATTAAATAATTATTTACAAAATAAATAATTAAAAATAAACAAAATTGTGCATTTCTTACGACCATCATATGATTCATTTTTCCCATTGAACCCAATTCTCAAGATCTCTGGTCCTTGGGTTGGGTATCTTCATACATGGCTCATAATTCTATAGACTTTAGTCCCATCCCCCTCGATGTATTCCAGACTCTATCTTTTGCCAAGGCCTTGGTAAATAGATCTGCAAGATTATCATTAGATTTAATATAATCTACAGTTATGATGCCATCACTCAAATAAGATCGCATGGTACTGTGCTTTCTTCTTATAGGTCTGGATTTACCGTTATAGTAACGGTTTTTAACCCTACCAATTGCAGCAGTGCTATCACAATGAATTAATATAGGTGGAATTGGCTTTTCCCATAGTGGAATTTCAAATAACAAATCTTTAAGCCAATTTGCCTCTTCACTAGCTGAAGCTAATGCTATTAATTCAGCTTCCATCGTTGAATTAGCAATTATTGTTTGCTTTTTAGATTTCCAACAAATAGCACTACTACCTAAGGTAAAAATATAACCAGTGGTAGAGAGAGAATCACCTGACAAAGTATTCCAATCGGCATCACTAAAACCTTCAATCACAGCAGGGTACTTTTTATATAATAAGCCATAGTTTTTGGTACCAATTAAATATCTCATGACTCGCTCAATAGCTAGCCAATGATCTTTACTAGGCTTGCCAGTAAATCTGCTAAGCATTCCTACTGCATATGCAATGTCAGGCCTAGTACAATCAGTAGCATAACGCAAACTACCAATGATACTAGCATAATCCTTTTGATTAAAAATCTCATCATCATTATTCACGGGAAATAAATGAACACTAGAATCAAAAGGAGTAGCTACACTTTTGTGATCATAAGAATTATATTTTCTCAATATTTTCTCAACATAATGTGATTGATCAAGATATATTCCATCACATACTTTTGTAATTTTCATGCCCAAAATAAAATTAGCCTCACCAAGATCTTTCATATCAAAATGGCTTTTAAGCATATTTTTTGTCTCATTTATAACATGCATATTTGAGCCAAAAATCAACATATCATCCACATAGAGGCTAATAATAGCATGTAAATTATTCCATGATTTAGAATAAATACATTTATCACATTCATTTGATTTATAACCATTCTCAATCATGCAGGAATCAAACTTTTCATGCCATTGCTTAGGTACTTGTTTTAAGCCATATAGGGATTTAGTTAGCTTACATATCTTGCTTTCTTGTCTAGGCTCTACAAAGCCTTCGGGTTGATCCATATAAATCTCTTCCTCTAGGTCCCCATTTAGAAACGTAGTTTTTACTTCCATTTGATGAATTTTCAAATCAAAAATTGCAGTAATAGCAATTAACAATCTAATAGATGTAATTCTTGTTACCGGAGAAAAAGTATCAAAGAAATCAAGATCAACTTTTTGTTTAAAGCCTTTTGCAACAAGTCTAGCTTTAAACTTATCTATTGATCCATCCGGTTTCAACTTTTTTCTAAGGACCCATTTACAACCTATGGACTTACAACCCGGTGGAAGATCTACTAATTTCCAAGTTCTATTAGAAATTAGAGATTCCATCTCATCATTTACAGCCTCTTTCCAAAATATAGCATCAGGTGATGTTAAAGCCTCTTTTAAATTTTGGGGATTTTCCTCAATGTTAAAAACATAATAATCAGGACCAAAATCCTTTTCAACTCTAGCTCTTTTACTCCTTCTAGGTTCCATTTCAAAATTTTCTTGACTTTGTAAATGTGAAGTAGAAGAACTAGGTTGTGACAAAATATTTTCTTCACCCCCACTATTTTTCAATTTAAAAGGAAATTTTTCTTCATGAAAAATTGCATCACCAGATTCAAAAATTATTTTGTTTTCAAGATCAAAAAATCTATAGGCTGTACTATTAATTGAATAACCAAGAAAAGCACAAGTAGTAGCTCTAATTCCCAATTTAGGCATTTTAGGGTCAGTAAGCCTTACATAAGCAAGACAACCCCATACTCTCAAATATCCCAAATTTGGCTTATGTCCTTTCCACATCTCAAAAGGTGTGGTGTGTGACTTTTTATGTGGCACCCTATTCAAAACATGACATGCAGTTAAAATTGCTTCACCCTAAAAATGCAAAGGTGCACCAGATTCAATTAACATGGCATTTGTTAACTCAATTAAAGTTCTATTTTTCCTTTCAGCCACACCATTAGAAGCGGGTGAATATGGTGCAGTAGTTTCATGGATAATTCCCAAAGACTGAACAAATGAGTTGAATGCACTTGATTCATACTCACGGCCTCTATCACTTCTTATTCTCTTTATTTTTCTACCAAATTGATTTTCAACTTCTTTTAAAAAATCTTGAAATTTTTCAAAAGCATCACTTTTATTTTTCAACAAATAAATAGTTGTATATTTTGAGAAATCATCAATAAAAGTGATAATATATCTATTTCCTCCATGAGTTAAAATTCCCTCAAATTCACATAAATCAGAGTGAATTAACTCAAGCAATTTGGTATTTCTTACAACATTTTTATGAGGCCTTTTTGTAATCTTAGCTTGACTACAAGTTTCACATTTTTCAAAATCTTTTGACAGTCTTGGAATTAATCCTAAACTACTCATGATTCCCACATATCTACTATTTATATGACACAAACGAGCATGCCAAAAATTAATAGAAGAAAGCATATAAACTGAACTGGTAGATGTTTTATTATTCTCAATATTCAATTTAAACATTCCATCACAAGCATAACCCTTGCCCACAAATAATCCTTTTTTAGTGATTACATAATTATCAGATTCCATAGTTTGCTTGAAGCCAGCCTTGTTAAGCAAAAAACTTGACATCAAATTCTTCCTCATGGACGGAGTGTAAAGAACATCTTTCAATGTTAGCACGCATCTAGAAGTGAATTTCAATTCAACCTCACCACTCCCAAGAACCTTGGTTTTGCTAGAGTCACCAAGCATAACAGTTTTTTCTTCTTCAAAAGGAGTGTACAACTTGAACCAATTTTTGTCATAGTAGACGTGCCTATTAGCACCAGAATCTGCCCACCACCCTTCAACATATTGCACCATATTAATGTCTGTAATCATAGCCACTAAAAGCTCTTCGGTTACGTTAGCCTGCGGGACAGATTCACGTTTCCGAAATTTGCAAAATCGAGCAATATGCCCACTCTTGCCACAGACAAAACAGGATCTATTAAATTGATCTTGTGAAGGGGGTCCTTGGTTCTTATTGTAATTTTTATTCGGGTTTCCCCTTCCTTGAGGTCTATTATTATTTTTAAAGGCTCTCTTTTTAGGCTTCAATTGACTATTTCTAGGAAAATGATTTTTAGGCATATTATTATTGGCTGAAATAAGGTTTACCTTTGTGGTGGAATTACCATTGCTCTCTTGTGTCATGAGTGCATCTTGTCCTCTAGCCTCCTCTTCCACACGGATGTATGTGATCAAAGTCTCCAAGGATGTCTCCTTTTGTTTGTGCCGCAAAGTCTTTTGGAACTCCCTCCAAGATTGTGGTAGTTTGTCAATTATGCCAGCTACCACCAAATTGTCTCCAATCTTTATGCCTTCAGATCTCAATTCTGCCACGATCATTTGGAAGTCTTGTGCTTGATCCACCACCGATTTTCCATCCACCATTTGGTAACGGAAAAATTTGCTAGCAGCATACTTCTTTGCACCTGCCTCCTCGGTATCATACTTGCTTTGTAAAGCTTTCCAAATTTTCTTAGCAGAATTGTAAGTTGTATCATAATAATCATAGAAATGATCGGCAAGACAATTCAATAGATAAGAGCGACAGTTATACTCATCTTTTGTATACTTAGAGAATTGGAACCTATCTTTAAACCTAAAAAGAGTGTCAACGTCTAGCGCACACTTTTCACTAACGGCATGAAAAGCCCTGACCTCCCTCATACTAGAGATAGCAGTATCAACCTCAGCCTTAACAAGGTCATTGCTAGATGACAACCCCGTTTCCAACTCACTAGACCTCACTTCCAACATAGCCCTATGGTCACCCATGAATTCCTTAAACCAATTTACTGATTGGTGAAGCAAGGGAAGCAGATTGGCCAACACTAAACCTAAGCCACTGCCCCCAAACACAAAATCTTCAATTAGAGGACAAAATGACCAAGAAGAACCTCGAGAAGCCCCTAAACATGCAAAGAAAAACTAAACAGAAGGGCAGAGTCTCCTAATCTCAGAGCTCTCAACCATGGAACCTAGAAAAGGAAAAGGGGGGTAGAACTCCGATCCCAAACCCAAAAAGGAAAAACTAATAAATTTTTCCACAAAGAGTCAAAGCAAGGGAAAGAAATCATACCTCAAAAGAACAGTCCTAGAAAGGAAAAACATGATAGAGATCAGAGAGCTCGGAGAAGAAAAACACAGAGCAACAATGGCGCAAGAGGATAAAAGTAAGGAAGAAAGAGAAAAACTAAACAGTTTAAAAAGCTGGGCACGAAAAACTGAAAAACAGCGGGAAACACAAAGGACACATGAGTGGAGTATTAAATTTCACCAATCAGAAGGCGACACGTGGCCATGACACGTACGGCACCGCCACTACACATTAAATGCGACTGGAACGGAATTCCAAGGGTTACATCTAAACAAAAACTTTCCATCTTCTTGTGGTCGTCATTACACGTCACAACGACCACAAAACTGAGGCGGGGGGGGGGGGGGGGGGGCAACTGATAAGCCCAACGAATACCATTGTCTAGACGAACCCATCAAATACCATCATCCACTCTCTCCCAACATGGATGAGGGAAGAAAAGCCATAAAGAAGAGAATTCAATACCTCAAACGGTTACAAATCAACCAACAAACCGTTGGAAGACCCATCAAAGCCCACATTGAATGATCCCAGAGGCGTTACAAAAGAGGCACTTATGACACCATAAATAGGGTACAATGGCTAGAAGAAGAGGATATATATATATATATATATATATATATATATCTATGTATGTATGTATGTATGTATGTATGTATGCACTTCGGAACAAAAAAAAAGGTACATACACACATACTGAAACACTAATAATTTCTCTCAAAATATTATAAGTCACTCAACAAGTTGTACTCTCAAAATATTCAACAAAGTTATTTATCAAAAAATATTCAACAAAGTTGATAGCAAAGTAATAACCCACCCCAAAAATGAGACCAGGGGACATAAAAATGGAATATTCAAAGAGGAGCTAGAGGATAACAAATAAAAAATAAAACCAACTACCAAACTTCAAAATTTAGTAATAATAATAATAATAATATAGAGCTAGAGGATGCCAAATAAAAAATAAAACCAACTACCAATCTTCAAAATTTATTAATAATAATAATAATAATTATTATTATTATTATTATGAGGGAATGATGCGATTCTATATTTGTTTTACATAGAAAGAATGTAATAAAGAATTAAAAATATATTATTTACAGAATCAAATAATGAATTTATTCCTTCTAAAATAATAATAATAATAATAATGAATTTATTCATCGGGTTCATAACTTTGGAGGATGCATGGGTTCTCAGTTTGGTGCTTAATTAGGTGCTGATGTTTCATATGCTTGTGATCATATATCTCATCACTCTTGATGTTGGACATAGCTAGAGTTGTTGGGGCTCGTGGTTGGAATAATTCTGAAAATAGCATCTCAAGTCTTTTCTTCTTCTTTGACTTGTTGTTGGAAAAAATTCTAAAAATAACTCTCAAGTCCTTTTCTTCTTGCTAGGCTCGCTGTTGAAAGAATTCTGAATATAACATCTCTATATATGAACAAAATATTTTAGTCAAGATTCTCTCTTAAAGTTAATGTGAAAGTTCTTCTCATGGTTCCTCCATAAAGAAATTTCTTCAACAAAAACACGCCATCCATTTAAAATCTCCTTTATAGATACAAGACTATTACTAATGGTTGTAATGGAAATCCAAATTTAAGAAATATCTTTTCAGTACAATAGTTTTAGAGCACATGTAGTCTCCTCAATGTCATCTATGAAATTACCTAGTAACATCCGATGATTAAACAAAAAAGTAGCTCTATGGCTGCTTTTTGACTCAACCATGAAGGGTCGAAATCATAGCTACCTGACCTATTTTTGGAACATCCAATTACTGTTGAACTGTGTAAAATTTTGGATTGATAAAAAAGAAATATTGGATTTGAAAACAAAATCAATTAAACAGTAAAAATAACTTATAGGTTAATTAAAATTATCAAACAACAAGGTTTTAATGGAATTGAAGTGTCAATTGAATTGCAAGATTTTTTACAAGTATTTTTTTCTATAATATGTTATTTTGATTAAATAACCATGTCTTTCTTCAATTGCCCTTTTATTTATGGGTTTCTAAATTTTCTTTTAAACTTAAATAATGAAAAATCAATAAATTCTACATTTGAATAAATTTACATATGATGGGCCCAACGAATACCATTGTCCAAATGAATCCATCAAATACCAGCGTCCACTCTCTTCCAGCATGGATGAGGGAAGAGAAGCCATAAAGAAGAGAATTCAATACCTCGAATGATTACGAATCAGCCAGCAGATCATTGGAAGACCCATCAAAGCCCACATTGAATGATCCCAGAGGCGTTACAAAAGAGGCACTTATGACACCATAAATAGGGTACAACAGCTAGAAGAAAAGGATATATATATATATATATATATGTGCACTTCGAAACAAAACAAGGTACATACACACATACTGAAACACTGATAATTTCTCTCAAAATATTATAAGTTACTTAACAAGTTGTACTCTCAAAATATTCAACAAAGTTATTTATCAAAAACATTCAACAAAGTTGATAGCAAAGTAATAACCCACCCCAAAAATGAGATCGGGGGACATAAAAATGGAATATTCAAAGATGAGCTAGAGGATACCAAATAAAAAGTAAAACCAAATACCAAACATCAAAATTTAGTAATAATAATAATAATAATAACAATAATAATAATAATATAGAGCTAGAGGATGCCAAATAAAAAATAAAACCAACTACCAAACTTCAAAATTTAGTAATAATAATAATAATAATAATAATAATAATAATAATAATTATTATTATTATTATTATTATTATTATTATGAGGGTATGATGCTATTATATATTTGTTTTACATAGAAAGAATGTAATAAAGAATTATAAATATATTATTTACAGAATCAAATAATGAATTTATTCCTTCTAAAAAAAAAAATAATAATAATGAATTTATTCATTGGGTTCATAACTTTGGAGGATGCATGGGTTCTCAGTTTGGTGCTTAATTAGGTGTTGATGTTTCATATGCTTGTGATCGTATATCTCATCACTCTTGATGTTGGACATAGCTAGAGTTGTTGGGGCTCTTGGAATAATTCTGAAAATAGCATCTCAAGTCTTTTCTTCTTCTTAGACTTGTTGTTGGAAAAAATTCTGAAAATAACTCTCAAGTCCTTTTCTTCTTGTTAGGCTCGTTGTTGAAAGAATTCTGAATATAACCTCTCTATATATGAACAAAATATTTTAGTCAAGATTCTCTCTTAAAGTTAATGTGAAAGTTCTTCTCATGGTTCCTCCATAAAGAAATTTCTTCAATAGAAAACGCGCCATCCATTTAAAATCTCCTTTATAGATACAAGACTATTATTAATGGTTGTAATGGAAATCCAAATTTAAGAAATATCTTTTCAGTACAATAGTTTTAGAGCACATGTAGTCTCCTCAACGTCATCTATGAAATTACCTAGTAACACCCGATGATTAAACAAAAAAGTAGCTCTATGGCTGCTGTTTGACTCAACCATGAAGGGTCGAAATCATAGCTACCTGACCTATTTTTGGAACATCCAATTACTGTTGAAATGTGTAAAATTTTGGATTGATAAAAAAGAAATATTGGATTTGAAAACAAAATCAATTAAACAGTAAAAATAACTTATAGGTTAATTAAAATTATCAAACAACAAGGTTTTAATGGAATTGAAGAGTCAATTGAAGTGCACGATTTTTTACAAGTATTTTTTTTTATAATATGTTATTTTGATTAAATAACCATGTCTTTCTTCAATTGCCCTTTTATTTGTAGGTTTCTAAATTTTCTTTTAAACTTAAATAATAAAAAATCAATAAATTCTACATTTGAATAAATTTATATATGATGGGCCCAACGAATACCATTGTCCAAACGAACCCATCAAATACCATCGTCCATTCTCTTCCAGCATGGACGAGGGAAGAGAAGCCATAAAAAAGAGAATTCAATACCTCAGATAGTTACGAATCAGCTAGCAGATCGTTGGAAGACCCATCAAAGCCCACATTAAATGATCCCAGAGGCGTTACAAAAGAGGCACTTATGACACCATAAATAGGACACAACGGCTAGAAGAAAATGATATATATATATATATATAGGGTTGGGTTCAAGTTACACCTGGTGTAACTCTAAATAATGTTGCATCACCCAATAATTTGTTATGGAATTCATATTTTGAGAATCTCACCATTGAATTACATGTTCTATATGTTCTTAACATGCATGCCAATTTTCATGCCAATCGGATATAATTTATCATTCGATCCATAAACTCATCTTTTATGCATTATTTTAAACTATAAAAATTCGAATTTAAACAATTGAGTAGTGATATTGTCATTGATCTTTGATCGTCTTTAAATTTTGCAAGCATGAAAAATATATGAAGATAATGTAATCTAAGGGTGAATTTTTCGAAATTCGCATCTAATTAAAAAATATTGAAGGGTGTAACATTACTTAAAATTACACCAGGTGTAACTTAAACTTAACCCATATATATATATATATATATAAAACACAAAAACAAATTTATATATATATATATATATATATACACACATATATATATACAAAACACAAAAACAAATTTTCTCATAAACCAAATGAAATCAGAACAATAAAAACTAATATGAAAAAAGAGAAGAGAGTGACCCATCTGCAAAGAGAGAAGTGAGACCCATCTAGACTGCAAGTTGCTGCCAGTGGAGAAAAGGACACGACTCTTTCTTTCTCTCTCGGGTGTGAAGAATAACCGTTGGTTTTTGTTCTCCACCGGATCTTTCTCTCTTTCAGATCAGATTTTTCTTATTTATTAACTTTGGTCTGTGTGGTGCGTGGGGTCTGTAGGGTTGAGTGTGGTGAAATATCAACCGTGTATTGTCAATTGTGTAGGTGGAAGTGTGTGGTGGAAAAATGAGGTTAACTAAATTAGAAAGGAATACAAAAAAATGAGCCAATAATAATTTAATGAATAATAAGTCAAATTCACTATAAAAAGAAAAAAGAATAATAACAATCCGGGGTAAAGTTAATGATTTTTTAGAAAAAAAGTTAATGAGCTAATTTCATTCTAAATCACATAAATTTGATAAATTTCAAGACTAAGTTTGATAAATTTCAAAATAAATAGAAGTTTTTAAAAATTTGCACAAAACTAAGCTAAATTAATAAAAACTAACAACTCACAATATTGTTTTCATAAGTAGTTCAAGAAATCCATAAAAATAATAATAATAAATAAAAAATGACCATCCAAAAATTTGAATATTTTACCATTAGGATATTTAAAAAATAAAACCGTTGGGAATGAATAAATGAAGATTATAAAAAAAAATTATAAAAGAATAAAAAAAGTTAAAAGAAAGAATGAGGAAATAAAATTTAAACGGAATAGAGAAATGATATTAAATTTGTCGAAAAATGTAACTAAAAAAGTAAATAGACAAAAAGTAAAAGTAACTGTTCACTCTTTAAACAATACAAAAATTTGAAAAAATTAAAAATACTCTAATAAATATTATTGTGTTCACGGCTAAAAACACAAGTTGCTTTTGTTTGAAGTGAGGACGAAAATGGGGAGTGAATGGTCCCTACCACCTAGTATCTAAAACGTGCTTCCAACGTGTGAAGTGGGAAACTTGGTTGACAAGGATTCAAGACTTGGGTAACTACTCCATTTAGACCTGTAATATTAATAATAAAATAAAATAAAGCCCTAAGCTGTTGAAAATTCTATATAAATGTAGGCAGCTCCGCATTACTCTTTCATGAGTAAGCATTATTCTCAAACAATTCATAAAAGGTTTGAGAAAGAAAAAAATGACGATGATAGGGGAAACATGGTCTCATATTGGCCCATTGATTGCTACCATAATGTTTCTTTGGGCAATGTTTGATAAATATTTCCCTGATCATCTTCGTAGATCTATCCTAAGTTATAGTATGAAATTGGCGAGTTTCGTGTACCCCTATATCAATATTACGTTCAATGAATTCATTGGCGACAGTGACGAGTACATGCATCTCAAGCGTAGTGATGCCTATGCTGCCATTGAAACATACCTCAGTGGAAAGTCCTCCACGGAAGCTAGAAATCTCAAAGCAGTAGTTGTCAAAGACAGTAGTCAACCTGTACAACTGAGCATGGATGAGAACGAAGGGGTTACTGATGAATTTAAAGGGGTCAAGCTTTCATGGACTGTCAAGAAAAACACCACAAGAACACCGTCATTTTCTATCTACCCGAAGATAGACGAGAAGAAGTATTACAAGCTCACTTTCCATAAGTCTCACCGAGATTTAGTCTGTGGGACTTACATCAATCATGTAATGCAAAAAGGGAAGGAAATAACGGTGAGCAATCGACAAAGGAAGCTGTACACTAACAATCCTAGCCAGAATTGGGAAAGCTACAAAGCACGGAAATGGAGCCATGTGACTTTTGAGCACCCAGCAACTTTTGACACTTTGGCCATGGAGTCAAAGAAAAAGTTGGAAATCGTCAACGACCTTGAAAAGTTCAGCAAGGGAAAAGAGTACTATACAAAGATTGGCAAGGCCTGGAAGCGTGGCTATCTTCTTTATGGTCCTCCTGGAACTGGTAAGTCTAGCATGATTGCTGCAATGGCCAACCACTTGGAGTATGATATCTATGATCTTGAATTGACAACGGTTAAGGACAACACAGAGCTGAGGAGGCTTTTGATCGAAACCACAGGCAAGTCGATCATTGTGATAGAAGATATTGATTGCTCACTTGATCTTACGGGTCAACGAAAGAAGGAAAAAAAGAAAGCCAAGGATGAAGAAGCTAAGGATCCTATTAGTAAAATGACCAAAGATGAAGAAGACAGCAATACTAAGGTCACTCTCTCTGGGTTGTTGAATTTTATAGATGGGCTTTGGTCTGCTATTGGAGGAGAGAGGATCATTGTTTTCACCACTAATTACGTGGAAAAGCTTGATGCGGCCCTCATTAGGAGGGGACGTATGGACAAGCACATAGAATTGTCTTACTGTGGCTTTGAAGCATTCAAGGTTCTTGCCAAAAATTACTTGGATGTTGACTCACACCCTTTGTTTGTGACTATTGGCCACTTGTTGGAGGAAACCAATATTACTCCTGCTGATGTTGCTGAGAGTTTGATGCCTAAGTCACTGAATGAAGATGCTGAGGCTTGTTTGAAAAAATTGATTGAAGCTATTAAGACGGCCAAAGAGGAAGCAACAAAGAAGGCTGAGGAAGAGGCACGGTTAAAGGCAGAGAAAGAAGAGAATGAGAAGCAAGAAGATTTGAAAGTTGATGGCAGTTTAGCTAAGGTGAAAGAGAATTGCGTTGGAATACTTGTGAAAGATGACGAGGCCTTAGCTAAAGAGGTGAAAGATAATGGTGCCACCGCTTGAAGAAATTAGGATACAGGGACTGGAGTGAAGAATAGGTTTAATGGTATATGCCCTGCATGATGTATAATAAAAATAGGTCCAAGTGTGATCTTTATGTAGTAGGTATTGTGTACGTAATAGGTTCTGTTAGTGCATTTTAAATTAAAATTACGTTAAATCTTAAACCAACTTAAGATTAATAAAGAGATGAGTTATTGTGGAATTTGTTAAAGAAAGAGTTAACATGTATGTAAGTTAAATTAAATAAATTTAGAAGAGTTATCTAAAATAATAAATAACATGTAGTTATAAGAAGCTAGGATTGGAAGACTATATATATGGTTATGTTACGGACTAATTTTATATCAAGAGTGAATGAAGATAAATAGTTAAAGCAAAAAGTATTATGTGAGAGAGTAAATTCAATAATTCTCCTAAATACTTGAGAGATTTTGGGCCAAAGAAAGGTGTTTCTTTTGGTAGAGTTTTGAGCTCAACCACTTATACAGAGTTGGTTTCTTAATCGAACCTTCAGATCGAAAGATATCGCATGATCAAGTTTGCACAGTCAACATATATTACGTCTAGCTAGGGTCGACCATGCACATTTAAGTTAAATTAATTCTGATTGATTAAAAAATTAAAATTAATTAAATAATTCTGTAATTGGTTAATAATTAGTGTTTAAAATAGGATTGCATACAGAGGAATAAAAGGAATGATTGAATGATAATAAAATTGTGGATAATCTTAACTTTATCAAGATATATTTTAGGGTATTTATCTACAAGATAATTATTCTTGAAAAAAGCTTGAATTATCCAGAAAATAGATATAAAAAAAAAAATCATAGACTAAGGATGAAAACACGTCTAGGTACAAGGACCGGATTAAAAAACCCTAGAAAGAGAGTCTAAAAGGCACCTGAGCACGAAAGAACATTCAGCACCCAAGAGTACCATTCGGCACTTTTGGAGTGCCGAATGGCACTTTTAAAGTGCTGAATGGCCCCCTCTTAGGCTTTGGCCCAATTTCTTTCGAGTGACGATAAGGCACATCCTTTTCAATATTTTCACCAAAAGATGAGTCCCAATTCACATTCTAAATGTCGGAGCTATTTTTTAGAGTTTTCTAGCCTTTATAAATAGATGATGCATCTCATAATTCAGCACAATTTTCACCCCCCAGAGAAACGCTTTTGACGCTCTGAGAGACACATTTTTTTAGGCTCTCAAATTGCTCATATTTTCTGATCCACTCTTTGATATTTGCTGTTGAAATTAGGGTTTTGAGGTTTCAAAGATAATTGAATAAATTTCTTTGAACTCTAAAACATCCTCTCAAGAACAAGAAGTGCTCCATGCAAGAGGTTGTTTTCAATCACCATTTCCTTTTTCTTTATGTTTTTTCTTTTCTTTTATGATGATGCATGTTTTTCATTATCCATAACATGAATTATTAATCTTCGTTTTGTTAAAGCATGATCTTGATTTTTTTTTTTTAATATAATTGTTGTGATCTCTTTCCTAATTTCAATAATCTGCATATAACTAATTCTTTTTCTTAAAATAAAAACAAATCCACATCTTCCTTAGATGTAGATCTGAATTTTCCTTAAAATAAAAATAGTTCTGCATCTTTCTTAGATGTAGATCTAAATTTTTCTTCAAACAAAAATGGATATGCATCTTTATTAGATGCAGATCTGAATTTTTCTCAAATCAAAAACTGATTTGTATCTCTCTTAGATACAAATTTGATTTTTTTTTTTTTTTAACATATGCCGATTTTGAAATAAAGAAAAAGATTATGCATGAATGTGTTTATTATTGTTTGTTGTGTTTAGCCCATGTTGCATAAATTTATCTTATGAATGAAATGTTCTTCTTAAAAAAATCTTTTTCATATTTTTTCTTAAACAGATAAAAACATATCAGGTTTTTCTATCATAAAATTATAATAAATAAAAAAAAACCCATTGTTTTTTTAAATTCTTAAAAACAGATTTGATCTTTTATAAATCAAAAGCCATTTTTCTAAGTTCTTAAAAACATATATGATATTTTTCAAATCAAAAGACTTTGTTTTATGTAATAAACACAAATCTGAATTTTTATCTCTAAAAACCATTTTTTTGATTCTTAAAAAAACAGATTTGATTTTTTCTAAACCAAAATAAGATCAATTTTTTTTTATCATCACTAAAACAGATTTGATTTTTTTTTTTTTTTAAATGAAGAGGATTCATTCATAAATAAATTTGTGTGATTTAGTTTTGTTTCACATGTTCAACATATCATTCATGCCATGCATAAAAGTGGTACATAAGTCACAAGAGTTCAGAAGACCAGACTCTGTCTAGGTGGAATGGGTGCTTAACACCTTCTCATTCTGTAACCTAGTCTCGTAATTTAGTGTCTTTTGTATAGGTAGACCTAAAGTCTTATCTTTGTTTTATTTTGGCTAGACTGTAACTAGGACAAAAAGCCATGTATTTGGTAGATTGTAACTAGGACTCAAAACCATGTAATTTTCAAATTTTCAAACATGTATTTTTATTCAATCAATGAGAATGGAACAATTCAATCATGTATTTGTATATATTTCTTTTTTTCTTTTCTTTTTTTGTATAAAAAAATATATAAGTGGTGACTCCACATCATTTACCCAAAAAGAGAAGTGCCCTAAAAAGTACCCAAATCTCTTTTTTAAGATCAACCTAGGTTTGAGGTCTCTCACAGTATCCTTTATCTTTCATGTATCTTGCTTGGGCTGTGTTCCTTGAATATGGCAATGTTTGATTTACATTTCATATACATTGCTGGGCCATACCCTTTGATTGTTGGCGATGTCTGCTTTACTTTTCCTATTTTGTGTGCTTGCATTGTGCGTGATGTATGTATATAGTGAAAAATTATACTGAAATAGAAAACCAACTCTTTGTCTTAACTCACAGCAGAAGGGCTCCAAGAAGACCAAAAAAGCTCTTCTCTTTTCTATCTATTCGAAAATTGGTAGAGCTCAAACTCCAAACCCCAAAGCTTGCCATACTGAGTGCAGAAGCTAAAACACTTGGCTCAGATTTCTCTCACTTCTCTGCAACACAGAAATAGCTGGGCAACCCAATATATTATAGTGAAATATAAATAGTTTTGTGAGCATCTAATTATCTTGAAAACAAAAAATTATTATAAAAAAAATAGTGAAATTGCCAAATACTTATCCAATATAAATTTATTTAGTAGTGAAACATTAATAAGAGTTTAATTTACACCAAATCTATATCATGTACTATATAATAAAAGTTAAGCTTAGACACTGTGGTTATGCCAAGTGGCGACACCAAATTGTAGAATTTTTTTTCGATTTTTAGATTTTAAGAAAATATATATATATATATATATATATACATATATGTTTTCTTCAACTATAATTTCTAAGTGGATATAATTTTTCTTCAACTATAATTTCTAAGTGGATAAAAATCTTAATTTGATTAAAGTTGAATTACACTTGCTATATTTATAAGTGGATAAAAATACAACAACATAGTGTTTAATTTGTTTTTTTCTTAGTTTATTTTGTTTAAAGTGGTTGCATCAAATTGCAGAAAAATTATCAAATTTCAGTTTAAAAAATTAATTTTAGTTATTTGGCGGCATACAACTACTATACCTAAGAGACCTAATTAGTTTGAATAGCAAAAACTAAATTAACGTAATGGACTTTTCTAATTTAACGTAATGGACTTTTTTTTTTCCATATCAATTTTTTTTTTTTCAATACCATATCAACTTCTTGAGATGAGAAGTTCTATATCTTTTTGATTTTACAGACTTTTTTTTAGGATATATATATATATATATATATATATATATAATTTAATGTCATTAACGTCATGGACTCTTTTTTTTTTTCCATATGAACTTCTTGATAAGAGAAGTTCTATATCTTTTTTGATTTTCTGGACCTTTTTTTTTTTTCATGTCAACTTCTTCAAGAAGTTTAGAATATAAACACACACACAAACATGGTTATTTAATGTATTTTTTCATTCTCTTACCAATTGTATGGTTTTTTTATTTAGTCCTTCCTTCTACCTACAACACTTAAAACCTCACAAGTATGTATTTGATGGTGCAAGAAAAACACCAAGTCAATTACTCGTCCATAGTGCCGTCCATAGCATGTACAAAACGGAGAACGAGTGTTTGGTACACTCGTCCGTAACTGTCAGCCTTCATCCTCCATTCGCTCGTCCATGGGAGGACGAGCAAGCGGTGAACCTCGTCCGTCATTGAAGAGGGACGAGCAAGCTTCAACACTTCCAACCAAGAATCACGTTGAAGAGTTATACTGTTTGGATCTCAACACAGGTCCCGATGAGGTGACTCCCATGGCGGTTATGGAAGTTACCCTTTGAATCTTCCAAACTCTACGACGATTAAGAGAAATAACTGATTTCTGACACTATATAAAGACCCTACTACACAAAGGTATCAGAGGACAACTTTTTCTCTCTTTGAGAATTCTAAAAAAAATTGTTGAAGTCTTTAAAGTCTCTTCTTTCTACTCCAAATCACTAACTTTATCATCGGAGGACCCTAGACCGGCCTCCACCGGTCTCTCTCTCTGATTGAATTTGGTGTTTTCAGGACTTGGCCTTCAAGATCTAGAGCATCCGAAGATTTTTCAGCCCACTGATTCCTTAGAAATCATCAGTTGGCGCCGTCTGTGGGGAGCAAGAAACGTAAGAAGGTTGTCTTTGGAACTTACTTTATTAAGTCCTATAGTTTCTTTCTCCAATCAAGGGTTGGAATGGTTCGGACCAGATCTAGGGCTACGAGTCCAGGCCCTCAACAAAGTAGGGACGCATCCAGTAACCCTCACCGCGACCGTCAGTCAGCACCCACTATGCAGCCACCCTCATTCCAACATATGCAATCCATGGCTACTGCTATGGCGGAATTAACTCGTCAAAACCAAGAGTTGGTTAGGCAACTTGATTTAAGGAAGCAACCCCGCGAATGGGATGCTGGAGAACGGGCCCAGAGTCAAGAGGAGGAAAGGAATGTTGAAACTGAAAATCAGTCAAGAGGTACCGTTTCACGGAGGGTACCTCATTTAGAAAGAGAAATGGATCAAATGAGGCGGGTCATGGACGAGATGAGGGAAAACATGAGGAAAACAAACCCTGTGGAAGACTTAGTTCACAGGACTGATTCCCCCTTTGTGGCGTCCATTAATGTTCACCCTTTGCCACCTAAGTTCAAGATGCCTCCTTTAGATTCGTACGACGGGACACGAGATCCTTTTGACCATATCGCCACCTTCAAAACTACTATGCATCTTCAAGGAGTTCCCGATGAAATCATGTGCAGAGCTTTTCCTACAACTCTCAAAGGACCTGCACGAGTGTGGTTCAGCAAAATACCTCCTAATACAGTGACATCCTTTGAAGAGTTAAGCAAGTTGTTTGTCAACAATTTTATTGGAGGGCAGAGGCACAAACACTCTTCGTCTAGCTTGCTAACCATAGAGCAAGGGGAGAACGAAAGTTTGCGGTCCTTCATCACGCGTTTCAACAGGGATGCTTTGGCGGTGGACGAGGTGGATGATAAACTACTTCTGGCAGCATTTTATAACGGAGTTCATTCCGATTTATTTATTCATAAGCTATATGAGCAGGCGCCTCAAACCATGGCTGAGTTAGTTCATTCGGCCCAGAATTTCATGAATGCAGAGGACGCTATCATAGCCAAGAAGAGGAAGAGAGTTGAGAAGGTTGAAGCCAACATTTCGCGTCCGTCGGAGCAAGGCCCTCGTCCAAAGAAGGGACGAACAGAAGATAAGAGGGATCGAGAAAAGAAAGCAGGCCCTTCGACGCGAAACCAACAGTACACCCCCTTGAATGTACCGCTTGAGCAAGTTCTTATGCAAATTAAAGACGAGCCATCTTTGAAGTGGCCAGAGAAGATGAAGGGAGATCCCAACAAGCGCAACAGGAATAAGTATTGTCGCTTCCATAGGGATCATGGGCATGATACAGACGAATGTTTTGATTTGAAGCAGCAGATTGAGAATCTCATCAGGCAAGGAAAGTTGAGAAATTTCCTTGGACGAGACCATAAGGATGAAAAGTTAAAAGCGAAGGTCGAGGAGTCATCACGACCACCGCTTGGAGAAATAAGGATCATCCTAGGGGGAAGTCCTACTGGACAGTCGTCCAAGTCGAAGAAGTCATACTTGAAGGCAGTACAGAACGTTCAACTCTCTGAGCGATTGCCGAGTGAGAAAACTACAGACGAGCAGGCAATCACCTTCACGGACGAGTGCGCAGAGAAAATCCACCATCCTCATGACGATGCTATTGTCATCACTCTCCTCATCGCTGATTACAAGACCAGAAGGGTGTTGATAGATAATGGAAGCTCAGCTGATATTTTGTATTATCCAGCCTTTCAACAGATGAGGTTAGGACGAGATCAGCTACGACAAGCTAGCTCCCCCCTAGTAGGTTTCGGTGGAATGAAAATACAACCTGTGGGCAGCATTTTGTTACCTGTGACAGTAAGGGCATATCCGCAGCAGGTTACCAAAGAGGTAAACTTCCTTGTCGTTGATTGTTCATCCTCGTACAATGCAATAATTGGGAGGCCAACTCTAAATAGGTGGAAGGCAATTACATCTACCTACCACTTGCTAGTAAAGTTCCCAACAGAACATGGGGTAGGCCAAGTACAGGGAGATCAGCTAATAGCAAGAGAGTGTTACTTGGCCATGCTGGCCGCGGACGAGCAAATTCAAACAATGAGTATCGAAAAAAAGAAAGTTGAGGCAGAACCTATTGAAGCGTTGGAAGATATTTCTTTAAATGATAGTAACCCTGGGAGGTTTACCAGGGTTGGAGCAGATTTGGAAGCAAAGATCAAAGAAAACCTCACTTGTTTTTTGAAAAGAAATAGAGATGTGCTCGCATGGAGTCACGAAGACATGCCGGGTATAGATCCTAGTGTCATTACCCATCGTCTCAATGTAAGCCCTTCCTCCAAACCGGTACGGCAAAAGAAGAGGGTGTTCGCTCCAGAGAGAGACAATGCAGTTAAGGAGGAAGTCCAAAAGCTGATTACGGCGAAGTTTATTCGAGAGGTATACTATCCTGAGTGGTTGGCCAACGTAGTCATGGTCAAGAAGGCGAATGGCAAGTGGAGAATGTGCGTTGACTTCACTGACCTAAACAAGGCTTGTCCCAAGGATAGTTACCCGTTACCACGCATTGATCAGCTGGTAGATTCTACTGCAGGCCATAAATTACTTAGTTTCCTGGATGCTTTCTCTGGATACAATCAGATTAGGATGGACGAAGCAGACCAAGAGAAGACGTCCTTCGTCACCAGTCAGGGATTATTCTGTTATGAAGTGATGCCTTTTGGTTTGAAAAATGCTGGGGCAACATACCAACGGTTGGTCAATCATATGTTTCGTCCACAGATTGGACGGAATATGGAAGTTTATATAGACGATATGTTGGTGAAAACTCAGGACGAAGATATGCATCTGGAAGACTTACAAGAAACATTCAATACGCTAAGGCAATATCACATGAAGTTGAACCCTAGCAAATGTGCTTTTGGAGTATCATCAGGAAAGTTCCTGGGGTTCATGGTCTCCTACAGGGGAATCGAAGCAAACCCTGACAAAATCCAAGCAATATTAAATATGAAGCCTCCCAGCAGTATCAAAGAAGTCCAATCCCTCACGGGGCGAGTCGCCGCCCTCAACAAGTTTGTTTCTAAAGCTACTGACAAATGCCTGCCATTTTTTAAGGTTCTTAAAAAAGCATTTGAGTGGACCGACGAGTGTCAGAAAGCTTTTGAAGATTTGAAGACATACCTCACCAAAGCCCCATTATTGAGCCCGTCCGTGCAAGGAGAAGAGTTGTACTTATATTTGGTAGTCACCCCACACGCAGTGAGTTCAGAACTAGTGAGGGAGGAGGGTAAGGTACAAAGACCTGTGTACTATACCAGCAAAGCATTAAGGGGAGCAGAGGGACGATACCTGTTAATGGAGAAATTGGCTTTTGCACTGATAATAGCCTCTAGAAAACTAAGACACTATTTTCAAGCTCACATCATTAACGTCATGACAGACCACTCACTCAAGAAGGCAATGAACAAACCAGAGGCTGCGGGACGATTGGTCCAATGGGCCGTCGAGCTCAGTGAGTTTGACATAAAGTATCAACCAAGGCGTGCCATAAAAGCTCAAGCTCTGGCAGATTTCATTGCGGAGTTTACCTTAAATTGTGACAAGGTGAATAAGAAGGAAAATGTTAAATGGGTCGTCTACGTGGATGGTTCATCTACACAGTACGCAGGAGGAGTAGGTGTGGTTTTACAATCTCCAGAGGGGGATAAGCTAAAACACACAGTTTGTTTGCAGTACCAGACAACTAATAATGAAGTTGAGTATGAAGCTCTTCTCAAAGGCATGGAATTGGCCAAGTCCGTAGAAACGGAGTCGCTCCTCGTCTTGGGAGATTCTCAGCTAATCATAGGACAAGTGAATGGCCTGTTTGAAGCCAAGGAAGAGCGAATGAGGAAGTATCTAACCAGAGTGATGCGCCTTATAAAAAAGTTTGAGGAAGTTAATTTCGTTCAAATCCCACGGGAGGAGAACATGGAAGCTGATGCCTTGGCAAAAGAAGCCTCAACGAGTGAAGCCGTAGATGAACTTGATGAAATTCAGTATATGCCAAGTATAGACATCCCAGAAGTACAACAGGTGGAGAATAGAGCAAATTGGATGACTCCAATCGTGTTGTACCTAAAAGACGGACGACTCCCAGAAGAGAAGGACGAAGCAAAAAAGCTAAGGGTAAGGGCGGCCAGGTACGTCCTTATGAACGAGATTCTTTATAAAAGAGGTTTTTCCCAGCCTTATCTCAGGTGTCTGGCCCCGGATGAAGCAAACTACATAATAAGGGAAATTCATGAGGGAGCGTGTGGCAATCACTCAGGAGCCAGGTCGCTCGTCCACAAAATCGTCCGTGCAGGATATTATTGGCCAAGCATGCAAGCTGACGCTAAGGCCTACGTCAAGGCCTGCGACCAATGCCAAAGATTTAGCAACGTCCCCAGGCAGCCATCAGAGTACTTGACTCCAATGACGGCACCCTGGCCTTTTGCACAGTGGGGGCTGGACATTCTAGGTCCTTTTCCACTAGGTGTACGGCAAATGAAGTTTCTCGTCATTGGAATTGATTATTTTACCAAGTGGGTAGAAGCAGAACCCTTGGCTAACATCACACAACAAAATGTCAAAAACTTCGTATGGAAGAACATTATGTGCAGGTTTGGGGTGCCCAGGGTGCTGATATCTGACAATGGACGACAATTTGACAATACATTGTTCAAAGACTTTTGCCTACACTTTGGAATTCAAAATCATTACTCCTCGCCAGCCCACCCGCAAGCCAATGGATAGGCTGAAGTTGCAAACCGATCCTTGTTAAAGATAATCAAGACTCGGCTTGAGGGGGCAAAGGGAGTATGGCCAGATGAGCTACCAGGTGTCTTATGGGCATATAGGACCACAGCCAGAACCCCCACAGGGGAGACTCCTTTTAAACTAGCCTATGGAGCTGAAGCAGTCATACCTGCGGAAGTGCACATGGCTAGTCACCGGGTGGCAACCTACCAGGACGAAGCTAATAAGGAGCAACTCCGTGTAAACCTCGATTTAATAGACGAGGTAAGGATAGACGCTGAACAAAGAATGGCGAGGTATAAAAACCTGATGGCTAGGCAATATGACGCAATGGTAAAGCTAAGGCGATTCAACATAGGGGACCTCGTCCTGAAAAGGGTTTCCTTAGCAACAAAGAACCCAGCTCATGGGAAGTTTGGACCTAACTGGGAAGGCCCCTACAGAGTCATAAACTTCAAAAGACAGGGATCCTATTACTTGGAAGCCCTTGATGGAAGGAAGCTGGAGCATCCTTGGAATGTGGAGCACTTGAGGAGATACTATCAGTAAATTGCCAGCCTAGGGGAGCATGACTCTGGACGAGTTCAGGGATTACATAAAAACTTGTTTATAAAAACTTGTTTATTTATATGTTTTCAGTGTGGTTTTGCTATGTTAAACGTATGGACGAAATTATGGTTTGGTTTGTATTTGTTCAAATAAAGGCATTAGCCTCTAAAGTGCATGCCTCGTCTATGAACAATATCTTTGTTATGAACTATGTTTGTGGAATGTACATAATGTTGTGTAAATTTATGTTTTCCATTGGTTTTTGTTCATATTGACTCCTAGAAAAAAGAGCTTAAAAGCTCAAGACGAGAAAATTCTCTGGACGCGGAGATGTGATCTCAAGCTTTCCTTAGAAGCGAAGGCACAGTCGTCCAAATCGAAGGACGAGGTAAAGCTAATGCCTAAAGAGAATGTTGCAAAGTCCAAAACATTCTCGTCCATAGGATGAGCCAGGTAAGACATGATACCTAATCGTACCATGAACGAAAAAGTGCATAGATGAGTGCATGTTAAGCCATGGACGAAGAAATGTATGGCTATATTTCAATCCTGTTAAGGCCTTTTATTAAAACAATCCAGTCCATGGATGAGTAAAATATAAGGCCTTGACTTCATAAGCACAAAGATCAACCAAGTCTATGGACGAGAAATGCTGTAACATTTCTCAACAAGTCCTTGGACGAGTAATATTGATTATTACCATTTCACAGACGAATTACATTCCAAATTCCAATGAAAATGGTAAGCAAATATATGTAGAATATGGACGAAGTGAAAAGAAATAAAATAAAACTCGTCCATACATGTACAAATCTAAAGTGACATTCATTAAGCCAAGGTTGGATATCCTACATCCAAAAACCCTTGCTAATTAAACTAAAATGGTTGTTTAAAACCTCGTCCTAAAACCCTGGACGGAATAAATGTACTAAATTTACATAAAAAAGGTCTCAAAACGGACCAAACAAAAATACAACAAAAAAAAAAAAAACTTAAGTAGGAGGAGCAACATTGGGGGCGTCTTGAGGCTGGGTCGTGGCATCGTCCTCTATATTGGCGTCCTCAGAGTCAAAACCAAGGAGAGAGCTAGTGGTGGCAGGGTTTAAATTGAGCACGATGGAGCCGAAGTCCACATTGGGAAATTTCTCAGCAGCGTCCATCCTAAAGTCTTCAAACCCTGCCGCATAGTTGATGTCCAAAGCATCTGTGTATTGCTTGGATGCTTTGAACTCAACCACTGCATCTTCCTTCGCTTTGGAGAGGAGAGTCCCATATTCATCATTCTTTTTCTTCAGGTCCTCAAGACGAGCATCCTTCTCCACAGCACTGGTCTTCAACTCCTCAACCAAAGCCTTTAACTCCTTCACCTCGTCCGTGGTTTTGACAGCCACTTCAGCCCATTGCTTCGCTTCGGCCTTCAACTCTTGGTTCCTCATCTCCAACTGGATCCTCATCTTGTCCAACCCTGTGGCCTGCCTAGACGCCGCTATAAACTTTGACATGCCCTACAAAAAGAGAGGGAAAACAAAACCACGAGTAAAAGTTAAAAAAGAGATACGAAGAAGGAAAATGAAAATATTTGCTCAAGACGAGGTATGAGTGTTACCTTGAAAAGGTCGTGAACACCAGAGTGTTCAAATTCCTTAAGGGACATATCATAGCAGACGTTTATATCTTCGTCGGTCACAGCCTTCTTGAAACGTTCCCAAGCCAGGTCCTCGTTTTCAATAATGTTCGAAGGGACCATTTTGGAAGGCTAAGACGGGGTTGACACAGTCTTGGACGGAGTAGACTTGGACGGAGTGGTCTGGGACGGAGTGCTCTCAGCTGGAATAGACGAGTCCACGTCAAATACAGGTACAGGCTGCTGGGACGAGGGAAGTGTGGGCTTAACCACGTGGGACGAGCTGGACTTGGACTTTTTGCCTCTTCGACTGGGGAGATTTCCCAAGTCCAAGCCCTTTGACAGCGTCTTCCTTTTTTCCCCAGTCACAGGACGAGCCTGAGTCTCGATCTCAGGACGGTCCCCTTCAGCGGCCACCTCTTTCCCCTTATTCCCTTTCATTGTGGCCATTCCTTTTTTTTTTTTTTTTTTTTTTTTTTAAAAGGGAGAAAAGTTAAAATACTTAGTTGAAACGAAGTAAACACTGTGCAAGGACGATTAGAACTTAGGACTTACTTCTTCTTACTGTGACTTCGTGTGCAATTGCTACGTCAGATGGGTTAGGGCCCAAACTCCACTTAGCGAGTCGTCTAAGTGAAACCAAAGAATGGAAGTCCCTATCCGCGTGTAGACGAGCTCTATGGACGCGGTCACGGTGAAATTTGCTCAAAGACGGTCGTTTAACAGCTGAAACAAAACAAGTTAAAATTTTTTAATTAATCATTAATGCAAAAAAAAAAAAGAGAAAAGAAAAAGAAAAATCAAAAGAAAAAGGGGAGCAACTTACCCTCAGGACGAAGGTTTCCTAGGTCCCCAGTATAACGACCAAACGTGTCCCGGCCAACGTCTACAGGACTTCCAGCCCAGAAGCCGGAGATGAAGAAGAATTCCGTCTTCCATCTTCTGTCAGACGAGGTCAGGGACTTGATCAATCTACAATCTCTACCCCTGGCTGTGAATTGATGAAAGCCAGGGGATTGATGTATCTCTGAAGGTTTGTAACAATAGAGGAACTCGTCCACAGTGAGAGGACGGTCCTTTCCAAATACTTCACCCCACAAAATTTACATTGAGATGATTAATCTCCATGCATTTGGGTTGAATTGGCATATCCCTAAACCTAACTTAATCAATAACTCTCTAGTAAAGGCGTTTAAAGGAAACCTTAAACCCCCAAAAAGGTAAGCCTCATAGACGCCTATCCCAAAGTGAGGATTGCAACACCATTCTCCTCAGACGGGCAACCTAGGGTTAAATTCATCTGGAATTTGGTACCACTCCCTAAGGTTTTTTAATCTTTGCTCGTCCGTCCTAGAAGGGATATCTATGGCACAACTATAAACAGTTACCTCCTCCCCGTCCAAAGGACCAGAAGGAGGGTCAGTGGACGAGGTACCAGCTTGAGACCCTGAGGCCTTCCTAAGCTGCTCCTGTACAACCTCTATAGGAAGCCCAGGGACGCCAGAAACATATTCCTCGTCCGTGGTGTTCCCCCCGCTACTATCACTACTGCTACTAGAACTGTTGTAGCTACTCTCATCATTGTACTCGTCTATGGCCTTATCTACACTATCGCTAGACGAGGAAAGTACAACAGCCATCTTAATAGAAAAACTAAGGACGAGAGGAAGAAGAATACCTGGATCTAGGACGAATGAAAGCTATGGACGCAAGAAGCTTCTAGACGAAGATCTAGGACGAGGAAGGACAAGGAAAGAAATTTTGGAAATGAGGGGGTTAACTGAGGTATTCCACTATTTATAGGGAATAAACCTCAGCATCTGAAGTGACAGAACCAATCAGAGGCCGACACGTAGCACCTACCTCGAAAAACTGAATCGACGAGACTTGTCGCCAATGAGACACCGACACGTGGCATCTTTGATCTTTATAAAATCTCGTCCATCGAGAGGAGAAAATTACTATATTCCCTTGGACGACACATGGACAAGGGGGCAACTGATGGTGCAAGAAAAACACCAAGTCAATTACTCGTCCATAGTGCCGTCCATAGCATGTACAAAACGGAGAACGAGTGTTTGGTACACTCGTCCGTAACTGTCAGCCTTCATCCTCCATTCGCTCGTCCATGGGAGGACGAACAAGCGGTGAACCTCGTCCGTCATTGAAGAGGGACGAGCAAGCTTCAACACTTCCAACCAAGAATCACATTGAAGAGTTATACTGTTTGGATCTCAACACAGGTCCCGATGAGGTGACTCCCATGGCGGTTATGGAAGTTACCCTTTGAATCTTCCAAACTCTACGACGATTAAGAGAAATAACTGATTTCTGACACTATATAAAGACCCTACTACATAAAGGTATCAGAGGACAACTTTTTCTCTCTTTGAGAATTCTAAAAAAAATTGTTGAAGTCTTTAAAGTCTCTTCTTTCTACTCCAAATCACTAACTTTATCATCGAAGGACCCTAGACCGGCCTCCACCGGTCTCTCTCTCTGATTGAATTTGGTGTTTTCAGGACTTGGCCTTCAAGATCTAGAGCATCCGAAGATTTTTCAGCCCACTGATTCCTTAGACATCATCAATATTAATCTTGATATTAATTTGATGTTAGATTATTGCTAACAAAAAGAAAAGGGTTAGTACAATTTTAGAACTTCTTATTTCTGATAGTTCAATTTATATTTTCTTAAATTAGTATTTTATGAACTAAAATAGTTTAACAATAAACTATTTTAATATGTTGTACTACAATACAGTTTTGAAGAATCCAAATTCAACCTTGATGAGAAAGAGAAAAAGATTGAGTCATTGCATTTTGTTAATTTTGACATTTAATATACAAAAAACTTGACCTATAGTGGCCTTTTTTTTAGTGGCATTTGTAAAAAACGCCACTATAGGAACCCTATAGTGGCGTTTGGAGGGTCCTATAAAGGCGTTTTAAAAAATAAGTCTATAGCAGCGTTTCTAACGACCTATAGTGGCGTTTGGAAAACGCCACTATAGGTCATGGTCTTACAAGGGCCTATAGTGGTGTTTGTCAAATGCCACTATAGGCACTTTTTATTTTTATTTTATTTTTTTCGATTGGGTCTGACCTATAGTGGCGTTTGTCAAACGCCACTATAGCCTAGCACCAAAAAAAAAAAAAAAAACAAAGAGAACATTAAGAAAAAGAATCCAGCACAAAATAAATAAATAAATATATAAATAAAATTAAAAGAGGGGACCTATAGTGGCGTTTACCAAACGCCACTATAGGTCCAAAAAGTGCATATATATCTACACTATTAAAATAATAAATAAATAAAACATTTGAATGAATTTCAACGTACGTAAAGAAATGGAATATGCCATAGAATATGCCTAGAATATTCTATGACATATTCCAAAATATTTGAATATATTATAAATATATATATATTTATTTAAATGTATATATTATTATATATTTATATTTAAATGAGAGATGTTAGATTCACAATAATTTTACAACATTTTGATAAAAAAATCATAAGTGGTTAGTTGTTATTTATTCAAATTTGAACTTAACACTAAGATTACTTTTTTACTCTAGCAATAACAATCAGTAACAACCTACCACTTAAAATTTGTTATAAAAATGTTATGAAAATGTTGTTGACATATCATTTCTTATTATATATATACATTTTTTTTTTTTAATGTATGAAAGATGCTACATCCACAACATTTTCACAATATTTTCACAACAAATCATAGGTAATTAGTTGTTATTGGTTTAAATTTGAACTTAGCACTAAGATTACTTTTTTCCTCCAACAATAACAATCAGTAACAACCTACCACTTAAAATTTATTATAAAAATGTTGTGAAATTGTTGTTGACATATCATTTCTCTTTATATATATATATATATATATATACATATTTTATTTTTTTTATGTATGAGAGATGCTACATCCACAATATTTTCACAATAAATCATAGGTGGTTAGTTGTTATTGGTTTAAATTTAAACCTAACACTAAGATTACTTTTTTTCCCCAACAATAACAATCAGTAACAACCTACTACTTAAAATTTGTTATAAAAATGTTGTGAAAATATTATGAATATATCATTTATATATATATATATATATATACACAAATACATACTTATCATTTCTCTTTATATATATATATATATATATATATATATATAAATTTTAAAAAAAACATTAAAACCCCCCTCCTACCCCCACTCTCCCATATCTCTCCCTTATCTCTACGCCAAGGCTCAAACTAATTCCTTTCTCTTTTGTTTTTTTTTTTTTTTTTTTTCATTTCTCTCTTTTTCTCCCTTAACTCTCCACGCCAAGTCTCAACAGACTTCCTTTCTCTCTCTTTTTGTTTTTGTTTTTTTTGTTTTCCTTTCCTTCTTCTTCTCCCTTATCTCCACTCCTCCATCTTTCTTCTTTTCTTTTTCTTTCACTCTTCTTTCAATTCACACTTGAATTGATTCTTTTTGTTTCTCTCCATTTTGATTTTATTTCTTTTGTTTTATTTGTGGTGATGTTAATGTTTGTGGGTTTTTGATTTGCAGATGGTGTTGTAGCTTACTGATTTTGTTCAAATTTGCAGATGGTGTTTGAAGCCATTAGTTGTATAGTTGCAGGTAAGCTTTTTTTATTAAAAAAAAAATTATGATTGTTTTGGTCTATTTATTTTTTGATAATAGTTTTGGTCTATTCCTTGTTTGCTGTCAACTTTGCTTCGTGGGGTGGATTTGCTATTTTTTTTTATTTTTTTTTTATTTTATGTGAGCATGTGTTTGATTTTGAATTTTTTTTAGGTGGGTTTGAGTCTCATTTTGAATTTGCTGAGATAGCTATAGTGTTTGTATTTGGAGTTGCTATTTTTAAAAAAAAAAAATATTGGATGTGAGCATGTTGGGTTTGATTTTGAATTTTTTTTAGGTCAGTTTGTCTCATTTTGAATTTGCTAGGATAGCTATAGGATTTGTATTTTGTTTTATTTATGTATTTTGTTTTGTGTCTTTTAATTTAATTAAAATTGTAATATTAATTTCATTACAATCTTAATTCAATTAAAAAAAAACTTTTTCATGTCAAAAAAAAAAAAAGGAATCTTTTGATTACCAAAAATTAATTTTTGGTAATCTAATTTTTTTTGGGTGATTTTTTGGCTATAGTGGCGTTTGTAGGGTCTATAGTGGCATTTTACAAACGCCACTATTGTACCGCCACTACAGCCCTATAGTGGCGTTTGCAAACCCCACTATAGACCAATTTTTTTATTTTCAAAAAAAGGCTATAGCGGTGTTTAAACTAGGGTCTATAGTGGCGTTTGCAAACGCCACTATAGGCAGACCTATAGTGGCGTTTTACGAAAATGCCATTATAGGTCTATAATGGCGGTACAATAGGGGCGTTTGTATACGCCACTATAGCCAAAATGGGCCTATAGTGGCGTTTTTAGTACCTATAGTGGCGTTCACAAACGCCACTATAGGTCCAGTTTTTTGTAGTAATTTATAAAGATTGAAAAAGAATAGGTTAGATTTTTATTTTGTTTTTGTTAATATTGAGATTTATGTTAGAATGATAACATTTACCATTGGTTAACTTTGAATATATATAAATATTAATTGATATAAATGGAAAAATAATATTTCATATACATGTTGGACATGCAAGTTGGAGACACAATAGAATTTGAAATATGCAAGTCTAAATAAGCATAAAGATATATGCCAAAGAATCAAATGCAAGGCACAAAAACAAGGTAGACAAAGAGAGAAAAAAGTACTTGCAACGCAACTTTCCAATATGAAAGAAGAGGTAAGAATGATAGAAATATGTTATTTGTTTAATCAAAATTTGATAGGTTTCTCACTATTGTTTTGAATATATAATTTTTATGTGTATATATATGTGTGTGTAGTTTTTTTATGAACAAAAAATGGGTAGAGTGACGACTTGAGTTGATGTCTTCCACCTCAAATTCTATTAAATGTTTCAAGTAATTTAAAATAAATTAAATATTTTGATTATATATCATAATTTTATGTTTCAATATGTAAAATTTATACACTACACACCATGTATAGACAAAGTGACTCAATATATTAATGCACACATGTTGCAAAATTAATTTGTTTTTATCGTGTGACTCATAAATTATTAATATAGTTTCAACTTTCAACATATATAATTTTTAATTAAGTCGTGCATTGCACGTGCATAATACTAGTAATAACTAATAGCCGAAACGTTTGACTTTTTGTTGATCACACCACATTGCGCCACATGACTACATAAACTAATGACACGTCTATGATTAAAAACACAACAATTGTATCTTTTCATTTAAACATTCATCTTATAAAATAAAAATAAAATAAAATAAAAACTGCCTATAATTATAAACTAGAGACACAACTCTTGGGGCAGTAGTTATAATTAAAACATCACTTCTTTTTATATTTTTCTCACTAAACGTTCTTCTTTCCCTTCTCTCTCTCTCTCTCCGAAATTTAGTATTTGCAACAGGACTTCTCTTTTTGATAACACCAGCCAGCAAAGTTCCAAAACAAGTTTAAAGGTCAGATACCTCTCCTCAAATGTATAGTAAATAAAAAGTAGCGGGTTAACGTAGCACAGTATTTGTATCATAAACTCAAAAATTTGCGTTAGTTCTAAGTATATGTTATTGTGCGATTTATTTTCATATTTGTGTTAATATTACTTTTGGCCGTGATATTGATTTTGATATTGGGATTACATAGTAACGTAACTAGTTTATTTTTTTCTAATATTATTCCTCTTTCAAACAACAACTTTAGACAATCTCACAGTGCAACAATAAAAATTAACGAATACAGTAAATAGAGTTTGTAAGGAAGACAAATTGTCGAAAGTTGTTATATACTTATATATTGTTACTATTAGTCTTTGATATAGAGAAGTATATATGAAACTATCAAATTGGTTTAGAGTTACTATCTGGTGGATTCTTTGGGTGACTTATATGTATATATTTATTGCGTGAAACCCTCTGATTGATTTATTGGCCATATGTATTTGATGGGAATACATATCTAAGTTGGAAGCCATTAATTCTTTTATTTCGTGAAACCACGAATGATTTGATAACCCAAGCCTTGTACGTACCAATTCGGGTTAATGGTGGAAAAGAAAGAAACAGGTTTCATTATAAACCATTGTAGCTCCAAGATTTTTTTCTAGAGGGGACCAATAATGGCGAAGCCAGAAATTTATTGGCAGGGGTAGGCATGAGTAAAAATATAAGATGATTTTTTTTTTTTAATGGTTTTTCTGTATAGATAACTTCCACGTTATATACAATACAAATATAGTATATATAATAGTCTAAAAAATTATTAATAGTTTAAAGATTGTTAAGACAACAATCATTGGATGCATAAACAAATAGAATTTAAATAACTAATCATAAATTTTTATCAAATTAATAATAACTTATTATATTTATAAGTTATATCAATTGAATAAAAAAATAGAATAAATAAGAATTGGAACATAATTAGGAGTAGGGCTAGGAGTAAGTGTGAAACTAAGAAAAATAAATACTCCGCTAATAAACTTTTGCTTTTGAAGTGTATGGTTTTCTAAATATACACGTGGTCACTTTCTTAGAATTTGAGTAAGCAGTAAAAGATTTCTTGGACTTGGAAATGTGTAGAGCACTGAGCACATATCAAACTACTCGATTGGACATAGAGAAAAACAAAGAATCACATTCAAGCTTACTTCATTTGGGTTTAACAAAAAATTTAAAGTCTAGGTGTTCATATTTTTATTGTAGGGGTCAAAAAAAATTTTCTTTTATATTATATATAATTTTTTTTTGGACCAGGTCGGGGGTTTCATTTGAACCCCCTCGGCTAGTCTTGCAGCCGCCCCTGATTATAAAAGGTATGACTCTTGATTTTTATGTGCAAGATTGTAATGGCAGGAGTTAATGGCATGCAATCTACGAGATATATATATGGTTAACATCTTTCGTTAAATACATTAGCCATGTATTTGGCAATACATGGATATGTTATGAAAGATCGCATGGATGTTAATGACAGTTAAACATGTCATTAATGCTAATACCATAGCTTTGGCCTTTTATGTGCAAAGGTGTATGGGTTTGATGAATAAAGAAAATTTGGTCAATATAGTAGAGTCAAATATTTTGAATCTGTTTTATTAGACTCAATTTTGGTTTGGCTGCCACTTTTGTTATTGGTTAGCCTTTTTACTAATTCATCAAGGGACTCATTATTAATTGATAATAAAAATAGCATTATGAGAGCTATTGTTAATAATTTCAAAAAATTGGAGCACAAGCCCAATATTTGGATGCATCTAATTTGGAAAAAAATATTAAAAAAAAAGGGTGGATTCCCCGAGCTTGTATTTTAGACATTTTGTTGACCACTCCTTATTGCAACATGTGACTATATAAATTTATGTCATGTATATATTTAAAAATACAGTACATTTGTGTATTTTCATTTTTTTAATAGGCACATTTTTTTATCAATAGACACATTTTTATTCAATATGCACGTTTTAAGTCAATAGACACTTTTTCATTCAATATGAACATTTTCGGTCAATAGGCACATTTTGGTATATCCAATATGAAGAGTTATGATTTTTCAATAGGCAACTTTTGATATATTTAATTTGAATGATTATGACTGTAAGGTAAGAATTTGTTCCATCCCACATCTAATTGTGTCCTTACCGCGGTGCCTGGCGCGGTGCGGTTTTGTCCTCGTCCCCGAGTGCAGGACCAACCAAGCAAGCGCTTAGCTTGGACTTGTAATTGTAATCCCACATCGGTTAGAGAGAGCGCCCCACTACCCTTTATAATGCTTCAGGAGCTTGGGTAGTGTACCACTACTCACATGTGAGTAGTGGTACACTACCCAAGCTCCTGAAGCATTATAAAGGGTAGTGGGGCGCTCTCTCTAACCGATGTGGGATTACAATTACAAGTCCAAGCTAAGCGCCGCGCCAGGCACCGCGGTAAGGACACAATTAGATGTGGGGTGGAACAAATTCTTACCTTACAATGACTTTTCAATAGGCACCTTTTGCTATATATATTACAATCTATCTTATATATACTTATATATACAACAAAAATTAAACTAGAGACGCAATATTCTATCTCTCATTTATTCCCACAAAAAACTAATAAATAAAACAACATTCTTTTCTTTTGTCTAACTAATAACATTTTATGCTATTTCTTTTAATATTATTTTTTTATTATAATTTTCATGCAGTTTTGCTTACTACTCCTACTCAAAAATGATTTTTTTTTTCCTCTTGAAACTCATCCAACAGTTATTCTCGTGCATCACATGGGTTAGCGACTAGTATATTATATATATTGGTTAAATTTAAGTTACATCTAATTAAAAAAAATATATGGCAAATGGATTCCCTTAAAGCATTTGTTAACAAACTATTTTAGAAAAGTTTTAATGTCATTTTCATGGAAAAAATAAAAAGTTATTAAAAAAATCTGTTACTTTTTTTTCCATAAAAATAATTGCTAAACCAATGCCCTGCAGATCATTTATTAACTTTTCAACAAAAATAAGATGTTACTATTGTTAATGAATAATGATAATACTCAAAAACTTTCTATTGATTGAGTTTTTATTTTTATAAATGCATCATTAGATTACATTGCCTCTTCATTTATACTTTTCAAGCTTGCAAAAAATAAATAACAATTCGAGATCAATAACTATTTTATTTATAAAATTTTTAACCTTTTTTTTTTTTTTCTTTTTCTTTTTTTGGATTTTGAAATTGTATGCAAAACATGATTTTATAAATAAAAAAATGTAATTCAATAGTGGAATTTTTAAAATATTACTTCAATAAAAAGTTAATCTTAAGGAATTGTTACAACAAATGTAAGTTGATCTTGATTTTTTTTTACTAGAAAAGACAAATGCGAGCTTGCCATGCAGCATCCAAGGTGGGAATAAGTAGTAAAAGTTGAAAGAAATAAATTAGTTTATGTACTAAGCACAAATGAGACCAGGAAGAGATTTTGCAGAGATAGTGCAAAGCAATTTCCAGTAATATACTGAAAATATTCAAGGAGAATAGAAAAGTAAAGTAAAAGACAAGACTTTTATATATTTATATATTACAAGTTTTACAACAAATATACTTCTACAAAGAGTGCTGATCAACATATTTTGAAAAGTGCAATAAAACTAATGCAGATGACGTTTGTTTCTAGGATGTGTTCTTCTTCTGTCTCACAAAGGATAATTTGTCAACAACTTCATCAACAAAAGCATAGTATGCATTCCTCCAAGATTTTCTAATTGCTAGAATGAAATAAGGAACCAGAATACCTGCTGCAAATCCAAGCCCAATGCTCAAGTAAAACCAATTGTCAATGAAATTGTCTTCACTGTCATTCACAATAGTTCCCCTACATCAATTCCTTCACCAGGCCACTTCACAACTAGTGGAGCACCGCAAAGACCTGGGTTACCAACAAAGGATGGTGCTTCAAAAGTTGTCATATGACAAGTGTAAGGGATGGCACCTGAGAAATTATTGTATGATAAGTTCAAAACCCCCAGAAATGACAACAAAGACATGCTTGGGGGAATTGGACCAGAAAGGCTATTACTTGAGAGATCAAGAGATGAAAGTTGACGCAAATTTGAAATGCTATTAGGAATTTGCCCACTGATATGGTTTCTAGACAAGTTCAAAACCACCAAACCTTCTAATTTTGTTAATTCTTGGGGAAGATCTCCGTGTAAATTATTTCCGGAAAGGTCTATACTAGTAAGAAGGGAAAGAGTCTTCGTGAACCTTTGAGGCTGGTTTTTCATACACACAACCAAGTTAATTTTCTTCATAGTAGAGGCCCCTGTACTTGCCATAGAAAAGATATTGGTTTTTGATTTGCACTTGGGTCATAGCTTTCAGATCACCAAAGCTAACAGGAATTGTGCCCTTCAACATTTTTTCTGCCATGTCAAGGACTTGCAATGAACTTAAATTTGAAAGTTCAGAGGGCAGTTTTCCAAAAAATGCATTTGATCGCAAGCTGAGAATTCTAAGATATCTGAAACCATCTCCAATCCACGGCGGAATTGTACCCTTCATCATGTTGTATCCAAGGTCCAAAGTTTCCAAACTTGACAGATTTTGGAAAAGATAATGGGAGCTCTCAAGAGAGCTTGTTGCCACTCAGGTGAAGTGTCTGAAGCAATTTCAACTGACCCAAGGAGTTTGGAATTCCCCCATATAAATTGTTGCCACTGACGTCAAGCACCTTTAGGTAAGAACAATTCCCTATGCTTGCTATGATGTTGCCTGTTAAGTTGTTGCTTGAAAGATCAATGACTTGATTCGAATTCATATCTCCCAAACTGGCAGGGATATTTCCTGTTATGTTATTACTTGAAACAGATAGGAAGAGCAGATTAGGCATGGAAGCACCCATATCTACTGGGATAGGACCAGAGAACCTATTGTTGGAGAGATCTAGCAATACAATCTCAACAACTGGAAGAGAAATGGGTCCTTCAAAGAGGTTGGAGCTCAAATCAACGTCTGCATATGGAGCTACATTTAATGGATTCGGTAATTGACCACTTAATTGATTGAAGGAAACATTTAAAAGGGACAAATTAGCAGAAATTTCCCAAAACCAACTTGGTATGGAACCTGAAATGCTAGCATTTGAGAAGACAAGATATGTGACCTGCTCCTGTTATTTAAGCCCAGTTGGAAATGAAGGGCCCAAATGGCATGAACCCATATCCAGATATTGGATTTGGAATGGAGGGGCCCAATTGGAACTGACATTCAAAGTGAATGAATTGGAAGACAGGTGCAAGAACTTCAGCTTAGTGAGCTTTGAAAAATGTGATTCATTAACTATTCCCGTTAAATGATTGGAGGAAACATCCAAAGAGAACAACTCAGAAAGCTGTCTAAACTCTCTGGGAGCGTCCCGTTAAGTTGATTGTCCCCAAGTCCCAATTTAGCAAGATGTAACAATGACCCTAGAGAAGTTGGGATAGGACCCTGAAGCGAGTTATACTCTAGATCAAGTTGAACAAGATTTTTAAGTTGGCCCAACCAATCTGGTAATATACCATGCAATTGATTGTTGGCCAATGTTAAGAACTGTAGACTAGGTAGTGGACTTTTAGAAAGGCAGTTTTCTATTCCTACAAGGCATTCAGGTAAAGATCCTGTCATGTTATTGCCTACTAAACGAAAAAATTTCAGATTGCAGAGTTTACCAATAGAGCTTGGAATGCCACCCTCAACATTATTGGCAAAGAGATCGACATAAGTGAGAGATGTCATGTTGCCAAAGGAAGTTGGAAGTTTCCCATGTAATTTATTGGAAGCTAGATCAAGAACTTCTATCTTTTTCCATGTTCCCTTGAACAATTGAAAGCAGCTTGCTATGAGATCGTTATTCCCTGCAACATTCAAAGTCTGCAAATTTGGTAGCTCACCTAAACCAAGAGGAATTCTTCCATAAAATTTGTTATTGCTCAGGTCAACATACTCAAGACTGCTTATATTTAATAGCCAATCAGGTATCTTTGAATTGAGCCTGTTAAAGCTAAGATCTATCACAGCAAGGGAAGTAAAATTAACAAAGTCCAGTGATGGAATATAACCAGACAGACGACAAGAAGATAGATGCAACTCAATCAAAGCTGGAAGCTTTTTTAATGTCCCTACCCAGTCTGATCCTACCATTGAAAGGTCAACTTCATTCATCATAAGATGTTTCAGAGAGACAAGACCAGCCATCCATTCAAGATTATCAACTGTTAAAGTTGAAAGCTTGACATCAAGATACTCCAAGCTAGAGAGATTTCCCAAATTTGGAGGAATTTTGCCACTAAACCCAGCATTTGATAGGTTAAGGTATTGCAAATTCTCCAAAGATCCAAAGAATATAGGAATAGGGATGCCATTGAAGGTGTTGAAGCTCAAGTCTAAATATCTCAAAGACTTGAGTTTCACCAATGAAGGTCTAACCTCTCCACCCAAGTTCCAGAATCCATACCTGCCTGAAGAATCAGAAGGGTTATGTAGATCAACTGTAACAACAGCTCCTGTACTATTTTCACAGCTTATTCCACTCCATTGACAACTGTTGCTTCCTTGCCATGATAAAAGCCGGTTCTTAGGATCTTCCAGACCATTTTTGAAGTTGATAAGAGTAAGAGCATCTTGATCAGATTTCAGGCATTTGACTGACTGTGCAGCACCATTCGAAGCAAATCCTCTTGCTATCAAACAGAGAATAAGTAGCAACAATCTACGAACTGCAAATTTTTCCATCAGTTCTATTATGAAGCTTTGACTGTAAGCCAAAAGCCATCATCTCTAATGTCTTCTTTTACTTGGAAGTACACGAACTTCCTGCTTTTTTTTTAATGGAGTTGAACTGACTCTGTGACCTATCTGGATAAGATTAGAAAAAGTTGAAGAAGTATAAAACTAAAGAAACCAATGGCCACCAAAGTCAACCGTCGTTAATTTGTACATCAAATAGTGGCAAGCACTGGAACATTCCAGATCAGAGTATAATCAGTTTGGTTTCACATGAAGCAATGTGTTAATCTCGTTTTGTGTTGAAGCTAGAAAGGATACACTTCTAAGTCATGAGGACGCCAAAAAATAAGTTTTGTACTAATACAAATACAAATGTCTAATGTAAGCTTTATTATTGTTTATGTGTAGCATTTAGTTATGTCTTTGTGTAGACCAAAATCAGTATAAACAAATGTAATAGTAATAAATAATATGATGCAAAATTAGCAATCTATACTTCAGACTCTAATTTTGTGGAGAAACTGCATGTATATAAAAAAAGGTCGGCAGGAATGAAGTAGAAAGTGGAAATGACAAATATTGGCTGAGAAAGCAGCAGCTCTGATGGAGTTTCCAATAGCCCCTTATAGCTTAAAGCTTTCTAGGCAATTGAGTCTTGACCCAGTAACCCAGTGAGCTTGAAATGGCTGATTGGCTCCTAAAATCATTTGTTCTATTCTATAAGGGTCCAACACAAATAAGATTAAGATCTCCTCCCAATGAATTCTCTAATTCCTTCCAATTTTTATTTAAATGTAACACAGAATAAGATTAAGATCTCCTCCCAATGAATTCTCTAATTCCTTTCAATTTTTATTTAAATGTAAGAAATATGACATTTAAACAATGATATAAATGTAATGTGTTCCAAACTTTCATTTTGTTTGAAAATTAGATATTTTAGACATATCACACCACTTATTTTAAGGAATATTAGAAATCACGTAAAGAATAAAATTAAGGTAATAACTAGGGCAACTAGTAAATAAGATCAAATTTCTTAAGTATGCTTAGCGTTAATCTGTCCCAATTGTTAGTTTGTTACTTGGCTTTGGACTTATTTAAAAAAATATAAAAAATAAAAATAAAAAAAGCTTTGGGCCTTGTTTTGAGAGAAGCATGGGGCTATATTTTAAAATAAGAAAAACCTCTCTTTTAGGAAAATGTGGACCATTTTTTAAAAACAAAACTTTAGGGCAATTTCATTGGACTTACTGAATTGAATTTGTCTTCCCTTTTTAAATTCTTTTCTTTTTTTCGGAGAATTCCCTTCTTAAAATCTATCTTTGAGTCATACAACTCAGTGATTTGGTAATGGGTTGTCCAGGTTGAGTCATCAAACCCAGCCGAGTGGACACACCATTTTTGAAGCTTAAGCCTGACTCCCATTTTCTGCCCCAACAAAATAGCCTAAATAAGTAAATAACAAATGAAAATGAGATTTTATTGAGTTTTAAAAAAATACCCAACACTCTTCATGAGCTCCTAAGTGTGGGACTTCAAAGGTTTTCGTGGACAGCGGGGCTGAGTTGTGGTTAGGTGATGTGGGTTTGGCATGAGTGAGCTTTTGGTGTTACCGTGCTGGTAAAGGTAGTGAGTTAAAAGTTTATGTGGTGCATTCAAGGTGTTTGATGTTATGCCTGAGTGGGGATTTCAGATTTGGTATGTTAACGTGGGAGTGACTATTCAATTAGAATTCTCTCAAACACACTCTTTCACGTGAGTGTCCCTAAATAATTTGTTGAGTATCATAACTGATTTTAGAAACTCTTGAGATTAAGGCTTTTTTGTTGTTATTATATATTCTCTCAATGCAAAACCCAATCCCAAAAACTAATTCATATGTGCCTTTTAACGATTGGACAAAACTTATGTACAGTACCTTAGGTACTATTCCTCAAGTTCCTCTTTTAAGATTTTTTAAAATGGTTACTTAATTTAAAAAATACACTTTCATCTATGAGAAAAAAGCCACATGACAAAATCTTAAAAAATGAACCTAAAGAATAGCACATAAATACTATATTTAAGTGTTACTCTTTAATGTTTGATGGCATATACAAATTAGTTTGTCAAACTTGAGTTTCCAAAATATGTCACATGACCAAATAACTTAGTCATAAAACATTTTTCCTAAAAATTTGTTAAAATTGTGCTATTTGGAAAATTTGGCCCTTTCATTATGTGTTCGTGTGTTTAGAAATTCTTTTTAGTGTTTCTTTACTATGGTTATGAAATAGGTCTTTGTGTTGATGTACGAATTGATTGTTTGTATTCTTTTTAGTGTTCTCTACTTTCTGCATAAGGAACATTATTTTGCTATATAATGAGATTTACACCATAAAATGAGTTCGTCTCCACTTTTTGTGGATTGATCATTACTTTGCTAAACGAGTGCGCAGCAACAGGGAAAAAAAAGGGTGAAGAAACATAAACACAAAATGTAGGCGCCAATTAAGTTGAATCCAAAGTGATACTAAGCCACGTATAATATAAACCAACAAACATAAAAAGAAGGTTGAAAAGTGAAACATTTTGCAAAGTTTTTTTTTTTTTTTTTTTAATACTAAATATTTTAACATATACATACAAAATAAAAGAGAAAAATATTTTAAATAAAATAATAATAGTATATATTAAAAAAAATCTAACAATTCGGCAAAATTTAAAGATAAAAAAATGAATTTTTGAAAGTTTAATAAAAAATAAATTTTTATAAAAATTTAAGGATATTATCTAATGGCTCCGGCTCCTCTCCAGTTTGGCATCTCATGTTTTCTCCTGTTTTAAAACAGATAAGTGACACGCGGAGTCTATAAAATATAATGATAAAAACAAGGCCACATGATATTATCATTTCGGAGTATTTCTCTTTTACCCGGCTCCTCAGCAGTAACCCACTACTCACACACCAAACACCACTACACCGAATCTGAGAAAATATCACAAACAGAAGAGCTGCAAGATAGGGGGAAAGAATGGGCTGAGAGATTGCGGAAGAACAATAAAGGCTTCTTGTGTATTTGTATGTGTGAGCTAACTGCTAAATGCTAATTGCTTGTTGTTGTTGTGTGTGATTAACTGGTTCGGATCTGCACCTGTTGGTTTGTTCATCTTTTTTTGTTGGGATTTGGTTGATTTCGTACTTGGTAGTTTGATACTGAGCTCTCTCATGCCATTCTACAGTGGGTTTTTGTCATGGGTCTGGTTTGAATTGAAATGAAGTGGATTTTCTCCCTTTTGTTTCTTTAATTTTAGAATCAATATAATTTTTTCTTTGTTTGTGCTTATGGGTTCTGTCCCTCTCTCTAGGCTCTATTTATGCTTATGGAAACTTTGATATATTTCGCCAAAGAAACTGAAATTGAATTACAAACAGAGAGAAAGCCAGAGAAACAAGAAATCCCAAAGGGGACATTAACACTTAGACCGATCAAGTAGAAGAACTTGCTCCAGAAAAGGAGGGTCCATCCCAAACCATGTTTGAGAGGTTTCTGCAGATCTGGTTACCCTGGCTAAATCGTGAGCAGCTCTGTTGTAGTCCCTTTTCAGATGTCTTGCATTCCAGCTACTGAAGGAACCTAACATGGCAAGAGAGCCTTGTATAATGGGGCCAATGTCTCCAAAGCCTGATTTTGAAACTAAGGCTTGGACAACAGCAGTAGAGTCAGACTCTACAATTACATTTGACAGCTTCAATTCACAAGCCAACACAACCCCTTCTTCAATGGCAAAAGCTTCAGTTACTTCCGCTGAGAAGGTAGCAGATAGAATTTTCCCCCTTGCTGCAACAACACAACCTCTGCAGTCCCTGATTACAACTCCAACACTAGAAGGCTTCCCATTCTCTGATGTTGCTCCATTTACATTAATAAAGAAAGAATTTTGGGTTTGAATTGAATATCACAAATGTAAAAGTAAAACAAAAAAACGGAAGACAAGAATATAGTCGGCTACGAGGAAAGAAAGTATTTAATTATTTATTTATTTCGTAAGTATTGGGTTGGTTCCAGAGTTGGTGACTTTCTTAGAACTTGAAAGTCAATTCAAGCTTAGGTCGTGACCGTGTCTTGAATTGACGAGAAAATCAATTCAAACTTCAAAGTCCCAAATCAAAGCTTCTGAGAAGTTGTCATCAAGGTTCTGATCGAGTTCCAACTATATAATCAGTTAACGGTAGATGTCTTTCGGATTCATTCATATGTTGGTTTGAGTTTCACACCTTGCGTTTACAATTATTTCTTTTCTATATATATATATATATATATATATATATATTACTCATGCAGAGGTCAAGAGCCTCGGCCTTCAATTTGGTGTATCCATATCTTTTACTTTTAGCTAACAAAACCCTTCAAACGTCTTCATTTGCAGCAGCCCCTGCACCTCCGGTTTCAAAGACGTCTTGTCTTGGTAAGTCTTTATCTTCTTTCTGCTTCATATGTATAAGATTTTACTAAAGTGTGACCACACAATAATATACTTTTTTTTGAAAAAAATTTTCAAAAACGAATTTGTTAATGTTTGCTCTATATATATTAACCGGACCCATATATATATATATATATATATATATATATGTCTGTCTTTAAGCTGTTTCTTTAAGGGGTATTACCCAGGCCATAGTTTTAAAGTCCTTTGGAATGACATTATTATTATTATTATTTGTTCAAGTAGGATTTGGATTGCTGTATAACTTAACAATAATGTAGAAAGCGCTTACAAATAAGGTAAAAAAGCTCAACGAAAAAAATAAAATAAAAATCAGGCTTATTTGCTCAAGTGTGTGTTGTCATTTGAAAAAAAAAAAAAAACTCTCTTCTAGACTTATCTCACATGTATTAGTTAAATTCACGTGTCATGATTCAGTTAAATCAATTAACATACGTCACAAACTTATGAGAAATGTTAGGTTCATAATTTTTACACAATAATTTTATATGACATATTGTTACGACTTGTTATTAATAAAGTAAAAAATTTATTTTAGAAAAAAAAAAAAAAAAAAACTATCTAACTAGCTAGTGGAGGCAGCCAGTCAAAACAACCCATAAAGAATGGCATCATAGGAATTAATAGTCTTTATTATTATTATTATTATTATTATTTTGGAACCGTGGCCCCTACCCTTAAATGTGGCTTGGCCAATAATTATAATTATTTTCATTGTTATTTTTCTCTTGTATTATTTCATTATTTTCTAACTCTTATATATTACTTTTTTTTAATGTTCATTTGTGAGATTTTTATCTAAATTTTGTGTTTCTTTTTTTTTTTTCTAGTAAAAAATTTATACAGAGATTTTATTTAAAATTCAATTATTTTTTCTATTTTTTTTAAATTTATTAGTAGATATTTATAATGTAAAAATATTTACAAATAAAGAAAAAATGTCTATAATACATAATTATAATATAAAAAATAAAATAAAATAAAATTTAAATCGTAGAACAATAAAATATGGGCCAACCCGCGATCTGCCCTTTTTTTACAATCTAACCCGACCCAACTAACTTGTGACCCAACCCATTTATTTTAAAACATTTGTTTTCCTTAAAAAAAATATTTAGATTACATGTCAAGGTGCTAGGTGCATAGATATAAAAGCACAAAGCATAACAATGTCATTAACTAGCCATTTAGTAGCTATTAAAAAAAAAGAGTTAATTAAAAAAAAAATACAAAAAGCAAAAACATCTATAACTAAACGTCTACACAACTAAATGTCTAATACTAAGTTCGAAAATAAACAATAAAGTTAAATACTAAGACTAAGTTATTAACACAGTCTAACTAGCACCAAACAAAACTAAAATTAAGAAAAAAAAAAGTCAAAAAGTCATATCATTAGTAGTGAACTTTGAATATGAAATTTGTAAACTTAAAATATATACATTTTTGTGCTCCTTAGAATCTATCTCTCTCTCAAGTTGTAAATTCGTAATTAAAAGCATTTTGGCTGTGAGTTTTTTTTTTTTTTTTTTGGTTGAGAAACAAACACACACACACAAGGGAGAGAGAAAGGAGTTCTAATACAAAAGCATACCATAACTTCTCTCAAAAGCCATTAATATTGAAGATTTTGTTATCATGACTATCAGAATTTGAAGGATATGGAAAGTAACACAAATAGTCTAATAATAGTAGGTGCCCACATAACAGAAGAAAAAAAAAAAAAAAAACAAAAAACAAAACAAACAAAGGTAGTAGGTGCCGACTTAAAATGTAAGTCATTATTTACCGTGTAATCATGAACAAATATTAAAGTCGTATTCCGTTGTTAAGAGGAAATTGAAAATTAATGTTGATTTGGTACACGCCTAACATTATCATTATTATGTAAAACAGGTTTCAATTGACTATGTATTGTTTTCAATATTTGGTAATATTTGTTCAACTGCGTTTGCGATAAGTTGTTTACTGCTGGATGAACTCTTCAGCACAACTAGGTGCATGATTCCTTTCGTTTTTGTTATTTGTTCAGGAGATAGATTTTCATTCTTGGTCAGAAACAGGACGATTTCAACAAGTTCCATGTCAATAGAGAAACAAGTCATGTGTCAACAAAGAGTTCAACAAGTCGACCTACTAAGTTCTGTAAATGATTTATATGGAGGAGTTGTAGTGAACATTGAGAAGCCTATGGATTCTGAGGTCTTTTCTCCTTTGCTTAGAGCTTCAATGTCACACTGGAGGCAACAGGTATATATTATTTTAATCTTATCGGTTTATTTTATGAAGTTGCTCTGCTCCTGTAATTTTATGAAGTTGGGATGTAATTTGCAGGGGAAGAGAGCTGTATGGATCAAATTGCCCATCGAACGTGTAAATCTTGTTGAAGCTGCAGTTAAGGTAAGTATAAGTTTCCAATGTTTATAAACTGAATTATGAACATTCTTAGAATGTAAAACTAGTTGGCATGTTCCCTCCAAGATACAATGGTTCAACTAAATTAAACTTTTGTTATTTTATAAGAAAAGTCAAACAAATACACGATAAAATATGATTAATAAAGTATAAAGTTGAACATATGTTCGTTATATATGATATGCAACCAGTGGCGGAGTTAGGAATTTAGGTTAGGGGGGCAAGATTAAAAGTAAAAAAAATAATCAATATTAATAACAAAATAAATAAACAACTATATATTAATGTAATTGTCATATGAAATCTAACATAAAATCTAAACTTTAATTTGTCTTTTTACACCTAGCTTAATTTACTCAATTGTTCTCGACGTATTTTCATATTTTGAAACCGCTGCATGATTTGTTCACACTCAATAATCTTGAATATATCTTTCCTATTTTGTTTTGCTATAGGATTTTTTTTTTTTTTTTTAATCATTATTAGGTGGGTCTCATTCCCACATGATTTCCTATTTCCTTATGGCAGTAGGATGAAGTTGTGTGATACCTATTTCATTTTGCTGTAGAATCTTTTTTTTTTTTTTTTTTTTCAAATCATTATTAGGTGGGTCTCCCACATGATTTCCTATAGCAGTAGAATTTGTTTTTTGTGCACAACTACGCCTAGTGTCTTCTTTTGTCAAGGAGGACATAATGATATATAGACTATATTAGCAATGAAAAAATTTGGAAGTTCACGGGGGAGGATTCGGCGAGCGGATTCGGCGAGCGGAGACAAGGTGGGCCAAGGGGATCTTAAAGAGTGCGAGCCATGGTGATTTCGGCGAGGCAGACCATCACTGTGAGAAAGAGGGAGACGGTGAGTATAGAGAAAGAGGGAGACGGAGAGGACGGAGAGGCAAAGAGAGAAAAAGAATAAAGAGACCTGGATAGTGTGAGAAAGAAAGAGATGTGAGAATAAAATATATATATATATATATATATTTTTTTTTTTTTACAATAGTTAACAGCTTATTGTAGCTGAATGCTAAATTATTTAGTATTTAACATCTTTATTATTATAAGTATATTTTTATGATTTGAGATGTTAAAAATGTTAAAAAATAACATTTAGCATTTTTAATACCTTTAAAGAGAATGCCCTAATGCCCCTAAAATAACAAGTCTCAAACAATAAATATTACAAGAACCTGAATTGTTGGTTGAATGATGCTGTGCTCTGACTAACAAGAAAGTATATCATGTTTCGGTAATACCAACTCAGTATATGTTTTGATATTTCTTACATAATAAATGAGCGACACTTGTATCAAGAAACCACATTAGACTACTTCAATAAATTAGTCACAATCTTCTATACTATCAGGAAGATAAATTAATCATTTATTAGAGTAGTCTGGTGTGATTTTTTGAAACAAGTGTCACTCATTTATTAGGTAGGAAATTTCAAAGTAGATGCTAAGTTGGTATTACCGAAACATAGTATACTTTCTCCTGACTAACGATGTGGCTAATAAGTGACGTGTCTAATAGGCTGACTGAGTGGGAGTAGGGTTTTTATTTTTATCTTTTTTTGGTAGGAAGGTGAAGAAGCTAAAGATAACTCTTGAAATTAATTTGAGTCCACCAAACATAGGAATGGGAATTACGAAGAGAACCTGAGCCTTGTAATGGGCCTTACATAGACTGGTTATTTGCGGGCTGGGCTTTCTCTAGTGCACGGTTCCATAAACTTGAAACTTTTTTTTTTTCTTTTTAATGACTAGAAGGCTACGGGTCACGTGTGGATTAGCAACAACAAAACGAAGCTTTAGTCCCAGTATGTATGCGCAGCTGATTTTATGTGTGTGCGTGTTTCGGGTTACTGTAGTCGAGATCTGTATGTAGGTCATGGTGGGTCTGAAATTTGTGGGTTTTTTTTTTTTTTTAATTCGTTCTGTGTGGGTTATTGTGGATTGATGGGTTGAGAAACATAGCTAGGTAATTTTTTTTTTCTTCTTCTAGTCTTGGATTAGCTGTGGGAACACCCTTTCCAAATAACAATAAATATAAAAAATTTTAGTTAGTTGTCACGTTTCAAAAGAATGCTGAAAAGTAGCATCTCGAGTGTCTAAAACTCGAGTTCCAAGACAAAACTCGAGTTTTTAAGTCTCGATTTGTAAGTGGATGAGTTTGATGTGGAAAAAAATTCACGTGGAACTCAAGTTTTAAAAACTTGAGTTTCATAACTTACAGGAAAACGCCGTTATAGGGTTTTAAAACGTCACTATAGGGTTTAAAAACACCACTATAGGAGTCCTTGAACCTGGTATGGGGTGATCACACTTAATTTTTTTTTTTTTTTTTTTTTTTTTTTGCAGGAAAACGCTGCTATAGGGCTTTAAAATGTCACTATAGGACTTAAAAACGCCACTATAGGGCTCCCTGAAATTTTGCATGGAACTCGAGTCTTAAAGACTCGAGATCTATGTGGCATTTTCAGTCCAAGTCATCTAGTCAAACACTTGCAAAGCGAGTCTTTGGGACTTGAGTTTTAATATGGATCTCGAGTTTCTAAAACTCGAGATGCTATTTTTCTTAAAACTTTGAAATGTTGTCTAACTTACTACATAGAACCCTCTCATCAGTCTACTCTGCAAATTCCCTCTTAGCTGTGGTGATGGCGATGCTTAGTACAACCAAAACAATTGAATAGTCAGGAAAATAGAGAAATATGACGTAGGAGTTGGTGAATTGAATTGGAGTCGGCATTGATTGGTCCCGAATAATACTGTCATTAATATTATCAATTTCAAATAGCAATCACTACAAATATTTACTTGAAAAATCCTTTCTCCTTGAAGTGGAAAAAATAACGGAAGAAACAATTTTATTATTATCAAATCAATTATAATATTTCTTGTGTATGTCTCATGGTTAAAGAAGAATCTCTTGTTATTTTATTTTTTTTTTGCTCTCACATACATTCTCTTTGTATCTTATGAAGGTGACAATACTTTGCTTTCTCCTCCCTGGGTATCTCTTTAAAGGCGGCAACCATTTGCTCTCTTCTCGTTAGCTATATCTCTTCTAAGGCGGCAAGTCAGCAACCCTTTGCTTTCTCTTCCTTTGCTATATTCTTGAAGACAACAACTCTTTACTCTCTCCTCTTTGGTTACTCCCAACCAAAAATCCCTTTTTTCTCTTTTGATTTCACGCTTTATTTTTTCTCTCCCCAAAGGGAGGACCCTTGGGCTAAAGCCATCAAATGTTTTGTAGTGTGATCTATTTATAAGACTTCTTTTCATATTCTCTCTTAGACTAGGAACACATTACTTTTTTAATAAGGAATAAACTTTCCTTCCACGCAAAGGAATAGTCTTTCCTTCCATACAAAGGAAACCCAAATTAAATTTTCATTCTTTTACTAGGAAACCTAATTGACTTTTCAAGTTACAATTGGAATTTGAGGCAATTTCCCAACGATCTACACCTTGACTCAAATTCCATTGATTGTCTTCAACTGTCTTCTTTTCTCTTAGGATAACTCCACCTTAGTCAAAGCAATCCTTTCTATTCCATCTTAATTCACACAAAAAGTCATCCACTAAATCAACCAAGCTTTGATACCATTGTAGGGTCCCAAATAATATTACCATCAATATTATCAATTCAAAATAGCAATCGCACACAAAAATACAAATATTTACATAAAAAACCATTTCTCCTTGAAGGGAAAAAAACATGAGAGGAACTCCAAATCTGTTTCACTATTATCAAATCAATTATAATATTTCTTGTGTATGTCTCGCGGCTAAAGAAAAATTTCTCTTATTTTTCTTTGCTCTCACACTCTCCTTGTGTCTCACGAAGGCGATAACATTTTGCTCTCTCCTTCTTGGCTATCTTCTCAATGGCGAAAACCCTTTGCTCTCTCTTCCTTAGCTATCTCCTCTAAGGCGGCAAGCCGAAAACCCTTTTTTCTCTCTCGATTTCACACTCTATGTTCCCTTTCCCCATAGGGGGACCCTTGGGCCAAAGCCATTAAATTCTTTGTAGTATGGTCTATTTGTAAGACTTCTTTTCATATTTCCTCTTAGATTAGGAACATATTACTCCTTTAACAATGAATAGACTTTTCTTCCACACCAAGAAATGGTCTTTCTTTCAATACAAAGGAAACCCAAATTAAAATTTCCTTCTTCAACTAGGAAACTTAATTGACTTTCCAAGTCATAATTGAAATTTGAGGCAATTTCCCAACATGCACCTGACTAGAGATACCATGGCTAGTTTTATTTTTATTTTTATTTTTTATCATTCATCAAAATATCAACTATCTCTGAAAGAAGTACAAATCCTAGTTTCAATTAGCGTAAGAAATCCTAATTGCCTTATTACAAAAATAATCTTACTTCCAAATATTAAAATAGTAATATCCTAATAAAATGAAACTAGTAGGCCTAAATCATAAAAGTAAAATTCACTTGCAAATATAAATAAAAGATGTTCTACGTCCACAACATTTTCACAACAAATCATAGGTGGTTAGTTGTTATTTATTCTAATTTAAACTTTCCACTAAAATTACTTTTCTACCCCACTAATAACAACCCGTAACAACTTGCCACATAAGATCTGTTGTGAAAATGTTGTATATTGTGGACATAGAATTTTTTTATATAAATAATATTAAATAAAAAATCTTTATTTATATCCCAGCGTCCTAGTAGTAAGTGTACAAGTCACTCTTAGCTATTACACCTTCTTATTTTGCATTCCAATTTAAACTAAATAATTGGTATAACATAAGAAATTTAACCATCTACTTATTAATTTTGTATTAAAATGCACCAAAAATAGGTGTATAGTCTTTCTAAATCATGCTTCATAATCTTATTTGCTCATGTTATAGGAAGGATTTCGGTATCACCATGCCGAACCAGATTATTTAATGCTTGTCTGTTGGCTTCCTAAAACTGCGGATACTATTCCCGCAAATGCTTCACATCGAGTGGGTGTTGGTGCTTTTGTTATGAATAGTAAGAGAGAGGTATGTCTTTTGGATTAATTTCTGGCTTTCTCTTACCATTACATCAAGGAAGAGGCACTGATTTGGGAATTGTGGGTTTGCTCTTGTTTTTCCAACAGTTATTATATATATATATATGATTTGAAATGTCAAACAGTAATAATGATAGTTGTTATTAGAAAAGAATACAACATGGATCAAATGATTGGCTTCATTTTTCACAAGCAAAGGAAAGTGTTAAGTCACTTCTATAGTATATCTTAAAAGGACTTGACAAGTTTAAAATTGGACTACTCGTGATCAACTTAATACATGGCCAATGTGAGACTCAACCAACCCACAATTATATTCAGTCCAATACCAATCCAGAAAATCTGGGGTATCATATTAACTGGGTTTGAACTTCTTATAATTTATAAGATGCTTTGTTAATACTTCATGTAGCTGTTTCTTTTATGCAAAACAACTTGCTTCAGTGTCTTTGACTTGACTATCCCAATTCTTAAACACCAAAAATTGAATATGAGCTTGCTGTGATGTTTCAATATATCAGATTACAAAAATTGAATTTATCTTATTGTAGGTGCTTGTAGTTCAGGAGAATAGTGGATATTTCAAAGGAACAGGCGTGTGGAAGCTTCCTACTGGGGTTGTTGATGAAGTGAGTATACCTTGAGTGCCATTCTTTAGGAATTTTTTGGAAATGCTGACCTTTGATAATTTTCTATACACAGGGTGAGGATATTTGCACAGCTGCAGTTAGGGAAGTCAAAGAAGAGACAGGGGTAAGTAATAAAAACATAATTTGTGGATTCAGATGAGTATGATATTTACATACATGTAGGTTTACACATGACAATGTAAATCTAAGACCATTGCTTCTATTTTGTTTTAGATTGACACGGAGTTTGTAGAAGTTTTAGCATTCAGGTAAGAAAATCGCCTTATTAAATTGATTGCTTTCAATATAATTTGCATGTTCCTCAATCTCCTTTTACTTTTGGTTTCATTCTTATATCTCCCTCTCACACAATATAGGCAAAGCCACAAGTCATTCTTTGGCAAATCAGATTTGCTCTTTATTTGCATGTTAAAACCGCGTACCTTCCACATTGAGAAGCAAAATTTAGAGATTGAAGCAGCACAGGTACTTTTCGAATGCAATAATACCACAAATGCTGTTATACTTGTCACAAACTTGGATTAGGGATTTAAGAATCAAATTGGATTAGTTTTGCTAAAAAACGATATTGGACAAGCTTCACTGTGGAAATAAGCAAACAATTTTCTAAATTTTGTCATTCATACTAGCTTCTTGTTTACTCTTTGAAATATGTTTTCAGAATCATAGCCAGATGCAACACCATAATATCCAATCTAATTCATGTTCGTATTTGACAAAAGAAAATAATTTACATAAGGAAAATCAATTGTGTCGATAAGGCTTGTGTCAGTATTAGAGCATCAGAATAATGTGTTCTTTCCAGCACTTAGACAGGTTCTAGTTGATATAAGTCCTATTGGAAGCTTCTTAAGCAAGTCAGGCGAGTTGGATTTTAGTACTTTTATGATGACTCCATTTGTGCTTAATCTTAATTCAAAAGATATTTAGTGAACTGTTTTACATTTATGGCCCTGACTAGCATGAACTATTTCACATCTCCAGTTCTTGAAAAAACCTCCTCTTATCCATGTATCTTTGATGCAATATGCCGTTTCAATTTAAACTTGAAACACATTTAGAGCCAATTAAAAACCATTAAAGGTGAAAATTCTTACTATTCATGAGCATTTGGTGGCAGAAGATATTAACTTGCCTCCTCTGTCTACTTTATTGCACGTTTGGTTTAGCAGGAATAAAGTGGCTTATCTCCTATTTTCCCATTTTGGTTTGACATGGCATAACTTAATATTAATGTATATGGAAAATCATGAAAGTTGGATTCATATTGGGTCTTCTACAATTACTGAAATATAGTAACATGGTTTTCTTCTGTTCATTTTTTTCTTTTCCAATTCTCTAGTGGATGCCAATTGAGGACTATGCGGCCCAACCTTTTAACCAAAAACAAGAGCTCTTCAATTATGTTGCCAAAATATGCTTATCAAAGTCAGAAAAGAACTATACTGGTTTTTCTCCATTGGCTACAACTACAGGCTCTGGCGAAACAAGCTACCTCTACTTCAATAGTCAAGATATGAAACACCTTGTCACTTCACAATCAAATGTATAAAGTCATATTTGATGTGCACAATACCATGATAGAAACCCATTAGTCATACTGTATAGAATGCCATACTTAGTGTACAATTCTTAATTGTGTAATACCTAAAAATGTGGATTTCTTTACAACAGAATCAGTCAATAAAGATATAATTTGTTTTTATTTTTATCTTTTATGAATAATAAAGATGTAATTTGATATTTATTTATGCACATTGTTTTAAGAAAGATTCAATGTTTTGTTTGTTTATGCGATATATCTTGCAATGCACGTATAGAATACATTCAATTTTATGTCCCTAAAAAATACATTTTTTTACTTTAATAAAAATTAAGCTGTCACAGTGTTAACGTGTAATAGGCTGTGGACCTTAGGTTCACATTGTTTACTTGTATAGCACACATACTTGTACTTCACACTTTGCCTCCTATATAAAGGCACTCATGTATATTTTATTACTTGAGAAATACAATACATTCATTCAATATTTCTAACATGATATCAGAGCCATTTCTCTGCCTTTTTCTTAGTAGTCTTGTCTCTTTTTAGTGTTATTCCCGACTTATAATTGCTTCCATCGTCACAACTGCTGCTGCAGTCATTCGTTATTGAACCTCTGATATTAGAGCCATTGCTTCCGCCGTCAATATTCGTCTCTAGTTCCGAACCTACAACCACCATCGTTGAGGAGTCTCACACCACGAAGACCACTACCAAAAATCGTTGCTGCCATGAATCTTACTTCGATTGCACTTTTGCAAGTACCACTGTGATCGAGTTCTGCTGATCTACTGAACCATGGAAATCCCATTGTCGTTGGAGCCTTCACATGCCCCCACATGCCTCCAAAAGATTTTGCACTATGATCACGTGCCCACATGCCACATGTGCCTACACTTGATCCCTACTGACATCATCCGTAACATCATCAGTGCCACATCAACCCTAGCTGACGTCATCTTCTAGATTCCTGCTCACGTCATTCTGACGTCATCTACTTACATCATCGCCAGGCCTTGCTGATGTCCCTGCTTACGTCAACGTTGACAAGTCGCTGTTGACTTGACCGAGCGTTGACTTTGCTGGCGTTGAATGTTGACTTCTCTGATGGTTAATTGTTGACTTTCTGTCGGAGTTGACTTTTTGCAGTCTAGGTGCTCTTTACTCAATTTTTTGCATAGAGTTTATTTTTGCATTCCATTTTTGCATATTTTGCTTCTAAATGAAGAACAAGAATAGGTCTTCTTCTTACTACAACAATCGTCATTGACAGTCCAACAAACGTTTTTGCAATTTTTGCAAACATGTTGGCCATAACATTGAGACTTGCTATCATCACAACAAATCAGATGTTTCCATTTCCACTGCTAACGTTGCTAACATTGAGAGTATCCAACCAATGGCTCCCATCTCCATGAAGTCCGAGTCTTCTGGATCCATTATCACCATTTCCACAGTCGACCTTTAAAACATCATCACTAATACCATTCGTATGGTTGGTAATGCATCTTTTTCCTCTTCTCTCTAAGTTTTATCTGTTATGTCTCATTCCTCTTGGCTTATGGATTCTGCTTGTTGCAATCACATGACACCCCACTCGTCCTGATTTTTTCAACTTGAATCTGCACCATACCCTCTTAATATTTGCACAACAAATGTTTCCACAATGTTTGGTAATAATATATCTCTACCTCCAAACTCTTGGTTCCTGGGTTCTTTAATGTTACCAAACTTTCTTACAATTAATTTTTTGTAGGACAATTAACTAAGTTGGGTTATTGCATTACCTTTGATTATTCTGGGTGTATTGTGCAGGATCCAAGGATAGGATAAGAGCTTGGGACCAGTCTTAGAGTTGGGCATATATTTCCCGTGGACAATCTTCGTCTTCCACATGTTGCTCTTGCATCTACTGCTGCTGCAGTTTCTTCTATTTCTTCCCTTGCACTTTGGCATGCACGAGTTGGTCACGCATCTTCTTCTTGGATACAACACTTGGCTTCTAGAGGTTTGTTAAAGTCAGTGTCCAAAGAAAATTTTGATTGTGTTTTATGTTAGTTAGGAAAACAACCAGCTTTGCTTTTTCAATACTACTAAATCAATGTCTACTAATATCTTTGACTTAAAAACATTCAATATGCTTTCCAAGCTATTTTGCATTCCTATAGCACTATTCATCAACTAACTTGTCTAGGTATCTCTTAGCAAAATGGTAGATTTGAATGAAAATTTCATCATATTCTTGACATTATTTGTGCTCTCTTTCTCTCTGCCAAAGTTCTTACTCCTTTTTGGGATGAAGCCACTCTTCATGTTGTTCATGCTATTAATTGCATTCCTAGTCCTGTCATCCAAAATCAAACTCCATATGAGCGCTTTTTTAGGTCACCCCCAGAATATCAGCACCTTCGCTCCTTTGGTTCTGCGTGTTTCATTTTTCTTCAGTTACATGAGCATAACAGATTTGAGCCTCAATATAGGCTTTGCTGTTTTCTTGGTTATGGTGAAACTCAAAAGGGGTATTGGTGTTCTAATCCTGTCTCTCACCGTCTTCGTATCTCTCGAAATGTTGTTTTTTGGGAACATTGTGACTTTGTCGAGCTCTCTCACTTCTGTGCCTCCTTATCTACCCCCTGTCTTAAATCTTTTTCTAGATTAGCCAAATATTCCTTCTATAATTGCTCCTAATCCTCCAATAGAATTCTTTGTCCAACCATCAGATATTTTGGATGCCTCTCCTAGATCACCCTTTAATGAATAAGTGGAAGATGAACAGGTCAAAGATAAGCTACCCAACTTTGAGCCTGGGTCCCCTACTCTTGCTCCACTTGAAGATCTTGCACAATACATTCCACCTTGTCACTTAACTCGGGTAAGATTTATTTTTGCACATTTACTTGACTATCATTGTTACACTACCCTTGTTATTCTACACAAGTCTCACACCTATTGTAAGGCCTCCACTGATCCTTTATGGCATATTGCAATGAAAGAGGAACTTAATGCATTATCCAAAAACCATACTTGAGATTTGGTGACTCTCCCTCCTCAGAAGTCTATGGTTAGTTGTAAGTGCATCTACAAGACCAATACTCGATCTGATGGTTCCATTAAATGCTGCAAAGCTTGTCCTCTTGCAAAAGGTTTTACACAGGAGTATGAGATTGATTATGAAGAGACATTTGCTTCGGTTGCTCGAATCTTATTTGTTCGTGCCCTTTTAGTTGTTGTTGCTGCCAGTAAATGGGAACTTTTTCAGATGGATGTAAAAAATGCCTTCCTTAAAGGTAATTTAAGTGAAAAAGTTTATATGCAACCTTCTCTTAGTCTCTCTATTGAACTGAACAATGTTTGTCACCTTCAACGTGCATTTTATGGCCTTAAACAATCTCCACGAGCTTGTGCTACCAAGTTCATCTCTACCATCTCTTACTTGGGTTACACTGCCAGTCCTTATGATTCTGCCTTATTTCTTTGTCGCACTGACAAAGGCATTATTTTGCTTCTCTTGTATGTAGATTATATGATCATAACTAGTGATTACCTCAGTGGCATTAAAGAACTCAAGGATTTTCTCAGTTAGCAGTTTGAGGTGAAAGATTTTGGATATCTCAACTACTACTTGAGTCTTGAGATCACTCATTCCATTGAAAAACTTTATATTACTCAAGCCAAGTATGCTTCTAAACTTTTTTCTTAAGTTGGACTCACTAATAGCAAGAGTGTTGACACTCCAGTTGAACTTAATGCGCATTTAACTCCTTAATCGGGTAAACCATTATCTAATCCCTCTCTTTACAGACGACTGATTAGTGGCCTAGTTTATCTTACTGTCAGCCGTCCAGACATTTCCTATGCTATTCACCAAGTGAGCTAGTTTTAGTCTACTTCCCGATCGACTCAGTATGCTACTATCATGTGCATTCTTCGATACCTAAAGGGCACTCTCTTTCATGGCTTTTTCTACTCTACTCCGTCTCCTCTTGTTCTTTGTGCATTCTTTGATGCTGATTGGGTAGGAGATCTCGCTGATCAAAGGTCAACCACTGGTTGTTGCTTTCTTCTTGGTTCTTCTCTAATTTCTTGGCGAAGCAAGAAATAAACCATTGTGGCCCGCTCTAGCACTGAAGCGGAACAACATGCCCTTGCTGATACCACATCTAAGCTCCTTTGGTTTTGATGGCTTCTTAAGGATTTAGGTTTGTTTACATCCTCTACTACTTCTCTTTATTGTGACAACCAAAGTGCCATCCATAATACTCACAATGATGTCTTCTATGAACGGACTAAACACATTACGATTGATTGTCATTTTATTCGTTATCATCTTGTCCATGGTGCTCTTAAACTGATCTCGGTTTCTTTTAAAGATAAACTTGAAGATATCTTCACCAAGTCACATCCTAAGGGACGCCTTCGTGCTTTGGTTGACAATCTCAAGTTAGTCTCACACCCACCTTGAGTTTGAGGGGGGCTGCTAACGTGTAAGGCCTTAGGCCCACCTTGTTTACTTGTATATAATACATACTTGTACTGCATACTCTACCTCCTATATAAATACACTTATGTATATTTTATTACCTGAGAAATACAATACATTCATTCAGTATTTCTAACACATTGTATTTTTTTTTTTAAATCATTTCTTTGCTCCCATAGATGCATTGACAAGAAAACTAGCATATTAAAATTTAAAGGGTTGAAAGCACTCATTTGAACCCCATCAACTAACTAAATATGTAAACTTTAGGGACCAAGAATTGCTTTCCCCCTTTCCTCTCTTAGCCTCCCCTTAAGCTAGATTAACTTTTATTATGTTTCCGTTAGGTATTGTTGTAAAAAGTAGAACTTTGATTTTAAACTATTTGGAACAGAGGTTTTTTTTTTTTTTTTTAAATCTATATTTCAATTTGTTTTTATTAAAAATGATTTTCCCCACTTTTACCAAAATCCCTTTTGTTTGATTTTCTTTATTCTTTTTTTTTCCCCCAAAAATTGCTTTAGATTAAATCTCTCTTTTGCAAGCCATACCTTACACAAATAGACTTGGCAAAATTGGACTTGAACATGTTAATTTGCTTGAATCTGAAGTTAAAAATGAGTATGGGTAAGGAGATTTTTGACCCGTGGAAAACAAGTCAACTTGAAATTTGAATCAAGAAATTACAAGTTAAATATGTGTTTGACCTAGTGATTTGATAGGTTGGAACTCTTTTTTTTTCTTTTTTTGTAAACTTTAAAAATCAGTTGGTCAAAGAATTAGTATGTGAATATTTAGAAAAATATGAGTACCGCTAGAGGGGTTTTTGGCCTTTGGTAAAACGGTTAAGTTGAAATTCAACTTTAGGGAAAATGAGTTAGATATGTGTTTGTTCTATCGACTTGATAGGTTAAAACACAATTTTCTATAAACTTAAAAAATTATTTGGCAAAAGTATTTTGTATGAGGGACATTTGGGAAAATTTGAGTATGAGTAGAGAGGATTTTGGGTTGTGGAAAAAGGGGCCAACTTGAAATCTAACTTAGGAAAAATGAATTAGATATATGTTTGTTCCATTAATTTTTTGTAAACTTAAAAAATCAATTGGCAAACGTATTTTGTGTGCATTCTATAATTATTTAGGACTTATTTGTTGTTATTGTGGAAGTTATTTGACTGGAATTGTTGTATATGTATTGTTTTAATCTTGTGAAAGAATAAGGATTTTTTTTTGCATGACTTTTTTTTTATTCTTATTTTATAAGAATATTGTAAACTTTATTAAGAAGAAGATAAATTCAGTAAGTCATGAGTAATAACCAACTCAATCAGTGATGAATTTTCTTCTATCCAAGTTACACAATTATTAGTATTGTCTATATCTTTGACATATTTTGCCAAAATATGTGCTTGTTTATTCCCTTGCCATTTCACGCGAGAGAAATTGGCTGTTGGAAAAAATATGAGACTAGTTAACAGAACCAATAGAGTAAAATAAAGAGATTAGAGGAAACTTGTCTATGATAGAAAGAGCCAAGGTGTGGAACTCAATCCACTGTCCTAAGAAAAGATTTCGCCCCACTGGATGCAATTTATCCTTGGTGCAGAAATGGCTTCGGCGATCACCCCCAAGATTCAATGGCAAGCTATGGTTGTGTGCACTCACAAACCAAAGCTTTGAACTCATATTACTGCCCATAAAAGTAGAAAGGAAGAGTAAGACACACGATTAGGAATTTGATTGCTGTTTCGTATGTATTAAGAAACATCCTTACCTCTGCTTTTATAAGTGTATGAAAAGGTTGACTAACAGATCTTTGTAAATCTGCCGTGATAAACGTCCCCCAAAAATTTCTCATTTTAAACTTTCCTTCAGCATCTACAGAATTAAAGGTTCATTGTTATGTATTCGGGATTGTGTGGAGCAAAGGAAAGAGCATGTTTTAAGATTAAAAAAAGGAATAGATGAGAGAACTCGGTGGACCAAACTGGTTTGATGACAGATGGGAGAGTTTAATTCTCACCTACCACCCTCACATGAAGTCAACTTGGGTCTTAAATGATCTAGCTGTTAATCCTTCATTTATTTTTCCTAATTTTAATTTGAAACTTTTCCAACACTGGCCACCCGAAAAACTTGGGGTTTCTGCCTTATCCCTTCCAAGATGTTTGAAATGGTAATCGGTGGAACACATCAACGCATGAGGGCATAACTACAATTTTCAAATCACATTACCTCACGTAAACCAACATCTCTGGCAAAAGAAATCTCTTCTTACATAGCTTTTGCTTCAATCTCCAACAACCATACAATAGAAACAATATATATTGAATGGAGCAAAAAGATGTGTATCGTATGGGTAGCTCCTTTATCCTCATATATTGGTATATGTTGTAAGATTCGTATTATATCATGCGATTAATAATTATGTGAATTTATTTTGGGATAATGCAACTTTGTGAGATTGGCATCTTGTTGAGCCTAACAACTAAGAATATATAGCTTATTAAATTGCTTTTTTTTTTTTAATTAGAAATATGTTTGCAACTTGTGTATACCTTTCCTATATATGCTCTTTTTGTCCGTCTTCTCTTCATGCCTTTTATTTGATTATTCTCTCTCTCTCTTTGTTTATTGTTATTTATTCTTGAGAGTCTAGTCATGAGTGTTGAATATATTTCAACAATTTACTTTTGTGATAAAGCAAAAGGAACAATACATGAATCTAAGAATAAGTAATAACACAAATAGATATGATAGGCAAAAGCAATAAACAAATATTGAATATATATAAGAAGAAATCTACAAATAATTAAAAACTCATAGACCAAATGCGTGAAGAATGAATGATTCAGATCAAGTCTTGTGTTTGACACAATCTTCTTAAAGCAGATTTCACCCCTCACACAATCACTGTGGTACTTTGAGACTCACGGACATCTGTCTCCTAAGATAAAATGATCTATAGCACGAAAACGAAGCACACAAGGTCGTGGTCTACGAACTACTCAATGTCTCTTTCTCTCTTTTTGACACAAAATGAATGCACAAAAATATTCTCACTTGGAGAGTTTTCTGAAAAATTAGTATTTTTATGAATGAGGAACTATGAAAAATTATACGCTACTGAATAGGCACTCTGTTTTAGTAATAATTGCTGTGCACAGACTGACTAACTCAAAAATTAAAATAATAAAATATTATTATTTGGACAAGTAGGCCCAGTCTACATATGCCAAAAGCCCAACCCAATGTCCAACTCATGAGCATATAAACTCATATATTATCTCTTTCTTTTCCTATGTGGGACTCAAGATTTTTACTACTTTTTATAATATCTTCAAGTGAACATAGAAAACATCAATTTCTTATTCACACCATGCTATTTTTCCAACAATCCCCCACATGAATAAAAATTGATAAACACAATGCAAATGATGATGCAAACACAAAGAGAGTAGAAGAAAAGTTACTGTATCGAGAGAAGTAACTTGTGGCTTTGAACTTTCCTTTATGAAAGACTATCAGATATACTAGCATTCGTTTGTGTATACCAAGACAATAGAATTCACACAGCTCCTTTTCGAACATATTTCGTTCATATAGTTGTGTTCATTTCGGCCCTGAACATATCCTGGCAAATTCATGAAGTGCTTTAGAGAATTCAGCCTTAAAAACTTTCATGGAAGCGGCCCACTTTACACTCATACAGGTGATTCTTATTAAGAGTATCTTGCTATACTCCACTTGGAATTCCAAGATATAAGAATCATTAAAAGCAAAGCTTACCCTGAACATTACTTACAGGCATCACTATTTCATCATAAGAATGGGTGGGAGATGTAATCTCCATAGTGATAAAAACTAGTCTTCACAATTTTGTTGTCTCTTTGAAAACCTAGATCTTGGGATCTCCAATCAACTAGGTGGGGTTACTGTAATGGAAACTTTAGTCATAGGCTTTAACCCCATTAATCTCGATGAACACGCAGTTTATTTGCTTTCCACTCAAAAATTGATTACGGATCTGTTTTATAATCTAGAAATACTTCCATTTGAGAGCAACTGCATCATGGTATTATGTCTCCAGCAAATATGTTAAGACCTACCATAACTCTGTGCCCTACTAATATATACAAATAAGAGGCATGAGTATCCAATAATGTATCTCTGTTTAGATTTATTGACTTCCCAAAAAATCCATATGCTCTTTGCATAAGGTGTTCTCACTAGACTGTTGTCACATTTCTCATGTGATTGAGACAAGACAAGTGTATTAGATGTATTAGAAATTTTTATTTCTTGTATCACATCTACAAGACTTACACAAGCATATCCCACAACGACATAGCCTCTTGTGATATATTTCACATCACACACTAGTCGCATTAAATCTAAACTCATTTGACATCATTTAATTGTCAAATTTCTCATGTCATTGCATTGAAACTTGCTTTAATCTATACAAAGATTCAACAAGCCTACACATTTGTTTCCTTGTACAAGAACCATAAATCCCTTTGGTTTATTGTGTATCAAGAAAATTCATATCTTCCTTTTCTTTATAGCCTTCTACAACAAGTCTTTCCTTGTAATAGTCAATAATTCCATCAATTCTCAAACTCTTAGGTGGTAGATCCACCAATTACTATGCATAGATTTCCAAGATGGATTTATTGCACTATTGACAATCTCTTTTCCAAGAAGGCACTTTAGGATTTTGCTTCTTTGAAGCTTTAAGTTCATCTTCTAATATATAAATTAGAAAATTTGGACCAAACAACCATGACGTTTGTCCTTTTACTACGCTTAGGCTCAACCTCTCTTCCATCAACTCTTGATCATGAGAGATATTAAACGTAGACTCAAACTTTCTTAAAGAAAGTTTGACACTTGAAATATATTCTAATTAATTGTCATGCATATAAAAATAATAGATTCATTAATTAGAAAGCACTGTGCACTATTGTTATGACCATAACCAATGAAAACACAATCAATGGTTCTTTATCATTTAGGAATAGGAACCACAACCTTCATCGAACACCCCCACATTTAAAGAATTTATAGAAAGGCGATCACTCTTTCTATAATTCACAAGGTGTCTTAGTGGTTTTCTTTATAAGGCGTCTCAATGAACAAATAATTGGTGGAAATAATAGCTCCCCCCCCCCCCCCCCCCCCCCCCCACAAGTTCTACAATAATTAAGAATTTATTACTATCATTGAGTTATTTCTCAACTTCATTCTTATAATGAATGAATATTTCTAATGCCTCATCTTTGCTTATTTAATAAGCACTCATAACATAATCTTGTGCATTCCAAAACATTAGACAACTTAAGCATATCAACTAAGGCATGTAACATATACTTCAACCAAAGAAATATTACAACACATATATTGGGATTAAACACATTAATATCCAATCAAGCTCACACATGCCCACAAAACACACACACACACACACACACACACACACACACACACACACATACATGTAAGTAACTAAATAAGGCTATATGTGCTCAAAAACAACAATTATGTGTCCTTCATATCAATACAAACAATTGAGCCTTAAACTTTATAAACATATAATACCTTTGGCCAACAGGTGAATTGTACACTCTCTAACTTAGAGTGAAACCCCATAATTACAACCCCACTAGTGTGCAATTGGTCTTATTCTTGGGCTTATATCCACACATTTGAAATTATAAATAATAACTCTCATAATGCTATTTTAATTATCAAATAGAGGATTACTTGATGAATTAGTAAAGGCTAACCATAAACTAAAAATGGCAGCCATGCCCAAAATTGAATGCATTTAAATGGATTCAAAATAATTTGTCTCCAATAAAATTCCCAATTTCCTTTATTCATCTAGCCCATAGACCATTGCACATTTTTTTGATAATCACCATTGCACATAAAAAGCCGAGGACATGTTACTAGCATTAATAACATGTTTAATTGTCATTTACATCTACCCTTGATATCAAATAAATACCATATGACCATATATGTATTACTCATAGATAGATTACATGCTATGAACTAGTGCTATTACAATCTGCCCAAAAATCCATTGCTTCCTCTTGCAGGCCATTGCAAACGAGTCTAAATTTTCTGTCCCACTTTTCCTACTCTACTCTATACTCCACCAATAAATACTTGTCACGTGTTCACCTAATTAATTAAATACTACTATTAATTAATAAATGTAGTATTAATAAGTCAATAATGATAGTATTTAATTAATTATGTGAAAACGTGACAAGTATTTATTGGTGGAGTATAGAGTGAAGCAGGAAAAGTGAGACAGAAGATTTGGACTCATTGCAAACATAGTAAATAAATCTTACACAGTTGAACGAATCAAGTTTGGAATATTACAAACAACCAAAAGCAACTATAATTGTTAAATAATTATAGTTTAATTGGCTAAACTCCAAAGAACATATACCAAATTGAAACTTAAATAAATCAAATGTGGTTCTTTGAAGCAAATATAACGTTAGGCATACAATATAATGATTACATATAATGTATAATATTGCTTTCACAAAACATTAAATGCTCATAAATTAACGAAGGCACACAAATTAAAACAATCAGATTTATACGTTGCACAATACGAACACACTAGCAACAGAGTCTAAATAATACCCAGCCAAGCTAAAAAGACAAAAAAGCTTAATATCTATATAATAACTAATAGTCGAAATGTTTGACTTTTTGTTGATCACTTCTCACTGTGCCACGTGAGTACATAAAATTACGCCACGTTTACTTTTAAAAATACTAAAACATGGTACATTTTCATTTGGTACTTTTAAAAATACTTAAACATTGTGCCCTTTTCATTTGGTGGAATAAAAGAAACATTTCAGTGATATTTTTACTTTTCAGTTCCATTGTGTTCCGTGGCTTATATTAAATTAGACACAACGTTATCCTAAAAAAAAACTATGAAAACTTCAAAATAAGCCACTGTACAATCCGCTTAAATTACGTTATCATCCACTATTTCCATTCATTCAACAAAAACAGGCAAAAGAAAAGGAAACTCTTCCCTTGTTTGTTCTCTGTTTGTTTCGTTTCTGCAACTCCATACACACAAGGTTAGTATAGCGTTGTTAATTTTCCTGTTTCGGATACTAAATCTGTGTAGTTTACCAAATTTGGTCCACTTTTGTTCCATTTGTGTTTTCCGTTTCAAAACAACAGACATAGGGAAATGAAAATCCAAAATCGCAAACCAATTTTGCCTCTTCAGAAATTGAAAAGAACCCTTTTCTTTTATCAAGAAACAATAGCATCTCTTACAATCTGACCCATTTTGCAACTGTCAAATTCTCCCATTCGATCAGACACACACGGATAAACCCTTTCCTCCATTAAATTCCTTACGCATATTTATTCATTATTAATTGTTGTTGCTCTCTATCAATTGGTAAGCCCTACATCTTTTCTAAATTTCATTGACTACTTATGCATTTCATGCATCAAAGTGGTTAGTGTAAACTGAGAATTGGTTTTAGTTAAAATTCTCAAAATGGGCTACCTTTGTTTTTTCCTTGTTTGGAAAAACAAGTCTAAGACGAAGCCTATTTCAAAGAAATGATTGGAGATGGTGTTTTCATTGTGGAGATTACGATGCTTGCTGTGCAGGTATATATATCTTGGGCTGTTCGACAGCGAAGTAGAAGCTGCAAGGTCCTAATGATCATGAATTACACTCTACCTGCACTGAATTTATTACCCTGAATTATCAAAGCTCATTAGGTTCCACTCCAACACGTCTCCCTTTTGATTTTATGGATATCAGGGCTTATGACAAGGCAGCTATCAAATGTAATGGAAGGGAGGCGGTCACCAACTTTGAGCCAAGTACGTAAAATTTTGACAGAATTAAAATATGCTATTGTTCTTGACAATAGCAGGTTTAATTATGCACTTGAAGTGTTCGATAAAATGCCTAAAAGATGCAAGGTTGGTTTTTATTGAGATGATTATTTTAAGAATTTTTCTAGAGTGAAATTTTTAGTAGAAACAAACAAATAAATAGCAAATAGTATGTTAAAAAAATGTGTTACTGCATATTAAGGGATTATTTACTTAATATGGTTGTGCGATTATTTACTTTTTGATAGTTTGTTTGGTGTGTGTCTATCTTTCATCTTTCTCTTCTGTCATTTTAAAAAACCTTCTTACCCTTTCATTTTTTGTTGAAATTCAGATTCGCTAAGTTTTTCCTGTTAAGTACTAATAATTCATAATATGCCAAATTTTCGAGGGCCTCATTTACATTGTCACTTATCAGTAATTTTGTATTTTCAATGACATTTTTTTTCCTTATGTGCTAATGTAGATCTATCATCTCTGCTCTGGCTTATAAGACATTTGGTAGCTATTCAAGCCTCCTAAGGTCTTTCTTTCCTTCCTTTTATCTCTAATTTACAATATAAAGGCATTTTCATATAAATTTATGTCACGTCCTTCATCATTCAGTACATATTCAAACTCCTCTGAGTAAATATTTAACGTTGAATTGATTATAAATAGTTTTTTTTTTTTTTTTCTTCATATAAATTCTGTAGATTTATTCTTAGTTTCAACTAAATTAATGATTTTTCTATGTAGATTTCCTATATCCTCTCACATTGTTTTGCCAATAGCAATCCATTGTTAGTTTTTTTGCTCTTTCTGATTTTATTTATTTTTATATTTTTCAGTAAATTTGTAATTATTTTTGGCTAATCCGAAGTCCGTTTGGCTATGCATTTGATTTGAGCTTGATGTGGTTTTTCATGTGATTAGGTTTCAATCAAATGAGAAACCAGTTAGCAAGATGTAATGACTTAACTATTTGCACATTTAATAAGTAGCACTGATCAATTTGTTTGTGGATTAGTGAACTCAAGAAAACTAGTTAGTGAGATGTAATGAATTGTCTAACCATGCAAAGTCTCTTCTAACAACTTGGTGCAGGGTTGCATCTAAAGGAAAAATCAAAAATGGTTGCTCTTGATGTTGTTAATAAGGAAGCTATTGATCTGGCATGTTCTTTTAAAAATTATACTCTGTTATCATCTTACGACATGCCAACTTTATCTTAATGAATGTTCCAGTTAATGAATATTCTTTGTGAAAATTCATAGCTGCAAATATTAGAATAATAAATGTTATTAGCTTTCATAGTTTACTTATAAAAAAAGAAAAAAAGAAAAGAAAAAAAAAGAAGCTTCATTTTTAGATGATGGAGTTTAGTGGGATCAATTGATACTTTAGTAGAATATATTTTGTTCCGCCACAAACAACCATTTTTTTAGTCCTTTATTTTGTGTGGAATTACAATCAATTGGAAGAAATTAGATCTTTCATGTTTAATTCAAGTAGGGATGAATACTTTGATTTTCCTAGAGTCAAGAAGCATGAAATGGATGGAAATGCAAAGAAATTTTCATTACTTTATCTTATTTGATTGGTGCTAAATTAGAATTTGCTTCATGTTGGAAATCTAATCCCTAAAGAAGTTTTTGAGTATCTTAATTGTACAAGAATGGATTTGACCTTTGATCAATTGATTTGATGTAGTTCAAGAAAGATTGGATTTGGTTTGAGAGTATTGAAGGCATCGTGGAAAAGTAAGAACGCTGCTAGGGGGCTTGAAAACAACTTTTTGTTGTTCTTTGGGACCATGATTTAACCTTTCCTGAGGTGAAATGAAAATTTCCATCCATAATAAGTGGAAGCATACAAGCATAAACAAATTATATTTGCATTTATTTGTATATGAGTTTCGTTGTTATATTATTGCAATTTTAATGTTGAATTTGTTATATGAACCTATGGTATAACCTCAAGTTACTATTAATATTTAGTCATTTGTTCATATATCCTTTAGAGATAACATATATAATATTATATCAAGATTAATATGGAATTAATTAACATTTTATATATTAGTACTTAATAAAGAAAACAAATATGTATAATATGTTAAAATAAAATTTCTGAACTTTTCTGTACATAGCACGGGTTAGCGACTAATTATATAATATAATCAAAACCACCAACACTGTCAAGCATGAAATCAACTTTATCCAATGCTTATAATAAGAGTAATTCTTGTGCCACATAAAGTGACACAACATTGGCTACAACTCGTCCATGTGGCAAGTTGTGGTTAGTGGAGGGGTGAAGTGGGTCCATGTGGGGACACTCTTCTATCAACCACAACTCGTCACATGGGCAAATTGTGGCCAATATTGTGTCACTTTATATGGCACAAGAATTTTTCTTATAATAATATCAAAAACACTAAACCAATGAAGCTATACAAATATCTACAGTCAACCCACGGAAACAAAAGTCTACAAACAATAACAACGGTCAAACCGACACCAAAACGTAATGGAAGACAAAGACCAGTAACTTCATAGAAAAACAAAGAGGATAGATATTCACGATAAGATAAACAGTGTCAAAAATTAAAATAATAAAATATTATTATTTAGAAAAGTAACCCAGTCCACATATGCTAAAAGGTCAGCCCAATGTCCAACTCATGAGCATATAGACTCATATATTATCTCTTTCATTTCCTATGTGGGACTTGAGATTTTTATCACTTTTAATAACATCTTTAAGTGAATATAGAAAACATCAATTTCTTATTCACATCATGCTATTTTTCCAACAATGGGACCACGACAATATAACTAAAGTATACATTGTTGTATAAGTAATGTTTTTATCTGAACACATGTAGACTCATCACGGGTCCAAAAAAAATGATCTGTTTAAATTTGGGTAATTTCAACCTCTTTCTTTCTTTCTTCATAACTTAAAGTTCTCCAAGTGGGTCAAACTCATACCTGACCTAAACCCATGTAATTGCCAAGTTTTTATAATCAAAGTTGATACCAACTGCATGATTATCCTCTCAACTTCCCGCATACCTCTCTTCCAAAAAAAATAAAAAAATCAAAAATAATAATAATAATACTTTAAACATTTAGGACCGGTCTGGTCACCAGACTGGTGAAGCTTTTTGCCAAAGTTACCTTAAGAGTTAAGACTTAGGAAAACAAAAGGAATTTTTACGTTTCACATGTGAAAACAAAAATGCTGAGAAGAATACAGACAGGAAGCGTGGCAATAAATACTTTTCAAACTATTGGTCACTTTCTTGGAACTTGAAATTCGATTTAATCGAAATTTAACTGCAATTGCCAACAATCCATTGAAAGTCCCCAAACCAACAAAGCTGCCGCCGGGAAATTATCATCCTAATTCAGAGTTACGACTCTATATAATCAGCTATTAGTACGTCTTTCTAATTCATGTTGCTTTGATACTTTAAAAAACCTGTGTGTTTATATCTATTAGCTCTTCGAAGTTCAAATTAACATCTTCATTTGCGGCAGCCCCTCCCTTCCAAAGAGGCCTTGTCTCGACTTGGTATGTCATCTCATCTTTCTGATTCTTCAAATACTAGGACTTAGGTTGGGTTCAATGCATTCAATGTATTGAACTCGTTGAAATAATGACATGTAGCAAAAAAATAAATGTATCATCATTGTGACGGTTCAATATAACTATAGGATCCAAAACTTTGCCCAATCTTATATATTTTCTATAATATGTTTTATTCATGTGGATTTGTTTGGAATTGGTGGTGCGTTGCCAAATATTATAATTATTTTGATTGTCATACTTCTTTTTTAATGTTTCATTATTTTCTAACTACTTTGTATTAGTTACATATTCATTTGTGAAATTTTCATTTCAGTTTTATGTTGTATCTTTTATATATTTAGTAATAACAAATTTATCCAAAAATTCTATTTAAAATTCAAGTAAATTTTCTATTTTTTTTTTTTTAAGTTTTTATGTTTTCTAGTAGAAATTTTCAATCTTAAAATATTTACAAACAATGAAAAAATATCTATAATATATAACTATAATATGAAAAAAAAAAAAAAAAAAAAAAGCGTAAAACAAGAAAATTTAACTTATCAAAGACTCTATTGCAATTTTACTTAACATTAGAATTACCTAATAACCTGAACATGCAAAAGAAAAAAAGAATTCAATACATAACTCAATTAATTAATACTAGCCCATTCAAGTTTAGTTTCATAAACAGAACTAATTGTCATGGTTTAAGAATAAAATATACAAATATATATATATATATATATTATTTTACAAAATTTTACTTTACCTTAAGGCAAATGAATGGTATTTCCCATTTTGATTTTGGGGAGAGGGAGAGGAATAGGGAGAGAGTGTTTAGTGTTTGATTGTGTCAAAGATTACGTTGTTAATGTAGAGAATTTTTTAGCTTACAAAAATTAAAGTCTTCAAATTTGAGAGGAAATTGAAACTTAATGATGACTACATAAAGTGGTGAGCCTTGGAATATTTTTTAGATGAATTATAAAGAAACTTAAATTATAAAAGTTAATAAAATGAAAACTTGAATATATCAACACCACTTAAAAAAAAAAAAAAAAAAAACCCTTTAATACATAAAGTTTTACAATTCCCTTTACTAATAAAATTAAAAAACCAAAGGAACAAATAAGAGATAAAGTGAGAATGGCTATTGCTGAGTAATAAAGTGAGAGAGAGATTGAAATGATGATAGATAAGAGAAAATGGAGAGAGAGAGAGAGAGAGAGAGAGAGAGAGAGAGAGAAAACATATAATACATGTTGCGAATATGAGTTGAGTCAAGTTGTTAAGGAGAGTAGAGCTATCGACATCATTGAAGAGAACTCACGACCAGATTATCTTTGTTGGTACAATTCTTAGAATTATTAAGTTAGATTGTTCAATATTTTTTTAGGGCAGTCAAAATAAGTATAATTATGTACATAGAATTTTTTATTCTTTTTGCAAATATAAATATATATATTTATATATTTTTGACAAGTTAAGTTGTTGTGTGAACCATACATCCTGGCTTCAATGGCCCTTGACTTGATACATCCATAACATCGTGGTAACTCGTGACGTGGTCAACTCATTATTATTATTATTATGACAAAATAAACAATGACCTTAAAGTACCTACATGTTAAGCACATTTAATTTTGTGACCAAAGTTGCACTCCTAGTATTTCTTCCCCTAAAATTTATAAAATTAGTAAATTCATCAGCTTTTGTTTTCAGTTTTTAGGAAAATGCTAACGAGTGCTCTTAGGGCACTCGTTAATAATCCATTTAAAGAAAGTTTTTATGGGGAATGAAAAAAAAGTAATTAATATTTTGACAACTTTTTTTATTTCCCATAAAAATGGTATTAAAATTTTTCTAAAATGGATTATTAACGAGTACCGTAAGGGCACTCGTTAGCAGTACCCTTTCTTTTATGAATTAAAAAAAAAGATAAAATATCGATTAAGAAGTGACAGCTTGGGAAAAAAAAAAAAGTCAACATCAACTAAGCATGTAGTGGTGCCAAATGCCAAATATTGCTTCGTTTATCTGATAAAGTAATAAGTCTATGGGGCAATCGAAAGAACCTAAATCTCAGCAATCAGTCTAGCATCAACAACTTCGTTAAAATTGGGTTTGATTTACTTTTAGTATATTTTTAATTAAACATGTCCTTTTATTTTAAAAATAAAATAATAAATAGTGGTGAGTTTTAATTCCTGTCTTTTTTCAAGCTAGCGGTCCTTTATAACAGCATCAGCATTATAAATTTCATTGCTTTTTTTATTTTCATAGTGAGCTCTATTTTTATAGTGGGACGGGTGGCTGGCAATTTTTGAACGGTGGAGAAATTCATCACCCAAAGAAAAATCAAGCACAACCCAGTTGAATAATAAAGCTAAAGAAAAAACTACAAAAAAGAAAAAAATGTTTAACTCAATGGGTGACCTATGTTGAGGAGGTCATTTTCAAGAACGGCTCAATTAGCAAACTTATACTGTATTAGTTTTTATCAACAATATCATCTTCTTCTTTTTTTTATATCTACCACTAATAATCTGTTACGTAGTGTACAATTTTTTGTGAAATTTTGCGTTTATAAATTTTTTAGAAAAGATAATATATATTAAATGGGGTCAATGGGGCTCACATATCACCTGCCCCCTTCGTAATATGAATTTTCAACTGCGTTGAATTTTCTATCTTTATATATATATATATATATATATATATATATTCATATTTATTTATGAAAGTTGTTAACTATTGGATGAATTCTTCAGCTTAACTCGGTGCATAATTGCTTTCTTTTTGTTATTCGTTCAGGAGATAGATTTTCATTCTTAATCAGAAGCAGAGAAGCAAGTCATGTCTGAAAATAGAGTTGAACAGGTTGAGCTACTAAGTTCAGATAATGATTCATATGGAGGAGTTGTAGTGAAGATCGAGCATCCCATAGATTCTAAGATCTTTCCTTCTTTGCTTAGAGCTTCAATATCGCAATGGAGGCAACAGGTATATATATATATATATAGTATCTTTTAATCTTATCAGTTTATCTTCGTGCGTCTAGTATCCACTTGATGTAGACTTAGCTGATAGTACGTCCTATTATGTTATAAACTTGAGATGTAATTTGCAGGGGAAGAAAGGTGTTTGGATCAAATTGCCAATTGAACATGCAAATCTTGTTGAAGCTACAGTTAGGGTAAACACAGTTTTCCAGATTTATTATTATTATTTTATTACAACAAATTGGCTAATACTTAAGGGAGGTTTTTATTTATTTAATTTATATTTATTATTTTTTAAATATATATATATTTTTTAATTTCAACTTATATATCCAATAGATAGAGTTTTGTTTTGGCTAATATGGCCGTAGCCATCACTGATTCACTATGCTTTTATTTCATAACAAGCTAACTTATTTCATCCTAAGAAGCAATGATACAACAACAATTCCTGATGAAAAAAAAAAAAAAAAAAAAAAAACAATAAGATACCATACGATGGGATAAGTTTATTAATTAATTATAATCTATATTTTTCTATATATTTTTAATATACATGGTTAAATATTTATTTTTCATATATTGTTAAGCATATATCAATTTAAAATAAAAAATCTTTTGAAACAAAATGTAAAAGCAATATATATGGTATGGATACATATCAAATATGGATACATGAATAAAAATAAAGTACCTATGCTTCCTAGATTTCATTTATTTTACAATATATATGGATATTAACTCAATAAATACAAATTTTATTTGTGTTTTACACATGTTCTAATCTTATAAACAAGGCTTTTTTTTTTCTTCATGGTGCAGTATGTGCAGTATGTAAGGAGATGACTTAATGGAACTCATAATATTCACTTGGCACCCTAATAGTTTTTATTATATTAATTTTTGATGAAATTGAAATATATGTTTTTATGTATGTGTACATTTTGTATGTGAAATAGGCTAAAATAGTTTCCTTTAAATATATATAAAACAAAAACAACTTCTTGCTATATTGGAATCAAACAGTAAAGGTCGCATTGAAAATTGGGATTCGATGTTCAATTAATATACTAGAAAGCCTAGCCCAAAAAAAAAAAAAAAAAGTTTGGAATTTTCTTTATACAAAAAATCGTAGCTGATTTGATACGTTGATTGAGATGAAGGTGGAAAGAAACGGAAAGTGTTTACAAGGGGAAAACGACATCGTTCTCAGAAAAATGCAAAAGGGCATTAATATACCGTAGGACCCACGGGGCTTATGATAAGACTAGGAATTATTCAAACCAAGACCTCGTTATCGTATGGAAAACACCAAAACGAAACACGCATATATACGCATTTAACAATATGGAGAATCACTTTCTGAAAAGGAAGCAAATTATGTGACCCTTTTGCATATGCGCTATTGCAGAAACCACAAATCCATGGACCACAAACCTTAGCCACTGAATCTGAATGGCGCATGCTATAAATATCATAACCTGTGGAACACTATAGGAATAGAAAAAGAGCAAATTTAGAGAGAGATAGAGCGTTGGTGAGAGCAGAAACACGAGCGAAAGAGAAAGCTTGGGCTTTTCCTAAAGGTGGCTTCATTAATAAAAACTAATAAATTCATTGTGCTAAGTAATTAGATCCTTAATTCTCATTCTTATCCACCACATGTACAGTACCAATAAGAAATTAAATTTAACCATCTATTTATTGGTTTCATATTAAAATGTACCGACAATCAATCGATGTATAGACTTCCTAAATCAAGATTTATAATCTTGTTTGTTGATTTTACAGGAAGGATTTCGGTATCACCATGCTGAACTAGATTACTTAATGCTTGTATGTTGGCTTCCTGAAACTGCTGATACCATTCCTCTAAATGCTTCACATCGAGTAGGTGTGGGTTCTTTTGTCATGAACAGTAAGAGAGAGGTATGAGTTTTGGATTAATTTCTAGCTTTCCCTTACCATGATTGGGGTCGGCCTTTAGGCTAGGCTATTTGGGCCAATGCCTAAGGCCCTATTATAACAAGACCTCTTATTATTATTTTAATAATTATTATTGTTAAAAAAATTTCCATAAATAGGTTGTTTATTCTTTTCTCCACCCCAATATGACCACAATATTGATGACAAAAAGAAAATCTAACCCAATTGAAAAACTAAAATGTTTAAAAAGATATGTCGTAAATACGATGATGATGATGATGTCATTATTTTCCTGTAACAAATTCAAGTTTGAACTTTTGTAAAAAAAAAAAAAAAAAAAAAAATCTACTGCATCACGCATCACCTGATCCAAATTAAATGAGAAGTCATTAATTTAAAAGAAAAAAAAAAGATTTTATGTTTGAACCATGATATCTGATTTTTAATATAAAATTTGTCTTGGTTTGCTTAGTATTAATTGATTCATTGAGTTACATTATAGATAAATTTGAGTGATTCTATGATCTAAAATCTATCTTTGTTTGACTAGATTGATGTTGTTAGGTGATTCTACATTTTTTAAATTATTATTATTATTTTTTTGATATCTTCATACTATAATTTTATATCGTAGATATTTATTTTATTTATAAAATATTTTTTAATTACAAATTATTACTAATATCAATTTGGATATGAAAAACTTCTGAAAAAAAATGAGAAAAGAATAAAAATTAATTGACTCCCAAAAAGGATCCTTGATATAGCTATTACTTGAAGAAAAAAAAAATAGAAAAATTATATAAAATCTCATATATCAATGAGAAATTCATAAAAATTACTTCAAAGATTATCTCATAGTATAAAGGAAATAACAATGAAAATAATCATAATGATGTTCAAACATGTAATATAATATGACAATTCTTGATTATAGAAAAGAATAAATTCCTTTCAAATGCATTTATCTCTTTTACAATTCTATTAACAAAGCTTGTTACAGTTGTTTCTAAAACAAACAAACAAAATATCAAAATTAAAACTTACAAAATCACACCTAAGATGGGATATGTGATAAGAAGATTAAGTAGACTAATCATATTATCAATTGAAAAGTAGATGTTAACAAAACCTAAATAAACAAACTTAGTAATTAATTTTGCATTTTAAACAGTAAGAAGAATAGATTTTAAATTACTAATAATAATAATAATAATAATAATAATAATAATAATAGATTTTAAATATAAAAAGCCCCACCAATAATGTCTGCTTAGGCCTAAAATGGTATTGTGCAAGCCTTGACCATGAAATCAAGGACGAAGCGGTAATTTGGAAATTCTGGTTTTGCACTTGTTATTCCAAAAACATAAGCCATATATTGATAGTATAGTCCAAAAAGACTAGTCAAATTTCTTCCCCCCAAAAAAAAAAAAAAAAAAAACTAGTCAAATTAAAATTAGTACTACTTGGAATCACTTATGCAACCTAGATCAACTAAATACATATCCAATGTGAGATTCAACACATGTTCACACAACCCTTATATCCAATCCAGTAAGAATTTAGACAATCCATTATTTGTGTTTTATCTTCTTAAAATTTATAAGTCACTTTGTTCATACTTCGTCTAGTTATTTCTATTAAGCAAAACAACTTGCTCTAGTGTATTTGACTTGGACTATTTCAATACTTAGATACCAAAAATTGAATGGCCTTGTTATGATGGCTTAAAAAATCTAGCTACTAAAATGGCATTTATCTTATGGCAGGTGCTTGTAGTTCAGGAGATTAGTGGCAAATTCAAAGGAACAGGGGTGTGGAAGTTTCCTACCGGGGTTGTTAATGAAGTGAGTATGCCCCAAGTGCAATTGTTTACCAAATTCTTTAGAAAATTTTAGAAAGTGTTCACCCTGGATTGAAATTTTTCATACATAGGGTGAGGATTTTTGTACAGCTGCGATTAGGGAAGTCAAAGAAGAGACTGGAGTAAGTGATAAAAATGCAATTTGTGGATTCAAATGAGTATGATATTTACCTACATGTAGGTTTACACATTTCAATGTAAATCTAAGACCATTACTTTTATTTTGTTTCAGATTGACACAGAGTTTGTGGAAGTTTTAGCATTCAGGTAAGAAAATTGCTTAATACTATCTAGTTCACATGCATTTGTAGATATTATTGTTTTAGATGTATGAATAAACAATAAATAGTCTTCCCTGTAAAAGCAAGTTTACTAATGTTGCGTTATGAAAAATTTATAGCAACTTGTTACACTAAAACTAATATTATTATATTAATTGTTTTCAATATGGTTTACATGTTCCTGAATCTCCTTTTGGTGTTTCATTCTAATCTCTCTCTCTCTCACACACACAATATACAGGCAAAGCCACAAGTCATTCTTTAGCAAATCAGATTTGCTCTTCATTTGCATGTTAAAACCACGAAACTTTGACATTGAGAAGCAGAATTTAGAGATTGAAGCAGCAAAGGTAATTTTTTTCTTAAGGCAATACTACTACAAGACTGTTTTTCTTTGCATCAACTTGTTTAGGGCTTTAAGAATAAAATTGCATTAGAGCAACCCTCAATGTGTAAATAGGCACATATTTTTCAAACTTCTATCAATCATACTAGCTGCTTATATTCTTCCAATTAACTTTTCAAAATCATACTAGCTGAATGCAAGACCATAAGCCATTCTAATTCATATGTTGTAGTCAGGTTCTACTAAATAAGTCCTATTGGGAACTTTTTAAGCAGGTCCTATGGATTGATCTTTAGTACTTGTATGATGGTTGGATTTGTGCTTAATCTTAATTCAAAAGATATTAGTTGAAATCTTTATATTTAGGGTACTGACTAGCGTGAATTATTTTGCATCTCCCATTCTTGAAATCCTCCTCTAATTCATATATCTTTAAGGCAATATGCCTTTTCAATTTGAACTTGAAACGTATTCTGAGGAAAGAAAATGCATTTAGAGCCAATGTAAAACCATAAAAAGGCAAAAAATATCTACCTTTCAGGACCATTTGGTGGCAGAAGACATTAACTTATTATGTCCTATTTTCCCATTTTGGCTTGGCATGGCATAATTTAATATTAAAGCAATGTAAAATTCAAGAATTTTGACTAATATTGGACCTTCTATAATTACTGAACTATGGCAACAAGGTTTTCTTATGTTCATTTTTTCTTTTCCAATTCTTTAGTGGATGCCAATTGAGGACTATGCAGCGCAACCTTTTAACCAAAAACAAGAGCTCTTCAATTATGTTGCCAAAATATGCTTATCAAAGTCAGAAAAGAATTATACTGGTTTTTCTCCACTGGCTACAACTACAGGCTCCGGCAAAGTAAGCTACCTCTACTTCAACAATCAGGATAATAACCACCTTGTAACTTCTGATAATCAGCCATTAAAAGTCTGATGTGATGTTTAAAAAACACTATATACTATTTGCATGAGTTGTGACAATAAGACCTCTATGATAGAAACGCTTGAAGGGTTGACCATACCGTATAGATGTACGTTTCTTTACAGTGATATAATACAAGATGTGGGTTTCTTCTCAATAGAGTGAGTCAATAAAGTTGTAATTTGCTTTTTTTTTTTTGGGTGGAGGGGGGTTGGGGGCTAATAATAAAGATGTAATTTGATATTTATTTAATACAAAATGTGATAATAAAGATTCAATTTCTTTTCGTTTACCATATATCTTGCAATGAACAAGAGTACAAAATACACTCAATTTTATGCCCCTATTAAAAAAATAAAAATAAAAACAATATATGTAATGTATTGATCAAGAATCTTATGGTTTAGTAACATTATCCAAATCTTCTTATGAGAATCACTTGTAAGAGAAAAAAGAAAAAAGAAAAAAAAGAAAAAAAAAATCTTCTTATGACAATCACCAAATAAACTAAATGCAATGAAAATTAAATTGACACGGTGCGGTGATTTATTGACAAATAAGGAAAACCTTTCGCAAGACAAAAACCCCACCAGTTTTTAAGTTCACTACTCCCAATAATCCACTAATCAACAATCAAGCGATTACAAGTATGAGGAATCTTACCACTACTCTGGCCTATCCTAAAATACCAACTTACAATTAAACTTTCACTCCAATATCCAATTAAACTTGATCTTTTAGTAACTTTCACTCTAATCTGTGACTAACTCCTTTATGCAGATCCCAGTACGTGACTAATTCTAGTAACATAAATGATTATTGTTGGCTGCAAAGTTCTTCACTTATTGAACGATGAAAATCAGGAAGCACTTAATTAAAAAACCCTAAGGCATACAAATGCAATAACTTCTGAAAAAGGATAATTAAGCTCTTGGTCTCTGTATTTATATATGACGGCTTTTAAAATAAGTCTTATATATATCTAGGGTTGTGAGAAAAGAAACTCTAAACAAATACATCAACATGGGCTGAATTTCAGATTTGGAAGTTTGAAATCATAGTTCTTGATAAATCGAGCTTGTGTCGAGCTTCCCATTAATTCTCGATAGCAACTATTTGTTGAGCTATCTGTCAAGCTTTAGTAAACAACTTTTATTCACTTATTTCATGGATCAATCTTCATTTCTTTAATACTACCACTTGATATATATCAAATCCAACTTAGATCTACCAAATTTACAAATGAAGTATGTTTTGTTGAAGGATTAACCAATTACATAGAAAATATGACCTAACAAGAATGATGCAAGAGGCAATGAGAAGACAAATTTATTATATTTTATTTGATTTTAAGTATCAAGGGCAATTTTGTAATTTCATAATACTTGGAATTGGCTATGCCAACTGTCCATTAGATCTTCTTTTGGGTTTTATTTAAGTTTGGTAATTTAGTTGGGCTTAGTAGTAAAAACCTAAGGAGTCCAAGTCCAGGTCTTATTAGGGTTTTAAGAAATTCTAGTTCAATTAGGATTAAATATTAGTCTTTTATTTAAAGAGTTGCAATACTTTCTATTAAGTTGATTATTAATGAATGTTTTTAGAATTTAAGAGCTATGAAGCTTTCTTTTATGGTTTGTATGATGCTACTTTCTCTGAGATGTGATGCCAAGGAACCCTAAGTGTGATGTTTAGGAAGTCTAGGTGTGATTCCTAGAATTTATCTTTTTTTTTTTTAATTTTACTATTCACGGTTACTATTCACATCACTATTCATAGCAATCCAAATCTTGATTTTTCACCTTTATTTTCATTCCCAAACCCTATTAATCCTTGTCCTCTTTGAAAACCCTATGATACCTATTATTTTCTAGCTTATTCCCCACCAAAACCTAACCCTAATTCTTCAAAACCCAACCTAAACCAGATTTGCCCTAGTGTTCTAAATCATATTTTGTTGTTCCTCCTTGTCCTACATCAATATGCTTAGACAAGTTCTAATTGATATAAGTCCTGTTGGAAACTTCTTAAGCAAGGCAGGCGAGTTGGATTTTAGTACTTTTATGATGACTCCTTTTGTGCTTAATCTTAATTCAAAAGATATTTAGTGAACTCTTTATATTTATATCTATAACTAGCATGAACTATTTCGCATCTCCAGTTCTTGAAAAACCCTCCTCTTATTCGTGTATCTTTGATGCAATATGCCTTTTCAATTTTAACTTGAAACACATTTAGAGCCAATTAAAAACCATTAATTAAAGGTGAAAACTCTTACTATTCATGAGCATTTGGTAGCAGAAGACATTAACTTGTCCCCTCTGTCTACTTTATTGCTCCTTTGGTTTAGCAGGAATAAAGTGGCTTATCTCCTATTTTCCCATTTTGGTTTGACATGGCATAACTTGATATTGATGTAATCGAAAATCATGAAAGTTGGATTCATATTGGTCCTATGATAATTACTGAAATATGGTAACATGATTTTCTTATGTTCATTTTTTTTTCTTTTCCAATTCTTTAGTGGATGCCAGTTGAGGACTATGCGGCCCAACCTTTTAACCAAAAACAAGAGCTCTTCAATTTTGCCAAAATATGCTTATCGAAGTCAGAAAAGAACTATGCTGGTTTTTCTCCACTGGCTACAACTACAGGCTCTGGCAAAACAAGCTACTCTACTTCAATAATCAAGGTATGAAACACCTTGTCACTTCATAATCAAATGTACATAGTCAGATTTTATGTGCACAACACTATGATAGCAACCCTTGAAGGGTTAGTTATACTGTATAGAATGTCATACTTAGTGTACATTTATTTACTGTGTTATACCTCAAAATGTGGATTTCTTTACAACAAAGTGAATCAACAAAGATATAATTTTTTTTTATTTTTTATTTTTTATGAATAATAAAGATGTAATTTGATATTTATTTATGCACATTGTTTTAAGAAAGATTCAATGTTTGTTTGTCTATGCCATATATCATGCAATGTACAAGAGTATAGAATACATTCAATTTTATGTCCCTAAAAAATACCTTTTTATTTTTATAAAAATTTAGAAGCACCCATTTGAACATCATAAACTAACTAAATATGTAAATTAACTTTAGGACCAAGAGTTGCCGCCCCTCCCCCCGCCGGGGGGAAAAAAAATGGATTAACTTTTAGTATGTTTCCATCAGATATTGCTGTAAAAAGTCGAACTTTGATTTTAAACTATTTGCAATAGAGTTTTTTTTTTTTTTTTTTCCCCTTTTTTTTTTTCTTTTTTATATAGAGCTTTAACTGAAATTCAATTTAGTGTTTTAAGTAATTTGCAAATTATAGTGAACGGTGTTTCAAAATTCTGAATTTAAAGCATGAACAATAAATTGTAGAGTTCCTCTAAAAATCTATATTTCAATTTCTTTTTATTAAAAATGATTTTCCCCAGTTTTACTAAACACCCTTTTGTTTGATTTTCTTTATTCTTTATTTGTTTTTTTTTTTTTTTTCCAAAAAGTGCAATAGATTTTAAAGCTCTCTTTCGCAATCCATATCTTACACAAATAGACTGGGCGAAATTGGACTTTGAACAAGTTAATTTGCTTGAACTTGAAGTGAAAAAAGAATACGTGTAGGGGGATTTCTAAACCGTGGAAAAACAGGTCAACTTGAAATCCGAATCAAGAAATTACAAATTAAATATGTGTTTGACCCAGTGATTTGATAGGTTAAAACATTTTTTTTTTGTTTTGTTTTGTTTTGTTTTTTTTTTTTTTTGTAAACTTAAAAAATCAGTTAGTCAAAGTATTTGTATGCAAATATTTAGAAAAATATGAGTATGGTTAGAGTGGTTTTTTGCCTTTGGTAAAATGGTTAACTTGAAATCTGACTTAATGAACTTGATAGGTTAAAACACAATTTTCTATAAAATTAAAAAAAAAAAAAAAAAATTAGTGGGTAAAAGTATTTTCTATGAGTGATATTTAGGAAAAATTGAGTACGAGTAGAGAGGTTTTTGGGACAAAATGGGCTTTTGCCCTTTTCAGGAAAATTATATAGTATTATGCCCCCCTTCCCAAACTAAATAGGAATATGCCCCTCTTTTAAAACTCGATTTTTGATAAATCGAGTTAAATAAAAAATTCTTAGGCCCTATAGTAACGTTTTAAGGAGCCTATAGTGACGTTTTTTAACTCGACTTCAATGATATCGAGTTATAGGTAAAAAAAGGCCACTATAGGTCGATTTCATTGCCTATAACTCGATTTCATTGAAGTCGAGTTAAAAAACGTCACTATAGGCTCCTTAAAAACACCACTATAAGGTCTAACTCGATTTATCAAAAATCGAGTTTTAAAAGATGGGCATTTCTCTAATTAGTTTGAGAAGGGAGGCATAATGCTATATAATTTGCCCGAAAGGGCATAAGGCATTTTTGTCCGAGGTTTTTGGGTTGCAGAAAAAGAGGTCAACTTGAAATCTGACTTAGAAAAAACGAGCTAGATATATGTTTATCCATTAACTTTATAGGTTAAAATGCTAGTTTTTGTAAACTTAAAAAATCAATATACAATACGATTTGCATTTTAATAGCAATATTTTCGCAAATATTTAAGACAATCTTTTTATTTTGGTTGTAATTCGAGTTAAAATTATTTGATTTAAATGGTCATAAGCCATACTAATTTTGGGATAAACAGCCAACTAACTCAAATATTTGATGTTTTATTATTTTCCTATTATATATTAATTGATTAATTAATTAATTAACTTTTAATTTTTTTATCTGAACAAGTGTAGACTCATCACGGGTCCAAAAATAATGATCTATTTAAATTTGGGTAATTAGTAAGTTGCCAGTGCAATGCACGGAAATTTTTGTGATATTTTATGTAAAATAGTTTTGAATAATGTTGTACATAAATTATAAAGAAAAAGTAAACTAAATTAGAGTAAAGAAACATATAAATTTTGAGATATTAAAAATTGGTTTAGTAGTTTTCCTACATATTTGTAACCTTCTTAAGGTAAGATTATTATTATTTTTAATTTATGAAACCAAAAATAAATGCAAAAGAGTAACAGGACCATGAAATAAACTAATTTGTGTTGTATGCATTTGTGGGCAAGTGTGTATGCATATGTCTTATAAATGATTTAAAATTAAACCATGGTAGAATATGACTTTACATAGCGCACGAAATATTCTCTCTACTTATATACCCAAAACAAAAACTAACTAAACAAATTACCTAACCTAAATCATATTTAAACCTCTAATTTAAAAAAGAAAAAAAGATTACCCGTACGGGTTTCAGTGTCTTAATGGTGGTGGGAGGTCAGTATAACGGAGGTGGTGACTCCTCAAATTCATCTTTCTCTCTCTTTCAAATGTTTTGTTAGTCTCAGGTTTTTTATTTTGGTAATATATAGTGAAATAGTGTCTTTTATTTAACAATCCACAACATTTTTGTGTCTCTCTATCTCTCTCTAGAGTCTTATCTCGTTAGTTATTACTATTAGCCCTTACTTTTTATAAAAAAAAAAAAAAAATACTAAAACAGTGGGTATGCTAAAAGACACGAAGAATAGTGAAAGGTGTGGTGTAAGATTAGGCAATTAATGAGATATTAATGAGATAATAGTAAAATAAGATAATGGGGTAATAATAATAATTAAAAAAAAAATAATGAAAGAGGTAAAAAAAGGCTAAATGCAAAATTAAAGTGTCATATGGCAAGACCTTATGCACTCTCGCATGAGGTCTCTGAGAGAGAAATTTTGTAACAACTTTTATTCTACAATATTCCTCCAATTTTTTTATTTTTTTTTACTCATTCCTTGAATTGAATAATTATAATGGTTATGTGTATGCAATTTATAACTGTTGTTTCACTGCAATTTATAACTGTTGTTTCACTGCATATTTATAACCTTCTCAAGGTAAGATTAATTTTTCACCCTAAAAAAAAAAGTAAGATTAATTTTTTTTTTTTTAACTATGAAACAAAAAAAAAATGCAAAAGAGTAACAGGACTGTGAAAATCAAATAATTTGTGTTGTGTTCACATATTTAATACTATGAAATAAAAGTATGTCAAACTCTCTCACTATCTTCCACTCATTGATAGTGCAACATTAAAACATAGTGTAGGCAAGTGTGTATGTACGTGTCTTATAGATGATTTAAAACCATGGTAAAATATGGTTTTATATTGTGTACCAAATATTCTCTCTAGTTATATACTCAAAACAAAAACTATTCAACCAAATTACCCAAACCTAAATCATACTTTATCCCCTAATTTAAAAGGGAAAAAAAAAAAAAAAAAAAAACCAGTAGGGGTTTTGGCGTCTTGATGGTGGTGGGAGGCCAATATGACGTAGGCGACGTCCCCTCAGATTTCTCTTTCTCTCTCTTTCAAATGTTTTGTCAATCTCAAGTTTTTTATATTGAAACAATGTGTTTTGATTTTGTAGTGAAGCAATGCATTTTATTTAACAATTCATAACATTTTTATGTCTCTCTATCTCTCTTCAAGGCCTTATTTGGTTAGTTATTACTATTAGTCCTTAATTATTATTTTTTTTGCTTTTTTTAAAATATTAAAATGGTAGGTATGCTAAAAGACATGAAAAATAGAGAAATGTGTTATGTAAACTTAATTAATGAGAGACTAATGAGATAACAGTAAAATAAGTTAATGTAAACTTTTGGGTAACAGTAAAAAAACTTAATGAAAGAGGTAAAAAAAATGCTAAATGCAAAATTAGAGTGTCACTTGGCAAGACCTCACGCACTCCCACACTCCCGCATGAGATCTTTACTTATATATATATATATATATATATATATATATATATATATTTATATATGTTGATGATTATTCCTTTATAACTTCTAATTACTAATCAACATGAGTCTCAAAGAACTTTGTGATAAGACTTTATCATATGTACAAAATAAGTGTAGATGTTTTTATCTTTTTTTTTTTTTTTTTAAAGGATATTGCTATTGTGTTCATCCTAATAAGAATTTAAGCATAGATTAAATTTTCATTATTTTTGACAATTTTTTCCTTGATTCCTTTATAATTTATATATTGTGTTGGTTTAAATGATTTTTTTCTCAAGCTTTCAGAGGATGGACTTTAGATAAAATGTTCAACTTTTATACTCCAAGCATTAACTATAAGTCTTGTACATGGAACAAATAGAGATAAGAAATTAAGAATATGGTCTATTTTGGTCGGCCTTAGCTTAATTTGTCTAGACATTAATTTTCTCTCTTGCCAAAAGTCTTCCTTAATTATTACTTGTATACAAAATTCCAAGATCATTGAATTGGAATAGGTCCCTTACTAACCTAATTAATTGGAATAGGATGAAATTTCTTCCCATTCACACTAAACGTTGTGTACAGTCCAAATTTTTTCTACATCTCATAATGATACGTTGTAGATAGGTGTCATCCAAGTCCAACATGATTGAGAGTTGTAATTGAGACTATGGCCCAGAAGCTCTACTATTCAATACTTTGCAAGAAAAATTAAACACGCATTTGATGTAACAGGAGACTATGGAATTTGACATTGTATACACTGGGGTTTGTTCTTGATGTTGTGAAATTGCTGTAGGTATTAAAAACTTTAGTTTGATTAGTTGGCAAGTCATTTTCTTTAATTGAGAAAAGCCTACAATGGAAAACTTTTGTGTTCCTACAATAAATGTTTTGGAGAGAAAATTGTTAGCCCCCTCATCCCATTGGGACCCCCCTATTTATACAAAGGAAAAAAGGGTCCAATATTCCTAAGTGTAACTTAGTTACATGGAATTTTTGTGCAAATGTGCCTAGATTTCTTTTTAAAATTTTATTATAATTTTAAACTCTAATTTGGTGATTTTTATATGATTTTTGTGGTTTGATTTTGACTCAGTAAAAACATATTAGCCAAAAGAAATGAAGGTAGATCTATTAAAGAAATTTGTACTTTCAGATTAGCAATTACAGATGGCTAATGCTGCATTGTCATTCGTAGTTGTGGTATGAATAAGCAGTATGTTGTTTAGGCGACTAATTGAGGTAAAGCAATTAACCATATTAAAAGGGATTAGCAACTTTTTCTTTCTCCTTTACCATTTGTGGTATGTATATGCCTTTTTCACATATGCTCAACTGAAGTACCCATTAGGATTTCCCTTAATTATGACAAACATATTAATTTTTTCTTTTTTTTTTACAGAAGTTTTATATTTATTAAATGAGATATATATATGTCAAGGGCCATGTAGTTGAATTGGAACCTTCCCATACACAAAGTGTCTAGGGTTTAAAGTTGAAAAGATTCAAGTTGCAGGAGTTAGGGAAAAAAGGTTCAAGTTGCGAGGTTAGCAGCATATTGTAATTATTTCAACCAAAAAAAAAAAAAAAAGATATAGAGATATATATTGTTTTCCTTGAGCTAAAGCAGTTGCAATGGAACTTAGTCCTTGAGTATTTTGGATTGTTTCAAATGAGTAATGGCTCCTCTTAGGCTCCTAAATTTTTTGGTTTATTAATTTTGCTATCTGTAACTTTGATTCTTCTTTACCTAATAAAGTTTGGAATTTTCTGTAAGTAAATTTTTTCTTCAAGAAAATGAATAGAAATCTCCCTTCATGTTCATGCTCAAGTTGATGTTCGTATTTGTATCTTTTGCAATACTCAATAAGTTGTTTACTCATTTTGTGAATTATCAATTGTAGTTAAGAAAAAAAGTATAAACACAATACTATTCAATCAAACTAATGGGAAAAATTAAATCTATTAGATTAAAAAAGTGGACATGAAAATGAAAATTTCACAAAAAATTTCTTAAATAGAATAAAAATAATTTTTACTCAATATTGTTTATCAAGCAATCATGTAATAACTAACAACATTCCAATCATTACGTGTATAACGGGGTGATGAAATGGTTGTTCAGATTTTTTAAGAAATGTGATCTAGCTAATAGAAATTAAAAAATAACAATAACTTTCATGCGTAGTCATGAATTATACCTTTACGTATATCTTATGCATTTTATGAGTTTTATTTTATATAAATGTATTTCATAAAAACCTTCATTGTACTTTTTAAAATCACTACATAAAAATAAAAGAAGTTTTTTTCCCAAAAAAATGTTCTCTAGTCATAATATTTACCAAAAAAGATCATACCCAAAAAAATCGTGCAATGCACAGGCCAATAACCAGTCTATATATATAATTAAAACCAAAACTGAGAGAAAATCCAATTAGATTCTAAATTAGATTCCAATTGTTGTCTAATTTTGTGTCATGAGTCAAATTTAAGGTTTAAAAAAAAAAAAAAAAATTGATTCCAAATACCGATGGACTCACCATTCCAAATACATAGCAATATACTAACTTTAAAAAAAAAAAAAAAAAAATTGATGAGATAGTTTTTTTGACGAGATAGTGGCTCCTAAAGAAGGGCCATATATGGGACTGTGATTTCATGAACAACATGTAATTATAAATAGATTGAGGATAGGTTGCTGCACACACACACACACACACATAGCCAAAATTGAGAGAAAATCTAATCTAATACTATATATAATAGTAGAAGTTTTAAGGAGGTGCTACCACGTTAGGGAAAAAGACCCCTTCAAATGCTGCCGTGAGTAGAGTTTGTCCTTTAAAATTTAGCTCGGTGCGTCTAGAAGACTCACTTTCAAACACCCACCCGTTTTTCCAAAAAAAAAAAGAAAGAGAAAAAAATGCTAATCCTTATAAAACACCAGCCGCTTATCCAAAAAAAAGAAAAAAAAGCGCGCAAACCCTAAAACCCAAACCGTATTTCCCAATCAAAATTCAGACCCAAACTTGCGATTCTTCGTTGCACCCCCATATACACACAGATTGGACTAGCGTGTTCCAACCCATCAAAAAAAAAAAAAAAAAAAACTCTGCAACAGTGAAAACTGAGAAAGGGAGACATACATTGTAGAAAGGGAGAACTGAGAAAGAGAACGATAGTGAGAGATTCAGTTTGTCATTGATGGTGGAGAGAAAAATCTAGAAAGACAATCAGGTCTTTGCCACCATCAGACCACCGTACCCTCCACTGGTATGGTCTTTGTTTTTTTTGTACCGAAGGTCAGCATACTCCTTTCCTTTTCAAATACTTTTTTTGTTGTTTGAAAGACTGAAACTTCGATTGATGAATATCCACAGTTTGCAGTAAAAAAAAACAAATGTTCTATCAAGGGTCTTTCTTCTTCTCAAAAACCCTGAGTTCCAGGAAAAAAAAAAGAAAAAGAAAAAAAAGCAGAGGATGGAAGATGAGTCCCTCTGCCTATTAACAATGCCTCCAACGAGCTTCCTATCCATTCTCTGACTTCTTTTTTCTTTCTAATTTGTGGTATGTTTCAAACTTGTACAATTATAGTTGGGTTTGGTTCTAGAAATTAGGGTTAAGGAAATTGAAAATCTGATATGTTACTATCTTTATTAAATATTTTTGGTAATGGGTTTGTTTGAAAATTTCTCTTTCGAATTTAAATCATTCAATTTCTTTCTCTGCAGAGATGAAGTGGAATCTTTGTTCAATCTAGAGTATCTAAATTCATCAAAACAAAGTTACCAATTTCTTTTCCTAATATTCTCTTCCCTTTGCTAATTTAGGGAAAACCTCCACAAAATGAAATCCTTCTAATTCTTTAAACTAAATCATTTCACTTTAATTTTCAGGTTTTGTTTGGGATTGAAATTGTGGGATTTCGAAATCTAAAAATATAATGTTATTTTATTTATACATTGTTGGTTTTAGTCGATAGTTTTTTAAAAGATACTTTTAAGTCATGATTTAATTATTTTTTATGGTGAGTTTTTCTGGGTTTTGCATGCTATAATTTGTGAAAACTGAAAGTATAATGTTCTTTGTACAAAATTGATTACTTTGTAGGTTATGGTGGAGATTTTTTTTTTTTGGTACCAAGTTTCTTCAATCAGTTTTCTTAATCCTCTTATACTTTTAAGGTCTATTTTAACCCACCCCCCCCCCCCCCCCCCCCCCCCCCCCCCAAAAAAAAAGGGTAAAAAGTCTCTCATATTAACGAAAACTAAAACTAACCAGTTAAAATACTTCAGAAGGCTTGCAATACGGTGATAGGGAAAGCAACAAAGTTCGCTGGAACTTAAATAAATTTAAAAAAACATAGATATTTTCTTTGGTCTTTTATTCTATTTTTTCCCTGCCCTTTGATCTATTTTTTGTTGTTAATGCTATTCTGTTTGTGTTAAAACCAAAAAAAAAAAAAAAAAAAAAAAAAAAAAAAAAACAGATTTGTTCTAAAAAAAATTTTCTTTTTTTGTTTTTCCCCTGCCCTTTGATCTTATTTTTTGTTGTTCATGCTGTTTTTGTGTTTTATTAATATTGAAATGGTTTAAAACCAAACGGTAGACCCTTTGGTAAAACGGTATTTAAACCGTGTTTTTTTAATTGTTTTATGGGTATTTTTATTGGATTGTTTTTAAAGGCTTGTGGGTTATATTTTGGTTTGCATTTGGGTTAGAATTGGTTTTGTTTGCATATTTGGAATTAATGTTTTTTATTTCCTCATCTCCATTAGAATTTAGTAGTTGCAAGGGAGATTTGGTTTAAAATAACATTACAAGTTGTTTTGATATTTGCTTTTGGTCATAACTTGATTTTAGTGCTAAAATCATGGCCATTGTAGAAACTTGAATCCTGTGCATTAGCTTTATGTTCATTATTTACTTTAAGAATGACACTGTGTTTTGCTATTGGTTGAATTGTTGCATTAAATTATATTATACATCCTGTTATTAACTGTTTTTTTTTTTTAGGCATTTTACTACCTAACACCAGTAACATCTATATTATAGTCGGATACTGTTTCTTCTGTCGTTGAATATATTTAATGCAATACTATTATCAATTTAGGTTCAGGTTTGGGTATTTTAGTTGAATTGTTTTTAAGCTAGGTTTGGGGTTAGATTTTATTTATATTAAGGCATTTGGGTTGGAATTGGTTTTGTTTAGTATTGGCACAGGAATCAAGAAAAATTGAGGTTTAAATTTGCATCTTCTTTTTGTGAATGAGTTTCTTTATCTGTTAAAGTATATTTGACGTTTATGTTTTGCATTTCTATTGTCCCATAGGTTCAGTGGATCAGGTTTTACTTCAAAACTCTTACCTTTTAACACTATTTGATAATGATTGCAATTATATTAAATTAAAGGCTAATTTGATAAGCTCCAAGTAATTGTAAAACGGCATGTCTGTTTTATTTCAGAGTAATTTGGTGTTTTTTTTTTTTTTTTTTTAAATACATTTTTTAAAAGAAAAAAACCAAAATCTTGCGATAACTATGATTTATGTTTGGCAGATTGGGTATTTGCTTTGTTTTCATTTAGGCATTTTGGTCAAATTTATATCTTCCTCTCTCTACACTGTACTGTTAGAAATTCTCTGCATTTATCTCATTTTTTTCTTTTTTTAAAGTTTATTTACGGTTATGGGCTCTCTTTCTACGTTTTTTTAATATTTTTATTTTTTATATAAAGAGTGGATCGGTGGGTTTTAATGATTAGGAGTGTAGATACTGAAAAATTCAGATGCTATGGAAAAGAAATTGTGGTAAATTATAGACAACGGAAATAGTATCAACATTGCTATGCTAAAACTTGGGTATATGGTGTTGCAGAGAAGAAATAGAACAGAGAACCCTCCCACCACTGACCTGCTAGGACTGCAAACAGTAAGTTTTCCTTTTTAATTTTCAATTTGTACATTAAATATGATTTTTTTTTTTTTGGGTATAATAGTTGGATTGATTTGGATGTAGGTATTTGCATTATGATGGTGGTGTATAGATTAAAACACATAGGAATGAAATTAAAGTCAGTGTCGTGACTAGCATAAGAAGCAGGTACGCTCTGCACTACTTAGTAGGGGCGCATCCCAAGTGGAAACTACATCACATCTCTTTGACGCACTGAACCCACCCTTCATCAAAGCCCCGCTGATTGCAATGCTTAATAGAGAACATTTTTAGCTAAAGTCCAGTATTTCTTCTTTTCTTGGTTTGGATGGAATCGGATTTTTTTGGTTGCCTAAGTTTAAGATAACTTCACTGTTTATTAAAAAAAAAAAAAAAAAAGGAATTACAGATTCTTTTAGACAAAGGTACACATATTTATTGAAGTTGGCACGATCTTCAGTAATAGTTGTGACTCCTATTTTGGTAGTTAACTTGGGAATGTTTTCAATTGACAAGTAGAACATTAACAAATTTGTTGATTGTGATTTTTATGTTGCAAAAGCCATTAAGAGTAGGAAAGAATTCTTAGAATTGCTTCTAAAATTGCTGCATTTGGATGATTTAAAAGGTATATAGGCATGGCTTTATGCATAAACTTGTGATGTTTTATTGCTGCTTTTGCGTGTTTGAGCTTTTGACATCTGATTTTTATAGTGAATAATCTATGGGATTTTTCTCCTCAGTCTATGTGTGTGTTTAATTGTAATATATGTGTTCCAATTTTGGTATTATTCAATTCTAATATATGGGTGTTGCATTGCGTTAATCTTATAGGAGTCTTAACACTAATCATCTTGAATGCCATTTGATTTTTTGGTACATGTTAGTCTATTAGTTAAATATTTTCTTATTTTCAGCTTCTATTGAGAGATGGTGTCTTTAGGAAATGTCTTTGAAATTCCTATCCACAATCTATCTTTTTCTGAGTTAGTTATTTTATAAAGATGATACTTATTCCTAAATCAGTTTATGATTTTTGATATGTAGATTATTTACAAATAGAATGTGCTGTTAATATATATATATATAATTCCAAATGCTTGCTGAACATTGAATTTACATTTTAAATTAGTTTAGTCTTGGTCCCATGAGCATTCAACATTACAGGCATTTTTTTTTTGCTTATACCTAAAATTTTGTACATGCATGTGTTTGTTGCATCCATACCCAGTTAGTGACAAATATATTGAATGATTTATGATAATAATAATCCTTTGAAGTTTATAGAGTGCAACATGGTGCACCATTCTCTAATTTATGTTGATGTTACTTTGTTAGGTCTCAATTGCTATTAAGAGCTGGAGAGTAGTGAGAAATTGCTAGAGACAAATAAGAAAATGGCTATTAATGACATTGAGAAGAGGGCAAAAATTGTCAATATCCTTATGCACCAAGAAATTTATGGAGAAGGATTGAGCTAAAAAGCATGAAGTAGATGTACATGGCTTAAGAAAGGAATCAGGTAGTTGCAGATTTCTCTATGAGATTGCATAAATGTAACTTTGATTTAGTGCTACCATCTTTATATATATATATATATATATATAGGGCGGGACAGTGATTGATATTAATAAAACTCTAAAATATAACTTTTTCAAGAGTTTTAGTTTTTTTTTTCCCCCTGCCCTAAGATATATCTTTTGTCTAGCTTTTGTATCTTGAAATTAATTGTCCTTCGTGTAGTCTAAATTGGATGGTTATAGTAAGAATCCTGTAATCGTGACAAACATAGTTTGTATAATTGAGGTTTTTTGTATTTTCCCTATTCAGTATGTCTTCATCTGACCATCTTTAAGGGAGTTTCTCATCATTTATAATAATAATAATAATAATAATAATAAATATAAAAATGAAGGTTTTTTTTTCTTTAAAAAAATCAGTATATTTCTTTTAATTGTCTATGGGGTAATCTTAATATTTTTATGATACCATGATAATGTTTGATTGGCCAATGGAGTTAGCACAAAATTTTTGTATCATGATTACGTTATTAGAGTTTGATAGACAATTAGCGAAAGAACTAATGTTCTACTAATAGAATTTTATTATGATTTTACATATTTTTTCATGAATGATAAATAAAAGTAGCCCGCGCATTGCGCGGGTCATGCACTAGTTTAATTAAATTCTAAATTGGAGTCTAATTTTGTGTCACGTGTCTCATCTAATTTTTAAATTTGTGAGTCTAAATTCAATTAGATTCTAAATTGAATTTTAATTGGAGTTTAATTTTACGCCATGTATCCCATCTAATATTTTAATTTTTGTAACAAGTGAATTATTTTGTACAAAAACCAAAGAGTCTAGATCCAATTAGATTCTAAATCATATATATATATATATATATATATATATATATAATTGTGATTATTTTTAAATGTACATGTGCGTATGCACATGATTACACACTACTTTTATTAAATAAATGTATCAATTTCTAAACGCAAAATAGAAAAATAATTAGGAAATTGATTTCTTACCTTGTTGACATGACACTAATTATATTCATTACCATGTTAGTTTACAAGATTTTTATAATATAATTGGTAATAACTTTAACTTCTTAAAAAAATGACAATGTAAAAAATTGACATTTGGCTTTGGGTTTTTAAAAATTTTCATTTTAAAATTAGGTAAATAGTATGTTTTTTAGATGATGTTCATGAGCACTTTAACAAAAATGTCAAGACTTAGACCCCGTTTGGTTGCTGAGAAAGCAAAGGAAAAGAAAAGAAAAGAAATTTTCAATTTCTACTAATAAAATGACATCTCATTTACTTATGGAGATGCAATTAATATATTTTCAAATATTTTATTTTATTTTCTAATTAAGGACACATGATAATTCAAAGGATAGCTTAGATGGCATAAAAATATTATTTGATATTAATGTTAGATACATTGATTCTTTTCATGTACCGCCTAATAATAAGGATTATTTTGACACAATACCAAAAGTTAGAAATAAAATTGACACGTTTAAGATGTTAAAAACCATTTTGATACACAGTACAATTGTTAAAGACTAAAACAATAATTAAACATGTTTTTTACATTTTTTTTTATTAAAGATTAAATTCTATAAGGATGTGGTTTAAAATCCAAATTTTACACCCTCTAATTCCAACATGCTACATCATCTTATCATGTATAAAAGAATAAGAACAACCACACTCAATCAATTATAATGCTCATCTGAAAATTCAACTAAATTGGGAGTTTATTAAGATGTTATTAATTGTGGTATGATGTACTAAGTTTTAAGTAAAAAGCTAATGTAACATCTCTTATTGGATGGTGTAAAACATAAATTTTACACTCAATTCTTACCAAATTCAAACTCTTTTTATTAATATCCTCAAAATACTTTTTTTTTTATTAGCTGAATTTAGAAACTAATATCCTGTTTGGTTGTAAGGGAGATGAAAAGGAAAGAAGGGAGGAAAAAGTAAGGGAAGGGAAAGGGAAGAAGAGAGAGTTGTACATAGAAGGATAGCATTAAACAATTTCTTCAAAAGAAAGGTTTTCTTTAAAAAAAGAATGGGACCGTCTGAAGGGTTGTGCTAAGAAAATTTCTAGAACACAAACTTTTCTTAAAATTATGGGTTGTGAGAAAAGTATGAAACCTCATCAAAAAAGAAAAAAAAAGTATGAAATATTAGTGAATTGATCAAATTGTGTATTCTCACTTTTTATTAAAAAACTGAAAAGTAAAAATGCTTGGAACCATCACAGCACATATTAATATAGAAAAACTTAATGAAAGTGGTAAAAAAAAGGCTAAATGCAAAGTTAGAGTGCTACTTGACAAGACCTTATACACTCCCGCATGAAGTCTCTGCTTTTATATATATATATATATATATATATTGATTTCAAAGTGTTTTTTTTTATTTTTTATTTTTTTTCATTTCTTTTTGAATCCTGAGGGTAATTTCAACTTTTATCCGATTATAACCTAAAGTTACCCAAGTGGATCAAATTCATACCTGACCTAAACCCAACTAATTGCCAAGTTTATATAATCAAAGTTCATACCTACTGTTGACTCTTCTCAAAAGTTCATACCTACCGCATGATTATCGTCTCAACTTCCCTCATATCTCTCTTTCAAAAAAAAAAAAAATTTAGGACTGGTTTTTGCAGCTCTCTGCCAAAGTTACCTTAATGACTTCAGGCAAAACAAAGAAGGAATGTTTGCGCGTCAAATGTGAAAACAGAAGTGTTGAAAATAGAAATGAATAGAGTCAGGAAGCGTGGCGAGAAATACTTTTCAAAGTATTGGTTGGTTTTAGAGGTGGTCAGTGGTCTCTTTGTTGGGACTTTCAATTCAATTTAATCGATCTTTAAATGCAATTTTCAACAAAATCCATGAAAGTCCCAAACCAGCAAGCCGCCGGGAAATTGTCATCCGGATTCTGAGTTACGAGTCTATCAGGTAAAAGAGTTATATATATAGTCAGCTGTCAGTACGTCTTTCGAATTCATTAGCCCTTCAGAGTTCAAACTTCTTCATTTGCTGCAGCCCCTCCCTCCCAAAGAGGCCTTGTCTCGACTTGGTATGTCATCTCATCTTTCTGATTCTTCAAATACTAGGATTTGGGTAGGATTCAATGCATCTAGTGTTAAACTCATTAACATAATGACATGTGACAAAAAATGAATGTGTTATCATCTTGACGATTCAGTGTAACTAGATATTGAATCTAAAACTTTGCCCATTCTAACTACTTTCTAACTACTTTTTAATATTTCACTATTTTCTAACTACTTTGTACTAGTTTCATATTCACTTGTGAAATTTAATTTCAGTTTTATGTTATATCTTTTTATATTTCTAGTAATTATAAATTTATCCAAAAATTCTATTTAAAATTCAAGTAAATCTTCTATTCTTTTTTTTTTTTTTATAAGTTTTTATGTTTTCTGGTAGACATTTTCAATCTTAAAATATTTACAAAGAAAGAAAAAAATATATAATTGTAAGGTAAGAATTTGTTCCACCCCACATCTAATTGTTGTCCGACCGCAGTGCCAGGCGCAATGCGGTTTTTGTCCTTTTCGGCCGAGTGCAGGCAAGCCAAGGGGGGTTTCATAGTCTCAGCCCCAAGACTTGAAGTCCCACATCGGAAGGAGGAGCGCCCCACTAACGCTTTATATGCTTCTGGAGCTTGCGTTAGTGTACCACTACTCACACGCTCCTCACTAACGCTTGAGTAGTGGTACACTAACGCAAGCTCCAGAAGCATATAAAGCGTTAGTGGGGCGCTCCTCCTTCCGACGTGGGACTCCAAGTCTTGGGACTGAGACTATGAAACCTCCCTTGGCTTGCCTGCACTCGGCCGAAGAGGACAAAAACCGCATCGTGCCTGGCACCGCGGTCAGACAATAATTAGATGGGGCGGTGGCAAGCTAAGGCTCATCCCCAAAAAGCGCTTTTTGTAAGGTAAGAATTTGTTCCACCCCACATCTAATTGTTGTCCAACCGCAGTGCCAGGCGCGATGCGGTTTTTGTCCTCTTCGGCCGAGTGCAGGCAAGCCAAGGGGGGTTTCATAGTCTCAGCCCCAAGACTTGGAGTCCCACATCGGAAGGAGGAGCGCCCCACTAACGCTTTATATGCTTCTGGAGCTTGCGTTAGTGTACCACTACTCACAATATCTCTAATGATGTGGTACTTTCTCTCAATGTGCTTTCCTTTCTTGTGATTCCTTAGATCTTTTGATTGTGCAACTGCACCACTATTGTCGCAAAACAATGTGATGGGAACTTGTTCTATTCTCATTACACCAAGATTAGGAAGGAATTTCTTGAGCCATACAGCTTCTTTTGCTGCTTCACAAGCAGCAACATATTCTGCTTCCATGGTGGAGTCCGCAATATAAGATTGTTTGACACTCCTCCATGTTATGGCTCCACCTCCCAAGGTGAATACACATCCTGATGTGGACTTTCTAAAATCTAGATCCGACTGAAAATCTGAATCTGTATAACCAATGGGTATTAAATCCTCACATCGATAAACAAGCATATAATCTCTCGTTCTTCGTAGATACTTGAGAATATGCTTTACAGCTTGCCAATGTTTTGATCCTGGATTTGATTGATATCGGCTGACGATGCCAACTGATTAACAAATATCTGGTCTAGTACAAAGCATGGCATACATGAGACTTCCTACTGCAGAAGCATAAGGAACTTGTCTCATCATATCTTCTTCCTCTTGAGTCTTAGGCCTTTGGTCATCAGACAGAGGAACTCCATGTCTGAAAGGAAGTAATCCCTTCTTAGAGTTTTGCATGCTAAACCGTTCTAGAACCTTATCTATATATCCAGCCTGTGATAAGCCTAACATCTTATTCTTGCGATCTCGCCAAAACTTGATCCCTAGAATAAAGTTAGCCTCACCCAAGTCCTTCATATCAAATTGGCTTGACAACCAAACCTTTACCGATGACATTACCCCTACATCATTTCCAATGAGTAGAATGTCATCAACATAAAGCACTAGGAACATTACTACTTTATCTCGATGTCTTTTGTACACACATGGTTCATCAAGATTTTTTTCAAAACCAAATGTCTTGATTGCTTGATCAAATCTGATGTTCCATGACCTATGTGAGTAGTGGTACACTAACACAAGCTCCAGAAGCATATAAAGCATTAGTGGGGCGCTCCTCCTTCCGATGTGGGACTCCAAGTCTTGGAGCTGAGACTATGAAACCCCCCTTAGCTTGCCTGCACTCGGCCGAAGAGGACAAAAACCGCATCGCGCCTAGCACCATGGTCGGACAACAATTAGATGTGGGGTGGAATAAATTCTTACCTTACAATAATATATAACTATAATATGAAAAAAAGAAAATAAATTTTAAAGCGTAAAACAATAAAATTTAACTTAACAAAGATACTATTGCAATTTCACTTAACAATAGAATCACCTCTTTCTTTCTTTTTCTTTCTTTTTTTTTTTTTTTTTCTTTTTTTTTTGGTTGAAGGAACATTAGAACTACCTAATAACCTTACCATACAAAAAAGAAAAAAGAAAAAAGAATTCAATACATAACTCAATTAATTAATACTAGCCCATTCAAGTTTAGTTTCATAAATGGAACCAGTTGTAATGGTTTAAGCATAATATATATATATATATATATATATATATATATATTATTTTACAAAATTTTACTTTACGTTAAGTAAGGCAAGTGAATGGTATTTCCCATTTTGATTTTGGGGGAGGGAGAGGAATAGGGAGAGAGCGTTTAGTGTCTAATTGTGTCAAAGATTACTACGTTGTTAATGTAGACAATTTTTTAGCTTACAAAAATTAAAATCTTCATATTTTAGAGGAAATTGAAACTTAATTATGACTTCATATAGTAGTGAGCCTTGGAATATTTTCTAACATAATTATTAAGATATTTAAATTATAAAAGTTAATAAAAAGAAAACTTGAATATATTAACATCACTAAAAAAATCCTTTAATACATGAAGTTTTACAATTCCCTTTACTAATAAAATTAAAAGACCAAAGTGAGAATGAAAATTGCTGAGATGAGAGTAATAAAGTAAGAGAGAGATTGAAATGATGAGAGAGAGAGAGAGATAGTACATGTTGCAAATATGAGTTGAGCCAAGCCGTCAAGGAGAGTACAACTGCCGACATCATTGAATAGAACTCACAATGAGATTATCTCTATTGGTATAATTTTTTAGGGAAAAAAGTGAAATTATGATTTTTTGTTTTTTTTGTTTTTAATTGTAATGGGTTGAACAAGTTATGAATCCAAATTATGAGGGGCTTTTATTTTTTGTTTTTTTTAATGAGCTTTTTGTTGAATATTTTGTCCATTTGTTATTGTTTGGCTTAATCTTATTGTTGTTTGGGCTATGTGTGTTGTTATTTGGCTGGCCAATTTTTATTGTTGTTATTTTGAGTTTTAATTTATTGTTTAAGGGATTGAGGATTATGTTTGGTGGGCTAAGATTATTTGTGTAGTTGCCAAATTCCATATATTGCTCCCATTCTCTATTAAAGCCATAAGTCTCTGCAACAATCGATAAAACCCCGATCTCAGCCATCAATCTCGCATCAACAGCTTCATTGAATTCAATAGCCATTGAAGTAGCAGGATGAAGGTTCCTTCATCAGCATCAGCAGTATAAACTTCATTGTCTTTTTTATTTTTATAATGAGGTCTATTTTTATAGTGGGACGGGTATTGTTGAATTGTGGAGAAATTGATCACCCAAGAAAAATCAAGCACAACCAGCGGAATAATAAAGCTAAATAAAAAACTACAGAAAAAAAAAATGTTTAATTCGATGGGCTACCTATGTTGATGAGAACAATTTTAAGAACAGTTGAACTAGCAAACTTTTTAGTTTTTATCTGAATTCACCTCTAATATCACTTTATATATATATATATATATATATACCAGGGGCGGCGCTGTAGCCAACCGAGGGGTTCAAATGAACCCCCTAAACTGTCCAATTTTTTTTTTTTTTTAATATATATAAAATTAAAATTTTTTTCGTTTTACCTCTAAAAATAAAAATTTGAACACCCTGAATTTAAATTTTGTTTAAACCCTGCTGGAATGAGCTTGAATATGATCAACTTAGTGCTACTTTCACAATATTTTTCACAATAAATTTACAACAAAGGTTAAGTGGCAAGTTGTAACTGGTTTTTATCTAGACCCACAACTTATATCACTATTTTACATACCTTTAACAACTTGCCACCTACATTTTGCTGTAAAATTGTTGTGTTAGTAATACTACTCTTAAAATTGCTCATTCATTAAAAATAAATAAATAAATAAACATTCTCTCTAGAAAATAAATAAATACACTTCAAAAGCAAAAACTTATATCAATTATTATTTTTTCTTAGTTTCATGTTTACCCCCAATTCTACTTCCAGGTGTTTTAATATTCTTTTTTATCATATATTTTTATATAATTGATATTAAATATAATAAATTATTATTAATTTGACAAAAATATATGATTAGTTAGTTAATTATATTTATTTATGCATTCAATGGTAGTTGTCTTACCAATCTTTAAACTATTAATAATTTTTTTAGACTGTATTGTATATAATATTTAGAATACTATTTTAGATGATTATATATAATATGAAAGTTGTATATACAGAAAAAAATAATCAATTTATTTTTTACTACCCACAACAAATTTTTAGTTCCAACACTATTGACCCCTCTAGAAAATAATCCTTGAGCCGCCATTGATATATACCACTAATAATCTGTCATGTTAGATGAGTATGAAATTTTATGTTTATAAACTTTCTCAAAAGATTATATATATATATATATATATATATATATTAAAAAGTGACAATGAGCGCCTCATATATTGTAAAGGATGATGGTGCTGCCTTAAGTAAATCAGTCACCAAAGCCTTGGTTTATAGACAAGCGCAGCTACATAAACGACCTGTAGTTCAGTTATGATATTGTAAATTTGTCTGTAGTTTCGTATAAGAGCTGGGGGCATTAGTTAGTTACACTATTGTACTCGTGTCTGTATTCTATTGGTCATTACACAATTCTGTGGGAATAGATTTGTCGCCTAAATCTGTTATGATTGGTTAGCCTATATGTGTTGTATCTCATGTAATCTATTGGAGATGCAATATTCAGTTTTCTCATTGCTCTCTCTCTCCTAGTACTTTCTCTCAAAAAATCACAGTTTCTTTCACATATCACCTACCCTTTTAACTTATTGTTTGCAAAGTCTACCTAATATGAATTTTCAAATACTAGGTAACATCTGTTGAATTTTCTATCGTTTTTTTAATATGTAAAAGCTGTATTCTACAGGATGAATTCTTCAGCTTAACTCGGTGCATAATTGCTTTATTTTTGTTATTCGTTCAGGAGATAGATTTTCATTCTTAATCAGAAGCAGAGAAGCAAGTCATGTCTGAAAATAGAGTTGAACAGGTTGAGCTACTAAGTTCAGATAATGATTCATATGGGGGAGTTGTAGTGAAGATCGAGCATCCCATAGATTCTAAGATATTTCCTTCTTTGCTTAGAGCTTCAATATCGCAATGGAGGCAACAGGTATATATATATATAGTATCTTTTAATCTTATCAGTTTATCTTCCTACGTCTAGTATCCATTTGATGTAGAAGTTGCTACTAGTACCTCCTATTATGTTATAAACTTGGGATGTAATTTGCAGGGGAAGACAGGTGTTTGGATCAAATTGCCTATCGAACGTGCAAATCTTGTTGAAGCTACAGTTAAGGTAAACACAGGTTTCCAGATTTATTATTATTATTTTACAACAAATTGGCTAATACTTAAAAGGAGGTGTTTATTTATTTATTTTTTAACATTTAAAAAGAAAATTTCAACTTATATATCCAATAGATAGAGTTCTGTTTTGACACATATATCTGGTAGTTACAACTGCGCTTTTATTTCATAACAAACTAACCTATTTCATCCTAAAAAGCATCGGTATGGGTGCACAATGATACAACAATTTCTGAAAAAGTAAGATACATTTCGAGGGGGACATATTCTAATTTCACAAACATGGCATGAATTCATTGTGCATGTCCTCTCGTCAGAATTGTAAACCTTGGGCTTTTCCTAAAGGTGGCTTCTCTAATAAAAATAATAAATTCATTGTGCTAAGTTAGATCCTTAATTCTCATTCTTACCCACCACAGTACCAATAAGAAATTTAACCATCTATTTATTGGTTTCGTATTAAAATGTACCAACAATCGATGTATATAGTCTTTCTAAATTGTGATTTATAATCTTGTTTGTTGATTTTACAGGAAGGATTTCGGTATCACCATGCTGAACCAGATTACTTAATGCTTGTATGTTGGCTTCCTGAAACTACTGATACTATTCCTCGAAATGCTTCACATCGAGTAGGTGTTGGTTCTTTTGTCATGAACAATAAGAGAGAGGTATGTGTTTTGGATTAAATTCTGGCTTTCCATTAACATGGGTCGCCCTTTAGGCTAGGCTATTTGGGCCAATGCCTAAGGCCCTATTATAACTAGACCTCTTATTATTATTTTAATAATTATTATTTTTACTAAAAATAATTATTAAAAAATTTTCATAAATAGGTTGTTTATTCTTTTCTCCACCCCCAATATGACCACGATATTGATGAAAAAAAGAAAATCTAACCCAATTGAAAATCTAAAATGTTTAGAAAGATATGTCGTAAATATGATGAAGATGATAATGGTGTCATTATTTTCCTGTAACAAATTCAAGTTTGAACTTTTGTAATAATAAAAAATAAAAAATAAAAAATTTACTGCATCATGCATCGCCTTATCCAAATTAAATGAAAAGTCATTAATTTAGAAAAAAAAATGAAAATAATGGATTTTATGTTTGAACCACGATATCTGATTTTTAATATAAAATTTGTCTTGGTTTGATTAGTATTGATTCATTGAGTTACATGATAGATAAATTCGAGTGATTCTATGCTCTAAAAAATAACGCTCTGTTCGTTTCGCTGGAAAACCTTCTATAAAGATAGTTTTCCATATTTTTCAGTATTTGGTAACATAAAAAAAATAAAAAATAAAAAAATGGGTCAATGGAAAACTATCTTTAGTCAACGGAAAACTCTTATAAAAATAAGACTTATTTTCTATAGGTTGTTTTTCAAAAAAAAAAAAAAAAAATTGGAAAACAATCTCTCTCTCTCATGCAGCGCATAACTCTTATAAATATTATATTCTTCTGACTCAAGAAATAATATTTTCTTTCACTTATTTAACCTTTCTCATAATAAACTCTCCCACTTCTTCTCTTCTCTTTGTTTTTTCTCTCTTCTCACACCCTCACTATCACGTCTTTTGGCCTCTTCTCTTCCCACAGATTTCTCTCTCCATCTGCCTCTCTTCTCTTTTTTCTCCCAATTTTTTCTCCCCTCTATAACATTGTTCTTTAATAAGTTTTTTTTTTCTCCTCACAGATTGGTCAATAGTTCTACAACAATTTTTAGTATTTATCAAACTATTTGTACTAGATTAGTTTGCTGGTAAAATTATCTGGCCTATGTGACATTTTGAACTATTTAAAATGAAACTTATGGGTATAATGATTATTTTGAATTATGAGATGTATGGTTAATATATATATATATATATATATATTAATTATGTACATTACTGGTCTTATACTTGAACAAGATGAGTATTTGAGATCATGAAAATTTGACAGCTAATTTTGATTGTATCCATTGTCAAAATTTTAGTTTGAAAACCAAATTCATTCTTGGTTTTTTATTATTTATTTATATTGATTACATTAGGTGGGTTTACACAATACACATATTATATATGTTTTAAATTATACAAGAAATGTTATAAAAATTGTGGATACCAAACACCATAAAACATTCTCAAGTCCATTTTCAAGATTGTTACCAAACACCGGAAAATGAGATAGTTTTCTAAAAAATGCTCTCTAAAAAATGAACAATTTTCTATAAAACGTTAATGCTGAAACAAATTAACAAAGCGTAAAACATATAATGGAAAACTTATATAAAATCTTATAGATCAATGAGAAATTCTAAAAAATTACTTCAAAGATTATGTCATAGTATAAAGGAAATAACAATGAAAATAATCATAGTGATTTTCAAACATGTAATATAATATTACAATTCTCGATTATAGAAAAGAATAAATTCCTTTCAAATGCACTTATTTGTTATACAATTTTACTAACAAAGCATGTTATAGTTGTTTCTAAAACAAAGAAACAAACAAAATATCAAAATTAAAACTTACAAAATCATTCCTAAAATGGGATATGTGATTAGAAGATTAAGTGGCCTAATCATATTATCAATTAAAAAGTAGATGTTAACAAAACCTAAATAAACAAACTTAGTAAGTAATTTTGCATTTTAAATAGTAAGAAGAATAGAATTTAACTTAATAATAATAATAATAGATTTTAAATATAAAAAAGCCCCACCAATAATGTCTCCTTCGGCCTAAAATGGCATTGTGCAAGCCTTGACCATGAAATCAAGGACGAAGCGGTAATTTGGAAATTCTGGTTTTGCTCTTGTTATTCCAAAAACATTAGCCATATATTGATATTATACTCCAAAAAGTCTAGTCAAATTAAAATTAGTACTACTTGTAATTACTTATGCAACCTAGATCAACTTAATACATATCCAATGTGAGATTCAACACATGCCCACACAACCCACGCACTTATATCCAATCCAATAACAATTTAGACAATCCATTATTTGTGTTTGATCTTCATAAAATTTTAAGTCACTTTGTTCATACTTCATATAGCTATTTCTATCAAGCAAAACAACTTGCTCTAGTGTATTTGACTTGACTATTTCAATCATTAAATACCAAAAATGGAATGGCCTTGTTATGATGGCTTAGTAAATCTAGCTACTGAAATGGAATTTATCTTATGGCAGGTGCTTGTAGTTCAGGAGATTAGTGGCAAATTCAAAGGAACAGGGGTGTGGAAGTTTCCTACCGGGGTTGTTAATGAAGTGAGTATGCCCCAAGTGCAATTGTTTATCAAATTCTTTAGAAAGTTTTAGAAAATGTTCACCCTGGATTGAAATTTTTCATACGCAGGGTGAGGATATTTGTACAGCTGCAATTAGGGAAGTCAAAGAAGAGACAGGAGTAAGTGATAAAAAATGCAATTTGTGGATTCAAATAAGTATGATATTTACCTACATGTAGGTTTACAAATCTAAGACCTTTACTTTTATTTTTTTTCAGATTGACACAGAGTTTGTGGAAGTTTTAGCATTCAGGTAAGAAAATTGCCTAATACTATCCAGTTCACATGCATTTTTAGATATTATTGTTTTAGATGTATGAATAAACAATAAATAGTCTTCCCTGTAAAAGCAAGTTTACTAATGTTGCATTATGAAAAATTTATGGCAACTTGTTATACTAAAACTAATATTATTATATTAATTGTTGTCAATATAGTTTACATGTTCCTCAATCTCCTTTTGGTGTTTTATTCTAATCTCTCTCTCTCTCACACACACAATATACAGGCAAAGCCACAAGTCATTCTTTAGCAAATCAGATTTGCTCTTCATTTGCATGTTAAAACCACATAACTTTGACGTTGAGAAGCAGAATTCAGAGATTGAAGCAGCACAGGTAATTTTTTTATCGCAATACTACTACAAAGACTGCTTTTCTTTGCATCAACTTGTTTAGGGCTTTAAGAATAAAATTGCATTAGTTTTGTTAATCAAAATAATGTTGGAGTGAGCAATCCTCAGTGTGGAAATAGGCATATATTTTTCAAACTTCTATCAATCACACTAGCTGCTTATATTCTTTGAATTAACTTTTCAAAATCATACTAGCTGGATGCAAGACCATAAGCCAATCTAATTCATGTTCTTGTTTGATAAAAGAAAAAGACTTTACATGGGGAATAATCAATTATGTCTACAAGGCTTGTGTCCGGATTGGAGCATCAGAATAAAATGTTTTTTTAGCATATGTTGTAGTGAGGTTCTAGTAAATAAGTCCAATTGGGAACTTTTTAAGCAGATCCTATGGATTGATTTTTAGTACTTGTATGATGGTTGCATTTGTGCTTAATCTTATTTCAAAAGATATTTGTTGAAATCTTTATATCTATGGTACTGACTAGTGTGAATTATTTTGCATCTCCCATTCTTGAAATCCTCATCTAATTCATATATCTTTAAGGCAATATGCATTTTCAATTTGAATTTGAAACGTATTCTGAGGAAAGAAAATGCATTTAGAGCCAATGTAAAACCATAAAAAGGCGAAAAATATCTACCTTTCATGACCATTTGGTGGCAGAAGACATTAACTTATTATGTCCTATTTTCCCATTTTGGCTTGGCATGGCATAACTTAATATTAAAGCAATGTAGAATTCAAGAATTTTGATTCATATTGGACCTTCTATAATTACTGAACTATGGCATCATGGTTTTCTTATGTTCGTCTTTTCTTTTCCAATTCTTTAGTGGATGCCAATTGAAGACTATGCAGCGCAACCTTTTATCCAAAAACAAGAGCTCTTCAATTATGTTGCCAAAATATGCTTATCAAAGTCTGAAACGAATTATGCTGGTTTTTCTCCACTGGCTACAACTACAGGCTCTGGCAAAATAAGCTACCTCTACTTCAACAATCAGGATGCGAAGCACCTTGTAACTTCTGATAATCAGCCATAGAAAGTCTGATGTGATGTTTAAAAAACACTATATACTATTTGCATGAGTTGTGACAATAAGAACTGTATGATAGAAACGCTTGAAGGGTTAGTCATACTGTATAGAATGCAATATGTAAATTTCTTTACAGTGATATAATTCAAAATGTGGATTTCTTCTCAGTAGAGAGTGAGTCAATAAAGTTGTAATTTGCTTATTTTTTTGGGTGGAGGGGGGTTGGGGGCTAATAATAAAGATGTAATTTGATATTTATTTAATACAAAGTGTGATAATAAAGAGTACGAAATGCACTCAATTTTATGCCCCTTAAAAAAATAAAAAATAAAACAATATATGTAATATATTGATCAAGAATCTTATGGTTTAGAATTAATGAAGGTCCTTGATACTATTGATAAATTCTGTTTCACAAACCAAAAACATTTCGTTTTCTCATATTGAGATACTGATAAATGCTTATTCGTTATCGTACATGAGATCCAGGCAAACAAGCTAAACTAATGGTATTGGACCAGGAGCTATTGTACAACCCCACAACCCACAAGAGATTATTAACTTTAAGTGAATGCTTGCGTGAACGTGTGTGCATAATGGCATGCACTACACGTGTTTTCAAACATATGTTTTCAGTTTTTAAATAACATTACACGTATTTTCACACACTTTTTCACCTATACGTATTTTTATACATGTTTTCAGTTCTTAAGTGCATGTACCAAACACCCCCAATTCACATTTCTTTTTTTGTTAGGTTCTTCCTTTAGGTTTATCAATCTGCACCCACTACCTAAATCTTATGCACCCTTTTATCACCTAAAAATAAAAGATAATTATAGGTTTACATTATACTAGTAATGTGAGTCTTATATTATGGACTAAATAAATGTGTAAAATTAGTGGCAGAGCAAGAAAATTTCCTCAAGGGGGCCAAGCTAAATATATACGAAAAGTTTAATCCAAAGAATTACATCTATAATAATAATAATAATAATAATAATAATTGATGATACACGAAAATCAGTAGGCTGAAATGCTTCGGGCTATGGTGATGGCTGTGAGTCCTGAAAAGAAAGAAAGAACTGTCAAGGGTGACCAGTGTAACCCGGCCAAAGACCCTCCAACGTTTAAATTAGTTTTCTCTCTAAAACACAAGGAATGGAAAATAGTGAATGGTGATACTTACCTTGGGTGAATAGGACTTGTTCCTTTTATTGAGAGTTAGAAGTGGGTTTACTTGTTCAGATTCACCACTATCATGGGTGATGTGAGTAGTTAATGGAGAATGGGCAAATGGAATACATGGAGCGAATTACGAGGAACTCCTTCCATGTTTTGAGAGTAGTACACTATGGTCAAATCATAAGGGAGTTTATGAGAAGTTCTTTTATAGAATTCACCAAGAATTATTTGGTTGTCCTTATGTTTGTATTATGGAGGACCCACCTGGTCTTGTTACAAAGGGACTTGTATTGTTTCCTACGTACAATGTTCTCGTTCTTCTCTTCTTAAGGTTTCATTAACGTGGTGATTGTGGACGATCATCATGGACGAACATCCTTAACTTAGTTCCCGTCAATTGCCCCCCTTGTCCTTGTGTCGTCCACACCATTATCTTTTTCTTCAACTATTAATTATTTATTAAAAGACTATTCGGGGAATGTACCATGGAAGTTGACATGTGGCTCATCTTAGAGGCCTTCAGGTCACATCGCTTCGTTTTTCAAAAAATGTGCAATATGGCACATTTTAATTGGTCTGTGTCGCTTCAGTGTCCCATCCTGTTGGCTTTAAATAGGAGAATACCCCTCTTACCCTCTCACATTTTTCATATTTCCTTCCTTGACATCAGTCGTCCTGTGCATCATCTGGAAGTTTCCTCCCGTTCTTAGTCGTCTTCGTCTAGAATCAGGTATCCTTATTTCTTCGTCTATAGGTTTTATTAAGTTATTCTTTTACAAAATGGCTATCGTAGTGTCCTCGTCTAGCAACAACGATAAGAGAGAGATAGATGAATATCATGATGAGAGTAATAATAATAGTAGTAGTGGAAGTGACAGTAGTGCATGTAGTTCTTCGGACGAGCACTACTTGTCTGGGGTTCCTAGGGCCTTATTAGAGGTTTTCCAAGAAGAGTTAAGGCAGAAGACGGCGTCAAGTTTGTCAGCTGGCCCGTCCTCTCGCATATCAGCATCCATCCCCTCTTTAGATGAAAAGGAGGATATCTTATATTGTTGTGCAGTAGGTATTCCTTCTAAGACAGACAAGAAACAAACTAGGTTCCATTAGGAGTTGGTATCAGATCCCAAACGATCTGAATCCTCATCTAGCTATCCGAGGTGAATGGTGTTGTTCCCCTCATCCTAGAGTTGGTATTTACGAAGCTTATTTGTTGCCGCGGGGGGGGGGGGGGGGGTCGTCTTAGGTTGCCTCTCAACTATTTTTCTAGGGAAATTCTTCACAGGCTGGGTATAGGTATAAATCTACTTAACCCCAATGCATGGAGGCTCATTGTGTCTATGTAGGTGCTATAGAGAGAAGTTTTTAAGAGAAACCGTCCTCTTACTATGGACGAGTTTCTTTTCTATTATAAGCCCTCTGAGATTAGTCATTCTTCGGGCTTTTATCAGTTTTCAGCGAGGAGTTCCAACTGTAGGTTGATTAGGTCTCTCCCCACATCTAATAGGAGGTGGAAGACGGAGTTTTTCTTCGTCTCTAGGTTTTGGGCAAAGAACCCTATTGAAGTAGGCAGGGATCCATTTCCTCCCTATACAGGTGAAATGGGTCATCTTCGTCCAGAGGTTATGTTATTTCCCACCCTTTGCTTTATTTCTCTTTATCATACTTGTCTTTTTTTCTTTTCTTTTTTTTCTTTTTTATATACAACTGTGAGACGACCTGCTCTATCCAAGTTCCACCTAGACTGCGTCCAGCAAGCTCATTCTTTTGCAGATAGGATGTTTCATTGCTTAGTGACACTTTGCCGTCTTACGAGTTGGGGACTTGGCCTTGAACCCACTGAAGAAGCACTTGCCCACAAGCTTACCACCCAAAAACATAAGTTTTTTTCCTTTTCTCTTTTCTTTTTATATTTAAGTCGTCCAAATACTAAACCCCTTTTTCATTTCTTTCTTTTTTTTTTTCCTTTTTTTTTAAGGAATGGCAACCATCCATGAAAGAGAACAAAGGGATGGGCATTGCTAGAGACGAGATTGAGGAGGAGGCTATTAACTAGTCTCATCCTCCAATTTCATCCACGGTGAAGGTCGTCCCTCATGCTATGTCGGAGTGGAAGAAGACAGTGTCCAAAAGAGCGGATACTGGGAACCTTCCTAATCATCGGGGCAACAAGAAGCAAAAGGTTGACCCTTCAACAAAGTCCACCCCTATTGTGGTTCATGACCACCCTGCCCCCATGACCAAATCTAGAGCTGGCACTTCTCCTTCTCATCCTAGTGTTAACATATCTAAGCCTTCCAACACTGCCCCCATGACTCTTCTTGAAAGTGAAGACCTAGCTTGGGAGAAATTTAATCAAGTAGTCACTAATGAAGACATTGCCATTTGCTATGACATGTCCATGAAAGAGTTTGAACATTCCATTGTTCATGATCTCTTTAAGGTATTGTAATTCGTCCTTAGCTTGATTTTTGTTTCTTTAGGTCTAAGTTTCCTCACTTTCTTTTGTCTATATTCCTTTGATACAGGTTATGCCAAAGTTTATGGCGGTGTCTAGGCAGGCCTATGAATTAGACCACACCAGGGTTAGGCTTGAGGCAAAAATCTGTGATATGAAGAAGGAGTCAAACCGCAGAATAGGGGAAAGGATAAAGCTTGAGGCTGAGGTGGAAGAGTTGAAGAATTTAGCAAAACAATTAAGGACGGACATTGTGGAAAAGGACACTCGTTTGAACCATCTGTAGAAGCAAAACGAAGAGCTCAAATCGTCCTTAAGTCAAGCCAAAGATGAAGTGATTAGGGAATTCAAGTCGAGCACAACATTCACTAATCTTTTGGACACGAACTATGCAGTAGGCTTTGAAGATTTTCGTATGGATGCTCTTAAGCTGTTCCCTGAGATGAACTTTGATTCCATCAAGCTTCATGCTGTAGCTAAGAGTTCCCTACTTTAGAAAAATTCAGAAGATTTGAATGTTGAAGACGATGCTTCCACTCCTTTTCCTCTAAAGACTGCTCTAAGTCTGGTGGCGATGCCCCCAGTGGTTTATCCCCTTGAAATGATTTCTATTTTATCTATTTACTTGTTCGTTGTTTTGCTTTTGTCCTTTTTTTTTTTTTTAGGGGGTCCGTTGTTTTGGACCATTTAAATTTTCTGCAAATACATTAATGCGTCCATGTTTAAGGATGAGTATTTTATACAATTGCCTTTTTTGGGCTTGATACTGTAGGGTTTTTGGATGATAGTTGTCTACCTTTTTATTTATGAACATGTTTTTGTCCATATTTTTATTGCCAACTTCCATTCCAGGTATTCTTTGTCTATAGATAAGACTTTATTTTGGAATATGAATATTTTCCTCGTCCTTAGACTTGTTTGACTTGTTCTTGGAGTGGTACTTAGCTATATATTTTCTTATAGCTTGGATTACCCAAAAAATTGGACGTGTCATCCAAATAAGATGTATTGCATGCATGCTTTTTTTTCGTCCTTTATTTTTGGATAAATGTATTGGGAGGTTTATTCCTTCCCTTTGCACTTATCATTATTGCCTTAGATTTTATGGCAATTTTCCTTTTCCTCGTCTAAGGGTGGCTCATGATGATACATCTCCACGTCCAAAGATTTTAAACGCCTTTAATTTAATATGGACGTTAATTTCACAATCAACACTTAAATTAGAGAATTCAAGCTACTTTATATACAATAACTGTACATAACATTGTCCATAAACATCAGAGAACTTAGTACGTAGCATTGTGCAAAGACATCGTCCATGCTAGTACTTAGTCCTTTTTTTTTAGGGAATTCAAATTGCTTTATATACAACGACTTTGTTCATGACATAGTCCATAGCACATGCTAGTAGCTAGTGCTTTTTAGGGAATTCAAATGCTAGAAAACATAAGATACTGTTGAAAAATATAAGTGCTAAAAGATAACATAAATAAACTACTAGAAATCACTAGCAATCTTTAGACTCGTCCATGCTGACCTTCCCGACAAATATTCTTTAATCGTAGTACTTCCTCAAATGCTCCTCATTCCAGGGGTGCTCCAGCTTTCATCCATCCAAGGCTTCCAAGTAGTATGAACCTAATATTTTGGAATTGATGACTTTATATGGTCCTTCTCAATTAGGCCCTAACTTTCCATGAGTGGGGTCCTTTGTAGCCAGTGACACCCTTTTCAGGACGAGATCTCTAATGTTGAACTGTCTTGGCTTCACCAGCGCATTATGATGCTTAGCCATCAAGTTTTTGTAACGAGCCACCCCCTGTTCTACATCCATCCTCACCTCATCCACAAGGTCAAGGCTCAAACAAAGCTGTTTTACACTCTCCTCATTGTTGTAATGAGCCACCCTGTAGCTAGTTAGACTGACCTTCGCGGGTATGACCACATTACTTCCATATGCCAACTTAAAAGGAGTCTCTCTAGTTGGAGTCCTTATTGTCATCCTTTATGCCTAAAGGACACTGGGTAACTCATCCGTCCATATCCCTTTTGCCCTCTTAAGTCAAGTCTTGATGATCTTCAACAAGAATCGGTTTGCAACTTCACCTTGTCCATTGGCCTGTGGATGGGAGGGTGAAGAGTAATGATTCTTGACTCTTAACTGCTCACAAAATTCTCTAAAGGCTATATTATCAAATTGACATTCGTTGTTTGAGACGAGCACCCTAGGAATTCCAAAGCAGCAAATTATGTTCTTCCAGACGAAATTTCTGACATTTCGTTCAGTGATCACGGGCTCTACTTCCACCCATTTGGTAAAGTAATCAATCCCTACTGTCAAGAACCTTATTTGTCTCATCCGCATGGGGAAGGGACCAAGGATGTCAAGTCTCCACTGGGCAAAGGGCCAAGGGGCCACCATTGGAGTAAGATACTCTAATGGTTGCCTAGGTATGTCGCTATACCTTTGACACTTATTACATGCTTTAACATAAGCTTAGCATCTGCTTGCATAGACGGCCAGTAATATCCTACGTGGATCATTTTATAGATAAGGGATCTAACCCCTAAATGGTTTCCATAAGCCCCTTCATGGACGTCTCTCAAGACATAAAGAGACTTGTCTAGATTTAAAAACCTCAGATAGGGTTGAGAAAAACCTCTCTTATACAGCACCTCATCCATAAGGACAAACTTCACTGCCATTACCCTTAGTTTTCTTGCCTTTTCTTTATCATCTGGGAGAATTCCATCCTTGATATAAGACATAATTGGGGTGGTCCAACTGGTAACTCCATCTACTTGATTCACTTCCAGCAAGTCTATACTCGGAATGTATTGGATTTTAACTTGATCACCCACTATCTCATCTGCAAATGCAGTCTTGGCTAAAATGTCGGCTTCTGTATTTTCTTCCCTTGGTATTTGTTGGAACTGGACTGTTGTGAAGCTTTTTATGCATTGCTTAAATTTTCTCAAGTACTTCTTCATACGTTCTTACTTGGCTTCACATGTCCCATTTACCAGGCCTATCACCAATTGAGAGTCTCCCTAGACAAGGACTAAGTCTGCTCTAAGTGATTTCACTAGCTGCAAGCCGTGAAGTAGGGCTTTATATTCTACTTCATTATTGGATGTCTGAAACTATAGATAGACTGCATACTCCAAATGATCTCCTTCTGGTGAGTGTAGAACAAGCCCAATTCCTCCTGTATGCTACATGGACGAGCCATCTACACAGACGACCCACTGTTTTACCCCCTGTCCCTCACTGTGTTGCTCCTTGGAAGGAGTGAATTCAACAATGAAATATGCTAGGACTTAAGCTTTTATTGCGTCTCTTGGTTTGTACCGCACATTAAACTCACTAAGTTCCACTGCCCACTAGATCAATCGTCCAGTGGCCTCTAGCTTGTTCATGGCATTTTTTAATGGGTGATCTATTAGAACGTTGGTTATATGAGCTTGAAAATAAGGCCTAAGCTTTCTTACTGCTATCACCAATGAAAATGTGAGCTTTTCCATGGGTAGGTATCGTCTTTTAGCTCCTTTTAAAGCTTTGCTGGTGTAGTAGATAGGCTTTTGTACTTTTCCTTCCTCCCTAATTAAATCTAAACTTACTGCATGAGGAGACATCGCTAGATAGAGATACAACTCTTCCCCTGGTTTAGACGGGCTTAATAGCAGAGTTGAAGTAAGATAAGCCTTCAAGTCTTCAAATGCTTGTTGGCATTCGTCAGTCCATTCAAATGCTTTTCTTAACACTAAAAAATGATAAATATTTGTCAATAGTTTTTGAAACAAACATGTTAAGGGTAGCTACTCGTTCAGTGACACTCTAGACATCCTTGATATTCTTTGGGGGCTCCATGCTCAAAATCGCTTGGATCTTCTCAAGGTTTGTTTCAATCCCTCTTTGTGAAACCATAAAACCAAGGAATTTCCTTGACGCAACTCCAGAGGCATATTTGCTTAGATTCAATTTCATCTTATATAGCCTAGTGTATCAAAGGTTTCTTAAAGGTCATCCAAATGCTGCATCTCCCTCACACTCTTAACCAACATGTCGTCCACATATACTTCAATGTTTCACCCAATTTGTGGACAAAACATATGGTTGACTAGCCTCTGGTAGGTAGCTCCTGCATTTTTCAGACCAAAGGCATCACTTTGTAACAAAACAAACCTTGGCTTGTGATGAAGGATGTTTTCTTCTAGTCTGCCTTGTCCATCTTAATCTAGTTGTACCCTGAGAATGCATCCATGAAGTTTAGCAGCTGATGTCCAGCTGTTAAATCCACCAACTAATCAATGCTTGGAAGAGGATAGCTATCCTTAGGACATGCCTTGTTTAAATCTGTGAAACCCACGCACATCCACCATTTGCCATTAGCCTTTTTGACCAATAGTACATTAGCTAGCTAGTCGAGGTAGTAAGCTTCGCGGATGAACTCTGTGGTAACTAACTTATGAACTTCTTCTTTGATGGCATTATCTTGTTCTAGGGCAAACACTCTCTTCTTCTGATGGACAAGCTTGTAAGACAAAGACACATTTAAACAGTGAGTGATCACACTTGGGTCAATTTCAAGCATGTCTTTATGACTCCAAGCAAAAACATATGTGCTCTTTTTGAGGAATCCAACGAGATCTTACTTCGTCTTCTCCCCATACTTGTTCCAATCCTGGTAAATTTCTCCGAGTTAGACTCATCTAATGGTACATCTTCCAATGGCTATCATGGCTAAGTAAGATTCTTTAGCAGCTAATTGATCTCCTTGAACTTCTCCAATGCCATACTCTGTTGGGAACTTGATAGATAAGTGGTAGGTGGACTTTCCAGCCTTCTAACTATTCAAATTTAGTCGTCCAATAATTTCATTATACGGGGACGAACAGTCTACAACAAGGAAATTCACTTTCTTATTGATTTGCTAGGGGTAAGAGCCAACCACGACTAGCAAAGAGATGGTGCCTACCGGTAAAACTTTCATTCCTCCAAACCCGATCAATGGCACATTTATTAGACGATGTAATTCTTTGTTAATCCTCATTTGCTGGAAGGTTGGATAGTAGAGGATGTCAACTGTACTCCCATTATCCATTAACACTCTTCTAGTTGTATAATTTGTAATCATCAAAGTAATGACAATCGCATCATCATGAGGATGGTGCAGTCGTCTTGCATCTTCATCCGTAAAAATAATGGCAGGCTCATCTTCTCGGATCCTTGGTGGTCGTCCAGATATTTGAACATTTTGGACTTCCCGTAGGTAGGTCTTCTTTACTTTGGACGAGCTTCCTATTGATGTACCCCCTACATTGATCCTTATTTCTCTAAGCGGTGGATGTGCTGGTTCCTCTGCTTTGCCCTTCATTAGCTGTCTCTTGTCCTTGTGGTCTCGCCCAAGAAAATTTTTCAATTTTCCTTACTTAATTAGAGCTTTAATCTGCTGCTTCAAGTCATAACATTTGTTCATATCATATCCATCGTCGTGGTGAAAAGAATAGTACTTACTTTTGTTCCACTTGCTAAGATCTCCTTTCATCCTCTCAGGCCACTTCAAGGATGGATCGTCTTTGATTTGCATTAATACTTGATCAAGTGGAGTATTTAAGGGAGTGTAGTTGGAGTATCGTCCTGAAGACAACCCTGCTTTCTTGCTGTTGCGATCCCTTTTCTCCTTTATTTTGGCTTTCTTTGGATGAGAACCTTGCTTTGGATGGTATATATAGCCATTTTCCAGTCGTTCACCTTTCTTCTTCTCCTTGGCAATAATTGCGTCTTCTACATTCATGAAACTTTGGGCTGAATGTATTAATTTTGCCATTGTCTGAGGCTCCTGGTTGTACAGCTTATGAATGAATAGGTCTGAAATGACTCCATTATAGAAAGCGGCTAAGAGGATCTTGTCATCCATCTCATCCACCAATAGAGCTTCTCTATTAAAACGGCTGATAAAAGTACGCAGGCTTTCATTTTCCCCTTGTTCTATGTTCAACAAGTTGGACGAGGAATGTTTTTGCCTTTGTCCCCCAACAAAATTGTTAACGAACAACTTACTTAACTCCTAAAACAAAGTTATGGTATTTGGCGGTAGCTTACTAAACCATACTCTGGCTGGGCCTTTCAAGGTGGTAGGAGAGGCTCTGCACATGATTTCATCTAGGACACCTTGGAGATGCATGGTTGTTTTGAATGTGACAATATAATCGCAAGGGTCACATGGTCCATCATATGATTCTAGGGTAGGCATTTTGAACTTGGAAGTCAAAGGATGACTTGTGATAGACTCAATGAAGGGGGAATCAGTCCTGTGGACGAGATCATCCACATGGTTTGCTCCTCATGAAATCCTTCATCTCTTCCATGGCTCTTTTCATTTGGTCCATCTCCCTCTCTAAATTTCTCCTTTAACATTGTTCTCAGCCCCTTCATTCTCTAAACTTTGGCCTCGTTCTCCACCATGTTGTTGATGACACTGTCTATTAACTTCTTTAGTTAACTCCTGGTTCTGTTGTTTTAGTTTTGCCATCGCTACTGCCATGGACTGTAACTATTGCTGGATGATCATGGGGGGTGGTGGCGCACAATTTAGGTGACTGGAGGCTTTTCCACTCTCTTGGTGTCCTGGACTAGTGGTCATTGACCTAGTCCAAACCATGCAGCCTTTTTGTCTTGGAAAGATCAAAGAAGTTAACACTTAGAAACTTTTTTCCTTATCTTTCCCTATAGATGGCGCTAACTGATGATACACGAAAATTAGTAGGTTGGAATGCTTCGGGCTATGGTAATGGCTGTGAGTCCTGAAAAAAAAAAAAAAAAAAAAAAAAAAAAAAAAAAAAAACTGTCAAGGGTGGTCGGTGTAACCTGGCCAAGGACCCTTTGACGGTTAAGTCAGTTTTCTCTCTAGAACACAAGGAAGGGAAAATAGTGAATGGTGATACTTACCTTGGGTGGATAAGACTTGTTCCTTTTATAGAGAGTTAAAAGTGGGTCTACTTGTTCGCATCTACCACCATCATGGGTGATGTGAGTAGTGAATGGAGAAAATGAGTAAATGGAATACGTGGAGCGAATTACGAGGATCCCCTTCCACGTTTTAAGAGTAGTACAATAGGGTAAAATCATATGGGAATTTATGAGAAGTCCTTTTGTAGAATTCACCAAGTATTATTTGGTCGTCCTTATGTTTGAATTATGGATGACCCACCTGGTCTTGTTCCAAAGAGACTTGTATTGTTTCCTAAGTACAATGTTCTTGTTCTCCTCTTCTTAAGGTTTCTTGGACATGGTCAAGTTATGGACGTGGTGACTATGGATGATCATTATGGACGAACGTCCTTAATTTAGTCCCAATCAATAATAATAATAATAATAATAATAATAATTAAAGGGTTCTCCTATCCATGAAATCCACATTTATGGTTCTTCCAAAAGGGGAAAAAAAAAAATTTCTTTATCTCTAATTTTTTAAAAATATTAAAAATAATTAAATAAGATTTTTATTAAATATAGGGTAAATTACAAATTACACTCCTAAAGTTTTGAGGTGGTTGAATTTTACTCCATAAAGTTTCAAAATTTGAATTTTACTCCCTGACGTTTGAGGGTGTTTGAATTTTACATTAAAAGTAATTTTAAAAGTAACTTTAAATTAATGAGTTATATATGGTGTAAAAGTAATTTTAAGAAACAAAAATGATGTATTAGCCAAATCTAGGAGGCCATTATTTAAATTTATACATAAATTTTTATATTTTTACCAAAAATAGAAGAAGGAAGAGCAGTATTGTATACATTATACACATTTGCAAAAAAATGTACAACATTGTAAATTTTACATTGCAATTACAATGTAAACTAATAATATTCCTAAATATGTATCCAAAAATAATATTCCTAAATAAAATTGTCATATACTCGTATGTCACTCTATAGTCTATTCCACGAGCGAAATTAAAAATGATGCAAACAACTTGCGCCCATAGATTCCTGTCTCTGGTTTTGGCTATAATGAATTGTTTTGAGTTAAATTAAAACTTCTTTTTATATGTGTCGTTATCTATATCCTAAAATGAGATAAAGTATTTCATTAAAAAAAAGAAAAAAAGAAAGAGAGATAAACTAAAAAAAGAGATAAACTAAAAAAGGCATATCTTGTTAGATAAAGAAGAAATCAACAAATGCACCAGCACAATTGTTTTTATTTAAGAACATAAATTACTGGGGTAGGTAATACCGAGCAAAGACTTGAGTTTGATATTATAAAAACCTTAATTTCATTGTCATATTACAAGTACCTTTGGTATCGGAGTCCAACTAGACCTGATATAATCAGCTTAGGCACAGCACAAACAAGGCCTTCCAAGAGAATATGAATTTACTATGATTAGTTTATAGTCTAGTTTAGTTTAGACCATCATGCATGACAAACAGCCTTGTCTCTTATTACCAACTTTGATTTGTGTCCATGTTCATTTTTGAGTTTGTTGTGGTATGTTTGCAATTTCATCTAAATTTTGGGGCTATACTAAAAGTAGTGGCCCAAATGGTTGTACTTTCACCAATGATAGTATATATATCTAATGGCTACCAAGCTTTTTAAGGTACAAGCAGTATTGAGAAGAAAACTGTTTGCAGTTTCTACTCGGAATATTCCTCAGCAGAAACCAATTCGAACACTCACTTCGGCTATGGCTTTGGCTCAAGGCAAATGGGTCAAGGTTTGTTCCTTAACTCACACTTTAGTTTTCTTCAAATTGTCTGCTTTTGCTTTCTTAGGCTGACTCTATTTTTTTAGATGCACTTTCAGAGGATTTCACTTGTTTCATACTTATCAATTCATAGAGAAAGAAGAAAAAGTATGGTTGGTTTGGTTAATCTTTGAAGGATTCACATTTGATTATTTGAGTTTGGTCTCCGTATAAACCCTAGAAATTGAAATGGTCTCCAGGTGGATTTTTTAAATCTTTGAATGATCTATGAAATGCAAAACCATACAGATGACACCGAAGCCAATTCCTTTATTATTCAATAATATCATCTGATTTAATACCTTCTCTTAATCTTTGATATTTCTACCCAGATGGACTCCTTAATCTGCAATAAAATTCTGTCCTGAGTACCTTATTTTGTTTTCTTCCAATTGATTACTTTATTGATCTGGATCTTCTTTATTCACTTTTATGTTGCTGATTGCCCTCTTCCTTAAGTATCAATGTTTTTTTTTTTTTTTTGAATAAGCAATAGAGTAATTTTGTTGTACCTTTCGCTTTCATAGACGAGTATAAATTCCATGATATTAAAATTTGCACAATCTATTTAAAACTGATAAGTTATTATTGGTGTAATAATTTAAAAAAAAAAAATATAAATCCAGTATAAATACAACCTATACCTTTATTAATACCAATCACAACATACTAACTCAACAATTATGGGAAAAAAATCGTGAAAATTTTGTGTTTGCAGACTTGTTATTTGTAGTTTTCCCAAAATTATGAAAATTTTGTGTTAAAAGACTTATTTTTTTATAGATTTACTGCATGTTCCTGTTTCACCATTATTTCATACTTTCATAAAGATACACGGACAACAGCTTTTGTTGCGTTGGATGGCAAATCTTGATCTAAATCTACAGTAAATAAGAGATCTTTTAGCACATATGCCCCTAGTTATTGTCACTGCTGATGCTGGTGCTTTCTTTGTTTATATTTGTGTCACTTTCTTGGTCACATGTATGATAAAGACTTTGTCATTATCACATTTAACATAAAGTTTGTTGTCTGCATTTGTAAATTAACTTTGTATCAGCTTGATCAAAATGGTACTGGCCCTGGAGCAAGAAGCTCACATGCCATCTCCATAGTAGGACAGAAGGCCTATGTTTTTGGTGGTGAATTCTCGCCACGTGTCCCCGTGGATAACAAGGTCCATGTATTTGACCTTGAAACCCTAACATGGTCTGTTGCTAATGCTACCGGGGATGTCCCACCGCCACGTGTTGGTGTCACAATGGCAGCCGTTGGGAAAATAATTTATGTTTTTGGTGGTAGGGATAGTGAACACAATGAGCTCAATGAGCTCTACAAGTTTGACACATCTACAAGTAAGTGGACCCAACTCTCCGACGGACCCGATCATCGGAGCTACCACTCTACCACCGCCGATGATCGCCACGTGTATATCTTTGGTGGGTGCGGTGTGGCGGGCCGGCTTAATGATCTATGGGCCTATGATGTTGTTGATCAAAAGTGGATCAAATATCCAAACCCAGGGGACAAAATCAGGGGAAGAGGTGGGCCTGGGTTGGCAGTGGCCCAAGGAAAAATATGGGTTGTGTATGGCTTTGCTGGAGAGGAAGCGGATGATGTACACTACTTTGATCCAGCCCGTGAAGAATGGGCCCAAGTGGAGACAACTGGTGAAAAGCCCACGGCCCGAAGTGTATTTTCCACTGTTGGGATTGGTAAATACATATTTATCCATGGTGGGGAAGTAGACCCTAGTGACCTAGGTCACTTAGGTGCTGGGAAATTTGCCAATGAGGTTTATACATTGGACACTGAGACATTGGTGTGGAAACGGTGGGAGGATGGGCCAGATTCGGGTGATCATCCCGGGCCTCGCGGTTGGACTGCGTTTGCCGGCGGTCACCGACACGGCAAGGAGGGACTTTTGGTGTATGGTGGCAATTCACCAAGTAATGATAGGCTTGGTGACATTTTCTTTTTCACTCCTTACTTGTAGAGCAGATGATAAATAATCATAATCATATGTACCTTGATATTTTCATAATTATGGTGGTTGTGAGAGACTGGCAGCTAGGATTGTGTGGGTATGTAATATGACAACCTTGTATATTGTAATAAAGCGTTGTTTTGACTTCAGACATTGGATGATTTGGGTATTGAAGTGCTGGTTTTTGTGTCCCATCGTATAAAGAAGACAAACTTTTGGTGTGAAGTTCTATTTTTTATCGATTTTTGTCAATTTCAATTGATCATTCTCTTTATACTCGTTTTTGTTATTCAAGTCAAGCAGTTGACAGAAGAAACATTAAATAAATAGCAAGTTACTTGATATTGAATTAATTTTACATAAATATTGAAATAGTGATTGAGCAAAATTAGGTCAGTATTGGCAGGTGGCGACACTCGTCAATCTAGCTAAGAATGGTAGGTTCACCCGAAATAAAAAGTACAATTCAGTAGCAGTGCTCTCTATCTCATATCTCGGTCACATTCAACATCACTCTTATGTTGTGAGTCTCACTTATGAGACTTGCACGATATGAGAGTGAGATCCACGTAATATGAGAGATATGCTACATGTGGTTGATATATAAATTGATTTTTTCTATTGAAATATTAAATGATTTTTTTGTATTATTTGGTGAGATCTACGCAATATGAAAAAGGTGCTGTATATAGCTGATATTATATATAAAATACTTTTTCCTACCAAAATATTAAATGATTTTATGTATTATTCGGTACTTTAGGGTGCAATTAATGCTCATTCTCACATATTTTTTATTTATTTTTATTTTTTGAGAATCATTCCCACATAGTTGGTTATTGTTTTTATCCAAACAAACATGTGCGTGGAGCAAAGGGACTCTAGGCTGGTCGAGAGTGAGGATAGACATGAACTCAGCGTGAACAACTTGGATGAGCATGAGTAATGGATTGTGTGGTTTCCTTAATTTAGGGAATTGCTAGTGGCAGAGTAATTAGTGCGTTCAACAGATAAAATTCCTAGTTTTTTGGAAGAGTTACCAGATTTTTTTATTCCTAGTTAATTGTATTTCGATTGTTTTCAGCTTATAATCAGCAGTCAGCAGTCAGCACTGTCATTTAAGCAACTAGCCATGGTCCCGCTGTGCGGATAATACTTTAAGCTATTATGCGAAAAACTTATATAGAATATTTAAAATATTTTAAAGTAATAACATGAAGTAATGTTGCAATACATGAAGAGAATTTTATTAAATTAATGATTGTTTGTTTAATCAATTTTTTTTTTGGCTGAAAATTTTAATCATAATTTTTGTTTCTACATTGGCCTAGAGTTAGCATAAAAATTTTGTAATTTCATGTAAATTTTTTTTTTTTTTGAGAAAAATGTAAATGTTTAGTTGGCTTATGGAAATATTATCTAAAATTTATGATGTCACATTTATGTTAGTGAAATATGATAGTGGTAAATTAAATAGTCAGTGAAAATAATGATATCCTATTAATAGAATTTTATTATAATTCAAATATGTAAAGAAGTTGAGGTGTAAAGCTAAATAAAAAATTACTCTTACAAAGTGCCACATGACAGAATTGCATAGTCTCTCACATGATGTTTTTTCTTTCTTATATATTTTTTTAAGACCCTCAAAAAAAAAAATATTTTTTTAAGAAAAAAACCATATAATATATATATATATATATATATATATATATATATATATAAAATTAGTGCATACTTATATATAATGAATGTGTATTAACTTCATTGACATATTCAATGAATTAAAAGTTTTACATAAATGTAAACTTTGATGAGGTGGAAGTCTAAATGAGAGAAACTCAATGAATGTGCCACTTGTCAGAACCTCATGCTATCCCACATGAGATTTTTTCTTTTATATATATAATATATTGATGATTGATGATGAGACTTGAATTATAAAGTGATGATGCAAAAAATCAGTGGGTTGATTGTTCAAACCAAGATGTGGTGGAAGACCTGAAAAGATGTAATAAATACAATCGAAGTGCACTGGTGTGGTGCCAACTTAAGACCCTCTGATGGTTAAATTATAACTTCTCTACAGATCTCTACAAACTCTTTTTAAGTGTTTAAGAATTGGAATTTCTCACGTACCACAAATTTGGTGATCTCTGGCCTTTTTATAGGAAGACCGTGAGTGGAACTTCGTATTTTATGTCACTTTATTCATGTGAGGAATATTAGTAGAGTGGACATAGTGGGAGCGAATTTTGGGGGGAACGAATTTTGAGGAGATTGCTCCCACGTTCTGAAGTAGTTATCTAAATTATCTAATGTGGTAAATCTCATTTGTGTCAAATTTGGTGAATGGCAGTGCTTATGGATGAGCATGCTCCCTAGACGATTGTCATACAGTGGATGGTCCTTACAAATTTTGGCTGGCCAATAATTGCAAATCAATTGACCACAAAGTGCCATATCAAGCCCTTAAAAAAAAAAGTTACAAAGTGGAACTTGAATGATTCAGATAGTCTGATTTACTCCCAACTCCCAAGCAACCAAATATAAAAATATAAAAAGATGCAAATGAAAAGCTTCACATTATACCAAACAATAACTCTTTTAATTCTGTTTGCCAATTACTTTCTTGCTTGCTCATTAAACAAATCCCTTGTGACCATCATCGAATTTAGCACCCCAATTTGGTTTATATATTTCAAGTTGAGTGGCTAATTGCAAAAATTATTTGGGTTAATTCTCCTTGGTCCATAAGATTCTTGGAAATGAATTTCAATTCTATAACTGAGTCGATGAGATTTGTGCTTCAATCAAAGGAATGGTTAAAGCTCCCAAAACAAGAAGTTAGAAAGTTCATGTGACATAATATGGATGACAAGAAATCGAATTTTGGCATAAACTTAAAGGGAAATAGTTGATCCTTTACCCTTAATTAGACAAATCAACAAAATATACACTAATCATTTGATGTCTTGGAAATATGCAGTTGAAGATGATGCTGATAATGAAGAAAAAGCATGCTTAGCAGTAGTTGGTAGAAACCATAAAGGAGAAGTTCTTTTTGATTGGACTGATCGAATCTACTAACAACTTCGAAGTAGTTGAGTTGGGATTGAAGTTTGTTATTTGTGAAGGAGAAACTTTGAATATGATATCTTCTCTTCAAAGTAACCCAACATCCCTAATGGGAGGACCGAGTGAGAATAAATCACAAAGTAGTTGAGGTAATACTTTACCCTCCATTATTTTTTTATTCTTTTCTATGTAGAAGAAATGTCAATGGTAAATTGTATGGTTAGAACATCTATGAAATTAAGACTTTCCCTTAGTTTATTTATATTATTGTTATATATATATTTTTTTAATAGTAAAAGGAAATCTTTGTTGACTTGTATATATTTAGGCACGTAAAATGATGTTTATTGTTTAAATTATTTAAAATTGATTAAACTTTTATATGTTTCATGATTTTTAAAAGTATTAGTATACCCTTAAGTCTTAACAGTTTAGGTTAAAACTCTCTCTCAACAAAAAAAAAAAAAAAAAGTCTTAACAGTTTAATCTATATTATATTCAATAAAACAATATTGATAATAGTTAAAAAATATTAGTTTTGATTAGTATGATTTATAGATAGTTCACAATTTACAAATTAAGATCAGCTGTTGTTAACGTATGGGTTTTGTAAAGCATGTGATTGATTGTGGATGTTTGAGATGTGTATGTTGTTTTAGGATTAAAGAGAAAGAGAAAGACACATTTAATATCAACTTTTATTCTACAATATTCCTCCAACAAAATTTTTTTCTCATTACTTGAACTAAATAATTATAATGGATGTTTGTGTGCAATTTATAATTGTTACTTTTTATGATGAATTAATTCATTACTAACAAAGCTTTATAACAATTATTCTATAATATATACAACACTTTTTGAAACCATCTTATATAAAACATTACAACATTATTCGTGCATCACACGGGCAACTTACTAATTTTTTTAATAGTAAAAGAAAATCTATGTTGACTCGTATATATTTAGGCATGTAAAATGATGTTTATTATTTAAATTATTTAAAATTGATTAAACTTTTAAATGTTTCGTGATTTTTAAAAGTATTAGTGTAGCCTTAAGTCTTAATGGTTTAATCTATTCTAACATGTAACCCATCCAAATGCATGAATGCATTTAAAATTAAACACAATTTTTATTATAAAAATATAAATAATTAGTCAAATTATTATTTTAAAAAATAGCATGTAACACATGCATTAATGCACATATATATATATATATATATATATATATATTTTTTTTAAATTTAAAAATGAAACATAATTTTTATCATAAAAATATAGATAATTAGTCAAATTATTTTTAAAAAAATTAAATGTAATTAGTCACATATTAAAATTCTTACCTAAATTTAATAATACTTATGATCATTTTATTTCTAATTTTTAATAAGATAGAATATGTGGTAATTTTTGTTGTGTGGTGATTTTTATTGAGTATATGTGATTGTTTTTTTTTATTTTTTTTATTTTTTTTTATTTCATAGCTCACTAATATTAGATTCTTAATATTTTGCATTTATTAACTCACTTTGCACAAAGATTAAAAAACTTAAGTGGACAAATGACACAAACTTAAGTGGATAATTATAGTGTTGTCCCCACATAAATTTAGACACAATTTTTATTATAAAAGTATAAATAGTTATTCAAATTATTATTAAAAAATAGCATGTAACATACATATGTATGGATACATTTAAATTAAACACAACTAGATGATGTTTCGTGTGATGCACAGACTATTTTACAATTTCTTTTGAAATCATATATATATATATATATATATATATATTAAGACCTACATATATACTTATTTTGTTATATAATATTTATGTTTGCTCACAATATTATTGAATAATTTGAAGCTTGATTTTCTTAATTCATATTTTATTAAAAAATTTGTATAGCACTATAAGACTATAACATATTATAATTGTAGGGTCAGTTTTTGTAGCCCAAGCCCAAACGGTTTGGATTATGAGCCCAATAAACCCAAAACAATGAATTTGTAGAGAGTGAGTGAAAGAGCTAGGCTGGTTGTGAATTAAACAATAGTTAACTATGGTATTAAAGGATGAACTAACGTAGAAACATACTTGAAAACTCAACAAATGGATGTCCGAAGAGGTGTATTATTGAATGAAAGGTGATTACAACTCTTAGAGCTACAGTAAAGTTATTCTCTTATGCTATTTCCTTTTCTTCCGATCCCTCCTTATCAGAGGCTTCTTCACTTTATATAGCATCCTTTCTCATCATCTTCATCGTCCACTTGTTCTTCATCTAAGCATCCACTTAAGTACATGTCCCATCAGGTATCTTCTTTAGCTCTCTGTGAGTGGTGGTAGCTGAGATTACACTGTTCAGGGGTCTTCTCCACATTAATGTGGCCAGAAAAGCAGCTGCAGTGCATTTAATGTGGTGGTTGCAGTTTTTCTTCTAGATATTTTTCCGTTCCTATCATTTCCATACGTGCCTAAAGCTTATCCTTATCATTGAAGTTGTTAGGAAGATCATTCGAACCTTCCAGACATTTGATTGATCAAGACTATTTGTATTCTAGGAGAATGACTTCTTCAAACCACTGGTGCCCCCTTCGGACTGCACTCCTTCATTTCCAGGTATCTCTCCTCCACATGGACTCCTTCTCAACCGCTTTCTTCTCTTCGGACACACAGTAATCTTCAAAAAGGGTCTTAGGCCCAATACGTAAGGTTGGACTTTTACCCCCCACAATAGCCCCTCAAAATTCTAATTTTTCCCTCGCATCCGAGGAGAAAAAATAGGATTTTGATTTGTTACGAAATAAAAGCTTAAAGTACAAAAATATCTGAGTTTACATGTGTATGAGCATAGATTACGGCGCTTCATCATTGTTGCTGCCATTTCAGTATTCTCAAAGCGTTATTAATTACCCCAGGTGACGTTTTGTCTCTGGTATCTAACGGTGGACTATTGATCTAACGGACGTGGTTCTTCCTCAGAATTTGGGCAGGATGACTCCTACCCCTTCGTTTATCCCTACATAAAACCCTAGAAGAGGTTATTTCTCCTTTACTTTGCAGATTCTCAGATTCTCCAGCGAACTAGAGCATTCAAACCCACCAAGCTCCTTAATCATCAAACCCAGAGTCTATAAGAATCTCTCCACGAGTTTAAAGATCATTCTCCGACTTAGCTTGTGTAAGTTCTCCCTTATTCAAACTTTTCATCCTCTTCTCGGCCAACGTTCTCAGCCTTCAAATTCTCCTTCCCTAGTTATCACTCTCCATGCCTCCCTCTAGTTAGCCAAAACATGGGTCGATTTCAATATCTCGTCGATAGTCCTGCTTTAATAAAGACGTTTAAGGAAACATACGACATACCGCCGGGAGTAAACCTGGGGTACTGTCCCCTAGAAAGGATAATAACCGACCGAAGAGAGGGAGAAGTCGTAATCCCTATGATAGCCTTCATAGAAGGAGGGATGACTCTCCCTATGGGCTCCATTACTCAAAGTTATCTTCGTAACCATAGGCTTTCTCCTGATCAGTGCGCACCCAATGTCTTTAGGTTCTTAAGAGCGATTGACGCCTTGAATTGTCATTTAAGACTCGGGCTCACCTGGCTTGACGTAGTACACATGTACGAATGTCATAGCCAAAAGGGAGCGGGATATTATCTCAAATCCCGATCCGACACTGTTCGGCTTGTCTCCTGCCTTCCCAAGTCTAACAAAGAGATGAAAGATGACTATCTGATCGTCTCGGGCGTGTGGCATGACGGTCTCCATTACCCAACCTAACCAGAAGAGCCAGGTGGGATATCGTAGACTTAGGTTTCTCAACAATAGGTTTAGGACCCTTGATTTTTTAACAATTTTTCTTCTCTTTGTATCAGTATTTTCAAGTCTCTAACTGAATTTTGTTGTGATGTTAACAGATAAAGAACTCGTCACTCCTCGGCTTAGCCTCACGAACGTCGCCGCACTCAATTATTTATTACGATCAGAAATTTTTGTAAGTGAAGACGGGCAACTCCGGTCGGTTCCTCTTATTCTCGGTTATACGCCAAAACCGACCGATTTTCAGCCGGTCGGCAACGCAATAAGACAGGGAGACTATCGCATCAACTGCATAGACGTTGCTCGGAAAGATTTTTTAGCTCCCTTTGATCTTGCCCCTGTGCCACATCCAAATTCACAAGGTGTGCCTCTACTCGTCCAACCAGTTCAGCAGGTTCCTTTTGGACCAGTTGCTGCTGAGGAAAGAGTCGCCTCCTCGGCCTCTTCACTTGAGGAACAAATTGATAAGTTTAAATTTGAAGGAGAGGCTTCGGGAGGAGTTCAGGTGATACAAGTTTCGAACACCGAGGAGGAGATTGACAGGCAGTCTAGTGTTTGCCCTCCTGTTTTGATAACTGCTCCTTCAGAGGACTCTTCGAAAGAAGGAGACATGGTGAGCTTAAAGGACTTGATGAAGAATAGAGGTAAAAAAGCTGGGCCCAAAGAGACTGGTACGTCTCAACCAGTGGTTAGTCTTCCTCCACCTCCCCAGGTTCCTTTTGATCTCGGCGCAAAGCAGTTGTCAGATCCGAAGAAGAAGAGGCCCCTCGCCGACAATGAAGAAAGGGAGGTAGCTCTTCCGAAAGGAACCAAACAACAGAAGGTGATCAAAGACCAATGGAGCAAAAGGGCTTCGTCTACAGAGAGCCGAGATAACGCCCTCGTAGATGACGTGCGTCGAGGACCTCGCACCTGGTCCCCAAGGCTGGAATTGGATGGTGCTCCCATCCCCTAGGAGACTTCCCTCAGGAATTATGATAGGGGGAGAGCAGGTCTCGTTGCTGAGGCTTTGGAGCAACCACTGCTCCTCCCACGAAACATGGATTCTTACAGGCGTTTCAGCCAGTATGACCTCTTCTTATCCCTAAAAAGGGATTTAGCCATGGTAAGTAAATTAATCCCCTTCTTCAACTAGGATACTGATGATTTTTTTATTTTTTATTTTTTATTTTTTATATTGAAATTCTTCCTTCTGCTATGTAGATCACCCAGCAGGTTTATGTGGCCGAGGAGTGGAACAAAAAGGCCTATACTGAAGCCCAAGCAGAGGCCCACTCTCGGTTTGAGGCAGAAAAATCGCTGGGCGGCCTGAAGGAAGAATATGCTCATCTGTCCGAGTAGTTAAAAGAGATGGTCAAGCAGAGGAATAGTCTAGATGCTGGTCTTAAAAATGCCTAGAAGCAGGTCGAAGACCAACGTCAGCTGCTGAATGTGACGGAGATTAACTTGGCGACAGAGAAAGAGTTGGTGAAAGGTCTTCGGGCTGAGCTTCAAAAAGCCAAAGAGACTGCCCGATTGGCCGAGAAGGATGCTCAGTTGGCCAAGGAGGCAATCGAGGTTGAAAGGCAGGCAGCATATAAGCTGGGGGTGGAGGAGATCTAAGTCAACCTTACTGAGCAGTTTGCCTCGGTCTCCCGAGATTACTGCGATATAACTTGGGGAAAAGCACTTGATGCTGTTGGGGTCTCTGTGGAATCTGACTTAAGGCAACCTAGGAGTATATACTACGATCCTGATATCCGCGAACTCCTAAGGTCTGATTCCTCTCCCCCCATACAACTCCAAGAGGCTTCGGAGCAATCACTGATCGGTCAAGACCCTCCTATCAACCCAGAGGCCCTCAAGGAGTCTGGTCAACCTGTTGATCAGGGTAAGCAAACTAAGGTTCCCAAGCAGCCTGGTGATCAGGGCAAGCAAGCTAAGGATCCCAAGGATAAGGGCAAAAACTTGGGAAAAAAGAAAACCCTTTCAGAGTCTAAGGAGCAAGCCCCAGAAGTTGCTTCTGCTCAGTCCAGTTAGGCTGCTGACCCTTTGGCCCCTCAGAAGAAGGCCTAGGAGTTCAGGAGTTTTTTTTTTTGGATTAGTTTTTCTTTTATGTAAAGGATTGTGAATTACTTTCTTTTGATCAATGAAATTGTTTTTCTTTTATTTTTAGTGTCTTCGTTGCACATTTTATGAGACTTATTATTATTGCAAATAACTATAACTTGTAATTACGGTAATATAGGCAGACTTAACAATGATATCGTGCCAATGATGCAAACACCTTATTCAAATACTGGAAGAAATAGGTCGTACAAGAATTATTAACAAACAGTGAATGCAATGAATGATGTGAAGGTATCACAGGTTTTCTTGAATACTCATAAAGGACATTACTAAGCACTGATTTTTGATTATTCAAATACTCACGACTATAAGACAAGGTTATTTAGGCATGATTTATTAAATTTAAACATTAATAATGACTATAAGACGATGTTAACTAACCCATATCATTTGGTCCGAAGACTTCAGGCGTAGGTAGATTTAACTTTAAACACTTAGGGGAAGTGCAAGAGAGTGTTAATCAATCCAAATCATCTAGTCCGAGGACTTCAGGCATGATTGAATTTAAGTTCAAACACTTAGGAAAACTGTAAACGAGTGTTAACTAACCTAAATCATCTGGTCCGAGGACTTCAGGCATGATTGGATTTAAGTTTAAACATTTAGGAGAACTGTAACAGAGTGTTAACTAACCCAAATCATCTGGTCCGAGTACTACAGACATGATTGGATTTAAGTTTAAACACCTAGGAGAGCTGTAAACGAGTGCTAACTAATCCAAATCATCTGGTCCGAGGACTCCAGGCATGATTGGATTTAAGTTTAAACATTGGGGAAACTGTGAATGAGTGTTAACTAACCCAAATCATTTGGTCCGAGGACTTCAGGCATAATTGGATTTAAGTTTAAATACTTAGGAGAACTGTAAACGAGTGTTAACTAACCCAAATCATCTGATCCGAGGACTACAGGCATGATTGGATTTAAGTTTAAACACCTAGGAGAGCTGTAAATGAGTGTTAACTAACCCAAATCATCTAGTTCGAGGACTTCAGGCATGATTGGATTTAAGTTTAAACACTGGGGAAATTGTGAATGGGTGTTAACTAACCCAAATCATCTGGTCTGAGAACTTCAGGCATGATTGGATTTAAGTTTAAACACTTAGGAGAACTGTAAACGAGTGTTAACTAACCCAAATCATCTAGTCCGAGGACTACAGGCATGATTGGATTTAAGTTTAAACACCTAGGAGAGCTATAAACGAGTGTTAACTAACCCAAATCATCTGGTCCGAGAACTACAGACATGATTGAATTTAAGTTTAAATACCTAGGAGAGCTGTAAACGAGGGTTAACTAACCCAAATCATCTGGCCCAAGGACTTCAGGCATGATTGGATTTAAGTTTAAACACTTAGGAAACTGTGAATGAGTGTTAACTAACCCAAATCATCTGATCCGAGGACTTCAGGCATGATTGGATTTAAGTTTAAACACTTAGGAGAACATTTCATATAACGAATTGGCATATTGATTGAAGAAAAGATTCGATTAATAATAGTACCTTTTGAGGTTATTTACATTCCAAGGGCGTGGTATTACATGACTATGTAGGTATTCTAAGAAATATGCCCCAATACCAGCCCTTGAAGTAATGCGATACGGCCCTTCCTAATTAGGCCCTAACTTTCCTCAAGCTGGGTTCTTTGCAGTGCCCACAACTTTCCTCAGTACCAAATCCCCAGGCTCTAGAGGCCTTAACTTTACGTTGGCATCATAGCCCTACCTGAGCTTTTGTTGGTAATGTGCCAGTCAGACCATTGCATTTTCCCTCCTTTCCTCAATCAGGTTTAAACTCTTCTCTAGCTGCTCATTGTTGCCGGTCGGACTAAACGAACTAGTTCTCAATGTTGGGAACCCAGTCTCCAAAGTTATGACAACTTCAGCCCCGTAGGTCATTGAGAATGGGGTCTCTCCAGTAGATCTGCGAGGCATAGTTCTGTAAGCCCAAAGTACATGTGGCAATTCTTCCACCTATTTGCCCTTTGCATTGTCTAGTCTCTTCTTTAAGCCATTTACTATGACCTTGTTAACAGCTTCTGCTTGCCCATTACCCTGGGGATAAGCAAGGGTGGAGTATCTGTTCACGATTCCCAGTTCGCTGCAATAATTCCTGAATGCTTTACTATCAAACTGTAAGCCATTGTCCGAGATGAGAGTATGAGGAACCCCAAACTGAGTGACAATATTCTTCCACACAAATTTCTGCACATCTACGTCTCTGATGTTGGCCAGAGGCTCAGCTTCGACCCATTTGGTGAAATAGTCTATGCTGACTAGAACGTATTTCCTGTTTCCTACAGCTTTAGGGAATGGACCCACGATATCTAAGCCCCATTGAGCGAAAGGCCATGGGCTGGATAGTGGATTGAGAGTTCTTCCTGGTTGATGAATGTTTGAAGCAAACCGTTGACATTGATCGCACTTCTTAACATACTCTTGGGCTTCTTTTTGCATATTCGGTCACCAATAACCTTGAGTAATGGCTCGGTGAGCCAAGGACCTACCTCCAGTATGGCTCCCACAGATTCCTTCATGTAGTTCTTCTAGTAGTAACTCAGCCACTTCAGGATGCATGCATAATAAGTACGGTCTTGAGTAGGAGCGTTTATATAGTTTTTGGTCCTCGGATAGCCAGAATCTGGTCGCCTTCCTCCGAACTTTGTCAGCTTCCCCCTTTTCTTCAGGCAAAATATCCTCCTTCAAGAATTTAACTATAGGATCCATCCAGCTGAGTCTGGCCCTGATTTGGTGAACTTGGACTACCTCTCTTCTTGCCTCTGTATGCCCATGTAGGTTCTTGACGAGGATAACTCTCGACAAATCTTGTGCCGAAGAGGTAGCGAGCGTGGCCAAAGAATCAACATGAGCATTTATATTCCTGGGAATGTGCAACAAATTGAAAGATTCGAACTTCGATCGCAGACATTTAACTCGGCTCAAGTATCCCTGCATTCTTTCATCCTTCGCCTCAAACTCACCTTGTACTTGACCGACGACTAACCTCGAGTCCGAGAACACCTCCACTGACTTTCCTCCCATTCTTCGAACCATAGTCATTCCCATCAATAGAGCTTCATATTCCGCTCATTATTTATTGCCGAGAAGTCCAGCCTTAATGACTTTTCAATGATGATTCTTTCAGGGGATATCAGCACTAGCCCCATTCTAGAACTTTTTTGGTTCGCTGCGCCGTCTACATATACTTCCCAGGATGATGGACCTTGTTGAGAAATCATGCCAACCGATTTTTCATCCATGTCTTTCTTTACCGTTACCTCTTCTAAACTAGGCTCTGTGAACTCGGCCACCAGATCTGCGAGAACCTGGCCCTTGACTAAAGTGCGGGGCATGTATTTGATGTCAAAAGCTCCTAGGATAGTGCCTCATTTAGCTATTCTCCCCGTGTAATCAGCACTCCTAAGTATGGTTTTAAGCAGAAGTTGTATGAGCACAACGACCGTATGAGCTTGGAAATAGTGAGGCAACTTCCATGTACCAAGTACTACTGCCAAGATGGCTTTCTCCAGCGGCAGGTATTGAATCTCGGCCTCGTGTAATGACTTACTCACATAGTAAACTGGCCTTTGCACATATTGGTCCACTCTAATCAGTACCAAACTTATGGCACAAGGAGCCACCACAATGTAGGCAAATAAGACCTCATCTAGTTCAGGACTGGACATAATTGGTGGCCGAGCTAGAGAGTCCTTAAGTTGCTGAAAAGCCACAGCACATTCTTCAGTCCACTCAAATCCCTTCTATTTGTTGATCAACGAGAAGAAAGGTCTACACCTATCTGCTGATCGGGAGATGAATCAGTTTAGGGCAGCAGTCATTCCAGTCAGTTTCTAAACCTCCTTGGGATTCCGAGGAGCTTGTAAATTATTGATGGCCTTTATCTGATCGGGGTTAACTTCAATTCCCCTGTGAGTCACCATGTACCCCAAGAATTTGCCTAACCCCACACCGAATGAGCATTTGGAAGCGTTTAGGCGCAGCTTGTGCCTTCTTAGAACTTCAAAGGTACTTTCAAGGTCCTTCACATGTTCAACAACAATCTTGCTTTTCACCACTATGTCATCTATGTAAATTTCAATATTTTTGCCCAGTTGTGGCTCAAACATCCTCGTCATCATTCTTTGATAGGTAGATCCCGCGTTTTTCAAACCAAATGGCATCACCTTATAGTGGTAATTACCGATAGGGGTGACAAAAGCAGTCTTCTCCTGATCCTCCAGGGCTAGTAGTATCTGGTGGTAACCTTGGAAAGCATCCAGGAAACTCACCCGAGGATGGTTGACAGTGGAATCCACTAGCTGATCAATTTTTGGCATGGGGAATGGATCTTTAGGACAAGCCTTATTTAAGTCAGTGAAGTCTACACATACTCGCCATTTCCCATTCTTCTTCTTCACCACCACAGTATTCGCTAGCCACTCCGAGCAAAAAACTTCTTTAATAGCTCCAGCTTGTTTGAGCTTTGTTACTTCTTCTCTTACTGTATCAGCATGTTCCTTAGATGGACGCCGATGAGGTTGCTTCTTGGGGATAATCAATGGGTTGACCCTCAGATGGTGACATATGAATTCTGGATCCACCCCTGGGGCTTCGTAAGCGTTCCAGGCGAATACGTCAAGGTTTCTCTTAAGGAACTCTACTAGCTCTTCCCTCTCTTGCAGAGGTAGCTGAGATCCAACTTGAAAGAACTTTTCGAGATTATCCCCGATGATAACTTTTACCAAATCTTCGCATCCAGCGCCCTTGCCTGGATCTTCAGCAGGCGATGCCCGATGTTTTAACTGCTATAAACCCATTTCGACTTTGGCCAAGGACTCAGTTTCGGGCTTATGTTGAATGGCAGCCACTAAGCACTGTCTGGCCGCGGACTGATCTCCCCAGATTTCACAAACTTGTCCTTCAGATGGATATTTAACTTTCTGTTGCAAAGTGGAGGAAACAACCCTTAGCATATGAAGCCAAGGTCTGGCTACGATTGCCGTATAGGACGAATACACATCTACCACTATGAAATCCACCTCTACCACCTCTGAGCCGGTCTGCACAGGTAATCGTATTTGGCCCTTCGGGGTAACAACTCTTCCTTCAAAACTCACTGGGGGGGAACTGTATGGTGTTAGGTCTTGAGGTTTTAGGTTCAGCCCCTTGTAGAGATCAGGATACATTATCTCTACCACGCTACCTTGGTCCACCATTACCCTCTTCACATCATACCCTCCAATTCTGAGGGTGATTACTAAAGCGTCATCATGGGGTTGGATGGTCCCAATCTTATCCTCATTCGAGAACCCTAAAACCGGTTGAGCACCCGATTTAGCTCTTTTCGGACCTTGGCCAAAGTCCCTTGCAGGTGACCGGGCTATAGACATAACCTTAAATGGCCAGGATCCTGTTCTCCCCGGTGTGGTGAAGATGACATTAATAGTTCCTAATGGAGGCTTTGAAGAGTCATCTCTTCGGGGCTCTGAGTTCACCTGACCTCCTCGGCTTCTGGAGTGGTGCAAGAGGTGTCTCAATTTACCCTCGCGGACCAGTTGGTCCAAATGATCCCACAGGCTCCTGCAATCCTCTGTGGTATGCCCATGGTCTTGATGGTACTGGCAGTAGAGATTATGATTACGCCTCTCAGGGTTCCCCACCATCTTATTCGGCCACCTGAAGAATGGTTCATTCTTAATCTTTTCCAAAACTTAGTGTACTGGCTCTTTGAATACAGTATTGACTGCTTGAGGATTTGTTGATCCTGATTGCCCAGCAAAATCTCTCTGCGGTTTATTGCTATTGTAACGGTCCGACCTGAAATCCCTCCTCTCCTAGGGGATAACCTTATCCTTTCCCTTCTCTTACTGTTGATCCTCCTCAACTCTTTTATACTTTTCGATGCGGTCCATGAGCTGACGCATGTTAGTAACTAGCTTACTAGTTAAGGACTTCCTCAAATCATGGTCGGTGGGAAGGCCGAGCTTAAACGTGCTGAGGGCCATTCCATCAAAATTGCCCTCCATGTCATTAAACATCTCCCAGTACCTATCTGAATACGTCTTTAAGGTCTCACCCTCTTGCATACTCAAGGATAGCAGTGAAGACAAGGGCCTGGCCACTCTTCGGCATGTGACAAAATGGGAACCAAATGCTTGAGTGAGCTCTTTGAAGGAATTGATGGAGTTTCCTTCCAGGCTGTCAAACCACCTCATCGCAACCGATCCAAGACTAGAGGGGAAGACCTTGCACATCAAGGCTTTATTTCTGGAGTAGACAGCCATCCTTTGATTGAGTGGCTCACATGTTCCACAAGGTCTGTTTTACCATTATAGATGGTGAACGTCGGCTGGTTAAAACGCTGAGGAAGTATCGCTTCTTCAATCCTGCATGTAAAAGGTGACCTAGAAATTTGATTCAAAGCCCTGCTCATAGCATCGTTCCCTACGCCTCCACGTGATGGGCTTCTAGGTTGCCTCTTACGATGAGGCTCTTCTTCATAGGAAAAGGATTCACTGACTGGTGTTCGAGATCTCTGCTTGTAAGTGACGTCCTGTTCGTCATCGGAATCTTCATCAGAATACGAAGAAATTCGTTTCCTTTTTGCATGGCGCAACTCCCTTTTTAGCTTTTCAATTTCTAGTTGCAAATTCTGGTTCTTCTTTGCATGAGACACGTGACTTCCACCATATGGCTGGCTTCGATCAGTATGCGTAGTGTGCACGCTACCTTCACGATCTTGTCTCCACTCCAAATTAAGAAAATGGTCTACGTGTTGGGATGCCCTAGATTCTTCTAGTTGTTGACCTGGTTCAGCCATTATCAACTGTTGCTTCCACTTTCGCTTAAGCTCTTCCCATAAACGGCGCCAATTGTAGGATCAGTTTTTATAGCCCAAGCCCAAACGGTTTGGATTATGAGCCCAATGAACCCAAAACAATGAATTTGTAGAGAGTGGGTGAAAGAGCTAGGCTGGTTGTGAATTAAACAATAGTTAACTATGGTATTAAGGGATGAACTAACGTAGAAACACACTTGAAAACTCAACAAATGGATGTCCGAAGAGGTGTATTATTGAATGAAAGGTGATTACAACTCTTAGAGCTACAGTAAAGTTATTCTCTTTTGCTATTTCCTTTTCTTCCGGTCCCTCCTTATCAGAGGCTTCTTCACTTTATATAGCATCCTTTCTCATCATCTTTATCGTACACTTGTTCTTCATCTAAGCATCCACTTGAGTACATGTCCCGTCAGGTATCTTCTTTAGCTCTCTGTGAGTGGTAGCTGAGATTACACTGTTCAGGGGTCTTCTCCACATTAATGCGGCCAGCAGCTGCAGTGCATTTAATGTGATGGTTGTAGTTTGTCTTCTAGATATTTTTCCGTTCCTATCATTTTCATACGTGCCTGAAGCTTATCCTTATCATTGAAATTGTTAGAAAGATCATTCGAACCTTCCAGACATTTGATTGATCAAGACTATTTGTATCCGAGGAGAATGACTTCTTCAGACCACTGGTGCCCTCTTCAGACTGCACTCCTTCTTCATTTCCAGGTATCTCTCCTCCACATGGACTCCTTCTCAACCGCTTTTTTCTCTTCGGACGCACAGTAATCTTCAAAAAGGGCCCTAGGCCCAATTCGTAAGGTTGAGCTTTTACCCCCCACAATAATATTTACTGTTAAAATTAAGTAGATTTTATTTTTTAAACTAATTAAATGATTTTGAAATCTATAAATAAGAATTTAAACCATAAAATATTTATATATTCTAAAATTACATAAATTTAAGCAACCTAGCAAACACTTCCTCAACCACTCTATTCATCAATCGCAAAGACTCAATTTATTATCTCAATGAAATTAAGGAAATCATTTTTAAGTATCAACATAAAGGGAACGAAATTAAATAAAGAGAAATTGACTAAAAGCACAACAATTTGCCAAAATTTAATCGTTTTTAGTTGGGCTCCCGTATCCTTTAAAAAATAAGCGGAAAATACTTTGAAATCAACCTACAAATTATAAGTTATAACACAAAATAAAAAAAATAGTTAAATCTTTTTTTTTTCTTTTTCTTTAGTTCTAAAACAAAATACATTTATGAATTTTCCAAACTAAAATCTCAAACACCCAAAGACTCAAAGTGAATTAGAACCTTCACAAAATCCACAACATCTAGCTTCAACATCAAAACCGTAAGCTACCATCACTGAATAAAAAATGCAATCCCCCTTCCTTGGTTATAGCCTACTCACACGGGTTAGAATCAAATGAGACCACAATGTTGAAGTTATGTACGTGTCTTTGAAAGGCTGAAGGTAAATGACATCGTTTTTGTCTAAGTGTGTTTGAGATGAGATGGCATGAAGGGTTGTTGTGGGCATGTGTATATAAAGGAGGAGAAGCGAAAATGGTAAATAAAAATGCAAAGAGTTTTTTATGTGTGAGGGAGAGGAAAATCTTGAAACATTGAACCAAATAAAAGAAATAATAGTCTTAAAACATTGAATAAAAAATGCAATAAAATGTAGTCTTGAAACATTGAACTAAAAGAAATAAAGAATCCTTATTTTTAAATTTGTTCTTATCTCAAATGTGTCTTAAGAAAATTTCAATTCTTCTCATAGAGTGCGCCACATGGCAAAACCTCATGCTTTCCCGCATGAGGTCTCTGATTTTATATATATTAGTCGCTAACCCATGCGATGCACGGATTAGTTGAACAAAAATTTTACATTTTAAATTTGCTTAAAGTTATGATCACTTAAAAAAATAAGTTACAATTTAAGAGGGAAAAAAAATACTAACACCAATAATGTTAGGCATGCCATGTCTATTATCAATGCCATCCTTTCTTTAATGAAAATTAAAGTCTCGATCATTTTTTTAATATAATATAATCCCTCCCATTGCTCAATTTGTTTGCAAAATCCTAGGTTTTTTCTTGCCATATAAAATGCAACCTAAAACCCAAAAATAAGAAAATAAAAACTATAGAAGTTTTTATATAGAAAACAGTAATTATTTACACTCAGAAATGACACTAACACTCAGAAAGAGTCATTAGAGCAACATCAAAAAGGCGTATTAGATGAATAAATTGACTTCGTTAGAGAATGAAGACAAATAAATGCATTGGAAAGAATAGATTTCAGAATATATGAATGTAAAAAGAAGAAGAAGGATGTATCAGTTGAAAGGCTATAGAGTTTTAATCGAGATAGAAGATAACCAATCTAAGAAGCACTTGGAATGCTCCTAATAATAATAAAAAATATAAGAGAAAAATAGGTTACCTCAAAAGAACAATGCATGACTATAGCAATTGAATTTTGTCAAGATAATTTCATATATTGCAAAACATGAACCCAAAATTTAGATGTTAAAACTTCTAAAAAGCCAAAATAAAGAGTAAAGAATCTGTGCCTAGAAATTATTGAAAAAAAAAAAAACATATAACTACATAATAGAAGTTCAGGGTCTTCCGCTTTCAAACATTTTGTGGCTTGAATATGTACTTACTCAGACATGGTTGTAGCATAAGTCCCATCTTTCTATGTAATAGTGGTTGATCTATGAATGAAACTTTGGCAGGCTTTTCTCTTGAAAAGAAAATGGAAAAATAAAAAGTAAAATAAAGAAAGGCTGCATGTTATCCATATTGTGCATGGACTTGTTTACCTGGCATTCAATGAGAGTGCCAGATTGAACCAAATAAAAAAAAATGAAAAAAAGATATAATAGAAAAAGAAAACAGATTCACAGAAAAATAATACAGGTATCAAAATAGAAGTTAAAAGTATATATTATAGCATTCCTATTCCTCCCCCAACTCCTTAAGCCAACGTTTAATGAACCAAACACGCAATAAAGCCAAAATTTAAAGAACCCAACTTACAGGAAGAAGCAGAGGAGAGAGAAAGGGCAGCGAAGCCAATGAAGAAGACTTGGTTGTTGAAGAGGCTGCGTCTGTTTTCTAAATCTTTGCGGTGTCTAGATTCACAGAAAAATAATACAGGTATCAAAATAGAAGTTAAAAGTCTATATTGTAGCATTCCTATTCCTCCCCCAACTCCTTAAGCCGACATTTAATGAGTCAATCACGCAATAAAGCCAAAATTTAAAGACCCCAACTTACAGGAAGAAGTGGAGGAGAGAGAAAGGGCAGCAAAGCCAATGAAGAAGACTTGGTTGTTGAAGAGGCTGCGTCTGTTTTCTAAATCTTTGCGGTGTTCAGACTTCAAAGGCTTTCGTGTAGGGTTTACACGTTTTTGGATCTTTGTGTTTTAAAGAGAAATTCCTATATAGTAAAACATTGGGGCTGTCCTAAATTAAATTAAAAAATATAAATAAAAAATGCTGAGGTGGAAAATTGTAGAAGCTTCAAAAGCTTCGGTTTTATATATATATATATATAGATTATATTGATTTTTATCATAAAAAAATATAAATAATTAGTCAAATAAATTATAGTGTGGTCCCCACAAATCTAGACACGTGGCACAAAATTGGGAACTCTAATTTGGAGTTTCTCTCAGTTTCAACTATTATATACACTAGTCTCTAACCCGTGCGATGCACGGGATAGTTTAACAAAATTAAATTGTGGCACATCAATAGAGCAAAATGGTAGAAGAATTAAGAATATTTGTTGAAAGCTTCCTCTAATATACAAATGCTAATAAGCAAATATATTAGAAAAGAGTACATGGTACTCGTATTCTGTATGAGGACAATAAAAATATAAAAGTTGAAGGGAAAAATATCAAGAGAATACAATTTAACTGAAGAGCGATAGAAGTAACTCATACTAAACAATAATTATCAAACAATTCTTGTATGTAAATATCTTACATATTATAACAATGACAGCAGTTTAAATCAACCACATATAAGTGGAAAGTCTTGTGCCACTAAATTTGAAGCTCATAAACATGAACAATCTCCATATCATCAGGTTTTATATGGATTGGGGCATTCAATGTTTTGGCAATATCAATGCAACATTGTGAAGAACTCCCCGTACTTGAATTGTGCTCCATAAGCCTATTAAAAATTACCTCTCGACATTGCTGGTTGTATTGCATCGGTTTGGGGATTTCAAATTTCAACCTTCAACAAAATAAGAAAAAATAAAATCTATCTGAATATAAAATTGAGTCAAAACAAATATAATATAAGCCATGAAGTTAGGAAGAATAAAATTTAAGAACAAATTTTTCAAGCTCAAAACTAAATGTGACTGTCCCTTTTATCCAACTTAATTTTGTCATAAAATATCTCTCTTCAAAAAGGACAATATTTAATGTTGTCCACTATTCAAATTTGTGTAGTTCGACTAATTTAAGTATCCTAGTGCTATATCCAACCAAGAACTATAAAGAAACCAAGAACTATAAAGAAAGGTAGAGGGAGGAAGGCTAATTTAAACGCAGAAAAATGAAGGCCTCTAGAAGAATTCAAACTCGTATCAATAGCAAGCATCACCTCCAACTTGAACATTACAGCCCTTATGTTTGGATTTTGGGCAATTTATAGGATTGAAACAACCAGATATTTATCAGTGTGGTTCTCTCAATTACAATGATTAAATTATCATGCATGAATGTGTTTATGGAGTGGTCTCACACCCTTGGCCCAAATGATATGCATTTGGTTGTAGTTTTTATTGAGGTCTTTAGGGTTTATTTTGGGTACACAGTCATGAGGGCTTTCCTAAATTTTCAATAAAACCCAAAAACCAATGCACTTTCGTGGGCCTTCAAGTGTGAAATCATAGTTTTAGCTATAATACTTAAGCTTGTAACTTGTATATACATGCAAAATCAATACTTTTTTTTTTTGGTAGTTGCAGAATCATTACTTATCTTTTGCATAATTGGATGCCAAAATGCAAGCATCACTATGTGATTTGATTTAGATCTTTTATTTATTATGTTTGATAAAACATGTATTTTAGTGCTCAATGTTTGTTTTGTAATTAGAAACTCTTCTCAAAATAGTTTTTGAATTCAAGTATATCTTATGTTTTCTAGAAGGTAAATGGCACACATAAATAACATTAAATCTCATGCTCAAACATTATGTCCCTGCTTAATTGTAGTTACCTGCAAAACTGTATAATGGCCAATTTTGGGTATCACATCTTCTACTTTAAAAAAAAAAAAAAAAAAAAAAAAAAAAAAACCCCAAATAAGAAATTTGGGCAACAGCAAACCAATGACTCCAAGACATTTATTCAAGAAAAGATTGATATGAACATTGTAACGGAAGGGGGAAATAGAATAATGTATTAAACACACACACACACATAGACACATCTGAGCAACCCAGATTTAAGATTTTAGCATTTGGTTCATTTTCAAATATTCTAAAAAGATTAAACATACTAAAAACAAAACTGACCAAATAGGATCATGTTCTTAACTCTTCCAATTAGCAAGTAACAGTTTGTCGATGCCACCCTCCTCTTGAAATCAAGATAGGTAAATAAGCATATCCATAAATAGAAGAATTTACGAAAAAAGCACGGTAGGCTAAAATGAAAGCAATTGTAACTAATCAAAGAATTCACCAAATTCTTATGTTTTCTAGAAGGTAAATGGAACACATAAATAACATTAAATCTCATGCTCAAACATTATGTCCCTGCTTAATCGTAGTTACCTGCAAAACTGTATAATGGCCAATTTTGGGTATCACATCTTCTACTTAAAAAACAACAAAACCCCAAATAAGAAATTTGGGCAACAGCAAACCAATGACTCCAAGACATTTATTCAAGAAAAGATTGATGTGAACATTGTAATGGAAGGGGGAAATAGAATAATGTATTAAAACACACACACACACATCTGAGCAACCCAGATTTAAGATTTTAGCATTTGGTTCATTTTCAAATATTCTAAAAAGATTAAACATACTAAAAACAAAACTGACCAAATAGGATCATGTTCTTAGCTCTTCCAATTAGCAAGTAACAGTTTGTCGATGCCATCCTCCTCTTAAAATCAAGATAGGTAAATAAGCATATCCATAAATAGAAGAATTTGCGAAAAAAGCATGGTAGGCTAATATGAAAGCAATTGTAACTAATCAAAGAATTCACCAAATTTAGACCCTAAGCCTCACAGTTGGTAACATAAAAAATCATGACAGCAATAAAATGTAGGTCCATAGCAAAATTTTGTGTTGTACTGTCCTGAAACGGTTGTTTGTGAAATCTTTTTAAAGTCATATAAAAGCTATTTTTAATGTGTTATAGAGTCGATCATGTGTGGTTCCTTTGTTGCTATGTTGCTACACTACTCACAAGTTGCTACTCTACACCTAGTCTAGTGCTAGTGTATTAGTGATTTGGCCATTCGGACAACTACCTGGCTAATATACTTATTGTGGGTCCAAATGCTAACACCAAAAAAAAAAAAAAACAAAACAAAAAACAAAAACAAAAAACAAAAAAAAAAACAAAAGCATCAAAAATACCAAATTGTAATCAGCCCATCAACATTTTTTTCTCAACAAAGAATAGCAATCAAATAACACCACCCAAGCAAGCAACAGAAACCATAAAACCCAAAAAAAAAAAAAAAAATTCTATACGAAACAATTCTGAAGTTTAAACACTATATTCTAACTTTGTATAGTTTATACATACCTTTGGGTGCTTTAATCGGTCCAAAATTCTTTCATAAAGCTCTCTGGTCCTTTCAAACTCATCCTCTAATATTTCAAAATCAATTAATGCTTGTTATTAAACAAATAAGAAAAGAAAAAAAAATCAATGGTTAGAATTCTTTTACAATACAAAAGAACCAAGGGCAAGTATATAAAACAATACTAAAGAGAATTGTTTTATGAATTAATAGCTTTCTCTTTTTATTTTCCTAAACTCTCTGTTTTTACAGATTGAATAAACTCAAATACTTATAATAAAAAAAATCTTTATTTACACATACCCGTATTTTGCACTATACATATGGTACAAAAAGGGGAAAACAACATCAAACAAAAGGAAAACAGAAACATGAACTGAATCATCAAACAAAAGAGGTAGTAAAAAGGGGAAAAAAAATCAAACAAAAGAATAGAACACAAAATAAACTGGATTTAGAGATACCTAAACTGAATCATAAAGCTTCTATCAATATTTATATACCGTGAGGTGAGGAAGTCAGGAAGGAAGGAAGGCGGAGAGGCTGCAGTTAGAAGGGGTGAAACCGTAGAATAGAAACATGGGGAAGGGGAAGGAATTTGAAACCGTGCAACAAAAATAAATCTGAAACTGTGCAATAAAAGGAAAACAGAGAGATTGAAACCGTGAACATTGGGGAAGGGGAAGGATCTTGAAACGTGCAACAAAAGGAAAACTGAAATTTTGAGTAAACCGTGTTTCTCAAAGGGTTCTCCAAAGGGTTCTCCAAAGGGTTTAGGTTAAAAAGGGCTTTGTGCTTGGGCTTTATGGTGGAATTAAATTTATAAGTGGGCTTTATGTTGAAAAAAGGGCTGGGAAATATTTTATATTTGTGAGTAATTTAAAATTGATAAAAACTATTTAAAAATTATAGGAAAAATACAAAAAATAGAATAAAGATGATATGGCTGCTGATGTGGCTCAACGTGAGCGTAGCAATATTAAATGCTATGCTTCAGCTTCTAGTATTATATAGATATATATATATATATATATATATTAATTATATTCAATAAAAAATATTGATAATAGTTAAAAATATTAATTTTGATCAGTATGATTTATAGATAGTTCACAATATACCAATTAACTAGATGAAAAAAATTGTTTTCACTAATGTAAAATTTTTCGTTATGTATAAGAAAATATGATATATATATATATATATATATATGTATGTATATATAATTTTTTTTTTTTTATGGGAATGTAATATGTTAAATCATGTTACAGCTCCTTTTCCTTGCATAAAATTAAAATAGAATAAATAAAATAAAATATAAAAGAAAGAAGGCACTATATGTGTCATGTAGAGAATAGCTTGCTCTATTTCCATAGCATCATAGTGTTAGTACTGTGAGATTGTTATGTCAATGCAATGTAGAAATCAAAATTTTAAAAAATAGTAGAATTGTTGGGGAGTTGGGGGGAAGGTGATAAAACCATCTGAAAGTCAAAGTTTCTGGAGGGCGAGAAGGTAGACAGGGAAGCATGGATAGGAATTAAGAAGTGAATAAGTTTGGATAGTTTAGCAGCGGCCTTGTTGTCTATCCCATCTGAAAGTCATAATGGTTACCAGAATAGATACTAGGACTGCGGAGAAAGCATGAATATGGTCAACTTGTTTTTAAGTACATAAACCTTGAATTATTCGAAGGTTTGGTAGAGGGTACAAAGACAACAAGAAATAATGGTGGCTTCAGACTTGCAGTTAGTTATTTGTTTGTTTTTTTACAATTTAGAAAGGCTATTATATAAGATCAAGATTTATCTTGGCATTTCTTGGATCAAGATTCCATGATCGATATGGTTTAATTTATCAAGAAACAACTCTTAAGCTTTTTCTTTTTCTACCATGGCTGTACGCTTAAGTGCTTGTTCTTCTTCCTCAGCCACCTTTTTTGCACCCTCCTCATTCTGCCATGAGACTGAGACTATACTAAAAAGAAAGAATTTTGGAATCTGGGTTTGTCAGGACAATTCAAATTTTCATGAAAACAAGCGGTTCGAGCTGAAAGCTTCAAACGTGCAACCACTAAAGGCTGTTTCTTTGCAGGCTGGTGAGTTCTTAGGACCTCTACTTTTAACTTGAAAATTTGCTTCTGTATGATGGTCCTGGAACATGTGATTTTTTTCTAAATAAATAACAATGTGTCTCAGACAATTCTTCAAATTCGTTTAGGCATCCTTTGGTGTTTTGGTTAAAAATTTTGACGTTCATTTGTTGCATTAGAAAAGAAAAAAATTTGCCTTAAATTTTCATAAGACTGTTGATTGCTTTCCTTGCTTAGTTACTTTCCTTTTGCTCTTCAAGGAAAAGCAAAAGGAAAGTAATGAGAATTGGCTTAATTTTCTTTATGCTTAGGAGAATTATGTGTGTCATACACATATGGTTGCGAGAATTGGCTTAATTTTCTTTATGCTTATGAGAATTGGCTAGTTTCTTCTAGTTAATTGGAGTCCCAATTCTGATATTGAAGTGGATTTATGGAGCAGGTGCACCTGCGAATTCTCTAGCTACAGAACGTGTTGTGAATCCAGTGCAAGGAGACTGCATTCCTTTCTTAGAGACAGTGAAAGAAGAGTCTACTCTCAGCATTGTTGTTCTTGGGGCTTCAGGGGATCTTGCTAGGAGGAAGATCTTCCCTGCACTATTCGCTCTTTTTAATGAAGATCGATTGCCTGTGGTTTGATTCTATGATACTATGATAATTTCCTAACTGCTTCTAAAAATATGTCTTAGCGTAATTCACTTTGTTATTAATCATTTCTTTTTTTCTTTTTTACCCCTTTAACTACTACGCAGAATTTTACGATTTTTGGTTATGCACGAAGTATAATGACTGATGAGGCGCTGAGGAATATGATCAGCAAAACTCTGACTTGCAGAGTTGACAAGAGGTGCCCCCTCCCTTTCTTGTGAAATGATCTTCATATGATATTTTTAACCCAATTAAGTTTTCTATTTTGTGCTGATTACTCTAATTTGATGGTACAGGGAGAATTGCAATGAGCAGATGGATGCATTCTTAAAACGGTGTTTTTACCATTCTGGTCAATATAGTTCTGAGGAGCATTTCTTGGAATTGGACAACAAGCTGAAAGGGAAAGAGGTACTAATGCATGCTTTATAGAAATTAATATATCTAAGATTCTATCTTCAACGATTCCTTGCCAACTGTAACAATATATATATATATATATATATATATATATATATATAGTTGCAAGTATCCTCATTATGGTTTTCAAAGCTTTAGTTGCTACCATGTACCAGCTATTGAAACTAAAGACAATTAGGCTATAATATAAGATGTATCAGTTTTCCACAGCTATGACATGTGAAGAATCCATGGAAATTAATTAAAATTTGGCTGAAAAAATGCTAATTCTCTTTGTCACAATAGTGCATGTCAATCACAAACTATGGCAATGAGATAATGAGGAGTTATTATTATGTTTAGTCTTGAAGCTGCAGGATTCCTTCATGATGCTGTTGTAGTCCTTTTCTTCAATTGTCTCTGTTGTTGATTACTAGGAATGGATTAGTATTAATTTATACTCCATGCAAAAGCAAGCACTATAGCTCCAGCTTCATAGGCGTCATATGAAAAAAATACTTCATTGATATGCATGGTTCTACATCCCTATAATGTATTGCAATTGGACATCATAAAGAGAAAAATGCATATCAGACATTAATATACATATTACTAATACTCTAATTCATATTTCAAGATTTGGACTTTCAATTTTTCCCCCTACTAAATTGATCCTTGAGTTCCTTTAACTACAAGGAGTTGATAGCAATAGATAATAATATTTTCTCATTATAATGTTTTTAGCAATTGTATGTCTCTCAAGTCAATAACTTGGCTTCTTTTAGGCTGGAAGACTTTCGAATAGGTTGTTTTACTTAGCAATTCCACCAAACATGTTCGTGGATGTGGCAAGATGCGCCAAACATCGTGCTTCTTCAGAAAATGGGTGGACTCGAGTCATTGTTGAAAAACCATTTGGTCGTGACACAGAGTCATCCAGGGAGCTGACCAGAGGCTTAAAACAATATTTAAGTGAGGACCAAATATTCAGGTATGTAATTCTATGCATTTTGGTTCCTTGAGACAGATTTCAAGCCACTCATCCATGTGTGCATACACAGATCTTCAACCTTGTTAATCTTTTTTACAGAATTGATCATCACTTGGGCGAGGAGCTAGTGGAAAATCTCTTGGTGCTTCGCTTTTCAAATCTAGTTTTTCAGCCTTTATGGTCAAGAAACTACATTCGCAATGTACAGCTGATTTTTTCTGAAGATTTTGGGACAGAGGGACGAGGCAGGTTAGTTCAGTATCTTCTTTTTTCTATTCTACTCAAATTATTTCATTCCTTTTGGTACGTCCCCAGAATTTCTCTCTTATAGTTATAGTCATACAAACATTGCCTCAATGCACTAGCTTTTCATACAGGTACTTTGATAACTATGGTATCATCCGGGATATAATGCAAAACCATCTCCTACAAATACTAGCACTATTTGCAATGGACACACCTGTCAGCTTAGATGCAGAGGACATTAGGAATGAGAAGGTACTGAACATATCAATTAAAATGATCATTACTGTGTATCAGTATCAACACAACCGATAAATCCCATGACTAATGTTTTTAACCTATTCCACAGCTTTTAATTAATTATCAATTAAATAAAATTGACCCTCTAAAGCAAAAATGCAGTCCATTAGATGATCATACTCTTGTGACTAATATTATGCATGGCCTTGAATCAGGTTAAGGTTTTACGATCTGTGAAACCAGTTCAGCTGGAAGATGTGGTTATAGGTCAATATAAGGGCGATTGTGATGGCAATACATCATATCCTTCCTATACTGATGACATGACTGTATCAAACAATAGCCTTACACCAACATTTGCAGCAGCCACTCTCTTTATCAATAATGCTCAATGGGATGGGGTTCCATTCCTGATGATAGCTGGGAAGGCTCTCCATTCAAAGCGGTAGGTAAATAATGCTCATGTCCATGAAGATCATTTCTTTGTTGAGCAGTAGTATAACATTGAAAGTGATAAAATGATCAAAATTCTTTTTGTATTGAAATTCCAGAACAGAAATCAGAGTTCAATTCAGGCATGTTCCAGGTAACTTATACAATCACAAGTCTGGAACTGATTTAGATAATGCTACAAATGAGCTTGTGATTCGCATACAACCTGATGAAGCTATATATCTGAAGATCAACAATAAGGTCCCCGGTCTTGGAATGAGATTGGATCGTAGTGAACTTAATCTGCTTTATAAAGCCAGGTATAAACTACAACAAAATACAACTGACTTTAGATAGAAATCTGTAATATGTTTTTATAAAATGCAGATAGGGTATCATGGAAATTTGCTGTTGCACTTTCCACTAAGGCTGAGTTTAGCTGGCTCCTTTTGAGGATATCTTTTATCTCTAGTTGTGGAGTGTAAAGTAATCAATTCTAAATTAGGAAGTACTTCATCACAAAATATCATCTTGATTTGATTGGCTTGGAAAAGAATCTGATACTAGCCATTAGAAAGTAATTATAAGTACATAAGTTACACCCATCAATTGATGAAAGAATTTTTGCCAATCATGTGAGTACTTTCATAACCTGACTACAATTATGAGCAAGTAACTAACTAGAGATATAATGAGTGGCATGGGGACACTACTTTACTTTTATCACACAATGTTTTCTTTTCTACTACTTCCTTTCAATTATGAGCTGCTAATGATAAGATTTGGTCTGTTAAGGTATCCAAGAGAAATATCAGATGCATATGAGAGGCTGCTCATTGATGCAATAGAAGGGGAGCGACGGTTGTTCATTAGAAGTGATGAACTAGATGCAGCTTGGCAAGTACTCACACCATTGTTGAAGGAATTAGAAGAGAAGAAGGTTGCTCCAGAGCTCTATACATATGGTAGTGGAGGGCCAGTTGGAGTGCATTATCTTGCTGCACAGCACAATATTCGCTGGGGTGATTTTGGTTACGAGGATTAATCAATAGATGGGGTCTTTTGCATGCGAGGATTAGTATTTTGATGATGATGATGATGATGATAATTGTTCAAAAGTATTCAAAACTCATTTCTTTCATATATATATATATATATATATATTTTTTTTTTTCTATGTACAATGCGTCAATCTCAGTTAATTTATAATGTACAAATTAAATAAAGGGAATGTAAGATTGGATTCTACAACATGTATATGTACAAGTAACAAACAATTGTAATAAAATGAAATTCATGAATTAGTATTATCATTTTTTATGTGATTTTCTTTCTTTGAGATGTGTTAAATATATATAAGCAACACGATGTGTTATACCATATTGTATATGCTAAAGTAGATGCGGAAGGGGAAGTATAAAATATGAACACTGAGAACACGAGGGTTACGTGGTTTAGCCTTGTCGGCCTACGTCCATGGAAGAATCCTTTAAAGGTTACGTCTTTATTATGTAAGAGCGTAGTACAATATGTTACAATGAACCATAACATAAGTATATATAGACGACTAAACCCTAGACTACTAGTACAAGTAAGAGTGAGTTTTGGCCTATTACATTGGGCTAATATGTCTAATATATCTCTAACACCCTCCCTCAAACTCAAGGCGGAAGCTTCATGAGAAGATCTCTTGAAGAATGCCTTTGAAGAAACTATGATGAAGAATGTGCCAATTGACCAATTTTGGTGCTTCAAATGAAGAAACAAAGTCCAAAATCAGAATCTATGTGAAAAATTGAGCAAGATAGGCACTTTCGGAAATTTAACTTTTGGTTAAAGGTCAACACAAAAGTCAAAGTCAACTGGTCAAGACGGTCAAGGGTCAACTGTTAGTCAACAATCTACACGGTCCAGGTTGGTTTCGGGTCAGGTCACAAATTGAGCTGCAGAGCCACTGATGTCATCATGATGACGTGGCATTAACGTGGACTAGAGTTGATATGGCTAGGGCTTGCGTGGCTCTTGCTAACGTCAACAGATGACATCATGGATGATGTTAGAAGAATGTTGACACAGTTTGTTGGCGCGTGCACAACACTTGACTGCAACGGCGCATAACAGGATCTCTAGATGGCGCATGTAGGCACGTGTGACAGAGGATGGCAGCAAAATTTCACAGTTTTACAGATCAGAGGACAACAAGACCGACAACGAAGCACGTGTGGACATAATCCTATCTGGGAGTCGAGAAGCTTGGCGGCATGTGGGAGGAGAAGCCAGAGCCTTTGTCCACGCCTAGTGGTGCGTGCGGCTACCAATGGAGATTAAGCTCCTGGGTTTTGGTTGAGAGAGGCCGTGAAGCACGTCTATGGTGTTGATTTCAACAGGTTAAGCCTTGATTTGCACAGATTTGAAAAGGGAGGCACGGATTACTTGGGCTGTGATTTGAGACATAGCGGCAAGATAGCGACGGTAATTCGTGGAAGCTGTGTGATGCCGTGGGGTACAGATCTGAAAACAAGCAGGGATACTGTGGATTTGTGCTATGCATGTATGAATCTTCTTTACTGTGTAGAGATGTTTGTTTGATGCCATGAACAAAGTTTGGCTCTGATACCATGTTAAATATATATAAGCAACGCAATGTGTTATACCATTTGTATATGCTAGAGTAGATGCGGAAAGGGAAGCATAAAATAAGAACACTAAGAGTATGAGGGTTACATGGTTCAGCCTTGTCCGCCTATGTCCAAGGAGGAATTCCTTAAGGGGTACATCTTTATTATGTAAGAGTATAGTACAATAATATGTGTTACAATGAACTCTAACATGAGTATATATAGACGGTTAAACCCTAGACTACTAGTACAAGTAGGAATGGGCTTGGGCCTATCATATTGGGTTAATATGTCTAATATATCTCTAACAAAATGGACCAAATGGTTGGATTGTTTGTCATTGTGGAAACATTCAATGGATGCTAATCTTGCTATTGGGCAGATTTTCATGCCAAATTTACTTAAGCTGTGTTTGAAAACATGTAAATTATTTTCCGAGTGTAAAATATTTTTGGGAAAGGAAAATATTTTCTAGTATTTGGTTGCATTTTGAAAATTGCATTAGAAAATATTTTCAAGTGTTTGGTAACATTCTGGAAAATGCAAATTATCTACTAGTTTCTCACATTTTCTCAGCCATTTTCTTATCTTCCAAACAAATTTTATAATAGAAAATTACAAGATATAAACTTTTTAAAGAAACAAAAATCAAAATAAAATCATTAACTTTCAAACTCAGTCAAACAGAAATGGGGAGGAAGAAAGAGTGAGAGATTGAGGGAAAGAGAGAGGTAGTTCGAGAAACTTGGTTGAAATCGGGTTAAGGGGGGGTTGATCTAGAGGTGGTGACGATGAGATCGGTCATGGGTGGGTCGATCTAGAGGGCAGTGGCAACGAGATCGAGAGAGGTGGAGGAGATGAGCTACAAAGCGATGGCGACGAGAACGAGATACAAGGCTCTAATCTATGTTTGGCGTTGACGACAAGTTTCAGCGGCGATGAGAACAAGATGAAGGTATGGGTTGGTTTGAATGAGGGATGGGTTGATGGAGGTGGGTCGGTGAGGACGAGGACAAGGGATGGGTCGGTGAGGATGAGGGATGGGTTAGCGGAGTTGCTTGCATGTGATGGTGGGGTCGTGTGTTGAGGGGTGGTTTTGGGCATTATCGGCAGTACCCTCTCCTTGCTCAGCTTGGGCTTGGCGTGAGTGATTTCCAGTCTTCGTTGGGTTTTCTCTTTGAGCTCTCTCTCTCTCGCTCAGTATCTCTTCAGATTTTCAATTCGTAAAACTAAGTTTGAAGGTAAATCAAGTGTGTAATTGATTTTACGATTCTAGGGGCTAAATTTTACAATCAATGAAATGGTTTTCAGTTTGACCAAATTTTACATGTACAACCAAACACGCATCAGGGTGTAAAATATTTTCTCAAATTCATTTTCAACCAAAACAAACGCAGCTTTAGTCTCAGCGAACAACCCGAAACAAATACTAAGGAAAACTCCTACCTAATTTATGCGAATCAAGAATGCATAACATAACCCAAAAATGCACGGAGAATGCTTCAAACCTTTATAACTTTACTGCAAAGTACAAGAGAAAGAAGAAAAAAAAATCTTACAAAAATCTACCTGAACCTAAATCAATCACTATGGCTTTAAATATCCATTCAATTACATAAAATGCATTGTTTCCCTCATTGTCAGGGGCGGAGCCACCTTATACCGTGGGGGCCATGGTCCCCCCCAAAAATGTTCAAAATTTTTTTATAGTTGGTAAAAAATAGGCCCAAAAAAAGGCTTACACAAATTGTGAAGGCTGTAAGTTCTCTCCCTCGTAGGAGCCTCTCTCTCTTCTCTGGAAAGAGCATTTTCTCCTCTCCTTTCTGGTAGAGTTTTTTTCTCCCCCTAGTGGGGCGTCCCACCCCCCTTTGATATACTCTCCTTCTCATTATGGAACAAGAGGTTGTGAATAGCTTTCAAAACCTCTGTCTCACAAAGGAAGAAGAAACCGGAATCTCAATCTCAGCTCATAGCAGGACAGACCTCTTGGAGGAATGCTCACTAAGCCTATTCAGGAAGTTACTTTCAAATAGGCAACAAAATTACAGAGCTCTGAAGAGTACTCTAAGAGTAGCATGGAGGTAGGTTCAGAGCTAAGAATAATTGTAGTAGGAAACAACACTTTTCAATTTAAGTTTGGCTCCCGTTTTCAGTTAGAATGGGTAGAAAACAGTGGGCCATGGAACTTTGAAAATAATCTGCTACTACTTTGCAGAAGGAAAAAGGGTCTTACATCCGAAAATATAGTTTTCACCCACTCTCCTTTTTGGGTACAACTATGGGGCTTACCCTTTGAGCTCATGACTGAGGTGGTTAGTCGAGATATAGGGAATAGCATGAGGAGTTTTTTGGAGATTGATAAGCAAGCTCATCTGTCTGAACAAGCGAAATATTTTCGCATAAGAGTCGATCTTCCTATAGATAAGCCATTGCGCAGAGGAGGTAATGTAGTGGGTGTCAAAGGTGACAAGTACTGGGTTCATTACAAATACGAACGGCTCCCTACGTTTTGTTACATCTGCGGTCTGATGGGTCATGATACTAAACATTGTTATGCTTGCAAAGATAGACAAAATGCCACCCACCAATATGGAGAATGGTTAAGGGCGTTTGGCACTTCTAAAGCTGGGAATAATGGACCCAGAAATTTCTCCAAGGGCAGCAACAATGCCGGTAATGAAATGCAAAGTGGTGAAAAAGGCAAATCTTCAGATTATGGGCCCCAATCTGCTCTGGCATCCCACGGTGGAGAAAGCATCAGTAATGGCAGCTTACAAAATTCAAAAGTTTCAAAAGTTGATAGCAAATCTGATCAGATATGGAGATGTTACATTTTGGGCAGCTCTGTTGGTCAAGTAGCAGAAAGTGTGATAGGATTGGACAACTTGGCTACTGGCATACGGGTCTTGAGGCGAACAGAGGTCCCACGTGATGAGGGGTCTGTACCAACTCAAATGGAAATTTCTAGTTCTCATGAGCTGATTGGTGACGTGTTATCTAATGTGGGCCAATGTGCTAAGGAGCCCAAAGACCCGCCTGAGGTTACAAGTCCACACAAGCCCACAAAATCAGCCTAAGTACGTGCAGTTAACGAAGAACAAAGGGCAAGTCAGGGGACTACGAAGGCCCAAGGTGGAAGAGGCCAAATTAAAAAACTTGCTAGGGAGCAAGGCCTTAACCATGGTATGGATTCTGAAGCCCAAGTTCCAATTATTGGTTTAAAATGTCTTGGCTCTCAAATTTTCTTAGAAAGTGAAGAAAAGTCCGTTAGAAAAAAGAAGTGTGGGGGTCTCGCAGGAAGCCCCAGTAATGAAGATATATCGGCGGCAGCTGCTATGCAGCACCGCCGGGAGCCATAAATTCATTAGGACGGAACTGCCGGGGGCTTGGGAACCCCCGGTCAGTTCGAGCATTGCACGACTTGGTGCAACAATGGGCTCCCAAAATTGTTTTCTTATCGGAAACTAAACTAAAATCGAAGCGTATGGAAAGAATTAGAGGCCGTATTAGGTTTGCAAATGGGCTTTTTGTTTCAAGTCGTGGTTGTAGTGGCAGTCTGGCTCTTCTTTAGACTAGGGAGGTAGACCTGAATATAAAAAGCTACGACAATCATCATATTGATGCGATAGTCTCTGAGAAGAACTCAAATTTTAAATGGAGAATTACGGCATTCTATGGGCACCCCCAAGCTTACTTAAGACAGTATTCATGGGATTTACTTGCTTATCTGAGAGACCAATATCAACTTCCATGGATTTGTTTTGGTGACTTTAATGAGATCCTATCTATGGAAGAAAAATCTGGTGGGCTGTTGCGTCCGCAAGGGCAAGTGGAAAAATTCAGAAACGTGGTCAACTACTGTGGCTTTAAAGATTTAGGCCACGTTGGGCCGAACTTTACCTGGTGTAACATGTAGGAAGGTGGTCGAAGAATGTACCTTAGGCTTGACAGAGCTTTTGCTACCAGTGACTGGGTTGATAAATTTGGTGAGGCCAGAGTCCAGCACTTGGTTGATTCAACCTCTGATCATTATGCCCTGTTTCTAGTCGACCCCAATTCTCTCAAGTTGCTGCGTTCCCGCCGTTTCCATTTTGAGTCTATATGGGTTAAGAAAGAAGAATGTAAGGAGATTATTGAACCAGCTTGGTGCTCTGGCAATGACTTGAATTCACCAGTAGGGATAGCGTCTGCTCTCAGTGCTTGTGCAGCTGATCTTAAAGCCTGGAGTTCTACGGCTTTTGGGCAAATTCCAAAGGTAATTCAGGAAAAAAGAAAGAAGCTTAGTTCTTTGATTCAGCTTGATATTGATGGATCGCTGGGTGAAGAAATAAACCAAACTAGGAAGGAAATTAATGATCTTCTTGATAGTGAGGAAATTTACTGGGGTCAGTGCTCAAAAGCCCATTGGCTCAGGGAGGGAGATAAGAATACCAAGATTTTTCATGCTAGGGCCTCAGAAAGACGAAAGCAGGATACAATCTTGGGAATTTGGGACAAAGATGGGAGTGGTGTGGAGATCAAGACAATATTGCCAAGGCTGCCATATCCTATTTTGAGGACATTTTCTCCACTTCCCACCCGAGTCAGTTGGAGGATGTAATCGCTCCCATCCCAACCTTAGTAACTTCTGAAATGAATTCGAAGCTTTCCAAAGCCTTCACTAGAGAAGAAGTAGTCTCCGCCCTCAAGCAGCTGCATCCCTCAAAATCACCCGGCCCCGATGGTGTGTCTGCACTCTTTTTTCAAAAATACTGGAGCATTGTAGGCCCTAATGTTTCTAATATGGTTCTGAATGTACTTAATTCTGGCTTATCTTTATCTGATCTTAATAGAACCAATATTGCTCTTGTGCCAAAAACTAATAATCCCCAAAAAATGACTGAGTTTCGGCCAATAAGTCTATGCAATATAGTTTATAAGCTTGTCTCAAAAACTCTAGCTAATCAGCTCAAAGCTATTCTTCCGCATATCATTTCAGAAAATCAAAGTGCATTCACTGCCGATAGGCTTATCACTGATAATGTATTGGTGGCGTATGAAATCATGCACTTTCTGAAACATAAGAGGGGGGGGGGGGGGGATGATAGTTTCATGGTTGCAAAACTAGACATGAGTAAAGCTTTTGACAGTGTAGAATGGATTTTCATTGAAAAAGTCATGAGGAAAATGGGCTTTAATGAGAATTGGATTAATCTAGTAATGAAATGCATTTCTTCGGTGTCTTACTCAGTCATTATTAATGGCACAGCATATGGGAAATTATACCTACTAGGGGCCTTAGACAAGGCGACCCGCAATTCCCGTATCTATTCCTTCTGTGTGTAGAAGGTTTCTCTGCCCTTATTAATGATGCAGCTCGGAACAACCAACTCCACGGCATTTCCATTTGTAGGGGGGCCCCAAAAATCACTCATATTTTCTTCGCAAATGACAGCCTCATTTTCTGTAGGGCCAATGGTAATGAATGCAGCAAGCTAAAAGAAATTCTTAATCTGTATGAGTCAGTCTCGGGGCAAAAAATCAACACTGATAAATCTTCTATCTTTTTTAGCCCAAATACCTCTCAGGAGCTCAAAGACGAGACTATGAACATTCTTGGGCCAATGCTTAACTCAAATCATACGAAGTATCTAGGCCTCCCCTCTATCATTGACTGATCTAAGAAGATTGTTTTTGCAGAAATTAAAGAGAAGGTTGGAAAGAAGCTTGCGGGTTGGAAGGGTAAGTTACTCTCGATGGGGGGTAAAGAAGTTCTTATCAAAGCAGTTGCCTAAGCTATTCCCACTTACACAATGAGCTGCTTCCAACTCCCAAAGAGTCTCTGTGAAGATCTTGAAAAATTGATGAGAAGTTTTTGGTGGGGCCAGAAAAACCAGGGAACCAAAATGTCCTGGGTTGGTTGGAAGACAATGTGCAAACCCAAGTCTCAAGGGGGAACGGGCTTTAAAAACTTGCAAGCCTTCAATCTTGCCTTACTCGCAAAACAAGCTTGGAGAATTCTTACAAATCCGGGTTCCCTTGCGGCTCGTATCCTTAAGGCAAAATATTTTCCTTTTTGTGATATTCTCCATGCAAATCTTGGTTGCAGCCCCTCTTATACTTGGCGGAGTATTTTTAACAGCTTGGAGGTTCTCAGAAGTGGAACTAGATGGAGTGTGGGAAATGGTCGGCTAATCCACATTTGGGACGATAAATGGCTCTTAAACCCCACAACTTACAAAGTTATCTCCCCTCCCCGCCCTTTTGAGGACTATCCTATGGTCTCGTCCCTTATTGACCCAGTGACTAGATGGTGGAAACTGAGGGTTGTCCGTGCTCTCTTCCTCCCTTTTGAGGCTGATTCAATTTTAAAAATTCCCCTCTGTTACAATCTGCCTGAAGACAAGCTCATTTGGATGGGGAATAAGAGGGGTATTTTCACTGTCAAGAGTGCCTACTTTGTTGCAGTCAAAATCCTTGACACAAGTGCTGAGGGGGAATGCTCATCTAGTGATCCTAATGCTTAAGTTTGGAGGAAAATATGGTCTTTAAAGCTCCCAAAAAAAATAAAAATTTCCTCTTGGCGTGCTTGTGTGAATGGCCTTCCTGTGCTCACAAATGTGGCTGCAAAAGGTATTCAAACCTCCTGTACCTGCCCAATCTGTGATGAGGAGCCTGAAAGTCTATGCTATGCTTTGATCTCTTGTGATTTTGCTCTCTCCGTGTGGTCTCTCTGGCAAGATTTCCCTATTGATCTGCTTCTTTTGGCAAAGAACTACAATGATTTAGTGCTTCAAATCTGCTCTTCCCAGTCTGCTTTTAACCTTGAATTGTTCTTTGCCATTTCTTGGTCTGTTTGGTATAACAGGAACAAGCATATCCATGGTGAGAATGGTCTGCAGCCCCTGCAAATTCTAGATTTGGCCAAGAGCACGGTTAAGGATTATAGGGAGGCTTTCTCATTGGAATCTCCGCCTCTGCCGTCTCCTCAAAGCAGCTGGGTTGCTCCTCCATCTGATTTTGTCAAGGTTAATGTTGATGGTGCTTCGTCCATTGATGGCAGCGGAATTTCTGGAATTGGGGTCATCATTAGAGATGATACGTGTAGGGTTGTCGATGCTCTTTGTAAAGCTCTTCTAGTGCACTACCCTGCTGAGCTGACCGAGTTTTTTTGCCTTGGAGCATGGGATACTCTTAGCTCAAGAGTTAAACATTTCAAAGGTGATTTTTGAATGAGACGCAGCCTCGGTCATCTCTGCTGTTTCTCAAGCCAGCTACAGTGGTGCTATAGGCCATTTGGTTCATAGCATTCAATCCGCAAAGATGGTTTTCTCCTGCTGCTCTTTCAGTCACGTGAAAAGGGATTACAATAGGGCTGCTCATGAGCTAGCCCAATTTGCTAAATGTAACCAAGTTTCAAACCTTTGGAAGGGTGTTACTCTGCCCTTTTTAGCTCATTTTCTTCATTATGGACTAGGATGAGATGTTAGTTTTTGTCCTTTGTTGTAACTCCTTTTCTGGTGTTATTGAATACAAGTTTCCATTTCAAAAAAAAAATAAATAAATAGGCCCAAAAGAATTTTTGTCAGATTTGGCCCCTTCAAATGAAACCCCCCAACACATCATCACACAAGCCCAACTTGTATAATTTTTACTATTGGGCTATAGCTTCCTTTATAGAAGGTTATTAGTTCACCTTTTCAATTTGTATTTTCCATCTATCTCATCACTCACAGTGAAAGTGTTCCTTAATCTCTCTAGTCCTCCATTTCTTCTTCTCCTTTTTCATTTCTATTTTACATCAAATTCTATTCATTTTTATCTAAGTTCAATTTCTATTTCTATTTATTTATATTATGGTTGATAATTTTTTTTCTTCCTCTTATTTATTAATCCAATTGATGGTCTAATTCATTATTTATATTTAGTATTTCATACTAACATACTAAGACAACCGATTTAAGTAAGCTTTGGCATGACAAACACATCTAATACTAGATTAGATGAATAAATCTTCATAGTCCAATATATGTTGCCACTAATTTTATTTGAAAAATCTCATACGTACACATGCCAAAACTAATAAATTTGTCTGTGTTTGACAAATTTATCCAGTAATGAGTGGGTCATACACAGACACACACACACACACACACATATATATATATTTATATATATATATATATATATATATATATATCTTGTTAATCAATATGATCATTTAGTCTCGGCTGGCCCTCCCAAAAATTTTTTTCTAGCTCTGCCCTGCTCATTGTAGACACTTTTTCCCATACTCATACTGTTTACTTGTCAAGTAACTGCCCTATACCAATGCCACCTCCAAGTATGACCAACACAGCCTACAGAGCATATCCCCACCCATATACAACCCACACCCCAAACTCATTTTCGTACATAAACTAGCATGTCTATATATATTATCTTAATTGGTATTAGTCAGACTGCTTCTCTAGTCAATAGCCTTAATTAGCTTTCTTTTTAGGTCATGTTTCACTACAACTTTTGGCCTAGTTTTGCAGATCACACCATGTAGTCTCCATAGGTATGATTTGCACCGTCTTCGGTGACATCAAGCCTCGATCACCACATACATCTAGCATTTAGTTAAGCCTATCATTTTCATTCAATTTGTTAGAGATATCAGGACCAATCCTGGTGAAAGGCTAAAGTTTATAATATATCATATGTCGGTTTATTGTATTAAGACTTAATTACTACAAGTAATTCTAATCCTACTTATAGTGTAAGTAGTGTGATTCAACATTAGCTTACTATATATACCATTGAATGATTTTATTGCATGTAATGCACAGAGCATACTAGTAAAAATGTAACTATGGAAGACTTTCCATTATGGACGTACGCTTCTACTGCCAAACAACGTTAATTCTCTCGCGTTCTCTGTCTCATTTACTGTATTTTTCTTATCTTCTCGTACACTTTCTCTTTATCTGTCTCATTTATTTTCCTGTTCATATATTTATCTTGATATCAAGTAATGCTTCCAAGGAAAACCCAAGAGAACATTCACATAACATATGTTCACACCATTTGCAAAGCTTGAAACCGCAACTTAAGCCCATTACTAATATTATATTAGTACAGTAATGAGTTAGGAATGACCTGTGTCACCATTTCGTATCATCATCATGTTCACGATTGGAACACATTTCCAAATCATAAATTTGTCTTGGCATTTACCATAAATGTGAAAACGTACTCGACAATGATCTTATATTTTATGTCATACTAATAGTATTTAAAAAAAGCAACAATAAAATACACACCGCAACTAGAAATTTTGTGCTTTTTACAGATCACATACACATGACAACTAAATGGCACTATACAACACATATGATATACATCAAGACAAATCAAATAAATTATAAAAGGGCCCAAGCAAATGGGGCTCGTTATTTCTTTTCTTTTTCTTTTTTTTCATAATTAAAATGTAATATTAAAAGTACCCAAAAAAAAAAAAAAATCAAATCTCTCACAATGAAAGCTGTATAGCAAATGGAACTTTTTATGTAGCGCCAGAGTGTCACACTCGTGATATTAACGTTACACCACTAGTCCACTAATCATAGAGCCAAAAACCCCACACAAAAACTTAAAATCACCATGATCAATCTCCCACCGTCCAATCCACTAGCCCCATTGTTATCAGCCGTCTGATTCCCCACATCATCACCCTCAGGCGAATCAGCCGCGGGTGCCGCTGCGGCGGCCTCTTTGGCAGCCTTAGGTGCCTCAGCCTTTGTTGTTGGTGCAACCTTAAACAACTCTCTAGGCAACAATACCTTATCAACCTTATAAACCACTAACGGCTCTTCATCCTTTAACGTCCTCATTAATTTTGCCGTTACAACTTTCGTCTTCAACGTAACCTCCTCGCCGTCATTTTGGACGGTAAAGTCATACTTGTTAGCTCCATCAGTTGCTAACGTGTTTATGATTCCGTTATTTGACTTCAACATTTGTATGGATTGGTACACGGGAATCCCGTGATATAATAGTAATGATATCTTTTGTGGTGCCGTTAAATTCTTGTACTTAGGCATGAAGCCATTAATAACGGTGTCGGTTGGGCAAAAAACTGTTAAACCTCCGTCAATGTTTTCCTGGAATGTTGTGTCGGCTCCTGAAGCTATTAATAAGTCGGCAAATGCTTTGCAGCCTTGCTTGGACAATATAGCCGTTAAATTCAGCTGGCCTGGACCTGGTGTTGGTGCTTCAGCTTCAGTGGAAGTTAATACCTACAATTTCCATTTACAAATTCTTATTAGTATAATTATATAATTTTTTTTTATGGTAAAGAATCAATATATTTGGTATATGTGATGTATTTAGTTTACAAAATATACTGTGTGCAGTAATATTTACTCATGGCAAAAAAGTATACGTGATGTATAATACTTGAATTTATATATCTACAAGTTGGTTTTCTAAAACTTGCTATCAGAAACAAATTTATGAGGCTATTTTCAGTTATCTAAGAATCCATCCTTGTTTTGTTCTATAGTCAAATACTCAAATATTCTTTAGAATTAGCAATTTCCAAAATTACTTTATTGATTTGCTTACTGCCTTTTGCAATATTGAAAAAAAAAAATTGCAAATTATTGTTACTACTAATTAATTAATGTGTACCTGACTGATTTGTAAGACGGAGATATTGAAAGGAATCTCCTTCACGGACTTCACATAGACAGCATCAAGATTGCCATTATTATCTTCAGCACCGAACCCAACTTTACCACCTTTAAGGTCGGTGACATTCACGTAGCCAGAGGAACCAGGGGCTGAGCCTGTGGCTTGGAACATGGAGGAAGTCAAGGCAGAACCATTTGTGATTTGGTGGAGTTTCTTGGAACCAAAGTAATCAACGAGGACATGGAGGGAGAGCACATTCTTAATGGTGTAGACAGAGAGGTGTTTGGAGAGGAGGGATGACATGGCAGCATTGTCCACGGCGAGGACAGTGATGGTGAGGCGGCGGTTTATCTCAGTGGCAAGGTGGGTGATGGTGAGATAGTGATTGAAGGTCGAGAACTCGGGGTGTTGGGCAAGTATTTGGGTGATATTGTGTGCATTGCTGGAGGGGAATAAGAATAATAGCAAGAGAGGGATTGCGAATATGGCAGTGGGTGGTGGTGATTGCCTCATTGTGATGGTGAAAGAGGCAGAGGAGAGAAGAGAGGTCTAGAATTGGAGTGGGAAGGAGGAAGAAGGTGTTGTGACTTAAGTAAGTGAGCATAGGACCAAAATTCTTGTATGATTGTGCTAGCTTTTTTTTTTTTTTTTTGGCTAAGACCAAGTGTAGTATGATTGTGCTAGCTTGGCATTAGGTTGGATGGGGTCCATAATGGGGTACCTTATGGGGCACTGATGAGAGGGATATATTTTGAAAAACATGTCTCATATATGATGCTTTAGATGAATATAACATTTGAAAAACATTTTTATATTTGGAAGCGTGAAACCCATCTAATAATCTAGATACCTACTGGTCATGTTTAATTAGTAATTTGGGATGTAATAGATTTTACTATTTTATTGACAAAATTGCTCCTTCAACACATGTTTGCCATGCTTCTTCCACTTGATTCAAGTTTTCTCCAAATCGATTGGCAAAACATTGTTTTCAAACCAAATTAGACATGGCATCAACCGGCCGTGACTGGAATTTCTTCTAACTTGGTGAGAACATAAATTAGTTTCACATTCGAATTTGGTTAGAGGCAACATTGCCTTAAGATTTTCTTATTATTATAATTCAAAATTCAAATAAATGCTTAATATTGAATTGAGGAATAGTGAAAGTAAGGAGTAAGGAACACAATCACACACATACTTCATTGAATGAAGAGAGGAATGGGGACCGAATAATTTCTTGCAATCCCATTGGAAATAAAGCCAAAAGGAAGCCATGTGCGTACGATTTAGAAAAATATCACCCACCAAAGGAACAATTTCATAACTCTAACCACTATTATAATGATGGGTCGATAAATCCAGGCTTCATTAAATTCTTAAGGGATGTGTACCCGCCATTGCATGGTTGATTTAATTTGGAAGAGATGATAATTCCAAATGTTAGCGTTTGAAGGGTATTTATTTATGCTTCACAATCATTGTTGTTTTTTAAATTTCTAATACTAAAAAACATTAAACGGTAGAACAATCCAAACCCTACAAAATAATATATTGTGCAAATTTTTAAACTCATAGAGCTAAATTTCATGTCATTAAATCAATTAATGAATGCATATTCATTATTCATATTCTCTTTGTATAAATTTCACTACATATAAGTTTCTATTTCATTTCTTTCTTTTAATGTGTCTTTGTTCGATCAAAAAAAAAAAAAATGAAATATTTCTCAAAAAAAAAAAAATGAATTGAATGAACTTTAGATGAGATTTGAATGTGGATATTCATTGTGGGGTCAATTTTTGTAGCCCAAGCCCACGGGATATGGAGTATGAGCCCAATGAACCCCAGACAATGAATTTGTAGAGCGTGGGTGAAAGAACTGGGCCGGATATGAATTAAACAAGAGTTGGTTATGGTATTTGCGAATAATCTAACATGCAATTAATCACGTGAAAACAATGGTAGACCTAATGTCTGAAGAGGCACTTTATTAAATGGAATTAGGTTGCAAGTTCCAGAATTATAGTAAAGTTGGTTTTGTTCTTCTCTCTCTTTTGGATCATTCGCCCTCTCCTATCAGGGGCTCTTCTTCTTTATATAGCCTCTTTCCTAATCATCCCCATCGTCCACTTGTCCTCCATCTGCTTACATACTTGAGTATAGGTCACATCAAGCATCTTCTCTAACTTTTTGGGAGTGGCGGTAGCTGAGGTTGCACTGTTCAGGGGTCTTCTCCACATAAATACGGCCAGAAAAGTTGCTGCAGGGCATTAAATACGGTGGTAGCAGCTTTTCCTTGAGACATTTTTTCATCCTTATCATCCCCAGGTATGCCCAGAACTTATTTTTATCACCAAAATTGCCAGGAAGGGTATTCGGGCATTCTGTACGTTTATTTGATCAGAACTATTCGTATCCGAGGAGTAAAACCTCCTCAAACAAAGGGTGACCTCTTCGGATTGTACTCTTCCACCATCTCTGGGTTGGTTGCCCTCAGGTGAACTCTATCTCAACCCGTTACTACTCTTCGGATATAAAGTAATCTCAAAAACAGGACCCCAGGCCCAATTGGTAGATCTGGGCTTTTACCCCCCACAATAGCCCCTCAAAATCTCAATTTTTCCCTCGCATCCGAAGAGAAAAAGTGTGATTTTGACTTGTCATAGAGTAAAAAGTTTGAGAACCAGCCACGTGTCTGAAATGGCACATGCGTAGGCATAGATATACGCGCTTCATCATTGCCGCTGTTGTTTTCATATTTCCAAGGCGCTGCATTAACTGCTCCAAGTGGCGCCTTGTCTTTTGCATCAACGGTGGGTTGTTGATCTAACGGACGTGATTTTTTCCGAAATTTGGGCGAGATAACCTCTGCCTTTTCGTTTGACCTGGTATAAAGTCTCAAAAGAAGTTACTTCTTCCTCACTTTACAAACTCTCAGACAATCCAGCAAGAACAAGCACATGGCTTCATCAAGCTCTTTCAGTCACCGCTCCCAGCTGTTCCCAGAGTCCTCAAGAATCCTTCTGCGAGTTTGAAGATCACTCTCCGGTCTAGTTCCTATAAGTTGTCATCTGCTCGATCCCCTATTCTTCTCTTCGGCCAGCCATACTTCCGTTTGAGCGCGATGGGCAAACTCCAATACTTGGTGGATAGCCCTGAGCAGTTGAAGGTGTTTAGGGCCGCATATCGCATACCCTCAAATGTGGGTGTGAGGTATTGCTCCCCAGAAAAAATACTAACAGATCGAAAGACGGGCGAAGTGGTTATTCCCCTTATTGCCTTTCTAGAAGGAGGGATGACCATCCCTATGGGTCCCATCACCAGTAACTACCTTAGGAACCATAGGCTTAGCCCTGAGCAATGCGCGCCCAACATGTTTAGGATCCTAGGAGCAGTTAAGGATTTGAACCGCCATTTAGGGCTGGGCCTCACCTGGCTTGATGTGGTGCACATGTATGAGTGCCACAGCCAACAAAGGGCGGTATATTATCTCAAATCCCAGTCTGACGAGGTTAGACTCATTTCCTGCCTCCCTAAATCCAACAAAGGGATGAAAGACGATTACGTGATCGTCTCGGGCGCATGGCACGACGGTCCCCATTGCCCAACCAAGCCAGGAGAGCCAGGTGGGACATGCTAGACTTAGGTTCACTAACAGTAGACTTAGGATCCTCGCTCTTCAACAATTTTTAATTCTCTCTGTGTTGTTATTTTCACGTCTCTGATAAAGTTCTGCTGCAATTTTTAACAGATAGGAACCACGTTTCTCCTCGGCTCAGCCTTACCAATACTGCCGCACTCAACTACCTATTAAGATTAGAGGTTTTGGTAAGTGAGGACGGGCAGCTGCGGTCGGCTCCTCTCATTCTCGGGTACCAGGCGAAAAATAAAGATTTTCAACCGATCAGCAACGCTATAACACAAGGGGATTATCTTCTCAATCGTATAGACATTGCCCAGAAAGGATTTTTTTCGCCATACAACCTTGCACCAGTGCCACACCCCAACCCACAGGCTGTACCGCTGCTCGGCCAACCAGTTGCCCAAGTCCCCGTTGAACCGGTGGTTGCAAGTGAAAGAGTTGGCTCTTTGACCTCCTCATTAGAAGAGCAGATAGATAAATTCCAATTCAGAGGAGAAGCTTCGGGCGGGGTACAAGTTATACCGTCCTCGGACTCTGAAGAGGGGATTGATAGGCATTCCAGCGTTCATCCACCCCTTTTGATAACTGCCTTTCCGGAAGTCTCTTTGGACGAGGAAGATATGGCAAATTTAAGGGCATTAATGAAGAACAGAGGGAAGAAGTCCGAGCCAAAAGGCACTGGGACTTCTCAACAAGTGGCAAATCTGCCTCCGTTGCCACCTCAGGTCCCTGACCCCGGCCTAAAGCCCATACCAGACTTGAGGAAGAAAAGGCCTCTCGAAACTGAGGAGAGGGAGGTGGTGGTGGTGCCACTCAAGACAAATAAACAACAGAAGGTGGCAAGAAACCACCAGAACAGAAAGGGCTTATCCGTTGAGAGCCGGGACGAGGCCGTCGTTGCAGATGTCTGCCGAGGAGGGCCTCGCGTCTTGTCTCCGAGGTTGGAGTTGGATGGTGCTTCGATCCCTTGGGACACCTCCCTTAGGAACTACGATGGGGGAATGGCAGGTTACGTTGTTGAGGCCTTGGAGCAGCCACTCCTCCTCCCATATGATATGGAGTCCTACAGGCGTTTCAACCAGCAGGAGCTCTTTCTATCCCTTAAAAGGGACATAACCATGGTAAGTGGACTCAGTCTGCTCAGTTAAATTGCTGAGCCTTTTTAATCTTCCCCCCCCCCCCTCCACCCCTTTTTTTTTTTTTTTTTTACACTCGGAATTTCCATTATGTAGGTTACCCAGCAAATCTTTGTGACCGAGAAGTGGAATAAAAAGTCCTATCTCGAAGCCCAGGCAGCGGCCTACTCTCGGACCGAGGTGGAAAAACCTCTGGGCAGTTTGAAATAAGAATATGCTCTCTTATCCGAGCAATTCAAAGATATAACCAACCAGAGGAACAGCCTCGATGCTGGCCTGAAAACCGCTGAAAGGCAGGCCAAGGAGCAGCGTAAACAGCTAAACACGGCTGAAATCAACCTGGCTATTGAGAGGGAGTTGGTAAAAGGGCTTAAAGATGAGCTTAAAAAAGCCAAGGAGAGTGCCCGATTAGCCGAGCAGAATGCTCAACTGGCCAAGGAGGCAGTCGAAGTTGAGAGAAAAGCAGTATACCAGCTGGGGGTGGATGAGACCAGGTCCCAGCTTACGGAGCAATTTGCCTCGGTTAGTCGAGATTATTGCGACATAACCTGGAACAAGGCACTGAACGCCACTGGAGTCCCTGCTGACTCGGAGCTGAGACTGCCTAGGAGCATATACTACGATACTGAGATCCGAGAGCTCCCGGTGGCTGATCCTCCTCCTACGTAGCTCCTAGAGGCCTCGGATCAACCCCTGGCCAACCAAGTCCCTCCTGCCAACCCTGAGGCCTCCAAGGAATTGGAAAAGGGGAAGACCTCTTCCGAGCCAAAGGACCAGGTCCCAGAAGCTGCTGCTACTCGGACAGGCCAGGCTGCCGACCCCGTGGTCCCTCAACTGAAGACTTAGAGATAGAGGCTTTTGTTTTGTACTTGTATTAATTTTGTTTTTATGTAAGGAATTGTAAGCCCTTTTCTTTTGATCAATGAAACAGTTTCCCTTTTATTTCTAGTGTTTTCATTACATATCTTATGACTGATTATTGCTGCATATAACTGTACTTTGCAACTATAACAATGCGAATAAACTTGATCACTATATCATATTGATGGTATGAATAATCGAAATTGGTACTGAAAAGAACAGTTCGTATAAGAGTTATCAATAAGCAATGATTGCGGTGAGTAATTATGGAAGTTTTACCCCTCGGCTTTGAATTAAACACAACTAAGGAAGCCAATCATAAGTTAGAATCAATTTAAATATAATCAAGAATTTTAGCGCTAAGCCCTAGTGACAATAGCTGTGTGGGGGTGTTAACTAACCTGTGTCATTTAGTTCAAGGACCATAGGGAACGAACATATTTTAGTGTTAAGTAACCCAAATCATTTGGTCCGAGGACTACAGGCATGATTGAATTTAAGTTTAAACACTTAGAGAACTTGGAACGAAGTGTTAACTAACCCAAATCATCTGGTCCGAGGACTACAGGCATGATTGGATTTAAGTTTAAACACTTAGAAGAACTGTAACGGAGTGTTAACTAACCTAAATAATCTGATCCGAGGACTACAGGCATGATTGAATTTAAGTTTAAACACTTAAAGAACAGAACGGAGTGTTAACTAACTCAAATCATCAGGTCCGAGGACTACAGGCATGATTGGATTTAAGTTTAAACACTTAGAGAACTTGGAACGAAGTGTTAACTGACCCAAATCATCTGGTCTGAGGACTACAGGCATGATTGGATTTAAGTTTAAACACTTAAAGAACTGTAACGGAGTGTTAACTAACCCAAATCATCTGGTCCGAGGACTACAGGCATGATTGGATTTAAGTTTAAACACTTAAAGAACTGTAACAGAGTGTTAACTAACCCAAATCATCTGGTCCGAGGACTACAGGCATGATTGGATTTAAGTTTAAACACTTAAAGAACAGTAACATATACAGAATTAGCATATTAATTGAAGAGAACGATCGAATAATAATAGTACCTTTTGAGGTTATTTACATTCCAAGGACGTGGTATTACATGACCATCCAGGTCTTCTAAGAAATACGCCACAATGCCTACTCCTGAAGTGATACGATATGGCCCTTCCCAATTAGGTCTTAACTTTCCCCAAGCTGGGTTTTTTGCGGTGCCGACACTTTCCTCAGCACCAGGTCACCAGGTTCTAGGGGCCTCAGCTTTACGTTGGCGTCGTAGCCCTGCCTGAGCTTTTGTTGGTAGTAGGCCAATCGGATCATGGCGTTTTCCCTCCTTTTGTCAATCAGGTCTAAACTCCTCTCTTGTTGCTCATTGTTGCTGGTCGGACTGAACGAACTGGTCCTTAGTGTTAGGAATCCAGTTTCCAAAGGTATAACAGCTTCAGCTCCATAGGTCATTGAGAAGGGGGTCTCTCCGGTAGATCTGCGAGGCGTTGTTCTGTAAGCCCACAATACGTGTGGTAACTCTTCCACCCATTTGCCTTTCGCGTCGTCCAGTATCTTCTTTAAGCTATTCACTATAACCTTGTTGACAGCTTCTGCTTGCCCATTACCCTGGGATAAGCAGGTGTGGAGTATCTGTTTATAATTCCTAGCTCACCACAATAACTCTTGAATGCTTTGCTATCGAACTGTAGGCCATTGTCTGAGATTAGAGTATGAGGAATCCCAAACCGAGTGACAATATTTTTCCATACAAACTTTTACATATCCACATCTCTGATGTTGGCCAGAGGTTCAGCCTCGACCCACTTGGTGAAATAGTCTGTTCCGACCAGGAGGTATTTCCTGTTTCCTGCAGCTTTAGGGAATGGTCCTACGATATCTAAGCCTCATTGGGCGAAAGGCCATGGGTTGGACAGTGGATTAAGAGTCCCACCCGGTTGATGAATGTTTGGGGCGAATCTCTGACACTGATCGCACTTTTTAACATACTCGAAGGCTTCTTTTTGCATGTTCGGCCACCAATAACCTTGAGTAATAGCCCGATGAGCCAAAGACCTTCCTCCCGTATGGCTTTCACATATTCCTTCATGTAATTCTTCTAGCAGTAACTTGGCAGCTTCGGGATGCATGCATAATAAATATGGCCCTGAATAGGAGTGTTTATACAATCTTTGGTCTTCGAATAGCCAGAATCTGGTCGCCTCCTCCGAATTTTGTCAGCTTCCTCTCTTTCTTCAAGCAAGATGTCTTCTTTCAAGAATTTAATTATAGGGTCTATCCAGCAGGGTCCGGTCCTAACTTGGTGAACCTGAACTATATCCTTTTTTGTCTTTGTAGGCCCATGCAAGTCTTCAACGAGGATAACTCTGGGCAAATTTTGTGCCAAGGAGGTAGCAAGCGTAGCCAAAGAATCAGTATGTGCGTTACCACTTCTAGGGATGTGCAGCAAACTAAAAGAGTCGAACTCCGATTGCAGACATTTAACTAGACTTAGGTACTCCTGCATTCTCTCATCTTTCACCTCGAACTCCCCTTGTACTTGACCCACGACTAACCTTGAGTCCGAGAACAATTCCATAGACTTTCCTCCCATTTTTCGGACCATAGCCATTCCCGTCAGCAGGGCCTCATACTCCGGCTCATTGTTCGTTGCTGAGAAGTCTAGCCTTAACGACTTTTCGATAATGATTCTTTCAGGGGATATCAACACTAGCCCCACTCCAAAACCTTTTTGATTTGCAGCACCGTCTACGTACACTTCCCAATAGGAGGGGTCTTGCTGAGAAATCATGCCAACTAATTTTTCATCCATGTCCGACATAGGCATTATTTCTTCTAGTTGGGGCTCCGTGAACTCAGCCACTAAATCCGCAAGGACCTGGCCTTTGACCGATGTGCGGGGCATATATTTGATATCGAAGGCCCCCAAAATCGTACCCCACTTAGCAATTCTCCCCATATAGTCAGCACTTCGGAGTATAGCCCTAAGTGGGAGTTGAGTAAGAACAATAACTGTATGTGCCTGGAAATAGTGAGGTAGCTTTCGTGTACCAAGCGCCACTGCTAGGATAGCCTTCTCCAGTGGCAAATAACAGATCTCGGCCTCATGCAGCGACTTACTCACGTAATAAACCGGTCTTTGCACACCACAATCCGATCGTATCAACACCAAGCTCACCGCGCAGGGAGCTACAGCAATGTAAGCAAATAATACTTCATCTTGCTCAGGACTGGACATAATTGGTGGCCGAGCTAAATAATCTTTAAGTTGCTAAAAGGCCAAAGCACATTCTTCGGTCCACTCGAATCCCTTCCACTTGTGAAGCAAAGAGAAAAAGGGCCGACACCGGTCTGCTGATCGAGAGATAAATCGATTCAGGGCAGCAGTCATTCCAGTCAGCTTCTGAACTTCCTTGGGGTTCCAAGGAGCTTGTAAGTCGTTGATGGCTTTAATCTGGTTGGGGTTAACCTCAATTCCCCTGTGAGTTACCATGTACCCCAAAAACTTGCCAGACCCCACGCCAAATGAGCATTTGGAAGCGTTTAGGCGGAGCTTGTACTTTCTAAGGACTCCAAAGGTACTTTCTAGGTCCTTCACATGGTCAACAACCGTCTTACTTTTCACTACCATGTCGTCTATGTAGATCTCGATATTTTTGCCCAGATATGGTTCAAACATGATGGAAATTTAGATCCCTTAAACAACCAGATTGCGTAGCCTAGATTAATTAGCCAAGTTGTTACTTAGTCAAATTAAGCAATTCTAGGTTAAAACAATCCAAACAATCATATCAAGAATATAAAACAGCCGAAAATAAATAACACAAGATATGATCACCCAGGAAACCACACGGTAAAAACCTGGGGAGGATTTGACCCACCGATCCTCAAGGCATAACAGAATTCACTATGAAAGAATTGAAGTTCTTACAAAAGGACTACAAGCTCCCCGCTCGACTTCCTAATGCTACCCACCAGTAGAACTTCCTGACACGACCACGCGCAGGCTCCGAATCCACGGACTACTTCTTTCTTGAATTCCTCAATCAGCTACAAGCTCCCCGCTTGCTTTTCTTTTAAGTTCCAATGGTTGCAACAGTAATGATCTTCAAGATGTTGAAATCATCTCTACCTTGAAAACCCTAAGTTTTGTGTAAAGGAAAGCTCCTCAAAGATCTCACAAGAGATTCACACAAAACAGCAATGTATGAGCAACAAAGCAATATGGACAACCTCCAAAAACGTGGCTAGGGTTTAGTTTATATACCTAGGGTAAAAACATAAAACCCTAAACGTTTAATGAAGTAGGGCTGAGTTGGAAATTCTGCAGAAAAGTCAACCTGTGCGATTTTCGATCGATCGAGTCTATTTTTCGATCGATCGAGCCAGGCCGAAAGTCCCAAGTAATTCTGCAGCCACTCGATTCCAACTTTACAATATTAAACCAACTTTGAGCAAGTCTAAATAAGACTAAATACAATGTTTTGATCATGGTTTGCCAACATTACAAATTAGAGTTCTAAATACATAAATTCCTAAGACCTTATAATCTAACAAACTCCCCCTTTGGCAATCCGTGACAAAACCCTAAATAAAAGCTCAAAGTTTTACACGTAAAAAGCCCTTTACAAAGATAATGCTCATAAATTCAAATTCAGTCTAACTACTATCCATCAGTTGCAAGTGTAGACAGCAGCTTAGTTGAATCAACCTATATAATCCTGAAATACTCAACAAACGCATAAACGCATGTGTGACAGTAAAGAGTAAAACAACAGGTATAACATTCTTGTAAGATTCACACAACACAAAATAAAGACATATAAGAATGATTAACTCATAAATATAAATCAATACGCAGTGAATCACAAAGCAACAAGAATCAATAAAAAAAACATGTATATCAATCAATGTTACTCCCCCTAACATGAATATCCTCAAAAATGATATACAAAGTGAAGCACCTAGATACAATCTAAAAACTCCACAAGCTCCTTTAAAACAAAAAAAAAATCTCCCCCTAACTACAAAAACTCCTCTACAAGACAAAACTCCACTCCCCCTTTTTGTGACGGAATGCCAAAGGACAATCACAAGTCGCCATCAAAAGGAGGTAGTGAGGGTGAATGAAGACGCGCAAAATCAGCTCGGAGAGCACGAATCTCGTCCATCAAGTCCACCAAAATCTGACCATGAGCCGCCTGAACGGTCATGACAGTCTCCAAAGTACGACGAACATCGAAGTCGGCCGAAGGAGGTGGAGGAACATCAGCAGCAGCAGCATCATCACCAACTGGATCAGAAATATCCTCACCAGCAAGACCTGCAGAAGAAGAAAGAGGAGGTGCGATACTAGAGGGCTTAGACCTAGGGTGTTTAGAACCAGCTCGAAGATGAGCGGCCCTCTGTCTAAGAAAAGACGCACCTATAGGAGCTATCACATGAACGGGCTCAGAGGAAGGAAAGCCACTAAGATCAAGATAGAGAAGAATCCTATGAATGAAAATAGGATGTACAAGAGCATGAGCAGTAGATGAACTCCTATAAACATCGTTCAAAGAACGAAGAAAAAGATGGGGAAAACTAATAGGAGCATCAGTAACCAGAGCGTACAGAAATACACACCTCTCAAGAGGAATAGTGTGAACATGGGAAATGGGCCAGATAGAATGACAAGCTATCCTAAAGAACAGATAGTGTAACCCGGAGAGCTCAGCAGAAGTGATCCGAGGATCAGAACCCCACTGGACAGTAGTACCAGTGATGTAAGACAAAACATCGCTAATCTCGGGAGACTCATCATATGGATAGACAGGATGCTGGACCAACGGTACCCCTAGAGCATCAGCCACTACCCGAGGAGTAATGGAGTACTCTACGCCTCGTATCCAACTCTTGACTAGAGTGTTGGAATCATAGATGCGGATAGAGATGTTCGAATAGAACTCTCTAATCAAGGAAGAAGGTGGAGGAGGATCAGAAACATCCACCAAGGGTAACCAGCCCCGACGCTCAAAATTTGCCCTAATGGCAGGATCGAGTTCATCTAACAACACAGAACGCTCAGCCCATATCTTTCTCCTAATGTTTAGCTTCTCAAAAATCTCTTGGTTTTTCTCACTCGAAAACTTCTCACTATCAAAGGATGGAGGGGGTGAAGGAGAAGGTGAGGGAACATTCCTACGGGCTCTAGTCTTCCTAGGCATAATGCTAAGGAAAGGACAAAGACACAAAAAGAAAACCACTTGTTGAAATTTTTAAATATAATGATGAATTGAGCATTACAAAACACATCTCATAGATTATAATGCTTAATTACAACAACACAACAAGCCAATTTCATCAAATTCTACCCAATTTAACAAAAGCCCCAATTCGGATCAAGAACAAACCCTAGATTTTTCAATTTTTCATCAAACACAAAATTGATCAAATTAACCACCAAGGATCATTTTTATGATGTGTCCCCACAAAAACCCAATGATCAATTGCATAAAATAAGGCTTGAATCAACAGAAAATCCCAAAAATGTAAAGTCCGAAAATCTCCCTTAAATGCAAGGATTTATGCATGAAATCATGAAAATAAAATCAAAAGGAAGGGCAAAAGAGTCTTACCGGCTTGAGGAAAGAGATTCTTTGCAAAAACTTCGAAGGAAAACAACAAAAAATGCAACTATTGAGCTTGCCTCGTCGGAGAGAGAAAGAAAAAGTTTGAAAAAGATTTGAAAAGTGTTTGAAAAAGTCAGATCTGATCTTTTAAAAAGCTTTTCCACAATCTTCGATTGATCGAAAATTACATTCGATTGATCGAATGAACCAGTCATTTTGAAACAAACTAGAGCACTTTTTCGATTGATCGAAAATCACATTCGATCGATCGAAACAAACAGTCATTTTAAGAAAAATGAGAGCACTTTTTCGATTGATCGAAAAACAGGCTGGATCGATCGAAATGGACAGAGGCTCACTGAATTTTTAGAAAAATCACAGTTTTGAAAAACACAAACCTAATTTTGAAAATAACTCCTCAAAGCATTAACTTGAAGAAACAAAATGCATGAGTATGAGATGGAATGCTCTTTCAAAAACCCAAAATTTTGAACCCAATTTTCTCAAAACAAATTTCAATCATTCTCTCATTGAATTTTCTCAAGCAAAAAATATGTTGTGCATAAATCTCAAGATATTTTCAAACTTGGTTGGTCAGACCAAAAACACACACACTAGCATGTACAGTGTTTAACAAAGCTATAGAGGGTACACAAACAAGAAATATCAATTTCTTAATTAACCCAAGAGTACATGTACAAACTAGTACATAAAGTCAAAAATAACTTAGCACATTTATAACACATGCTATTCAAGTTTCACCACAATGTCAAGCATGTTCTAAATCAAGAGAGATATTAAAACTCATGTAATCCTCAAGAAAAATAAAACAAGACACAAAATAAAATATTTTTGTCTTTTTGAAATTTTTTCAATGTTTTTGGATTTTTTTTTTTAATAAAAAAACAACCTAGAAAAAACAAAACAACCAAAAATAGAAACAAGACATGTCCACAAACAATAGAAAGAATTAAAACAGGGACAAGTCAGCAACACTAACCTTAAAGGATCTTTTCTCACCCATATAGCACAAGTCTTCGGCTTTGTAGGTGAAAATCCATGAGAAGCAGAGTGTATTTGAGGAATTACACCAATCTTCTGAGAAAGACTAAAATCCTACAAATTCCTTTCACAAGCCAACAAGGTTAAATTTTTCAAAAGCATATGAAACAATTTATATGGACTTATGGCAGGAGAAATATCATCACATATCCTAGATTGACATACAAAATGCTTAAATTTCAATTTATGACAATTAGGACGAATGTGACCACGGACACCACAAAAGTGACAAACAGGAACAAATTTAGGAACATCAGTATTCCTAATAGCAAATCTAGTCTCAGATTTTGGTTTTTGCCTCAACAAAGAATAGTTTGGTCTAATATGACCAACAACACCACAAAGGTGACAAGTAGGCACAAAAACAGATTTATTATGCTCTCTAACAGTAGGATTAGACTTAGGTATAGAAACTTCAGCATCTACATCAGAACTTTTACCTTTGTCTAACCTAGCAAAATAAGTCTTTTCTTTATTATTCCTCTTGAAAGGAGGGATATAAACATTCTCAGTTTTAGGCTTAAGAGAAACAGAAACACTTCTGTTATCAACAGCAGGCTTAGAACTAGTCAAATTTTCAAGTTTAACTTTAGACTCAACTAACTCTTGTTCCAAGCTTTTCATCTTCTCATCTTGAGAGGAAATTTGATTTCTCAAAAATTCATTCTTTTTATTAGACTCATCTAATCTCACAATCAAATCCTCTTTTTTAAGATTAGCCAATTTTAACTCTTCTTTGAATTTCTTAGCAATTTTCAAAGATTTAGATAATTCCTTACAAAGAGTTTCAAAAGCATCAAAAAAATTAGCAGAAACAATAGTGTCCTTTTTATTCAAAACATCACAGGCATCAATAAAATCAGCAGAAGCATGAGCAGAAAGACACTTCAAATTATCCATGACAACATGGGTCAAGGATCAGCTCTTAGATCAAAAGATCTAAAACAAACAAAGAGCTACTCGCTCTGATACCACTTGATGGAAATTTAGACCCCTTAAACAACCAGATTGCGTAGCCTAGATTAATTAGCCAAGTTGTTACTTAGTCAAATTAAGCAATTCTAGGTTAAAAAAATCCAAACAATCATATCAAGAATATAAAGCAGCCGAAAATAAATAACACAAGATATGATCACCCAGGAAACCACACGGTAAAAACCTAGGGAGGATTTGACCCACCGATCCTCAAGGCATAACAGAATTCACTATGAAAGAATTGAAGTTCTTACAAAAGGACTACAAGCTCCCCGCTCGACTTCCTAATGCTACCCACCAGTAGAACTTCCTGACACGACCACGCGCAGGCTCCGAATCCACGGACTACTTCTTTCTTGAATTCCTCAATCAGCTACAAGCTCCCCGCTTGCTTTTCTTTTAAGTTCCAATGGTTGCAACAGTAATGATCTTCAAGATGTTGAAATCATCTCTACCTTGAAAACCCTAAGTTTTGTGTAAAGGAAAGCTCCTCAAAGATCTCACAAGAGATTCACACAAAACAGCAATGTATGAGCAACAAAGCAATATGGACAACCTCCAAAAACGTGGCTAGGGTTTAGTTTATATACCTAGGGTAAAAACATAAAACCCTAAACGTTTAATGAAGTAGGGCTGAGTTGGAAATTCTGCAGAAAAGTCAACCTGTGCGATTTTCGATCGATCGAGTCTATTCTTCGATCGATCGAGCCAGGCCGAAAGTCCCAAGTACTTCTGCAGCCACTCGATTCCAACTTTACAATATTAAACCAACTTTGAGCAAGTCTAAATAAGACTAAATACAATGTTTTGATCATGGTTTGCCAACATTACAAATTAGAGTTCTAAATACATAAATTCCTAAGACCTTAGAACCTAACAAAACATCCTCGTCATCATTCTTTGATATGTAGACCCCGCATTTTTTAAGACAAACGACATTACTTTATAGTGGTAGTTACCAATTGGGGCGACGAAAGCAATCTTCTTCTATTCATCCAGAGCTAGTGGTATCTGGTGGGAGCCTTGGAAAGCGTCTAGGAAGCTCATCCAAGGGTGGCCGATAGTGGCATCCACAAGCTGATCAATTTTTGGCATGGGGAATGGATCCTTGGGACAAGCCTTATTCAAGTCAGTGAAGTCCACACAGACTCGCCATTTTCCGTTTTTCTTCTTTATTACCACAGTATTCGCTAACCACTCCGGGTAGAAAACTTCTTTAATAGCTTCAGCTTGTTTGAGCTTGGCCACCTCTTCTCTCACTGCATCGGCATGCTCCCTAGACAGACGCCGAGGAGGCTGCTTCTTGGGAATAATCGACAGGTTGACTTTAAGATGGTGGCAAATGAATTGGGGATCCACCCCTGGAGCTTCGTAAGCATTCCAGGCAAACACGTCAAGATTCCTATTGAGCAACTCTATTAGCTCTTCTTTCTCCTGAGGAGGCAGCTGAGATCCGACTTGAAAATTTTTTTCAGGATCGTCCCCAATGATAACTTTCACCAAATCTTCGCAGCGACCGCCCTCATTCGAATCCTCAATGGGTAATGTCCGAGACTTTAACTACTATAAACCCCTTTCGGCCCTAAACGAGGGCTCGGCTTCGGGCTCATGTTGGATGGCAGCCACTAAGCACTGTCTAGCTACGGACTGATCTCCTCGAATCTCATAAACCTGCCCTTCAGTTGGGTACTTGACTTTCTGATGCAAAATAGAGGAAACAGCCCCTAGTGTATGAAGCCAAGGTCTGGCTACGATTGCTGTATATGGTGAGTACACATCTACAACTATAAAATCCACCTCTACCACTTCAGAGCCGGTTTGCACGGGCAAGCGTATCTGGCCCTTCGAGGTGACAACCCTTCCTTCAAAACTCACGAGGGGGGAGCTGTATGGTGTTAAATCTTGAGGTTTTAGGCCCAGCCCTTTGTAGAGGTCGGGGTACATTATCTCCACAGCACTACCCTGGTCCACCATCACCCTTTTTACATCGTATCCTCCAATTTTGAGGGTTATTACTAAGGCATCATCATGAGGCTGAACGGTCCCTATTTTGTCCTCGTCCGAGAATCCTATAATCAATGGGGCATCTGATTTAGATCTCTTCGGGCCATGGCCGAAATGCCCTGATGGTGATTGGACTATTGACATAACCTTCGATGGCTAAGACCCTATTCTCCCTGGTGTAGCGAAGACGACATTAATAGTTCCCAATGGCAGTTTTGAAGAATCATCTTTTCGGGGCCCTGAACTCATCTGCCCTCCTCAGCCGCTGGAATGATGCAGAAGATGTTTTAGCTTACCCTCGCCGACCAGCTGGTCTAAATAATCCCACAGGCTCCTGCAATCATCCGTGCTATGCCCGTGGTCTTGATGATACTGGCAATAGAGATTATGATTATGCCTTTCAGGGTTCCCTACCATCTTATTCGGCCACTTGAAGAATGGCTCGTTTTTAATCTTTTCCAAAACTTGGTGCACCGGTTCTTTAAATACAATATTGACCGCTTGAGGATTGGTCGACCCTGATTGTCCAGCGAAATCTCTATGCGGTTTACTGCTATTGTAACGATCTGACCGGAAATCCCTCCTCTCATAGGGGATTGCTTTGTCCTTTCCCTTCCCTTGCTGCTGATCTTCCTCAACTCTTTTAAATTTTTCCCCAGATTCTGCTTGTTGTTGGCTTCGTTCTGCCATCACCAACGGTTGTTTTCACCCCTGCATAAGCTCTCCCCACAGACGGCGCCAATTGTGGGGTCAATTTTTGTAGCCCAAGCCCACGAGATATTGAGTATGAGTCCAATGAACCCAAGACAATGAATTTGTAGAGCGTGGGTGAAAGAACTGGGCCGGATATGAATTAAACAAGAGTTGGTTATGGTATTCGCGAATAATCTAACATGCAATCACGTGAAAACAATGGTAGACATAATGTCCGAAGAGGCACTTTATTGAATGGAATTAGGTTACAAGTTCTAGAATTACAGTAAAGTTGTTTTTGTTCTTCTTTCTCTTTTGGATTCTCCGCCCTCTCCTATCAGGGGCTCTTCTTCTTTATATAGCCTCTTTCCTAATCATCCCCACCGTCCACTTGTCCTCCATTTGCTTACATACTTGAGTATAGGTCACATCAAGCATCTTCTCTAGCTTTTTGGGAGTGGCGGTAGCTGAGGTTGCACTGTTCAGGGGTCTTCTCCACATAAATACAGCCAGAAAAGTTGCTACAGGGCATTAAATACGGTGGTAGCAGCTTTTCCTTGAGATATTTTTTCATCCTTATCATCCCCAGGTATGCCCAGAACTTATCTTTGTCACCAAAATTGCCAGGAAGGGTATTCGGGCATTCTGTACGTTTATTTGATCAGAACTGTTCATATCCGAGGAGTAAAACCTCCTCAGACAAAGGGTGACCTCTTCAGATTGTACTCTTCCACCATCTCTGGGTTGGTTGCCCTTAGGTGAACTCTATCCCAACCCGTTACTACTCTTCGGACATAAAGTAATCTCAAAAACAGGGCCCCAGACCCAATTGGTAGATCTGGGCTTTTACCCCCCACATTCATAATTCATCATCTTAATTATTTCTTTTTGAAAAAATGATGCAATTCACATCAAAATTCATGAAATCATTTTAATGATATCTAGGGCTGTAAATGAACACAAATGTTTATGAACAACTCAAACTTATTTCCAAAAAAAAAAAAAAATGTTCATGTTAGTTTGCCAAGCTCAAGTACAACTTTGGGCTTAACTATTAAACAAGCCAAACTTAAATATAATAATATTTTCGTGCAAACTCAATTTAAATCTATATAATAATATATTTTCCTATGTATATTTTTTCAAAATTATACATGTATAGAATTGAGAATGGATTATGCAGTTTATAACTAGGTTCATATAATGCCAAATTCATATTAGTAGTTTATTGATGATATAAATATTTTATTCGTAGTAAAACTCATAGATTTGTGAAGGGAGGTAAGAAATTTTAGTCATGGTTTTATTATATATGGGAAAAAAAAAAGTTAATCAAGTAACCCATGAACAAGCTTAAGTTTGTTTGAAAAGTAAATTAAACACGCTTAAATATAGAATCTTAATTGGTAATGAGCTCAAGCTCGGGTCGTATCCAAAATCTATATATATAAGCAAAGACCTCATGCGGGAGTGTATGAGATCCTGCCATGTGGCGCTCTAATTTTGCATTTAATCTTCTTCTTTTTTTTAACCTCTTTTCATTAAGTCTTTTTATTGTTACCCAAAGACCATATTAACCTATTTTTACTATTATCTCATTAATCTCTCATTATTTGCATGAGCTTATACCACACCATTTTCTCTTCTTCATGACTTTTAGCATATCCAATGTTTTAGTATTAAAATTCAAAAGCAAAAAAATAAATAAAAATAATAATTAAGTTAACCAAATAACACCCCAGAGAGAGATAGAAAGACACGAAAATATGGATTGTTAAATGAATTCACTGTTTCACTATTACCACAAAAATGTCGATTGTTAAATGAAATGCATTGTTTCACTATTACCAAAATAAAAGACCTGATATTTATAAAACATTTGTAAGAGAGAGAAAAAGAGGAAACTAGAGGATCACCATCTTCATGCTAGCCTCCCACCACCATCAAGCCGCTAAAACCTCTATAGGTAAATTTATTTTATTTTTTGTTACTTCTTACGATGAACTTATTACTAACAATATTGCTATAATATATGTACAACATTCTCCAAAATAATCTTACGTAAAATATCACAATATTATTCATGCATTGAATGAGCAACCTACTAGTAAAATTAAAAGAACAAGCCTAAACTTTTAATACTCAGCTTAGTTTGACTCATTTACAACCCTAATATTACAAAATATCATTATTCTAGGTTCTAAAATCAAATAGATTAGTATCATTTGCAAAATATTTCCAACAAAGAAAGTAAAATTTAAGATAGTTGTAATGTCCTCTTTTAGCTTGAAATTTCCTAGTGCCCTCCCCCATTTTAACTTTTCAGAATAAGCATTTAGTTACTATTTTCCATCAAATTATCAAAACTTTCAATTTTTTTAGAATTTTGGGTTTGAACCCATGTCAAATTGATCTTAATATTAGACAAGGTTTTTATCTAAACTAGTTTAGAGAGTAATCCTTCAAACTCCTTCTATATCTTTTTATTGGATATGAATTTAATTTGAAAATATAATTGTTAGATTGCATGTTCTTTATGTTCTTAACATACATGTCAAATTTCATTCAATCAATAAACTTAATTAAAAATTAAAAATTACAATCCATCAAAAAAAAAAAAAATTAGTTACTACTGAAATTTAGGACAGTTGTAAAAAATGTCTACAAAGTGAAAAATTATTGAATACTCCGAGGGTATCATAAATGTGTACTCTCCCTCTCACATGAATTGCGAGTCCCGCCATTAATTTAATTAGTGGGACCTACAATTGTGTGAGAGAGAGTACGCATTTATAGTACTCCAAGAATACCCAATAATTAAAGTCATAGTTTTGTGGATTTGATAATCACAATCCATCAATTTTCTATTTCCATTTTCCAACAGAATTATGAAAAATTACACTACACTATTTTTTTTTTTTTTTTTTTAGCTTTTCCTTTTTTCCACAACACAATTGTAAGGGCAGGCTTTGGTTCTTTAATTCAAAAGATGAATGGATTAAGACCCAAAGAGCCCAACACAATAAATTTGTAGAGAGTGGACTAAAAAGCTAGGCTCCAATGAAGTGAAGACACCCTTTGTGGGCCAAAGATGGTAAGAAAGCAAGGAAAAATAATGAATAGACAAATATGATGCACAGAAATTCTTCCTCGGCAATGTCCGAAGAGAGTAGCTCTTGAATATATTTCTCTTGGATTTGATTATAGTTCATTTTCTTAATACTATAGTGTTTTCTCTACAGATTCCCCCACCCCCCTTCCCTTTGGAGGGTCTCTCGCATTATATAGCTCCCTTTAGGCAATCTTAGCCCTCCATTTGTTGATTGCCCAGTCCACCACTTGAGTACTTGTAAGTTGTAGCGGCCAAGGCAGTATTGTTTAGGGGTCTTCCCCACATAAATGCAGTCAGGGGGTTTGGTGGGATGCATTGAATGTGAAGGCAGCCACTATCCCTCTAGTCATGTCAGGGCTAACCCTCTCGCCGAAGCTTTTTGTCAACAGCAGGACCTCCTCTGACAATGTGCCAATGACGTAGCCTTACTGTCCGAGCATGTGGCCTCCTCGGCACGATAATGGGCTCCTCGATCATGGACACAACACGTAGCACAGGTACCTTACCTAAATTCTTGTGCCCCACAACAGTATAAAAAAATTTATATATAAAAAATAATAAATAAATAAATAAATAAAATTTTTTTTCCACAGCATGGTTCCATCATTATTGATTTTTTATTTTCAAAAATGAAAAAATAAAAAATAAGTTGCCAATATTATTCCAAAAGAAAAAGGATTATTCAATTTATTTTATAAAATTTTGCATTCAAACTCACACTAAATTGGCCTTAATACTATCACCACTTTATTATGGTTAATTGACGACATTGCATCTGTTAAATACTTAGTGATGACAAATTATAAAGCATCAATATAATGAGTTAATGATATTGTGATGTAAGTATTGCTTTAAGTTTTGATATAAAAAAGCGCTCAGATCAGACCTAAAAACTCTCTCACGTAGGAGCTCTCTCTCTCTCTCTCTCTCTCACACTATGGTGCGAGTCTTTCTCTCCCTTAGTTCTTGCTAGGGACTTCTCTCAACATACCCATCAAATCTGTGTGGTAGTGGCCCATTAGATCTACCCCATGGAACATGAAGTAGTCAATCAGTTACAAAATCTACAGCTTACCAAAGAGGAAGAAGAAGATATTCTCATTGCAAATGTGAGCATGCTAATTGAAGAGTGTTGGATATTTTTATAAAAAATATTATATTTATTTTGATACTCATTTATGTGTATCAATTATCCCTTAATGTCAGATACGTTGAATACTAAATTTTGAAATTCAAATTTAATTCAAAATTTGAATAGCTTTTGTCAATGGTTTTACTCAAGAAATTTATGAACATTAATGTAATATTAATACCATAATTGCCAGCATATTTGGTTTTATTATCTTATTTGAATATGACATAATAACGTCATATATGGAAGAATTTCAGCACTTAAATATACAGCTATTACTGAATTATTTTATGTTACCATATATACACAAATGTTTACTATTTGGTTGAAGGAAAGTAAAAAACAAATGGCAACATTTATGCATATTTGAAATTGTATTACACGTTTTGGCTTTTAGTCTTCAGCCACTTTATGAGACATTAAATGCATAGATCTTGATTCTTTCTTTCTTTTTTTTGTTCTCAACATACTAAAGGCTGGCAAAGACAAACTCTTAATCTTGATATCCGGTTTTATTATATTATATTATATTTTATATATATATATATATATATATATAAAGAAGCCATTGATTATATATATTAATTTTAATAACGTTTTGACTATTTAATTGATATCAAACGTTTTATTTTCTAGCTAAGGACAAGCAACATATCTAGTTCTATATATATGGAAAGAAATAAAAGTTTCAGAGACACATTTTTATTTTAGAAAGCTACAGACTTTTCAAAAACAACTTTTTATTGTCATAAACACTTATCATCTATTGTTTTTTACTACACACAAAAATATTCTATCTTTTACAAAATTTTCTGGGAAAAGAAAGTACTATAGAGAACTTATATCCTACGAGCAGTGTAGGCTCGCTAGGATAATTAGCAAAGGTGACTGGGCTGTTGTATCCTGGGAGCAACATGCAAAAATTATTTGTCTAACTACATCGGATATACCGTAGACGGCACGATTTGTCTCAAGGCGGTGACTTGGTCCACGCCTCATCTCTGCCACCTCTTTTTTGGTAATATCAAATTGTATAATTTCCAAGGAAAAGTCAGGTATTATCTCTCTTTTATTTCCAACAATTTGAGACAAATCGCTATGGAGAACACAAAATCAGCCTTGGAAAATGGTAATGTTATGTCTAATTCCTCTGGAGCGGGTTATCTTAATAAGCCATTCCGTTTCCGTGATGTTAACTTTAAGAGGTGGAGACAAAAGACTTTGTTTCATCGTACTCTCTTGAATGTGGTTTATGTGTTAACTGAGAAAAAACCAAAGAAAAAGAAATCTGAACACTTGACTGAAGAAGAACTTTCTCAACATGAAAAAGATGTTAAGAAATGGGATAAGGATCATCTTTACTATAGAAATTATTTACTTAATTGTCTTTCTAATGATTTGTATGATTATTATGATCAAGCTTACAAATCAGCCAAAAAGATATGGAAGGCATTGAATCAAAAATATGATACAGAGGAAGCTGGATCCAAGAAATATGCATGTAGCCGATTTTTCAGGTTTTAGATGGTTGAAGGCAAGTCCGTGGTGGAACAATCCTATGAACTCCAAATGATTTCACAAGATGTTTGATCTGAAGGCATTCGAGTAGATGAACAAATGCAAGTTTCAGCCATCATTGACAATCTGCCTGAATCTTGGAAGGAGTTTGCCAAAGTTCTGAGACACAAGCAAAAGGAACTCTCCATTGAATCCCTTATCACCCTTTCAGGAAGAGGCAAGAAACCAAGACAAAGCTGTTGAATTCCATGGAGCAAATGGTCCTAAGGTAAATTTCATCTCCTCAAATGAAAACATGTCAAAAGCCAATGCAAAAAATAATGACTATGTAAGGCCTAAGAAAATAATCTTCAAACGTAGGCCAAATGGAAATCAGCCTCAACATAAGACCCACTCTAATCAAAAGAACCAAGCACACCATCCTAAGCATGCTCCAAATAATGGCAACCACACTAATAATAGCAATTATGCATGTTTTGTATGTGGAAAGCCTAGACATTCGGCTAGAAATTGACGTTTTCGAAAACATGGGCCTATGGCTCAAGCCAATGTCATTGAAGAGCCTCTTGTGGCTATGGTTACCGAGATTAATATTCTTGAAGGCTTAGGAGGGTGGTGGATTGATTCTGGGGCAACCAGACATGTTTGTAATGATAAAAATTGGTTCAAGACCTACACCATCTTGGATGAGAAAAAGAAAATTATGCTTGGTGATTCTCATACCATTGAAGTTGTGGGTATTGGAGAGATGCTTCTCAAATTTACTTCTGGGAGAGAAGTCACTCTCAAAGATGTATTTCATGTTCCTAACATTAGAAAGAATCTAATTTCTAGTTTTTTGTTGAATAAGGCTGGTTTCAAATAAGTTTTTGAGGCTGATCAATATGTACTCTCTAAAAAGGGCATGTTTGTTGGCAAAGGATATGCTTGTGATGACATGTTTAAACTTAATGTTGAGATGAATGAAAATTCAAATTTTGCTTATATTGTTTCTTGTGTGAATGTTTGGCATGGTAGATTATGTCATATTAATAATAAATATATGAAAAATATGAGTGGTTTAGGTTTAATTCCTAAACTTGAAAATGAACTTGAAAAATGTGAAATTTGTAGCATGACTAAAATTACTCAAAAGCCTCATAAATCAGTTGAAATAAATATTGAATTACTAGAACTTATCCACAGTGATATTTGTGAATTTGAAGGACATTTGACACGTGGAGGTAATCGGTATTTTATAACCTTTATAGATGATTTTTCAAAATATTCATATGCCTATCTTATGAAAAATAAAAGTGATGCTTTTGAAAAATTATCAATTTTCTTAAAAGAAGTTGAGAATACTTTTGATAAAAAGGTTAAAATGTTTAGAACTGATAGAGGAAAAGAATATGATACTCTTGGTCTTAATAATTACATTCAATCTCTTGGTGTTGTTCATGAGACTACTGCCCCTTATTCTCCATCTTCTAATGGAGTAGCTGAACGTAAAAATAGGACTCTTATAAATTTAACTAATGCTATGCTTGTTAGTTCTGGGGCTCCTAAATATTTTTGGGGTGAAGTTGTTTTAACTCCAAATTTTGTTTTGAATAGAGTACCTCATAAAAAGACCTTTTCAACTCCTTTTGAATTATGGAAAAAATATAAACCAAATCTGAATTTTTTCAAAGTTTGGGTTATTCTTTATATAGCACAACTTATAGATTTTATGATATTGATAATAATGCAATAATTGAATCTAGAGATGCAATTTTTCATGAAAATAAATTTCCATTTAAATATAAAAATAGTGGGGGTTTTGAATAACAAGAGAAATTTGAATGTTCAACATCTAAGTCAAGAGATGTTAATGAATATGAGATTGAACCTAGGAGGAGTAAAAGACCTAGAATTGAAAAGGATTTTGGTCCTGAATATTATGTGTATAATTTACAAGGTGACCCTACTTCTTTAGAAGAAGCTTTATCTTCTCTTGATTCAGGTTTTGGAAAGAAGCCATCAATGATGAGATGGATTCTATTATATCTAATAATACTTGGAAACTTGTAGATTTACCTCCAGGTTGTAAAACAATTGGATGTAAATGGGTACTTAGGAGAAAATTAAAACCTGATGGATCTATTGAAAAATTCAAAGCAAGGCTTGTAGCTAAATGTTTTAAACAAAAAGAAGATATTGATTTTTTCGATACTTTTTCTCCTGTTACATCTATTAGATTATTGATTGCTATAGCAGCTATTCATAATTTGATGATACATCAAATGGATGTAAAGACGGCATTTTTAAATGGAGATTTAGAAGAAGAAATCTACATGAACCAACCAGAAGGTTTACAATACCAGGCAATGAGCACAAGGTATGTAAATTATTAAAATCTTTATATGGTCTAAAACAAGCACCTAGACAATGGCATGAGAAATTTGATCAATGTTTGCTTTCTAATGGTTTTAAAACAAATGAAAGTGACAAATGTATATATTATAAAACATTTGATGATGCTCATGTTATAATTTGTTTATATGTTGATGATCTTCTAATTTTTGGTCCTAATATGGATATTATAAATGCTACCAAAATGCTTCTTAAAAATAATTTTGATATGAAAGATTTAGGAGAAGCTAATGTGATTCTTGGCACGAAAATCTCTAGAACTTCAAATGGCATATTTGTAGATCAATCTCATTATATAAAAAAAATTTTGAAAAAATATAATTACTTTGATTATAAGCCTGCAAGTATTTCTTTTGACTCTAGTGTGCATCTTTTTCCTACTAAAGATGAAAATGATATTTACAATCAAAAGGAATATGCTAGTATTATTGGTAGTCTTAGATATGCTATTGATTGTACTAGACCTGATGTTGCTTATACCGTAGGAGTTTTAGCAAGATTTACTAGCAAACCTAATTTTGAGCATTGGAATGCCATGACTCAATTAATGAGATATTTAAAAAGAACTGCGCGCTATGGTTTGCTATATCAAAGATATCCTGCTGTTATTGAAGGATATAATGATGCTAGTTGGAACACCTTATCAGGTGATTCTTTGTCTACCACTGGCTATGTATTTACAATAGGTGGTGGAGCAATAAGTTGGAAATCTAAAAAAACAACAGATTATTGCTAAATCCACCATGGAGGCAGAATTAATTGCCTTATCTTCAGCTAGTGAAGAAGCGGGTTGGTTACGCGATTTATTATCTGAAATTCCCATATGGGAGAAACCTATTTCACCCGTCTTAATACATTGTGATAGTACTGCCACTATTGGTAGAGTGCGCAATAAATAGTATAATGGTAAATCCAAATCTATTAGAAGAAAACACAGTACTGTGAGATCATATATAAACAATGGTACCATAAATGTCGATTATGTTAGTACAAATGATAATATTGCGGATCCATTAACTAAAGCTCTAGCTAGAGAAAAGATCTGGATAGCATCGAGGGGGATGGGACTTAAGCCCAAAGAAGAATAAACTACCTATGAGGATACCCTACCTAGGGACTGGAGATCCCAAGAACTAGGTTCAAAGGGAAAAACTAATCATAGAGTAGTTTGATTAACATGCACTAAATATATGTATGAGTAATAATACTCATGTCCCTCCCTATGGTGTGCGTGCATGTTAACGTTATATAGGATGAGTTTTTATAAAAACTCTTAATGTGGACTATAGCTCTTATGAGTGGGATGTTAGAGTTACAAGAACATCCTTGATAGACACACCTAAGTGAGCATGGAAGTGAGGCCGCTTCCTTTGAGAATGGGGCTAGTTCTCTAAATAGCTCATGGATGCTGGGATAAAGCACAAGGCCGTAATGTGCTAGCTTAAAAGCTCATAGTAGAGTACCGGAATATTATGTGTGTGATGTAATGTTTTGTATCCATAGAAAAAGTTATAGTTCAAGACTTAGATTACTATTAACTTTGGAACAATGTTGCTGAAACACTAAATGAGGGTTCAAGCCATTGACACTCCCATTATGTATAATGTTCTACTTAACCCAGAAAAATTGTTCTTATATATTTACCTATTTATTTTTTTTATAAAAATAAGTGAGGGATTGTTGGATATTTTTATAAAAAATATTATATTCATTTTGATACTCATTTATGTGTATCAATTATCCCTTAATGTCAGATACGTTGAATACTAAATTTTGAAATTCAAATTTAATTCAAAATTTGAATAGCTTTTGTCAATGGTTTTAATCAGGAAATTTATGACCATTAATGTAATATTAATACCATAATTGCCAGCATATTTGGTTTTATTATCTTATTTGAATATGACATAATAACGTCATATATGGAAGAATTTCAGCACTTAAATATACAGCTATTGCTGAATTATTTTATGTTACCATATATACACAAGTGTTTACTATTTGGTTTAAGGAAAGTAAAAAACAAATGGCAATATTTATGCATATTTGAAATTGTATTACACGTTTTGGCTTTTAGTCTTCAGCCACTTTATGAGACATTAAATGCATAGATCTTGATTCTTTCTTTCTTTCTTTTTGTTCTCAACGTACTAAAGGCTGGCAAAGACAAACTCTTAATCTTGATATCCGGTTTTATTATATTATATTATATTATATATATATATATATATATATATATATATAAAGAAGCCATTAATTATATATATTAATTTTAATAACGTTTTGACTATTTAATTGATATCAAACGTTTTATTTTCTGGCTAAGGAGAAGCAACATATCTAGTTCTAAATATATGAAAAGAAATAAAAGTTTCAGAGACACACATTTTTATTTTAGAAAGCTATAGACTTTTCAAAAACAACTTTTTATTGTCATAAACACTTATCATCTATTGTTTTTTACTACACACAAAAATATTCTATCTTTTACAAAAATTTCTGGGAAAAGAAAGTACTATAGAGAGCTTATATCCTACGAGCAGTGTAGACTCGCAAGGATAATTAGCAAAGGTGGCTGGACTGTTGTATACTGGGGGCAACGTGCAAAAATTATTTATCTAACTACATCGTATATACCGTAGACGGCACGATTTGTCTCAGGACAGTGACTTGGTCCACGCCTCATCTCAGCCACCTCTTTTTTGGTAATATCAAATTGTATAATTTTCAAGGAAAATTCAGGTATTATCTCTCCTTTATTTCCAACAAAGTGTGTTCGCTCAGTCTCTTTGGGCGTCTTCTCACAGAACAGCATCAGAATCTACGAGCTCTAAAGAACACGTTAAGGGCAGCATGGAAGATGGGATCAGATTTAAGGATTATAGAGGTTGGGAACAGTATCCTACAATTCAAGTTTAATTCCATGTTTCAGCTTAAGTGGGTTGAAAAGAGTGGTCCGTGGAACTTCAATAACAACCTCCTTCTCCTCTGCCAATGGAAGAAAGGTATGACTTCAACAAATATCTCTTTCACCCACTCTCCTTTCTAGGTACAATTTTGGGACTTCCTTTTGAGCATATGTCTGAAGAGGTTGGGAAGAATATTGGTGGTAAACTTGGGGAAGTCTTAGAGGTAGATAAACGCTCCTTGCAAACGGATCAAGTGAAGTTCATAAGAATAAAGGTTGATTTGCCCATTGACAAGCCATTGAGAAGAGGGGGATATAATAACATAGAGGATGGAGGCAGATGTTGGATTACTTTTAAGTATGAACGACTTCCCTCGTTTTGTTTAATTTGTGGGAGGTTGGGGCATGATGATAAACACTGCCTAAAGGGAGCGATTAAGCAACAACAAGTAAGTTAGTATGGAGAGTGGCTAAGAGTAGGGGGAACCACCAAAAGTGGAAGTGACAAGGCAAAAACAACAAGTCACGAAAGTTGGGAAAGCATGGAAAGTGAAGATACAAGATCAAAATCCCAATTGGAGACAGAAAACATTGGGCCATCCGTACAAATAGAGTAAAGGAGGAGCGGCGGGCTAAGTGGTGTTTTAAATTTGAATGTGATTGGAGAAAAAAATTCAGGGGAAAGGACAAGAAGGGATGCAGCAAGTCCAATGGTACTGAACAACCTGAACAGATGGGACAGTGATGAAAAGACGGGGCATGGACGAAGTCAAAAAATGGAACACGTGACAAGCAAATGGTAACTAGAAAAGATCTGGTCAAGGAACTTTTCAAAGGCAACTAGGACACCCAATCAAGGGTTGGTAAGTTAAGTGAGCCCAATGAAGAAAATCAAGAAGTGTCTAGCCCATTAAAGCCCAGAATGGAGCCCGGAATAGAGGTACAAGCAAATGGGGAAGCAAAAGAATATAAAGGCAGCCCAAGAAAAGGAAAAAAGGCCGGTACTAAAGCTAAATGGAAGAAAATAGCCAAAGAAGCGAGTAAAGCCCAAGATGCAAAGATGGTCACACTATCCCCTAAGACAGGTAAAAAAAGGCCTTATAATGTAGAAAATCTATTTTTAATAGAAGGAAAGAGTCAAAAAAGAGTCTGTGATAGAAATGTTGATGGGAGTGCTTTATTTCCTGATGAAACGACAGTGGCTACAATGCAGCACCGCCAAGAGCAATGATAGCTTTTGGGTGGAACCGTCGGGGGCTTGGGAACCCTTAGTCAGTTAGAGTGTTGCCCGAATTTGTGCAACGGTGGGATCCCAAAATTGTTTTCCTGTCGGAGACAAAACTAAAGAAGAAATCTATGGAAAAAGAAAAGGAGAAAGCAGGCTTTGCTAATGGGTTGATCGTTCCAAGCTTGTGCAAAAGTGAAGGAATAGCTTTACTTTGGAAGAGGGACATTTCGGTGGAAGTACAAGGATATTTTGACAATTACATTGATGCAATTGTTACTAATCCTTCATCTAGTTTCAAGTGGCTTATTATTGAGTTTTATGGGCACCTAGAAACCCATCGGAGAAAGGAGTCTTGGAACCTACTCCGAACTCTGAACAGAAGATACGAATTGTCGTGGATGTGTTTCGAAGACTTCAATGAGATAGTATCCATGGAAGAAAAAAGAGAAGGAGTAATGAGACCTCAAAAACATATTGAAGACGTTTGGGAAGCGACACATGAATGTGGATTCAAGGATTTGGGGTATTGTGGGCCTGATTTTACATTGTGCAATATGTAGGAAGGGGATGATATAGTATATTTAAGGTTGGATAGAGCATTGGCCACGACTAATTGGATTGATCACTGCAGAGAAACAAGGGTGTACCATCTGGTGGATTCCAGATCAGACCATTGTGCCTTATTAGTCACTAATACTCTGCCATAGAAGCCTCCTAAAAAGCAAAGATTCCATTTTGAGGCTATGTGGACTAAAAGAGAAGATTGCAAAGCTGTTATTAAGGCTGTTTGGGAAGGGTGTTTGCAGATGAACACTCCAAATGGGGTAGCTAATGGATTTAAGCATTACGTTGCTGATTTGTCAAGATGGAACAAATCAGACGTTGGACATGTGCCAAAACAAAGTCAAAACAAGAGAAGGACTCTTAATGACCTAGTCCTTAGAGAAAGGGATGGAAACTTGGGTGATAAAATCAACAAGCTGAGGAAAGAGATTAGCGACCTCTTGGATAGTGAGAAAATAATGTGGCATCAGCAAGCAAAGGTACAGTGGATGAACTCAGGGGATCGTAACACCAAGTATTTGAAGGAAATAAGCATGTACGCAGCAGAAAATTAACGGATCTACTTCATTCTCAATCTATAACATGCACTATGTAAATTTCAGAATTCAAGTATAAGAGAGTGTACCTTGAAGCGATGAATTTCAAAACAAAGATCGAAACACTTGGGAATACTTTTAATCTTTACTCCAATTCCACTATCGCCCAAGAAGTGTGGACTCTCAATCAGTTACAAAAGGAGAATTAAAGAGTGACTCACACTCACATACTCACCATTTTACAATGATGTTTTTCTTACTCTAAAAATTATGTACGTTTTTCCTTTTGTATCTAACCAACTATCTAATTGGGCTGGCCTTTTGGGCCTTTCCAATTGGGCTTAAATGTGTGGCTTGGAGTGGGACCAAAAGGGACCAATAAGATACTAGCTCCAATGGGCCTTGGGCTTCTCTGTCAACTCTTGACAAGTCCAAAGTTACCATTAACTATATTTAATACCACTATATAAATATAGTTGCACTCTAGGCCTTATCTATAAATTATATCCCAAGACTTTATTGTACATGCAAACCCCTTCATAAAATATTCGTAGTAATACAAAGTCATAAATGTGGACTGCCACTTTGTAGATTACTACATCTTAATCCTTGAGTACCCGGTTTAATCCTTTTAATTTATTCATCATATATTTATGAAATCCAATTTCATAAATATATATTTTAGTAATTTCTTACCAAAGTGGTTAGGCCTAACTCTCTGAATAACAAACCCATTAAACTTATCTCAAAGGAATATTTTATATCTCCATTAAGAGACTATGAATTCCATCTTAAGAATATATGTTCCATCAACACTAAATGTGACTACCCAACATACTAAGATTTTGACCGTTACTTTAGATCTCACTCCTGATATATCAAAGCAACCTACACTTCATGATCAAGTCTATTATTCTCTCAGGATTAAGAGTTCATACAAATATAAGTCGTGAAATTTATTATTCATTTGACAGTCCTTAGGAAAATAACAAATCTCACAGCGGTCCAGTTCAATATGTCTTAACTCTTAAAACATATCAACACATCAACTAGAAGTCTCCATTTCCATGATCAAGACAAATCATCATAGTTGATATGTTATAGTCTTCGCAGATGAAATGCCCAATTTCATCACCGACTACGAACTATAATTCTAAGTTTACAAAGAACTTATGACTTATATCTTCTATGACTAAATCACATAAATCACATACTATGCATCTCATGGACTATGTGATAATGTCCGAATATCCATGTTACCATTATTTCAGATAATAATAAAACAACTGTATTAAACACAATATTAAGTCATACATAATGTTACACTTAATATCATACATAGCATCATACAATAGGATTTAAGGGCACTAATCCTAACAGTATTTTCACTCCAAAGCCTCAGACCAAAGGAAGAAAAATACCATTTATGGAATCTTGGATGAAAATGGGAATTGGTGTGACTCCATCGAGAGTATTGCAGACGTTGTTGTATCCTACTTTGAAAAATCGAATACAACCTCCCATCCTAGCTGTATCTCAGAGTTCATTGGAGCAATCCCAGCTAGAGTCACACCTAAAATGAATCAAAGTCTCATCAAGCAATTTACCAAGGAGGAGGTGGAGACAACCCTCAAGCAAATGCACCTAACCAAAGCCCCTGGCCTAGATGGCATGTCTGCAATTTTTTTCCAAAAATATTGGGATGTGATTGGTACTGATGTTACTAGCATGGTGTTGAATGTTTTGAATTGTAACATGTCCATTACTAAATTTAATAAAACCAACATCACTTTAGTCCCAAAAACAAATAGTCCATCCAAAATGACTGAATAGAGTGATGGAAATATGAGTGTACGCAGCGAAAAAATTAACGGATCTACTTCATTCACAATTGATAACATGTGCTATGTAAGTTTCAGAATATAAGAATAAGAGAGTGTACCTTGAAGCGATGAAATTCAAAACCAAAGATTAGAAGCACTTGGGAAAACTTTTAATCTTCACTCCAATTCCACTTGATGCCCAAGAAGTGTGGTCTCTTAATCAGTTATATGTGTATGTTCTGGAGAGAATCAAAGAGTGTCCAACACTCAAATACATACCATTTCATGTACTTGTTGTTGTTCCAAAATTCTATATGTTTCTCTCCTAATAAATGATTATCTAATTGGGCTAGCCTTTTGGGCCTTTCCAATTGGCCTTTAGTATGTGGCTTGGAGTGGGACTAAAAGGGAACAAATATGACACTAGCTCCAATGGGCCTTGGGCTTTTCTGCCAACTCTTGACAAGTTCAAAGTTACCATTAATTATATTTAATACCACTATATAAATATAATTGCACTCTAGGCCTTATTAATAAATTATATCTCAAGACTTTATTGTACATGCAACCCCTTCATAAAATATTCGTAGTAACACAAAGTGGAGAACAGTGGAAAGTTACTCGGGATGGTTGTTACTCGGTAAAAACGGGTTATCAGCTACTTGGAGAAGTAGAGAACAGTGGAGTTGCATCGAGGTCAAACAGAAATGAGTTGAAGAACTTCTAGAAGGGTGTTTGGAGTTTGCGGATTCTAAACAAAGTGAAGCATTTCTGCTGGAGAGCTTGCATGGAGTCCCTCCCAACCTTGGCAAATTTATATCAGCAGAAAGTTGTTGACTCACCTTTGTGCAGTAGTTGTGGGAGAGCAAACGAAACAGTCATCCATGCTATTTGGGACTGTGATAACGTGAAACAGTGTTGGGACCTCGGTTTTAAGAAATTAAGGGACCAACACCATGTGTTCAGATCATTTGCAGACTTGATGTTCTTCGTAAGGCAACAAGAGGAGAATGTTGAGCTAGTCACAGCTTTAGCATGGTTCATCTAGGGCAGAAGAAACAAATGCCATTTTAACGAGCCAAGCTTGCCACCTGAGAAGCTTCATGAAGTAGCAACAGCGTTACTAGCAGAATTTCAAGGGAGAACTGAAGCTAAACCCGAGAGGAAAAAAATATAGCCTCAGCGTTGGACACCACCTGAACAGGGCGTCTACAAGGCAAACTACGACGGAGCATATTTTGTAGAGGAGGAAAAAGCTGGGATTGGAATTGTGCTAAGAAATGATTTTGGTCAGGTAATGGGCTCACTAGCAAAAAAAATTGAAATGCCCTTAACAGTGGAAGTTCTTAAGGTGTTGGCTGCACGGAGAGCAATGATTTTTATGGAGGAGCTGGGCTTGAGACAGGCTATTTTTGAAGGAGCTTCAGAGCTTGTTGTCAAAGCCTTAATGGGTGATGTTTCAATTGGGTCCAATATTGGACATATTGTAAAAGATTGCAAGTCTTTAATGGGTTTGTTTCAAACTTGCACTTTCTCTCATGTTAGGTGGCAGAGCAATGGTGTAGCTCATGCTTTAGCTCGGACAGCGAGGAATTCTTCCCCTTTATTTGTTTGGATGGAATATGTTCCACCAGACATTTCCTACTTAGTTTATGTTGATGTAACTCCTTAATTTTTCATAGATAAATAACATGGTTTTATATTTCTTCTCAAAAAAAAAAAAAAAAAGTCATGAATATAGACTACCACTTTGTTAATTACTACATCTTAATCCTTAAGTATCCAATTTAATCCTTTAAGTTATTCATCATATATTTATGAAATCCAATTTCATAAATATATACTTTTGTAACTATTTACTAAAGTAGTTAGGCCTAACATTCTGAATAACAAACTCATTAAACTTATCTCAAATGAATATTTTGTATATCCATTAAGAGACTATGAATTCCATCTTGAAAATATATGTTCGATCAACACTAAATGTGGCTGCCCAATATACTGAGGTTTTGACCATTACTTTAGATCTCACTCCTGATATATTAAAGCAACCTACACCTCATGATCAGGTCCATTATTTTCTCAGGATTAAGAGTTCATGCAAATATAAGTCATGAGATTTATTATTCATTTGACAGTCGTTAAGAGAATAATAAATCTCACAACAATACAGTTCAATATGTCTTAACTCTTAAAACATATCAACACATCAACTAGAAGTCTTCACTTCCATAATCAAGACAAATCATCTTAGTTGATATGTTATAGTCTTCGCAGATGAAACGCCCAATTTCATCACCGACTATGAACTATAATTCTAAGTTTACAAAAAACTTGTGATTTATATATTCTATGACTTTTCACATAAATCACATACTATGCATCTCATGGATTATATAATAATGTCTGAATATTTATGTTACCATTATTTCAGATAATAATAAATCAACTTTATTAATCATAACATTAAGTCATACATAATGTCATACTTAATATAATACATAGCATCATACAATAGGATTTAAGGGCACTAATCCTAACATATAGACCCATTAGCTTAAGTAATGTGGCCTACAAGCATATCAAAGCTCCTTGCCAATTGGCTAAAGGCAATCATGCCCAATATTATAACAGAAAATCAAAGTGCTTTCTTTTCTGAAAAGCCAGTCACAAACAATGTCCTAGTTGCCTTCGAACTTATGCATTATTTGGAACACAAGAAAGATGGAAAAGAGGGCTACATGGCAGTCAAATTGGACATGAGCAAGGCTTACAATAGAGTAGAATGGGCATTTATTGAGAAGATTATGGAAAAAATGGGTTTTCATGAAAGATGGATAAGTCTTATAATGCACTGCATAACTACTGTTTCTTACTCTATATTGATAAATGGCGTGGCTCATGGAAGTATAATCCCCACTAGAGGTCTTCGTCAAGGAGACCCCTTATATTTATTCTTGTTATATGCAGACTGTTTTTCCTCTCTAATCAATAATGTTGTCCAGAGTCAGACGTTGAATGGTATAACCATTTGTAGAGGCTGCCCAATGGTTACCCATCTTTTCTTCGCGGACGACAGCCTGCTATTTTGTAAAGCAAGCGTCTAAGAGTGCCAACAACTCATTGATATCCTCAAACTCTATGAAGCTGCATCTAGTCAAAAGGTTAATAAAGATAAATCATCAGTATTTTTTAGCCGTAATACCCCTAAAAAAGTGAAGAGTGAGGTAATGAGTACCCTTGCACCTATAAGTGACTCTCGGCAGTCCAAGTATTTTGGCCTACCATCTATTATTGGCAAGTCAAAAATGAAGTCTTCATAGAAATCAAAGAGAGAGTGGGGAAAAAACTGTCAAGTTGGAAAGAAAAAAAAATACTATCTATAGGCAGTAAGGAGGTCCTCATAAAAGAAGTTGCCCAAGCAATTTTGGCACATACGATGAGTTGTTTTCAACTACCAAAGGGTTCGTGTGATGAGATGGAAGGGATGATGCGAAGATTTTGGTGGGGACAGTGTAAAAAAGAAACAAAAATAGCTTGGGTGAGTTGGAAGAAGCTGTGTAAATCAAAGCTTAGAGGAGGAATGGGATTCCGAAACCTTCAAGCTTTCAACCTTACAATGTTAGCAAAGCAAGGCTAAAGGTTGCTAACAAAACAAGACTCACTTGTGGCTCGAATCTACAAAGCCCGATACTATCCCCATGGAGATGTCCTCTAAGCAAAGCTCAAGTCGAATCCCTCATACACTTGGAGAAGTATTTTGAATGGGTTGGAAGTGATTAAACAAGGAACCCGATGGCGAGTTGGTAATGGAAATTTGATCCACATTTGGGATGACAAATGGATGCCCACGCCCACAACCTACAAGGTAATCTCCCTCTCAAAGTTGTTTGATGACTTTCCCATGGTCTCCTCGCTGATTGATAGAGATACTAGAAGATGGAAACTTGATCTTGTCAAATCTATTTTCCTTCCTTTTGAGACAAACACCATTCTTAATATTCCACTATGCTATAATCTGCCTGAGGACAAGATTATATGGGTTGGTAATAGAAAGGGGGAATTTACGGTTAAAAGTGCTTATTATATTGCCCTCAATGTGATTAGAGTAGAGGATGAAGGAGAAAGTTCCACTGGGGATGGTAGGAATGCTCTTTGGAAAAGGTTGTGGCATCTTAAAATCCCAACAAAGACAAAAATCTTTGCGTGGAAAGTATGTATGGATGGCCTCCCAATGGCAGTAAATTTAAAAAATAGAGGGGTTGATATTGATGAGCTTTGCCTATGCTGTGAAAGAGGACCTGAGTTAATCCCTCATTCCCTAATTACTTGCGGCATCCCTAGGAGAGTTTGGGATTGTTGGTTGGACCGCCCTTTTGAGATCCCTTCAAGCCTCTTGGATTTTTCTGACTTAGCTATGGAGATTTTGGCACAAGGGACTTCTTAGGACTTTGAACTCTTCTTTGTCATGGCATGGTCAATCTGGTACAATAGGAACCAGGTGGTGCATGAGTCGGCTTGCTAGTCCCCCAATCAAATTTGGAGTTTTGCCAGAAGGTATTTACAGGACTTTAAGGAGGCAGTCTTGCCCTTAAGCCTTCTTAGGCCTCATGAGGGCAATAGATGGGTAGCCCCACCAGCTGGTATGGTTAAAATTAATGTGGACGGAGCTAAATGGAAGGAACTCAAGTGTGGGGGTAATCATTAGAGACTCCCAAGGCTTGGTGGTAGCAACATGCTTATGGTACCTTTCTGGCCTATTCACTACATCTGAAGTAGAAGTACTTGCTATTGAGTGCAGCATCCTTTTTTCCCGAGAATTGGAGCTCTCACAGGTAATCATAGAGTCAGATGCCTTGTCAGTGGTGAAGAGTATAATTGATAAAGAAACTGATGGAAGTCTAGGCCACTTGTATTCTGGTATTAGTCAAGTCCTTAAGTCCTTCAGCAGGTGGAAAATTAAGCATGTGAAAAGGAGATACAACAAGGTAGGTCATGAGCTCGCCCAACTTGCCAGGAGGAATGAAGCTTCTCAAAGATGGATAGGAGTCTCCCCTCCCATGTTTCAAAATCTTATCTCAGCAAATTGTAGTTAGCTAGGAGCTTCCTGGTCTTTTTTGAACTCTGTTGTACTCACTTTCTTTTTGATTGTATCCAATTTCATATAAATAAAAAATACTTTGACAAAATCACAAAGGAAATTAAGGTCCATTTCATTTAGGTCCAGACAAAAAATTCAAAGTTAAACAAAGAAAAATAAAATGCATTTTCTTTTAATCTAACAGAAAATATAATAGAAAGGGCAAAGTACTTATTCTAAAAAGTTCAAAAAGAACATGCATTTCTCTTGTTACATAAACTGGGGGAACGTGCTATACCCATTAAAATTGCACTATGGTTACGTTTATTTATGCATAAAACATTTTCCAAAATTTTCCAGTATTTGACCCAAAATGTTGGTCAAATTGAAAGTGATTTTCGGTTCACTAGGAAAAAGCCCTCCACATAGAGTAAATTGTTTTATGCCCCCTTAGAGCATTCACAATAAAGTTATTTAAAAATATAATTTTTAGTAACTCAAAATACTACTTTATATACTACTTTATCTATTTCAATACTCCACTTTATAAGAGCATCAATATCTGGCATGCTAAAACTCTTAATATGCTAAACTTTAGCATCAAACTTCATAAATCTTAAATTACCCGCACTTCTAATTCTAAAAAGTTTTACCATTGAGCTACCCTACTTTTATGATAATACTATAGCAAGATGGTATTTTTTTTAAAATAATATTTTATTGGGTTTTGGGTTTTTATTTGGGTATTGGGTTATATTATTTTAATGTGTTGTATGGTAAAATAAAAGTTGGAATATTGGGTGTATTTGTAAAATGATATGGTATAATAAATAAAGTAGCTTTTGAGATACTATTGGGTTTTGGGTTTTTATTTGAGTATTGGGTTATATTATTTTAATGTGTTGTATAGTAAAATAAAAGTTGGAATGTTACGAGTATTGTAAAATGATATGGTATATAAAATAGCTTTTATAGTAAAATGAGATATTTTTTAGATACCGGATGTTAATACTCTAAGAGGAGTAAAATAATTAGGGTTGTTTGGTACCTATGTTTAAACACCAGTTTTCAATGTTTAAACGACAATAACACTTCTGACACATATGTTTATAACACTCAAACACGTATTTTCACAACATTGAAAATTGAACAACAATATTAAAAATCTCCAACCAAACGGGCCCTAATTAATGCCTTATGTCTAATGCTACCCTTTCCTCACTTGCATGACTAAAGGCTATTCTAAACCTCTCGCTTATCCAACCGTAGACATGATTTGCCAGTTTGGATAGCACTTCTTTATACTGAATGTGGCATTGCGTTTTCAGTTTTTTTTTTTTTAGCCGGAGTTATTGACTTTTGAGGGAAAAGGTACTGTGCATGAACAGTGCGTGCACTATTCACCCATTGTTCATGTACTGTTCACTCATTAAAAAATATTAAAAATAGGTCTCACGTACTATTTATACATTTAAAAATTATTTTGCTACAGTGTTTTCAGCAACAATCAGTTTTCAACAACAATAAGCAACAATAAGTTGTATCCAAACGAACCCGATGTCTCTCTGCCCCTTGCTGTTTTGACGTTCGAACACCATCATCTTGCTAATTTGATTCTTTGAACATTCCCACCACCCACCACCTTCCGTAACCAATCTTATATCCAATGTCTAATTTTTTCTTTGTTTTTGGACAAGTGTGATTCACTCTAATCTTCTTGTGATTGATACATACATAGATTTTTTTTCTCGAAAAAATTTTCTTGTGGGTTTTTTATTTTTCACTCCTAAATTTAGTGTTTGATTTTCCCCCTCAGAGGATATAAGAAATCACTACAAAAAAATCGTCCTGTCCCAGCGTTTTTTTCCTGGCGTTTTTCAAAACCGCTATTATAGATAAGCCTGTGCCAGCGTTTTTTGAAAGCGCTGGTATAGGAAACCCTATTGTGGCATTTTTTTACCCGGCGCTTTACAAACCGCTGTAATAAGAGGCCTATAGCGGCATTTTTAAAAAACACCGATATAGAACGCCCAAAAGCGCTGGTATACGGTGACCCTATCCCAACGCTTTTTGAAGCGCTAGGATAGGTCTTTCTCCATAAGGGAATGAGGAGACCTGTCCCAACGCTTTTGAAAGCGCTGGTATAGGGTCCTCTATTCCAGCGTTTTCAAAAGCGCTGGGACAGGGCTCCTCATTCCCTTATGGAGAAACACCTATCCCAGCGCTTCAAAAAGCGCTGGGATAGGTCACCTATAGGGTTTTTTTATTTTTTATTTTATTTTTTATTTTTTACAAGATAGAATTTCTACTATAGCACTTATACTTATGGAGGGATTTGTTAATTATCAAATGACCAATACTCCCTTAAACCTAGAAAAAGACCAACGTACCCTCCAAAACATCGAAAAAAAGCAAAAACACCCCCGATACCTAAAAAAAGACTGATATACCCCCCAAACCTAATAAATGACTGAAATACCCCAAAAACATAAAAAATGACCCAAGCACCCCCTAAGACATCGAAACTGACTGAAGTACCCCTTGTGCCTAAAACTAGCCGAAATAGCCTCAATTATTTGAATAAGACCAAAATACCCCTATAAGTTTGATAAATGACCACAATGCCCCCAAAAAGATAAAAAATGTCTAAAACAAAACCGACACCCAGAAAAGGACTAATACACCGCCGAAACATAAAAAATGACCGAAATACCCACAAAACATCGAAATGATCGAAATACCTCCAAAATACATCAGGTGTAACTTGAACCCAACCATATATTTCTTAATTCAATGTGAATTTTGACAAACCTACCGTTAGATTACATTAACTTCATATATATTTCATGCTTACAAAATTTCAAGGTGATCAAAGATTAATAGTCATGTCATCAATCAATTGTTTAAATTCAAGTTTTTGTAGTTTAAAATAACGCATAAAAGATGAGCAGCTAAGATCAAATGGTAAATTACATCCGATTGGCATGAAAATTGGCATGCATGTTAAGAACATATAGAACATGTAATCCAACAGTTGAATTTTCAAAATATGAATTCAATAATAAGTTATTGATTGGTGTAACATTTTTTAGAGTTACATCAGGTGTAACTTGAACCCAACCCTATATTTCTTAATTCAATGTAAATTTTGACAAACCTACTGTTAGATTACATTATCTTCATATATTTTTCATGCTTAAAAACTTTCAAGGTGATCAAAGATTAAAAGCCATGTCATCAAATCCAACGATTAAATTTCATTACACTCTTCAAATCCAACAGTTAAATTTCAAATCTAAGAATGGCACGTGATGGACATGTGTTGTATACCTATATGACTATATATATTCTCTCAATTTGACCATCCAATTAGTCATATTATTTGTTTAAAAAAGTAAACTTAATTAATCATATATTAAAATTTTTACATAAATTTAATATTAGCTACGATTATTATTATTTTTTTTAAATGAGATAGAATGTGTGATAATTTTTGTTGTGTGGTATTTTTTTAGAAAGTTTTGTGGTGAATTTTATTGAGTATATGTGATTGTTTTTTGTTTTTAAATTTTATTTCATAGCTCATTAATAAAATGACCAAGCAGTGACTTCACCAAATTGCATATTTTAAAAAAAAATAAATATAATTTTTTTATATTACTAAATGCATAAATATAGTTAATTTTCATTAATTATCAATATAGATAGAGTAGAAATTCTATCTTGGAAAAAAATAATTAAAAAAAAAACCTATATGGGACCTATCCCAGCACTTTGGGAAGCGCTGGGACAGGCCTTCCTCTATAAAGAAACGGAGGGGCCTGTCCCAGCGCTTCCAAAAGCGCTGGGATAGGCCTTCCTCCATAAGGGAACGGAGGGACCTGTCCCAGCACTTTTGGAAGCGCTGGAATAGGGTGACCCTATCCCAGTGCTTCCAAAAGCGCTAGGACGGGCCCTTTCGTTCCCTCACCCTATTCTAGCGCTTGCAAAAGTGCTAGGACAGGCCTTCCTCCATAAGGGAACGGAGGGGACTGTCCCAGCACTTTTGGAAGTGTTGGAATAGGGTGACCCTATCCCAACGCTTCCAAAAGCACTGGGATAGGCCTTCCTCCATAAGGAAACGGAGGGGCCTGTCCCAGCGCTTTTGGAAGCGCTAAAATAGGGTGACCCTATTCCAGCGCTTTTTGAAGCGCTAGGACAGGTCTCCTCATTCCCTTATAGAGAAAGACCTATCTCATCACTTCAAAAAGCGCTGGGATAGGTCACCTATAGGGATTTTTTTTTTTTTACAAGATAGAATTTCTACTCTAGCACTTATACTTGTGGAGCGATTTTAATTGTCAAATGACCAATACTCCCATAAACCTAGAAAAAGACCAACGTACCCTCCAAAACATCGAAAAAGAGTAAAAACACCCCTGATACCTAAAAAAATACTGATATACCCCCCAAACCTAATAAATGACTGAAATTCCCCCAAAACATAAAAAATGACCCAAGCACCCCTTAAGACATCGAAACTGACCGAAGTACCTCTTGTGCCTAAAACTAGCCAAAATAGCCTCGATTATTTGAATAAGACCAAAATACCCCTATAAGTTTGATAAATGACCACAATGCGCCCAAAAAGATTAAAAAAAAATGTCCAAAACACAACCGACACCCAGAAAAGGACTAATACACCCCCGAAACATAAAAAATGACCGAAATACCCCCAAAACATCGAAATGACCGAAATACCACCAAAATACATCAGGTGTAACTTGTACCTAACCATATATTTCTTAATTCAATGTGAATTTTGACAAACCTACCGTTAGATTACATTATCTTCATATATTTTTCATGCTTACAAAATTTCAAGGTGATCAAAGATTAATAGCCATATCATCAATCGATTGTTTAAATTCAAGTTTTGTAGTATAAAATAACGCATAAAAGATGAGCAGTTAAGATCAAATGGTAAATTACATCCGATTGGCATGAAAATTGGCATGCATGTTAAGAACATATAGAACATGTAATCCAACGGTTGGATTTTCAAAATATGAATTCAATAATAAGTTATTGATTGGTGTAACATTTTTTAGAGTTACATCAGGTGTAACTTGAACCCAACCCTATATTTCTTAATTCAATGTTAATTTTGACAAACCTACGGTTAATTATCTTCATATATTTTTCATGCTTAAAAAATTTCAAGGTGATCAAAGATTAATAGCCATGTCATCAAATTCAACGATTAAATTTCATTACACTCTTCAAATCCAACAACTAAATTTCAAATCTAAGAATGGCACGTGATGGACATGTGTTGTGTACCTATATGACTATATATATTCTCCTCTCAATTTGACCATCCAATTAGTCATATTATTTGTTTAAAAGCGTAAACGTAATTAATCATATCTTAAAATTTTTACATAAATTTAATATTAGTTGTGATTATTTTTTCTTAATTTTAAATGAGATAGAATGTGGGATAATTTTTGTTGTGTGGTATTTTTTTAGAAAGTTCTGTGGTGAATTTTATTGAGTATATGTGATTGTTTTTTGTTTTTAAATTTTATTTCATAGCTCATTAATAAAATGACCAAGCAGTGACTTCACCAAATTGCATATTTTCTTAAAAAAATAAATATAATTTTTTTTATACTACTAAATGCATAAATATAGTTAATTTTCATTAATTATCAATATAGATAGAGTTGAAATTCTATCTTGGAAAAAAAAAAAAAAAAAACCTATATGGGACCAATCCCAGCGCTTCCAAAAGCGCTGGAATAGGTCACCCTATTCCAGCGCTTCCAGAAGCGTTGGGATAGGTCCCTCGCACCACATAAAATTTTTCAGACTTCCCACTTATTTTTTTCACTTTCCCACTAGTTTGGCCTCTCATTTTTGGTCTCCCACTTCTTTAGTTCAGATGTTTTCCTCTCACCCACATTTTCTCTCCCTCTCCCTCTTCCTTAACCCACTTCCCCTCCTCCTCTCTTCTTCTTTACTCAAAACCCACCATTTCTTTTCCAAAATTTCAAGAACAAAAGTACTACCCAAAACCACAAACCCTACCCAAAGCAAGGTAAGTCTCTCTAGCTCTCATTTCTATTTTTTAGCAATATTTGTATATATATTTGTTGTTAAATTTCTGGTTTTTTAGTTTTGATTTTGGTTGAAGTTTGGTTTGGGTTATGTGTATATTTTTGTGTAACTATTGGTTGATTTTGTGGGTTTTGGTTTTGGTTAAAGTTTACCCAAAGCAAGGTAAGTCTCTCTAGCTCTCATTTCTATTTTGTAGCAATATTTGCATATATATTTGTTGTTAAATTTCTGGTTTTTTAGTTTTGATTTTGGTTGAAGTTTGGTTTGGGTTATGTGTTTATTTTGTTGTAACTATTGGTTGATTGTGTGGGTTTTGGTTTTGGTTAAAGTTTACCCAAAGCAAGGTAAGTCTCTCTAGCTCTCATTTCTATTTTGTAGCAATATTTGTACATATATTTGTTGTTAAATTTCTGGTTTTTTAATTTTGATTTTGGTTGAAGTTTGGTTTGGGTTATGTGTATATTTTTGTGTAACTGTTGGTTGATTGTGTGGGTTTTAGTTTTGGTTTTGGTTTTGGTTAAAGTTTACTTGATTTTGTGGCTTTTTATCTTTGATTTTGGTTAAAGTTTGCTCTATTTTGGAGGAATTGTAGGTGGCAGTAGTGCTAACAAAAATTTGCTCTATTTTGGAATTTAATTTTTAACCACTTGTGATTGTAGTGTCCATGGCTAATGGACCTGATTATGGAGTTAAAGTAGTCTACTGTTCCATGAAAATGACAAACTTATTTGTGCTTTAATTCTTGGATATTGGAAGATTCTAGTTGTGGGTTTGGTGCCAATATTGTTTGTGTTTTTCAAATTGGTGTGGTCTTGTTTCAACTCTTCTGTAATTTCTATATTTTATCTCAAAAAATGTTAGTTATAATTAGAAAACTTTTTCAAACGTTAGTGAGATTCTAAAATTATCAATTGCCTGTATATATTTCCTTATTAAACGATTCATTGTTTAATTTTTTTTGAATCATTAATAGGAATTGATATTTGTACTGATTATATATTGCCAAGATTAACAAATCTTACTAACTTTACTAGGCCATTTCCTGTTGATTTGATTCGTCAAAGCACGTTTTTAAATCCTTAATATCAGAATTGATATTTGTATTGATTATATATTACCAAGATTAACAATCATATTAATGTTACCAAGCTATTTCCTATTGATTTCATTAGTCAAAGCAATAAAAAGAGTGGGGACGGCTTGCAAAACTTTCTTATATCCTAAATATATAGTTAGATAGCTGAATTAGTTGTATCTAGAGAGTGGGAACTGCTTGAAAATCTTTTTGGTCTGTTACATGGAGGCAAGACTTTTGAGCAATAATTTTGTTAAAATTGATATATTTTAAAATTTTAAAATATAAGTGACTAGAGCTTAGGACATGAGATTTAGCAAGAGTGTACATATCTATTAAGTGATTTGTGGGCTTCATGGTATCTGTGTTTTGCTGATGTTATGCATCTACATGTCTTTCCCCCCTCTTCTCTATTTTATCAAACCTTTCTTTTTGCAGGAGCTGCTATTTGTTTTGGGTTGTGGAGGTTTGGTAGGTCCCTTGATTCATGTGTTGATCAAGTTCTTGCAATAGATGGAAGTCGGATGCAGTAGGAGTTGGCAAATATGTAGGTCTCCTCATCCCATTTGCTTTTTGGTTGTGAACCTTTCCCATTTGTGCAATATGCTGGTTAAACTGATTACTGGTATTTGTTAAGACACATGTCAACAGACTATGGTTGATGTCCTAACTAGTTAATGAGCCTTAGCCAATGTAGCTTAGATTTTTAGTTTATCATAGAATTTTGTGTATCATTTGTTTCTGAAATTTTAGAAATTTATCTTCATCTAATTATCAATATCCAGTGTAACAAATTCTTTAGTTAGAACTAAACCAAATGGAGTCTCATGGGGCTGAGATGAGTTTGTATGAAAGTTGGACAGCCAATGTTTTCAACTAGCTCAGCTAGTAAATAGGTGTGTGAGATAGTGTTGATTCTATGTTTTGATCTTACATGTAAAAGTAAATAATAACTATTTAAAATAGTCCAGTTAACTCAGGGGAGGGATCTAGCCTGTAACTAAGTGGTGGGCTGGCATTTAAGGTGATTAGTTATTGTCAAAGTATTCAATAACGTTTTGACCTGTTCACTTCATTCAAACATCCTGACTCTCTAAACTTTCTTTCAAACAATTAGAAATTTCAATTGTATAAATTAGTATATATGACTAATAATAAAAAAAAGTATATATACTTTTTACCAGTATCAATATCTTTAGATAGATTTCTTATGTAAGATAGATTTTTTTTTTTTTAAATAAAAAGATATTTTACTATTATTTCTTCTTCTTTCTTGCATCCTAGCCCCTGCTCCCCTTTTTATCTTCATAGAATTATTACACTTCCAACAATATTTTTCTTAAAACTGCGAAAAAATGGATATAAGTTATGGTGCAACAAACTTTCTAGTGCTTGCTTCCAAATTTCTTGGGCATGAAAATTGAATTGTCTTTTTGGGTTGAACTATAATCATATGTTTGGCTTAGCTATAGATGCTTGTCACTTAAGGCTATTGGCTTGATGCTTAAGAAGAGCTTGACAATCTTATTAAGTGAGAAGGCATTTTGATTTTTAATAGAAATGGAATCAATTTGACCAACTTTGATCTCCATTCTGCTCTCACAAAGGTATACCCTGTTTCCTTTTTTTTTTTTTTTTTTTTAAATTTTATTTGGAAACTGTGTTCAAAATGTTATATTTTCACTATATGCGAATTAGATTGTAACCATGTAATTTTTGTATTTTGAGTTTACAATTCTAATAAAGCCATTTAAAAGCTCAAAAATTTTTTTTTTTCTAATAATGAATTTGGGTTAGTATTTAGTGAGAAGTAAATACCATAGAATTGAACTCAAACACAGTTAGATCAAGATGAATAATTATATAAAATATATACATGTAGCTAGTAGTCGACTCTAAAATAAAGGGATGGCATCTGACAAATTTAGTTGATTTTTGTATGTGAAAACTTTCAATGAAAGTGGTCCTTGGTCATATATGGGTCTTTGTCTTTTGGCAGGTGGATCCGCAAGATATCGTTATGGTATGTATAATTCTTTGAAGCTATTGCTATCCAAGGCATGCATACCTAAATATCTTTTGATTATTATGAAGAAAGTATCCTTAATATGAGGTTTAAATTCAAATCTAAAAATTTTGACCTTATAGTAGCAAGGAAATTATTATATAAAATGTAACCGTGTTGAAGTGTTTGGAAATTTGGCAAGAACAGAGTTTAAATTTTGAATCTCAATCCCCTCCCCCTTGCCCTACCAAATACACAAAACAGGGAAACTATGGATGTTCATAGAGTTAGAATATTTTCAATCTTCATAGTTCCTCTTTGTTTATGATTTGTATCGGTATGTATAGCTTATGAATTTTTTTGAATACATGTTTTTGCTGCTATTATTGCAGTTAGTTGTGTCATGGCACATGAAAGCTACTACCATGTGTGAATTTTCCAAGCAGGAGTTTATAAGTGGATTACAAGGGCTAGGGTAAGTATATACATAGTTATTTATGCTATACTTATTCTCGAGTTTAATGATATCGAATATCAATTAAGAGTTTGGAACTGCTTTGATTAAGGCTTTATATTCTGATGGCAAGATAGACTCTTTGGAGAAGTTCTATGAAAAGATTCCATTTATGCGCATGGAGTTAAAAGATGATCGTGTGTGCAAGTGTTCATGAATTATGATTTCTTCTAAACTTTAGTTTTAATATTGTAATTCATGTTGCTTTTAGGCAAAAACACTCCCAAAACTAATATATTTATTGAAAAGTCAAAGTGATTAGTTTTGTTAGCAATTTCTTTTTTTAAAAGTTTTATTTATTTATCGGTAAGTTAAACACACACCCAAAGGTCATGAACTCTTGAGCGCACTCTCCATCTTGCTTTTACAAGGGAGGAGGTACCATTTAAACTAAAGCCCATTGGTTGGTTTGATTAGCATTTCTAAGCTAGAGGTACAATTATTGTGCTTTTGTTGTTGAAAATGATTTTTGCTTGTATTTGTCCAGAAAAGTTCCGTGAGATATATAACTTTGCGTTTGGCTGGGCAAAAGAAAAGATACTCTTTTCTCTGTGTGAATGCTTGGATTCATACATACTCTTGACCTATGGATATTTATTGCCAATTTATAATGTTGATTGTTTCCCCACTTTTCCACTTGTTCTTGTTCCTGCTCCCTCTAGTCTTTTAGATAGGTATAGTACTTGGTATTGCTATTTTTTTTCCCTGAATAATTCCTTTTATTAGAAAAATCAGCATTGGAAGGTGATATCACTTATTTAACATTTAGATGAAGTGTATGCACAATAAGCTCGTCTTTTTACTCTGAACTCAGAATGGGGTGTGCTCTGAGTGTGCTGGAGTTGCTTTATGCCCTTCTGTTATCGTTAAAAATTAACATGATTAATTCCTACATGCAATCTTGCCATTAATTTTGAGTGGAAATGTCTAGACTGAGGTGCATTTTGGTATGGATGTTAGATCCATGAACGCAGATGTTCTCCTGGCTTCAAATTTGGTTTATTTTATTTTTTAATATCTGTTTCTAATTTAGTGATGTATAAGTGAACTAGGAATTGATTTCTTCTTGAGGGCATACAAGATGTAGATGTAACATTATTATAGAATATCCAAAACAGTAAATTTTGACTTATTCATGAAACTGAAAAATAGTTTTGAGAAAGAATGATTGAAGGTGTCTAAGTATGTTTGATACCTGTGTTCATTTCATGTTGTGTGACATTGACTGCTCATAGAATTTGAATTTTATTGGGAAGTTAGCTTAGATTGAGGTGTTAAAACTCAAACCAGAGATGTACAGTTTTTTGCATTAGTTCTTAAATTATATAGTGACCTATTCTTTTGGATTTTATTATTGTCCTGTTGTGCTGAGATATATAGCATCCTTGTATGTGCATAATACCATCACAAAGTCACTACTGCATGGATATAGCAGGAATCAGAGCTTTTGAGAACTATGCTAAATGACTGAATCTTTGATGGATGGGTGCCTCTTAAAGCTTTCATTACTATTATCCCTAGAACAATGGAGGGGGATTTAGATGTTTTAAGTTTCATTTATACAATGTTTCCTTCCCCTTTTTTGTTGGAATAAACATGGATAGGCGAATTTTTGATAGGCAGAGATGGCGAAGCTAAATGCATTTTTCCAGTTCCCTATGAATGATAATTTCCAGAATTTTTACAATATGGAGAGACATGCTGACATTATTGAGCCAATTGAAACATAGCAAAGAGACAATAAGCCACTTGCTGAATTTTTTGCGAAGTGTTATGGCTGTCTAGGTGGATATGATCCCTGATGGGTGTGAAATTTCATTAAGCTTAAAAGGCTATTCATTCAAAAGCATAGGGATGCATGTGTGTATGCATGCACACAGCATGTGCACGCATGATTACAAACAAATTTTTCCTTTAGCTTCTATGACAGCTTTGTGCTACATTTTATATACTTTACTAAAAATTATATTTAACACCTAAAAATTCAATTATTTGTGTGTTTTTTGTATACAATGTCATTGTTACCCAAATTCTGGTTACATATGCAGGTAGCTGATTTTTCTTAGTATTTCAGGGTCAAAAATCTTTAGCATTGGATACAACTATTGGAATGTGGCAATTACTACTTGCCGAAAAGCAGTGGCCATTGGTTGATCATTGGTGCCAGTTCTTACAGGTAGCTTACCATCCATATTTTGATCTAATGAGACTGAGTAGTGAACTCTTGTGACCTATGGTCAAAAGAATTATGTAGCTGGCATCATGTTGGGATTAAGGAATTGTTAAGTGAGCTGCAATAGGAAGTGAGAAGAATTATATTGCTAATTATGTATTTATGTTTATTATTAATTCAACCTTGATGCCCTCTGGGGATCTATCTTCAGGTCTCTGTGACGTTATAAACAGCACATAGGCATCTATGTCATTGTTAGATTTGTTTGTCTGTGTTTGTTTTTGTGTTGTTTTCATCTTCTTTCTTTTTTCCTTGACTCCCTAAAAGGATTCACTCATTGTGAGACAAAATGCCTAGGGTTTTGGCAAAAATCCTACCAACCACCATGTCAATATTGTTGGTAACTGCTGTTGCCAGTCGGGTTGATGAAATTTTGTCAATGGTGGAATGTGATGGTTGGTGTGTGAACAGCTCTACACCTAGGCTCATTGGCTAATTTGCCTTCATAAATTATTTAATCCAAAACCAGCTTGGTGGTTGGTTGTGTGACTGGACTTTTTGTGATTCTTGGTTTAGTTAGGCACCAGTGGTTAATGCATATGACCTATCTAAGCACATGATAATAGATATACGTTTAGGTGCAGGCTTTATTTTTCATAATGATTACCTTGTGAAATTTTTTGTGCTTCATTACAATTGCTATAAAATAGGTATTGGAAAATATGTATTGTAGGTACATTACAAGTGCTGAAAAAATTAAAATTAAAAAAAAAAAAAATGACCTATCCCAGCGCTTTTGAGAGCGCTGGAATAGGTACTGCCTATGCCAGCGCTTTCAAAAACGCTAGTATAGGCCTTTTAAATTTTATTCATCCAATACCTATATCAGCGCTTTTGAAAGCGCTAGCATAGGTAGTACCTATACCAACGCTTTCAAAAGCGCTGGTATAGGTCTTGAATGAATTAAATTTAAAACGCCTATACCAACGCTTTCAAAAGCGCTGGTACAGGTCCGGCGACCCTATACCCACATTCACTATGCGGCGGTTTGAAGCGCCGGGATAGGCATTTTGACCCTATCCCAGCGCTTTTTGGCGCTATCCCAGCGGTTTTGAAAATGCTGGGATAGCCCCCTTTTTTTGTAGTGAATCTATTGTGCAATGGAAATTTATTGAGAATTCTGTTGTATAAGGAAAATTAATTGAGAAATTGTGTAAATTTCATTAGTAATTTTCCATACAAATCAAATATCTAAAAATATTTTTTTGGAGTATTTTTAAGAAATATCATAAAACATATATTAAAAAAATACTAAAATATTTCTAACTAAAAACATTTTTATTGAAAAATATTTTAGGACGAGACAATTGTAATTGCCACGATTCAATTTCTAACAAGAAAGCGACTGGCCTTAATTATTAAAGGATATTCTTTTAAGTTAGTTGATACATATTTTTCTCCCAAATCTTATCTTTACTTAATGACCGAAAGATGGGTCACTGATTTTGACCAAAGGAATACGTCACATTCCTAAAGATAGTTACATTACAGTAGTAGAGGTACTCCCCTCAATATATGTATATTATCAAGTCATTTTACAATTTGATTACAAATTGCAATGGGAGGTATACAAGTTTCTATCAATGTATTAAATTGATTATGATTGGTACAACTTCTTTTTATATGAGTCTATGATTAAAAGAAAATTAAGAAATATCTCATAGGCCTCTTATTAGAAAAAATATCTTGTAAAGTCAGTCGTTGTAGGAGATATTCTCTCCACAGTTGTTATAAGTTTTATTATGCATGCATCACAATATATTGCTTAAGTAAATTATGAAAATAGTCTAAGAAATTTTTATTTTAAATTTCATATTTTAGAGATGTAATAAATTAAACTTTGTGGTTTTAAAACTAACAAATAAAATTTTGAGATTTAAAAAAAAAAATTGAATTATATAGTTTCAAAAGTTATAAATAAAGCTTTAAGGTTTCAAAAGGTAACAAATTAATTATTAACCCATTTAAATGGAATGACAATGTATTTAGGATTTAATGGGTTACTTTTTGAGCCCTTATGGTTCAATTTGTTAGTACTTTTGAAACTGTATGGTCTTTTTTTTTTTTTTTTTGAAATTTTTTATTTAATTTGTCATTTTGAAACTGTGTGGTTTAATATGTTACATACCTAATTTTTAGGCTTTGAAATTTAATTTTCTCAAAAATAATTATGTAATCGGGTTTGAAATTATCGGACCTTTAACTTTGGGTAATTTGATGTTGTTAAAGGTCTAATTGCAAATAAATAGAACTATTTTAATTAATAGTGCGTCTGGTTGGAGTAATTTTTGGAAGGATGAAAAATGGGAGCAAAAAAAGGTTGAGAGAAATTATGATTTTTGGTTATCTGATAAAGAGGAAAAATATGATTTTTGGAGTGATTTTATTTTTTTTTACCCGGGTCCACCAAAAACAAATCCTCCCAAATTGAAGACAAAATAAGGAAGAAGAAGGTTCTTAATGTGAAATGACATGGGTATATCTACTTGTTATTAATTCTGCCATGTGATGTGTTTCACTTGTTTGTCTAAATTTTCTATTCTCATTGTTTGTCTTTATCAATTGTTGTTGTCCTTACTATAAATAATACAGTTACTTCCTGTTTGTTTAAAAAAAAACAGGGTTAAAATTTTATTTTTTGGTTTTTTGGTGTGTGTATATATATATATATATATGAGATTGGTTCAAGTTACACTTAGTGTAACTTCATAAGAGTTACACATTTTATACACCGTAGATTTCTAAAAAATCTAATGATTAGAAAATCACTATTATAAATATTGTGAGAGGACTTTCGTCTCGACCCCCAATCAGGTATTGTTTTCTTTAGAAATGACATTGAGCCTTAGTTCTCAAGTATTTACTCAATCCCACATCGGGGAGAGACGCCTCCTATCCATGCCTTATAAGCCTTTGGCCTAAGGATGAGTGTACTACTATTACTACACATGTATAGTAGTGGTACACTCATTCTTGTGTAGTAGTGGTACACTCATCCTTAGGGCAAAGGCTTATAAGGCATGGGTGGGAGGCTGGGAGGCGTCTCTTCCCGATGTGGGATTGAACAAATTTTTGATATTAAGGATCAATGTCATTTGCAAAGAGGACAATACCTGATTAGGGGCCGAGACGAAAATCCTCCCTCAAATATCATCTTTAAAATTAATGCTTTCCATATTAGCTAACCTAATTAATTTAAGAAAATATTATATTATTTTCTTTTCTACTTTATTTCTCTCTCCTAATTAATTCATCCATAACCTTGCATAAGTGCCTATTCTCAACATTCTTTAAGTTGCAGTTTTTATTTTTCTTGCACAAGAAAGATAGCCTCCTCTTTTCATCATTCTTTATTATTGTTAGCTAAAATGTATTAGATGCTTCTAAGAATCTTGTAGTGACCCACCACTTTAATGTTCTGCTTATATTATCATTCTCCTCTACCAGTCCACCTAAATAAATTTCTCTCCCCCTTTTTTTTTCTCCATTTTTATATTTTTCTTACATCCATTGTCAAAACCAAAACCATATATTTCCATTTTCATTTTGATCTTCCAGTTCTAGATATAATCTACATTTTCATTTTTATTGTATTGGTAGTGCCATGAGTAGCTTGCTGGTTAGATTTCAAATCCACCAAACTAAGAAAAATAAAATAAAACGACTAAATAAAAACTAAAATTAATAGTGTCCAAAATTTCAAAACCCAATATTCAAACCCTACTCACTTCTTTCACTATACATGAATTTTAACTTGTTTTTAACAAAAATGGACATAGATGAGGGGAAAAAAAACTAAATGGTAATACCACCATATCGGTATGGTAGGAGAGGGGAAGATGATTGATTAGTGTGAGGCATTAAATGTGGGGAATTTAAGTAAAAGTAGCTGATTTGAGAAATTAATACTATACATTAATGACTTGAGAGGGTGATTTTCTCACCCTTAGATTTAGTAAGAATCTATGGTGTATAAAAGGTGTAACTCCACAAGAGTTACACCAAGTGTAACTTGAACTTAAACTTATCTCTCTCTCTCTCTCTCTCTCTCTCTCTCTATATATATATATATATGGGTTGGATTCAAGTTTTACTTGGTGTAACTTTAAGCAATATTACACCACTTAATAACTTTTTATTGATTTCATTTTTTGAAAATCTCACAATTAAATTACATGTTCTATATGTTCTTAATATGCATACCAATTTTCATGTCAATCGGATATTATTTACTATTTGATCCATAAACTCGTTTTTTATGTATTCTTTTAAACTACAAAAATTTGAATTTAAATAAGGAAAAAGTTTAGCAACAAAATTGGTTGTAACATTAGGCTATAATCTTATTCAATATATTTTTATTGGAGGTGAATTTTGACAAATTCATAATTAGATTACATCTTATTCTTATATCATCCATACTTACAAAATTTATAGAAAATTAAAGATGAATAGTTATGTCATTAATAGATTTTTTAAATCGCAAGTTTTTGTAGTTTAGAATTATGCATAATATATAAACTTATAAATCATATAGTAAATAATATCTGATTAAGACAAAATTTAACATATTTATTAAGAGCGTTGAAGAACATGCAATTTCAATGGTTAGATTTTCAAAATATATAGTAATGTTTATTTTATTGAGTAAGGTTGTAGTCTTAGGTTACAACTAGTTTTGTAGCTAAACTTTGTCTTTTAAAAAATTGATTGATGACATGATTATTGATTTTTAATCACCTTGAAATTTTACAAGCATAGAGATTAGAGAACAGGGGCGGCTCCACTTGGAGCCCAAGGGGTTCAAATGAACCCCCTGAACTGGCCCCAAAAAATAAAATTATATACAAATTAAAATTTTTTTTTCTTTGACCCCTTAAAATAAATATTGGAACACCTTAACTCTAGATTTTTTTTAAGGCCTGCTGAAATAAGTTTGAATGTGATGATCTGAACAAAATTTTAGACTTTTTAATCATACCAAAAAAAAAAAAAAAAAACTCAATAACAAACCAATTTGATCTAAAATCGGGGGAAAAAAATTTAATATGCCCAACAACAAAAGTATAAATTTGTTAATTGTAAACTTTAAAAAAAGCTCATTTAGATCTTAACAAATTTGAAATAAATCAATCAAATGGGAGATCAATGGATGAATAATTGTTTGGTCATGTACATTAAAAGAGATGTAGCCTGTAGGATTGATAATATAAAATATGAAACATTATAGAAAGCAATTGTAAAAATATATGTAATTTGGTTTTTGTTTTTGTTTTTTGTTGTGGTGTTGATATATTTAAGTTCTCTTTTATTTTACATTTTGTATAATTTATGTTTCTTATTGACCACCCTAAATAATAATCCTAGAGCCGTCACTGTTAGAGAACATACAAAAATAATGTAATCCAATTGTGAATTTATTAAAATTGACATCAAATTAAAAAATATAATTGTGTGGTGTAACATTATTAAAAAGAATAAATGAGCAGGAGGGCAAAGTGGCAACCTATATATACTCAGGACAATACAGAGAAAGATAAACAACAACACCCTAAAAAAAAAAAAAAATACTATATGTAATATGGTATAAAAGTAAATTTATACAAATTATATATTTTTTTATTATCTAATTTTTCTTATTAACCAAAAAAAAAAGTTTTCCCAATAAAAAAAATTAATTACTCAACTTTTTCACCTCCAAACCAAACACTCAAGAAAAACTAAAATTTTTTTTTGTTATCCGTGCTTTATTTTCTGTCTCCCACTTCCCAACGTACCAATTCTAAAGACTAGCTGGTTTAATAGTTTGGAAAATTTTTAGGTAGTTTCGGAGTATAGTGAAATGGTGCTCTCTTCTCTCACATTTATGGTGGACCCTACCATGAATTTAATGAACGGACCCTACCATAAATGTGAGAGGAGAGAGCACCATTCTCCGTGCTCCGAGAATACTTAAGAATTACTCCTTGTCCCAACTCTCAATCAAGTGGCTGTTATAAAAACTGTCGGTTCTCTCTCTCTCTCTCTCAGAAATGGCTGTTATAAACAATTGTTATTAAGAATGTCGTTTCTTAATGTCATGTCAGCAAGACTGCAACTCCTGCTTAACCCCTGATGCTAACTGATGTTGCCATTTCTCCTAAACTTCCAAATCCCAATCCAGGTATTTTTATTTATTTTATTACGTTTTCCTGCAATTGGGAATTAATTAATTCATTTTCATTTACACGAGAGAGAGACCCATATGTGTCGGTAGCACTATACTCCAAAAACAGCCAGACTGGCTTGTTCATAGCGTATAAGCCTGGGCCACGTGGGCAATAATAATTGGGCGGCGCCACATCAGCTTATAAAAATACTCTTGACGGTTTGGATTTTCTTTTCAGCTCGTAGAAAAACTAGTAGCTCACTTTATTGCCTGTCCAGCCTGTTATTTTCAACTTGGAGCTCACTTCATTGGGTCCAGTTAACATGTAGATAGTTTGGGATTCTTCTCTCTGTGCCATTCCTTTTAGTCCAACCCTCGTGCTTATTTCTTTATTTCCAAAAAGTGAATTGTGATTGAATTTCTACTGCAAAAAATTGTTCCATTTCTATCATTTGATTTCTTATGGTCTACCTCAAATCCTGCCGTTATCTAATGCTAATTGTTCTATATTATTTATATGAGATGGAGTCTAGTTACAAAAAAAAGTTGTGATTAACCCGAGTGAGAGTCTAGTGGTAGGTTCTAGTTTGTCTTGCTATCAGTGCTCGAGTTCAAGTTACAATTAGTATCTTGGGCCGTCGGTCAATGTGGTATGCCTGTAATAGATCCTGTCATGTAGGAAGTGGCTAATCCCACCATCCTAAGAGGGAAAAAGGTTGTGATTGATGGATTGTTAAAATGGTTGTAGCTTTATAGGTGTGACTTGGTAGGCATCTTGATTTATCCACTTTAATTGAACTGCCCTTTTGTGACCACTCTTGGTGGAACATAGCCCTTTGGTAGCAGGTTCCCCCATCCACAATGGAGGGTATCAAAACTTAGTACGGTTGTGGCTGGATTGAATAGATGATGTTGATCATGAATTTAATGTAAAAACCATCAAACACTAGGAAGGCCCAAAGCTAGTTAGGTACGGGTACTATAGTAGCCCCCCACCCCCACCCCCACCCCCCCGGCGAAAAAAAAAAGGTCTTCCTATAAAATGGACTGATTTATGTGCATTATTTGGTGGCAAACATGGAATGTCAAACTGTTTAAAAAGTTCATTCCAACAATGCACTTACAAAATGTGATTTGGATTTGAACATGAGCCAAAAATAAATAAATAAATAACAAAGTGTGATTTGAAACAGGCAGACATTTGGCCTCATTTTCTTTGGATATATTAGTGTCGTTTTGTGGGCTTTACTTTTGGGAATTTGGGATAACGAGGCAAAAAGTTCTATGGTGGAGATATTTGTTGAGTGGAGTGGGTAGGACCTTGGTGGATGGATGTTTCATTCAACAATGACTAGGTAGGACCTCGGTGGATATTCCTTGAGGGATATTACAATAAGTTTTAAAGAGGTTTAACAAATTTTATGATATTTTTCACAGTTAAGGTAGCAGTTTGTCTTCTCAAAAATAAATAAATAAATTGATAGCAAAATGTAAAAATTATATCAGTGATAATCACATGTCAAGACAATATTGTATTCATCAAAATCTATCACCTTAGCAAGTTGTGAAAGGAATTGTGAAATTTGTTGTGTTTTTAGCATGATTGAGATATAAAGATTCAAAGTGTAGCGAATGAGGGATAAAAATATTAAAGAATACCTAAATAATCATATTTTAAATATTAATAAGTGAGATTTGAAAGAGATTATAGAGGTCAGGGGTAAATTGATATTTACCAACACTTAGTTCAATTAAATGGATTCATATTTAATTTAGTCATATTGATTTCACCTTATTCAAACAATTGATAGTAGATGTAAAGATTATAAAATTAACCAAGAGAGAGTGTAACCACTCAACATAGTTTGGTGGCACTAGATATTTGTATTAGAATATAGAAAACAAAAATATATTAAAAGCGGAAGCTCAATAATTAAGAGATGGAGTTTGAAGATTCAGCAAAAAAAAGAGAGAGAGAGAGATGGAGTTTGAAGGGGTGAAAAAAAATTGTGTATGCAAAAAGGCTTCCAGTGGTACAAAATTGACAGTTTTTACCTCGTGCTATTCAAATTAACACATGATTGGCCATTCTATTAGACTTTGATCACTTTTAATGACGGAAAATGACCACATGGACATATGTGCTAGACATGAATTATATAATGTGCAAGCATTTTAGCTTATGTGATGCCCACATGATAATTTTTCTCTCAATATAAGTGGTGGAAATCTAATAGAATGGTCAATTATGTTATTTCAAATACCATTAGTGTTTTAAAAAATCAAATTTGTAGCACAGGTGGTCTATTTAACAATGATCCATACAATAGGGTCTCTTTGAATTTAACCCTAAAGATAAAGTGATTGTTTAAGTCAATTAAGTGTGGTCTTGACTAAAATGTTGATAAGATGTAGAATGAAATGACAATTTGTTTTAAATTAGTGACTAAAGAAGTATTTAAAGAATCTAAAAGATGTGGGCGTCTGACTAAAAAGGCTAGGTGGTAAAAAAAAAAAAAAAAAAAGGAGGTTCTAGTAGCAATGTGATTAAAAAGAGAGAGTTATAAAAGCGGCCTATCTATATGTAGAGACAATATCACTTATGAAAATTATTAGGTAGTGAAAAGAGGAGCAAAACTTGATGTCCAAGAAGCTAGATTTAAGTTTTATGATGAGTTATATAGCAAGTTGAGGAGAAAGGTCTGAGAAAAGTATAGTGATAAGCTTGCTAAGACAAGTAAATGAAAACAATAGACTTGAATTGTGTCAGATGCATTATTTATGACAATCAAAGAGTGGAGGAGGTACACTCATATACATTTGTAAAAGAATATGGAAGATATTCAAAATTGTACGAATTATTGTGAAACTAAATTTATTAGTCACCTTATGAAACTTTGAGAGAGAGAGTGATTGAGTATAGATTAAAATAGGAAACTACAATTTGAGAGAATTAATTTGGCTTTATGCTATGGCAATCTATCAACTATTTTATTACTTAGACATCTAATGGTTTATTGACCTAGAGAAAACATATGATATGGATACCCATAGAGGTTATTGGTAGGGTTTAGAGTAAATGAGTTGCTCTAAAGTATATTAAATTGATTAAGAACATGTATGACAAAATTGTAAATAGTGTGAGAACAAGTTGATGCATCATAAGTAAGTGTGTGTGTGTGTGTTTTTCACTATAGGTTTGCATTAAAAATCAATATTAAGTCCAAATATTTTTTTCATTGGTATGGATAGGCTCAATAGACCATTTTAATACGAAGTCCGTTAGTGTATTCTTTTTGCATTGATATAATTTTAATATATAAAACTAAATGTGAAGTTAATATCAAGTTACAAATTTGGATGGATGATTTAGAAACTAATGGTTTTTGGCTAAGTATGACTAAAACAAAGTACATGAAATGAAAGTTAAGTAGAATCGAAGGTGAAAGGGATATAAAACCTAATGGTCAAGAGAGATCAATATTTTGAATTAATTCATTAGGATTGAGAGATTGAAAGATGTGAATCATCGGATAATAGCTAGGTAGATAAAGTAGAAGTGCATAATAAGTATTGTGTGACAATAGAATACCAACTATGTTAAGGGAAAATTTTTGAAAGTCTGTAATAACTTACAAAACCAACTACACCCTATGATATTTAGTGTTGTGATATTAAGAAGCAACATGTTCATGAAATGAATGTATCTAAAATGAGAATAGTAAAATGGATAAGTTGAAATATAAGCAAAGATAAGATTCAAAATGAAGAAATTCACTTAAAGATAGAAGTGGCCCTATTGATGAAAAGATGAAAGGGAGTTACTTGAGATTATTAGCAGAAGTATAAAAAAAAAAAATCTCAATTAACAATGTGACCAAGAGTATGATTATGATATGATAAAATATTAGAAAAGAATACATATAGCCAATCATGATTATTTTATAGAGGTTCCATAACCAACTCCAAAGTTTTGAGGCTAGGGCATGGTTGTTGTTGACATGGAATGTTGTGATTGATGAATTATAAAGATGGTTTCGAGGATAGGCATATGTGAAGGTGATGTTGCTATAGTCACAACTTTCTATAACCAATCATAAAAAATGATATGAAAATTATTCTCTCCCTAACATTTCTCTGTCTTCATTAATTGCAAACAACATGGAAAATTTCAAAAAATACATCATGATTAGGCTCACAACTTTCCAATTCTTCTTGTGTGTCAAAAGAAAGCAAGGGAGAAGTTTTCTAACTTACTGTACACTTCACTGAGCTATGCTTTAATGCTTGTAAGGGTTGATTAAGCCACTCACTTAGTATGTTCATTGCTCCAAATGCATCCTTTCCATCTTTTTCAGACTATGGGGGCTGTTTGGGAGCAATGAGCTAGCTCGTTCACTCCTTTAGGGTTGTTAGTATATACGTTAGTCTAGTTCACTGGGCTTAGGGCCAATGTACTATTCTTGTAGTAAACTCATATTACTTGTACATCATACATACTATAATCTATACTGTAGACACCGCATTTTGTACCCCTTACGACTTGGCCCCATGTTCCCCCATGATGTTCAAATTTTAAAGCCCAAGGTTGGTTTAGGGCCCGATTAGATTGAGATTGACTTGAGGAAAGTGTTTTTGAAAAATTATAACTCTTTTATGAATCAAATAAGCTATTTTTGGAAAATAAAGGCCACGGAAATCCTAGGGCGTGCATACGCATACACGGAAATGCACATGCATGCTTAAAATCTGTGTGCGCATGTTTAATGCATGCATATGCAAACACGGGCATATGTATGCATGCTAGGGTTCCAGGAACTATGAAAGACAAGTTTTTTCTACATTAAAGTTTGGTTTTGGAACGAATCTCACATCATCTAGGAGCCGTTCTAAACTCCTATTTTCTATTTATAAAAAGCCATACATGGTACCTTTTCAAAATACAAAAAAAATCCTAAGGGAAAACACAAGATTCACTAGAAATAGTGTATTAAAGAAGGAGTTTTTCACAAAACATCCTCAAGTCAATATATATATTTTTTTAATTGAGGCATTTTTTGGCCTTGATCTTCTAGTTTCAAGCTTACTAATCACTTCTTTGTTTGATTTTGAATAGATTGACTGAGGAGAACGATCAAAATCAAGCTAAGGAGTTTTGTGTTTTGAGCTATAATGTTCTAGTTCCTTTTCTTTGCTTTGATCTCCTTTTCCTTGTTTTTTTTTTCCCTTGTTTGTTTATGTTATAACATGCCTGCTTAGTTTAGGTTTTCTTTACTTTGTCATTTTGAGCATGCTAGGTTGTTAGATTTAAGTTTTCTATTCTACTATGTTCTTGTGTTTCTTAGTTAGGGTTTAAGGCATGTGTGCGTATGCATGCTTTCTGTATGCACATGCATACTTGAAGTATGCGTACGCATACAAATAGGCTATGCACGCAAGCCCTATGTATGCACACACATACTCATACCCAGAAACCCTAATCCAAACTTTTTTTGCTTCCATTTCTTTATTTTACTTATACAATATGCCTCTACCATGTCCTTTTTTATGCTTATGAGTCTCTACCTCCATGTTTTGTTTGTTGTTTGTTCTTCACATGTTAGATTAGGGTTTCTTTTCTATTCTTTATTTGATATGCCACGAACATGCACATGATATGACCATGCAATGATGCATAGGTACTGCGGTGCAGTGAGATAAGTCATGCAATCATATGAGCATGTATTTGTTTGAAATATGCTTTTGTTGAATGATGTGTTCTTGATGTTTAGATGCCTATAACATGTTGTTTGATTGCTGCCATGTCTATGTTTCTGCCTTGAATATGATATAATGCCATGTGTGATAGATGTATGCTAGGGTTTGAGATGTGATGAGATGCATGATAGATGTATTTTAAGGTTTAGGATGAAAATGCCATGTTGTATGCTTAGATGTATGCTAGTGTGTGTGTGAGTCTAGAATGATAAATGTTGAATGTGCCTTTAATAAGATTAAGACGTGAGACACAATAAATGAAAGTTGACCCACGAGTCGGGTGGGGTTGGGTGCCTAACACATTCTCATCTTTATACCTAAACTCCGAACACGTGCTCTGGTAGTAGATCAGTCATTCCACGAAGGGTGCTATATTTATGGTTCCTAGACCTAATTTAGGTGGCGACTCCATTTTCCTTCTTTGCCCCAGTCTACTAGGCCGAGGCATACTCTCCTTCCTTTTGCACCCATAGTGGCAACTCCGCTAGGGATAAAAAGTTTGATTACAATGTGTCTTATTTCTTAATTTTAATAAAGGCTTATTCAATATTTATTTGCACACACTTCACTTGGTTCTTTTTGTCTCTTTCACCCCGATTGGTGATGAGTATAAAGATGAGTACGCTCCATTCAGGCCAAAATCTTCTAGAGTTCATCCACCAACTCACAATTTGTGCTATTACTTATAATAGGTTTTGAGTACGTTAACAGTTTGCCACCAATCCATTGCGGTCCATTTAGGCCCAATGTTGGAATCATGCCCCACCTAGTTGTGAGTGACCTACTGATCTATCCATTTGACTTTAGGAAGCTTACCCTTTGACTATTGATCTTTGATCAGCTTTGACTTTATCCAGTTTGACCGTTGACTTTGACCAAAAGTGAAAATTTTTTGATTAACTTCCTCCTTGCCACCTCAAGTTTGAGGGGGGGGGGGGGGATGTCAGTATATACGTCAGTCTAGCCCATCGGGCTTGGGCCTAGTGTACTATACTTATAGTACATTTATATTACTTATACTTTACACATATTATGTTTATTTAAGACTCTCTATTGTACAATGTTACACACACACTATATATCAATATACAGGCTATTCAGTCTCTCTCTCTCTCTTTCACTTTATATTTTTAACAAGGTTTTTGCTTCACTATGCTCAATTATTTAGAAAATAAGTGAAATACTTCCTTTTCAAAAAATTATGCACATTTGGCCAGAATTTTAGTGGCATATACTAAATAGTGAAAAGGGGGAAAACAAAAAAGCATTGCATTATTGTGGAAAAAAGCATCACCATCTTGTAAAGACATGGAAAAACGGGTTAGAATTTTCTGACCTGACCCAACCCGAAATATACCTGACCTGAACCCAATTTTTTTGACCCGAAGCAAAAACGGGTTGACCCTTGACCTGACCCGTATTTTTTGTGTGTCAACCTGACTCGACCCGCGACTCGACTTGAACCCGAACAATTTTTTAAACCTTTTTTTTTTGTAAAAAAGAAAATAATAAAATTAAGACAATATTGGTTTAATTGTTTGTTGTGAGTTTTAAGGAAACAATTGAGACATTTACATAATTGCATGCAAATTAATTGAAAGATGAATGGTTGAGCATTCTGTAATAAGTAAAAAATTTTAGATATCAAATAACAAAATTCATGCCAAGATAATCTGATTATAGTACAGTTAAAAACATAGATTTAAAATTGTAGACATGTGTGAGAAACATTCACAAGTGTGAAAATAGTGAAGCCAAAGTATCAAATTAACATAAATTATGAATGCTTAGACCTATTTTTTAACAATTTATGTCCAAAATAAACGGCTTTTCAAAGTAAATTATGATATTTCCTAGAGTGTGTGTTGCTTAACAATGATATGATATTCATAAAAGAGACCATGTATAAATAAGTAAACAATCAAACTTTTGTGTATATCTCAAATTGAAATAGAGTGCCAACTACAATTGACAATAAATTATAAAATTAATTTTCAAGATTATAAATTTCTTATATGTTTTTATTCTTTGTCAAATGAATTATCCAATAAGTCATTTGTAATTTTGTTTTATATTTTGGGATGTTGATATTGTGTAGAAATAAAACTTGCATATTTGTTTTACTTATTTTTGTGTTATTTTGTTTTAGATAGCAATGTTAGGATTGGTATAATTTTAAAATTATTGAATAAGTATTAATAAGTGTTGTTCATTCTTGATATAAGTGGTGAATTCAAAGTAATGCATTTTACATCAAGTAATTTGTTGCATGACTTTCCAAATGGCAAATACATGTGTTTTTTTTTTTTTTTTTTTTTAAATTCATGTTAAAAATATGGGTCAGTTGACCCAACCTGCAACCCAATTGACCTGATCCAACCCACCCGTTTTGCCATGTCTACTTGTAAGTGAGAAACCATTGAGGCATAATACTAAGGTCCCTAGTAATTGGGACCGAATAGAAGTAAGATACATTGATGGAAGCTAATTTAATAGGATTAATCTAGGAGGAAGAATATTCTGAATTGAGGAGAATGATTTTTAAAATTCTCATGGCTTCTATACAGATCAATGGAGCGTCGAAGCATAAAACTCAAGAACAGGATGTATTGATTTCTTTAAAGACAATGGAACCATAAAAATATATTGACATTAGACCGTGCGCACAAGGAATCAGATAGAGATAAAAGGTGTTTCACTAATCTGAGTACAAATATGCGTAAGTATAGGCTAAAAATGGCCTTCTACTAGTAGTAGGAAGGAGATTGGAGACACTTGTTATGGGAGGGGTACCCAAAGAGAAGTGTACATGCTATTGTTTGTTCATAGGTGAAAGAGGTTTGCTCATAGTGCCCTTCATGAACTCATGGTTAGGCTCTTTTTTTATTTTTTTAACTATTCTAGAAATATATATATACCTACTAAATATATCCCACCCAACCCTCCAACCGAGTCCTCTCCATACCCCCCATGCACTAAAGTACCATCCAAACTATTTTGATGTAATTTCAGGCCTATCATGGGTTAGGTTTGCTCATAGTGTCCTTCATGAACTCATGGTTGGGTTCCTTTTTTATTTTTTTATTTTTTATTTTTAACTGTTCTAGAAATATATCCCACCCAACCCTCCAAACGAGTCCTCTCCACTAAAGTGCATAGGGAGGTACCATCCAAACCATTTTGATGTAATTTCGGGCCCTCGAACCGTTGCCAATATTATTTTTGGTAATCAGTGCTTTTGTGTCGTTGGAATTAGACCTTTTCTTTCAATAAGCAAATAAAAAATTCTTATAAAAAAATAAAAATAGAAACAGTGATAAGTGATGATAGTTTGCTACTTTGAATTTTAGAATGAGCTGTTGGAAGAAGACAGAGACTTTATCCAACAAAGTTCTAGAAGTGGTCAGCAAGGCTTGAAATCTTTGCTTATCGTACAAGAGCTCCAATTCAAACACCAACACTTCTACTCAATATCAATACAAAATTCCCTGTTTTATGTTTCCCATGTTGTTCGGTAACCAGAAAGAAGAGCACCACAAAAAATTTTGGCTTTCCCCAAAATGCATATGCTTTCATAAAGGTATCTTTCAGCTAGACAATGAATGAATGACACAACAGTGTCTTTATACAGCCACCATAAGCTTAAAATGGAAACATTGAGCAAGTAGATCTCTACGATAAATACAGGCCAATCTTAAATGGAATAGCTCTCTTTCCCTATTGGGTATACACGTAACCATAGAGACAAATGGCTAAACTTAGGACATAAATCCCTTTCCTCAAAAGAACATGTACATGCAAACCCTCCTTTTCTTAAAGAAAACTGTCAGAACCAAAGAAATATAAAAACCTGTCAGTTCAAGCAATTTCCAGGTTCCCAATGTACCACGAAAGTAGAAACACAGAAACTTCCAAATCATTCATCCATTCCACACAACAGCAACTAAACCCTTTCATATAAAACTAGAGGGATCAGAAAAGAACTCTACAAAGAGAATCATAATTATAATACAAACATTCCCCAATGTTTCCTCTCCCTCAATCAGTACTAGTGCTCTCTATCATTAGAGGTTACAATTTTCTTTTTACTACTACTACTATGCATCATATAATCCCATGAACAAGTACAGAAAACAAAACAAAACAAAACAAAACAAAACAAAAAAAGAAAAAAGAAAAAAGAAAAAAGAAAAAGAAAGAATAATAATCCATGTGTCTAACCCCACCTCAGATTAAGATTCTCTCTCTAATTTTCCATTTGCCACAGTTTTTAAATGCTAATTGCTAATTAAGAGAGTAAATTAATCAAGCACAACTACCTACTACCTTGACCTCACAATGGAACCTCCATTACTGCCACCTCCACCACCACCGCCGCCGCCGCCACCACCAACACCAACAACTGAGCCACCCTTCCCAACCCCAACCCCAACTCCACCATCAATACTCTGAATTCCATGATGATGAAAACCACCAGAACCGTACACGTGTCCCTGATGATGACCCATAACACCACCATACATCCCAGCATACATTCCTCCAACCCCATTAAACCCACCACTATTCCCTGACGAACTAACACCCCCACCACTTCCACCACCACCACCAGCGGCGCCACCACCACCACCGGAGCCACCACCGCCACCATCCTTCTCACCTGGCCTCCCTCCTCCTCCACCTCCTCCCACAGAGCTCTTCTCCCCTTCCATCTCCCTATACTTCTGCAGATAAATCTTGAGCGGCTCAACATACTCTTCAAACCCCAAAGTAGTCATAGCCCACAACAAATCGTCACCATTAATAGTCTTCCTCTTCTCCCTCTGACACTTATCCGAAGCCTCCCCAGTGATGAAGCTAATAAACTCAGACACACATTCTTGCACTGTTTCTTTAGCATCCTTCGAGATCTTAGCGTTTGCTGGCAATGCCTTCTTCATGATTCTGCTCACGTTTGCAATCGGAAGAAACCTGTCTTGTTCCCTTGCTGACAACTCGCTGTTCGCGTTGTTGCTGTTGTTGTGTCCTCCCGAATCGTTATCCGAATCCGCCATCCCCAAACTCTCTTTTAACCTTCAAACTTCAAAAGCTTTTCTGTGTCTGATCCAGTTCAACCCAAATGGACCAAAAATTCAACAACTTTCTGCTAAGAACTATTATGGGTCTGACAAAGTTTCCGACAAAAAAAAAAGAAAAAAGAGAGACCAAAATCCACAATTTCACGCCGTAAATCTATATGGGTCTGACTAAGTTCCCAACAAAGTTACCAAATTTACCAAAAATAATTTAAACTTTCACAAAACAGACCAAAAATCCAAAACTTTTACGGGGTCTAATTCAAATTTACAAAACAGTCAAATAAGTATAATTCCCTTTAGACATGTAACAGTTTTTTTTTATCAAGTTCCATTATCAGAACAGTCTGTGTTCTTTACACGACCAGACACAACACAACTATTTTGAAACCAAAAAACAAAACAAAAAGGTTTATGTAAAAAAACAAAGAAATTTAAAAGAAGCACAACTTGGAAAGTTTGTGGGAATTTTTTTTTTTTTTTTTTTCTTCTTTTGCAGAAATTAAGGTATGAGGGGTAGGGATATGGAGGGGACTTAGAGGAAAGGTGAGGGGTAGAATTGGAAATATAAGGAAATAGTAGAGACCGGCCGGGAAAAATGGAGGAGCTCCGGGAATGTGGGTGGAGTTTTTTTTCTGTATTTTGCAGAGTTTAGAGAGAGAGAGAGAGAGAGAGAGACAGAGAGAGAGAGTTGAGAGAGGGAGAGGGGTTGGGGTCCGTCGGATCGTTGAGGTAATAATTGCATCGTGAGCGACACGTGGGTCTCTCTCCACCGTTTAATTCTCGATAAGAATGGGTCACGTGGGTTGTTACTAACCGTTCGATCGTTAGTGGGGGCTGTGAGATCTAGACGGTTCTGGTGCTGACACGTGGTGGGTTATGTCAATTTGGGTTAAACTTTCTGTTTTTAACTTTTGTAAGAATCTTGTGGCGACTTCATGAAATCTGAGCCGTCTGTATCTCTAATCTACACACGTGGCATTGCGTTTGCCGTTGATGAGTTTATTTTAGTGAAAACGGCAGTAGCTTTTGTGTCGTTTTGATGTAGAGACTCTCGAAGGCAATGCTTTCTTTTTTTTTTGAAAATTGGTTTTTCAATTTCAAAGAGTCAACTAATCCAATGACTATAATCTCTTTGTTGATTTGTCAACCTAACATTGTTGCAAATTGAGGGTGGGTCCTAAATTCCACTTTTTTGAAAGTACTGGTATTGAATGAACTTTTTGTAAATCAAGCATGATTTTGGTACAGTAAGTTTATGCATTGGATGACAGTTTAATACATCATCTTGTATTTCAGTGCCACAAAATATTAGGTGTAAAAATAAAATTATTATTATTATTATTTTATTTTTTTTAAGGTTCTCTGGATGGAATATATCCGCCACTTATATGAAGGTGGGATCTATTCATCAGTCCTTTATATAGGGTCCACATTTTATAGGATGAGAGTGAACTTTGTTCAAAGTACCTAATTATTTCTCAATATAAACCAAAGTTTTCACTTATCATCATATAGTTTTCTTTACTTTTTAAAGATTCATTTAACACAATGGCCACAATAATTTTGTTGACTTGGTTATTAGTTTAAACTAATTACTCATTGCTTGAAAATTGTTGTGGGTTTTTCAACGTTTCCACTCACACAATACGACAGTGTCTTTCTTGTCGTTGCACAGTGTCAGTCCAAGCCTCGTGCTTCCAAATAGTGTATGAAAATTTTTCACTTAGCAAGGGAAAAAGAACACAAAAGTGCATGAATATGGTCACTTGATCAATAAATTATGGCCCATAATATAGCATTTTGATCTGATCATGTTTAAGGCTTAAATTTGATGATTAAAATTTGTTAGAAGCTATGCTAAGGCTTGATATTGTAGATCATTCCCTTTAGACATGTAACAGTTTTTTTATTATTTTTTATCAGAACAGTCTGTGTTCTTTATACCATGAGATTTGAACACCATAGTAAAAAGTAAAGAGGACTTATGTTTTGTATAAGTGTGGAAGCAATATGGGCATCACAGAGGAATAGTATGGGTTCACTGAGTGAAGTAGGTGTCCACAAATCTTGCAAGATCTCTATTGAAATCCTAATTCATAGTGGCAGGAAGTTCAATGCCTGCCAAAGAGCCTTTCATGTCACACATCTCTGAATATCAAAATTTAATTATAGACTGTGGTCCAAAAGTTCTGGTGAATTGCCTCAAAGGATGTAGACGCATGCTTATAAAACCTATATGTGCAACTTGGTGGAAGTCATATGAAGTTTCTATTTGCTATTGGATCATTTTAAAATTGTTGGTCAAATTTATGGCTACATAATGAAACAAGAGGGTATGTGGCCTAATGTACAAGTCAGCAGCTGAGGAGTTATGGTTAAGTAGTGCAAGCACTTTCTTTCTTTATTTATTTATTTATTTTAAATAAAGTTATAAAATACCATAGCTGTGCGAATCGGCTGGTGAAAAGGGTCGAGAACAAGAGAGCAATGCATAAAAATATGACAGTTGTCCCTCTTTTGTATATCACTATTTTGTTTAGGACTTGATGAATCTGAGCACACTGAGAGAGTGCTCTGTAACTACTTTGTTTATGTAAATAATTTATATAAATAAATAGAATATCCCTTTTTTAACACCCCCCCCCCCCCCAAAAAAAAAAAAAAAAAAGAAGGAAGAAGAAGAAAGAAGGAAAGATACAATACCATAAGTCCATAACAAGTATGACTGCCTGAATTTTCCAAAAAAAAAAAAAAAAAAAAGACTGCCCGAAGAAATTTGGACACTCTCCTTAATTCTTTTGCTTCTTTTTCAGGGTTTTGTAAATTTCACCTTCCTCTTATAATTCTTTTTTAAGCGTTGAAAAACGTTAGAACTCTCACAAAATTCCTCTCAGATGATCTAAAGTTTATAAAATTTTTAGCATACATTTGTGAATGTACTTTTGGGCCCTTAAGCAGAAAGATATGATTAACTTTAATTAGTATCATGAAAGTTTCAGAACTGTTTGCAAGTGCTGATTACTGTATATGAAGACTGACTGATTGGATCGAGCTAATGATGACTTATTATGGACTACCATATATTATTCCTCAATAACTTCCAATGGATAAACGAAGTTCCTTATTGAGTTTTTTGCCTTGTTCCTTGTGGATATAATAAGTGCTGTATGCGGAAGGTGGAAATCAATCAGGTATTTTAATCAAAATGTGTCATGACGAGACTGATGGAGCCACATAGTCCCCCAGTAATCAAATATAAGGATAACCATGACTGATAAGTAAAACTTGTAAATAGATATAAATAAGTAAAAACAACCAGGAATCATGAATGGCTCATAGAAATTAAGAAAGGGTATGATACGCAGCAAGAATATCTCATAGAAATGAATAAGAATACTCGAGCAAATCTCAAGTGGAGATAGATCAGCTACTAAGAGCTGCTAATTGCTACATTTTAAAGAGATGTAGCATAACTAAGGCTAACCATGACTTAAGAAGAGATGAGTAAAACTAGCAAACAGATAAAGAAGGTAAAACTGCAAGGAGTCATGGATGACTGATCACAATCTGACTAAGAAAGTTCATAAGGCTTTGATATGCAGCAAGAACAAACTTATACATACGACGAGAAATACTCGAGAAAAGCACTAGTGGAGAAAGATTGGCTCCTTGCAGGTGCAAAATTCTACATTTCAAAGAGCTTTTCAAAAGCAGATTAAAGCAAAAGTAATATGTTTAACAACTTTCCCATCATTTGAAATTGACCTTAATTAACATAACTTAATTTGTTGGTAATAAATTTACATTAAATGTATCTGAACACATGTAGTCAATAATAATTTTTTAACATCAAGATTTAGTCTCAGGGCTTTTTCATCTTCTGGAACCCACAGAATAGTTCTAAAACATAGGATGATGCCAAATGAACAAAAAGAAAATTTAAGTGAAATGAGAAATCCAAGTGAGATTCCATCAATTGCCTATGGCCTTCGAACTTTTAATACTTTAATGTGCATTAAGAGAAAACAAAGGGCCATAATACAAGTGCCTTACTGGGTATCCAATGTTTGGGGAAAAAAAAAAGCTACACAGTTCGCAACAATATAACAAAGTAAAGGAAGATAAGAAGTATGACATCCTAAATTCAACAAAATCCAGGGTGGATCAAAAACTTTCAAAACACTAAATTCATGCTTCAATCTCAAACCTTGAACACTTGATGGAGCCCATGGATATGTCAATCTCAATCAAATTCTCTTCCTCATTCATCTCATTTATATCTGATATGAGCTCCATTAGACAATGTTGCTGGAAAATGGACTCAGGTGAGAAGTCCGGCAGTTTGATCTGCTGCTTATGATTATTAACCTTTGGCAACTCTTCCTTATGACCAACATACTGCCCACTTGGAAGGGCAATTTCAATGAGGCTTTCCTCGTCGGAAATTGAGCCATCGGAGTAATCTGGACTCTGATCATCCACATTATCATGAAACGGCCACTCCACTTCTGATTCCTCACTAGTCGATAAGTGATAGAGACATTCACTCTCTGAAAGTGAATCAAATGATGTGACCAAGTGGTCATCAATCTGACTGTTACCTTCTTCTTGAGCTTCCTTCTTTAGTGTTATAGTTTCACTGTGAGGCTGAGGTTCTGGTTTTACATCTTCCATCTGAACCTTTTCTTGGACTAATTTCTCAGCTGCGGCTGGTTTGTGCTTTGAGAATGTGAAGTAAATGGTAGAAAAGATCAATACTGTAGATGTTAGGAGGATGGATGAGAACCCAAAGACCAAAATAGCAGCAGATATTAGCAGTGGAGCAAGGACAGCAAACCATGGTAGTGGGTTTCTAAAGCAACATAAAGGAGATGCCATTTGATCTTTAACTGTGTTTTCCAAGTTCATGAATTAGACAAAAGCCTAGCCTACTAATCAGTAATCCCGAGAAAAGTAATTATGCAAGAAAAAAGGAGAACTTTCCCTTTTATTCAACTGCAAGAACAGTATATGGAAGATAAAATGGGTGGAAAAGATAAAACTTCTAGTAAGACGTAAGGATTAAGTATAAGCTATAAAATAGATCAAGGGCATATGAATAAGAAAATTAGCTATGAAGATACCATAAAAGCTGATTGATGGATCTACTATAGATTGAAAAAGCAAATACTACAAGTGAGGATAAGATGTTTTGTAGACACAAGAAGGGCATGTGACAGTTTAAAGCTCCACTGCTTTTCTTGTTCAAATATTAGAAAAGACACTTAGCTAAAAAGGAAAGGTTTTTACATGGGATTCAAACAGAATCTGCAGATGACATTAATAGGGATATGAAAATGGCATGCATAAGGAAGCAAGAAACAGTGTGATGCCAAGCTGTGCTTTGAGATTTGAGTGACAGATGTATCTGCACTAGCTAGCACAGAAGAAGAAAGCTAAGAGAAAACTGCCTCTTTTTCTTTCTTATAAAATTGGATTTGTGCTGAAAATAATGGGCTGTTAGCCTGTTACTCTTATCACAGACTCACAGTTCCCCAGTCCCCATTGCTCCTAAAAAACTGGGTTTTTGCTTCCTAAAACCAATCAGGTAGTTTTCCTCTGCAACTGATTCTCTTGAAAGTCACAAAACCTCCTGGTTTCCCACTAGTGGTTTATGGTCTCAGAGCTTGGAAATGAGAGAAGCCATGTGCACATATCTCAGCTCACCACATGGCACTTTCCCTCCAAATTCAATGCAACAAAACTAGGGATGAAAGAAAATTTTTAAAAAGACCACAAAAAACAATATTATTTTTCTGCTTCTGTGTACTCCAAGAATACTATCATCACAACCATACCTGAAGCTTCATCAAAGGCTCATTGTTTGCTCATTTTTTCCTTCTAACCAACAACAGCTTGTTTGTCTTCTATTCAAATGCCTCATCTGACTTTTAACACGCCCAAAAAGAGAGGAAAAAAAAACAAAACCAACTTTGTGCAGAAACCAAATTGCTTTCAAACACTTATGTGCTATTGAATTCAAACTATCATTGTAGCTGAAAGTATATCAGTTCTTTTGCTTAGGCTCAGAAGAACAGACCTTTTAGTTAAATTCAGGAACTTTGCTGCAATGACATCAAATCTTTATATACAATCAACAAAAATGAGTATTTTCACGTGTCTTATGTACCACCTCTATTGACATAGAAAACCCATGAATATATTAGTTATATGTACCACACCAAGTCCTATGAAGAAAGAAGTTGTAGTTTTATATCCCACCTTTTGTTATTATATGAATTTTTTCATTAAAATTTAAGTGCAGAAAGAGGTGATCGTACTAGACTCTAGACATAACAAACGAAAGTGGAGCTTTTTTTTTTTTTTCATTCAAAAACTCAGTGAAAAGCACAAAGCAAAAATTCAGACAAAACCAATTCAAATGATAAAAAAATTCAAATAAATGAATGCGTTTGACTTAAAACAATAATTATTCTAGTTCCTATACAGTCATGCAACCAAGTACTTCATTTCATTTCAATCTTTTGCATTATTCAGGTAATATTTTGCATTGACTAATTTTATTCATTTTGTGAATGTGAATATTCGTTGAGATAGGAAAGAAATGCTTTGCATTAATTAATAATTTGTACCAAAAAAATATAGTACTATCCTAATATTAGCTGGTGGTAGTCACTTCTTCTTTACAACACAAGATTAAAAAAATAGGAGCTTTTAATAATATATAATTTAATTTTTTTGCATGGCATAATTACTTAGAAAAAAAATAAATAAATAAAGGCTATAGTCTGACCCTCAACCAAATAGAATGGAAACACCTATATATAAATCAACCTGTTATAAAATTCATAGTTGTAATTATGGCAAACCCTTCCTGCCCTAGTATATAGCTAGGGTTAAACAATTAAGTTATGATACATGCTTTTTTTGTTTAAGGATTGCGCCACTAATGATGGCTTCAAGTATGCTTTAACATATGGGCCATCAGTGTCTATATGTACCTACCAAAAATGCTTAGCCCCACTCCCACCATTGTAGGTGAAATGCAATCTTAGAGATTGGCTTAAATCAATGGCCTTGATTTTTCATTTTCTTGAAGAGTGTATATAATATAACACGGTCTTTCAAAGCATGTGGCGCATGGGCTACTTACTAGCTAGTCTTCCACCACTCTATGAAATGATGTCAATTGGAGTGTAAGATTTCTACATATTTTAGCTCAAGTTGTGCTAATTGAGATGATTAATTGGCCCTTCACTTGTTGATAGGGACCAAGAACCAATGAAGATATAACTCTCTCTCTCTTTTGTTCTTTTTCTTTTTCTTCTTCTTTTTATTTTATTTTTTATTTTTTTGTGCAATGAAGATATAACACCATTAATTATAATTAAGAAAAAAATTACAAGATTATATCTATACATTTCAGTAGTCATTTTTTCCTTTCATTGATTCATTTTCTCTTTGTTCATTTTCTATTTTAGTCCTCCAATAATGTCTCATTATACTTTCAAAATTATATTTCATTGAAAGCAATACAAATTGAATAATGCTACCGTCACAATCTATTAATATTACATTTTCATTTACCAATAATGACTCACCGCATCAGCAATTTGTAAATTTTTTTGTAAAATAATTTATATCTCTAATATTATTCATACAAATTATACAACTCAATTTCTGATCTTTTATATAAGCCCTGACTGATTTATCGTTCAAAGCCATAATTTTGACAGCAATTTGCAATAGGGCCAAAAGGCAGTCAACTAGGTTTGTTAAGAGGAAAAAACCGAACAATTGGAAAAAATTGGTCTTTGCCCTTTCTAAAAAAAAAATCCAGCATTTTGCCCTCTTTCTCAAAATAATTAGGGAAATGCCCCTTTTTTGAAAATCGATTTTTTCAAAATCGATTTAGGCCCTATAGTGGCGTTTTTAAGGAGCCTATAGTAATGTTTTAAGGACCTATAGTGGCGTTTTGTAACTCGATATATATGAAATCGAGTTATAGGTTAAAAAAATTAAAAAAAATTGCATATAACTCGACTTCATAGTGATCGAGTTAAAAAACATCACTATAGACTGCTTAAAACGTCACTATAAGGCTCTAGAAAATTTTTTTTTTAATAACTCGATTTTGAGAAAATCAAGTTTTAAAAGAGGAACATTTCCCTAATTAGTTTTGAAAAGGGGACAAAATGTTGGATTTTTTTTTTGAAATGGGCATTTGCCCATTTTCTCCCCGAACAATTTGTTTAAGTCTCACCATAGAAAAAAAATAAATAAAGGAAAAGAATTACAAAACCATAATATATCCTACTCTAGTGCCTCAATAGTCAATTTCATGTAGTTTGGCTATTTTGGTCAATTGTCTATTGTTTGGCTATTTGGTCAGTTTCCTCTTTTGTTTGTTATGCACTAAACCATCTTAAAAGACTCTTATTCTAACTTTGATTGAAGTTATTTCTAATTTCACACGAGTACAATGCTTTAGTTTCTTAAAAGACTCTTATTCTAATCTCCACTGAAGTTATTTCTAAAATTTCACTCATTTGTACCATATTTTACTTTTTATTTTTATTTTTATTGAGAACTTTTCCTCTAACTATTTCAAGAAAAATAAATATAAATATAGTTTGGTAAAAAAAAAAAAAATAGAAAAGCCTCCTATAAGATGTAAATTGTGCTAGGGAAGAAATGTAACGAAGATGATGCCACTTGTCGGCCAATTGCGGATGCTAGATGCACAAATAAAGCAGTGTCACATGAAACCCTAACTGGATTATCTTTTGCACTACATTTTATTTTGACTACAAGACAAAAAATCTTAATATAGTTCTTGAATTTTATTTAATTAAATATTTTTTCGAGCTTAAAAAACCTTTAATCTTGAAAGAAGAAATGAGATCAAGAAACCCAACCGGTGTTGGGGAATGTAACATAAGGAATGTTTTAGTTGTGTGCGTATCGATTAATGTGAATGGGAGGGGACCATATCTAAGTTTTGATGAATGTTTCATTGTAATTGAAGGAGAAATTATAATACATATATTCTTGCTTTGAATCTAGAGCTTAGACTTTTTTCGTGAGAGTTGTGAATATTTATTCTTCTTTATTGTTATTGTATAATTTTATATTGTAGATAATATTTCTTTTATTAATAAATCTTTTTTAACCTAGAGAAATATAAATCTAGATTACTAGATATGAAAAAGATAACACAGAAGGAGAGAGAAATACAAATATTAGTTGAATTTAAAATAGAATTTTGTGATAAATTTGTTATTAGAAATATGAAAAAATATAACATAAAATTTAGATGAAAATTTCCCAAATGAACACTAGATTCATCAAAAAGAGAGGATAATGAAATAATATTATAGAAAGATAACAATAAAAATTATCATAATAATATTTGTTTAAGGTTTTTTTTTTTTAGTATGTCTTACTCCTGTACTTTTTTAACTAGAATCTCCTTTTATTTTATTGAGAAACTGTCATATCACCCGCTAACTAAATAAAAAGTGGAGATTAAAACTCACTACTACTTGTCAATATATATTTAAAATAACAGAAGATTTTTAGTTAAAAAGGTATTAAAAATAAACTAAACTATTTTTTTTTCCCCAAATGCCACACATGGCATCGTTGAGAAAATTATGAAATGTTAGCAAGAATTGCTGACACATGGGAAAATTTAAAATTGGCCACTAAAGAAAGAGCCTAAGAGGATTTTTTTAGGGCCTATATGGGTTGGGCTTTTACCAAAAATCTTAAAAAGAATTGGACCCACTCATTATTACACAAAAAATGTTTTCAAAGCCGATTGGGCTCAAAAGCCCAGAATTCATTTCTATCTGAATTGGACTTTAGACCCATGTGCTTCACTACACACAATGAGCCCATAACGATTCTTGAAGTAGAAGATCACTCATCACCCTCATTAAGCTCTCACTCACATGTTTTAAAAGGCCAAAAGATGATTTTTCTTTTTAGATGCGATTGAGTTTCAATCAATGGCGCCCGCTCTATTATAATTGCTCTTTATCATCAGAACATATCAATTAGTTTTTTGTGTAGGTAGGATTCAAACTCCAGACCTTATCTCTTAAGTTAAATGGAGCCCACCTAAAAGATGAAATTTTAAACTTAGGATTTGCTAGCATCTACATTACTTTGAGCTTCTTATAAATGATTGGATAGATAACAAGAGATACCCACTTCCCCACCGAACTTTGCTCTAGTGGTACAACTGTATCTCTCTAGCTCGCTACTTATTCTTCACAATGGGGGTAATCAAAGCATGCTCAAGTAGGCATATATTTGTAGTACATATTCTCTTTCAAAAAGTTAGTATAGCTTCATAGATGCAGTCTTGGAAAGTAATCGATAGCTACTTTAGAGAGAGAGGAAAAAAAAAAACTTTAATCACATGATGTTTTTGATTTCTTACCATACATTTTGCATCATTTTTATTCTAAAGGAGGCCTAGGAGTGGGTTGCTTCATCTAGGCGTTTAAGATTTTTTTTTTTTTTTTTTTTTTTCCCTCCCTTCTCTTTTTATTACTTTAATACTCAAAAGACTTGGAGCAATTTGCAAAAATCCGAACTATGTGACTAGGTAAGAGTAAAAAGCGCCCAAAAGATAGGGGAAAAAAAAATCAGCAAAACTCAAAAGCATGTTTTCCCCTGGATCAATCTAAATTTTACTAGATAATGTATTAACTGGTGGAGACTTGAGAGTCCAAGCCAATAGAGGCATATTATCTTTTAGACCTGACATGTTTCTTGTTCTATTTTTTATTATTATTTAATTATAGGATTTATGTTAGTTTGAAGTTCCAATCTAGGCATGCTGCACCATGCAGGAATTTGTCACCAACCCTAGAATAAAGTGCAAAAAATTATTATATAAAAAATCTCAAACATGCAAAAAAGAAGAATGACATCTTAAGGTATGCTTTTCCTTAACATTAGTTTCCACGAATCCCTATATATATATATATATATATATATATTTTTTTTTCAAGCATCATAAACTATTCTTCAAGGTAAAGTATGAAAGACATATTCCAATATCAAATAAACATAAATTTAGATGCACAAAATAGAAAACAATTACTAAAAATAACATATGACCTAAGAAAACTTTGTCTTCAACACCGAAAGTAATTACATAATAAAATTTTTATTTACAAGCAGCACGGTTCTAAGCATAACCGCATGACGTTTCATCAGTAGTGGTTTTAGGAATTTTGTTCAGGTTATTGATTAAGAAACTTAAATCAAACAAAATTTAACAAAAAATATCGAGTTATCGATAATAATAATAAAAAAATGCAAATACATGAAATTTTAATGAACCAGATGCTACTTGAGGAATTCACAGCAATGGAGGTGGGACATGCACTGAAGCAAATGTACCCTCTGAAAGCGCCTAGTCTAGATGGAATGCCCCCACTCTTTTTCCTGCATTTTTGGCCAACATGTGGGGTGGAGGTGACTAATACGGTACTTGATTTCCTAAACCTTGGTGTTTTCCCACCCAACTTTAATGACACACACATTGTCCTCATCCCCAAAATAAAGGAGACGAAACTGGTTACTGATTTTAGGCCTATTAGCTTATGTAATGTGGTGTATAAAATTGCATCTAAGACTATAGCTAATAGACTAAAAAAGAACCTCCCTACAATAATTAGTGACACACAGAGTGCTTTTGTGCATGATAGACTTATTACTAAGAACGTTCTTATAGCCTTTGAAACCATGCATCATATAAGGGGGGAAAAAAAAGAGAGGGAAGAGTGGGAGAGATGGCTTTAAAACTCGATATGAGTAAAGCCTATAATAGGGTGGAATAGAAATGCCTAGATAAAATCATGGAGAAATTGGGCTTTGATGTAAAGTGGAGAGGATTAATAATGCAATGTGTCACATCTGTAACTTATGCTATAAAATTTAATGGGAGCCCAAGGGGGCATATTGTACCATCAAGGGGTCTCCATCAAGGGGATCCCTTATCACATTTTCTCTTTCTTTTATGTGCAGAGGGTTTGTTAGCATTGATAAAAAAACTCAGTGCATGAAGGAAATATGGAATGAATTGCTTTATGCCGTGGAGGACCAAAGCTCTCACATCTTTTCTTTGCTGACGATAGCCTAATATTTTGCAAGGCCTCTATTTCCGAATGCAACTCACTACAAAGAGTTTTGCATGTATATGAGCAGGCTTCTGGACAACAGCTGAATAGGGCTAAAACTGCATTATTTGGGTTACCTTATTTGGGTTATTCTCTATAACCGCCATTGGGAACTGACCTTAGTGCTCTATGCCGAGTGAGAAGCTCGTCCCAAGCAAATATAAGGAAAGACGTGTGAAACGCAGGAAGGTCGTCCAAGTCTTTCTTTTCCTGGACGATCTCAATGACGGACGAGTATGTCATAATGCAGCCCATATGTTTCGTTTATCCTTATTCCCTTTGGACGACCTTAACGGACGAGTTTGGAGTTAGCGCGTTACATTACACCATCAGTTGCCCCCTTGTCCGTGAGTCGTCCAAGGAAATGTGGAGTCCCATGTCGCCCTTGGATGGACGTGCTTATGTTTACAGCCAGATGTGCCACATGTCGTAGCCTTATTGGTGGCTAGTCATGTCGATTGATTTTCTCGAGAGGCATGCCACATGGCAGCCTTAGGTTGGTTATGTCGTTTTAGATGCTGAGGTCTGCTGCCTATAAATAGTAGAATTCCTTGGTTACCCTTTACATTTCTGAGATTTTCATTCCTGACACTCCTCGTCTAGAGCTTCATCTAGAGGTTTCTCTGCGTCCATAGTCCTCTTCCATCTAGAGCCAGCTATTCCTTTCCTTTTCGTCTTTATGTTTTTCTTTAAGTTTTCCTCAGAATATTTGAAACTGTTATTTCTTCGTCTAGCAATAGTACGGAAAAGGCTATAGACGAGTATCGCGATATAACCAGTTATATTGGTTCTAGTAACAGTAGTCATAGTAGTGAGGGGAGTTCCATGGACGAGGGATATACCTCTGGTGTTCCTGCATTCCCTTTAGAGGTTTTCCAAGAACAACTTAGGAAAGCCTCTGGTTCCTAAGCTGGTACCCTATCCAATGTCCTTCCGTCTAGTCCTTTGGTCGAAGAGGAGACCGTTTATAGTTGTGTAGTAGGTATTCTCTCCAAAACAAGTGAGCAAAGGCTTAAAAACCTTAGGACATGGTACCAGATCCCAGACGAGCTTAACCCTAGGTTACCTATCCGCGAAGAATGGTGCTGCAATCCCTGTTTTGGAATAGGCGTCTATGAGGCTTATTTCTTAGGGGGTTTCAAGTTGCCTTTAAATGCATTTGCTAGAGAGTTATTAATTAGGTTAGGTTTAGGTGTATGCCAATTCAATCCTAATGCATGGAGATTAATAATCTCTATGCAAATTTTGTGGAGGGAAGTATTTGGAGGGGACCGTCCTCTTACCGTGGACGAGTTCCTCTTCTGTTACAAGCCCTCAAAAATAAATCAATCCCTTGGTTTTTACCAATTCACAGCTAGAGGAAGAGATTGTAGATTAATCAAGTCCCTAGCCTCGTTTGACAGGAATTGGAAGACGGAGTTTATCTTCGTCTCCGATCCTTGGGCAGGAAACCCTGTAAACGTAGGTAGGGACCCTTTCACTTCTTACTCTGTGGACTTAGGGAACCTTCGTTCTAAAAGTACGTCCCTCCCCTTTTTCATTTTTCTCTTCTCTTTATATATATTTATTTGTTTGTTTGTTTCTCACTCTTGTATACTATTTGCTTCACAGGTGTTAAATGACCGTCCTTAAGTAAATTTCACCGTGACCGCGTCCATAGGGCTCGTCTTCACATTGATAGGGATTTTCATTCTTTGGTTATCCTACGTCGTCTTGCCAAGTGGGGACTTGGTCCTCAACCATCAGACGAGGCTATTGCACACAAGGTCATAGTGTGAAGAAGTAAGTTTTCATTTAATGGTAATTTAAACATTCTGTATTATATTTTCTTGATCCATTTGTGATTTGTCACTTATTGTTATTCTTATTTTCTTTAGGAATGTCAACAATGAAAGAAAATAAAGGAAAAGAAGCTATAGGTGAAAGGAGTCGTCCTGAGGCTCAGTCTCAAGTTCGTCCGTTGATTGGGGACAAAAGGAAGTCTTTGCCTAAAAACCTTGATGTGGGAAATCTTCCTAGACGACGAGGCAAAAAGGCTAAGCATGGGTCATCCCAAACAATCAAGCCCAACCTTCCTCAATCTCAATCGCCTGCCCAAGTATTCGACGTGGACTCATCCACTCCAATTGAGACCACTCCGTCTAAGACTCCTCCGTCCAAGACGACTGTGTCTGCCTCATCCCAGCCTCCTTAACAGGTTCCTTCAAATATTATTGAAAATGAAGACTTGGCTTGAGAACGTTTTCAAAAAACTATTTCAGACGAGGACATAAACACTTGATATGACATGTCCCTAAAGGATTTCGAACATTCTAGTGTTCATGATCTTTTTAAGGTATGCAATCACACACACTTTTTTTTTTTTTTAAGATATGTATATATTTTATCTAACCCTCTTTTTGTTTGTTTGTTTTTTTTTTTTTTTTTTTTAATATTTTTTTTTTTTTCCACAGGCTATGTCAAAATTTATGGCAGCGTCTAGGCAGGCCACAGGACTGCACAAGACGAGGGTCTTATTAGAGACAAGGATTTAGGAGGTGAAGGAAGAATCTAAGAAGTGGGATGAGGCAGCTGCTAAGGCCAAGGAAGGGACAAACGAGCTACAAAACTTGATTGAGGAGTTGAAAGCTGATGTAGTGGAGAAAGATACTCATCTTGATCATCTACAGAAAAAGAATGACGAGCTGAGTACTCTCCTTTCCAAGGCGAAAGAAGATGCAGTGGCTAAATTCAAGGCATCCAAGCAATACACTGATTTTCTAGACACCAATTACGCAACAGGTTTTGAAGATTTTAGAATAGAGGCTATGGAAAACTTCCCTGAAGTGGACTTTAGCTCCATTAAGCTTAACTTGGCTGCTGCTACCAGCTCTCTCCTTCAAACCAACTCTGAGAACGTCAATGTGGAAGACGACGCTACCACTCAGCCACTTCAAAATGACCCCAACGCTAATGCCCCTTCTTCATAGAGACGATACTTTTGCAATTAAATTATCCTTGTTTTTTTTTATCTTTTCTTTTCTTTTCTTATTTGATCTATTGTTTTGGATCTTTTTATTGTAACTCAAGTACATTTATCTCGTCCATAGTTTTAGAACAAGTTTCTAAACAATTGCCTTCTAGGCTTTTTATTTAGAAAGGGTTTTTGGACGGTGGTTGTCTACCCTTGAACTTAATGTTTCCTTTCCATCGTTATGTGGATGAATGGTTTTTTTTTCTTTTTTTCTTTTTGCAAGTTATTTTACAAGTATAACTCATCTTTGGGGATGGTAGTACTTCTTCCTCAGCTTGATTCATCCTTAGACTTGGAAGCTGTTTTTACACCATCCATGAAGCCTAACTTTTTATTTGTCCAAAAACTGAATTGTTATAGTTGTGTTCTATTTAATACGAAATATTCATGTATGCATTTCCTCATCCATGGGTAGGTCTAATGCACCAAAGGCTTTATCTCGTCCATTATTTAGACGAATATACCTTGTTTTTCCTTGCTTTACCCTTAGGGAAGCTTATAGACATTACATCTCCGAGTTCGGAGAATTTAGTTGTCTTGGGCTTTTAGCCTTCCTGTGAATTAATTTGAATGAAGACAATATGAATCACTAAGAATTCACACAACATTATGTACATAGCATAAATATTGTTCATAGGTGAGGCATGCGTTTAGAAACTAATGCCTTTAGGGAAATTAATAAATACAAACAACTCCATATTTTCGTCCATAGCTCATGACACACAACTTTAAAAACTAACACAGCTTTAGGAAATTAATACACAGAAATTAACAGAAATAGAGTCAATATTCAAAGAAGCTTCAGAACAAGCTTTAGCTGCTCGTCCTAGGCAATGCTCATCCAGGCTGGGACCTTACTAGTAATACCTTCTTAGGTGTTCAACATTCCAGGGGTGCTCCAGTTTCCTCTCGTCCAAGGTTTTCAAGTAGTAGGATCCTTGTCTTTTGCAATTGATAACTTTGTAGGGTCTTTCCCAATTGGGTCCCAATTTCCCATGAGCTGGGTTCTTGGTTGCTAAAGAAACCCTTTTCAAAACAAGGTCTCCAATGTTGAAACGCCTGGGTTTTACCATCACATCATGTTGCCTAGCCATGAGGTTTTTGTACCTTGCTGTCCTGTGCTCTGCATCCATTCTTACTTCGTCTATCAAATCAAGGCTCAAGCGTAGTTGCTCCTCATTATCCTTTTCTTGGTACATCATCACCCTGTGGTTGGCTATATGCACTTCTGCAGGTATGACTGCTTCACTTCCATAGGCTAGCTTGAAAGGAGTTTCCCTTATAGGGGTTCTCACTGTCGTCCTGTATGTCTACAGGACACCTGGTAGCTCGTCTAGCCATACTCCCTTTGCCCCCTCAAGCCGAGTCTTGATGATCTTCAACAATGATCGGTTTACAACTTCAGCTTAACCGTTTTCTTGTGGATGGGTGGGTGAAGAGTAATGATTCTAAATCCCAAAGTGTTCGTAGAAGTCTTTGAATAGCGCATTGTCAAATTGTCGTCCATTATCTGATACCAATACTTTGGGCACCTCAAACCTGCACACGATGTTCTTCAAGACAAAGTTCTTAACATTTTGTTGTGTGATATTCGCTAAGGGTCACCTCCACCCACTTTGTGAAATAATCAATGCCAACTACCAAAAACTTCATCTGTCTTGTACCGAGTGGGAAGGGACCCAAGATGTCTAGTCGTCATTGTGCAAAGGGCCATGGGGCTGTTATCGGGGTAAGGTACTCTGATGGTTGTCAAGGGATGTTACTAAACCGTTGGCATTGATCGTAGACCTTAACATATGCCTTGGCATCAGCTTGCATATTCGGCCAGTAATATCCTGCACGGACGACCTTGTGGACGAGTGACCTGGCTCCTGAGTGATTGCCACATGCTCCTTCATGAACCTTCCTTAATACATAGTTCGCCTCGTCTGGAGCTAAACACCTAAGATAAGGTTGAGAGAAGCCTCTTTTGTGTAACATCTCGCCCATAAGGATATACCTGGTTGACCTTACTCTGAGCTTTCTAGCCTCGTCTTTCTCCTCTAGGAGTTGCCCGTCCTTCAGGTATGATATAATTGGGGTCATCCAATTTCCTCTGCTTTCCATCTGTTGTACTTCTGGGATATCTATACTTGGTATATACTGAATCTCATCAAACTCGTCCATGGCTTCATTTGCTGAGGCTTCCTTTGCTGAGGCATCTGCTTCTACGTTCTTTTCCTTTGGGATTTGAACGAAGTCAGCTTCCTTAAATTTCTTTATAAGGTGCATCACCCTATTAAAGTACTTCTTCAATCATTCTTCCTTAGCCTCATATGTCTCATTTATTTAGCCCATGATCAACTAGGAATCTCCTAAGATGAGTATTGCCTTTGCTTCCACAGACTTAGCTAGCTCCAGCCCTTTAAGGAGGGCTTTATACTTAACTTCATTATTAGTTATTTGGTACTGCAGACGAACCTTGTGTCTTAGTTTATCTCTTTCTGGGGATTGTAGAACCACACATATTCCTCCTGCATGCTGTGTAGACGAGCCATCCATATAGACAACCCACTTTTTATTGTTTTCCATTTCATCTAAATTATCATAATTTGGGGTAAACTCCGTAATAAAATCTGCCAGGGCTTGAGCTTTTATGGCGTGCCTTGGTTGATATCTGATGTCAAACTCACTGAGATTGAAAGCCCATTGGATCAGTCGTTTTGCAGCTTCCAACTTGTTTATTGCTTTCTTGAGCGGATGATCGGTCATGACATTGATGACATGAGCTTGGAAGTAATGCTTTAGCTTCCTAGAAGCCATTATTAATGCAAAAGTTAACTTCTCCATTTGTGAATATCGTCCTTCCGCTCCCTTCAGTGCTTTACTTGTATAGTATACAGACTTTTGCACCTTGCCTTCCTCCCTCACTAATGCTGAACTTACAACATGCGGCTAACTGCCAAGTACAAATACAACTCCTCTCCCAACACGGACGGGCTTAGTAAAGGAGCCATGGTGAGGTACGTTTTCAGATCTTCGAAAGCTTTCTGACACTCGTCGGTCTATTCAAACTCTTTTTTAAGAATCTTAAAAAATGGCAAACATTTGTCAGTATCTTTAGAGACAAACTTGTTGAGGGTAGTAACTCGTCCGATAAGAGACTAGACTTCTTTGATATTCCGCGGAAGCTTCATGTTTAGTATCGCTTGGATCTTGTCTGAATTTGCTTCAATTCTCCTATGTGAAACCATAAACCCCAGGAATTTCCCTGATGACACTCCGAAAGCACATTTGTTGGGGTTCAACTTTATGTTGTACTGCTTGAGCGTGTCAAATGTTTCCTGCAGGTCGTCTAGATGCTTTCCCTCGTCTTGACTCTTCACCAGCATGTCATCTACGTAGACTTCTACATTTCGCCCAATTTGTGGACGAAATATGTGGTTAACGATATGTTGCTCCCGCGTTCTTTAAATCGAAGGGCATCACCTTATAACAGAACAAGTCTTGACTAGTGACAAAGGATTTCTTCTCTTGGTCTGCCTCGTCCATCCTTATCTGATTGTATCTAGAGAAAGAATCCATAAAGCTAAGTAACTTGTGACCCACAGTGGAATCTACCAACTGGTCAGTGCGTGGAAACGGGTAGCTGTCCTTAGGGCAAGCCTTGTTTAGATCAGTAAAATCTGCACACATTCTCCATTTACCGTTTGCCTTCTTGACCATTACTACATTGGCCAACCAGTCTAGATAATAAACTTCTCGAATAAACTTTGCTGCTGTCAACTTTCGTACTTCTTATTTAATAGCATTGTCCCTCTTAGGAGCAAACACCCTTTTCTTCTATAGTACAGGCTTAGAGGTAGGATGCACATTCAGACGGTGGGTAATGACACTAGGGTCTATACCCGGCATATCTTCATGACTTCATGCAAACACATCAATATTCTTCCTCAGGAAACAGACGAGATCCTTCTTAGCCTTTTCTTCTATATCTGTTCCTAGCTTGGTACACTTCTCGGGGTTGTCTTCGTCCAAGGAGATGTTTTCCAACACTTTGGTGGGCTCTGCCACAACCCTCCTTTCCTCAATGCTCATCATCTAAACCTGTTTGTCCATGGCCAACATGGCTAGATAGCATTCTCTAGCTGCTAGTTGATCTCTCTATACTTGTCCTATCCTGTACTTCATAGGGAACTTGACTGATAGATGGTAAGTGGACGTGACTGCCTTCCAACTATTTAAAGTTGGTCTTCTAATTATGGCATTATAGGAAGATGAACAATCAACCATGAGGAAATTCACATCCATGGTTACCTGTTGTGGATATGCCCCCACTACCACAGGTAATGTGACAGTGCCCACGGGCTGTACTTTCATTCCACCAAAACCTACCAAGGCTAGACGAAGTTAATCTCATCCAAGCTTCATTTGCTAAAAGGCAGGGTAATACAAAATATCTGCCGAGCTCCCATTGTCTACCAACACTCTTCTCATTGTATAGTCAGCAATAAGCAATGTGATGACAATGGCATCATCACGAGGGTGATGAACTCTTTCAGCATCCTCGTCTGTGAATGTGATAGCTTGTTCTTCAGTGGTTTTCGTCTATGGTGATCGTCCAGAGAGTTGGATGTTCTGCACTACCTTTAGGTACGTCTTTCTTGACCTGGACGACTGACCTATTGAACCATCTCCTATAATAACCTTTATTTCCCCTAGTGGAGGTCGTGATATCTCTTCCACTTTCCCCTTCAGTTTCTCATCTTTGTGATCTCGTCCAAGGAAAGTTCTCAATTTTCCTTATCTGATAAGATTCTCAATTTGCTGCTTTAAATCAAAACACTTGTCCGTGTTGTGCCCATGGTCTCTGTGGAAGCGACAATACTTATTCCGATTGTGCTTATTAGGATCTCCCTTCATTTTCTCCAGCCATTTCAAGGAAGGATCATTCTTGATTTGCATAAGAACCTGCTCAAGTGGCACGTTCAAGGGAGTGTATTGTTGATTCCGCGCTGAAGAGCCTGGCTTCTTATTATCTCGATCTCTCTTTTCTTCTGTTCGTCCCTTCTTTGGACGAGGACCTTGCTCGGAGTGGTGAATGGGGTTTGCTTCTATTCTCTCAGCTCTCTTCCTCTTCTTAACTATGATAGCGTCTTCTGCGTTTATAAAGTTTTAAGCTGAATGGACGAGTTCGGCCATAGATTGAGGCTCTTTCTCATAAACCTTGTGTATGAATAAGTCAGAATTAACCCCATTATGGAAGGCTGCCAATAGTAGCTTATCATCTACCTCGTCCACGGTCAAGGCTTCCCTGTTGAAACGAGTGATAAAGGAATGCAGGCTTTCATTCTCTCCTTGCTTTATAGTTAACAGGCTGGACGAGGAACGCTTGTGTCTTTGTCCCCCAATGAAGTTTTTAATAAACAACTTGCTCAACTCTTCAAAAGAACTTACCGAATTCAGGGATATTTTGATGAACGACTTGTGCTGGACCTTTAAAGGTGGTAGGGAAGGCTCTAAACATAATTTCATTTGGGACCTCTTGAAGGTGCATCGTAGTCTTGAAAGTAGCAATGTGATCAAACGGGTCACGCGTTCCTTTATACGAATCCAAGGAAGGCATCTTGAATTTTAGAGGCAAGGGGTGATCATTGATAGAAGTCGTGAAGGGGGAATCTGTTCAGTGAACTAGATCTTCTACGGGATTTGCTCTTCTCATGTTCTCCCTCATCTCATCCATAACTTTCCTCATCTGGTCCATTTCACTCTCCAAGTGTGGCATCCTTCTTGATGTGGTACCCCTTGATTGGCTTTTAGGCTCTGCGTCTCTTCCATCTCCCTGGCTCTGGCCTTGTTCTTCTTCGTAGGCCTCATGTCGTTGCCTTCTAAGATTAATCTTTCTAGTTAATTCTTGGTTTTGGCGAGTTAACTCTGCCATAGCAGCTGCCATGGATTGCACATGTTGAACAGAGGATGGTTGCACGGCGGGCACAGATTGACGATCACGGTGAGGATTACTAGAGGCATCCCTACTCTTTTGATGGCCTGGACTAGTAGCCCTCAATCTTGTTCGAACCATTGCAGCCTTTTGTCGAAGAAAGGAATTGTAGAACTCAAAGATGAAATCTAACAAACTTCTTTCTCACAGACGACACCAACTGATGAACACAAGGAAATCAGTAGGCTAAATGTCTTGGGCGTTGATCTCAAGGTTACTTGGAATGTCCTGAAAAATAAACACAAGATTAGAAGAGACCGGGGAAGACTAGTCAAGAATCCTTCGATGGTAAAGTCAGTATTTTTGGAATTTCAATTTGTATGGAAAAATGTCAGAATGAATTACCTTTTCACGAATAAATGCTTATATAGCACACATTTTGGGACAGTTACTCATTTAGTAATTGCCCCTATCATTTAGGAACTCAGAAGACTCGGAGGTAACTTCCATAATTGCCATGGAAGTTACCTTATTTGGGTTATTCTCCATAACCGCCATTGGAAATTGATCTTAGTGCTCTATACCAAGTGAGAAGCTCGTCCCAAGCAAATATAGGGAAAGATGTGTGAAACGCAGGAAGGTCGTCCAAGTCTTTCTTTTCCTGGACGACCTCAACGACGGACGAGTATGTCATAATGTAGCCTATATGTTTCGTTTATTCTTATTCCCTTTGGACGATCTCAATGAACGAGTTTGGAGTTAGCGCGTTACATTACATCATCAATTTTCATACCCTAAAACCCTACTATTTAAACAAACATATCAATATTAGCTTATTTTATTCTACCTAATATGGTTCTCTACTTTTATTTTGTTATGTGTTATACTATGAGATTTTTTTTTTTTTTTTGGGTGATTATCTTGTTAAACACTTGGATATATTATTCAATTTTTTTTTTCTTTCTAAAAATTAATTTGATTTGATGGGATAAATTTAGTTTTAATTTTAAATATATTTTTACTAATGAAATAGGTTTCATTAAAAAAATTGTATTAGTTGTAGGGTAAATTAACAAAAAGTAAAGTTTTATGGGGTGGGGAGGGGTTTCGCGGGGCAGAGATGAGGTTAGAAAGTTTTCTCCATCATGCTGAGTAAGGTAGAGATGGAGCAAGACAAAATTATGCGGAGCGGGTACGAATACTCCATCTTTCGACCTCGCCCCACCCCCATTGCCATCCCTAATTCCCAACACAATATTTAGAATTCCAGTTTGCAAGTAGGCCTAAAAAGGTAATTTTGTGTAGTGAAGTGACAGGTTGGTACTAGTCCGGCATAATTATCTAGAACCATCGGATGCAAAGGAAAACCAAGAAAAGTAGGATTGTAACCCAAAGTCTAACCCCATAAACATGGAATCTTTGAGTAAAAAAATAATAATAATAAAAAAAAAGAAAAAAAAGAGGAACGTAAAAAAGAAAAAGAAAAAGAAAAAGAAAACGCATAGAATCTTCCCAACTCATGGGAGAAGAACTATACAATGCCACTGTTGATGTTATTCACACGATTCAGAGTCCTTGTACAGTGCAGAGCTTAGAGAGAGATTTTAAAGACTACACCAACAAATAATAATGCTACTATCCCTTCAGCCAATCCCTTGTATTAGTGTGGTTCTTTTGCAGAGATGGGTATGTCACAAACTTAGACTTGTGTATTTCTTTAATTTCTTCTTTATGGGTTTCTTCTGTTTCCAACCTTGTATATTTTCATGGGTTTTTTTTTTTTTCGTTTGGTTTTGTGCTCTTCTGGTTTCCCTCAATTAATTTGATTGATTTTTGTTCGTGGGCTTGTTTTGTTTATCGTTTTTAGTTTATAGGCGTGGTTTTCATTGCTCTTCGCTTTTTTTTTTTTTTCTTTTTTCTTTTTGATACATTTTTGTACTTTAATAGTTTTTATTCTTCTAATTTTTCGGTTGATGGGGATAGTAATTTTTTTCTACTTCCATTAGTTTTTGTTTTTATAATTTATTCTTTTTATGAAAGTACTATTTTTTTATTATTTTTTTATTATCAATGAATGTTATTGTTCTGTGATAAAAACATGGTTTAGAATCCTGATTTCACTGATTTTGACAATAATAGTCAATAATATAACTGGGATTGTTTGCTTTCAGTAATGGGAAATAATGCTGGTGTGAGAAACGATGGAACAGGCTGTTCTGGAGCTAAGAATTTGGAAGACAACCATGACCATTTAATGGGCTCAACACAAGGTTATGGGATGGTGCCTATGCCCATTGTTCATTGTCCACCCCATAACCACATAGCCTACCAGCCACCTTTCATTTTTAATCCAGAGGTCAGTTTTTCTCTCCAATTTTAATTTTCAGAACATCTAGTCCTTATGCATATTATTATTTTAAAAAGTTGTGGAGAAAGAAATCTTTAAATAGCACATGTTTGTTTGTTTATATCAATTATTTGAATTTGGAATTTTAGTGAATAAAAGAGATATCTACTTTAATTCATTGAAAAGTGTGGCTCTGTATGTATATGGGAAGTGGGATATGTGGTTATACAGTGTTATGTGGAGTTTTATTACACTTCTTTGACTATTTGACAATTATTAGTTTGATGGTTCATGTGAAGTTTCCTATGCATTTGCTGAGGGAAATTGGATGAAAAGATATAAGATCTTACATGCTGCAAAATTAGGATGAATTGTCAAGCTGTGAACCTATTTGTAGATGCTTTGGACTAATCTAGTTGGTTTTGTTTTCTCAGGGAGTATGTTTCCTTTGCTATTCAGTAGTTAATAAAAAAAGCACGTTTTATGGTGCATATAACAAAACAAATAGGAGTGTATTTCAAAAATTATCTTTTTAAAGACTATTATAAGAAGTTAAGAACATCTCTGGAGAGTAAGTACCCCTGTTTAACCATGCTAAAAGTGGATAGCTAGCAAATTTGAATTATTGCTATACATATGAAAAAAAATGCTCATATGACCCTTTATACAATTTTGGTTTCCACAGTCATAGAGAGACACACTTGAGGACAGTGAAGAAATCTGGTTATAGTTATACATTTAAAAGATTCATTCTTGTTTTGCGTTCTTTTCTTCATATAAATTCAGTGGTTCATCCAAAATATAATACTCATTCTTATAGTTATACATGCACTTAAAGCCCATAAGATCTTTAATTCTTATGAAATTTGGTTTCCACACGCACAAACACTCACAGACACTTTAATATGGATATTGGCTTATATAATAGTCTTCTTATAGGTGCTTGTGACTCCCATGCCAACGCTTCGTCAGTTTATACAGTCCCAAGTGCATGCATTGCCACAAAGCACAATGAATAGTAAAGAACTCATTGGAAAATTGATTTTTGTCAAGATCACATGGAACTATGGTGGCAATTCAGTAGGTCTCGTGGGGTCATGGAGCAACTGGCAGACTATGTAAATTACTTTTCTTTTCCAAGTTCCTACTAGATTCATATTTGTCCTTCCACTTTATAATTTGACACGCTAAACTTTCTTTTGTTTCAAACCAGGGAGTTCTTGGAACATGCAGTAAAAAATGCAACAGTAACCATGGCGCTCCCAGTTGGAATCCATTACTACTGTTTTATTGTTGATGGAGTGTTGACATACGCTTCAAACTTGGATTGGATCTGTGATAATTATGGAGATCACTATAATATCTTATATTTGCTGGTAACTTTACGGTTCTTTATTTGAGTGTTATTTACAAAATGATACAATATTTCTTGTCATTAATAATATTAGTTGTGGTAGCACACAAACACACTCTCTTGTTATTGGCAATGTTTTGTCTTTCACTTATGTTACACATCTGTTATATCAATGAGAACAATTTTAATAGCATTTTAGGTAGCATATCCTGTATGATAAAATTAAATATCTAAATTGTTTGTCCCTCCTATTGCCTGAGGGATACAATTGCTATGGATTCAGTATATAGTTCATATTTGATAGCATGTCTTTTCCTTTGAAAGTACTTCCAGCCAAATAAATAAATAAATAAATGAAATAAGGCTGCATCATATAAGAGTCTCGGTCTCTATACTTCCTTTGTTTGAACACTCTGATGGAAGTACCAGTTCTCTTTCTGGTCCCTTGTAATTACTTGATATTGTCATGACAAGTTTTGATCCGGAACTTAGCTTATGTTTTATCTTCATTTGAACTCCCTCCTAAATCTCCTAGTCCTTTGTTTATCCATGAGGTAAAGATGAAAGGAAAATGGATGCTATTGCTACACAGTTAGCAAAAGGGGCACAAAAGCCTTTATCTTGATCATTTCCACTCTTATCCTGTCACCCTTTTAGTGCTATGGTATAATCAAATGTATATTGTTGATATCTTTTAAATTTTGTGCTTAGCTGTGATTCAAAAGTGTTGGGACTTAATTTACATCTGTTGATATTTTTCAGCTATTATTTCCATTTGGTGATTTTGCATAAGAAATTCTAATTTTGTCCCTCTAATGTTTCAGATTTTGAATGCCTTTCTGGAGTTGGATTCTTAGCTTGTTACAATGGATTTAAATCATTATTTAATCTAATTTGGTTTCACTTGTAGGAGGATGTCCTTCAAGCGCCTGCAAATGGTTTTGCAAATCTGTCTGATTTTGAATCTCCTCCTTCCCCACCTTCAAGTTATGACAACAAATTTTTTACTGACAAAGATTTTTATTATAGAACCAAAGAAGGTAACATTTGCGAGATTCAACCACCAGAACTACCGCCACAGCTAGAAGAAGCGATTTTGGATATGCCATCATGCTCCTTTGATGTTTACCATTCTCTACCAAGGCCTCAATTTTCACAAGTAAATCATCTATATGGTCACAAAGAAAATGAAGATCAGTATGTGACAGTCAGCTCTACAGAGAGGTTTGCTGATAAATATATTACCACAATATTATACAAGCCCGCCTTTAAAACCAAACCACCATGAACTTTTCTTATTTTTCCTTTATATATTTCAAGATTTAGATTTATTTAACATTAGTGACTTTAGTTAGGAAAAATTATTTGGTCCTCCAACTGTTGGACAAAGTTCATTTTAATCCTTCAATTATTAATGGTGTTAATTTAGTCCCTCAACTTGTAAAATCAAGTCATTGTCATCCTTGTGTTTCCTCTCCATTTTAATTTCAACAAAATTAATAGTTAAAATTTGTTTGATTTTGAATTTGTACAATTTCCATTTTCATTTCAATTGACCACATCCATTAATTTTATTATGATTTAAATGAAGATGAGATGTAAAGATGAAATTTAATTGATTTTGAAAGTTGACGGACGAAATTAACACAATTAATACTTGGCTGACCATATTAAACTTTACCCCATGGTTATAAGACTAAATTAGTAATTTGGCCTAACTATTTTCATTGATTTAGTATCATAGATTTAGTGGGCTGAGAAAAGAGTTAAGTAAAGAAATAGGATCTTTTGTTATATAACACATTGGTGTAATTGATATTCATTTTTGGACATAATTATATGCTTTCTAATTTCATTTGTGAGCTTCCTATTTGTGAGGAGACTTCCAAAAAAATTGTAATATGACTGCATTTGCGAGATTTCACTAGTGAGTATCACTTTGAATCTGATGGCATTTGATGACATCCATTCATAGAAAGCATGGTTTTGTTTCATATGAGATGCTTGTGACTTAATATAATGACTAAGAGTAGAGATATGTAGCCCTATTATGCCTTTTCTTTGGAAAAGGTTTAGCTCGAAACTAGTTTGGAAATATCTTCCTATAGCCCATTATGTGGCGATTGAGAAAAGCATCTATATGTAGTTTTAATAATATGACTCTTTTAGTGCATCACTTGATTTTTTTTAGTAATATACACGAATAATCTTATAAATTGCAATGTGATCAATTGGAGAAAATTCTTCCAAACCGGTATGGAGCTAACCTTAACCCCTTTTCTTTTGGTTGGGCGGTGGGGGAAACCCATGTTATATTGTTCAACTAAAATTTTCAATCGACGGCCTTCTTTGAAATGATTAGAATCTTAACCCTATTTTATTTTAGTTTAAATTCTGCACAAATGTAATCAAGTTTATATGTTGCACACGCTTTAAAATATGAGCAATCAACGTTTATGAAGATTACCATTTCTTCTGTGCTTGCATTTTGGCCAAAAAAAAGAAAAAGAAAAAAGAAAAAGAAGTGTATTTGAATTTCATAAGAATCCTTGACAACCAAGATTATCTAGTTATATTGTTATGCAATATACAAAGTGGGATAAATTAGGACTTGCTGATGTATCATCAATTTTGTAACTAGTGACAGTGAAAGCAGATTTTTGTCATCAATTAGAAGGATTTTCTCTCCTTTTTCACATACTGTCTAAACCATCCTATTTGAATCAAATTTAATCATAAAGAAAGTTGTTAAAACAGTCAATTGCAGTAAAGGGAAGACAAGTCAAGAAATCCCTTTGTGCTTGTTGCCCTTCTGTCATCAAATTTTTTGCTTAAGCAAGATCAAGTGGACAGTAACTAGTATGAAATGGTTATTACTGGCAAATAACTATCGTAATTTACTTGCTACGTTTCATCTAAAAAAACTCAATACATATTCAAGCAATTGTTGAAGAACACATGCTTTGAGAATTGTTGGTTTCTAAAAAGATTGAGCATTCATGACATGTAACACTGCTGCTTGCATCAACAGTCCCAATCAAATCATCGAACAGGGACCTTAACCCATCCATTTGCAAAAGCAATGGCTAAGATTACAAAAGGTGTAGCCATTCCAAATATGATAATGTAAGGAAGAGGAGTCATCATGGGATTCTCCCCTTCCCTTTCTCCTGCTGTTTGCCAATACCTGCAATTAGCAAACCCCTTTCAATTATTGCCAATTTGAACCATTAGCAATGCCAATGACATGTTTTGTTGAGGATCGACTTGGTTGAATTATTAAAGCAAAGATTACAAATGGGTGGAAGGCTTACTGTTGTGGTTCTTCTTCTCTAGTTATGAATTTCTTTTTTCCTTCCTTTTTGATTTCTCCTTCCCCACCACCTATCAAAACCAAAATTTTAACCTCTAAGTTATTATTTCAGTCTAAGTTTACTCAAGATTTGAACAAAAGCAAACAATAACAATGAAAATTGAGAAAATACAGTTAAATATGGTGAAATAACAATAATAAGAGAATATCTCTTACCCAAGTCTGCACATATTTTGAACTGATGGACCCTTGTCTTTGGTAAAATGTAAGTGCAAGAGAAAGGGGATGATAATGATGGCTTAGGTGGGAGTAGAAATTGGGTGCTGAGGGAGGAAGAGAGTGTCATTTGGGCTGCCATTTTTCTTCTTGGAACTCCTGTATGCTTTCTTTGCTCATTTCTTGACCATCACATATATTAGTTCTGGATATGGATGTGGTGGGGACTGATATTTACAATAACCTTGTGTGACCAATATATGACCAACATGCCCCAAAGTGAATCTCTCTCTTCAGATATGTGGTGTAGATTCGCTGCTAGAGTGAATGGACAAAACTAGTCATTGCATATCCCGCACTTTTGGTGTATTAAGTGTTCTAATTAATTCAACTAGTAAAGTCTTTGATAGTTGAATAAAAGATTTGAGAATCAATTCTCACGTACAACTAAAAACTAATTGGTGTCTTAATTTGTTGATAAAGAGCACAATCATCATAAGCGGATGTCATAGACTGAAACTGTATAATGAAAAAAATAACATAATGGATTGTTTCATGTCATCTGGTTGAGTAATCAAGAAACTTGGAAGTCCAATTATGATTTTTCCACATGGTCTTTGAAGAATTTTTTTTTTTCTTTCATTTTTTAAGGAGCTCAATTTTCATGGGGGACTATTATGGGTTGTTTTAATGTCACGATGAATATAACTGACCCATCAAAACATTTGTTTATGAGGGAGGGATGGCAATTTAATTTATAAATCTAAATCTAGGCCAATTCTACAATTTCCACACTTTTTTTTTTTTTTTGGGTAAGGTACCCAATCAAATCTTAACTATTAATTTTAAATAAATAGTTTAATCCTAACTTTATATATATAAATAAATTACATAGGTTTCATGTCATTAGAATCGTGTGATTATAAAATATTTAACTATCTGAGAAATCAATTACAAATTTCTCAGCATTGTTACAACCCGATTATCGTCGACCCATCTGTTTGCTTTTGGACTGAGGCATCTATTTGATTTGTGCAAACAAATCAAGGTCTAGAGATAATTAATGTCTTGGATTTGAGATGAGGGTGCTGTTGTCGATTTTATTTTAATAATTTTTTATATCATTTTAATCTTCCTTTTTGTTCATATGTTCAGTATGTTCCCTTACTACACTCCTAATTTCAAGAAGGATATCATTTTAAACGTTTTCAAATCATTTGCAAAGTTCTTAACGATTGTATACAAGACTATTTATTCCTTTCTCCTTTTTTTATTTTTATTTTTATTTTTATTTTTTTTAATAGTAAATTATAAAGTGTGTACAACCGTTCTTCAAAATCTTGTAGATCAATTACATGTACGATTTTCATTAATTTATCATCAAATTATTATTAGTTGTAATAGTTTTTAGGGTAGAAAAGTACAATATCTACCATGTTCGCCTTTAATTGGATAGATTGGACCACCATTATATTGATTAGTAGCTTGAAGTTCCATTGGAATAGGATCCATCACATATCCAGTCTTTTTGTGTCACTGCCAATTATAATGAACTTAATAGATTATGTCAACCACAGGGTGTAAGAATTCATAAAAATACAAACTTTAATTTATCTATAAGTAGTCGAACATTACCTCTAGACTATCAAAACTTCCTTTATTTGTAAGGAGGTCAATCTCTACCCATCTTTTGGCTCAAAGGACAACTCCTATAAGTTAGACTAGGCCGATTCCCATATTAAATCTGCCTTCTTCTATTTTGTAGGCTTAGCAATAAAGTATTTATTCAGCAAAAAAATATAAGGCTATCAAAACTTCTGCATCATTTGCTTAACTTCTTGGTATCCTTAATAAAGAATACTTGGTTGACCCCAGCCAAAATGTGTCCGTCAACACCTCAACATGGACCAGCTTGAGATTGCTAGAATCCAACCTCTTCTGGGTCACCTAATAAGAGTAAAAATTTTTTTCACTCATTGGCTATGCTCAAAGATCAACGATATCTCATTTTGCCATTGCTAATTAATTTTAAAGTTCAAAGGATAAATTTTCCAGCTCCACAAGATAAATAACTTTTAATCTCATGGTATATTTGAACCTCAATCGTTTTATGCACATCCTTCCCCAATACAAGAGCCATTTTCAACTATCTACCACCCATATTTAGTGTGATAGGAGTAACTATTGTTAAATATTTCCACTAAAAGTCTACAATTTCATTCTTAAGTAATCATATGGACTTGATGTTCTATGCATTACATTGTTGTAGCTAGATCCTCAAGCACACAGTTCATTGATAGGCATCCAACGGTTAACTTTTTTGCTTCCCTTCTGTGATAACATGTCAACCGATTAAACTTTAAAGGTTAAGCCTCCCTTTTGAATTCTTCACAATCTTTTAGAGAGTGTCCCTTTGCACCAAAATGATAGTCAACTGGTATCTCCCTACTCTTTGGCCTCCATCGCCTGGCATATTCCAAGGCAACCAATGTCTTAAGAGGGGCTTCATGCGTTCACGAAAGTTTTCTATGTTCGGGTGGTCATCTTCTATCCCAATAATTATGTTTACTGCACTTTCGATGGCTTGGTGTTGCATAGTATCCCCAAATATTAAGACACTATCATCAATTAGGGTGTTGAATTCGAAGTTTGAGCAAAAGACAATCCTCCAATGAATGTCCAATGGTGTTTCAATGGAATTCACAACTTTTAGAAGGTAAGTAGTTGGCTTGGGAACCATCGGGGTGGGGTGATCATTCTCTCATTCAGTAGTAGTAAATATGATTCCATGATTGGCATGGGTAGCGAATTAGACTTCCTTAGTTCCTTGTAAGGATATAGCTCATCTCTGTCGTAGATGTTGAACCTCAACATTTTTGTGCACATCCCTTCCTTTCTCTTCGATTATTTTTTGCCTTTCTAGGATGAAAAGCAATTGAGAGATATCATGAATACAATTACTTCAAATGCTATCTTCTATTCTCGCACTAATTAAGACTAGATCAACAAAGATTTGGACCATTTAAGGCTGTCCATAATGATTTAGACCATCTATTCTTTTTTATTTTCGAGTCATGATTCAGATTTAACTTGTGCGAATTGCTCTCTCCATCTCTAAGAACCACAAACAAAATGGCAAACAAATCAAGAGTTTCAGAGGGAGTGGCTGTCCCCTTGTGGGCTGAGGTGCTCATGCTTTTATAATGGAGTTTAGAGAAATATTAATTAACAAGAATAAAAAAAGAAAAAAACGTAGGTTTGATTCAGGAGAGTAGGTCAGCTAAATTAATAACCTAAATTTAGCCTAAAAATATGAGATTTGCTTTTGGGGCTGTTTTGATTATTTGGGCAATGTCACACATGGGTAGTATTTGGGGTAATCTTGCATTTAATGCTAAGATTGTTGAGATTGTGTTTAGCCAATGAGATTAAGGCAAGTATTAAGGAAGAATCCTAGTACTGCAATTGAGATTTGGTCTCCAGGAAGTAAGATTTAACACCCTAAGCTAGGTGTCAAAGTTTAAGTCCACTTCAGAGGGTTCTGCTAGAGATCCCTTTATGCTCTCCAAACCATATGTTCCCAAAATTTTCCCTTTAGGATTCATGAGCTTGGCACATGAATCATGACTTGAACGTTTTTGACATTTATAGCATCAATTTGTTGAAGTTTGGATAACTTGGTTTCAGTACCCATTTCGCTGGAAGTACAGTCTTGAGGAAGATGATGGAGTTCCATCATCCTTTAGACTTCAGCTAACATCACAACCCTTGGGCACTATTCACGTTAGATAGAGAGTGACAGAAAAGCTGATGGGACAGCCCCTAGTTTATCCTCAAAGACTTGGTTCTCTTATAGGGGCTTCTAGCTGTACTTTGGTTAGGGATGAACAAGGCTGGTTGCCCACTTTCAAGCCTCTTTCTGGAACCTTTTTGGGCTGAAACTTTGCTCCATTTCAGTACTTTTAGTTGGGTCACATGGCCCTTTCTTTGCTTGGGCTTGTTCCTTATTCCATGAGATTCTTGGGCTTACAAAATGGGCATTAAAGATATGCTTTGCCATGAGTTTTTTACTCCTCATGGGCTTTAGTTGTTAGTAAAAATAAAATGAATCCGTGAGTTTTAATAAATATTTATGATAGATTTTGGGCATTAATTTCCTTGGGCTTTAAATAACAACTTGTATAGTTTCTCATAATTTTTGCTATGGATTACTTTGTAAATGATATTTTCTTTGGGGCTTTTTAAATAATGACCTCCAATATTTTCTTGAGAATAATATTTACCATGAGTTTTAAATAAATATGGTAACAACCACTATAATGGAATAATGTGATGTTCTCATGAGTTTCTCTATAGATAATCATAATGGACATGTAGGATGAATAATTACCATGAGTTTTGGTAATAAATATTATGAATGTTGTGATGTAAGATAGATAGCGAACATGAGTTTATAATATGAAATAAATAAATGCCATGGGTTTAATAATCATAACTTTCCATGAGCTTTTATAAAATGATTGCCATGGGTTTTGAGAATAGATAATTCATAAATTCCATGAGTTTATAATATTATAGTAATAGGTTTAAGAATCTAAAGTATTGTTCATTATTGAACTTTTAAGTGAAATAACTATGATATAGTATTTTGCCAAGTATTAATAACCTTGGCCTTTTGATCAAATAGTGCCAACTAGTTAACTTCGGCTTTTAATAGTGCCAACGTAAGTTGGGCTTTTGATATTACTAATGAGAATTGGGTTTTAAATATTGCTAACGAGAACTGGGTTTTGATATTGCCAATAAGAATTAGGCTTTGATGTTGCCAATGAAAATTGGGTTTTAAATATTGCCAGCGATAACTGAGCTTTGATATTACTAATGAGAATTGGGCTTTGATATTGTTAACGTGAATTGGATTTTGGATAAATAAATTGACATGGGTTTAAACCATGGGCTTTGATTATGGATTTGAATTCCATTGATAAAATTGTTTTGTCATGGATTTGGATCATGAGCTTTTCAAATATTGTCAAGCATAAGTATTCTTGGGCTTTAAATAGAATAGGATGTGTGTATTGGGTTCATAGGGTCGGTTTTGGGCTTAACTAAATAATGATAATAAAATTGGATAAAATATGAATTCTTGGGCTTTTTGTGATAGTTTATATCATAACCCAATTTAGATAATAAGATATGAAATATTTGTGATTAACATAATAATAGAGCAATATATATATATATATATATATATATTTGGGAAAACACAATAACTTATTAGTGGTATAAATAGGTGGTACTCAAATAAAATTAAGTGTAAAAAAAGAAAAATAAAGTACCCTAACAATTAGTTAATTACCTAAATTAATTAAGTACAAACAAAAGTGAGGGACTTCTTTTAAAGCTTTTGAGGAGTGAGGCAACAAGGTGCTTGACTACAACTTGAGGCTAGGAAGTTTGATGTTCCCGAACATGACTGACTAGGAAGATGATCACACGCGCCTTGTGTGTGTGTGTGTGTGTGTGTGTGTGTTTTTCATTCATATAGAACTCTAAAAAATTATCTCTAGAAATCTAGAAATGAACCAAGACAATGCTCACTCACATTCAGAGACTAGGAAGATGTGATGCTTGACAAGCAATTCTTACTCTCTCTAGAATGCTAGGGGATGGGGTACCTGAATGATGAATCTTCTATTTATAGAAGTCTCTAGAAGAGGGAGGATCCTCTTTAGATGAGCTGGTTCAAATTTGAATTCAAATTTCAAATGAAATGTGAGGGAGAAACAAGAACTAAATATAGAAAACTTGAATTTTAAAGCGGAACACTTGTCAATATTTTAGCCATAACTTTTTGTTTAAAATTTAGATTAAGTTGACACCATGTGTATGTGTGTGTATGTGTATATATACACTAAACTCATTACATGCGCTTTGCGCATACAATAATGCTCTTTTTTATTTACTTATTTTTTTGGTTTAGTGTTATAATGCTTAAAAGTAATATATAAATAACCATGAATTTATTTTTTTTTAAAGAAGGAGGTAAGATAACGATGAATAATGTTTAAAAATAAGATAAAGAACTGTAAGAAATTGAAACCCAATGGGGCATTTGAATTTATTGATTGAGATAAAAATTGTGATAAGTAAAAAAATTTAAGATTTGAACAAAAGAAAGATGATATACATGAGTGTGGATGGATGGGGATTTGTGATAACAAAAATTTTGGAATGTTTTAAAGAATTAAAAAAAAAAATCCATAGAAATTTCGGGATAAGAATGAGCAGTTTTTACATAATGTAGTAGGGTTCTTTTTTTTTTTTTTCTTTTTTTTTTGGAAAAAGTAATTTTGTATTTTTTTTTTAATAAAGATAATTGAAGTATTTGAATTCAGATAGATAACAAATACAGATAGGAATCGAACATTTGAATACAAATGGGTGATGAGAATAATGTTTTTTTTCCCCCTTTTGTATGTGAGATAGTATTATTGTTTTAACTTGCATTTTACAATTAAAATGAAGAAAAAAAATTTAATTAAAAGAAAATTTTCATTATAACAGATTAAAAAAAAAAAAAAAAAAAGGCTACATGATGATACAAATATCCATTAGCACCTTCTCAAAAAAAAAAAAAAAAATGCATTAGCATGCACAATTTTTACTACATAACTAAAATATACATCATATCATTTATTTATCTCATATATTATCATATATTCTGCAATAATAATTTTTTTTTTTTAGTGTTATAATGCTTAAAAGTGATATATATATATAACCGTGTGTATTTTTTTTTTTTTTTTTTTTTTTAAGAAGGAGGTAAGGTAATGTGGAATAATGTTTAAAAATGAGATACAGAACTGTAAAAAGTTGAAACCCAATAAGACATTTGAATTTATAGATTGTGATAAGAATTGTGATAAGTAAAAAAATTTGAGAATTGAACAAAAGAAAGATGATATACGTTAGTTTGGATGGATGGATGTGGATTTGTGATAACTGTATAGAATTTGGATAACAAAAATTTTGGAATGTTTTAAAGAATTTAAAAAAAAAAAAAAAAACTGTAGGCACTGGGTTTGAGCACTTCTACTGTTGAGTGAGTGGACTCGAGCCCAGCTAGCCTAATACAATGAATTTGTAGAGAGCGGGTTCAAGAACTAGGCCCTAGTGAAGGTTACAACGACTAGACATGGTTGCATATGGATTGAATAGCATGAACGAGAATTAAAATGTGCAATGATATTCCTCGGCCCTCCTCTTGGGAGCTTGAAGTTCTTATTATTTCTTCAGTGATTGGTTACAAAGGTTTCAGTGATGATACAGGGTGCTACAGTGTTCTATACCACTTATTTCCGATCCCCTTTCCAGAGGGATTCCTTACATTATATACCCCCTTTCAGTTGATCTTAGCCCTACATTTGTTGATCAAACAGGTCACTACTTGAGTGCTTGTCCCATTAGCCGCCTTCCCATTCTTTCTGTGGGTTGCAGCAATCAAGATTGCACTGTTCAGGGGTCATTTCGTCATTAATGCGGCCAGAACGTTAGTTATGGGCATTTAATGTGGAGGTGACAGTTCATCCTAGACTTGCTCCTCCACCATGCTTCCATCGCTGACACGTTTTACTTGTTCTTTCTCTTTAGATGCTCTGGAAGGCTGCCTTTGGTGGCCTATTGCTTCTCCTTTCTATGGTCTCGGCTGGCCGAGGATAGGATCGTCCTCGGCGACGTCCCTTGGCAATTTGGACTTTCTCACTTCGTCCTCGAGCGTTTCTTCCTCCTCGGCATGGGCCTTGGGCTTGGTACAAACTAGGCCGGGGTTGCCTAATTCTTTGGCCCTACAATAGCCCCTCAAAATCCTGCTGTCTGGCTCCTCGGACGGAGATGAGGATTTTGACATCCTTGGGCCGTTGTTATGGCTTGTCACGTTTCATCCTCCGTCAGTGCCAGAGTCTTTTCGCCTGTCCAAAGCACGTTCCTGGCACTTCGGTATACAAAGCGCGCCCTCATTAAATTCTGGCGGCTTTGTGCTCCCCACGTTCAACGGTGTGATGACAATCCAACGGTGGGGATTTTTCATGAGCAGGGAAACCCGCACGGTTATCTTTAATTGGGGGTATAAATACCCATTTAAACCGATTGGCCTCTTTACTTTTACACTCAAGAGTTCTTGCGCACGTACACTGAATTCGATCAAATCTCTAACTACACTCACGCCTTTTTCAGCACAAAAAGCCTGTCCGAAGAGCTTTTCCTCATTTTTGTAAGTCTTTTTCTCTTTTTAGCTCAAATTTCCTCTCTGATTCCTTTCTTTCCTTCGCACTTTCTTGAGTCTTTTAGTCGATGCTAGGGATGGGTAGATTTAAGAAGTTAGTTGAGTCTGAAGAGGCGATGGAGAAATTCATCGCCGATTATAGGATACCTAGTAATATGGGTTTGAGATACTATGGGGAAGGGGAGTGGCTTATTATGAGGAAAGAGGGTGAAATGGTGATTCCCATAATCGCCTTCCTAGAAGGTAGTATGAGAATCCCTATGAGGCCGGTGATGAGGGGCTACCTTAGGCATTTTAGGTTGGCCCCTACCTAGTGCGCTACCAACGTGCTCAGGATCCTGGGTTGCGTGAACGCTTTAAATGAGAAGATAGGGTTGAGGTTAACCCATCACGATGTAAATTAGTGTTATAACCTCCAACACCTGAAGGGTAAGTCTTACTATATGAAGACCCTGATAAAGTCTAGCTTATTCAGTGCCTTCCTGAGTCCAGTAAGGGGTTAGATAAAGATTTTCTCATCGTGTCCAGGGAGTGGCACGATGGCTTTCACCGCCCAACAGAGGAGGGGACACTAGGTGTTTTGGGTTATCAGTCTGCTTTGTTCGGTTGCTAACAAGAACATGTTTTCTTTTCTGCAGATCTACACGCTTTTGAACGTCATTTCAACCTGGTCAATAAAGAGGACTTGGAAACTGTCCTCAGGGCAAAGATCTTTGTGAGCGAGGCTGACAACCAAGTTAGAGCCGCCCACAAGATCCTCGGGTACAAGCTGATCCAGAAGTCGTTCTCGGCTCCGAAGTACGTGATTAGAGCTCAAGATCCTCGGCTTCGTAAAATAATTGTAGCGGAGCAAGGGTTTCTGCTTCCTGAAGGGTTTCTTGTTCCATAAGGTATTTCGTTGGCAAGTCTTTCTACCTCCCCCCAAGTTGCGGAGGCCGAGGGAGAAGAGCTAGGAGAAGAGGAAGAAGTTGCTGATTTGGGTTCATTCGAGGACAAATTTGGCGCATTTAACCAAGTCCACTTGTCCGAGGATCCCTCTGGTGACTTGAGTGACCCTAATTTGACCAAGGCGGACCTCTTCTCTACAAGGACTTCTCCCCAGGCCAAGATGGGCTTTAAGAGACAACCCCAGACCAGCTTACTTGACCTGCTTGAGGGTCAACCGGGGAGGGACGAGCTGGGGAAGTTCCAATCTAAGCTTCCTCCTCCACCACCCAAGTCTCAACCTGTTCAGACCAGGTCGTCTTCTGCCAAGTCCAAGCTTCCACCTCTTCCACCTCAGCCAAGTTTGCCACTAAGACCCAAGCCTACTGATCCCAAGCATAAGAAGGACCTTAAGGGCAAAAGGCATATGTGAGCTGACAAGAATCGTTCTTCCCAGAAGGAGGATGAGGCTTGGCAGCCCCCTAAGTAGCATAAAACTGGGCACCAAGGCCAAGGAAGAGAGGTGGCTGTGCAGTCCAAGGCTCAGGCTTGGCTCCCTGCCCCAATGCTCCATAGGGAGCCTTTGATGGATAACGCCTCCCTCAAGGACTTCAGAGGGGGTGAAGGCACATACATGGCCGATGCGTTGGAAAGGTCCCTGCTACTCCCCGCAGATATGGCCCAATTGGAGGACCTTAGAGGCAAGAGGTCATCCTCAGCCTGAAGAGGTACTTAGGCATGGTAAGACATCCGGCGCTTGAGACTTCGTTGATTTTTACTCTTCATTTCCTAACTTATCGCCTGTTTGTTTCGATTTGCAGGCTGTCCAGGCCACTTACAGGCTGGAAGAGGAGGCCAATAACCAGAACAAGGCCTTGGATCAGGAACGCGACAAGCGCCTAGATGCCACACGGACCCTTAAGAACTCCAAGGCTAATCTCAAGAAGGCAAGGGAGGATCTAAAGGAGATGACAAAGGCCAAAGACAGCGCTGAGTCAGGCCTAGCTAGTGCTCAAAAGCAGGCCGCCAACCAGACGAGGCGCCTTCTCAAAGTTGAGGGTCAACTGAAGATTGCCAAGGGGCACATCGCTGATTTAAAGCAAAAGTTAGCCGAGGCAGAGGGAGCTAAGAACGTCACGGAGTTCGCCAGGGATGAGGCTTTGAGGGCCAAAGCGGAGGCGGAGTTCGCGAGGATAGAGGTTGAGGGCTCTAAGGAGCAAGCCGAGGAGGAGGCCTTTGCCTTAAGGGTGGCTAAGACCTAAGTTGCCCTCAAGGCTCAAGTCCGTGGGGTATGCAGGCGCTACTGCTCCCAAGTTTGGACTGAGGCCCTTGACCAAGCTGGGGTTGAGGCCTTGTTCGAGCTTAGGAGGGCCGAGAGAGTGCCCCCTGCTATTTGAGAGGCTGCCTCTGCCACCTCTGAAGCCAACACCGCCCCCGAAGCGGCAGACAGGGACCAGGCCAATGCTACCAAGGATCCAACTGCTACTGGTAAGCCTGCCGAGGAGTCTGAGCATCAAGGGGTGTCAGAGAAAGAAAAAACCAGTAACCAAGAAGTGCTCTAGGATGTGATGAAGCCCCCTGCTAGCCCTCAAGTCCCTCCTGCTGACTCCCAGGCTCCTTCTGCCGAGAAGGACCTCTCCTAAGTTGCTCTTTCGGCCAAGGAAACAACTCTCTTGGTGGTGCCTCTGTAGGCTGTTCCCCTAGGTCAAAGCTCCGAGGACCTTGAGGACACCTCTAGACAGCCTCCCAAGGGGGGAATAAAGTTCAAATTGAAGAAATAGGCTGTCTTAGCTAGCTTTTATCTTTTGTTTTGTTTTTTGTTTTTGTTCTTTTTGTTCTTTTGTTTTGTTTTTTTTTTTTTTAAGCACTGTAATGCTACCTTTAAATTGAATGTATGAATCCTCTTTTTTATATTATGTGTTTATTGTTATCGTGATGAGTTTTGCTACTTATATAACCTGGGCTTTAATTATTAGCTACACAATCTCAGAAGCTCAACTTGTTTTTCATTCTGAATTGGCAGCCAAAAAAATATAAAGTCCATAGTGATAGTTTCCACTTAGACCTTGGTTGATAATTGAACCACCTTGACACCACGACCTACTTTTGCTTAATTGAATACTGAGGGAACAACTTTACAATATTGGTTCTATATTTCATAAATTGGTTACTATAAATGGTAAAAAATGCTAAGCACACAGCATCCATAAAGATAATCCTATAATTCTAGGATCAAATACCACAGCACCATGTACAAAGGTGCTTACAAGTGTGCTCTAAAAACTTACTGACCTTAAGAAAACCGTTAGTTGCTGATTATGCTAGGGGGTTAAGTTCAATGTGCCTCAGAATGCCTTAAGTGATGCTCATGGGCTTGTGTTTGTTTATGCCTTTGCTGAATGTAGCCAGTCTCTCTAGGGGTCTAAGTCTGTAAGTAACTAGTTTCCCCATAGGTTTGAGTCCGAGGGCCATGCAGGACCTTGGTTCAGTCTAGTACTCAGGTTTTTCTTGAAGTAGTTAGTTTCCCCATAGGTTTGAGTCCGAGGACCATGCAAGACATTGGTTTAGTCTAGTACTCAGGTTTTTCTTGAAATAGTTAGTTTCCCCATAGGTTTGAGTCCGAGGACCATGCAAGACCTTAGTTCAGTCTAGTACTCAGGTTTTTCTTGAAGTAGTTAGTTTCCTCATAGGTTTGAGTTCGAGGACCATGCAAGACCTTGGTTCTGTCTAACATTTAGATTCTCCTGTAAGTAACTAGTTTCCCCATAGGTTTGAGTCCGAGGACCATGCAAGACCTTGGTTCAGTCTAGTACTCATGTTTTTCTTGAAATAGTTAGTTTCTCCATAGGTTTGAGTTTGAGGACCGTGCAAGATCTTGGTTCTGTCTAACACTTAGATTCTCCTATAAGTAACTAGTTTCCCCATAGGTTTGAGTCTGAGGACCATGCAAGACCTTGGTTCTGTCTAGTACTTAGGTTTTTCTTGAATTAGTTAGTTTCCCCATAGGTTTGAGTCCGAGGACCATGCAAGACCTTGGTTCAGTCTAGTACTCAGGTTTTTCTTGAAGTAGTTAGTTTTCCCATAGGTTTGAGTTCAAGTACCATGCAAGACCTTGGTTCTGTCTAACACTTAGGTGGCCACCAAAATACAAGATATATAATCATAATAGACCTAAAATTTGAATCAAAATGGGATGCTTTCATTAATAATAATACCTTCTCAAGTTATTTACGTTCCACGGACGAGGTACAGGTTTTTCATCTAAGTCTTCTAAGTAGTATGCACCTATCCCCGCTATTGAGGTAATTCGATATGGTCCCTCCTAGTTGGGCCCCAGCTTTCCCTAGGAAGGATTCTTGGCAGCCCCCACAACCTTCCTCAACATTAGGTCCCCTAGTGTTAGTGGTCTTAGCTTCACATTGACATCATATCCCTGCTTGAGCTTCTGGTGGTAATACGCCAGCTGGATCATTGCCCTTTCCCTTCGTTCATCAATCAAATCTAGACTCTTCCCTAGTAGTTCAACATTATTGCTTGGAGTGAAAGAGCTCGTCCTTAGTGTTAGGAAGTTTACCTCTAAAGGGATAACAACCTCGGCCCCGTAGGTCATGGCAAAAGGTGTCTCTCCTGTTGACCGCCGTGGTGTAGTCCGGTATGTCCAAAGAACGTGTGGCAGCTCTTTTACCCATCTTCCATTGGCGTCATCCAGTCTCTTCTTAAGCCCATTGACAATGACCTTGTTGACAGCCTCGGCCTGCCCATTTCCCTGAGGATAAGCTAGAGTTGAATACCTGTTTGTGATCCTAAGTTTACAACAGTACCTTCTGAAGGCTTTACTGTCAAATTGGAGTCCGTTATCCGAAATGAGGGTATGAGGGACCCCGAATCGTGTGACAATGTTTCTCCAAAGGAATTTCTTAGCATCCACATCCCTAATGTTGGCCAACGGCTCAGCTTCGACCCATTTAGTGAAGTAATTTGTGGCGACCAACAGATATCTCTTATTTCCTGGTGCCTTGGGGAAAGGGCCTATAATATCCAGGCCCTACTGGGCAAACGGCCATGGGTTGGATAAAGGGTTGAAGACCCCCCAGGTTAATGAATATTTGGGGCGAACCTTTGGCATTGGTCACACTTCTTAACATACTCTAGGGCCTCCTTCTGCATCCCCGGCCACCAATATCCTTGGGTGATGGCTCGGTACGACAGGGATCTTCCTCTTGTGTGACTCCCACAGATCCCCTCGTGCAGCTCTTCTGGCAGTAATTCTGATGCCTCGGGGTGAATACACAGTAGGTATGGTCTAGAGTAGAAGCGCCTATACAACTTGTGGTCCTCGGATAACTAGAACTAAGAAGCATTCCTTCATATTTTCTCAGCCTCTGACTTCTCCTTGGGCAGAACATCATCTTTGAGGAACCTCACTATAGGGTCCATCCAGCTGGGACCCACCCCAACTTAATGGATATGGACCGTGCCCTTTGCCACCTCATTTGCTCTTTTCAGATGCTCTACAAGAATGATTCGAGGCAAATCTCCTACCGAAGAGGTGGCAAGTATGGCCAATGAATCCGCATGGGTGTTTGCACTCCTAGAGACATGTGACAAGCTAAAAAGGTCGAAATCTGACTGCAAGCGCTTGACCTGGCTTAGATACTCTTGCATCATCGAATCTCTGGTTTCTAGTTCTCCCTATACCTAGCCTACCACCAATCTCGAATTCGAGAACATCTCCACTGCTTTCCCTCTAATTTTCTGCACCATGACCATCCCTTGTAACAAGGCTTTATACTTGGCTTCGTTATTTGTGGCCGAGAATCTAAGTCTCAGGGATTTCTCTATGACAGACTTCTCAGGGGACACTAGGACTAGCCCTACTCTAGACCCCCTCTGATTCGCTGTGCCATCAATGTACGCTTTCCAACATGGGGGCCCTGGAATAGAGATTGCCCCAAATGACTTTCCATCCGTGCTTCACTCCTCTGCAATCATCTCTACTGGTGGTTCAGCAAATTCGGCCACCAAGTCAGCCAGGACCTGGCCCTTTATGGAGGTCCGAGGCAGGTACTTGATGTCAAAAGTCCCCAGAATTGTGTTCCATTTGGCGATCCTTCCAGTGTAATCAACAGTCCGAAGTACAAATTTCAAGGGTAGTTGGGTTAAAACAACTACTATGTGGGCCTGGAAGTAGTGTGGAAGCTTTCGTGTAGCGTGGACCACAACTAGTATGGCTTTCTCCAAGGGTAGGTACTTGACATTAGTTTCGTGTAGCGACTTTCTCACGTAGTAGACTGGCTTTTGAATGCCATTGTCATCCCGTATTAGCAATAAGCTCACAGCATGTGGAGCTACGGCAATGTATATATATAGGACTTCGCCGGCTTCAAGATTGGACATGATAGGTGGTCTGGATAGGTATTCCTTGAGTTGCTGGAAGGCCGCGACACAATCCTCGGACCATTTAAATCCTTTCCACTTGTTGATCAAGAGGTAGAAAGACTTGCATCTATCAGCCGACCTGGAAATGAATCGATTTAAGGCCACAATCAGTCTAGTAAGCTTTTGGACCTCCTTGGGGTTTTGCGGAGGTTTTAGATTATGAATAGCCTTGATTTGCTCAAGATCAACCTCAATTCCCCTGTGGGTAATAATGTATCCTAAAAACTTGCCAGATCCCACGCCAAACGAGCATTTGGAAGCATTTAGACACAGCTTGTGCTTCCTCAAGACATCAAAGGTGCAGCTAAGGTCTCCTTAATGCTCGGACACCGCTTTACTCTTCACCACCATATCATCAACGTAGACTTCAATGTTCTTTCCTAGCATCGGCTCGAACATCCTCGTCATCATCCTTTGATAAGTGGACCCTGCGTTCTTCAGACCAAACGACATTACTTTGTAGTGGTAGTTTTCAATAGGCGTCACAAAGGCTGTCTTCTCCTGATCCTCCAAGGCTAGTGGTATTTGATGATAGCCTTGAAAGGCATCTAGGAAACTCATTTGAGGATGGCCCGTAGTTGCATCCACTAGCTAGTCTATCCGAGGCATGGGGAACGGGTCTTTTGGACATGCCTTATTCAGGTCTGTGAAGTCCACACAGACCCCCCACTTTCTACTTTTCTTCTTGACCACCACAATATTGGCCAACCATTTGGGGTAAAAAAATTCTTTGATAGCCCCTGCATGCTTAAGCTTATTCATCTCTTCTCTAATTGCATCAGCATGCTTTTTCTATGAGCGCCAGGGTGGCTGTTTCTTGGGAATTATGGACGGATTGAAGTTGAGATGGTGACAGATGAAGGACGGATCAATCCCTGGGGCATCATAGGCATCCCATGCAAACACGTCAATATTACTTTTGAGGAACTCAATTAACTTCTCCTTCTCTTTGGGAGGTAGCCGAGCCCCGACCTGAAAGAACTTCTCCGAGTCGTCACCAATGACCACTTTCTTTAGATCCTCACATTTTGCTTCCTTGGCAGCTGCATCAGGAGGTGCCACTGAGGTCTTTGATTGTAATAAGCTCTCTTCAGTAGTGGCCGAGGATTGTGCATCGAGTCGATGTGATATGGCAGCCACTATGCACTGCCTTACTGTGGGTTGGCAACCATGAATTTTGAGAACTTGATCCCCTGACGAGAATTTCACCTTCTGGTGCAAGGAGGAGGCAACAGCCCCCAAGGTGTGGAGCCAGGGCCTTCATACGATGGCTGTGTACGGGGAGTAGGTGTCCACTATTATAAAGTTTACCTCTACCACCTCTGGGTTGGTCTGGATGGGCAGCCTGATCATGCCCTTTGGGATAACAAGCTTCTCGTCGAAGCTCATCAAGGGAGAGCTATAGGGCGTCAAGTCCTCCAGTTTCAACCCTAGCCCTTTGTAGAGGTTCGGGTACATAACCTCGGCCGTGCTGCCATCATCGACCATCACTCTTCTCACATCATAGTCCCTGATTCTGAGAGTGATCACCAGCGCATCATCATGGGATTGGGTGGTCCCAATCTTGTCTTCCTCTTAAAAACTCAGGGTTAGGTGAAAATTCCTTCGGGCCTTCTTCAGCTTTGGCTGGGTTTCCTCGGTGGGCAACTGAGCCACAGATAGCACCCGTGAGGGGCGCGTGCTCGTTCTTCCCAGCGCGGCCAATATTACATTGATTGTCCCTACGGGTGCCCTTAGGGCAGTATCTCTCGGGAGCTCCTAATAGGTCTGGCCTTAATGGTCATCGGGGTGATGTAGAAGGTGCTTCAGCTTTCCTTCCTGGACTAGCTGGTCCAAATAGTTCCAGAAGTTCCTGCAATTCTCCGTGGTATGCCCGTGGTCCTAGTGGTATTGGCAATAAAGGTTCTGATTGCGCTTCGTGGGTTCCCCAACCATCTTATTCGGCCACCTAAAGTATGGCTCATTCTTGATTTTCTCCAACACCCTGTGTACTGGCTCTCAGAATACGACATTGACAGTTTGTGTGTTGGTTGCTCTAGATTACCCCACGAAGTCCCTCATCGGGCAGGTGCTATTGTATCGGTCCGACCTGAAATCCCTCATCTCCTGAGGGATAACCTTCTCCTTTCCTTTACCCTACAGCTAGTCTTCCTCTACTCGTTTGTACTTATCGATCCCGTCCATCAGTTGGCGCATACTGGTCGCAGGTTTGCCAGTTAGAGACTTCCTTAAGCCGTGTCCAGTTGGGAGACCATTTTTGAAGGTGCTGATGGCGACATCATCAAAATTGCTATCCAATTAATTGTACATCTCCCAATATCGGCCCTAGTAGGCCTTTAAAGTCTCTCCATCATGCATGGATAGAGACAGTAGCGCATTCAAGGGCTGAGGGGCTATGCTATTTGTAACGAAGCGGGAGCCAAAGGCCTAGGTCAACTGCCTGTACGAATCTATGGAATTCATCTTTAAGCCATTGAACCACCTCATCGCCACTAGACCCAAGCTAGAGGGAAAAACCTTGCACATCAATGCCTCGTTCTTAGAATGTACAGCTATCCTTTGGTTAAACTAGCTCACATGCTCCACAGGGTCCATTTTGCCGTTATAAATGGAGAATGTTGGCTGCTGGAACCGCTGAGGAAGGGTAGCCCCTTTTATATGGCGTGTGAAAGGTGACTTGGATAGCTGATCTAGTGCCCTACTCATGGCATTGTATCCCAAGCCCCTAGGAGATGGGCTTTTACGTTTACGCTTCCGGTAATGCTCTTCTTCATTAGAGAAGGTCTCACTTGGAGGAGTTCTCGATCTTTGCCTATAGTCATCGTCCCTTTCATCGTCAGAGGGCAGGTCGGGGCTAGGTTGAGGTCGCCTTCGTTGTGCATGGCGCAGCCTCCTCTTCAAGTCATCTATCTCTCGCTGCATGGCTTGCTCATCATTCTGCCCTTGTGTCACATGGCTCCTAACTTCTTTTGGTTGTATGGCTCGGTTGTTGTTTTGTCTCTGGAGCACATGACTGTCCCCACGCGAGTAGCTTCTGCTGGTTTGAGTGGTATGCACACTTCCCTTTCAAAATCTTCCATTCTCTTCATTTCGATTACGCTCAGGGTCGGCGAAGTTACCCTGATGTTGGGATTTGACCGATTCAGGCTGATGAGAGCCTGCTTGATGAGGACCTGATCCTACCATGCTTGATTGTTGCCCTTACTAACACACAAGTTCTTCCCACAAATGGCGCCAATTGTAGGGATTGGGTTTGAGCACTTCTACTATTGAGTGAGTGGACTCCAGTCCAGTTAGCCTAATACAATGAATTTGTAGAGAGCGGGTTCAAGAACTAAGCCCTAGTGAAGGTTACAACGACTAGGCATGGTTGCATATGGATTGAATAGCATGAACGAGGATTAAAATGTGCAATGATGTTCCTCGGCCCTCCTCTTGGGAGCTTGAAGTTCTTATTATTTATTCAGTGATTGGTTACAAAGGTTTCAGTGATGATACAGGGTGCTACAGTGTTCTATACCTCTTATTTTCGGTCCCCTTTCCAGAGGGATTCCTTACATTATATACCCCATTTCAGTTGATCTTAGCCTTACATTTATTGATCAAACATGTCACTACTTGAGTGCTTGTCCAATCAGCCACATTCCTATTGTTTTTGTGGGTTGTAGCAACAAAGGCTGCATTGTTCAGGGGTCATTTCCTCATTAATGCGGCCAGAACGTTAGTTGTGGGCATTTAATGTGGAGGTGACAGTTCATCCTGGACTTGCTCCTCCACCATGCTTCTATGGCTGACACGTTGTACTTATTCTTTCTTTTTAGATCCTCTGGAAGGCTGCCTTTGGTGGCTTGTTGCTTCTACTTTCTATGGTCTCGGTTGGCTGAGGATAGGATCATCCTCAGCGACGTCCCTGAGCAATTTGGACTTTCTCACTTCATCCTCGGGCGTTTCTTCCTCCTCAGCATGGGCCTTGGGCTTGGTACGAACTGGGCTAGGGTTGCCTAATTCTTTGGCCCCACAAAAACCATAGAAATTTTGGGATAAGAATGAGTAGTTTTTACTTTTTACATGAGGTAAACTATTTTTTTATTTTTTTGGAAGAAGTAATTTTATATTTTTTTTATAACGATAATTGAAGTATTTGAATTCAAATAAATAACAAATACAAATAGGAATTATACATTTGAATACAAATGGGTGGTGAGAATAACGTTTTTTTTTTTTTTTTCTTTTGTACGTGAGATAGTATTATTATTTTAACTTTTTTTTTGGTAGGAAAAAATTAAACTAAAGAGTATGTTATTTCAAAATTTGTATGACGATATTTTCGTATGCCAAAAATTGAAGACAAAACAAAAAAAAATCCACTTATTAATAGTGTGGGGGACAAAAGCCCAGATCTACCAATTGGGCCTGGGGCCCTGTTCTTTAGGTCATCCTACGTCCGAAGAGTAATAATGGGCTGGGACAGTGTTCTCCTGAGGACAACGGACCCAGAGATGGCTGAAAAGTATAATCCGAAGAGGTCACCCATTGTCCGAAGAGGTTTTACTCCTCGGATATGAATAGTTCTGATTAAATACACGCACAAAAAGCCCTAGTGCCCTTCTTGGCAATCTCAGTGACAAAGATAAACTCTGGGCATTCCTGAGGATGATAAGGATGGTGAAATATCTCAAGAAAAAGCTGCCACCACCGCATTTAATGCCCTGCAGCAACTTCTCTGGCCGCATTTATGTGGAGAGGACCCCTGAACAGTGCAACTTCACCTACCGCCACTCCCAAGAAGCCAGAGAAGATGTTTGATGTGACCTACACTCAAGTATGGTAGCAGATGGAGGATAAGTGAAGGGTTAGGATGATTAGGAAAGAGGCTATATAAAGAAGGAGAGCCCATGATAGAAGGGGGGGGGAGAAAAAAGAGGAAGAAGAACAGAAAATCACTTTACTGTAGCTCTGAAATCTGTAACTTAAGAATATTCAATAAAATTCGTCTTCAGACCTTTAGTCCTTCATGGTTTTTACGTGATTGCAGGCTAGACTACTTGCCCATACTACCACCAGCTCTTGTTTAATTCATACCTGGCCCAGTTCTTTCACCCATGCTCTACAAATTTATTGATTTGGGTTTGTTGGGCTCAAATTCCACACTTAGTGGGCTTGGGCTATGAAAAAGGACCCTACAATTGGCACTGTCTGTGGGAAGAGCTTGTGCAGGAGTGAGAACAACCGTTGGTGATGGCAGAACGAAGTCAACAACAAGCAGAATCTAGGACATCCCAGCATGCAGACCTTTTTCTTAACTTGGAAAGGAGGCAGGATCGTGAGGGTAGTGTGCACACCATGCATACTGGCCAAAGCCAGTCACATGGCGGAAGTCATGTGTCCCATGCAGAGGAGAATCGGGGTTTGCAACTAGAAGTTGAGAAACTGAAGAGGGAGCTACGCCATGCAAAGAGGAAACGGATTTCCTCATATTCTGATGATGACTCGGACGACGAGCAAGACGTCACCTATCAGCAGAAATCTCGGATGCCGATTAGTGAATCCTTTTCCTACGAAGAAGAGCCTCATTGCGAAAAGCGATCTAGAAGCGCATCCCGTGGAGGCGTAGGGTACGATGCTATGAACGAGGCCTTGAATCAGATTTCTAGGTCACCTTTTACTCGCAGAATTGAGGAGGCAAGACTCCCTCGGCGTTTTAATCAGCCAACATTTACCATCTACAATGGTAAAACGGACCCCGTGGAGCACGTGAGTCATTTTAGCCAAAGGATGGCTGTTTATTCTAGAGATGAGGCTCTGATGTGCAAGGTTTTCCCTTCCAGTCTGGGACCAGTGGCAATGAGATGGTTTGACGGCTTGAAGGCAAACACTATTAATTCCTTCAAAGAGCTCACTCAGGCTTTTGGTTCACGATTTGTCACCTGCCGAAGAGTAGCCAGGCCCCTGTCTTCACTATTGTCCCTAAGCATGCACGAGGGCAAGACTCTGAAAGTATATTCGGATAGATACTGGGAGATGTTTAATGACATGGAGGGTAACTCCGATGCAATGGCCCTCAGTACATTCAAGCTTGGCCTCCCTACTGAACACGGTTTAAGGACATCCTTATCTGGCAAACCAGTCACTAATATGCGCCAACTTATGGACCGTATAGAAAAGTACAAGAGAGTTGAAGAGGATCAGCAACAAGGGAAGGGAAAAGATAAAGCCATCCCCCCGGAGAGGAGGGATTTCCGGTCGGATCGCTACAACAGCAGTAAACCGCGTAGAGATTTCGCTGGACAATCGGGGTCGACCAATCCTCAAACGGTCAACACTGTGTTTAAAGAGCCAGTGCCCTAAGTTTTGGAGAAGATTAAGAACGAGCCGTTTTTCAGGTGGCCGAGTAAGATGGTAGGAAATCCTGAGAGACGTAATCATAACCTCTACTGCCAATACCATCAAGACCATGGGCACACCACGGAGGATTGTAGGAGCCTATGGGATCACTTGGACCAACTGGTTCGTGATGGTAAACTAAGACACCTCTTGCACCCTTCTAGTGACCGAGGAGGGCAGATGGGCTCAGGGCCACGAAGAGATGACCCTTCGAAGCCGCCACTAGGAACTATTAACGTCGTATTTGCCGCGCCGGGGAGAATAGGGTCTTGGCCCTTGAAAGTTATGTCGGTAGGACGACCGCCAGCAAGGGACGCAGGCAGAGTTCCAAAGAAAGCTAAGTCGGGTGCTCTGCTTGTCATAGGGTTCTTGGACGAAGACATGACCGGCACCATCCAACCCCATGATGATGCGTTGGTCATCACCTTCAGAATCGGAGGGTACGATGTGAAGAGGGTGATGGTAGACCAGGGAAGCGCTGTGGAGATAATGTACCCTGATCTCTATAAGGGGCTAAGCCTGAAACCCCAGGACCTCATACCATACAACTCCCCCCTCGTCAGTTTTGAAGGGAGGGCAGACACCCCAAAAGGCCAGATACGCCTACCCGTCCAGACCGGGGCCGAAGTGGTAGAGGTGGATTTTATTGTTGTGGATGTGTATTCGCCTTATACGGCAATTATGGCCAGACCTTGGCTTCACGCACTAGGGGCTGTTTCTTCTACTTTGCATCAGAAGGTCAAATACCCATCTGAAGGGCAAGTTTCTGAGATCCGAGGAGATCAATTTGCGGCCCGACAGTGCTTAGTGGCTGCCATCCAACATGAGCCCGAAGCCGAGTCTTCGTCCAGAGTGAAAGGGGTTTATAGCAGTTAAAGTCTCGAGAATTGCCCGTTGAAGGTCCAAATGAAAGCACTCGATGTGAGGATCTAACGAAAGTGGTTATTGGAGATGATCCTGATAAGTTCTTCCAAGTCGGATCATAGCTACCTCTTCAAGAAAGGGAAGAGTTAATAGAATTCCTCAAGAGTAACCTTGATGTATTCGCCTGGAGCGCTTACGAAGCCCCCGGGGTGGACTCGGAGTTCATATGTCACCACCTAAAGGTAAACCCGCTGATTACCCCCAAGAAACAACCTCCTCAGCGCCCATCCAAGGAGCATGCTAATGCAATAAGGGAGGAAGTAGCGAAGCTCAAACAAGCAGGAGCTATTAAGGAGGTTTTCTATCCAGAGTGGCTAGCAAATACCGTGGTGGTAAAAAAAAAGAGTGGGAAGTGGCGAGTATGCGTGGACTTTACTGACTTGAATAAGGCTTGTCCCAAAGATCCTTTCCCTATGCCGAAAATAGACCAACTGGTGGATGCCACCGTCGGCCATCCTTGGATGAGCTTCCTGGACACCTTCCAAGGTTACCACCAGATACCACTAGCCCTGGAGGATTAGGAAAAAACCGCCTTCGTCACCTCTATCGGTAACTACCACTATAAGGTGATGCCATTTGGCTTGAAGAACGCGGGGTCCACCTATCAGAGAATGATGACAAGGATGTTTGAGGCACAGCTGGGTAAAAATATCGAGGTCTATATAGATGACATGGTAGTAAAGAGCAAGTTTGTTGCTGAGCATGTGAAGGACCTGGAAAGTACCTTTGAAGTACTAAGGAAGTACAAGCTGCGCCTGAATGCATCCAAATGTTCATTCGGGGTGGGGTCTGGCAAGTTCTTGGGATACATGGTGACTCACAGAGGAATTGAGGTTAACCCCGACCAGATAAAGGCCATCAACTATTTACGAGCTCCTCGGAATCCCAAAGAGGTTCAGAAACTGACCGGGATGACTGCTGCCCTGAATCGATTCATCTCTAGATCAACGGACAGATGTCGACCCTTTTTCTCACTGCTCGGCAAGTGGAAGGGATTCGAATGGATTGAAGAGTGTGCTTTAGCCTTCTAGTAGCTCAAAGATTATTTGGCCCGACCACCAATCATGTCCAGACCTGAGCCAGACGAGGTATTGTTCGCATACCTCGTCGTAGCTCCCTGTGCGGTGAGCTTGGTGTTGATACGATCAGACTGCGGCGTGCAAAGACTAGTTTATTACGTAAGCAAGTCACTGCATGAGGCCGAGGTCCGTTACTTGCTTCTGGAGAAGGCAATCCTAGCAGTGGTACTCGGCACGCGGAAGCTGCCATATTACTTCCAGGCTCACACTGTCATTGTCCTCACTCAACTCCCACTCAGGACCATACTCCGAAGTGCCGATTACACTGGGCGGATTGCCAAGTGGGGTACGATCTTAGGGGCTTTTGATATCAAATATATGCCCCGCACATCAGTAAAAGGCCAGGTCCTTGCAGATTTAGTGGCGGAGTTCACGGAACCTCAACTAGAAGGAGTAATGCCCATGTCGGACATGGATGAAAAATCAGTTGGCATGATTTCTCAGCAAGACCCCCTTCGTTGGGAAGTGTATGTAGACGGTGCTGCTAATAAAAAAGGTTCTGGAGTGGGGCTAGTATTGATATCCCCTAAGAGAATAATCATCGAAAAGTCTTTAAGGTTGGACTTCTCGGCAACGAACAATGAGGCGGAGTATGAAGCCCTGCTGATAGGAATGGCTATGGTCCGAAAAATGGGAGGAAGGTCTGTGGAACTGTTCTCGGACTCAATGTTAGTCGTGGGTCAAGTACAAGGGGAGTTTGAGGCGAAAGACGAAAGAATGCAGAGGTACCTGAGTCAAGTTAAGTGTCTACAATCGGAGTTTGACTCTTTTAGTTTGCTGCACATCCCTAGAAGTGGTAACGCACATGCCGACTCTTTGGCCACGCTTGCCACCTCCTCGGCGCAAAGCTTGCCCAGAGTTATTCTCGTTGAGGACTTGCATGGACCCACAGTGACAAAAAAGGATGTAATTCAAGTTCATCAAATTAGGACTGGGCCCTACTGGATAGACCCTATAGTTAAATTCTTGAAAGAAGACATCTTGCCTGAAGAAAGAGAAGAAGCAGATAAAATTCAAAGGAAGGCGACTAGGTTTTGGCTATCCGAAGACCAGAGACTGTATAAACGCTCCTACTCGGGGCCATATTTACTATGCATGCATCCTGAATCGGCCGAGTTACTGCTAGAAGAATTACATGAAAGAATATGTGGAAGCCATACGGGTGGAAGGTCTTTGGCTCATCGTGCTATCACTCAAGGTTATTGGTGGCCGAACATGCAGAAAGAAGCCCAGGAGTATGTTAGAAAGTGTGATCAATGTCAACGCTTCGCCCCAAACATTCACCAACCTGGGGGAACTCTCAACCCGTTATCTAGCCCATGGCCTTTCGCCCAATAGGGTTTGGACATCGTGGGACCCTTTCCTAAAGCTGCAGGAAACAAGAAGTACCTTCTGGTCGGTACAGACTATTTCACCAAGTGGGTCGAAGCAGAGCCGTTAGCTAATATTAGAGACGTTGACGTTCAAAAGTTTGTGTGGAAGAACATTGTCACTCGGTTTGGAGTTCCTCACACTCTCATCTCGGACAATGGCTTGCAGTTCGATAGCAAAGCATTCAGGAGTTATTGTAGCGAGCTGGGGATCATAAATAGATACTCCACGCCTGCCTACCCCCAGGGTAATGGGCAAGCAGAAGCAGTCAACAAGGTCATAGTGAATGGCTTGAAGAAGAGGCTAGATGACGCGAAGGGCAAATGGGTAGAAGAACTACCACATGTGCTTTGGACTTACAGAACCACGCCTCACAGGTCTACTGGAGAGACCCCCTTCTCAATGACCTATGGAGTTGAAGCTGTCATACCTTTGGAAACTGGATTCCCAACCTTGAGGACCAGTTCCTTCAGTCCGACTAGCAATAACGAAAAGTTAGAGAGGGATCTGGATCTGATTGATGAAAGGAGGGAAAATGCAATGGTCCGACTGGCACATTACCAACAAAAGCTCAGGCAGGGTTACGATGCTAACGTAAAGTTAAGGCCACTAGAACCTGGTGATCTGGTATCAGAAAAGTTGTCGGTACGGCGAAGAACCTAGCTTGGGGAAAGCTAGGACCCAATTGGGAAGGGCCATATCGTATCACTTCAGGAGCTAGCATTGGGGCGTACTTCCTAGAAGACCTGGATGGTCATGTAATACCACGTCCTTGGAACGTAAATAACCTCAAAAGGTACTATTATTAGATGATCGTTTTCTTCAATTAACATGCTGGTTCTGTATACTCTACTGTTCTTTAAGTGTTTAAACTTAAATCCTATCATGCCTGTAGTCCTCGGATCAGATGATTTGGGTTAGTTAACACTCCGTTACTGTTCTTTAAGTGTTTAAACTTAAATCCTATCATGCCTGTAGTTCTCGGACCAGATGATTTGGGTTAGTTAACACTCCGTTACTGTTCTTTAAGTGTTTAAACTTAAATCCTATCATGCTTGTAGTTCTCGGACTAGATGATTTGGGTTAGTTAAGACTCCGTTACTGTTCTTTAAGTGTTTAAACTTAAATCCTATCATGCCTGTAGTCCTCGGACCAGATGATTTGGGTTAGTTAACACTCCGTTACTGTTCTTTAAGTATTTAAACTTAAATCCTATCATGCCTGTAGTCCTCGGACCAGATGATTTGGGTTAGTTAACATTCCGTTACTGTTCTTTAAGTGTTTAAACTTAAATCCTATCATGCCTGTAGTCCTCGGACCAGATGATTTGGGTTAGTTAACACTCCGTTACTGTTCTTTAAGTGTTTAAACTTAAATCCTATCATGTCTGTAGTCCTCGGATCAGATGATTTGGGTTAGTTAACACTCCGTTACTGTTCTTTAAGTGTTTAAACTTAAATCCTATCATGCCTATAGTCCTCGGACCAGATGATTTGGGTTAGTTAACACTCCGTTACTGTTCTTTAAGTGTTTAATTAAACCCAATCACGCTTGCAGTCCTTGGACCAGATGATTGGGGTTAATTAACACTCGTTCCAAGGTCCTTCAATATTTAAACATACATTGGACATTAACGGTAGTCATCGGATTAGGTTGTTCAATCATAATAGCATCTTTACATAGTTATTCCCAGAGTTTGAGTTTATCGTGCTCGAAATCCTTGAATGTGTTTAAATTACAACTAAACTTCTCAGCTAAAACCCTGCTCTGTACGCTCACACGAAAGCCTTAAATTATTGGCCTTATTGCCCTAACAGCATGTTTGAGTTTGCCTTTACTACTGTTAACATATGATGCAAGTTGCTTACTGCAATAGAGAGATTTACAATTTAAAGAACAAGCGTGGTGAAAGCAAAAGACAGAATTTCATTAATTTAAATAAAAAGGTTTACAAGCTCTTAAAAAAAAAAAAAAGAAGGGGAAAAAAAAAAAAACTACTAAACTAAAATTGTTTACAAGTACTAAGTAAAACTGGTCGCAACGTCAAATCTGCGTCCGAGCAGCAGAGGGATCAGTTACTTGGCCTGATGGGGTAGTAGCAGGGTCTGGGACTTGTTCTCCATCTTTTTCTTTCTCACCCGCAGACTCCTTGCTTGCTTTCACTGGGGCAGGGAGGACCTGGCTGGTTGGAGGATGCTCCTCAGCTTCTAAGAGTACGCGGATCTCCGGATCATAGTACGTACTCCCAGGCAACCTCAACGGAGAATCTGCAGGAACTCCAGCAGCATCCAAAGCCTTCACCCATGTGATGTCGCAGTAGTCTTGGCCAACCGCAGTGAACTGCTCGGTGAGGCTGATTTGGGTCTCCTCCACCCCCAGCGTGTAAGCTGCCTTCCTCTCGGCCTCCACTGCTTCCTTGGCTAATTGTGCGTTCTTTTCAGCTAGTAGGGCAGCTTCCCTGGCCTTCTTAAGCTCCTCTCTAAGCTCTTTTACCAGCTCTTTCTCAATGGCCAAGTTGATCTCGGTCATGTGTAGCAGTTTGCGCTGCTCCTCGGCCTGCTTTTCAGCATTCTTGAGGCCAGCGTCGAGGCTGTTCCGCTGGTTGGTCATGTCCTTGAATTGCTTGGACAAATGAGCATATTCTTCCTTCAGACCGCCCAGGGACTTTTTAACCTCGAACCGAGTTTGGGCCTCTGCTTGGGCTTCGAGGTGGGTCTTCTTATTCCACTCCTCGGCCACGTAGATCTGCTAGGTAACCTACACGAGGTAAACTCGAGTGTAAGACAAAAAAAAAAAATAGTAATAAAATAATAAATATGTATGCATGTTAAAAAGGCTCAGTGATTTAACCTAACGGATTGAGCCTACTTACCATGGCTATATCCCTCTTGAGGGATAGTAAGAGTTCCTGCTGGTTGAAGCGCCGATAGGACTCCATATCGTGGGGGAGGAGGAGCGGCTGCTCAAGGGCCTCAGCAACAAAGCCTGCCCTCCCCCCATCATAATTTCGGAGAGGTTTCCCAAGGGATTGGAGCGCCCTCTAGCTCCAACCTCGGACACCATGTACGGGGCCCTGCTCAGCGAACCTCAGCCACTACATTCTCTTCCCGGCTCTCCACGGACGAGCCTCTTCTACTTCGGTGGTCTCTCACCACCTTTTGCTGCTTGTTTGTCTTAGGTGGCACCACCACCACCTCCCTCTCTTCGGTTTCGAGGGGCCTCTTCCTCCTTAGGTCCGGTATGGGCCTTAGGCCGGGGTCAGGGACCTGAGGTGGTGGCGGAGGCAGGTTCGCCACCGGTTGAGAAGTCCCAGCACCCTTCGGCTCGGGCTTCTTCCCCCTGCTCTTCATTAGTGCCCTTAAGTCTGCCATGTCCTCTTGCGAAGAGACTTCAGGAATGGCAGTCACCAGAAGAGGCGGATGGGCGCTGGAATGCCTATCAAACTCCTCTTCGGAGTCTGAGGATGGAATAACTTGTACTCCGCCTGAACCTTCTCCTCTAAACTGAAATTTGTCTATTTGTTCTTCTAGTGAGGAGGTCGAAGAGCCAACCCTTTCACCCGCAGCTTCCTGATCAAGGGGGACTTGGGCAATTGGTTAGGCGAGCAGTGGCACGCCCGCTGGGTTAGGATAGGGCATTGGTGGAAGATTGTGCGGTGCCAAAAACCCCTTCCGAGCAACGTCTATTCGGTGGAGACGGTAATCCCCCTGCGTTATAGCGTTGCCAATTGGTTGACAATCCTTCTTCTTTGTCGTGTACCCGAGGATGAGAGGAGCCAACCGCAGCTGCCCGTCCTCGCTCACAAAAATCTCTGATCTTAATAAGTAGTTGAGGGCGGCAGTATTGGTAAGACTGAGCCGAGGAGAAACGCGGTTCCTATTTGTCAAAAATCACAGCAAAAATCCCATTAGAAACTCAGACGATAACACAGAATTAAAAACTGTTAAAAGGGCGGGAATCCTAAGCCTACTGCTAGTGGACCTAGATCTAGCATGTCCCACCTGGCTCTCCTGGCTTAGTCGGACAGTGAAGGCCGTCATGCCATGCGTCTGAGACGATTACGTAATCGTCTTTCATCCCTTTGTTGGATTTGGGGAGGCAGGAGATCAGCCTAACCTCGTCGGACTGGGATTTCAGATAGTATCCCGTACCTTGTTGGCTGTGGCACTCATACATGTGCACCACATCAAGCCAGGTGAGGCCCAAGTTCAAATGGCGGTTCAGATCCTCAACCGCCCCTAGGATCCTAAACATGTTAGGCGCGCACTGATCTGAGCTAATCCTATGGTTCTTAAGGTAATTAGTGGTGATGGGACCCATAGGGATGGTCATCCCTCCTTCTAGGAAGGCGATGAGGGGGATAACCACTTCGCCCGTCTTCCGGTCCATTAGTATTTTTTCTGGGGGGCAATACCTCACACCCACATTTGGGGGTATGCGATATGCAGCCCTAAACGCCTCCATTTGCTCAGGACTATCTATCAAGTACTGAAGTTTCCCCATGGCACTTAAACGAAAATAACTGGCCGAAGAGAAAACTGAAGGATCTGAGGGACGACGACTTACGAGAACAAGGTCGGAGAAAGATTTGCAGTCTCGTAGGAAGATTTGTGGAGACCCTGAGAAGACTGGAATTGGCAACTGAGAGATTCGAACGGAGTTGCGTGCTTGTTCTTGCTGGAGCGTCTGAAAACTTGCAAAGTGAGGAAGAAATGACTTCCTCTGAGGATTTATATGGGGTCACGTGAAGGGGCAGAATTTATTTCGCCCAAACCCCGGGGAAAAATCACGTCCGTCAGATCAATCATCCACCGTTGGATACAAAAGACAAAGCGCCACCTGGTGCAATTAATGCAACGCCTCGGGAATATGGAAACCATAGCGGCAATGATGGAGCGTCTATAACTATGCCTACACACGTGCCAGTTCAAACACGTGGCTATTCTCGAGTTTCTTTCTCCGTGGCAAGTCAAAATCACACTTTTTCTCTTCGGATGTGAGGGAAAAATTGAGATTTTGAGGGGCTATTGTGGGGGACAAAAGCCCAGATCTACCAATTGGGCTTGGGGCCCTGTTCTTTAGGTCATCCTACGTCCGAAGAGTAATAATGGGCTGGGACAGTGTTCTCCTGAGGACAACGGACCCAGAGATGGCTGGAAAGTATAATCCGAAGAGGTCACCCATTGTCCGAAGAGGTTTTACTCCTCGGATACAAATAGTTCTGATTAAATACACGCACAGAAAGCCCTAGTGCCCTTCCTGGCAATCTCGGTGACAAAGATAAATTCTGGGCATTCCTGGAGATAATAAGGATGGTGAAATATCTCAAGGAAAAGCTGCCACCATCGCATTTAATGCCCTGCAGCAACTTTTCTGGCCGCATTTATGTGGAGAGGACCCCTGAACAGTGCAACTTCACCTACCGCCATTCCCAAAAAGCCAGAGAAGATGTTTGATGTGACCTACACTCAAGTATGGTAGCAGATGGAGGACAAGTGGAGGATTAGGATGATTAGGAAAGAGGCTATATAAAGAAGAAGAGCCCATGATAGAAGGGGGGAGGGAGAAAAAAGAGGAAGAAGAACAGAAAATCACTTTACTGTAGCTCTGAAATCTGTAACTTAAGAACATTCAATAAAATTTGTCTTTGGACCTTTAGTCCTTCATGGTTTTTACGTGATTGCATGCTAGACTACTTGCCCATACTACCACCAGCTCTTGTTTAATTCATACCCGGCCAGTTCTTTCACCCACGCTTTACAAATTTATTGATTTGGGTTTGTTAGGCTCAAATTCCACACTTAGTGGGCTTGGGCTACGAAAAAGGACCCTACAAATAGTATATATATAACAACTTTCATAAATGTCCAAGTTCAAATTTCAACATTTACCATGCCAATGGCCCTGCAATGTGAACATGAATATATATTGTTGCAATTTTATGTTTTTTAATGGTTTTCTCGTAATTGTTTTGAATTGAATCCTAATGTTGAACTTAAAATTTAATCATTTTGGATCAGTTTAGGATGATGGATATTTTGAAAATAACTTATTTCAATTAAAAACTTAAATTTAATATATTTAATTAAGATTAGTTTTTTTTTTAGGGGGAATTAAGATTAGTTATTCATTATAATCACATAATCCCATGTGCAATATTACACCCTTGTCCATCAGGTTAGGCTAATGTGATTATGACACTTCATTAACTATAATTAATCCTTTAAACAACCAATTATACTCAGTTGACCATAATTACACATATCTAATCCTAATTGTAGGGATGACTGATTGTTAAGACTTAAGATTTACTTTACATGGAGAATTTAGAGGGTCAACATTATGATTTTACCCTTAAGATGTTAAAAGATCATTTTTTTCCCTAGTTGAGGTTAAATGTAAGTTGCAAAATGGGGTATTTATAGTCAAATACTTGCTTGGCAAAAAGGGTTGCCATCCGCATTTGGATGTAAGAGATTTTGTTGTAATTCAGCTTGATATTATCACACACACACACACAAGGGAGAGAGAAAGTGGTTCTAATACAAAGGCACACCACAACTCCACTCAAAAGTTATGGTAACTTTTAAGGGAGGGTGGGACAAGTTATATTACACACAACACACTTTCTTAAGTAATGTGAGACAATTACCCATTCTTTTTTTGAGAAACAAACACACACACAGACACACAAGGGAGAAGAAAAGGGGTTCTAACACAAATGCACAATGCACAATGCCCATATACCCTTATGTTTAAGTAGAGACAAAACTAAAGTATAATCCGGTAAAAATACAACTCTAACTCTAACTAAAATATTGCCTAAAAAATAGGGTTACTCTCCTGTTGATTTTTAAATTATTTTATCTACTTATAAATTAGATTCTCAAAATAAAAATTATATATATAAAATAAAAATAAAGGCTTTTTTTTTGTTACAAAATAAACGTGTAATATTTGTTCTTTTTTGAAGCTAGCCTTATGACATTTCTAGATGTATTAGCAGTTCTAAATGCATAATAATAATGAAAAAAAATGTGTAAACCTTAAATTGAAATATGAATGAAAATTATGACACTATTAAAAAAAAAAAAAAAAAGCATCATTGCATGCATGACGAGACTAAGGTGCAGTTCGGCCTCAACGTCTGCGTCTGAGGCTGCGTTTTCCTTCTTTTTTTTTTTTTTTTTTTTTTTTTTTGGTAGCCGCTTTGTTTGACTTTGGAGGCAAAAAAATGGGTGCATTGAACAGTGCGTGCACTGTTCACGCACTGTTTATGCACTATTCATGCAATAAAAAATATTAAAAATGGATCCCACGGTATTATTTACACATTTAAAAATTATTTTGCTACAGTGTTTTCAGTTTTCAATTTTCAGTTTCAGGAACAATAAGTTCAATCCAAACAGACCCTCAGGGGTTTTGCTTCTCTAGACGTATATTCTTAAAGGGAAAACGTTTACCTTGTCCTAAAGTGGCCAGATTTACGTTAGAAATGGCAATGACACATTTAGCCCTCAATGTTGACTCAATATTTTCCACAAAACGCGAGAACCTCATTTGACAACTGAACTGAGTCTGAACTCAATTTTTTTTTTTTTTTTTTTTTTTGAGAAAGGAGTCTGAACTCAAAATTAGTTTGCAATTAAAAGCATATTCCTTGCTGTTTTGGTAAATTTCTCGGTTTAACCTATAAATCCCTTGGAAGTTTCCGACCCTTTATCTAAACCCCAACTACCTAACTTGAGAGAAATTGTCAACTTTCAAATTCAAAAGTCACCCCTTGGAAATTTCCTTCAACTCTACTCAATTGTTCTGTTCTGGTTTTTCAAGTCTACCAACTGTTCGATCAAGGTCCTTGATCTCTTTGATGTTTCCTTTTTGAAGCAACCAAATGCTTTGTTGGGTCACTGAGGTTTTGCTCTATTTCACTGACCCAAAAGGAAAAACTTGATTTGTGGTAACTGATTGAATCGCAGCAACAAGGGGGCAGAGGTTTCTGTTCGTGGGTATCAGTTAAAACAAGGTCTGGATTGCTTCAGTTTCATTTTGGAGGCTGTTATTGAGGTTTTTGATACTTGCCCTTTATTTTATTCAATCTGTTCTCAAATGGGTCGGTGTTGTTTTTGATGTTTGACTCTTGTTTAGAATCAAATTTTGGTAATTTTGTTCATTGTAGAATATTTGGTGGGTTTTGTTTCTCTGAGCTTTAAGCTATGGATGCTGTTATTGTACAATCTATTAAACCTGTTTGACACACTGTATATTTTTTGTGACTTAGTTTTATGGCTACTATCAACAAACCCCAACTCAAAGTTGCGGCCTTTCGCCGTTTCTTATCTGTAGTTCTTCTCACGCTGCTAGGGGTTTTGCTACTGATATTTCTCCTTGGAACAAATTCAACTTCAAATTTTGTGTCACCGCTTTTAGAAGATATAGATGAAGTTAGTTATACTAATTCACATTTGAGGGAAAAACTTGGTTTTCCTGAGCAGAGTAAATTGTCTATTAAATTGGAGAAGCGAAACCAATTGCCCCCAAGAAACATAGATCTGTATCCAAATCTAGCCAAAGATCATATAACTATTGTTCTATATGTACATAACCGGCCCCAATATCTCCGGGTTGTTGTGGAGAGCCTTTCGCAGGTTGTGGGAATAAGTGAAACTTTACTGATAGTTAGCCATGATGGGTACTTTGAAGAGATGAACAAGATTGTTGAAGGCATCAAATTTTGCCAGGTGAAACAGATATTTGCTCCTTACTCACCTCATCTCTTTCCCAATAGCTTTCCAGGGGTCTCACCTAATGACTGTAAGGATAAGGAAGATGCAGCAAAGCAACATTGTGAAGGGAATCCTGATCAGTATGGTAACCACCGATCACCAAAGATTGTGTCGTTGAAGCATCACTGGTGGTGGATGATGAACACGGTGTGGGATGGATTGAAGGAGACCCGCGGGCACTCAGGTCATATTCTTTTTATAGAGGAGGACCATTTCATATTCCCCAATGCATATCGCAACTTACAGATACTTACAGAATTGAAACCTTATAAGTGTCCTGATTGTTATGCTGCTAATTTAGCACCTTGGGATGTGAATTCAAGAGGAGAGCAGTGGGATAGTTTGATTGCTGAGAGAATGGGAAATGTGGGTTATTCCTTTAATCAAACTATTTGGAGGAAAATCCATAGGAAGGCAAGAGAATTTTGTTTTTTTGATGAATACAATTGGGATATAACAATGTGGGCAACTGTTTATCCATCATTTGGTGGTTCTGTTTACTCATTACGAGGGCCGAGAACTAGTGCAGTTCACTTTGGTAAGTGCGGTCTGCATCAGGGCCAGGCGGAGAATAAAGCTTGCATTGACAATGGCATGGTTAAAGTTGATGTGCAAGAGATTGATAGAATTGCCAATATCAAATCACAATGGCAAGTGCAGGTCTCTAATAATCAAGCGGGCTACAAAGCTGGATTTAAGGGTTGGGGGGGTTGGGGTGATGAGAGGGACCACAAGTTGTGCTTGAATTTTGCTCGCATGTATCATGCCATAGACACTGCCTCTACTTTCTGAAGAGTTGACGTTTTGGCATTTTGATTTTTTTTCCGATTGAAGTAACTGGTGAAGGCTTGAATGTTTTTGTTGTGTAATTTAAAGTTAGCATAAGTAGCTGTTATTTGTTTAGAATATCCCACGGACCTTCATTTTGTTTCTGTACAATACTGCTTCAATCAAATGGATTTTTCTTTTGCTATTCCAGTAGTACAGATTACATGTCTGTGTTGCTATTGGCTTTCTGCTCAGTTTCTTTTGCTCTTTCTGGTGGAGAATCACTCTCATATGTCTGTTAGTGTTGTTCTGATGAGTAAACACATCTTCTTTGTTTCTCTTTCTGCATCTATGCATGTATATGCATCTGCATATGTGATTCAATGCTTGGGATTAGATGCCTATGGATGCAACAACTATGTTTTCTTTTGCCAGAAATTTGTATTTTTACGTGTTTATCTTTTGCCAGAGATGATTTGTGACTTCAAATCTGAACTTGTCAAAGGTCCAACTGATTGTGTGCGCTTTGCCTTTGCTCTTGTTGTCAAAGTTGTCAACATTGGTTTGGATGTTGATGCTTCATGATCATTCTTCCGACTAAACTTCTTACCTTTAGAATTGTTGTTCTTGTCTGTCTCATCTAACTTCCTTTGAAGCCCATTAAACTCTCTGCTACCGTGATAGCTGAAGTGAGGCCATTTACTTTCTCCCTCCTAAGTTCGTTCTGAATTAACAACTGCAATCCAGCCATATAGTTTTAAAGCTTTTCTTCCTCACTTATACTACCCACTTCGAGCATCAGAGATTGGAAACTCTTCACATACTCTCTAACTGAATCTGTTTGCCTGAAATGCCTTGAGAAGTCTCTTGCTAGCCATTGGACGTTACACAGCAAAGACAGATTTCCCAGATCTTGTTTCATCTCTGGCCAATCGGTGATAGGTTGGCGTGAAGAATCCTCAACTCTGGCTCTTTACCATATTTTTATATCACACACAAGATGCATAGAAATAATGCCAACTTTATCTGCTCCTGGTATATGCGCCACTCCGAATACTGTTAGACATGGAACATGAAGTTCTCTACTTCATATTCACCAATAAATGCACCATTGAAGGCCTTAAGCTCAGGGTTCCAAACCTCTGGTCTACCCCTGCGCTCTCAAACGTCGAGAGAATGTTTAATAACACGTTATACTAGTAAGCTGCAATTGGAAAATAAAGGAGAAGTTAAAAAAAAAAAAATTAAAAAAAAAAAAATCCATCATCTTGTTAGCATTTACATTGGAAATGGCATATGTCATATGTAGGAAAAATTTAGCATAAAAGCCTAAAACCCCCCACACATCCGGATTTGTAAAAACCAACTATTGCAAAAAAATTTGCAATAGTGCTACATTGCAATTCTAAAGGTAGAATTGCATTGTAGCTCAATTCTATTTTTTTTAAAAAAAATTTAATATTTTATTCACTTACTTTATCAATTCCTCTCTCTCTCCAGGTTTTTGGGTTTTTGTTTTTATTTGGGTTTTGAGATATATTATTTTATTGTGTAGAAATATTATTTTAATGTGTTGTATTGTAAAATAAAAGTTGGGATGTTAAGAGTATTGTAAAATTGTATGGTATAATTGATAAAGTAGATTTTTGGGATGGTAAAATAAGATAGGATAAAATTTTGGAATGTGAATGCTTAATGCTCTTCACTAGAAAAGCTAAATGCTCTTCACTCAGATCTAATTAACCAAGGAGCCATGGATACAGACACGACTCTTCTATTAATTGTTTGATGGAAATACTTTCGACTACAAGAAGAAAGTAAAAGAGAAAACTTTGGCTGAAGTGAAGTAAGGACACATCTAGCTGTCAATGAAAGTTCAGAAGTGTTTCGTGAATCTTAAATAGCTGTTGAAAGAACAATTCCATCATCTTGGATTTGCCTTTTAAAACAGAAAAAAAGGTAAAGCTATCCAGCTGAAATCTTTTGGACCTTAATTTGGTTAGGAAAAAACGAAATTGTTGACTTTGGAAGACATTTGTAAGATCAGCCATGCCCTCTGATATACAAGGTTGGCCAATAAGGGAGGTTTTTATGATAAAGCATAGATGAATAAAAAAGCTTTCTGTGTACTTGTGTATACACGGGTGAATAGAGATCTTACATGCAGAAAATATAAGGAACGTTCTTGGAGAAGACATAAAGAACTTACTGAAATAATTTAAATAGTTCCTAATTTGTGTGATGCACAAGAAAGTTTTACATAAAGGTGATACATATTTATATATTATATTTAATAAAACATTTTTCCCATCATCAAAATGTAAAGAAAAAAAAATTCTAAAAACTTAAAGACATAATATTGACTTTTATATAACTTTTACTTATGGAAATTTTTATTTCATCAATTAAAGTTAGAAATTGGCAATTATTAACTAAAAAAAATCTTTCTTAAAATACAAAATTTCACTTAAATTTTTTTTTTTAAATTTCATTTTTATTCAATTCAGTATTTTGTTAATTTCCGTAACAATTTTGCTAATAGTGAGATCCCAAATGATGTAGTTTTGAGTTTTTTTTTTTAAATTAAAATAAATATGAAAAGTTAATAAAAAGTATTGTTTCATGACAAAAACAAAAACAAAAATAAAAATTATTTTCAAATCTTTAAAGAAAAAGAATACTAGAGATATTTATTAGAAACGGTAACACTACTCACTTTGTCGACACTGCGACTTGCCATTCCCTCTACTCCACCACTGGCTACCAACACAATCTCTCCTTTGCCACGAACCACTCCCTCATCACCACCTCCAATCCACCACCACCACGTCTCGACCTCTACCACTGTCAACCACTCTTTCCATGATATCTCATACAAATTTGGAAAATATTATAAATATTATAAATTTTATTACATAAAACATATAAACTGATGTGATAGTGAATGTGATTAGTAGATTTCAATTATCTAACAAATGAATATTTAAATTGTTTTTTGTGTAGTGGCACATCAGTTTGTAAGTTCTATGTAGTAAAATTCGAGAAAATTTTAGTTAAATCACATTTTGCAAACTCACAAATCAACTCATTCCAAAATTTCAAAGTATATTAGAAAAGTCAACCCCATAAATTTTAGTTAAATCACATGCCCCACAAATCAAGAGATTATGAACCATTTTGAAACATGTGACAAAAGCGTAGGAATAATTGTGCAAAATAAGTTTACCGTTAACTAGAATATTTCCTTTTCACGTGTGCATTAAAATACTTAGTATTTAAAAAAAAATAGTGGGTTAATCCCACATTAGAAAATGAGTGTGAGTTAAAGAGGTTTAATGCCTATGCTATGTATCAAAGAGTTAGGCCCTTTTGGATATACACTACTGTCAGTTTTTTTAAGACCTTCTCCCATCTTCCAGTGTGTGTGTGTTAAAATACCTAGTATTTCACCAAAAAAAGAAAAGAAAAAATGAATATCACTTTCTTGTAACAGCTAAATGCCAATTACTAAATGAAATTACGTAGCCTTGGAAGAAAGATATAACTCTCTTGTAACAACTTCAACACTTTGCCAAAAGCCTCAATATACTTAGGACATGTTTGGTAGACTATAATAGATAGTGTAATGTAATAGATGTTCCTATGATATAACTATTCGGTTGTTTGGCTATGTTTTTATTACAATGAATAGTTATTCCTTATGAATAGATATTCTTCAAAATGAGGAATAACTATTCCTTATTAAAAGTACTGAATATCTATTCATTTACCTTATGTAACAACTCTTTAAAATTTTTTCCTAAAAAGCCATTAGTTGCCATATCTTCAAAATGAAAGAAAATAAATTTTCCTTGTTGTTAATTATTAGCTCTATTTTGAACAACCTAAAATAAGTGTATTTTAGGAAATTTGACTTAAAAATAATTTAATTATACCTTCTTTTTATACTCTACTAAATTGTGGATGTATATTCATGATTCTATTATTAAATGGTCACTAAATTAATGAATAATAATACTTATTACATTCCAACTTAATGTATTCCTAATACTTATTCCTATTTCAATGTAGTAATCATTACAGTGTACCAAACGTGCCTTATGAGATTTTACTTTTTTCATGATCACAAATCTTGTTTTTGACAAGTACTATCATCCAAATGCCAATTACTAAAAGAAACTAGGAAGAAAGATATAAAAGACATTCAATGCCCAAGATAGCTAATTAAGAAATATTGTATGGGCACCAATGGACGATTAGCTGTTGGCAGACAATAAAAGCTAGCCATTAATACCAACAACTCCATATCCCATAAATGCAGATATTTATTCAGACAATAAATACAAGGGCTATAAAACCCACACAAACCAAAGGAATGAGGTAGACAATTCTCACCTCAAAAACTATTCCCAAGTTGAATTCTTTTGCGATATGCTCCAATTGAATTTCATTCTAACTTAATCATCGGAGACCCTTTGGCTTACACCATACTGGTGTATTTCTTTTTCTCTATTTCATATCTTATTGCAAGTTCGTCTCTAGACGAATCCAATGCCTTCGTCCATCTGTATTAACAAGGAGTTCAATTGACGACTTTCTGCATCATCAATTATAAAGCCCGATAAGAACAGCATCAAAAGCTATAAAGCCAAAGAAGAACATCACCAAAAGGTTCATCTCTGGACGAAATTTCTTCGTCCATTTGAATTGACGAGGAGTTCAACTAACAATTTTTTGCATCATCATTGACTAATCCATGAAGTAATAAAGACGGTTTTCCCTACAAAAGAAAAATCATCCCTTTCGACTGAGCACTGTCAATTCAGAATGAGATGATTTCATATTCTAATAAACCAAAAAACCACATAAATGCAACTTACATAAACAACCATGTCATTACTATACACACACGCACATCTGTCATGGTGTTTTAATGCGAGATCCCCGCACACACACAGATTATAAGTTTAATTATAATTGTGTTTTTAATACTTTCAAAAGAACATGAACTGTTTTGAAACATAGGATAGAAGTTAATTTTAAGCATAAAACTAGAATTACTTTCTCTTTTAACAACTTCAGTACTATCATTCAAAAGCCAATTACTAAAGGAAATTGGTGGCTGTGGAAGGAAGATACAACACTTTTTCAAAAGTATCAATATAAATATGAGATATTACTTTTGTTATGAATCCAAATCTTGTTTGACAACTGATATTTTGCATTCTAGAGCTTATGCAGAATAATGTGAGCACCATATTCTGGTTGAAGAATCATAGTTGGGAGCGGAGAATGAGTATAAGATGGGGACAGCTCAAAGGAGAAGCGTTGTAGAATCACTGATAGAGTCATTTTCGCTTCTATCATAGAAAAATGTTGTCCAATGCATATCCGAGGGCCCCATCCAAATGGGATAAATGAAAGTTGACCCCTTGTTGCTTTCAAAACACCTTCTGCAAACCTATCTGGATTGAATTCATTTGCATCATCACCCCAAAGTTCATGGTCATGATGGACAAGGATTGCCGGTGTGCAGACTTCAATTCCAGCTGGTAAAAACAAATTTCCGAGTTTTGTTTCCACATGAACAGTACGAGAAAGATTAATTATTGGCGGATATAGTCTTAGAACCTCATACAAAATCATGGTCACCTGTGGCATGGCACGGCGCATTGTGATATATATAGAGTAAAAATGCATTAGTGATATGCATACCATACTCAATTAATAAATCTTTGATAGAAGTAAATGCCCTTGAAAAAATGCTGACTTCAAAGAAGTTTAGAAAATAAAAATTTCAACCTTGTCAACGATAGAATGTGTTTGAATAACTCATTTCCGTACGTTGTATAATAATTAGTAAGTTACCCGTGTGATACACGGATAATGTTGTAATATTTTATATAAGATGGTTTTGGAGAATGTTGTATATATATGTATTATAGTATAATTGTTATAAAACTTTATTAGTAATAAGTTCATCATAAAAAGCAACAATTATAAATTACACACACATATCTACTATAATTATTCAATTGAAGTAATGAGAAATATTATAAAAATAAAAAATAAAAACATTGGAGAAATATTATAGAATAAAAGTTGATAGAGAATGTAATTTTCTCTTTCTCCTTAATTCTAAAAACAAATATACATCTCAAACACTCACAGTCAATCACATTATTTACAAAACCCACAAATCAACAACATCTAACCTTAACATCAAAATCATAATTGCCATTGTCACTCAATATAAAATGCAAACCTCCATTCCTTAGTTGTATCAAACTCATACAGGTTAGGATTAGATGAGGCACAATATTAGAACTAGGTAGGTTTCATCAGAAGATTAAAGGTAAATGATATCAATTTTGATCGGCGTGTATTTGACATGAGATGGCATGAAGGGCTATTGGTGTGTGTGTGTGTGTGTATAAAAGGGTAGAAGTGCAAGATGTGAAAATGGTGAATTAAAATGTAAATAGTTTTGTGTGTATGTGTGAGGGATGAAAAGTTTTGAAATATCACTACAACAAAAGTGGACTATGGTGACGAAACCTTTTGTCACAACATGTCCTTATTTCGTCACCGAATACATATGGTGATGAAATGGTGACGAAACAGCATTCGTCACCTAAGCTCCGTCACAGAATGTATTGGTCACCAATAAAAAAATGATAGGTGACGAAATTTTTTCGTCACCAATAAAAAATGATAGGTGACAAAAGTTTTTCGTCACCTAATATTTTCGTCACTAAACCTTATTTTCAGTGACGGAATATTTCGTCACCAAATGTATTTTTTTTTTTCCAATTTCAATAGATTAGGTGACGAAGTTTTGCATCACCGATTTTTTTTTTTATATATATATTTCAATAGATCAGGTGACGAATTATTTCGTCACCAATTTCTGCTTATAGTCAAATATGGCAACAAAAATTATCATCACCAATTTTATTTTATTTTTATTAATATTCTTTACATTTACTTGCCATTACATTAACCTGTTCATTTTTAACCAATTCCATAAAAACAAACATCCATCCAAATCCATAAAAACAAACATCCATTCATTTCTAACCAAATCCATAAAAACAAACATCCATACAATCTAAAAATGCAATAAAGATGTTCACAAAGTAATTACAACCATTTATATACAAATGATGTCTTAGCTTCCAAACTTTACAGAAAATTATTTGAGTTGAAGTAGTCCCACAAAAGCTATCTTTTTGCCACCAATCCCATATCTGCACAAGTTTAAAGGAAAATACATCAATAACAAACTAGACTGCAAACCTATATCCCTGATAAGATGTACTACAACAACAAAAAGATTATTATTAGTAAGACAATGCAGAAAAAGTCCACAGAATACCCAATAACAAACTAGACAAAATAATCATAGTGCAACATCATATGAAGCCAAACTATCAAAGAAATAAGACCCACAACATTCTCATCAAATAAAAACAAAACCCACATTACAAACCATGGAAGAATCATTAAGAATGCAGAAAAATCCCAATTTAAAACAAAACAAATAAAGTGAAATCCAAAACAAAAACCCAGCCACCATCATTAACACAAAAACCCAGCCATCACACTAAACAAAAAACCCAGCCATCACAATAAACAAAAAACCCACCACCACTATTAAACAAAAAAACACAGCCACCACCATTAACACAAAAACCCAGCCACTACCATAAATAAAAAACCCAACCCCACCATTAAACAAAAAGCACAACCACCACCATTAACACAAAAATCCAGCCACTACCATAAACAAAAAACCCACCACCACCATTAAACAAAAAACTCAACCACCACTATTAACACAAAAACTTAGCCACTGCCACAAACAAAAAACTCAACCATCACAATAAACAAAAAAAAACCCACCACTAACATTAAACAAAAAACTCAACCACTACCATAAAAAAAAAAAAAAAAAACACAGCCACCACCAATAACATAAAAACTCAATCACTACCATAAACAAAAAACCCAATAATCATAAAAAACAAAAAACCCACCACTAACATTAAACAAAAAACCCAGCCACCACCATAAACAAAAAACCCAGCCATCACAATAAACAAATAACCCACCACCAACATTAAACAAAAAATCCAACCACCACCATAAACACAAAAACCCAACCACACAAGAAACAAAAAATCCAGCCACCATCATTAACACAAAACTCACCACCACCATTAAACAAAAAATCCAACCACCACCTCAAACAAAAAACCCACCACCACCATTAAACAATATAGCAACATATACCATATACAAGCCCCAATACTAATGCTTTTAGGCAGGAAAATAAAACACTAACCAAGGTGTGTTCTAGTTAGTAGATGAGCTCCCCCCACTGCCACAAATGTCATTATCACCCTTGCTCCTCAAATATTGTATGATGCAATCCATCTTCTCCTCCAGCCTGAAGTTTGCATCCTGGAGCTCTTCTACTCGATCCTCAAGTTGTTGAGTATATTGAGTTGAGGAAGATGATGCAAGAGTCTTAAGAGATGAGGAAGGCCTCATGCCAAGCCCCTTTACATAGCCAGATCTCGGCTTAAGAACCATCATAGATATCTCCTCTTCGGTCAAAGGCTGTGCTTCAGGAGTGCTACAATGCTCATCTTGTACTCTCAACATCTCTTGCTGTCATTTCAAATAATAGAAACCATCAGAAATACATATGTTCTAGTTTTGGAAACATATATAGAATAAAAATACATATATTCTAATTTTGCAAACTCAAGGCATGTACTGATATACATACATATGTATGTTCGCAATCAGGGTGTACCCACTGTTTTGTCTTTGAATTGAAGTGGTATCATAGTAGAGTTGTTCCAGCTTAGAAATATGACCTCCATTTTTCTATCTCTGGTCAATTTGGTTTCAAATGTTAGAAGACAAGTTAATTAATTACAACAAGTAATATACTAAGTTTTTGAAAAATTGAAATAACACACTACCTCATCCACCCTAACTGCAAGCGACTTGCTTCCACATCTATGAATGTGTTTGTCAACCGTTTCCTCTTTATTTCTGTTTTTAGCATTTCTTTCTGAAATTTTCTATAAAGAATAAAGACCAAGAAAATATTAGAACAAATAATCTACCCCACATTACAATATAAATCTACTCCACATTCCAAATAAGTATTAATCCAACAAATTTGATAGAACAAATAATCTAGTAGACATTACACCATAATAAGATCTACATAAAACATTAATCCAATGCATATATAGGTAGGTATTATCTAGGAGAAAGGTGAGAACATACATTACTTGTAATTAAAATTTTCAAATTATTAATTACCAGCCAATCTTCGTCACTCCACTTTCCATCAATTAGTTCAATCCATTTTTCTCTTGTGACATTTTTTGGTGGGTGGTTTCTTGCATACGTGCTTCCTTCATCCTTTACAAGTTTTTTATATTTTGCAAACAACCTGTAGTTGTGGCTGCTCAATAATCTACCACACTTTGTATTTAGAGATTTGTTCACAAGTACAGATTCTCCTTGTATATCAAATTGATCCTGCAAAGTGAGGTATGTGTAAAGAAAATATTATGCCTTGAATTCAATATGCTTAGTGACAACATCAACAATACACTATAAAATACAGCATAAAGTATAAAGCAATGTAATGAAAACAAAAAAATCAAGCTCATGGACAACTATAAATATTTAAAGTACCGCCACATTTTGAATGATTGCCTCTTTTTCACCGCTACCAACATTCTTCCAACTATAAGTATTCACAGTGGACAAGTTTGTATGCACTTGTACACCAATTTGGCTAGCAAACTTCCCTGCATGTTCACCAACAGGAGCACAAAACTCTGGGGCAATGCGGACCGGTAGCTTCCCATGTTTCTCAACAAGTCCTCGTACCCGTAATCCACGTGTCATGCCACGGGCACGTCTACTAGTTGATGCTGTCAAGACATAATATAAATTAAATCAACAAGTGAACCAAATATAATGTGATTACAAAATCAAGTAATAAAACTTAAATATCTCACCATCCATGGTAAATGGTGTGCCCACAAGCTGTGCCTCTACATTAGTAGAAATTTGGGCAAGAGAATCTCCACCAAGATGTGTGCTCGATGCTGGGCCAGTATGCTGGACTGCTGGGGTAGATTTCTCACACCTATAACGAGCCATCTGTATCATGCAAAAGTATATAAAGATATCTAAATTCATTACAAGTTAAGATATAAATAATTTATTTCATCATTTAAAATATTTTCAATCGATGATTTTCATTGATTATTCCAAGCACAATAATACAAAGTATCTCAGGCACCAGATCATGGATATAGTACCTCAGAATCTCCACCGGGAAGTAGGCTCGATAATGGGCCCTTATGCTGGACTGTTGGGGTAAATTTCTCACGGCGTGAACGAGTCCTACGTCCTAGTGCCATTTGTATCATACCAAAATATGTATAGATTTTTAAATTCATTAAAAAAAAAGTTATTTCATCACAATATTACAAAGTACGAAGTATCGCATGCACCAAATCATATATATAGTACCTCATTATTTAAAGAACTAGATAACTCATCATCACCAATAGTTGGTACATAGTCGTCGTCGTCTACCTGAACACTTACTCTCTTTTTTCCCACATTTGCACATTTAGGCAGAAAAGTTGACAGATGCTTCAATCTCAAAGCATTTATTTTCTCTTGGTTTTGCTTGATTCTTTGTGCTCTTTCCATCTCATATTCTGTTATTTTATTATGAGTATCTTTGCCCTTTTTGACCATTTCTGCAACTATAGATTTACATAGAAAATAAAATATAATGTCTATTTATTACAAATTCTTCCCAAGTACGAAACATAAATTAGAACATCAAATAGAAATATAAATGAACAAATAATAGGGAATCAAAAATTATTAAACGCACTTTTCCATATACAAAGGAAAAAAAAAATGAAATCAACATATCATAATCCATATCAGGATCTATATCAGAATTTGGTATGTTATGCACTTCATCTTCTTTGTTATCCCCTTGCTCTTCCAAACCTTCTGGAATATTCTCAACTTCAATACCACCCTTACAATATTGAACATTATCTTCAACATCGATAAGAACAACATCGCTAATGGCTTCTTGTTGGAATGCTTCATTAGCTTCTGTTTGATCATTAGAATCTCCATCACCCAGCTCTGGCACATCAAACACTCCTCTATATTGTACGCATTGCACAACATGCCAAGGTTCACCCCATTTGGTATCACGAAGGTAGAAAACTTGTTTCGCTTGACTAGGTAATATGAAAGGGTCATTTTGATACCACCGACTTTGCACATTGATACTTGTGCAATGTGTCTCAGTTCGTATCGTTCTCCTTCGACCGGTCTTATTACCAGTATTATACCATTCACATTGAAACAAAACAACTTTATATTGATACATATACTCCAATTCCCAAATTTTGCACACATGACCATAGAAGTCGTGTATTTGTCCATCATGGTCCCCTTCTGTAGATATACTGCTATTCTGGGTTACATGACGATTGTCTAAGTCTTTTGTATGGAACCTTACACCATTGACCATGCAGACTGAGTATTCTTTCATTAGCAACTTAGGACCATTTGCTAATGACCACATTTGTTTTGTAACTTCTGATGGGTTGTTCTCTTTTAATCTATAGATCTATAATGACATGCAACATGTGACATTAGTAGTGAGAAAACTATATAACTACTTAATATTGTTTAATGTGTCACAAGATTCAAAATTTCTTACACGTTCTTTGAACCACTTAGGAAACTCTCGTCATTGTATTTGAGTTATGCCTTCTCCAGTTGGATTATGTAATGTGTTTTTGTGTTCACTATTCAAAACGAGTGGTTTATATTCAGCTAAAAAATGCAAATAATATTAAGGACAATTCAAATACAGCTCCAACTCGGGACAATTGTACAACAAATACCATTAAGCAATATCACGCAATTCACGTGACATCCCCACATCATTCTGCCTACACCCAGTGGGTCGAACTGTTTGTGAAAAAATTGTCAACCCTTGGCCATATTCACCACAATCTGCATTTCTTTCCCTTCGATTATGCACAGTTTTAGCTTCATCAAGATATAATGATGAAAAAGTAATACACTCTTTAAGAATGTAAGCCTCTGCAATTGAACCTTCTAGTTGAGCTCGGTTGGAAACATATCTTTTCAACGTTCCAAGAAACCTTCAAGGAAAAATGAATTGGGAGTATGACTACATACGCAACATAATTTGCTTAAAAAAAACATTCGGCATACTATAATTAATGGATGGAGAGAGTTACCTTTCAATGGGATACATCCATCTATATTGCACTGGTCCTCCAAGAATGGGTTCACGAGGTAGGTGAACAGCAAGATGAACCATTACATCAAAAAAGGCTGGAGGAAAGTACTTCTCGAGTTTGCATAGTATGAGAAGTATACGTCCTTCTAATTTCTCCAAGTCGCTCTTCCTTAGGGTCTTAGAGCATAAGTCTTGAAAGAAACTACCCAACTCAAACAATATTGTACAAATGTCCTTATCAGCAAAACCCAGCATCCCAATTGGAAGAATCCACTGTAATAGCACATGACAATCATGACTTTTCAAATTTAATAGTCTACCATTTCTTGTGTTCACCGACCTCGATATATTTGCTGCATAGCCATCTAGATACTTGATTGATTTCAAAAATTCATAAAAACCATCTCTTTCTTCAGGATACAAAGAAAAGAAGACACGAGGCTTGTCAAATGATCCATCAGGACGTTCTTGGAGGTGCAAAACACTCCTTATGCCCATATTTTTCAAGTCCTTGCGTGCCTTGTCTGTGTCCTTGTTTTTCCCCTCAATTCCCAACAAAGTTCCGAATGTACTCTCACTAATATTTTTCTCAACATGCATGACATCAATGTTGTGTTTAAGCTTCTTATTCCTCCAGTATGGTAGCTTGTATAGGATACTTTTCTTTGACCAATTCGGTCCCCCAATAATTGGACGCTTTTTCTTGTTGTTTGGATCCTTTCCTAAAATTATATTTGGCGTTCGGTCAAATTGCTCATTTATCTTTTCCACCGGTAACTCCAATGATCTCATCCGTTTCTCAATTTTACCATTGAATGAGCAACTCCTTCGCCAAGGGTGGTCTATAGGCAAGTAGGCTCGATGGTTAGTGTATCCAATTTTGCTTTCCAATGTCTCCGAATATGGTTCATCATTACAAGTGTAACAAGTATGATAACCCTTTGTCCTCCACCCAGACACATTACCAAATCCAGGATAGTCATGTATTGTCCACAACAAAGCGGCACGCATCTGAAAATGAATACCACAAGATGCATCGTAAGTGCGTGCACCCTCTTCCCACAATTCCTTCAACTCATCAACCAATGGCCTTAAGAAAACATCAAGCTCATTTCCTGGTTGATTGGGTCCAGGAATAAGTAAGGACATCATAAAATAAGGTTCTTTCATTACTAACCAAGGCGGTAGGTTATAGGGAATGAGTATGACAGGCCACATACTGTAGTTATTGTTCATATTCCCAAAAGGGTTAAAACCATCTGTAGCCATCCCTAACCTCACATTGCGAGGTTCTAGGGCAAACTCATGATGTTTCAAATCAAACTCCTTCCACTCCTGACTATCAGCTGGATGCCTTAATATCCCATCATTCACACGTTTTTCTATGTACCATCTCATGTCCTCAGCTCTTTTTCTAGACATGTATAATCTCCGCAACCTCGAAGTCAATGGGAAGTAGCCAATACTTTTTGAGCAATCTTCTTACCACATGTTCTATTATCCTTGTATCTAGGCGTCTGGCACACCGGACATTTATCAAGGTCTTCATTTTCCTTCCAAAAGAGAGCACAATAATTTTTACATGCATGAATGTGCTCGTATGATAAGCCCAAGTCACATAATATTTTCTTTGCTTCATAAGTTGACCTTGGAACCAAGTTACCTTTTGGTAAAAGCTTACTCAACAAGTCTAGTATCATGTCAAGCCCCTTATTACTCAAGTTGGTTGTTACCTTCACATTTAGCATCTCAATGACAAACTTCAAAAGAGTGTAATCTGTGCAACCTGGATACAGCTCATGCTTTGAATCACTAAACATTTTATCAAAATTACGCACTTCCTCATCTTGCTGGGTTGTATCTCTTGGCTCCCCTCTAATTCGATCCTCCACCAAGGCATCGATACCATCTAGATGATCATTGTCTGACATTTCTTCATCATCAATGTGCTCATTTAATTCACGAGGTTCTCCATGATAGTACCACTTAGTATAATCTTGCATAATCCCACGATGAAGCAAGTGAATTTGCACAATGTGAGCATATTGTTGATAGCAATTCAAACAGTCAATACATGGGCATGAAATTTTTCCACTTCGGTCCACAACAGTCATTGCAAACATAAGAAATGAATTCACCCCATCAATATATTGTTGACTTAGCCTGTCTCTAGGTGTCTTACCAAGTGTCATCCAACTATTATCCATATCTGATCACACATGCAAGGTGAATGTTAAGTCATCAAGATAATAAAATGTCATACATAACGTATTCTAACATCTAAACCTCCAATTTACTTTGGAGTGACACATTATATCAGGAGTCACAATTTCATTCTTACAATCCTTTATTTTCAGTCCAAAAAGAATTAAAGTTTAAAAATTGATAAATACTTTATGTATTCAATTCTAGATATACTTCAAAATTTAGAAAATATACACAAAGAAATCAACACTCCCAATATCAACTCAATTGCCATATAACACCGTGCAAATAAGAAAACAAATAAAAAGAAAGAAAAAAAAATTGTACCTATTTTATTCTGCATAATAAGAAGGAATATTTTAATAATCATTATTTTTATTTTGGGTTTCTTCCTTTTTGTGGTGGGCAATGACATACAGAATGATAACGATATTTTAAAAAAAAAAAAATTCAAAAACATCTACCAAATTAGCAATTAATAGGGTCTTATCTCTTTAACTTTTTTAATCTACTAATATATGCTTGTTTCCTACCTAGTACTATTTATCTACCTTGATTAAAAACACCAATGATGCATGCTCTTTTAAGTACCATGAATCTACCTACCAAAATAGGGGTTGGTAGTCACTTCTGATATGGGGTTTTCTTTTTGATCTTTGAAGCTCTTTGATCAGTAGGAGGGTTTTGTTTTGTCTTGTCGTGCCTTACAAGTAGTTCTTGCCTATAATTAGGTTTGCTAAATGGGCTTGGTGATGCTTTGTGCCGAGCAGGTTAAGTGGATAAGAAAAGCAAGTTTAGTTTATATATAGGTGAAACTGCTATCAAACCTAAAGGAATTCAAGGGTTGAATGAAGATTTGCATAATTTGCAAATGCAGGTTTTGATTCTTACGAGCTAGTTTTGTAATTAGTGAATTAGTTAGTTTCAATCAGTTAGCTTTAATAATCTTTTCTTAACATAAAGTTAGTGATGTAATTAATACACAATCAATAATACAAGAAGTTTATTTATCATACTCTCCATTTATTACAAAACAAGCCATAATGAATTTTAACAATGTCAAGCCATAATGAATTTATCAATGTCAATCCCATTTACATAATATTAATAACCATTTTAAAAATATATATCAAAAGCATCAATATGCACAAATGAAAAAATAAAAAAATATAAAAAAAAAAAACAAAAAAAAGTGTGTCAAGCCCATAATAATAATAATAATAATAATAATAATAACCATTTTAAATATATATATCAAAAGCATCAATATGCATAAATGAAAAAAAAAAATGATATGATGATACAAATTAAGAAAAACAATAAAATTGTACCAGGCTGACGTGTCTAGCTAGCTCACAAACTCTGAAGACTATAGCTTGATTAGAAGGTGGGGCTCAAGACTTTTGTAAGAAATTCTCAGATTATATTCCCAATGCACACGTGCCTAGCTGTTGATCACAAAATTATGCTACAATAAATAATTGACGTATTGGTATGTAGAAGCTTTCAAAACTTCCAATGATACAAGAACGTGACAATATTTTTAGAAGTCGCTCTAAAAGGCAGTTAGGGACTTAGGGTGCTTCGTAGAAGTTGCCTATAGAGGACAAAAAGTCTAGAAAAGGACACTTGATGAGGGTGATAATAAACTAATATAGAAAATGGAAAATTAATAAACATGCATGCTATACAAAGTAAAATAGAGTCCATATTACTTCCTTAAGGAAACTTGACACTCCTTCTGTCATGTCCCAAACTATAGAGTTATCAATTAGAGTTAGATAAAATAAAACTAACTGCGTGTTTGTTTCAACTGTTTATCTAACCTTTTGTACAAAATTTTTTATTGAAATTGTGTTAAAATATATTTATATTTCAAAAATGTGAAAAAAAAAAAGTGAAATTTTAAAAAGTGTATATAAAAGCTAAAAATTAAAATCCCTAAGCATTTAGTCATGTCCAACCGAGATGATCTTTAGTCCTAATGAAAACAACAATACAACTGCACATAAACCAAAAGTAGATATAATAAAACATGCATTACAGTTTTCCAAATATCTATCATTGAACTCATCCATAGTCTTAAACGTGTGAAAGAGAAAATCTCCAGGATGCATGATTTCATTCCAATGCATAGAAGATGCATAAGAAAAAAAAAATGAGCAACATAGAAAAAGATAGATTAATAAAACCTTCAAGAATCCAACTTCAATGACAATCATAACATGTGCAGGGTCCTCAAGCTCTGACTGACATCAATTTGCCACAAATTTGAACCTAACAAAGAAGAATGAAATATTAGAAGATAAAGGATGGTGCCTGACTTATTAAGTTCAATAATCTTCACAAACACAGTTATTTTGTTCTATTGCATTGTAATCAGGGCCAAAGCCAAGGGGAGGGGGGCAACTACCCCCCCTGACTCCTCTTGAAAAGTCCCTTGGATGATAGCATTTAGGTTCCTTTCTTAAATGCTTTGCCCAACATAGGAAAAAAAATTCAAAAAGACAAAATGTCTTGTTATAGAAAAACAATCCTGACACGTAAAAATAAAAAGGGAAAAAGTTACATAGATCATCCCACTTACAATAGTGCTACTTATTTTCTCTTTTAAGCTTTTATATTGTCCAAATTTATAGCTTATCACCATATATGACACTTTACTGTTTAACTCAATTTTCTTCTGTTATCCTTCTTCTTATTTATTAATATTATTTTTGGGTTTTTTTCACCCCAATGATGGTGGTCTTAAATTTTACACTCTTTTTTATTATTATTATTTTATATAGAAAAGATAAACTACCTAATGTCCCAGTACGGTATTGAAATTCTCAAACCTCCACTATCCATTTTTTCTCCTTCTTGACTTTTTAGTTTCCAATTTTATAGGTTATTGCTATACTTTTTTTACTTTGATTATTAGTGACTATGCAATGGTTTCAAAATATAAAACGTCAAATACTGTTGAGCAAATTAAATTTGTTATGAAAAAATAAACTATAGTTTATACTTACGTTAAATTTTGTATAAAAATTATAGTTATTTACAATTGTTTATTTATTAGGTTATTAATATTGATTAGTTTTTTTTTTTAAGGTTATTTTAGTTTAATATTGTCTTTAAACCTTGCCCTCCTAAACTAAAATCCTAACTCCGCCACTAATTGTAATCACAGCTTTTATAAATTCAAGAAATCTAGCAAGCACACAAAATAGAGAAATCTGAAGGTTATGTTTAGTTAAGAGGGATACATCAGAAGAGAAGAGCATGAGATTGGAGGAAACTCACAAATTTTAATGAACTTCAACAAGATAGGAATCAAATCAAAACCCTAGCATAACAAAATTCTTGGATTGTCTATGTCCATCATTTAACAGTATGAAATATTCAGTCTTCTTTTAATTAGCGATGTTGTTAAGGAACAACATCGCTAATTAAATATTGACTTTTGTTTTCATTTGATTCAATATATTGAATCAAATGAAAACAAAAGTCAATATTTAATTTGTTATTATCTTTGATGTGACACTTGAGAATATTTCAATTATCTTTGCATAGAATGCGTCACTTGGCAGAACTTCATCTTTGTATATATATATTTTTATGATTGATTTTACCTACCTTTGTTTCCCAATACAAAACATGGAAAATACACAAGAAATACACAGGGATGACTATGATGTACTTAGATAGCATTAATACCAATCTTACAGAGCCAATCAAGCTGGTCAAAATTGATTCAAAACCACAATTGTGGTGGTGCAATTTCCTCAATTAACTAAATAGGTTCAAATATAATAATCAAGATATATTTCCTGTAAGAAAGAAATGATGTAGGGACCCGCATGGTGTAAATCCTTTAGGAAATAATCTATTTCTTCTAGAAAGAAATTCAAAGTAAATAAATCAAAAGTACTCACAACTTTTAGGTGATTTAACCCATCAAATTCTGGTTTGTTTTTTCCAAAGACTTGTAGGACCTCTTCTCTTGCACGCGCTTGCCAACTTGGATACCTACCCAGAATTATCATCGTCAAAACAAGCAAAGCTGCAGTTGTCTCTTGTCCCGCAAAATAAAATGTCTTACATTCCTCAATTACATCTTGGAGATTCATTCCAACGTTCTTGTTGTTCCCATGTTCTTGAATTTCTTTAAGGTTGGACTCAAGAAGTATACCTAGTAAGTCATCAACTCTAGCTTCACTTGCTTTTATTGCCTTCTCTCTTTTGTTGATAATGCCTTTAAGTGAAGCTTGTATTTCTTTGTCAATTTTTTTCGTCCTCTTGTTTATTTTAGTTGGCAGAAACCTACATGTGAAGCATTAATGAGACAAGAATAAAGTGAATTACACCCCTCACTAAAAAGAAGGGGGTTGGGGGGGAGTGAATTACATCAATAAGAATTGAATCTTCTCCTCAGGCTGTGGAGAAGAGCATGAATATATAATGATTTAACATATTTATTTCGGGTAGAAGAACCTTATTATATATATTATTAAATTATAGTAGCTTTTTTATTTGATTCTTTTGATAAATGAACACAAGTCTATAAGAAAAATGTCATTATTTATTGTTAGCAGATACTGAAATGTTTTGGTTTACCTCCAACCCGGAATGTAAATAGACTGTACAGTTATCATTGCAAGCTCAGCTTGTTCTTTTTGGAGTTCAAAAATACTTCTCCCTTCTTCATAGCTACTCCCAAAGGCTGTTCGAGAAATCACATCACTTGTCAAAGTTTGGAGATAAGGCCATACATCTAACTCAATTGATCCCTCTTTAGACACCAAACTTTCCCATTTGCAAATCATGTCATTGCAACACTGATAAAATGCAGCTGACATATTCTACAGCAAACAACATGAAAAAATTAGGATTGTACTTAGTAGGCACATCTAATTACAAAAACTACATGAAAAAAATACAGCAAGCATAAAAAATATCCAGATATAAGAACATTTCAAGTATATTCTAGTAAAATCTATAGCCAAATGTCAGTGTGAACTGTGGTTTGTACTTACTAGGCACATGTTCACACGCGCACACACATAATCTTGGTGTTATATGTAACTAATTGAAGCATATAAATGCTATATTTGCACATATTTCTACTTTACGTTTGTTGGATCCACACCTGGAAAAAGAAGTAATTAAATTCGAGAAAATGTTTTAATAAATTTTGAGAAAAGATAAATATTCATGACCTACAATATATTCACCACCATTTTAATAATTAGTTTCATCTTCAAACACCATTGTGATTAAAAGAACAGCAAACAAATGTTAAGAATTAAGTAACCTTTAACTTCTCATGATGGAATGCTTGATTAATAATCTTTCTGTGTGTTGTCCATTTCTCACCCTCGTGCCATGAAAGTCCGTTTCCTAGCAACTTGATGTATGGATTTACAATTGGCTTTCGGAAGTCACATATCTTGGAGAAGATTTCTTTTAACTGTTCAGGGTTCATAATGTTCACTAGGGGTTTGGGGCCCATCCATGTAAAAGAATTTTTACCTGCATATATATATACATACACATACATTGTAACTATAGGACAAGTTGAGATAACATATGAACTATGGTTGTTGACATAAGCAAATAGATAAACTCATGAAGATATCAATTAACACAAACACATCACTGGAATTACATCAGTTCTTTGGGATTTCATAATTTGTAAGTGTAATTACATTAGTTTAAAATATTTAAGACTCTTAAGTATACTGTTTGTCTCTAAGGTTAAGCAGCAATTTTTAGTTTCTGAAATTTAAAGAGATTGTTTTTAGTCCGATAGATAATGTGACCAAACTAAAAAATTGACACATCATCACTTCATTAGATATATTAAGGACTAAAAGAAATTAATTTAAGTTTGGGAGAACTAAAATCATTCGTTTTTGAAAAGTTATCTCTTGAACAGTATCAATAGTAAGGGAGGAATGTGATTGATCATCATTTGAAGAAAGAATGGCTTCTATCTAGAAAACGTCAAGTTGCACTTGATATTCTCTGATTACCCCTAGGGAAGTGAAGTAGGTTTTACAATATTCTTGTATAGAGAATTAGAGATTCACGGGAAAAAGAGAAAATAGTAGAAAAGAATACCAGGAAAAAAGAAGAAGAAAATCCATTATTTCGTAGTGGTGTTGCCGTGATAGGAATAGGATGGCATCAAGCCACTTGAATTATTCGAATTTATCCATCAAACGCATAATTCCTGATAAACCTCATCTAATGATGGGTTCATTAAGGCCCACCAAATATGGACGCTAGTCAATAGGATTAAAAACCATCATTTAGTTTCTAAAAAAAAAAAAACCATTATTTACAGGTTGAAAAAAAAAACAAAAAACAAAAAACAAAATTTAAGTACTATACTATATTAGGGGATGTTTGGTACATGCATTTAAATAACAGTTTTCAATTTTTAAACAACATTACACATATTTTTATATACCTTTTTACCTACACGCATTTCTAAAAAATTACAAACAATATTATTAAAACAATATTACAAAACGGGCCCAAGTAGATTTAAACAAATAGCTGTATTGCATTAACTCTTGTCGGGAAAGATATTCTACTTATGCTGTACTGGCTAATGAAGACAAATATTTAAATTTAATTAGTAAATTTAATATATTGCACTTAAAAAACTGTATTTAAGTTTTTTCTTTAAAAAAAAAAAGATTCATGGGCCGTGTTTATATGAAAATAAAAATAAACAAATAAAATTTCATCAGGCAGATCAATGTAAACACACCAATATTAGTCACAACTTGATGGATCAAGGGGAAGACACGTGGTGCAATGTCATGGGTGAAGTTGGTGGGTTTAGACTTGGCTTGACTACTCATCTTAGACCACTCCTTCAAGTCTCCAAACAAAAGCCGGTAGGAGTTGCCGCTCAGACCTTGCTCTCTCAAGCATCTCTCCAGCTTCTTCGGCCTTAGCCACACCCAATTCACCACTCTCCATGCCCATGTTATTAGTACCACAATTGAAACTAAGGAAACTGCAATTCTAAGCAATGATATTTCCATGTTTTGAGATAATAGAGTGAGTGTGAATAAAATGAATTAGAGGGGGTGCCTTTTATAGTTGTTTTTGAGAAAATCTCTCTCTACCTCTAAATTTTCAATTTGATTGATCTACTAAAAAATTTCAAATTTATTGTATATTTATTAATAAACTTTATTTGATAATTATTAATACAAATTTATTTTAATTATATTTGTATATGAAATATTAAACATGAAATTCGATAATTCATAGTTTTTACTGAGTATTTATTATAATTGCGTTTTTATAGATATTTATTTTAATAATTACTATTAACAGATGTTTACCATAATTCATCATAATTAATAGGAATTTATTATAATACTTATTAATATAAGATTATGGCATTTATTACTACTAGCCACATCACAAGGCTCTCTTATTTTTTATTTATTTATTTTTTTAGTATTATAGTTTTTCTTTCATTCATCTCTTTTGGTGTCACAAATTTCATTCTCTTATCTCTAAATTTTCACTTTGATTGATCTACTACAAAATTCCAAGTTCATTGTATATTGATTAATTGACATTATTTGATAATTATGATAGTTATTAATACAATTTATTTTGATTATATTTGTATATATGATATATTAAACATGACATTTGATAATTCATAGTTTTTTTTTTTGGATAGAAAACTGAAAACTTTATTGAAAGAAAATCAAGAAAGAACATCATGTGAAAGAGCTTGCTCAAGAAAGCAAGGATTCTCTTCCATCCATACAATAAAATCATCTATGCCTACCGCATGCTTAGCTAATAAATGGGCTAGTCTATTACCCTTTCTTTTCACATGAGAAAATTCAATCCGTCTAAATGCCTTGCATAATTCCAGCATCCCAACCACAATCGAAGCTACTAATGAAGGTGGTAAGGAAACTTCACAAAGAGCATTGTAAATAACCAATGAATCACCCTCCAAAATGACATCTTGGATACCAATGTCCCTTGCAACGAGCGACCCAGCTTCAAACGCTTTGGCCTCTACCTCCAACGCACCCAACGGAGCCAAAACCTTCCTACTCATCGCTGCCTCTACCCGTCCTCTATCATCCCTAATTATAACTCCCAAGCCCGTTGTCTTCTGAGAATTCATAGTTATTTAATGATTATTCATTATAATTGTGTTTTTATAGATATTTATTTTAATAATTACTATTAATAGTGTGGGGGCTGGGTTTTTGGGTTGCCCAAGCCCAATGGACACAGGTCAAAAGCCCAACGAACCCCGCAATGAATTTATAGAGAGTGGGTCGAAGGTCTAGGCGCCGGCCGGCGCTCGAGTGGCGTGAACTTCGGTCTCTTTTACTTAAAGAAAAAGACTTAGCACAGTTTACAAATGGGATGGGCTCCTCGGCCATGGGCCGAGGAGGCTCTTGCCTAGTTTTCTCTCTTTCTTTCTTTCTTTCTCCAGAGTTTTTTTCTTTTTCTTTCTTCTTCCCCCTTTTCAGAAAGGATTCCCTTACAGTATATTCCCCTTTCCCAACCGATCCTAGCCCCACACTTGTTGAGTGATCAGGACCTTTGCTCAGGTGCTTGTCCCATCAGCCGCCTTCCCAGTCTCTTTGGGAGTCGCGGCAACCAAGGCGACACTGGTGAAGGTCCTTTCCTCATTAATGCGGCCAGGGCGGTTGTCAGGTGCGTTTAATGTGGAGGTGACCGCTTGCTGCGAACATGTTCCTTAAACTCTCGGACGTCCGATGATGAGGTCATCCTCGGACTTGGATGTCTCCTCGGCTCGGGCCTTCGGCTCAGGAATGAAGTGGGCTGGGCCGTGGGATTATTTGGCCCCACAATAGCCCCTCAAAATTTTGCTGTCCGCGTCCTCGGGCGGAGAGGAGGATTTTGATGTCCTCGGGCACACGTCATGTACCGTTGAGTTTGGCCCTCTGGGGGTACTAGAGTCTTTTCGCCTGCCTCAGAAGCGTTACCGACGCCTTGAAGGGCGCGACGTTCCCTTCATTAAATCCTGACGGCTTTGTGCTCCCCACGTTCAACGGGAAGATGTCAATCGAACGGTGGGGATTTGCCTAACGGTTGGGGGTGGAAAAACCTGCTCTGTTCCTTGATTTTAGGGTATAAATACCCATTTGAAAGTCCGGTTCCTCTGCTTCTTTGCACTCAAGAGTCTACATCTCCAGCATAAAAGACCTGTCCGAGGAGCTTCTACACCTTTCTGTAAGTCACTCTATCTCCCTTTGAACTTTCTCCTTCTCCTTCTTTGCCTCTTTTTCGTTTGCTCCCTCTTAGCTCGTTTAGGCTTTATTTGGGATGGGTATTTTTAAGAAGTACGTCTTTATTGAGGAGGCGATGGAGAAATTTATCGCCGACTACAAGATACCGGCCAATGTGGGCTTGAGGTATTGTGCGGAGGGTGAGTGGCGCTTTCGGAGGCAGGAGGGTGAGGTAGTGATTCCCATCGTTGCCTTCGTTGAAGGTGGCATGAGGATTCCCATGGGTCCGTTGATGAGAGACTATCTGATGCACTTCCGATTAGCCCCCACTCAGTGTGCCATCAACGTCTTTAGGGTCCTGGGCTGTGTGGATGCCCTAAATGAAAAGATGGGCCTGAGATTGACCCACCATGACGTCAACTGGTGCTATAATCTCCAGTGCCTGAAGGGCGAAACTTACTATCTGAAGACCAGGGATGACAGAGTCCGGCTCATTCAGTGTCTCCCTGAATCCAGCAAGGGGTTGAACAAAGACTTCCTCATCGTGTCCGGAGAGTGGCATGATGGCCTTCACTGCTCGACGACGGAGGGGACCCCAGGTGGGCAGTGGGAAAATGGATAGAGAGAGGGTTCTAGGACCCTAATCAGTTCCATCTTTTCTCTCGTCCCTCTTTCTTGCACTGTTTGGTTTCTAATGTGAATGTGTTTCCTCTTGCAGATCCGCACGCCTTCACGCGCCACTTCAGCCTAATCAACCGGGAAGACTTGCAAAAGGCGCTGAGGGCAGAGGTTTTTGTGAACGACGCCGATAATCAGGTTAGGGCCGCTCACGAAATTTTGAAATACGACCCGGCTCACAAGTCATTTGCGGCGCCGAAGCACGTGATCAGAGCAAAGGATCCTCGGCTTCGGAAGATAACTGTGACCGAGGACGGGTTTCGGTTCCCTGAGGTGCCCTCCACATCAGAAGGCGCAATACCTGCGGGTCCCTCCTCCTCCCTTAGAATCTCGGAACTCGCTGAAGTAGGTCCTGAGAGGGAAGTGGAGGTTGCTGATTTTGGCCCCGCCGAGGACGAATTTAGCGTGTTTGATCAAGCTCACCAGTCCGAGGACCTTCTAGGAGATTTGGGTGACCCTCATCTGACCGAAGCGGATTTCTCAGCGTCCAAGTCCTCTTCTCGGCAGAAAATGGGCTACAAGAAGAAGCCGCAAGTTAGCTTGGCGGAACTGATCGAAGGCTAGCCGGAGAAATCTAAGTCGGAGCTCCCTCCTCCTCCTCCAAAAACTCGTTCTGCCCAGGGCAAGTCGGCTTCTACCCAATCAGGGCTTCCTCCCTCTCTGCCCAAGACGAGTCTGCCTTCCAGACGTGAGCCCTCTGATCCCAAGCAGAAGAAGGATAAGGGCAAGAGGCCAGCTGAGGAGAGGTCCGAGCCCCCACGGGAGGAGGGTGATGATCGGCGGCCGTCCAAACAGTTGAAGATAGGCTCTCGAGGCCAGGACAAACAAGTCGACGACCAGCCCGAGCCTCTGGCCTGGCTTCCTACCCCCATGCTCCGCGGGGCGCCGCTGAGGGAGGACTCTTCCCTCAGAGATTTCAACGAGGGCGAGGGCACATACGTGGCCGACGCGGTGGAAAGGTGCCTGTTACTCCCAGCCGACATGGCAGAGCTAGCGACTATGAGGAGCAGGGAGGTCTTCCTCTGCCTCAAGCGGTACTTGGGGATGGTAAGCCCCTCAATACTTGTGACTTTTCCTAGTTGTAGCTCTTCCTTTCCGCTTTTTGGTCTCAGCTGATGGCGTATTTGTTTTGTTGGACAGGCCGTTCAGGCTACTTATAGGTTGGAGGACGTGGCCCGTGACTAGGGGAAAGCCATGGAGGTGGAGCGCGAGAAACGTCTGGAGGCCACCCAGGTTCTTAAGCACTCTGAGGCTGAACTATCCAAGGCCCGGGAGGAGCTGAGTGCGATGACCAGTGCCCGGGACACTGTCCTGTCCGGTCTCACCGGTTTTCAGAATCAGGCCGAGGATTACTCGAAGCGCCTGGCTGAGGCGGAGGAGCAGCTGAAGACTGCAAAGGGGTTGCTTGCAGATTTGCCCAAGAAGGTGGCTGCCGCCGAGTCGGACAAAAAGGCAGTCGAGTGGGCGAGGGACGAGGCCGTGAAGGCCAAGTTTGAGGCTGACCAGGGCAGGGAGGAAGCCCTGGCCGCTATGAAGGAAGCCGAGGAGGAGGCTTACACCGCGGGGATGGAAGAGACAGCAGCAACATTTAGGTCTGAAGTCCCCAGATTGTGCAGGCGCTACTCTGCCGAGGTTTGGAGGGAAGCTCTCAGGCAGGTTGGGATCGAGGCCTCATCCGACTTGTGGAAGGAGGAGAATGTGTACTACCCTCCTGCCATCCACGAGGCGGCTCCAAGTGGCGCTGAGGCCGAGGAGGCTGCGGAGGAAACCGGCACTGCTACGGGTGAGGACACATCAACTGCCGAGCCTGTGGCTGAGCCCGCCCAAGGAAGTGACCCTTCCAAGGTGGCAGAATCGGGTGAGGGCCCCGTTGGGGAGGCGCCCCAGGAGGCTGTGAAGTCTGGCGCTGGAGCTGGAGCTCCTGCTGCTGAGGAGGCAGCTATTCCTGCTTCGCCTTCGCAGGCCGTCCCCTCTGGCCAAAGCTCAGAAAGCCTTGATGCTGCTATGGTCCAGCCCCCAGCTGAGGGAGGAGTATAAATGAATGGGGCAGGCCCTCCGACCCTGTTGTCTCCCTGGTCCTTTGCATTTTCTTCTCTTTTTTTTTTTTTCTTTTTTTTTTTTTTTTCTTTTTGCTTTGTGACTGTAATGTGGTACTCACCATGTAATATTTGCGAACTTAATGGAATGCGAGTTTTATTTCTTTTCTTGTTTGTTGTGGTTGTTTGCTGACTTGCACGTTATTCGTTCTTTCTTTACTTGCGTAATTTTACCTTTAATTGCATCTCGGCCAGTCGCGGCATCAATTGTTGCAGCGAGGGCATGTATGCTCGAGTGGGCCCATCTTTCCCTAAGGGCCGGGTAGAAAATTCTTTAGGTTGACACTTAAGTTCCCCTTGATGTGGTTGACTTCCCCATAAGCTCGAGTCCGAGGACCGTACAGTGCTTTGGGTTTTGTCTAACACTTAGAATCCTCTGAAGTAGTTAGTTTCCCCATAGGTCTGAGTCCTGGGATTATGCAGCGCTTTTGGTTCTGTCCAACACCTGGAATCCTCTGAAGGAGTTAGTTTCCCCATAGGCCTGAGTCCTGGGACCATGTAGTGCCTTGGTTCTGTCTAGCTCTTAGGATCATCTAAGGTGGTTGGTTTCCCCGTGAGCCTGAGTCCGAGAACCGTGCAGAGCCTTGGTTCTGCCTAACACTTAGGTTCATCCGAAGTATTTAGCTTCCCCGTGAGACTGAGTCCGAGGACCGTGCAGAGCCTTGGTTCTGTCTAACGCTTGGCATCTGGAGCGGTTAGTTTCCCCATAGGCCTGAGTCCGAGGACCATGCAGTGCCTTGGTTCTGTCTAACGCTTGGCATCTGGAGCGGTTAGTTTCCCCATAGGCCTGAGTCCGAGGACCATGCAGTGCCTTGGTTCTGTCTAACGCTTGGCCTCTGGAGCGGTTAGTTTCCCCATAGGCCTGAGTCCGAGGACTGTGCAGAGCCTTGGTTCTGTCTAACGCTTGGCCTCTGGAGCGGTTAGTTTCCCCATAGGCTTGAGTCTGAGGACCGTGCAGTGCCTTGGTTCTGTCTAACGCTTGGCATCTGGAGCGGTTAGTTTCCCCATAGGCCTGAGCCCGAAGACCGTGCAGAGCCTTGGTTCTGTCTAACGCTTGGCCTCTGGAGCGGTTAGTTTCCCCATAGGCCTGAGTCTGAGGACCATGCAGTGCCTTGGTTCTGTCTAACGCTTGGCATCTGGAGCGGTTAGTTTCCCCATAGGCCTGAGTCCGAGGACCATGCAGTGCCTTGGTTCGGTCTAACGCTTGGCCTCTGGAGCGGTTAGTTTCCCCATAGGCCTGAGTCCGAGGACCATGCAGTGCCTTGGTTCTGTCTAACGCTTGGCATCTGGAGCGGTTAGTTTCCCCATAGGCCTGAGTCCGAGGACCATGCAGTGCCTTGGTTCTGTCTAACGCTTGGCATCTGGAGTGGTTAGTTTCCCCATAGGCCTGAGTCCGAGGACCATGCAGTGCCTTGGTTCTGTTTAACGCTTGGCATCTGGAGCGGTTAGTTTCCCCATAGGCCTGAGTCCGAGGACCATGCAGTGCCTTGGTTCTGTCTAACGCTTGGCCTCTAGAGCGGTTAGTTTCCCCATAAGCCTGAGTCCGAGGACCATGCAGTGCCTTGGTTCTGTCTAACGCTTAGCCTCTGGAGCGGTTAGTTTCCCCATAGGCCTGAGTCCGAGGACCATGCAGTGCCTTGGTTCTGTCTAACGCTTGGCATCTGGAGCAGTTAGTTTCCCCATAGGCCTGAGTCCGAGGACCATGCAGTGCCTTGGTTCTGTCTAACGCTTGGCCTCTGGAGCGGTTAGTTTCCCCATAGGCCTGAGTCCGAGGACCATGCAGAGCCTTGGTTCTGTCTAACGCTTGGCCTCTGGAGCGGTTACTTTCCCCATAGGCCTGAGTCCGAGGACCATGCAGTGCCTTGGTTCTGTCTAACGCTTGGCATCTGGAGCGGTTAGTTTCCCCATAGGCCTGAGTCCGAGGACCATGCAGTGCCTTGGTTCTGTCTAACGCTTGGCCTCTGGAGCGGTTAGTTTCCCCAGAGGCCTGAGTCCGAGGACCATGCAGTGCCTTGGTTCTGTCTAACGCTTGGCATCTGGAGCGGTTAGTTTCCCCATAGGCCTGAGTCCGGGGACCATGCAGTGCCTTGGTTCTGTCTAACGCTTGGCCTCTGGAGCGGTTAGTTTCCCCATAGGCCTGAGTCCGAGGACTATGCAGTGCCTTGGTTCTGTCTAACGCTTGGCATCTGGAGCGGTTAGTTTCCCCACAGGCCTGAGTCCGAGGACCATGCAGTGCCTTGGTTCTGTCTAACGCTTGGCCTTTGGAGCGGTTAGTTTCCCCAAAGGCCTGAGTCCGAGGACCATGCAGTGCCTTGGTTCTGTCTAACGCTTGGCCTCTGGAGCGGTTAGTTTCCCCATAGGCCTGAGTCCGAGGACCATGCAGTGCCTTGGTTCTGTCTAACGCTTGGCCTCTGGAGCGGTTAGTTTCCCCATAGGCCTGAGTCCGAGGACCATGCAGTGCCTTGGTTTTGTTTAACGCTTGGCCTCTGGAGCGGTTAGTTTCCCCATAGGCCTGAGTCCAAGGACCATGCAGTGCCTTGGTTCTGTCTAACGCTTGGCATCTGGAGCGGTTAGTTTCCCATAGGCCTGAGTCCGGGGACCATGCAGTGCCTTGGTTCTGTCTAACGCTTGGCCTCTGGAGCGGTTAGTTTCCCTATAGGCCTGAGTCCGAGGACCATGCAGTGCCTTGGTTCTGTCTAACGCTTGGCCTCTGGAGCGGTTAGTTTCCCCATAGGCCTGAGTCCGAGGACCATGCAGTGCCTTGGTTCTTTCTAACGCTTGGCATCTGGAAGTAGGGGTTTGTCCTCGGTTTGCTTTTCTGGGGACGATTCCTCCTTCAGGCGGATCATGATCTTACACGTGGCATTGATCTCATCTTCATCTCAGGCCCTCATCTTTATCATTTGCGAAGCGTCCCTTGGCTGTTCGTGCTCCGCGCCTGACCCTTCGGTGCGTGAGACGCGCCTTCATTAATGGCCTCGTAAGTCCCCATAAGCTCAACGGTTTGCGGCTCCTTTGGAATTTGGCCGCTTCATTACTATCCAACGCTTCATTAACCAGTTTTTCGAATTCTGCGTGGATTAACTCCCACCTACCTTCATCCTCTATATAAGGCCCCCTGGGGGAATGATTTCTCTTCATTCCATGAACTTCTCAACCCAACCAGAAAGAAGATACCCCTTCAACTCCCCATGCCCCTTTAACAACCCCGCCGGGATTGTGACCGGAGTTAGGCAATATGAGGCGGCTTTGGACGGGTATGAGAACATCCGTGCCAAGAGCCGTTGTGGCCGCTGCCCTCGCTGGGCTTCCGGTGCGGCAGAGTCTAGGCGTAACCCCGATGGCGCCATGCACGGTGACCCGGAGGGATGTCGTTGAAATACCTAACGTCCCTCCTCAGAGCGCACCCCTGACGGAGGAGACATGCGAACTCACATTATGGGCGGTGCCCGAGCGTTGCCGTCACCGACGGCCAACACTCGCGTGGGCTGGAGAGAATCAAGGGAACATCATGGGGGAGGGCGTCCCGGAGCCCCTGCATCTGCTCCTCGCTTTGTTCAAGCTCTCAGCCCCCTTCCGCCCCCTTATTGTCAAGCTCTCCCATTCTCTTTCTCCCATTCTCTTTATGCCAATAAGGGGACGAGTTGACATCTCCCTCTAGCTAGTTTTAGGTTGGGTCCGCCTGGGCCTCTGATTGTAGGACTAGCTGGTAGGAACAGTTGTAAAACAAGCCTGCCTAAGCCTCTGATTGTAATCTGTGACTCTTTTTTTTTTGAATAATATCAAGTACTTTTCTTTTTACTGTTGAATCTTTTGTCTTCAAGCTTTTATCTTTCTGCAACGCTCTTCTTTTTGATAGTTCTTTTTTTGCATCACCGCTGATCCTCCATGGAATGGTTGTTTAGAACAGTCGCCTGTTGCGCCAACCGGTGCACTAATCTTCCCCACAGACGGCGCCAATTGTGGGGGCTGGGTTTTTGGGTTGCCCAAGCCCAATGGACACAGGTCAAAAGCCCAACGAACACCGCAATGAATTTATAGAGAGTGGGTCGAAGGTCTAGGCGCCGGCCGGCGCTCGAGTGGCGTGAACTTCGGTCTCTTTTACTTAAAGAAAAAGACTTAGCACAGTTTACAAATGGGATGGGCTCCTCGGCCATGGGCCGAGGAGGCTCTTGCCCAGTTTTCATGGCCGAGGAGCCTCTGCACCAGTTTTCTCTCTTTCTTTCTTTCTTTCTCCAGAGTTTTTTTCTTTTTCTTTCTTCTTCCCCCTTTTCAGAAAGGATTCCCTTACAGTATATTCCCCTTTCCCAACCGATCCTAGCCCTACACTTGTTGAATGATCAGGACCTTTGCTCAGGTGCTTGTCCCATCAGCCGCCTTCCCAGTCTCTTTGGGAGTTGCGGCAACCAAGGCGACACTGGTGAAGGTCCTTTCCTCATTAATGCGGCCAGGGCGGTTGTCAGGTGCGTTTAGTGTGGAGGTGACCGCTTGCTGCGAACATGTTCCTTAAACTCTCGGACGTCCGATGATGAGGTCATCCTCGGACTTGGATGTCTCCTCGGCTCGGGCCTTCAGCCCAGGAATGAAGTGGGCTGGGCCGTGGGATTATTTGGCCCCACAAATAGATACTGATCGTAATTCATAATAATTAATAGGTATTTATTATAATATTTATTAATATAAGATTACGACAACTATTTTTTTTTTTATATACAAGATAGAATCCCTACTCTAGTCTAATCTAAGTATATATGTGTGTGAAACTCCCTCCTGGAGACTTGAACCCCAGCCCTTGGCGATTCTTGATGATGGCAACTATTAATACAAGCTATTTTGCTTTGCCAATTTACTTCGATGTTCTTCTCTTATAAAAAAAATAAAAATTAAAAAATTAAAAAAAAAAAACTGATTTTACTTCGATGTTTTAAAGGGATTAAATAAGCTTGAACAAAAAAAAAAAAAAAAAGGGGTAAATAGCAAATTGCACCTCTAAATTTTGGGAGTAATTGGATTTTACATCCTAAGGTTTCAAAATTTGGATTTTACCCCCTAACATTTGCGAGTGTCTGAATTTTACACTCTAAAATTATGAAAGTTTAGGGTGTAAAATCCAAACACCCCTAAAATATAGGAGCTAAATCCAAATTCTAAAATGTCAAAATGTAAAATCTAAATACTCCCAAACATTAGGAGGTAAAATCTAAATTATGGTGTAAAATCCAATCACCTCAAAACTTTAAGGGTGTAATTTGTAATTTACCAAAAATAAATAAATAAATAAATAACGCAAGCACCAGGTGGGGGGGAAAAAAAATCGACCATACAATAGAACACATCAAATTTGCGTTGAAAACACTTTAGCTTAGAGTGAAAATATTACTAGACAAATCTGACCAATCTAAGTTTATATCCAAAAGTCCAAAACATAGGCAGAATAGCAGAGCAAGTACAAGTATACAAGTATTAGTAGAATAGCAAAAATGCATTCTTCGTCATTAATACATTTGCTTGTGGTAACTGTGGCCTTTTGGGAGAAGTTCACAGTTAATGGAAAAAATACAAGAATACCTCTCAAGCATTAGTCTCCTTCCTTCTTCAATTCCAATCTTCATAGAACACACAAATCACTTTCCAAGAATCACCTGAAGAGGACTCAAATGGAAATGGCACTATTGAACCACACGCATGGGACATTTAAATTTATATTTTTTTCTATTTTTATAATTAAAAATATTTTGGTCTGTTTGAATTGAGAAGAGTAGAATATAGTAAAGTAGAATTGGTTTAAAATTAGTATATATTCAGCCAACTCTGCTTTACTTCCCCACCCTCTCTTCTCAATCTAAACGGACCCTTAAGGTGTAGAGATAAAGTGGAAGGCTCATCTCGTGTTCTGTCATAGAATTAGCTTACAGCCTTACACCCTACTGGGTTATCTCTTCTTCTTCTTCTTTTTTGAGAAACCCCACTAGGTTATCAATTTGTAATGAACAAACATTATAATTATGATTAATTTTTTTTTAGAAGAAACATTATAATTAATTTGATTTCAACCATTCTCCCACGCCTTTCGAAATGAGTCCCACACTTCATTTCCGCCATTACTTCTTTCTAGTATTTCTTATCTGACACACTTTACTATCGAAATAAATAGAAACGAAAAGTAACATATTATTTAATAAACGATTAATATATATTTAATTATTGAAGTGACCTCTATTATATTAAAAACAACCTATCATTGTGCACTCTTGGCGTGATAGTCATTCTACGAGTATTAAGTATTTGTGGGTGTGGGGGGCAAGGGCCAAGGTTCAAGTCTTTAAGAGGGAGTTTCACACACATATACACTTAGATTTAACTAGAGTATAATTTCAATTTTGTATTCAAAAAAAAAAAAAAAAAACCCTAAAATATCAATAGTAAAATACCATGAAAACATTCGAAATGAACAAAATTTCCATAAAACTTCTAAAATGAACAAAAATATCCCTAAAATCACCAGAATGATCAATCTACCTCCACAAACACAAAATTGACTAAAACACTCCAAAATCTCAAAAATAAGCACTAACCTAAAAAAATAATTAAGATACCACTAAAACGTACCAAATAACCAAAATTACTTGGGATGTCAAATGACCAAAGCACCATTCCAACGTCTAAATTTACCAAAGCACCCTTTAACCCTTCAAAACATCTAAAATGACCAACATAGTCATAGAAGATAGAACCTCCAAAATTACTAAACACTCCCTTAGAACATGCAAGAAATTTTAAATTATATCTAGAGCTTCTAAAATGACAAAAATACACCTGAAATATCAAAAAATAACCAAATTACTCTCAAAATGTGCAAAATGAGTAAGATGCCTTTAAATTATAAAAAATGAATAAAATACCCATAATATCTTTTAAAATGACCAAAATTCTCTGGAAACCTTCAAAAAAAAAAAAAAAAAAATTCAAAACTATCTTAAAATTTCAAAATTGATCACATTACACTTGAAACCATCAAAGTAATAAAATAACACAAAACCTTGAAAATTGACCAATATACTTCTAAAATGTCCAAAATGAACATAATACCTCCAATATGATGTTTTGGTGACTTGTTATTACAAGTTGATTTCTAGAGAAACCATACCAAAAAATGGTGTTTAAAGCCAACGTTCCTAAGTCTTCAAATGTTCTTTAGGAAAAAAAATAAAACAATTGATTTTCAAAACTGTACTCAAAGGTCAAAGCCCCGGTCCTTTTCACGAGACAGTTTATTCTTCTTCTTTTTTAAGGAAAACTTGTGACGGTCTCAAATCGCACCAATTGACATTTATTGGCAAGGTTTTTTATAGTTCAGTTAATGTAATTTATTATATTTTAATTTTTTATATTGCAATTAAAATAAAAAATTACAAACTTGGTAGCATGTCACCTTTTCATCATCTTTTCCTCAGTTGCTTAATTTTTTTTTAAAGACATACATACAAAAAGAAAAAGAGAGAAAAAAAAAAGGTCCATTACACGGCTAGATATATTTAAAATTAATCATACTTATAACATGTTACCTCCTTTAAAATATATACAATGTGTTATCTTCTTCCTTTTTTATTTTTTATTTTTTTTAGAGTCATCACACATAAAATGACAAATCAATATCTTAACATCTTTAACTATAGAGTAGGGGGATAATAATAATAATGATGATTGTGCTATAGGGAAAGACAAAAACCCAAGATTCTGCCACATCAATATCTTTCCCTTTTTTTCCCCCTTACTACAAGAAATTAAAGAGTTTTATTGGAACAAAATTTTTTGTTGCATTAAACTTCAATTTGTTGTAATAAACCTCTGTTAGGTTCTAAGACTTTAGGAACTAATGTATTAGAACTTCAATTTGTATTATGTTGGCAAACCATGATCAAAACATAGAGTATAGATTTAGGCTTGCTCAAAGTATGTTTATTTGTAAAATTGGAATTGAGTGATTGCAGAAATTATTGGACTTAATCTACAAGGCTTGATCAATGGAAAATTAGACTCGATCGATCAAACCACGTGCAGATTTATTTTTCTGCAGAATTTCCAATTCAGCCCAAGCCTGGTTTGATGTGTAGGGTTTTGTGTTTTACTCCAAGTATAGAAGGAAAAACCCTAGCTATGTTTTAGAAGTCTTTTGATGGTTGTGTGTTGAATCTTTTGTGAGATTTAGAGGTGTGTAAAGTTGTTATTTACAACTATATGTTATGTTGGCTTATATTCCGTGCTAAATTTTATTGTAATTATATTCAGTCTGTTGTATCCTGTATTTATTGTGGGATTTCATTGTAAGGGTTGTGTGATAGAGAGAGTGGTGTGAAGACTCAAGCATTTGAAGACTGAAGAAGGTTTCGCGGGTATCTCGTGACTTAGCATCCCACGAAGTATATCATGTGCTTTGCACATGCTGGAATGCGAAGAGTCAAGCCAAATGGAGACAGCTGTGTCTCGCGAGTATCTCGCGAGTAAGGCCTTCCCGCGAGACATTTTGTTCTGCCAGCCTGTCCAGTCTGATACACACTTTTTGTGCATACACTATTTATACCCACATTACCCACAAATGAAAAGGAGAGCTTTTAAGAGAAAACCCTAGCCAAACACCTTGAGAGTTAGAGATTGTTATACCCACAATCCTCTACACATTTGTTTTGGAAATTTTCTCATCTCCCACCTCTCCATTTCCATACCATTGAGAGGTTGATAGCCCAAACACTTACCACACCCTTTGAGAGTGTCAAGTGGAGTTTTGGTGCTGCTGGGAAGCATTAGAAGAAGCCTAGAATGGCAGATGCAACATGGAGCTTGTTGCGAGATCCGGAGAGCTAGACAAGACACGGTTCCGAGAAGGCTTATTGGAGTAGGAGCTTAGAGGGCTTAGGTACATCAGGTAGATTAAGCTTGGAGGGACTCTTGCTAACCCATATATCCCAACTGATTGTCTAGTGGATCAATTTCTGCTTGGAGGGCGACAGAGAGGTTTTTCACTGAGTTTTTCGGTTTCCTCTTCGATAACACGTCTCGGTGTTATCTGTGTTTGCATCTCTCTTCCCTACTCTTGTTCATTTCATTTTTACTGCTATGTTGCTTTAAATATGGATTAGAGTAGTTGTCTTGCTTATACGCTTGTGTTTACACTATTCCGCACTTAGTATTAAGTTAGTGTAAAATCAACCAAGTCGTATCTTTAATTTGGGGGTCTCAACAGCTCTTGTGTTTTTGACACATTTTCGAGCTTTCAATTGGTATCAGAGTGGGTACACTTACTATGGTGTAACTACCTAAGTGTGATCCTTGACCCCGTTTGAGATTGACTGGTCTCAATCTTTAAATGTTCCACCATATTTTGATGGTAATAATTATGCTTTTTGGAAAGTCCGAATGAGGGCATTCTTGTGTTCCATTGATGATACTGTTTGGGATGCAGTTGAAATAGGTTAGACTAGACCGGAGGCCGCTAAATCCACTTAGGATAAAGCAGCTTCTGCGGCAGCTAACGCTAACAGTAAAGCTTTGAATGCTATATTTTGTGGTTTGTCTCCAGACGAGTTTCACAGGATCTCTCACATGACAGTAGCCAAGGAAGCTTAGGAGATATTAGAGACTACGTATGAAGGAACAAAGAAAGTGAAGGACACAAAGCTTTATATGCTTACCACAAAATTCGAAGAGCTTTAGATGGGAGATGAGGAGTCCTTTGATTCATTTTATGGAAAGCTCAACGAAATTGTAATTGCTAAGCTCAATCTTGGTGAAAAGATTGAAGATCCTAAGGTGGTGAGAAAAATTTTGAGGTCCCTACCGGAGAGCTTCTGAGCGAAAGTCACAGCTATAGAGGAAAGCAAAGATTTGGATGAAATTAAGATCCAAGAGCTCATTGGGTCTCTTCAAACATATGAGATTGGACTGCCCTCTCATAAGACAAGTAAATCTATTACTCTTAAAACCATCACCGAAAGAATGGATGATTCCTCCGAAGAAGATGGAGTGGAAAAGGATGTAGCATTCCTTGTAAAGAACTTCCAGAAATTTATGAAGATGAAGAATAGTGGGAAACCGTTCAGTAGAGGGAAGTTCTCATCCTCCAAAGGTGATAGGAAAGAGTTTAAGAAGAAAGATGGAAATGATTTCCAGTCTCCTCAAGACATTGTTTGTTATGAATGCAATGGCCATGGACATCTCAAGAAGGAGTGTCCCAATTATCTAAGAGGAAAGGGCAAGGCATATGCTACAACTCTAAGTAATTCATATTCATCCAACTCTGATTTGGAAGAGAGCTGTGATGGAGAAGAAAACTACTCCGCCTTTATGACTATTGCTCATGCTGAGTCCTCAAACGACTTGAGTCTACTAGTGCAAGAACTTGGGGAGCATAGTGATGAGGAATCCATGGGAATTGTAGAAGAATCAAATGTTGAAGAAGATGAAGATTCAACTGGTCTTCAAGAAAACTACAATTCTCTACTTGAAAAGTCAGGAGAATATACAAGGGTGGCCAAGGCGGCCGTAAAGAAGATGAAAAAGGCAGAGGAGGACTATAAAAGTCTTCTAATGCGTTATAAAGAGGCCAAGTGTGAAATTGAGACACTGAATAGTGAGCTGACTGAAGCCTATTCAAAAATCAGATTTCTTGAGCTAGAATTAGTGCAAGCCAATGCCAAGATAGAGAGAGTATCCATGAAGAAGTTAGATGATGTTATTTCATCTCAAAAACATTTCTCTGACAAGTCCGGGTTGGGATATACTGGAGGGAGTAGCTCATCAGCCAATGCCACCAAAGATGTGAAATTTGCAAAAGCCAGAGAGCCGGTTGTCCTACTCTTGAGAAAATAAAGGATGAAAAGAAAAAAAATGTAGCTGACCAACAGGTGTTGAATAAGCCCCGTAATCAAACTGTGGTCAAGCCTAAGGTTCAAGGGAAATCACCTCCAAACTTGCAAAGAGGTCCAAGAATCCAACATTTCTATCATTTCAGTGGATTTCAAGGACACACCAGACCAAATTGCCATAAGCTGAAGGCCTTGAAGAATGCAAGTGTTCAGAGGTCAAAATGGTGACTCAGGCGTGATGGATGTGATGAAAATGACCGGTGCCTTCACCACTTGCCTGGAGAACTTCACTAGACGGTTTGAAAGTCCTAACTCTCATACCCAATCCTTCAAGTATATCACCCCAAACGCACGTGCCGTGTGGGTGAAAAGGGGTACATATGCATAAGCATTTTAACATGCCCATGCATTAATACTTTTGATGTTTAGGGACATTTGCTCATGTATATCTACATGCTTGTTTTGGTTTGTATCATTTGCTTTGGGTTTTAGCATGTTTCTTTTTCAAGCTTTTTCTTTGCTTTTGTTTTTGTTCTGTTTTTGAGTGTGTTCAAAAAATTCAAAAACCCATAAAAAGTTGAAAAATCTTCAAAAAGCTTGATCGCTTGTTTTGTGTATATCACATGTAAGTTTGGCCTAGTACCTTCGTACTAATGGCGTAGTGCATTTATGAGCTTAGCTTGTTTTTATATGCACATTTATCTGTGTGGGAGAAATCTTGAAAACTATGCGTGATTGTTGTAAATAGATCTTCAAGCTTGTCATGAATGATTGGTCAATAGTCTTGATGGTCTTGATACTTGCATAGACTTGTGCCTATATATCTTCCCACTTTATTTTTATGTTTTTGCAAAAGAGCTCACCAAATGTAAATCTCCAAATGAAAAGAGATATCGAGTTGCAAAAGCCTGTCGCACATACTAGTATTTGACTAGGAAAAAGGGAAAGCGACTTTTGTTTTGAAATGTATGGTGCTCAAAAAGCCAAAGGCTAATTCTCAATGTTGACATATCAAAAATTTCAAGCACCAATCTCAAAAAGAGATGTGTTATCCAAAAAAGGATCAAATGTTATGATTTATGCAGAAGCCAAATGAAAAGCTTCAAAGTTGTTAATCATTTTGTGGGAGGTCATATATGTTCATTTCTATTATTGAGATAGACCACTTGACCTAGTATTAGTTGTGTATGACTTGATTGAATTGATCATTGAAGCTTCACTCTGGTCTAAGGACTTTTTCACACTTGATACTCACCCACAACACACAAGACTTTGATTCAATGAATGCTTATCTCATTTGTGTGATTGTACATGTTCAAATGTGATGTATATGCTCAAATACTTGTTGATCAAACCCAAAAAGATTTTTGAGTGTTTTATTTGTTTTTGAAAGTAATTTTATACTTTCATACTTTTATATTTTTGTTCAAAATGCATTTTTGTGTTTGTCTTCAAAAAACTGGTTTAGAGGTTGTCTCGCGAGAAGCTCGTGACTTAGATCTTCCCGCGAAATGAGCATGGGGGAAATAAATGTTTCATCACTTTACACAAAAATTCTTGCGAATGTCTCACGACTACTTCGCAACCAACAGCTTCTCGCGAAATGCTGTTTGGCTAAAACTGAATTTTTCCAAAAGTCAGACAGAAGCTATCGCAACTGTCTCGCTACTGTCTCACGACTTAAAGCTTCTCATGAAAGTTTTTGTGCATCAGATGTCCTTCTCGCGATTGTCTTGCGACTGCGTCTCTACTATCTAACCTGTGAAAAACGCGTGTTTTCAGTTTTTACGTAGCAGATGTGACAGTTTTTCAAAACTTTCTCATTTCCCTCGCATAGCTCTCTCGAACCATTTTCAACCCAAATCACTATTTCTTTCAAACCACATCATTTTCAAGCAAAATTTCTGCACAATCCTTTCAAGGTATGTATTTCTTACACTTTTTTCATCTTTTATTTTCCTATTATGCAGAATTTGGGCTTAGGGTTTTGAAAATTGGGGATTTTCAAAAATTGGGTTGGGTTTCTATTTTCTGTGAAAACTTTTCAATATCTTTGTTTGGGCTGAGTCCCATTTGTTGTTTGTGCATCTGTGTTGGCCCTTTGAGGCATTTTATCATGTACTAAGGCAGTTTTTCAATGTGTTCATGCATTTTTCATAAGTGTTTTGCATTGTTGCATGTCATGTGTTTGACAGATTGTCTAAGTGACATTTCTGTGTTGTATTGGACTCAACTGGGTTCCAATCTTTGGTGTTGGTCTTGTTTGATCATATGAATCATATTGTGATCAACTTGTGTGTGTTTTACACACTCTGTTCATTTTGTGCCTCAATGCCATGCCATGCACACCCTCTAAGCCCACCCTCATGCATTAGCACATGCACTATCATGCATCAGCACACGCACACATGCCGCACACACATGCACACCTACTTAACCTCATGCATTGTGTCTTTATCTTCTTGGTTTGATTGTTTTCAGCATGTTGTTTTGAGTTAATTTTGCTTTGTTTTAGGTTACTTTACCTTGTCTTGAACTAACTTGAATCTAATCAAGTTTTTGTGTTCTGTTTTGTGTTTTTGCACTTGTTTTTTGTATGTTCTGTGTGCAGATGTCTCCTACCAAACATTCTGTGACCAAGAAAACCACAAAACGTCCTCGCACTGATTCAGACAATTTCAAGTCTGCTGATGCTGACATGAAATACAATGATTGCTACAAAAGAGTAACCATTATCATGGAAAGGGTGGTTCAGCTAGAAACCCTTGAGGACACCTTCATCCCTGAGGTGTTCAAAGAAAGGACTTGGACCAAGCTGTTGAACCCAGTTGGGGTTGTTTATTCCGAGATAATCAAGGAGTTTTTCTCAAATGCTACTGTCGATGGAGATCATATCGAGTGTTGGATAAGGCACAAAGAATTTGTGATTACAAGAGAGATCATCCAAAATTTTTTGGAAGTTCGTCCTCCCTCTCAACCAATTACAGTGGCATATGAGGACAGATTGGGCTCTATTGATGAGATGATTAAAGTACTTGGTGGCGAACCGAAGAAATCATACATGAACACAATCAAATTTTCTCCGGAGATGAGGACATTGAGCTATGTGATTATCCATAATTTGTATCCAGTCACTAACCTTACCACACTATCAGCTCCAAGAACAAGATTCTTGTATGATCTCTTTATCCATAAGGAGATAGATATTTGTGGCCATATCATCCATGTGCTGAAAAAGAGCATTACGAAGCAGAATTCAAGGACTGTACTGCCCTTTCCCTCTCTGATTATGGGATTAAATGCTATGGCAAAACTCAAACTTCCCAGTGGCCTCACAATAGTTCAGAGGGACTACCCCATTGGTGCCCATACATTGACTAGGAGCACAACACACATCAAGGGATCCAAGATCGGTGTGCATACCATACCACAACCACGAGTTAAGCAGGAGGAAAGAGATACAGAAGAGGAGATTGATAGGTTCACTTCTGCTCCAGAGACTTCAGCACAACCATCATCTTCTACACCAGCACGAGGCGTAGACAGACTTGATCAACTACTAGCTAAGATAGACCAGATGTCTTCAGTTCATGACTCCCATTGGCAGCACACCGCAAACCAGTTTGCATACTTCCAGGGACAGATCACTGCGTTATCTTCCCAGATCAATGACTTGTCCTCGGTGCATGGTTCAGATTCAGAGTCCGATAAGTTCTAGCCTCTTTGGCCATTCTGGTGAAAAAGGGGGAGAAAATTTTGAGGGGGAGCTGCAGAAGAGCTTGCATAGTGTTAGGGGGAGCATAGTTTTAGACTTATAAGCATTGGTTATTGGTTCATAGACGGTTCATTTTTAACTGCTGTGTTTTACTGTTAATGCTTTTGTTTAAATCTTTGATACTATGTTTTTATTTCAGTTTATTATCAGTTGTTTGTGTTTATCTCCAAGCTTTGTAGCATTTTTTTTTTTTGGGTACTTTTTAGATATTGCTATTATGTCTTAAGTACCTCACTCTTGTGCCCTAGTAGGATCTTTTATCCTAGATGCAAGTACTTCGTGTATTTTGCATTGGTTGAGTGTTGGACATGCAATTGATCCTAGGGATTGCTCTTAATTGCATTGCGTGTCCGGATGAGTATTTACTTGCTAAATGTTCATTGTAGTCATTCTTTAATGACTGTTTTTGTTTGATCAAGATATGCTTACATTTTATGTTGTGCTTACAAACTTGATCGCACTTTACTTGCTCATGTACGTACCTTGTGTTTAACTTGTCATAAGCTTAATGAAAGTTTTGTTTGTGTGCAAGTGTTTTAGGTAACAGGTATATACTTGCAAGTGCTTCACAGTTTCTAGATTAGGTATGAGTGAGTTTTGCCACTGTTCCCAAACTCACATTTAAGTCTAGAGTCTGTTTTAGGGGTTTTGTCACGGAATAGCCAAAGGGGGAGATTGTAAAGTTGTTATTTACAACTATATGTTATGTTGGCTTATATTCCATGCCAAATTTGATTGTAATTATATTCAATCTGTTGTACCCTGTATTTATTATGGGATTTCATTGTAAGGGTTGTGTGATAGAAAGAGTGGTGTGAAGACTCAAGCATTTGAAGACTGAAGAAGGTTTCCCGGGTATCTTGCGACTTAGCATCCCGCAAAGTATATCATGTGCCCTACACATGCTGGAATGCGAAGCGTCAAGCCAGATGGAGACAGCTGTGTCTCGCGAGTCTCGCGGGTAAGACCTTCCCACGAGACACCTGCGAGGCATTCTATTCTGCCAGCCTGTCCAGTCTGATACACACTTTTTATGCCTATACTATTTATACCCACATTACCCACAAATGAAAAGGAGAGCTTTTGAGAGAAAACCCTAGCCAAACACCTTGAGAGTTAGAGATTGTTATACCCACAATCCTCTACACATTTGTTTTGGAAATGTCCTCATCTCCCACCTTTCCATTTTCATACCATTGAGAGGTTGATAGCCCAAACACTTACCACACCCTTTGAGAGTGTCAAGTGGAGTTTTGGTGCTACTAGGAAGCATTGGAAGAAGCCTAGAATGGCAGATGCAACATGGAGCTTGTTCCGGGATCCGGAGAGCTAGACAAGACACTATTCCGAGAAGCCTTGTTAGAGTAGGAGCTTGGAGGGCTTAGGTACATCGGGTAGATTAGGCTTGGAAGGTCTCTTGCTAACCCATGTATCCCAATTGATTGTCTAGTGGATCGATTTCAGCTTGGAGAGCGGCGGAGAGGTTTTTCACCGAGTTCTTCGGTTTCCTCTTCGATAACACGTCTCGGTATTATCTGTGTTTGCATCTCTCTTCCCTACTCTTGTTCATTTCATTTTTACTGCTGTGTTGCTTTAAATATGGATTAGAGTAGTTGTCTTGCTTATACGCTTGTGTTTACACTATTCCACACTTAGTATTAAGTTAGTGTAAAATCAACCAAGTCATGTCTTTAATTTGGGGGTCTAAACAACTCTTGTGTTTTCGACACATTTTCGAGCTTTCAAGGTGTTTACCTTCATACACACACTTAGGGTTATCAAGGTCAAGATTGATGTCAAGAACTTGGTGATCTCTTTAGTTGCTGCTTAAAGAACTTTAAAGAAGACCCGAAACCTTTAAGTGGAGTCTCAAAGTCACAAGTAGGAGAACTTGTGGTTGCAGTTGATCAAAGAAAGAAGTAGTCCATAGACTCAGAGCTATCACGTGGTCGTGGTAGTAAGTTTTCTACCCGAGGTAGCAATATGATGTTAGCGGTCTAAGTCTTATTGTACAAACTTTAATTCTTTAATAGTGGATATGTTTTTACCTTGGGGATAACTAGGTTAAATCCTCCACAGGTTTTTTACCCGTTAGGTTTTCCTGAGTTATCATATTGTTGTATTCTTTATATTTCCGCATTATTTACATGATATGATTTTATTATATTAACCTAAATCTGAATAATTTATCCAAGTAATCACTTGGCTAAATAACTAGGTTAAACAACTTGTGTTAAGGGGTCTAAAAACATACAACCTCTATTGCAACGAAAAAATTTTGTTATCCACTATTATGATAAAGTTTGTGGCGATAGACTACTGCAACAAAAATTTCTTACAATAAAATATTTTTATTATTATTAAAAATACTTTATTGCAACAAAAAATATTGTTGCTATAATTTGTTGCAACAAAAGTTTTCTTGCGATAGGTTACCACACTTGTAATTTTTGTTGCAATAAAGTATTCTGGAAACTTATTACAACAAAATGTTTTGTTACAATAATTTACCACAACAATAATTTTTGTTGCAATAAATTATATATAATAAATCTTTTTTTTTTCCTACTAAACACATCATATTTAACCTGTTAACAATATAAACATATCTTCATAAAATCAAAAAATTCTACAAAAGAGGCAAACCATCAATACTTCATCCATAATATATAAATTCAACTTGTTGAATTTATATTCAACCACATAAATTCATTATCACAAACTATCAAACATACAACTAGATGAATTAAGTTAATTTCATTCTCCATGTATGCCTTAAACATACTTATTTAACCTCTAAAAAGAACTATCCATACCTTTTACCAATCACTTGTTTATCCTCCAAAAGAGTGCTATCATGCCTTAATTACGAATCACTTGTTCAGACTCCAAAAAAGTGTTATCCATGCCTTATTCACAAATCACTTGAATGATTGCCATCCTAAAAATAATAAAAATTCGTAATAAACTCATGCTATAATCATCACACAAGTTTTTCCATATATCCATATGAAAAGTAAAGTAAATTAAAAACCATAATAAAATTAAGAAATTACGTTGCAAGGTAGAACACTATAGCTATAGTGTTAGGTTCTAAAAGTTTAGAATAATTGGCAAACCATGAACATAAACTTGTCTAGATATAGATTCCTAGGCCTATAGATATGTTTAGACAATGCTCAAGGTGCTGCAAGTCAGAATACAAGAAAAAGGAAGTTGCAATTTTAGGAAATTCAAAACATGCCTAGTTTAACTGATCGAGACACGAATCTACAGAATTTAATTTCAGCCCATGACAACTTGTTAAATCCATTAAGTGATTAGGATTTCAGATCTAATTCTCCTATTATTTAAAGGAAACCTTAAGACACGTTTTGTTATGACTTTGGAGGTGCTCTTATGAGATTTAAATGGTACTGTGCCTTCTCCTTTCAAAGTCAGTACATGAATTCCATCTATACATTATTAGAACCAGTAGATTTGAAATTGCTACAAACAAGATCATACATAGCTGACAATTTAAACTTTTGAGTGGGATCTCAGAGTTACAAATGAGAACTATTGTAAAGCTTCCATTCTATCATAGTGAATTTGTTGTCTTAAGGATAGATTAGGTTAAATTCTTCCCAAGTTTTTTACCTTGAAACTGTTGGTTTCATTGATTATCCCGGGTCATCATATTGCTTGTCTTCTTTACTTTTCCACACTAAGTAATATTATTGTTTGTGTTTAACTTAGATCTGAAAAATCAACCTAAGTATCAACTTTGTTAATTAATTAGGTTAAAAAATCTGAGTGTACAAGGTCTAAATGACAAACAAGTAGTATCAGAGTAGGTTCACTTTGATTGGATTAACGTCTTGAGAGAGATCCTTGATCACTACTATCATGGATAATTTTAAGTGTATTACTGTTTTTAGCTATGATGTTTTGAATAAAAATGATACTAATGTTTCTGTTGATTTTATTGATGCCTGTGAAACTCTCTGCAAGGGATTGTTTAAATCTATGAAAATTGCTAAGAAATTCAAGGAAGATCTCAAATTGGCTAATCTTGAAAAAGAGGAATTGATTATGAGATTAGATGAATCTAATAAAAAGAATGAATTTTTGAGAAATCAATTTTCCTCTCAAGAGGAAAAGATGAAAAGTTTGGAACAAAAGATAGCTGAGTCTGAAGCTAAATTTGACAATTTGTCTAATACCAAACTTTTTGTTGATAACAGACTTGTTTCTGTTTCTATTCCTCTTAAGCCTAAGGGTCCGTTTGGATGGAGGAGTGGAAAAGTGAGAGGATGAAAAATTATGGGAGGATGGAAAAGTGGGAGGATGGAAAATATTTAGTTTTCCTTCTTGTGTGTTTGGTTGGAGGGGTGGAAAAGTGGGAGGGTAGAAAACTCTTTTGTTTGGTTGGAGAGAAAAAGGAAAGGATGAAAAATGTAATTTATATAAATTGACTATTATACCTTTGTTACATAGTATGTAAGAAATAGATTTATTTGTACTCATTACATAATATAAAATTTATCACATCATATATATAAATTTATATTATTATTTTTATTATTATAATGTAAAAATTGCAATAATGTACAACTTGATCAGATCAAGTTGAAAAAAAAAAAAAGTGCTACGTCATTAACATTTTACAATATTTTCATAATAAATCATATGTGATAAGTTATTACTAATTTTAATTTGAATACATCACTTAAATATTTTTTTTTTCAGTATTAGTTAGTAACAACCCACCACTTAAAATTTATTGTAAAAATACTGTGAAAATATTGTAGTGACATTTCTCAATTTTAATTTCTTCTTCTTTATTTTATTTTTCCCTTATCTTTTTTTTTTTTTTTATCCACACATTTCCTTTCTTTTCTTTTCTTTTTTCTCTTTTTTCACACCTTTCCCTATCTCTATCTTCACTTTTCTTTTTTCTTTTGTTCTCTGGCACTTGTCTAAGCTCTCTTCACTTTACTCTTTCTTTTCTTCTCTTCTGCTCCACTAGTGCTCTCCACTTTTCTTTTCTTTTTTTTCTTCTCTTCTTCTCTTCGTCTACTCCACTGGTGCTCTCCACTTTTTTTTTTCTTCTCTTCTCTTCTTCTCTTTCGTCTACTCCACTGGTGCTCTCTTCACTTTTCTACACAGATCGGCCTACATGTTTTTTTTTTTTTTTTTTTTTTTTTTGTTCTGGTTTGATTAGTTTTATTTTATTGTTCAGATTTCATTAGACTTATGAGAAAGATCGTTTTTGTGTTTCAAATCTTTTGATTGGGTTTTGTGTTTTTGTTTTGATTGTGGTATGTTTTAGTTTTCTGTGCTAAGTTCCGGTGTTTGGTGGTGGTGCTGGGTTTGGTGGTTATTTCCGGCTTCCTTTTTCTTATTTTGCCGTGTTAGGTTGTTGGAGACATTGGGAGAGGGTATTTCGGTAATTCCATGGTAAGAGCAGTTTTCTCTCCACAGTTTTCCTCCCGATTTGGGAGGAAAAAAATTGGTGGGCCAGGGAGGAAAATTTTCTCCCGGGTTTTCCATCCTCTTTGTTTTCCTTTGCTTCCCAAACAGTGGAAAATACTGTTTTCCACACCATTTTCCACCCATTGTTTTCCATCCTCCCTATAATCCCTCCAACCAAACATAGTGTAAAGATGAAAGTTTATATTCCTCCTTTCAAGATAAGAAAAATGCTTATTTTGCAAGGTTAGACACAGATAAAAGTTCTGATGTGGATGCTGAAATTTCTAAATCTATGTTTAAACCTACTGCTTGAGTGCAAAAGAAATTTGTTTTTGTGCCTTCCTATTACCTTTTTAGTGTTGTTGGTCACATTAGACCAAGCTGTTCTTTGTTAAGGCAAAAACCAAAATCTAAGACTGGATTTGTAGTTAGGAATACTGATGTTTCTAAATTTGTTCTTGTCTATCACTTTTGTGGTGTTATTGGTCACATTCGTTCTAACTGTCATAAATTGAAATTTAAGCATTCTGTGTTTTAATATAGGATATGTAATGATATATCTCCTGCTACAAGTCCTGATAAATTATTTCATATGCTTTTAAAAAATGTTGGCCTGTGAAAGGAATTTGCAGAATTTTAGTCTCTCTTAAAATAAGTGTGTAATCCCTCAAACACACTCTGTTTCTCATGGTTTTTCGCCTACAAAGCCAAAGATGTGTGCTATATGGGTTAGAAAAGATTTGCTAAGGTGAGTGTTGTTTACTTGTCCTTGATTTAATTCTTTCAATTATTTGTTGACATGTTTACTTTTTGTTTTTGGTTGTTTTATTTTCTTAGGTTGTTTTGATTATTTTAAAAAAAAATCCAAAAACAATGAAAATTTTCAATAAGACAAAAAAAATATTTTTTTTGTCTTTTTTTTTTTTTTTTTTAGGATTACATGAATTATAATATCTCTCTCTTGACTTAGAACATACTTGATATTTCTAATTTTGTGTAAGTATATACTTGAATGTACATATACACATGGATTAATTAAGAAATTGATATTTCTTATTTGTGTACCCTCTATAGCTTAGTTGAGCACTGTCATGCATTACTATTGCATTTTTATTCATTTAGCATAATATGTGCTTTGTTTTTTGTTATAGTAAAAATATTTTGAAAATCCAAAAAGATTTTTATTGTTTTGTATTGCACACCACCAAGTGTGTAATTAAGGTTGGCCAATAAAATTTACATTTCATGTCTATGTACCTTGCTTAACTTTGATAAGCTTTTTTTTTTTTTTTTTTTTTGGGCACTTGGCTAGTTTGTGCTATGTAGTGCTTAATTGCATGAGTTGTTTATAGTCTTTAAATTAATGATCTTGATTGTAAGGACTATAAAATCTTAGAAGAAAGACATAAATAATCATCTCACCATTGTTACTCCCTAATCATGAACACTTATGTGCAAATCATATAAAATGGGCTTGGCAAGGTGTAGCACTTGCACAGCAAGATAAAATGAGATGTTATTTTATAATATATATATATAATGTGTAACAAGGGTATTCATTTTCTATCTCCTATATGTGTATGCATGATATCTTTGATTGTGCTCAAAAGAAAAGAAAAAATCAAGAGAAAAGAAAAAGCAAAAGGAATCAAAATGCTTATACATGATTGCAAGCGTGTTTTCTAGAAGATGTAAGAGTGATATGATGTAACTCTTTAGGTAATAGTCACTTTCAAACCTATGTGAATGATGATGTAGAAAATTTGTTTGATTACTATCTACATATCACATTTTTTGTACTTTGTACACTTATTAGTTGCATACACTACTTGCAAATCAATGCTAAATTCTGTACATAAGATTGTGCATGTTGTCTAGTCTGGCCATCTTTAATTGCATATGAACTAATGTGTACATACAATTTTTTTTTTTTTTTTTTTTATTGGGAATTTGAAGAAAAATTTGTTTAGAAGTTTAAAACTTGTGGTTTTAACTTCTTGATTGATTTTGATATTTAGATTTAAGAGACATCATGTTTTTAAAACTTTTTTGGATCATGTTCATATACATCGAGTCTTAAAAACATTTTTTTAAGTTGTTTTTCTGCATAAAATTTCCATATTTTTAAGTTAAAATTTTTTTCACTGCTTCAACCAATTGAAAATCTCCCTCGACTAATCAAACTTGTGAGTTTTTGTGTTCAAAACTCTTTGCCTCTCTCGATTGATGCCTAATCGATGCTCGACCTATCGAAAATTCCAAGAAAATTCTTCCGATTGATGCTCCATTCCTTTCAACCGATTGAAATTTGAAAATTTCAATTTTTAACCAATCAATCTTTTCATGCATCATTTGTGATTGGATCCACATGCATTGCATTGTTTTCTTTATCCATCTTGCATTTTTGCAGTCATATCTCTCATTGTTTTTCAGATACAACACACATACACTTTGCTAAATTGGGTACCCAAATTGATTTAAAAATTGATTGATTAATTTATGAGTTTTGGATATTTTAGTATATGTTATTTTTCTTGATATGTGAACTGCTAAAAATTGGGAATTGTTTTTTAAGAGTTATGATGGATAATAAATGTGTAAGTATTTTCCGTACTCTTAAGGTTGATTTGAATTCAAAATACCTTAAAACATGAAAACACATTGCATGCTGATTTTTATATCATTGAGATCTATATTGTATAGTCTTAACTGATTGTGCCTAGACTGTTTGCATGCATCTGTTTATGGGTCATATAATGTCAAGTTTGCATATATTAAAAGAGAGAATATTTGTATTCATGTGTATTCTCAACTTATTATTGTTTAAGTTTGATTTGTGTCTTTTTAGTTTTCCCCACCTCCTAAATTTTCCCTAAACCTGTTTTCTCTAAACTTTTTTTTTTCTTTACCTATTTTTATGGGGAGAGAGAGTTGTTTTTACAACCTATGCTGTTTATAGGGGGAGTTGCCTCTATTTTTTATAGAGCTTATGTTTTATGGTTCTTTGATTCTATATTTTCTCTTGTCCTTTGTTGTGTATGTTTACTATCTTCTCTTTGTTTGAGGTGTCTTAGTCAATACGTGACAAAAAAAGGGAGAAATAGATGAAATTTGGAAAATGTTTTTAATTGCTTTTATTTAGGGGGAGATGAATTATTATTATTATTATTATTATTATTATTATATTTTTTTGAAATGGGGAGAAAATAAAAGTTTTTTTTATTATTTTTATTTTATTTTTTATGTATCTAACCTAGGGGGAGAGTTAGTTTGCTTTAGTTTGATAATTCATATTGTTTATTTGTCTTTATTTCCACACATGCGTTGATGTGCTCTTTTGAGTGTTTTCAAGAAAGATAGGTACATTTCGATCAAGATCTTCTGCCTCTTCTTGCAACTTCTAGGTTAGGAGTCTTAGATTGGGATTTGTGATGCAATTGAGCATTTTTATTTTAATTGGGTTGTTCTTGTATTTGAGCATTTCATTTTGTATGTAAGTTTTGTCACAGATTGCCAAAGGGGAGATTGTTAGATTCTAAAAGTTTACCTATCCCCTTCATTGAAACTTTGGAAGAGTCACCAAAGGTAACATTCCCAACCACGAATTCATCAATTTCCATAAACATCCTTTTATTCCCACACATATGGTTACTAGCACCAATGTCAAGATACCATGCATCATTTTTTTCTCTATCTTCTCCTTTGTATGCCAACAACAAAGTCGGCTCCACTTCCTCATTCTTATCTTCAACATAGTTATCTTTCTACTTAACAGTGTCATCGACATTTTTATATTCAAAAGCATAATGCCCATATTTTTGACAATTATAACATTTAATATTAGACTTATCATACTTTCTTCTGTATGGTCTTGAGAAACTTTCTCTTACACGATCTCTTGTGGATTGTGAACGTTGACCTTTCTCTTCTTAATTGGGAGAATTTTGACCATTCCTTCCTCCAGATCCTCTCCCTTTACCATGTCCATGTCCTCGGCCTTTTTGGCTACTTTCACTCCACCCTTTCTCACTCAAGGTGAGCTTAGCTTGTAGAACTTGCTCCAAAGGCTCTTGCCTTTTCTTATTGAGCCTTTCTTCATGGGCTTGTAATGATCCCATGAGCTGGTCAATGGTCACTGACTCCAAGTCTTTTAATTCCTCAATCGCCACTATCAACACCCGACCTCGATCAGGGCAGAAAACCGCTGCCATGGGCCTTAGTTCGACCACTCGCCATGGCAACGCTCTTGTGCGCGTGGGGCCCCTTCTCGGAAATGGTATTTTGTGCTGTGCACATGTGTGGCATGGTTTGTGCAAGACTTCGGGTGCTCTCTCTCTAGGTGGAGGATGGTAGGTCTACCTTTGACATTATGGAAGGAATCTGGGCCAATTTTCAAGGGATTACCAAAGGTAAGTGGAGTCGCCACCAATCTTTGGGTTTTTCTAAGGTGTGATTGGTCACCTATTTCTAGTTGATTTTATTACCAATCCTAGACTAAGAAAAATGACATTTTTCCTAATCTAATGTGGATGGTAAAAAATCTTGATTCTTGAGTCCGGAAGTTTGGCTACTTGTGGGGAAGGTGTTAGGCACCCCACAACGCCTGTCCAATGACAGTCCTTTGTTTTGATAAAATCTTAATTTTTGGAGATTGGCAGTAAAAATATGATTTTGTCATTGGCGTTCGGGGCTTCGCATGCATAGGGGGGTTTTGAGGTTTGGCTTTTACATGGGTGTGGTCCCAATCTATGCTTTCCTAAGGCATTCGGGCAAAGTGCTAGATTTCCACGGCGAAATCCGGCAACATGTCACCTTACTTTTGTAGTGGAAATTACGATCGCTTTGCCTTAGGTGACACAGACTGTGATAATCACACCAGAAGGGGAGGAGCAAGTATATATATATATATATATATATATATACACACATACATCATGCACAATGCAAGCACACAAAGTAGGAAAGTAAATTCCTACATCCTTAGAGCATGACCCAAAATATAGGTGTAGGAAAGTGAACAAGGGTTGCCATAACTAGAGATGAGGACGAATGGTACATGGCATGATATACCTAATACAACCCATCTAAGAGAGAAAGGGAGGAGGAAGGGGTTTTAAAGAGTACAAAACCAAAAAGGAAAGGCTAAACTCCTAAATCTACTGAACATGCGGCATGGCTTATATCTACATGCTTGCATCTGTGCCCTTTTTGCTTGCACTTGGGAGACTGTGCCCTAGCTCCAAGCGTCCTTACTCCATTTGTGTACATGCAAAGGCAAAGACAAGAAACCAGCAGATAAGCAATGGAAGGAAAAGATGAAAAACATACGAAAAGGCAAAAAGCAAATAAGCATGATATGCATGGCAAGCAACGAAGCAAGAAAGCAAGCAAACAAGAAGAAAGGCAAACAAGCAAGAAAGCAAACAAAAGGCGTTGTCCGCAAGGGACAAATGTAGGTTTGGATTGGATGTCCATAGCTTCATTGTGTTGAAGCATGGACAACACACTAGCAAGCAAGACTCATGTATGGACATGTGGGCAAGCGTGTAAAGATGCATAGAAAGCCAACGGGTGGCACAAACAAGCATGGCAAGCAAAGCATCGCATGGAGTGGAAAAAGGGAAGGGTACGCACAGAGTGACTGGCATCATGGTGATGCATCCCAAATGGTTACATCCAAACAAGGCCTCATGGGTGTTGGATGTAACTACACAACCACCAAACCTGCTAAGGGCGTCAAGCGTGGCAAAGCCTAGAACAAGAGAGGCTATCACAAGCATAAAGCATAAAAGCAAGCAAGCATAAAGCATAGAAGCAAGCAAACATAGACATGCAAATAAGGATGATCCAAACCCTTTGATGTGGACCAAGGTGTACGGACAGTGACAAAGACCATAGGGTCTAGATTGGGTCCAAACCAATAGGCCAAAACACAAGAAAGAAAGACAAAGCGACAAAAGGGCTACAATAGCACATGACATGACAAACATAGCCTAGGTCTAGGTGCACAAACATGGCATGGAGAGCACAAGCACATGGAAGATAGCATAAAACATGTAGAGAACATAGATCCAAGCACACAAGCATGTGGAAACATAGATCTAAACATATAGACATAGAAGCACGCATGTGAACATGTAGAAGCTTAACACATAGACATGGAAGAACACGGATATATAAGCATGTGATGACAAGTATCTAACCATATAGCATGGAAATACATACATGAACACATAGATCCAAGCAAGGCATAGTCAACAACATCATACAAGCATATGAGCATGTAACCCTAACGTCAACCTAGAACAAAAAGAGGCACAAAACATAGGAAAACATGGCATAAAGCCTAAAGCATGTAGATCTAAATATATAAGCATGTAAGGATGTAGATCTAAGCATGAAACATGGCAAAAAGCATAAAAGCAAAGAGATTTAAGCTAGAAACACAAATAAAGCAAGAAACATGCTAGAGAAAGCAATAACTCATGTTATCAAAGCATAAAAGAGCGACATAAATGCTAGAAAAAGATTTAAAAGGTTAGGGGTGTGTATAGTAGCTAAAAAGCTACATCCACACTCCTAAACCCCAAATCCAAAGTGTAGAGCCAAGGAAAAGAAGATTGGGTATAAGAACAATACCTTGTGTTTTTGGTGAAGAGAGACGAATCAAGAAACTTTGATGTGTTTTTCGGTGATTTTTGTGTTTGGAAGAGGGGAAAAATGTGTAGAAAAATCATGCAAAGAGCAAAATTGATCTCCTTCTAGTCTAAAGGGTGCCTGGGGCTTTTTATAGCCTCGACACAAATTTCTAGGCTAGGGCAAAGGGCCGCCACCTTCAAAATGCCTTCAATTTGGTTGATCTTGACACCCCCAAAAATATCTTGACTTCCTATTTCTGAAAGGTATGGATCTTGAAAATCCAACGGTCGGATCAAAAGTTATGGCTCTTGGAAGTTAACGGTGCATCGATCAGTGTGTTATCTCGATTTTTGTGATATCTCGGCCATCTTAACTCCGATTTCGATCCATGAACAGTTTTTGGAATGAGAATTTGATAATCTTCACAATGGCATTAGTTTCAACCCATTCTGATAGCCAGATCAAAATTAGGGTTTTTGAGCCCACTTGGGATCGACTTCGAGCCAAACTTGGTCAAAGTTGTTAAAAATATCCGAGAAGCTTGGGTTTGATGTAAAACTATGAAAAATGTTGTTTTGTGAGGTTTTTGACCTTGTTTGACCTTCAGTTAAACCTAGGATTGACTAGGGGCATTTTGGTAATTTTAGCCGAAAAAGGCATTTCAGGTGCTCTGGTGCTCAGATAGGTTGCGCCACGTCATTCTAGATGTTTTCACGGCCCCATAGAGGAAAAATAATATTTTTGGATTTTTGGGGTCTGGCACGCAAATCGAGGACGGACAAAATACGGTATCAATAACCACAACAATATAGTCAAACTTAGAAGTTAATGACCGTAGGATTTTTTTCTACCACACAAACATCATCTAAGTTCTCACTATATCTCTTCATTTGATTTATAATTGCTAACACCCTTGAAAAATAATTTGAAATAGATTGAGATTCTTTCATGTTCAAACCTTCAAACTCGCCTCTCAATGTTTGAAGGTGAACTTTCTTCACTTTATTAACTCCCGTTAGAAAGCTTTTAAGAATCTCCCACGCTTTCTTGAAGTTGCATTTGCAACTTTCTTGAACATGGTTTCATCAAAACCTCGATAGATCAAAGTAAGAGCTTGTTGATCTTTCTTCCGAACCTTTTGCAAGGCTTCCTTTTGGTTTGGAGTCAAAGATTCTTCATCTTGTGACTCTACATAACCTTTCTCCACAATCTCCCACGCATCTTGAGATCCGAGTAAGCCTTCATTCAGATACTTCAATTTTCAAAATTTTGTTTGGTAAGTCAAGGAAATTGGAACGACACCATCCCATTGGCAATAGCCATTCTCACCATGAACTGATTGGTTCTGATACCACTTTGTTGGAAATAAAATAAAAACACTTATGGGCTTTTCCTCACTTACTCTCACAAACACTCACACACTAAGTGTATAAAAGAGACTCACACTCACAAATTAAACAAAGGGAGAGAGAGTGGAGAGGGAAGAGTTAGAACACTTCAATGTTTTGTATTTCTCTTCAACTCTTGCATAAAAGGTGATGGATGAATGAGTTTATATAATACACCATCTAACCTATAATTCCCACTACATTTATTTTTCTAATTCTAACATTCATAAATCCCACAAATAACTTCAATAAACATTCCACTACATTAAATTATGAAACTCCCACTTATTTATGAAAGGTTAATTAAAAACAAGTTTAACTTCTAACATTCTATTCTAGAGTTTATGTAGAATAATGTGAGCACCATATTGTGGTTGAAGGGTCATAATTAGGAGCGGAGCATGAGAATAGGACAAGGACAACTCAAAGGAGAAGCATTGTAGAATCATTGACAGAGCCATCTTCGCTTCTACCATAGAAAAATATTGTCCAATGCATATCAAGGACCCATCTAAATGGGAAAAATGAAACTTGACCCCTTGTAGCTTTTGAAACTCCTTTAGCAAACCTATCTGGATTGAAGTCGTTTGCATTATCTAGCAACTTTTAGGTTTGAAGTCTTAGATTGGGATTTGTGATGTATTTGGGCATTTTATTGTAATTGGGTTTTTCTTGTATTTGAGCATTTCATTTTGTTTGTAAGTTTTGTCACAGATTGCCAAAAGGGGAGATTGTTAGGTTCTAACAATTTAGAACAACTGGCAAACCGTGAGCACAAATTTGTCTAGATATAGATTCCTAAGTCTATAGGGTATATTAGACAATGCTTAAGATACTGCAAGTTAGAATACAAGGAAAAGGAAACTGTAGAAAGAAGAATTCAAAAACTACCTTGCTCAACTGATCGAGAGAGCAGGTTCGGCCAATCAAGACATGGATTTGCAAAATTTAATTAAAGCCCAACAGCTCGTTAAGCCCACTAAATGATTAGAGTTTTAGATCTAATTCTCATAGTATTTAAAGGAAAGCCTAAGACACGTTTTGAAGAGATTTTGGAGCTTCTCTTTTGAGATCTAAAAGGTATTGTACCTTCTCCTTTCAAAGTCACTACTAGAATTCTGTCTACACATTATTAGAACCTGGTAGATCTGAAGTTGCTACTACAAGTTCATACATAGCTGATGATTTAAAGTTTTGAGTGAGATCTCAGGGTCAGAAACGTGGATGTTTGTGTTCAATAAATTCAGATAGAAGAGTATGTGGATTCAGAGCTGCATGAGATCACGTGAATAAGTATTACAAGAGGTAGCTTTAGATTTAGGGAAAAATCTGTTGTAAAACTTCCATTCTATCATAGTGAATTTGTTGTCTTGAAGGTAGTTTAGGTTAAATCCTCCCCAAATTTTTTACCTTGAAACTGTCAGTTTCATTAGTTTTCCTAGGTTATCATATCGCTTGTCTTCTTTACTTTCCCGCATTATGTGATATGATTATTTGTGTTTAACCTAGATCTGAATAATAAACATAAGTAACAACTTGGTTAATTAATTAGTTTAAACAACCTGAGTGTAGAGGGTCTAAATGAACTAACAATATTATTATAGAAAAACCCTAACATAATTAGAAAAAAGAAAATGAAAAAACCGACCATGCAATTTTCACATAACAAGTACTCTAGGGGGACAAGCAACTGACAATAAGGAGAGTATCGGGTAGAGAAGCTATAACATATGAATAATGTTTATTATTATAAACACTGTTACCCACATTTATACATACATAAAAAAAGTAACTAAAACTGTGACTTCAAATAAAAATTTCTAAATTATAATTTTAATAATTTTTTTGTGTGTTTAAATTTGTATAATAACAAAAAAAATTTCCCAAGTAAAACGAGTAAATAGAAAGAAAATGATTGATTCACGTGAAAATAATAGGCAGCAGACAACTCAATCCCTCCTACCAAAATTGTGATCCAAAAATTATATTATTAAAATAAAAAAATAAAGCTAAAACAGTATTTATTTTAACTTTAAGTGTGCATCTCGTTGACCGCATGAAGGTCAATGTAAAATCAAATTCACATATTTAGGTTTAAGGCTGTTCACCAGCCGATATTTAGCCCTATCCAGGTTGCATGTTGATTTTGAAAAGTAGCGTAGCAAATTCATCATGATGTCCATTATCTGCAGCGGGTGTAGTTGCTTACCTTCGCAATAGAGTTTATTGTAAGTTGTAACAAATGGGTCAACGGAAGTTTTAATGACACTAATATTTCTTATTAAAAAAAAAAAAGTTTAAAACTATTTTGCTTTGCCAATTTACTGGAGCTCAAAGGAGTAAGTTTGCATGTTTTTTGAGGCTTCATTGCACATAATATTCATGTAAGCTTGTCTGGAATTTGGTCTTCTAGGACCTCTCAAAACTAAACTTATTGCACAAGCTTTCCAATGAAATATGACTCGCTCGATTCTGGGATCGTTTCACTAAGTTTCATTTAAGACATAATTAGGTCTAGTTTTTTGTAATTAGCCAAGTTTCGAGTTTAATTTTGGAAAGTTTTTGTTTTTGTTTTTATTTATTTATTTTATATCTTGTTGTTTCACATATGATTTGATTTTGGAGATGCACCATTTGTTTGTAGAGGATTGAAATATTTTCACTTTGGCGTAAGAATTGTTTTGATTGAATGGTTAGATTTTCTTATAAAAGTTGGTTAAACTTGGTCAAACTTCATATTTTGCTCAAGAATTCTTGGGTTTGCCCTAATTTTTCTAACAGGTTTGTTGTAGTGTTTGAATTTCAATAAATTTCTTTTTTCTTATAGTTTAAAGGTAAACAGCATTCCAAGGACCATGACCCAATTAAGAAGATCTTATACGTTCTCTCCCACCTGTTCAATTGTGCAATCTTCATTTTTAGCTTTCAAATGACAGATTCACCCCGTCACGTATACAATCATCAAGCCATTCAAGAAAGAAAAAAAAGCTAGAAGTGGCTACCATCTATGAAATGCAATTTGCGATTAGCTAAAGTCATCATTAGCGCATAAACTACTATTTATGAACAAAAAGTGCTGTTGTTATCACCCGAAGAACAACTTTCCCTTTATATTAAGCACTACAAAATTATTGTTGACTAATCCATGAAGTAATAAAAACTGCTCTATCCCTGCAAAAGCAAAATCTTTTCTTCCGACTGAGCACAGTCAATTCAGAATGAGATGATTTCATATTCAGATAAACCGAAAAGCACATAAATGCAATTTTCATTAATAACCATATTATTACAATTGTTATAATATAAGTCCAATAGGCTTAGGCCCATAGTTAAGTCAGTTACTTGTATAGCAAATGCACTGTGTCTTTGTCTACCTTATATGAATGAGATGATTTCATATTCAGATAAACCAAAAAGCACATAAATGCAATTTTCATTAATAACCATATTATTACAATTGTTATAATATAAGTCCAATAGGCTTAGGCCCATAGTTAAGTCAGTTACTTGTATAGCAAATGCACTGTGTCTTTGTCTACCTATATATAAGGTAGACTATTGTACTTTATTACATGCAGTTTGATACGTAGTGTTTCAGGCTTTTATACAATAAACACAGTCGTGTAAATATTACAACTTACATAAAATACCATAGCATTACAATACACACACACTCAACTTGTCTATCATAGTATTTTAATGCAAGATCACCGCACACGCACACGCACGCGTGCGCGCTCGCAAGTGCACTTACACACATATTATAACACTAACTATAACAGTGTTTTTAATACGTTCAAAAGAACAAGAACCATTTCAAAACAGAGGACAGAGGTTAAGGATTAAATGTGCAATATAAGTTTAACAAAGAATAACTTTATCTTGTACAACTTCAGTACTATCACTCAAAAGCCAATTACTAAATGAAACTAGTGGCCCTGGAAGGAAGATCAACACTTTAATTACCAAAAGCATCAATATACATATGAAATGTTACTTTTATTATGAATTCAAATCTTCATTTGACAACTGATATTTTCTATTCTAGAGTTTATGTAGAATAATGTGAGCACCATATTGTGGTTGAAGGGTAATAATTGGGAGCGGAGCATGAGCATAGGATGAGGACAGCTCAAAGGAGAAGCGTTGTAGAATCATTGACAGAACCATTTTCGCTTCTATCATAGAAAAATGTTGTCCAATGCATATCCGAGGACCCCATCCGAATGGGAAAAATGAAACTTGACCCCTTGTAGCTTTTGAAACTCCTTCAGCAAACCTATCTGGATTGAAGTCCTTTGCATCATCACCCCAAAGTTCACGGTCCTGATGAACAAGGATTGCCGGTAAGGAGACTTGAACTCCAGCTGGTAAAATCAAATTTCCGAGTTTCGTTTCCTCGTGAACAATTCGAGTTAGGACAATTACTGGTGGATATAGTCTTAAAACCTCATACAAAATCATGGTCACCTGTGACATGGAATATATATATATATATATATATATATATATATATTTTGTAAGAATTAGAAAGTGATGTGCATAGCAGACTCATTTAATAAAATATTTGACAGAAGTAATGCCCATGCAAAAAAATTGACTTCAATGAAGTTTTTTTTTTTTTTTTTTGAAAAAATTCATCCAAGTCAATGGTTGAATATTTGAATTACTCATTTGGGTACTCATTACAATAATTTTACTTACGTTTCCTTACCTTCACAAAGCACGGAAAACGCACAAGAAACATTGCAAAACACGGAAAATGCACAAGAAACATATAGGGTCAAACTTGATTGAAAACCTCAAAATCTTTGGGGGCTTAATTGTAATCCAATTTTCTAATCTGTTATCACATCACTACAAAATTGTGGTGGTACAATTTCCTCAATCAGATAAATAGGTTCATATACAATAAATAAGAATCCTGTAAGAAAGAAAAGGAACAACAAAAAAGTAGATTTGATGTTAATCTTCATATATATGATTTCAGATTGGGACCTGCATGGTGTAATCAGTCTAACTTCAGCCCCATCACATGAAAATCAATTCTATATCTTTATATTCTATATATATTTCAATCAATAGCTTTTGTTGTTATCCATGATGCTGGATTATTTTGAAGAATGTCTAGGACGTCCCTTTTATTTTTTTCTGGTGTCCTAAAGCTGGATAATAGACTACTTGTTCTAGATCTCCCCGTTTATAATTATGAATTTAAAAGAAATGTATGATCTATTATTTCTACGAAGCAATTCAATGTAAACTAATCAAAAGAACTTACAACTTTGAGGTGATTTAGCCCATCAAATTCTGGTTTGTTTTTACCAAAGACATGTAGGACTTCTTCTCTTGCACGCGCTTGCCAACTTGGATATCTACTCAGAATTACCATTGTCCAAACAAGCAAAACTGAGGTTGTCTCTTGCCCCACAAAATAAAATATCTTACATTCCTCAATTACATCTTGGAGATTCATTCCAACGTTCTTGTCGTTCCCATGTTCTTCAATTTCTTTAAAGTTGGACTCTAGAAGTGTGCCTAGTAAGTCATCAGTTCTAGCTCCACCTGCTTTTATTGCCTTCTCTCTTTTGTTGATGATGCCTTTAAGTGAATCTTGTAGTTCTTTGTCAATTTCTTTCATCCTCTTGTTTATTTTTGTTGGCAGAAACCTACACGCGAACCATTCATGCAAACATGAGATAAGAATAAAGTGAATTACCTCCCTCACTAAAAGGGGCAAAAAGTGAATTACATCAAATTGAATAATCTATTCTTAAGCTGTTGAGAAGAGCATGAATATATAACGATTTAACTTATTTATTTCATGTACAAGAACCTTATATATAAACACACACACAAACACAAACACAAATATATATATATATATATATATATATATGCTCATTAACACTCTTAATTATTTATTTGTGGTCTTCATCGGCTGTTCTTTGGGAAGAATAGAAGGCACAAAGAAATCAAAACAGAGCTAGTAAGTGAAAACTTGAAACCCATTGGTTCAAATTAATGCTCAATAACACTCTTAATTTTAGTATATATTTATGTAAATTAGTATATTTAAATTTGATTCTTTTGACATATGAACCTAAGTCTATAAGAAAAAATTGATTATTAATTATTAGCAGATATTGAAATGTTTTGGTTTACCTCCAACCCGGAATGTAAACAGACTGTACAGTTTTCATTGCAAGCTTAGCTTGTTCTTTTTGGAGTTCAAAAATCCTTCTTCCTTCATCATAGCTACTCCCAAAGGCTGTTCGAGAAATCACATCACTTGTCAAAGTTTGGAGATAAGGCCATACATCTAACTCAATTGATCCCTCTTCAGACACCAAACTTTCCCATTTGCACATCATGTCATTGCAGCACTGATAAAATGCTGCTGACATATTCTACAGAAAACAACATGAAAAAATTACAAGGATTGTACTTAGTAGGCACATGTACCTACAAAAATTACATGAAAAAACATTTCAAGTATATTCTAGCAAAACCTATAGCCAAATGTCAGTGCAAAATGTTGTTTGTAATTAGTAGGCACACGTGCACACGTGCACAAACTTAATCTTGGGTGTATTTTTTTTTTTTTTGGGGAGAATCCACAATCTTGGGTGTTAGATGTAACTAATTGAAGCATATAAATGCTATATTTGCACATATTTCTGTTGGGTGTGCATTACACCACATGGGTCCAGCCCACACTTTGTCTTAGCTCATTAAATGAGCTTGTTGAAAAATGGCCAAGAAGTCAGGAAAGCAAATTGAACTTGCTGGAGAAGCTTTCCAATGAGAAGAATTGAAATCATCTTTATGTACAAAAGTCAAGACAAGTTGGCTTGCATTTATTGTGACTTGATGTGAAGAGTGTGGAAGGAAGAAAAGAAGGAAAAGATGAAGAAATAAATAGAGAGGCCATTCGGCCAGTTAAGATGGGGAAAAGAAGTGAAGTCCCAGAGTGTGAGGACTAAGTGCAGTCTTGAAGAACTGCGTGAGTGAGAGCAAGCAAAAAGAGGAGAAAAATAGAGAGAGTAAAAGAAAATTGTGAGAGACATACAGTTAGAAAGAGAGCAGTGAGTGAAAAGAAAAACAGAATTCATTTTGCTCAAATTGTATCTCTAAGTGTTGTAATCTCTATTTAATATAGTGAAATTATTCGGAGTTTGTCTAGTAGTTTTTCCCTTCAAGGAAAAAGGGTTTTCACGTAAATATTTGTGTTCTTGTGTAGTTGTGCTTCCGTTGTGTTTGTTGAAATTTATTCATAGTTATATAGATTTTTTCCCAACAAGTGGTATCAGAGCGTAGGTTCGATTGGGAGCAATGGCTGGAGAAGGGGGAAAGACATCAGGAATCGAGAAGTTTGATGGCACAGATTTTGGCTATTGGAAGATGCAAATCAAAGATTATCTGTATTTGAAAAAATTACATCTTCCTCTTTTGGGAATGAAACCAGCTAGTATGGAAGAAGAAGAATGGAGTCTTCTTGAAAGACAGGTGCTAGGAGTTACATGATTAACTCTGACAAGATCAGTTACACACAACGTTGTGAAGGAAAAGACTACAGTGGATCTTATGAAGGCTTTGTCTTGCATGTATGAAAAGTCTTCAGCTAACAACAAGGTGCATCTGATGAAGAAGTTGTTTAATTTGAAGATGGTAGAAGGTACTCTTGTGGCACAGCATCTGAATGAGTTTAACACCATCACAAATAAATTGTCTTCTGTGGAGATTGATTTTGATGATGAGATCCGTGCATTAATTGTTTTGGCTTCTTTGCCAAACAGTTGAGAGGCCGTGAGAATGGTAGTGAGCAATTCTGCAAGAAAGAGCAAACTCAAATATGATGATATTCGAGATTTGATTCTAAGTGATGAGGTTCGCAGAAGAGATGTTGGTACAAACAATGCACAAGAGCAAGCTCTTGTTATGGAGAACATGGGCAGAAATAGAAGTAGAGGGCTCGATGATCGGGCCAAATCCAATGACAGGTCAAAGTCAAAAGGTAGATCTCAGTTTAAAGAGATAAGAGAATGTTTCCATTGTGGGAAAAAGGGTCACATAAAAAGAAACTGTTGGCATTGTAATAAAGAACAAACTGAAGAGAAAGATGAAAAGAATGATGATGAGAAGAGTACTGCATCAGTTGTGTTTCATGAGGATGTTCTGATGCTCTCTCTTGAAAAGCAGAAGTGTGAGCATGTTGGTAAGAATGATGTTGAGTGGGTTGTTGATTCAGCAGCTTCCCACCATGTTATTCCCACAAAAAGGTTGTTCACCACATACAAAGCAGGAGACTTTGGTGTTGTCAAGATGGGTAACTCCAATTACTCAAAAATTGTGAGAATTGGTGATGTGCGCATCAAGACCAATGTTGGTTGCACGTTGATATTGAAGGATGTGCGACATGTTCCAAATTTAAGGATGAATGTGTTGTCTACTTTGGCTTTGGATCGAGCGGGTTGTAGTAACCATCTTGCTAATAGAAGATGAAAACTTTCTGAAGGATTATTGGTTATTGCAAGAGGACGTGCTTGTTGCGGTATGTACAGGACTCATGTGAGGGCTTGTAAGAAAAAGTCCAATGCAGTCAAAGTTTTTGAGAAAACTCCACGGTTGAGAGTTGATAGTAATGGTGTTGCAGCCAAGAGAGTAAAATTCTCTCTACCTGATAGTGATTTAAATGAGGAAGTGATATTTGATGAAAAATATCATGATGTTAGGATGAATGATGAAGTGAAAAATCATGAAGGTCTTGAGCAAGAGGAGCAATATCCTCCACTAGAGATTGTTGAACCTCTTGAAAGGTGTACTGAAAAACATCAAGCAGTTAGCTTTGAGAATATTTGTGCTTCTGATGAGAGGGAGCCAAGAAATTGGATTAAGGATATCCAAGGTGAAGTAAACTATTTGAGAATGAAAGGTATTAATTTTGATGAAATTTTCTCAGTGTTACTGAAGATAATGAAGAAGGTTGAGTCTGGTGTTGGCTTGGCCGAAATGAATTCTAACTAAAGAGTTGGATCAGAGATCTCTTCCGTAGTGGGCTGGAGAGGGAGATGACCACATGGGTCCAGCCCACACTTTGTCTTAGCTCATTAAATGAGCTTGTTGAAAAATGGCCAAGAAGTCAGGCAAGCAAATTGAACTTGCTGGAGAAGCTTTCCAATGAGAAGAATTGAAATAATCTTTATGTACAAAAGTCAAGAGACAAGTTGGCTTGCATTTATCGTGACTTGATGTGAAGAGTGTGGAAGGAAGAAAAGAAGGAAAAGATGAAGAAATAAATAGAGGCCATTCGGCCAGTGAAGATGGGGAAAAGAAGTGAAGTCCCAGAGTGTCAGGACTAAGTGTAGTCTTGAAGAACTGCATGAGTGAAAGCAAGCAAAAAGAAAAGAGAAAAATAGAGAGTAAAAGAAAATTGTGAGAGATACATAGTAAGAAAGAGAGCAGTGAGTGAAAAGAAAAAAAAAGTTCTTTTTGCTCAAATTATATCTCTAAGTGTTGTAATCTCTATTTAATATAGTAAAATTATTCGGAGTTTGTCCCGTGATTTTTCCCTTCAAGGAGAAAGGGTTTCCATGTAAATCTTTATGTTCTTGTGTAATTGTGCTTCTGCTGTACTTGCTGAAATTTATTCATAGTTATATAGATTTTTTCCCAACAATTTCTACTTTAAGTTTTGTTCTGATGGAATCCACATCCTGCAAAAGATGGTCTTAGGATTGAGAAAAAGTTTAAAATTTTTTTGAGAAAAGATAAATATTCATGACCTAGAATATTTTCATTAACATTTTAATCATTAGTTTCACTTCAAACGCCATTGTTGAATATAAAGTGATAGAAACAAACAGGAAACAAGTGACAAGAATAAAGTAACCTTCAACTTCTCAAGATGGAATGCTGGATTAATAATCTTTCTGTGTGTTGCCCATTTCTCACCCTCATAATTTGGAAGTCCGGTGGCTAGCAACTTGATTAGTGGATTTGCATTTGGCTTTTGAAAGTCATATATCTTAGAGAAGATTTCTTTTAATTGCTCAGGGTTCAAAATGTTCACCCTGGGTGTGGGGCCCATCCATATAAAAGAATTCTTACCTGCATATTTGCTTTTGTTAGTATAGAACAGGTTTAGTAAATCTAAAGTTCAAACTATGGTTGCTGACATAAGGAGACAGATAAGGCAGGAAGATATCAATTAACACACACACACCCCACTGAATTACATGAGTTCATTGGGATTTCATAACGTGAGTTATAATTACATTAGGTCTTGAAGATTTCAATATATTTGAGATTTGAGTATACTGTTTGTCCTTCCAAGTTTAGCAGTGATTTTTAGTCAATGAAGTTTAAAATGATCTTTTATTTAGTCCTATAACACATTATCACTTCATTACATATAATAAGGACTAAAAGCGAATAATTTAAGTTTAGGAATTAAAATCAATCACTTGAAATTTTTTAGAGACTAAAATCAATTGCTTTAAATTTGTTAGAGACTAAAAGCGATTACTTCAAATAAATAAAGTGCTTGTAGCCTAAAATCTAGGAAGTACCATTGTATTTTGCCATGGCTACATAAATTATAATAACAAAAAAAGTGATTAATTGCACACAAAGTAGTAAAATTAATAAAAAGATTGTCAGAAAAGTCATGACTTCAACAGTAGGAAGGAATGGTTCTATCTTCGAAAGTCAAGTTACGCTTGATATTTTCTGATTACCAAGCCAAAAAAAAGAAATCACAAAATTCTAGTGACTTAAGCATGCTACCTCATTAAACTTGAAAATTATGAAAGGAGAGGTAAAGCAAGTTAGATTTCAACCAGATAGAGGCGGAACAAAATAGTTTCTCTCTGTTGTTGGGATAGCATCATGAAAAGATATTTATGGCAGAGTGGCAGTAGAACAAGAGACTATCATTACGTTCAATAAAATTGTATGTGCTTTGAATTTTGACATGTCTCAATCAAATATTGTTTCAATTCTTCCGGTATTTCTTTAGGAGAAACACCAAGACACTTGTTTCTACTATCAAAACTAATATTCAAACTAGTCAAGAGCCTTGTTGCTTAGCAATATAGCCAACTCTTCTTTATTAAGAGAACCAGGGTTCAAATATCTTGTTTTCCCCGCTATTGTAACTATTGAATTATCAAAAGAAAACTAATATTCAAAGCAATGCACAAAAGGATTTAAGCTAGATTTTCTAACTGCATAGTGGAGTGGGAAATTATGGAGCTAACATGGAAATTAGATACGTTGAGTATACACATGTGAGTGAAGTCTCATATTGAAAAATAATGACAAAAATGAGTATTTAATATAATATATTTAGGTCTAAACTCATAAGTCATATATATTATATAAATCCCTCAATTCAAGTCTTTTAAAGATATTGTGCACCCTGTATAAATACTTGTGGGGTGTTGGGAGGGGGGGCAAGGGCCAGAGTTCAAGTTTTCAGAGGGAGTTTCACACATATATACACTTAGATTATGTTAGAGTAAAAATTCTATCTAGTAAAAAAAAAAAAAAAGTATTTTTAAGATATTATCCCCCCAACAAGATATCTTGTGCCTCATTTGGGAATTAGGCGTGGTCATCTCCTTATAGGTATCTAAGTCACTGGTTAGGGGTTAGGGGTTTGATTCTCATGAAAAACTTTACAAAAAATGTCTATGCATCTTTCTTTTTTTTTTTTCCTTTTACCACCTAAAAAAAAAAAAAAAAGGGATAAAAGAGCGGTTGAAATGTGTCAAAAATTAAAAAGAATAAAAATTTATTTTTGATAGATATTTAAAATTACTTTAATTTAAATAAATAATGAAACTTCGCTAAGAGTAAAAACTCAAAAGTTTAAGTTAGTAAAACAAAAATTGCAGTCCACTCCCAAGCCCCCAAAAAAGCAGGGGAAAAAGTAGCTGTTCAAACAAGATTATTTTTCAGGTATTAAATGTTACCAGATGGAAGGACAGTCTAAAATTAAGTTTTCATGTGCCAAAACTATTGATAAATGATTACTTTAAAAAATGATTATTAAAATTTATTTAATTTAAATAAGTAATGGAAAAAAATAGTGGAACACACCTATTTACAGTATTGAGTAATTGGGTTGTGCTTGGGTTGAATTTGGTAAAGCCCATTAAGGAATAAAGCTTAAGAGTACTGCTATATGAATAAAAAAAATAGCCCATTAGAACCAAAATATTTTGTGCCACAAATTTAAGGTGGCAGATTATAAATAATGATGTGGCATGATAATAGAAAAAGAAAATAATGATTTTTTTTTTTTTTTTGGAGAAGCGAAAATGAATTCACGTGGAAGTAAAGGTTAAGGGTTTAGAATAACTCCTCTTACAAGCATTCACCTAACAATACAGAAGCAATAAGTGCGAAAAATTCGATGGTACCAATTTGTTTGTTCTCTATTCTATTTTGTGCCACAAATTTAAAGTGATAGATTATAAATAATGATGTGGCATGATAATAGAAAAGGACAATTATGAATTCTTTTTTTTTTAGAAGCGAAAATGAATTCACGTAAGTAAAAGGTTAAGGGTTTACAAGCATTCACCTAACAATACAGAAGCAAATAAGTGCGAAAAATTTGACAATACCAATTTACTAATGTTTTTATTATGTCCATACTTTATTTTTAAAATTATTTTTGATAAATTTATTTAAAGATAATTTTAAAAGCTTATACATTTTCATAAAACAACAATGAACGACATTTTCTAAAAAAGTTGAATATTCTTCTAACCTTTTGTTCCAAAAAAAAAAAAAAAAAAACTTGAATATTCAAAACAGGACAAACACGTTGGAAGTGGGAATACATATTTTCGATACTTTTAGCAATTTCCAAAGCTTAAAGTTGGTTGAAGTTATCCGGTGGATGCATGATTTATGACCGACCTCATCAAATGGTAGGTTCATTGAGGCCCACCAAATATGGACACTAGTCAATAGGAGGAGGATTAGAGAGTATAGTCTCAAAAAAGAAACCATTATTGATTTTGGGATCTTTTAAAATAATGACAACATTTTCCATTAAATTCAAATACATAAGTGGATTGCATTTATTTGTTATTCCCCAAAAAAAAACTACTTAAACCATTATTGATTTTGGGATCTTTTAAAATAATGACAAAATTTTCCCTTAATTCCAAATACATAAGCGGATTGCATTTATTTCTCATTCCCAAAAAATATCTACTTGTACTTGCAATGCCAATCTAGACAAGTATTTAAATTGAGATTAAATTGGATAAGGAGATGGTGTAAAAAGTGTGTTTTACGCTAACTAATTCTGACCCAATACGTCAGTCAAATAATAAAAAAAACTACTTTCTCTCTTCCTCTCTCCTCTTCCCATCCCCCCCACTTTTCCAGAGGCCTGAAGCAACGTTGAAGAGCCACAATCTCTTTTTTTTTTTCATGTCTTCCTCTCTTCTGCAAAGTCCTTTGAAAGAACTGCAAATTTTACAAAGAAATCCTAGCAAAGGAGCTGTTCACACACCCAAACCAACCATCAATGGAACTCACAACAGAATACAGTGAGAAACCCATGCCACAAACTCAGATCCACCAAAAAAGAAAAAAAAAAAGAATCAACCCAGCAGTTTCAACTAGCAATTTTACTTCAATCTTGCAATACCCAAGCCACAAAGAACAACATAGACAACAATAGTACTAAAAAAAAACTCAAAACCACAATATAAAGCAATTTCACTTCACAGGCCTTGCAACATAAAACCTTCAAATGCGTATTTGAATAAAGATAAAAAATTAATTTTAAAAAAAAAAAAGATAGAAGAAAAAAGTAACCTGTGAATCTTGAACTAAAGAAGAAAAAAAAGGGACTTAAGAAAAAAGACGAAGAACTAGGTGCTGTGATGAGAGGCGTGAGAGATAAACTAAATCCAACGTAAACCCACATGAAAAACCCAAATGGACTTAGATTGACATGGGCTTGTGTTGAAGTGAAGTTTTTTGGTTTGTTTATGGAGTTTTCTGGTTTATTAATGGAGTTCTCCGGTGAAGAAAGGGGCAAAAAAAGAAAACTTGACCGGTGAAGAAAGATGAGAGAAAGAAGAAAAAGAAAGAAAATTCACCGCGAGAGAGAGAGAATGGTGTTCAGAAAAGCAACGTTGCTCCAGGCCTACAATGTTTCTAGAAAAGTGAGGGGGTTGGGAAGAGGAGAGAGGAAGAGAGAGTCGTTTTTTTATTATTTTGCTGACGTGTTGAGTCAGGATTGGCTGGCGTAAAAGCTGCTGACCAAATTTAATCTCATTTAAATTTATTTAAAAAAACATAATATATTGCAAATCAAAAACAATATCCAAGTTTTTCCTTTTCAGAAAAATAAGAATCCATTCATGAATTCAGGTGTGTTACAGTATCTAAGTTTATCAATATAAGAGCACCTCCAGCAATCCCTTGAAATTTTTGTCTTGTTTGTGTTGTAGCAACTCTAAAAAAATTGAGAGTTTAGAGAGGCTGTTGAGGTATTTTTTTTGTGTGTTTCCTCTAAGTTTGAAAATCAAAGCACAAAATCCATTTTTTTTTATTTTGTAAGTTCAAATCAGAAACAAGAAGGTTATTGTAGGCATACCATAATTTGAGACAACTTGATGGGCGAAGGGGAAGACACGCGGTGCAATGTCAAGGGTGAAGTTGATGGGTTTAGACTTGGCTTGACTTATCATCTTAGAGCTCTCCTTCAAGTCTCCAAACAAAAGCCTGTAGGAGTTGCCATTAAGACCTTGCTCCCTTAAGCACCTCTCTAGCTTTTTTGGCCTTAGCCACACCCAATTCACCACTCTCCATGCCCATGTTATTACTACCAAAATTGAAACTATGGAAACTGCAATTCTAAGCAATGATATTTCCATGTTTTGAGATAAGAGTGAGCGAGTGAGTGAGAGAGTATAAAATGAATTAGATGGGCTCTTTTTAGTAGTTCTTGTTTTGATGGTACAGATGCTACGTGTTTAACATTGAGGCCTCCGTTTACTCTTAGCCAAAACTTGTCCTGTGGAGAGTGAGGTCCAGATACACCCGCAGGTCACCAGTCATATCTTCTCACTGCAGAAATAAACAAAGTGGAATAAATTGTTGGTTTTAAATCATGGATATTGTTGTTGGAAATATAAGGAATAAATTGGTGGACAACCAGAGCTAATGTTATTTACACAGACACTATAGGGAAAAAAAAAAATTTAAATTACTAATTTGGTCCTACAAGGCTACAATTATTGCTAATATATATATATATATATATATTTATATTGCTAAAATACGTACAATTGGGCATTAGGAGTCGATGCAATGCAACAAATCGCAATTTCAACACAAATATGGGGCTAAAGGCACCTAAAACTATCTTAATTCTTACATCAAGCTCAACATAATGTCTAAAAAAATTATTGATGAATAGTACCATAATACACTTCTATATTGAGATACTTTTCATCAACTCAAGTTCTATGCAATTCAGTGATATATTGCAAATGCGGGACTCAGTTTCCTAAACTCAATACCACATTCCATTGAATTGCATAGAACTAGACTTTGGTGAAATTGAGTTCCATGTTGGAACTTGACTTTCATAAAATCGATTTCCAAAAAGAGATAACAACTAAATAAAATGCTGTAGAGACTTGTAATAAAATAATTTTCAAAAGCTGAACATTTAGCAAAGAAGGCATTTTAACAGATGTTCTATTTCTTACATTGACTAAATTCATTAAGATTTAAATGAAGAAGAGGTTCAAGGATGAAATTGACTTGATTTTGAAAATTTTCTAACTCAAATTTTCAATATTCTTCTAATTTTTTTTTTTTATAGAGATTTTCAATCTATGGCGTCCGCTTTTGATGATAACTCTTTATCATCAGACCAAGACACCAATCAATATCCTTCTAATTAAATAAAGTAATATTTATTATTAAATTGCACTTTAATAATTGATTATGATTGAAATCCTATTTGTAGTTATGAGATACAATGAACTCTAGTTGTTTTGTTTATAGTGGAGCTAGATATTTTTGCTATGCTTTTTTTTATATGTTTCCATTTATAGAGATTGTAACCGTGTTGCTCATAAAATTTCATTTATTGTTGTGTTTACACTTTTACTGAGCTTTATTGAGCCAAAAATAATAATAAAAAAAAATAAAAATCTATATGTTCTAGGTTAACCACCATTAAAATTGTGTCAAAAAATACAGAAAGTATCTAATCCAAATTCATATGATCATATTATGTTGGATGCCAAGTTTCCTACAAGGTATGATGCTTTGGTTGAGATTCAGGCTAAAGTATTCCAAGTTACTAAAAGTTCAATATGGGTATAAAACACCCTTGAACGTTTAGACCGCAAATTACAAAAATACCAATTCAAGCTTTATATCAAACAACTAATGTGCGGAACAAGATAATAAGCTTATAGCAGAATTGATAAACAATCTAAGCCAAATATAAACACATCCACAGCAGTAAATATAAGGCAAAGATAAAGGGAAGAAAGATGCAAACACACGGACAACACACAAAGTGTTATCGAAGAGGAAACCGAAGTCTTCGGCGTAAAACCTCTCCGCCGCCCTCCAAGCGGTGATAAAATCCACTAAAGAATATAGTTGGGATACATGAACAGCAGAAGAGCCTCCAAGCCTAATCTACCTAGGTACCTAAGCCCTCCAAGCTTCTTACTCCAACGAGGTTACACCGAACCTATTTCTTCTTTAGCTTCCCGGATTCCACTACTTGACCATAGCATCAACCAATGTATATTGGTTCCTTCCAAATTGTTTCCTTCAGCACCAAATAAACCTTCTCACAGACATGGGTGTGGTGAAACAAGGATTTGGTAAAAGGTCTCTCAAGGGTATGACAATGGAGAGGAAGAGAGTAGAGGAATTTGTAGAGTTTCTTAGATGAAGATTGGGGATGAGGCAATCTTGTTTTTCTCTAGGGTTTTCTCTCACAAAATTCTCTTTGGAAGCTCTCTCAATTTAATGAGTATAAGGGTCTATATATAGTGAGGTGAGATGGGAATACGAAGAGACAGATTTTTGCCAAACAGGGTAAATTGGCGGCTTGGTCTTGCGGCTTGTCCAAGTCGCGAAATCAAGTCGCGACGTAACGGCCTGGCCAGCCTAGGACTTTTGTCCTGTAGTGCGACAGCTGGTGCGACCCTTCAGCTTCCCTGCGTGCATCTCACGTGCCTAAAGTTGGCGACTTGCAGCCGCGAGCCACCCGCGAGTCCTAGCCGCGAAACTCTGCTTCTTTGCACATCCTTGAGCTTTTCTTCACATCTTCTCACACACACTACCCTTTCAATAATCTCACCTAAATACAGGGTTACTAAGAGCTTAAATTACAAGCAAATTGGCATGGAATAAAGCCAACAAGATGGTTGATAAATTTCAACCTTACAGTTACTCTAGTTGAGAAAATTTCTTTTCAAGTGATCTACACTCTGCAGCTATGTCTGGCATTTTTAGTCGTGCTTAAACATAAGAGGCAATTAGATCTAAGCTCCTAGTTGTTAATTGGTGGAGGCTGGTGTAGCACACATCTAACGTACCAAGACGTGCTTTTATTTTCCGGACATATAATATACTAGTCAGGATGAACTATTGAAATGGGGTTACTAAGGTGACTATTTGTATGGTTTTTTGTAGGGGTTGTATAAAATACAAGGTTCACTTGTTCTTTGAATGCGCATTCACCAGGCCTGAACTCCTTCCATGGAGTATTAAGGACTTGAAAGGAAAGGGAATCCAAATCTGTAATCTGCAAAAGTTGCTTAGATTGGCACATCCTTGATAGATTTTCCTTTTTGTAAATTTTTTTGCATTTTGACATATTTTTAACATTTTTATAGGACAATTGACATCATTCAAACTGAAAATTGATAGTGAAAGTTAAGTAGATGAAAGATCCATGTACACCCTTGCAAAAAAAAAAAAAAATCATAATTTTGTTAGTAACTAGTTATTATAAAATAAATTTGGGCCAACTCCCCTTATTTAGACACGCTTGCACAAAAAATTGATGACATGTTTTGCAAAGAAAATTGTAAAATGTTTGCATACCAAAGCTAATGGGTCATTGCCCCTTTTGAAGACATGCTTGATGCAAAACATACGTTCCTAGCCTAAAATTCCCCCCAAAGAAATGTCTTAATTATGAGTCTCAGGATATTTTTGGGTGATTGTGATTGGGCCTTTGAAATGCTGTCTACTTACCTTTCTTACAGAGGATCAAGTCCAAACATCATTCCGGAGGGGGGGGGGGGGGGGGGGAAGCTTTTAAAAATGATTTTTTCATGAAAATACTTTTGAAATTAAAGTTCATATTATCCCCGTTTTTTAAAAAAGAAAAAGAAAAAATCCATTCAATGTAGAATGGTGGTTTTGAATATTTTTCTTCTTAAAATGAACAAAAGATGATCCTTTGAACAGCCCTTTTGACCAATCATAATGCTCAAGAGTTAACTTAATTTATTGACTAAGAAAGATTTGAAATCATTAAAAACAGGTAATTAAATTTGCTTCTTTCTTTTGAACCTTTTCTGAATTAAGTCTTCAAAGACAATCAAAGAAATGAAATGTGGAAATGCACGGAAATCACATATGTTGGGAACAGGCAAGAGGAGAATGTCCAAAGTTTGAAAATTTATTACAATCATTCGAGAATTTGAGGAATTTTATTTCTCTTTAGAGTTGTGTTTATTGGAAGAAAACAAATAGAGTATTATAAGATTAATAATATTTTTCAACTCACTTGAGAATTTAAGAAATTTTGTCTTTAAAGATGTCACCCAATGAGGCTTGATAATCCCAATCAATTTTCCTTCTTAATCCAAGAGAAAATATTACCAAAACTAAAGGTGTGCTCACAATCAGCAAAACCTCAAGAAGGTCTTTATTCAAAGGTTGTAATGTAGGGCGGGTTTAGGTTATGAAAAGAAGGATATAAAACGCTTAAAATCCTTATGATATTTTCCCAAGAATGCAAAACTTTAAATTCAAACATTGGACAAGTTTTCCCATGTCTTCTCTCACTGACTCTTGTATCATTGTCATGTTCCTCACTTTCTCATTGGTCTTCATTGGTTCATTAATTTTATAGATATTTATTATAATTATTATTATTCACATGCATTTATCATAACAATTAATAGGTATTTATTACAATAGTTATTTGTAGGGACTGGGTTTGGGCACTACTGCTTTTGGATGAGCGGGCTCAGATCTAACTAGCCCAATACAATAAATTTGTAGAGAGTGGGCCAAAGAACCAGACATTAGCGCATGGACAACGGTCAATATGATGTTTGCAGCAACCCAACATAGATGAACTGAGATTATCTAAGAAAGTTTGTCCTTGGCACAATCTGAGGAGCTTTGTAGTAATAATAATTGAATGAGCCTGGTTACATGAATCCCCCCCCCCTCTCTCTATAATCTGTTTTCCTATTATATATTCCTCCTTTAAATGATCTTTGCCTTCCACTTGTTGATCATCCAAGCCTCTACTTGACTACCCGTCCCATCAGCCACCTTACCAAACCTCCTATGAGTTGTAGCAACCAAGGCAGTACTGTTTAGAGGTCATTTCTCCATTAATGCGACCAGAACGTTAGTTGTGCGCATTTAATGCGGATGTGACAATTTCTCCTTGAATTGCTCCTCCACCATACTTCTATGGATGACCCATCGCACTTGTCCTTTTCTTGGGGTGCTTAGGGAGGCTGCCTTTGGTGGCATGCTACTCTTCCTTTCTATTATCTCGGCAAGCCGAGGACAAGATTGACCTCGTTTCTTGGCAATTTGGACTTTCTTCGATCATCCTCGGACGTTTCTCCATCCTCGGCATGGGCCTTGGGCTAAATATAAAGTGGGCTGGGGTCACCAAATTCTTAGGCCCCACATTATTCATATATAATTTATGACTTTTGTTAACTAATGCCCTAAGGGCGCAGGTTAAAGAGCAATTAATGATCTATTAGTTAATATTTGGGTAAACTACGTATCAGTAGCGCATAAAGCAGAAAACAAAGCATGAGCCAAGGGAGTTATATTCTACTTGACATGTATAGTTATAAAACATGTATAGCTATAAAGACAAAAGGAATGTGCATTTTAAGTGCAACCCAATACCTTCTCTAAATATTGGAAAAATAAATCAGAGAACGATATCCCAATCAGGGACGAAACCAGGATTCAAACTTGGGGGGGGGGGGGGGGGGGGGGGCAAAGTTCTTTGTTCAAGAATTTTATAAAGTCGGAATATTAATACTAGAGGTTGACAATGATACTTTATTAGCATTAATTTTTTTATTTTTTTTGCATTTTTTTTAAAATCAATAATAGATATTTATAATTAAGAGTTCTGTAAGTCAATTAGCACGTCTTGATACTTTCGAGGTTTGATTGATGTTAGACTAATTCTTTATTCTATCCACATTATAATTTTTTTTTTTTAACAATCTATTTATTCTTTTCACATAATTCTATACCTAATAACTTCATAATGCTATATATAAAAGATTCTAAAAAAAAAAAAAAAAAAAAATCTATAGTTAAAAGTTCAAATCCATGTCTAGTATTACAATAATAAAACAACTAAAATAATGGTTAATCAACATCATGCACTAATATTCAACGAAAAAAAGGGTGAGACAATTATTGGTGTCTTGGTTAAGGATTTTTCTTATTTATAAAAATTACTTGGTTAAGGTTCAGATAGCATAAAGATGTGAGATCTTTTCCTTTGAAAAATTTCCATTTTGAAAAAATAGTAAAAAAAGAAAAGAAAAAAGAGATCTCTTAAACAATCACATGATAATGAACTGTAACTTTGAGTCAACTATGTAAATAATAAAGTTTTTCCCATCACTAAATTAATTTAGCTAAAGCACAAAGTTTATTAACAATAAACTAATCACACACATGCTTTGGTGGCAGTTTAGGTAAGGCACAAAATAGTAGATTGTTGTTGTTTCACATATGTATTACATTTATGCATGCATGCCAAGTGTGTCCCAAAGTTGTCTCTATGACTATGGGGACACTAATTGGTGTGTGGATAGAGTGATTAGCAACATAAGAATTGTCTCTATGACTATGGGATGGAGTCATTTGAGAGGGACAAAGAGCTCTTAAATGAGAGGTAGAAATTGGGTAAAAATTATTGGGTTTTTTTGATTTGTGATTTGTTTTGCTAGTATTTATAATTGATTTGTTATAATTTTTTTTTTACTTAGACCGTGTCCAAAAGATTTTTTTATTATTATTATCTGAATATGTGAATTGTTTTGAATATTTTCCTTTTTGTCCGAATTTGTAAATTGTCCAAATGTTTAGCTAAATGTTTTTCTTGATGAAGAGGCTGGGTTTGGGCTTGAGATGGGCCTGACGGTTATCTGCAATGGTCCATTAGAGGACGGGCCCATTAGAGAATCCAGTATAAATTATCAGCGGGTCCGAGGCCCATGAAGGAGGTAGAGAAGCCCTTGGTATACTTGCAATACACTTCATAGAGTCCTATAAGGAAAGGATTCCGAATCCACGCTCATGAGGATTCTGTTTGCCACATACATTAATGGAGGATCTTCTCCATAAGGAAGGAGACTTGTCCATCACGTTTGGGGCTCCTTAAGAGAATTTCTACAAGGAAAGACTTCGACTCCAAGTAGGAAAGGTCAACTTTCGACTACTATAAAAGCGCCAATACTCTCATAAATCAAGGTACGCGTAATTTACCCTCTCTAGCACTCTAGAGTTATGAGAATACTACTAACTTAACCTTCGGAGAGTATTTGGCCGGCACCACACTGGCGCTCTTTGTGAGGCTTTCTTCTTTGTGTTTTGCAGGTTCACATTCGAGCGCGTAGGTATCGTGTGGCTCACTGGTGAAATTCTCGACTTCATCAGTTGGCGCCGTTTGTGGGGATCGTTAGTAGGGATCCAAAAAGCCATACTATCGTTTTTCGGACTTAAGGGTTGCATGGTACTCACTTGCTCGATGGCAACCACTAACGACGTTCAAGGAGACGAACCACCCACGACTACCCTCGAGAGACAAGTTCGGACTCTCGCTGCCGCGGTGGAATGTCTCACCAAACAAAACAACGATTTAGAAGAACAATTGCGCCAAAGGAACGCAGAACAGAATGACCAGCAAGAAGAGGAAGAAGGGACTAACGCTACAAGAAAAAACCAGGAGAAACCTGAAGGCAGCCATGCCCCAAGCAGACCAGAGAGGCAGAACTTGAGCATGCCATCCCTCACTAATGCGACACCACCATAGATTGCCACAAAGATGCAGGCGATGAGGGAACAGATGGAGGTGATGATGAATGCGCTCAAGGGGCGAGTTTCCAGCGATTTGGACGATTTAGTCAACCGCACTGACTCGCCTTTCACTGCGACCGTGAACGCTTTCCCCCTACCCCATAAATTCTGTATGCCTCATATAGATAGCTACGACGGAGTAAAAGATCCTCTAGACCATCTGGAGACGTTCAAGACCCTAATGCACCTCCAGGGAATAGCTGACGAGATCATGTGCAGGGCCTTCCCCACAACAATCAAAGGCCCTACACGGATATGGTTCAGCCGACTGACGCCAAACTCCATCAGCACTTTCAAGGAGCTGAGCGCACAGTTCACCACACACTTCATTGGAGGGCACAAATACAAGAAGTCCACAGCGTGCCTGATGAGTATTAAGCAAAGGGAGGACGAGACGCTGAGGGCCTATATAACGCGCTTTAATAAGGAAGCGCTCTCAATAGACGAAGCTGACGACAAAATACTGGTAGCAGCCTTCACGAACGGGCTACGAAAGGGCAAATTTCTGTTCTCTTTATACAAGAACGACCCTAAAACCATGTCAGAAGTACTCTACAGGGCAACCAAATACATGAACGCAGAAGACGCATTGCAGGCGTGAGAAGATAAGCCAAGGAAGAAGGAACGGCAGGAAGATGGACGAAGAGATCAAGGATCGAAGAGGACAAGAATAGACGACCGAAGAGTTGAGCGATGCACTAAGCCACCTGGAGGGAGGTTCACGAGCTTCACGCCATTGACAACTCCGATAGATCAAGTCCTAATGCAAATCAAGGACGAGGGGGCTCTAACCTTCCCCGGGAAACTGAAATCAGATCCCAGCAAAAGATCAAGAGACAAATACTGCCATTTCCACCGCGATCACGGCCACGACACAGCAGACTTCTATGACTTAAAGCAACAGATAGAGGCCCTAATCAGACAGGGGAAGTTACAGAAGTTCGTCAGGAAAGAAAGAATGGATCCACCGCCTCAGGAGCAACAACCTCGAAGAGATAATGAGCGTCCTAGACCCCTGGTCGGAGACATAAGGATGATCTTAGGAGGAACATCAATTGCTGGGTCATCCAAGAAGGCCCGAAAGACCCACCTCCGAATGGTTCAAAATGTCCAGCTAACGGGCTCAGCACCAAAGATGGCGCGGAAAGATAGTCCAATCATTGGATTTTCAGAAGAAGACGCACGACGTCTCCACCATCCGCATGATGATGCGTTGGTTGTCACCCTCCGAGTAGGTGAGTATAACATGCACAGAGTGTTGGTAGACAACGGCAGCTCAACAGACATCCTCTATTACCCGGCGTTCCAACAAATGAAAATTGATAGGGAACGGCTGATACCAATAAGCAATCCGCTGGTTGGCTTCGGAGGAACGAGAGTATTTCCATTAGGGGTGGTAACGATTTTAGTGACAGTCGGAGATTATCCACGACAAATCACACAGGACGTGACGTTCCTTGTGGTTGATTGCTCATCCGCATACAACGCTATCATCGGACGACCAACCCTGAATGCGTGGAAGGCCGCAACTTCAACTTACCACCTGATGGTCAAGTTCCCTACAGAGCACGGGATTGGCGAGTTACGTGGGAACCAGGTGGCCGCCCGTGAATGCTACATTGCCATGCTCGAGACGGAAGGCCAGCAGCAAACAATGAGCATAGAAGAGGCACAGACGGTAGCAGAGCCAGTAGAGGAGCTAGAAGAGATAATTCTTGATGAGTCAAGACCTGAAAGGACGACCAGGATTGGCACACTAGCCAGCCATCCAACCCGCCAAGCCCTCATAATGTTCCTCCGAGTGAACCAAGACGTGTTCACCTGGAGCCATGAGGACATGCCCGGAATCGAAAGCTCAATCATAGTTCACAGGTTGACCGTAAACCCATCATACTCACCTGTTCGACAGAAAAAGCGAGTATTCGCCTAGGAGCGAGACGAAGCAATTGGACAAGAGGTAAAGAAGCTGCAAGAAGCAAACTTCATTCGAGAAGTGTACTATCCCGACTGGTTAGCAAACGTAGTGATGGTTAAGAAAGCTAATGGGAAGTGGCGAATGTGCATCGATTTCACGGACCTCAACAAAGCATGCCCGAAGGACAACTACCTGCTACCTCGGATAGACACATTAGTAGATTCGACGGCGGGACACCAGCTTTTGAGTTTCATGGATGCTTTCTCTGGCTACAATCAAATTAAGATGGACGAAGCTAATCAGGAGAAAACCTACTTTATCACTAGCCAAGGGTTCTTTTGCTACAAAGTGATGCCGTTTGGACTTAAGAATGCAGGCGCCACATACCAAAGACTGATGAACAAAATGTTCGCACACCAGATCGGCCGGAACGTGCAGGTTTATGTCGACGACATGCTTGTAAAAAGCCCGCTCGGAAGTGATCACCTAAAGGACCACTGAGAGACTTTCGACACCCTCCGCTCGTATAATATGAAGCTCAACCCAAACAAGTGCGTGTTTGGTGTAACGGTAGGGAGGTTTTTGGGATTCATGGTATCCCATAGAGGAATAGAAGTCAATCCAGAGAATGTTCGGGCCATCATGGAGTTAGAACTGCCGAAGACGGTCAAGGACGTGTAGAGGCTGAACGGCAAAATTGCCGCCCTGAATAGGTTTGTCTCGAAAGCGACGGACAAGTGTCTTCCATTCTTCAAAACTCTGTGAAAATCATTCGAGTGGACGGAGGAATGCCAGAAGGCTTTTGAAAAGTTAAAGAAGTACCTCACATCCCCACCATTGCTCAGCCCCTCCAGACCCGGAGAAGAACTTTACCTTTACCTAGCTGTTTCATAAGCTGCAGTCAGCGCGGCACTGGTAAGAGAGGAAGACAGATCTCAGAGACCTGTCTATTTTGTTAGTCGGGCATTCAGAGGAGCAGAAGAGAGGTATTCACAAATAGAGAAGTTGGCCCTTGCACTGGTAACTGCGGCAAGAAAGCTAAAGCCGTATTTCCAAGCCCACACTATCATGGTCCTGACGAATCAACCTTTGAGAAGAGCTTTGGGTAGCCCCGACACAGCCAGACGGATGGCATTGTGGGCGATTGAGATGAGCGAATTTGACATACAATACCGCCCACGAATCGCAATCAAAGGCCAAGCCGTGGCCGATTTCATCGCAGAGTTCGCACTATCAGAGGGCAGGGGGGCAGAAGAAGTTGCGCAGTGGACCATCCATACGGACGGTTCGACAAACAAAAAGGGAGGGGGAGCAGGTGTTGTCATCCAAACCCCGGAAGGGGATAAAATCAAGTGCATGATCCGATTCGACTTCCCTACAACTAACAACGAAGCCGAATATGAAGCACTAGTAGCTGGTCTAGACCTCGTTAAAGCGGCAGGTGCAGAGAATATAGTCGTACACTGCGACTCCCAGGTGGTAATACGGCAAATCGATGGTAGCTACGAGTGCAAGAATGAGAGAATGAAAAAATACCTAGAAGAAGTGAACAATCGGATTGGCAACCTTGTAGTGAGATTCTTCCAAATCCCAAGAGAAGAAAACGAATGTGCCGACCGTCTGGCAAAAGAGGCCTCAGCAGAAGTCATGATTGTTCCCGAACAGGTATTGTCGTTTGTACAACTCTCCTCGCTAATCGATGACGGAAGGAATGTACTCGACGTCAATTCTGAGAGCAATTGGACTACACCTTTAATAGCATACCTAAGATCAGGTACCCTGCCAGACGGAAAAGACGCATCTAGAAAATTGAAGGTACAAGCCTCACGATTTGTGCTGATAAAAGATGTCTTATACAAGAGAGGATTCTCCCGACCGTACCTAACGTGTCTGAGCAGCGAGGAGGCAGACTACGTGATGAGGGAGGTTCACGAGGGTATCTGTGGAAATCACTCAGGTGCGAGGTCATTATCTCACAAGTTGATCCGAGCAGGTTACTATTGGCCTACTATGTTAAAGGATGCCCAGGCTTATGTCAAGACCTGCGACAAATGCCAGAGGTTCGGTAATCAAATCAGACAACCATCTGAAGAGCTCACACCCATAACGGCCCCTTGGCCCTTTGTTCAATGGGGACTAGACATCATGGGCCCCTTCCCGACGGCTATAAGGCAGTTGAAATTCTTGGTAGTTGGCATCGACTATTTCACGAAATGGGTAGAAGCCGAAGCCTTAGCCACCATCACGGAGAAGAACATCCGAAGTTTCGTATGGAGGAATATCATTTAGGTACGGGATACCCAAGGTCCTCGTCTCGGACAACGGAAAGCAGTTCGACAATAGCGCATTCAGAGACTTCTGCTCGGAGCTAGGAATCAAGAATCATTACTCGTCACCAACACACCCACAGGCCAATGGGCAAGTAGAAGTCACAAACCGGTCCTTGCTAAAGATCATCAAGACCCGCCTTGAAGGGGTAAAAAGCATCTGGCCTGAGGAACTGCCAAGCGTCTTATGGCTTATCGTACTACATCAAGAACACCCACGAGAGAATCACTGTTTCGGCTGGCATATGGGAGCGAAGCTGTCATCCCGGCAGAGGTAGGACTTACGAGCTATCGTGTGGAGAACTACGACAAAGATAAGAACGAAGAGTCCTTGCACCTTCAGCTAGACCTGGTGGATGAAGTTCGTGTAGCAGCAGAGCAGAGGATGGCAAGATACCAAAACCTTATGGCAAAATACTACAACTCCAACGTCAGACATAGAGACTTCCAGATCGGGGATCTTGTGCTACGGAAGGTCATGGGCGCTGCCAGAGATCCTTTGCACGGGAAGCTCGGCTCCAATTGGGAAGGACCCTACAGGATCACATCATGGCAAAGGAAAGGAACCTACCACCTCGAAACCATGGACGGACGGAAGCTGCAGCACCCTTGGAATACGGAGCACCTGCAGAGATACTACCAGTAGAGACGACATGAAGAGCATCAACGCTTCCATGTTTCCAAGTTTATCATTAAGTTTTTACTTCAAGCAATCTTTTTCTACTATTTGGTTTTGTTATTGCTAGTTTTTACTTTCAAACAATTACTTTTGCAAGTGCCTTTTTAAGCCCAAGGGGGCAGGCACTCTTTCTACATGCTTTGTTTTCAATAAGAGGAAATATTCAGACATGACTATGATGTTCATACTAAAACTCAGTCCACAATATGGACGAGTCATCCCAAGAGGGTGAAAAATGTACAAGTCCCATAGAGGACGGATAAAAACCAAGTCCACAAGATGGACGGAATATCCCGACGGGATGGAAATCCAAAAGTCCACAAGATGGACGGATATAAATTAAGTCCCTTAGAGGACGGACTATTCTTAATCCACAAAGTGGACGGATCATCCCAAGAGGATGAAAATCCTAAATCCTATAGAGAACGGACTATACTTAATCCACAAAGTGGACGGATCATCCCAAGAGGATGAAAATCCTAATCCCATAGAGGACGGACTATACTCAATCCATAAAGTGGACTGATCATCCTAAGAGGATGAAAATCCTAAATCCCATAGGGGACGGACGATACTTAATCAACAAAGTGGACGGATCATCCCAGGAGGATAAAAATCCTAAATCCTATATAGGACGAACAATACTTAGTCCACAAAAGGGACGGATCACCCCAAGATGATGAAAATCCTAAGTCCCATAGTGGACGGATGAAACGTGGTCCACTAAGTGGACGGATCATCCCAAGATGACGAAGTATATCGAGTCCCATATAGGACGGATATGATTTAGTCCACAAGATGGACGGATCACCCCAAGATAAATATCAAGTCCCTTAGAGGACGAATAAAATTTAGTCCACAAGAATGGACGGATGAAATTCAATAGTTTAAAGTTAATAGGCGGACAAAACAGTTCGCGAAAGGGACGAACCCTTCCCCATAGTGAACGGACAAGAATTAGTCAACAAGTGGACGGATAATCACAAGTGGGTAAAAAATATTAAGTAGACGGACCCTCCTACGGTGGGGGAATCTACCAAAGTCCACAACATAAACAACCAGATGTATATAAACAAAATGAACAGATACAAAACTACAAGAGGCAAACAAAATAGCAGACGAATCAACACAACATAATATAAAAGACCAAATATTAAGTAGCTACATGACATCCATGATGGATGAAAAATTGTTCTTAAAATATCTTTACAAACAAAAACTAGATAAACAATAAAATTATTTCAGCTATTGGCTGGGACATCTGTTCCTTCCTGACGGACCTCCTCGTCGTTTTTGTCATTCTCGACGGTCCTGTCAGCTTGAGCCCCGTCGACATGAGCCTCGTCACTAAAAAGCTAGTCAGTGTCATCGGATCTGGCAGGCTGAACGGAAGTTTGCTCGGGAACATTGATGTTGACGGAGGATAGGTCAAGGTCCGGATATAAGCTCTTCACCTGCCGAAGGGCATCGTCAAAGCCGTCATTGAAGGAAGACCCTAGCTCCAGCAGAAGGTCGTCGGAGTCGCGATACTCACGCACGACGTCTACCTTTGCCTGACGGATCTCCTTCTCCTTGTCCTCCAAAGCCTTGGATAGCTCCTCCGTCTTCTTAAAGTACTCGTCCCTCGCCCCCTCAGCCATTTTCAACTTCTTCTCCTGGACGACCTTCCAAGCCCTCAGCTGAGTTCACTCATCATCCGTCGCCTTGGCTTTCTCCCTTAGACGGTCCAACGTTGTCTCATGACTAAGGCACCGTCCCATAAGCCCCTTCATCATTAGCATGGCCTGAAAGTGAAAAGGAGTTAGCCAATTATTAGATTCAAAAACAAAAGTGTAGCAGACGGATCAATTACCTGAGCTATATTGAATAGGCCCATCTCCTCCATAGCCTCAGTGGAATGGTTACCTAGATCTTCGTAATCGTCAGAAGAGATGACGGACGAGAGCTTCTCTAAAGCGTACTTGGGGTCCTCTCGTAGGAGGACGGGCGCCTTCTCCTTCTGAGTGGATGGGCCCGTCATAAGGCCTTTCCCTGCCCCATGCTTCAGAGGGGTAGTGGTTTTGGCATCAGCCATAAGACCCAGGATGGGCTCCAGTGGAACCTTGGGCTTTCGGTAGACGGTCCCCTCTGGATGGCACTTTCCTTTTCTGGGGAAGGCTGGAACCCGTTCCCATAGGATCTGCCCCAACGGACTCCTTCTTCTTGGCAGCGTTAGCTCTGATCAAGGCCCTTCTCTTGGCGTCATCCATTTCTGCCAAAGTAGACGGAGCAAATTACAAAAAGAAAGTAGTAGACGGATGAAATTGTTGGAATTAAGGGAGAAGCTTACGTTAACGGACTTTCTTGTCTTATTTTCTGGCTGCAGGAGAAGGTTCAGGTTCGTCACAATACCAATGAATGGTGTCGAGGGTGACGAGCTTGGCCCAGGTCCTTTCCTCCGAAGAGGTCTTTTTAAAAATCTTTTCCAAAAAACTGAATTCTTCAAGTTCTATCTATGGGCGCTGACGGACTGACAAAAGAGAAAGAAGACGGACGTTAAAATTTTTATGAAAACTAAATAAGTAAAATAAAAATAAATTGTTTTCATATGACGGGTATACCAGACTCAGCTAAAATGCCCCACGTAGTATCCACTGGCATGTGATCCGTCTCCCCTGAATGGCACATCCAACCGTCTCCTTCTATGAAGAAGTAACGGCTCTTCCAGTCTCTATTTGAATCTGGAGTTTCAAATATAACCTTCAGGACGGAGCTCCTAGGGACGAAGCTATACATTCCCCTTGACTTGTCTATCTCGTCTGGACGGTAGCAGTGAAGGAATTCCCTCACCGTCAGCCTACGTCTACCGCCTGACATGGCTTCGTACAGCACCTCCATTGCAATAAAGACTCTCCAGGCATTTGGGGATATTTGGCTGACGGACAATCCCAAATACCGTAGGAGTTTGCGATGGAGGGAACTCAATGGGAATCTAAGACCAGCCTTGAGCACCTGCTCATATATTCCAACACCGTCTACCCCCTTGTAATAGCATTTCTCTGACTTATAGGCTAGACGGATGGGAATATGGTCAGTGATTTGGTAGTTGTCTCTAATGGTGTTGAAATGTGGCTCCTTGATGGTTAAAGTAAAAGCGTTTACCGTCCACTCCGGTAGCATGACGAATTGCCTAAGTCCGTCCGCTCCCACGACGGATCTAATTTCCTCTACTTGTTCTTCAACTATTTCTACAATCTCCATATCCTCATTTGTTGAGGAAGGGGAAGATGCAGACGGACTCCTATCCTCGCTCAGATCCTCTCGGTCTTTTTGACCTGACGGATACACCTCTTCATAAACCGCTCCGTCGCGAACAACAGACTGGTTACTTGACGCACTAGACATTTCCTACAGGTAACGACAAAACCTAAGGCTATGACGGATGTTGGAAAATATGACGGGAAAAGAAAGGGAATTGTTTTTTATAGTAAAGTTAAAACAAGGAATAAAATATAAGACGGATAGAAATGACTTACCAGGAAAAAGTAGACGAATGAAAGTGCCGCTGACGGTTGCAGTGGGTGGACGGGCTGCTCTCTGACAGGTTCGACAGTCTCTCTCTGACAATGAAATTCTTCGTGAAAATGGGAAAATGAAAGGAGAAGGAAGCAGTATTTATAGAAGAAGTGCACGGAAGACGAAGCGACGCTTCGATCTTATACAATCGCCAATAGGAGTGCGACACGTGTCACACATATTAATGCTTTCCAGGACTTGTCAGCAGCACTAAAACCTGACGGAGTACCTTGGACCCGTCATCCTTAAAACAACTTGGAACCGATGACCCATAGACATCTCAACCGTCACCCTCGTTAAGGATTACCGTCACCCCATGTTTCCCTCTAATGATGTATGACGGACCCATGGGGTGAAGGGGGCAACTGAAGAGGCTGGGTTTAGGCTTGAGATGGGCCTGACGGTTATCTGCAATGGTCCATTAGAGGACAGGCCCATTAGAGAATCCAGTATAAATTATCAGCGGGTCCGAGGCCCATGAGGGAGGTAGAGAAGCCCTTGGTATACTTGCAATACACTTCATAAAGTCCTATAAGGAAAGGATTCCAAATCCACGCTCATGAGGATTCTGTTTGCCACATACATTAATGGAGGATCTTCTCCATAAGGAAGGAGACTTGTCCATCACGTTTGGGGCTCCTTAAGAGAATTTTTACAAGGAAAGACTTCGACTCCAAGTAGGAAATGTCAACTTTCGACTACTATAAAAGCGCCAATACTCTCATAAATCAAGGTACGCGTAATTTACCCTCTCTAGCACTCTAGAGTTGTGAGAATACTACTGACTTAACCTTCAGAGAGTATTTGGCCGGCACCACACCGGCGCTCTTTGTGAGGCTTTCTTCTTTGTGTTGTGCAGGTTTACGTTCGAGCGCGTAGGTATCGTGTGGCTCACTGGTGAAATTCTCGACTTCATCACTTGATATTTTTGGGACAACTAGACAAGGGATGATTTGATAATTTTTCTTCATTTTTGATTTCATGGGCCAGCTTGTAAATTTTTTAGGAGAGGGGAGGCCAAGTATATTAATTTTAGAGCCAAAAGTAAATTTTTTATGCTAATATATATACTAGGGAATTTTTTTTCAAGGGCATAAGTGGTGCATTTACAATTACAGTATTCAAACTTTTTCAAAAGAGCCATGTACTAATTTTCAACGACCTTGATAACGAAGTGCTTTTCTTCCATATAGTGTAAATCTAAAGACGAAGATCTCAGCCTTAGAAATATTGAGTCTGACACGTATTGGAAATTCTCTTTTTATGTAAGAGTTTTTGTCACAACGCTCTACTTCTGCAATTTTTGGTACACTTAACTCCTCCAAGTTAAGTATCATGCAGTTTTTGATGTATTTAGAGAAACTACTAAATTCTTGAAGGAATGCGGTGCAAATTTTGCATTTGGAGAGTAAAAGAGGATGGACTGTACTTATTTAATAAAGAAAAGGCAATGTCTGTGAATATGCATGATTGGGAAATAGGATTGCAAATATAAAGGTGATGAATGATGTATGAGGGAAAATCTTATTGACTGTGTTGATCCACACAGCCATGCTTAATTTCTTTCCATGAATAATTAATAGAAGGGAAATCTTTTTTTGCTGGACATTTTTTTTTTCCTTAAAATTCTTTGATGTCTCTCGAAACTCTTACCATATTTTATTTCCGGATTTTTAAGTTTTATTGCAAATTATTTGTACGAATGATGCCACATAGGTGCTAGATGAAATGGTAGTCACATTGACATGAACTTGGCTTGGCCTTTTTTCTTAAACTTTTTGTGTGTGAAATATACAAATTTTTGTTCAAATTCCATGTTCATGGAAACTCAACCAAGATTTAACCCATACTCACAATCATGGATTTACTATATTCTACAAGGAATAAAAAAATATTGACATAGTGGATCATTCTGGACCATTTATGTATTAGTGGTTCAAATCATTGTTAAATGATTAAATTCACTACTTTTGAACCATTTAAACTTTTAGGAGAATTAGTAATTTATCATTGAACAATTTGAACTTCTAGGAGAATTAGTAATTTATCATTAGGTGGACTTTGGTCCTCTCTATCAAGCCTAACTGGAAATTTTGTTATTTGTTTGACAATATTCACCAAAACTATGATTCCCATTAAATATATGAATTCTATCTCGGACATTTCTGGTTGGAAATATTAGATCCCACAAGTTAGGAACCCCTATAGGTATATGGATAATAATTGTTGTAATATTATATTTAGTTAGTTAGTTACAATTTCAAGCATGTTAATCACATTTAATACATGTTGGAATTATTAATGCACATGGAGAATAATAGGACCATTAAGATAAGTCCATGTAGGCCAATAGAATAGTTTATGGTTCTATAAATATCTACTTGTAATCACATTTCAATCATGGAAGAGTAAACCAACTCATTGCTTAGTGCATTTCCTCTCTTTCTCTTAATATTTCTCTATGGAGGGTGACTACCTTGAATTAAGTCAAATTTCCTACAATTCTCAAAAATTCTTCTATAATTCTTATCCATCCCCATTAGGAACCACCGGGTTCCTAACAAGTAGTATCAGTCGTCAACCTTGAGATGAGCAATTGTGACCAAAGAAAACTTTGGAAAGAAATGTAGCAAATGGTAAACAAAGTTTTAGGGATGTCGAGTGAAAATCTCGGATTTGTGCCAATTTTAAATTATGGCTTAATTGCTTTTACTCTAACTTATCTAAGTGCGGAACAAGAGTAAATGAAACTTTGTTTCAATCATGGAAGAGTAAACCAACTCATTGCTTAGTGCATTTCCTCTCTTTCTCTTAATATTTCTCTATGGAGGGCGACTACCTTGAATTATGTCAATTTCCCTACAATTCTCATCAATTCTTCTATAATTCTTATCCATCCCCATTAGGAACCACCGAGTTCCTAACAAGTAGTATTAGCCGTCAACCTTGAGATGAGCAATTGTGACCAAAGAAAACTTTGGAAAGAAATGTAGCAAATGGTAAAGAAAGTTTTAGGGATGTCAAGTGAAAAGCTCGGATTTGTTTCAATTTTAAATTATGGCTTAATTGCTTTTACTCTAACTTATCTAAGTGCGGAACAAGAGTAAATGAAGCCAATCACCAAATCTACTCTAGTGCATACACATGAACAATAAACAATAAAAGTAAAGCAAAAAAGTAAGGGAAGAGAGATGTAAACACAAGATAACACTAAGACGTGTTATCGAAGAGAAAACCGAAGAACTCGACGAAAAGCCTCTCCATGACCCTCCAAGTCGAAATCGATCCACTAGTGAATAAGTTGGAGTACACGAATAACAAAAGATCCTCCAAGTCTAGTCTACCCAATGTACTTGAGCCTTCCAAACTCCTGCTACTAACGGACTTCTCGGAGTCTTGTCTTCACTAGCTTTTTGGATCCCACAATACTGCCCGATTGCATCTGCCAAGTCTCACCGGCTTCTTTTGGCAAATCCCCAAAGTTTCTCAAGCGCCAAAACACTCTCTACACTTTGAATAGGTGTGGATTGTGTTTGGGTATAAATCTGCTTTCAAGGTATGACAATGGAAAAGGGAAGGAGAAGAGGCTACAATGATTTCTCACTAAGGATGAGTAGCTCTCTCTCTTAAAGGTGGGTGTGTTGTGTTGTAGAAACCTATCTAGGGTTTTCTCTCTGAATATAGCCTCATTTTACTTTTGTACGTAATAAGGGTATATATAGTATGGGTGAAGGGTAAGAAAGTCACACTTAAAATCATCTAGGCAGAGAGTTTCGCGAGTACCTCGCGAGATGGTTTGTCTCATGAAGTACTCGCGAAATGCAGCCTGACACTTGACTCTTCAGTTTCCTGCATGTGCTTCTCACGTGACCTTTTCACGAGAACCTTTTTTTGTGAACTTCTTGTGAACTACTAATGAAACTACACTAATCTTCATTTCATGCTCAATTTTTCACCAACTTAATACTAAACCCAAAACAATAAAATCCCACAAAATACAAAGAAATAAATTAATGCAATTACAACACTTTTTGTCATGGAATAAAGCCAACATAAAATATAGTTGTAAATCACAACTTTACATCAAGGATCGATGTTTCAGAGAAGGTCAAGGCCTTGGCTGAATCTAAAAAGGCCATGAAAGAAGAGTTCACAAGATTGCAAGAGGATCTTGAGAACATGGCAGAAGATGAGTTACAATCTTTAATTTGATGAAACTCAAAGAATAAATCAAGTTCCAAGATGTAAAGTTATTATTTACAACTATATGTTTTTGTTGGCTTATATTCCGTGCCAAATTTGATTGTAATTATATCCAATTTGTTGTACCCTGTATTTGTTATGGGATTTCATTGTAAGGGTTGTGTGTTAGAGAGAGAGAGTGTGAAGACTCAAGCATTTGAAGACTGAAGAATTCTCACGGGTATCTCGCGACTTAGCTTCCCGCGAAGTGATACATGTGCCCTGTACATGCTGGAACACGAAGAGTCAGGCCAGGTGGAGACAACTGTGTCTCACGAGTATCTTGCGAGTAAGGCCTTCCGTGAGACACCCGCGAGGCATTCTGTTCTGCCAGCCTGTCAAGTCTGAATCACACTTTCTGTACCCACACTATATATACCCATATTACCCACAATTGAGATGAAAGCCTCTGAGAGAAAACCTTAGCAAAACACCTTGAGAGTTAGAGATTGTTATACCCACAACCCTCTACACATTTGTTTTAGGAATTTCCTCATCTCCTACCTCTCCATTTCCATACCATTGAGAGGTTGATAGCCCAAACACTTACCATACCCTTTCAGAGTGTGAAGTGACGTTTTGGTGCTATTGGGAAGCATTGGAAGAAGCCAAGGATGGCAAATGTAACATGGAGCTTGTTGCTAGATTCGGAGAACTAAGACAAGACACGGTTCTGAGAAGCCTTGTTGGATTAAGAGCTTGGAGGGCTTAGGTACATCGGGTAGATTAGGCTTGGATGGTCTCTGCTAACCCATGTATCCCAACTGATTGTCTAGTGGATCGATTTCCGCTTGGAGGACGGCGGAGAGGTTTTTCGCCGAGTTCTTTGGTTTCCTCTTCGATAACACGTCTCGGTGTTATCTGTGTTTGCATCCTTCTTTCCTACTCTTGTTCATTTCATTTTTACTGCTGTGTTGCTTTAAATATGGATTAGAGTAGTTGTCTTGCTTATTTGCTTGCGTTTACGCTATTCCGCACTTAGTATTAAGTTAGTGTAAAATCAACAAAGCCGTAACTTTAATTTGGAGGTCTAAATTGCTCGTGTGTTTTCGACACATTTTCGAGCTTTCAATTGGTATCAGAGCGGGTACACTTGTTGTGGTTTAAATACCTAAGTGTGATCCTTGACCCTTTTTGAGATGGATAGGTCTCAATCCCTAAATGTTCCACTATTTTTTGATGGTAACAATTATGCTTTCTGAAAAGTCAGAATGAGGGCATTTTATGCTCTATTGATGATACCGTTTGGGATGCGGTTGAAGTAGGTTGGACTAGGCCGGAGGCTGCAAAATCCACCTGGGATAAGGCAGCTCTTGCGGCGGCTAATGCTAACAGTAAAGCTTTAAATGCTATTTCTGTGGTGTGTCTCCAGATGAATTCCACAGGATATCTCACATGACAGTTACAAAAGAAGCTTGGGAGATTTTGGAGACTACCTATGAAGATACAAAGAAAGTTAAGGACACAAAACTTCAGATGCTTACCACAAAGTTCAAAGAGCTTAAGATGGGAGATGATGAGTCCTTTGATTCGTTTTATGGGAAGCTCAATGAAATTGTGATTGCGAAGCTCAATCTTGGTGAGAAGATTGAAGATTCTAAGGTGGTGAGAAAAATTTTGAGGTCCTTACCAGATAGCTTTCGAGCAAAAGTCACAGCCATAGAGGAAAGCAAAGATTTGGATGAAATTAAGATCCAAGAGCTCATTGGGTCTCTTCAAACGTATGAGCTTGGACTGCCTTCCCATAAGACGAGTAAATCGCTTGCTCTCAAAACCATCACCGAAAGAATGGATGATTCCTCCGAAGAAGATGGAGTGTAGAAGGAAGTAGCATTTTTTGCGAAGAACTTCCGCAAATTTCTGAAGATGAAGAACAGTGGGAAACCATTCAACAGAGGGAAGTTTTCATCTTCAAGAGATGATAGGAAAGAGTTTAAGAGGAAAGGGGGGAAGGTTTCTCAATCTCCTTTAGACATTGTGTGTTATGAATGCAATGGCCATGGACATCTTAAGAAGGAGTGTCCAAATTATCTAAGAGGAAAGGGTAAGGCGTATGCCATAACGCTGAGTGATTCGGATTCTTCAAATTCTGATTCTGAAGAGAGCTGTGACAGAGAAGGAAACTACACCGCATTTATGACCATTGCTCATGTGGATTCCTCAGATGATTTGGGTGCACTTGTGAAGGATCTTGGTGAGCACTCTGATTTGGAATCAATTGGAATAGTTGAGGAATCTGAAGATGAGGTAGACGGAGAAGAAGTGGGTCTACAAGAGACTTATAATTCCGTCCTTGAGAAGACCGGTGGATATGCAAAGGTGGCTAACGCAGCCATTAAAAAGATGAAGAGGGTTGAGGAGGATTACAAAAGCCTTCTGGTGCAATATAAAGAGGCGAAGTGTGAGATTGAAACACTAAATGATGAGCTATCAGAAGCTTAAACAAAAGTGAGATTTCTTGAGCAAGAAGTAGTGTAAGCACAAGCCAAGATAGAAAGGGTCTCTTTCAAGAAGCTAGATGATGTTAATTCATCTCAAAAACATGCCTCAAACAAGTCCGGACTGTGATATACCGGAGGGAGCAGCTCATCAGCCAATGTCACCAAAGAAGTGAAGTTCGTGAAGGCCAAAGATACGGTTGTAGAAGAGTCGACACCTGAGAAAGTTAAGGCTGAAAAGAAGAAGAATGTGGCTGATCAACGGGTGTTTAATAAGTCCCGTAATCAATCAGAAGTCAGATTTGGATCTAGAGGGAGATCACTAAGATCACAACAGGGTCCTAGAACGAATCATGTGTGTCACTTTTGTGGAGTACAAGGACATACAAGACCCAACTGTCATAAGCTGAGAGCATTGAACAATGCAAGCACTCCTCGGTCACAAGGAAGGAGAAATGACGAGAGGTCTTGGGGTGGTGAGCAAACAAGAAGTCAAAACCGTGATCCCGGAGTGATGGACGTGATGAAGATGATCGGTGCCTTCACCAATTGTTTGGAAAGTTTCAGACGAAGGTTTGAAAGTCCCAATACTCGTACCCAATCTATCAAGGATATCAACCCAAACGCACGTGATGTAACACCCCAACCCCAAATTAATAGTTAAACTATGTGTTTAAATAGTTAATTATTCTTTTAAGTCACTTACTTTATGAAATTAATATAAGAGTATTTAATAAGTATATTATTTTATAGTACCTTTGAATAAGAATTGTAAAGAAAATAAATAATGGAAGGGCTATTTGTATTATAAATATATATTTAGTATGGGCAAAACTATATTAAGTGGGTAAGTTATGAGATATATATATATATATATATATATATATAGTTGTTGGTGTTTTAACTATGTATGATGCATGAGATATTATGGTTGAAATTCCACACACCTATGCAACTAATGGAAATTCAACACACATAATGCCAAAGTTTCATGCATGATGACAAACTTTAAAGACCAAGACTTGGCCATGCAATCACCAAGTTCCACCTAATCTCTTCTTTGACTATTCAAGGTAACTAGAATTTCCAAGCTCTCTCCCTCTCTATTCCAACTGTTCCAAGAAAAAAATAAAAGAAGTTTCACCTCACTTTTCTCTCTTTTCTCTTAAGGAAAAAGCTAGAAGCTCTCTTTGAGTCTTCCCTCTAGTCCACGGGTTCACACATCAAAAGGAAGATAAGGCTCATCTCATTTCTTCTTTCTACTCTTTCAAAGCAACTAGAATAGTCAAGAACACTCTCTCCCTTTCATTCTCACAAGTCCTAAACCAAAAGAAAGAAAATTCTCTCAAGCTCTACCTCTCACACCTACGGGTCCAACATCAAAGAAAGAAAACTCTCAACTCTTCCCTTCCTTTCTCACTAAAACCATATATCTCACTCTAAGGAAGAAATTAAAAGTTTAGCCCTAAGATTTCAGCTTCAAAGTTGTGGGTAAGTAAATAAAAATCTCATCTTATCATGAGTATTTTAATGGTGGTATGGTTTGCTTTAATTTTACTTCTATGTTTCTCTATTATGATTGTTAGAAGTTGGTTTTTGTGGTTTGTACAAAATTGGGAAGCTTGTAAGTATATATATATATATATATATATATGCTGTTTTAAGAAGCTTTGAAATTGTGTTGGTGATTTGTTGACAGTAGATTAGGGTTTTTACTAATTAATGATTGTATATGATGAAGGAAGTAAGAAAAAGTCAGGATGAGTGCTTTTGATGTTACTGCTGGGATTTTTGGTTATATGTAATTTTGCTCTAAATGGTTAAATGACTATATATAAGTGTTTTATAACATGGTTAATGAGTGCATAAAAATCCCCATATGAAAATACCATTCTTTGATAATTGTTTGTGAATTTACAAGAAAATGTTGCAAAGCTGTCATTGTGACAAATTCTGTGTTTATGCATGATAAATTATGTATTAAATTGTATATAGTGAATTTGGATGCTAGGGTTATTTTCTATGAAATCTAAGACATATACGGTTGTTATGGAATTGCTTTCACATCATTTGGATGAACATAAAAATAATGGTTTAATTTGTAAATTGCATAAAATTCTGTCAGGATAGATTTGAGTATGCTGTCTTGTGTGATTTTTAGTAAATCATGGACTTATTGTTTGACTCCGAAATTTTTATGGTTTATACTGGACATAAGGGGAGTAGTTATGTAAAATTTCATGACAATTGGATGTGTGTGGACAGCCCGTTTGTATTTTACGAATGGAGCATATTCTGCTGAAATGAGCAGTGAATAATATATGCTACACCTGACTTTCAGGATTTAATTCTAAAGTTAGGGTGAATGATTTGAGCTATAATTTATTATGCTCATCATTTGGTATGTTTGGATCATAACTAAATTTTGTATAACTTGGTTCAAGGTTTAGTACTCAAAGGAGGGGTTTTAAACTATTCGACGGTTGTATTTATGAAGCTATTTTGTTGAACATGCTGTATGTTTCCTTAAGGGTGTATATGGTTACATGACAATGCTTAAAACAGTGTTTATTTATGCATGCATTATTGTCCTAAACTCAAAGTACCCTTTGAAATGAAGCTGGCTCTTCTAGAGTTATGAGATAAATATGAGAATGATGACATTTCTTTAGATTGGTACATTATTTGTTGATCTGTGCATAATATGTTTGTGGGAACCTCATTGAGGTGGGATTAGGATCTCCTTGATTCTAAGAGATAGGCTTTGAGATGAATGTGTAAGTTTATAATAAGGAGTAATGGATAGTGATAAGCTTTGATATTTGGTTTAGTTGTTACCAGTTCCCCAGGTCTAAGCTCCTTCGATTGTAGGCTCTCGGTTCCTCTGCTATCAGGTAAGGGATAAGTTATATGAGCATTTGGTAAGTCATGAGGTTATTTTAATGTATATGATGCATTAAAAGGTTTTGATTAGAGATATGACATATAATCATTATTCTAACAAAGATATGTTCGTGAGCTTTCAAAACCCTATGTATATGATTTAAGCATATTAATGCTATTACTAATTCCACGAACATGATGTTTAAAGAAAAGAATGGAAATGCTATTATAATGAAATATTATGCAAAATAAGAAATGTCAGTATGATGTAAAGTATGAAATGTTTTCGGGTTATGTCCTCTGGTGATCTGAACTCTACTAATAGGGGTTAATTACTAGCTTTCCATGGAAAACTTTATCTGATTGGCCATTATAAATGGGACTGGCTCTGCTGTACCCGCCCCTTGTTAGTTATGGCCAACTTGTGGGGGAAGCCAACCTACCCCATGGTTGAAAGATATGTATTATGATGTGATCCCGGGAATACCTGGCATTGTGGGGAATGTTAGATGCCTAGCACCGTGGTGCTAGAAGCCTCCCAAATAAGTATAGACTTATCAGATATGGACTAACCAATATGTTATGAACAGTTATGTTATGCTATTAATCATGAGGGAATTATTTTGTTTAAATGCATTGTGAAAAGTAAAAGCTCTCATGAAAAGAAGAAGTTTCTGATGAAAAGAAAGCTGTTCATTAAAGATAAAAGTTTCTGAAGTTCTGTTATGCTATAAAGATAAAGTTTCTGAAGAAAGTATAAGTTTATGTTAAGAAGTTATCAGATATATGTTGTTCTTTATGAAACATTAAGTTTTATAATTACGAAAGTTATAATATTGTACAAGAAGGAGTTTATGAAGGAAAGTTTTATTATTCTTTAAGATGCTTCTAGTTTAAGAAAAAGTTACCGATTATCTAATTTTAAGTTAAAAGGATCATTTTGTAATGAAAATATATATATGGTAACTTTGTAAGAAATGAAAGAAATTCAATTCGAAAGGCTTCGATAGAATTATTCTGATAAGGAAAGGGAGAACAACTATTTTCCTACGAAAAGCATATAAGCTATTATTATAAATAGTATAAAATACTATGCATGAAATGCATGTTCTCATATCTGAACGTTGATAAAATGAAATAAATTGATTTACGTGCATTCTTATTAAATTCTCATATATCTTACTTTTACTGAGCTGTGTAGCTCACCCTTTCCACTCTTTCAGTTAGCAGGTTTTATTTTGGAGCAGAGGGAGCCTTAGTCGAGTTTTGGAAGGAGCTGGTTTTAGTTTATATGTATAGATCCTAAATTAGCAATATGATGTTTAGATTTGTAGCATTGTGTATTTTAGGATTTAATGAAAGTGTATACCTTAAAGCATTAAGAGATGTATTATGTGGAATTTAGAATTTGAGTAATTGGTGGATTATGTCATTCTTTGAGTACAGTGTAGATGCTCTGAATGTCAAGTGAAAAGTTATATCATTTAAGTAAAGAAACAAGAACGAAAGAAAGAGGAAAGCTTTTTTAAAAGTTTTTCTGAAAGTTTTGTAAAAGTTAAGTTGGTTCTTGTTAATATCAGGTTTAAGCTTGATATTAGCATGCCGGTCATGGTCACAAATTCGGGTATCGGGTTTGGGGCGTGACAGTTGTGGTATCAGAGCAAAGGTTATGATTTTGTAAACTCTAAGTATCAATCTTCAGAGTAAGATATTAAGATTGGGTAGTTAAGGGTAGACAATTAAGATACGTCTTTTCTGAGATGTTTGAATTGTTTGATCATTGGCTTATTATTTGATGTTTACTAGCATTTTTGGATATCTTGAATTATGAAAACATGCTCAGTATTGCTATGGTTTTAGCTCTTTTGTTATTAGTACTATGATGCTTGCTATATTGGTGTTTTGTGGTCTGTCTTGTTTCATACAGGTCAAAGAAGATTACTTTCATCATTTTTGTTAATATCAAGTTTAAGCTTGATATTAGCATGCCGGTCATGGTCACAAATCCGGATATCGGGTTTGGGGCGACGTGTGGGTGAAGAGGGTACTCATGCATAAGTATTATAACATGTCCATGCACTAATTCTTCCAATGCTTAAGGACATTTGCTGCTGCATCTTATCATGCACTGTCTTCTTTTTATAGCATGTTTCTTTTACTTGTTTGGCTTGTGCCTGTTTTTTTGTTTTGTTGATCTTACTTTATTTTGATTTGTTTTTGAGTGTGTTCAAAAAATTCAAAAACTCATAAAAATTGAAAAATCTTCAAAAAGTTTGATCGCTCGTTTTGTGCATATCTCATGTGAGTTTGGCCTAGTACCTTCGTACTTATGGCGTAGTGCATTTATGAACTTAGCTTTTTATGTATGCACATTTATCTTTGTGGAAGAAATCTTGAAAATTATGTGTGATTGTTGTAAATAGATCTTCAAGCTTGTCATGAATGATTGGTCAATAGTCTTAATGGTCTTGATACATGCATAGACTTGTGTTTATATCTCTTCCCACTTTATTTTTTTGTTTTTGCGAAAGAGCTCACTAAATGTAAATCTCCAAATTAAAAGAGATATCGAGCTGCAAAAGCCTGTCGCACATACTAGTATTTGACTAGGAAAAAGGGAAAGCGACTTGTGTTTTGAAATGTATGGTGCTTAAAAAGCCAAGGCTAATCCTAAATGTTGATATATCAAAAATATCAAGCACCGATCTCAAAAAGGAGATGTATCATCCAAAATGGATCAAATGTAATCAGTTTATGATTTATGCAGAAGCCAAATGAAAATCTTCTAAACTATGTAATCAATTTGTGGGAGGTCATATATACTCATTTTTATAATTGAGATAGTCCACTTGATTTCGTATCAGTTGTGTATGACTCGATTGAATTGATCATTGAAGTTTCACTCTGGTTTAAGGACTATTTCACACTTGATACTCACCCACAACACACAAGACTTTGATTCAATGAATGCTTATCTCATTTGTGTGATTGTACACGTTCAAATGTGATGTGTATGCTCAAATACTTGATGATCAAACCCAAAAAGATTTTTGAGTGTTTCATATGTTTTTGAAAGTGATTTTATACTTTCAAGTCTTTTGTTTTTGTTCAAAATGCATTTTTGTGTTTTTCTTCAAAAACTGGTTCAGAGGTGTTCTCGCGAGAAGATCGCGACTTAGAGCTTCCCGCGAAATGAGCTTGAGGGAAATATTTTTTTTCATTGTGTCACTCAAAAACTCTTACGACTGTTTCGCGATTGTCTCGCGACCAACAGCTTCTTGCGAAATGCAGTTTGGCAAAAACTGGGATTTTTCCCAATTCAGACAGAAGGTATCACGACTGTCTCGCAACTGTATCGCGACCTAGAGCTTCTCGCGAAATTTCATGTGCTTCAGTGGCCATTTTCGCGACTGTCTTGCTACTGTCTCGCTACTCTCTAACCTGCGAAAAACACGTGTTTTCAGTTTATATGTAGTAGATGTGACAGTTTTTCAAAACTTTCTCATTTCCCTCGCTCAACCTCTTTCGAACTTCTTTCAACCCAAATCACTATTTCATTCAAACCCCATCATTTTCAAGCAAAATTTCTACACAATCCTTTCAAGGTATGTACCTTTTTCACTTTTTTCATCTTTTATTCTCGGATTATGCAGTTTTTATGCTTAGGGTTTGAAAATTGGGGATTTTCGAAAAATTGGGTTGGGTTTCTTTTTAAAGTGAAATTTTTTTCAATTTCTTTGATTGGGCTGAGTTCCATTTGTATTTTGTGCATCTGTGTTGGTCCCTTGAGGCATTTTATCATGTATTGAGGCTTGATTTCATCATGATCATGCATTATTCATGTGCTTTTTGCTTTGTTGCATGTTAGGTGTTTGACAAAATGTCTAAGTGACATTTGTGTGTTGTATTGGACTAAACCTAGTTCCAATCATTTTTCTAGGTCTCATTTGTCATGTTTTTCATGCTTTAATCAGTGGCTATGGGTTTTACACACTTTGCCCATTTTGTGCCTCACTTCCATGCCATGCACACACTAGGCACACACCTAGGCACCCTCATGCATCAACACACGCACACACATGCGTCTGCATATGCACACAGCCGCACACACACGCACAATATCATATTTTCATGTATTGTGTTTATGTTTTCTTGTTTTTATGTGTTCAACATGTTGTTAAGAGTTGAATATACTCTGTTTTTGGCTAATTTTGCCTCTGTTATGGGACTAACTTGAATCTAATCAAGTTTTGTGTTCTGGTTTGTGTCTGTGTACTTGCTTTCTGTCTGCTGTGTGAATCTGTGCAGATGTCTCCTTTCAAATGCTCTGCAGTGAAAGGAAGCAGCAGTAAAGGAAAAGAGCCAATTATTGATGTTCATGAACCATCACCAAGGTAAAAAAGGCCTCGTTTTTCAACTGAAGTCTATGACCCTGATTTGTTCAGATCTTATGCTGCTTTTCAGAACTATAGGAACTATTTTCAAGGTGCCCCTTTGCTAGCTGAAAGGGCCGTTGATCAGCCATCACTCCGTGACACAAAAGATTGGAATTTTCTGCTTTCAACTCTCGAGGATGCATACGAGAACATGGTTAAGGAATTCTTTGCCAATGCCATTGTTGTTGGAGAAGAGATAAAATGTTGGGTTTGAGGAAAGTGTTTCTCTGTTACACCACTGTACTTGGCAGAAATTCTACACATTAACCGGCCAATACTCCCCATACCACCGGTATATGATGAGTTGATCCCAGATACAGAGTTTCTTAAACAGGCTTTGGGAGCTAATTTGGAATTCTCCTCCAATATGAAGTCAATCAATGTGGCATCCCTTTCTCCCCGAATTAAGATTTCTCTCAATGATCATATGTAGCAATCTCTATCCCTTGTCCAGCACCGGATATATGAATCTTGGTCGAGCATTATTCTTCAATGATTTGATCACTTACGTAGAGATTGATGTGTGCTCTCATATTTTTCACATCTTGGCAAAAACGGTTGAACGAACTGCTTCAAGGAATTGTATTCCTTTCTGTCGCCCTATTTCAAGGATTTTGAAGCTCAAAGATGTCTGTCCTTTGGAAGATGAGCACCCATACACAAGGCCAAGTCCAATTAACATTCGTACTCTCCATGCAAGTATGAGCCACACCAAGAAGAACACCAAGCAAGAAAGTCATGCACTGTCGGGAACCTCGAGCCCTACACCCCATACCTATGATGAACAGTTCGACAATATCTCCACTGCTCTTCAAGAGATTAGTACCAAGATTTCCGGACTGGCATCTATCATGTACTCTTACCACAGTTGTTTTGATTCACAGTTCACATCACTCCAAACTCAGTTGGACGAAATTCAACGGAAGCTAGAAGAAAATGACTAGCTATTCCATGACAAAAAAGGGGAGATGATGTCATTGATAGGGGGAGTATGGTGACCTTTGATAGGGGGAGTATGGTGATAGGGGGAGAAGAAGTTAGAAGAAGAAGCTACTATCTCTTGTGTTTGATGTTTTATGTTTACAATCTTTACTGCTACTGCTTTTGTTTAAAGCTTTAATTTTAGTTTTTATTTCAGTTTATTTTGTGATTCTCTCAATGCTTTTGTAGCATTTCTTTTGTACTTTTAAGATATTGCTATTATGTCTTAAGTACCTCACTCTTATGCCCATGTAGGATTGTTCCTAGATGCATATATGTTTTTATGCATTGGTTGAGTGTTGGACATGCAAATGATAGTTTGCAATTAAGCTTATTTGCTTGCATGTTCGGATGTTCATTCCTTGTGTGAATGAGCATTGTGATCACTATTGTATAGTGATTGCGTATTTGGTCAAGCCATGGTCTATTGTTTTTATTCCATTTTGCTTGATCGCTTTGTGCTTGTTCCATCTTTCATTACAAGCTTTCTACATAACAATGAACTTATTGTGTTGTTGTGTTTCAGGAGATACTTGTCACTATGGTTCAAGAGCTTCACAGTTTCTAGATTAGGTGTGAATGAGTTTTGCCAATGTTCCCAAACTCACGTTTAAGTTTAGAGTTTGTTTTAGGGGTTTTGTCACAGAATAGCCAAATGGGGAGATTGTAAAGCTATTATTTACAACTATATGTTTTTGTTGGCTTATATTCTATGCCAAATTTGATTGTAATTATATTCAATCTGTTGTACCCTATATTTGTTGTGGGATTTCATTGTAAGGGTTGTGTGTTAGAGAGAGGGAGAGAGTGTCAAGACTCAAGCATTTGAAGATTGAAGAATTCTCGCGGGTATCTCGCGACTTAGCTTCTCGCGAAGTGATACATGTGCCCTACATATGCTGGAATGCGAAGAGTCAGGCCAAGTGGAGACAGCTGTGTCTCGCGAGTATCTCGCGGGTAAAGCCTTCTCGCGAGACACCCGTGAGGCATTCTGTTCTACCAGCCTCTCAAGTCTGAATCACACTTTCTGTACCCACACTATATATACCCATATTACCCATAATTGAGATGAGAGCCTCTGAGAGAAAACCCTAGTAAAAAACCTTGAGAGTTAGAGATTGTTATACCTACAATCCTCTACACATTTGTTTTGGGAATTTCCTCATCTCCTACCTCTCCATTTCCATACCATTGAGAGGTTGATAGTCCAAACACTTACCATACCCTTTTGGAGTGTGAAGTGACGTTTTGGTGCTACTGGGAAGCATTGGAAGAAGCCAAGGATGGCAAATGCAACATGGAGCTTGTTGCGGGATCCGGAGAACTAAGACAAGACACGGTTCCGAGAAGCCTTGTTGGAGTAGGAGCTTGGAGGGCTTAGGTACATTGAGTAGATTAGGCTTGGAGGGTGTCTTGCTAACCCATGTATCCTAACTGATTGTCTAGTGGATCGATTTCCACTTGGAGGGCAGTGGAGAGGTTTTTCGTCGAGTTCTTCGGTTTCCTCTTTGATAACACGTCTCGGTGTTATCTGTGTTTGCATCCTTCTTCCCTACTCTTGTTCATTTCATTTTTACTGTTGTGTTGCTTTAAATATGGATTAGGGTAGTTGTCTTGCTTATTTGCTTGTGTTTACACTATTCTGCACTTAGTATTAAGTTAGTGTAAAATCAACCAAGCCGTAACTTTATTTTGGGAGTCTAAATTGCTCGTGTGTTTTCGACACATTTTCGAGCTTTCACAAGAATCTACTGCTATTGTTGCAAGCTAGGACGTTAATTTTTGTATCGAAGTGGATGATGATATACATGTACACGCTGCCCTTGAAGTTCAATCCAAAGAACCAACAAAAAAGGTGATGATGATCTTTCAAGAACTAGCGAATGAACAATGCAAATATGATAATGCAAGAATAGAGTTTGTAGAGGAAGAAATGGATAATCTGTCAGGAGGACTTTCTGTTGGTAGTTTTAATTTTGGAATTGGCTCCATTGGGTCAAAGCATATGGATGTTGCACCCACAAAGATCTTCCCTATGGATAGCTCTTATATTCCACTAGCTAAGAAAGTAGAGCTTATAGTGTCGTGTTCTATAGCTAACCAATTTGCAGTAGTGGCACGTTCCTTAGTTACCTTTCGGTCAGTCGCTATAGGCTATTATGGGGAGCACGGAAAGAAAAGAAATTACATGAAGATCATGTGTTCTCTAATCTCTTTTTAGTCAGCCTCTAAAGGTTATTATGGGGAATGTGGAAAGGAAAGAAAATACATGGAGATTATTGTCACTGACTTAAGGGAACTTAAGAAACTGAAAATTTTGAGTTTCAATCAGTCGAGTGCAATCGAGCATCGATCGAAAAAAAATTATGGGAAAATTCGATCGATTGAGCATCGATTAGGCATCGATTGAGAGAGGCAGAGAGTTTTGGCTTAAAACCTGATCATTTTCAATTGGTCAAGGGTTCGATCGGTCGAAACAATTAAAAAAATTTAAAACTTAAAACTGGACATTTTATGCAGAAAACAACTTGAAAGCTATTTTTTTGAGACACAATGCATATGAACAAGATCTAGTAAATTTCAAAACATAATGCTACTCAAATGAAAGTTTCAAAACCAATCAAGAAGTTAAAACCATAAAATTTATACTTCTAAATCATGAAGAATCTCATTTTTCCTTCAAATTTCCACCCAAAAAAAAAAAAGAAAAAAAAAGGAAAAAAAAGAAATGAAAAAAGAAGCATTTACACAGCAGATTTTATGCAATTAAAGATGACCATATTAGACAACTCATAAATTCTCATGTACTTGATTCAGCAAAGATTTACTTGTATTGTCTGTAACTAGCATGTGTACAAAACACAAAATATCTGATATGTACATAGAATTCAAGAAAATTTTCTACATTATCAATCACATTGGATTGAAGGTGACTATCACCTAAAGAGGGACGTCCTATAATTGCCACATCTCTCAATGTAGAGCTACAACTGACTAATGCTTGCATGAAATTTCTATTGAAATCAATTTTTATTTATCTTTTATAGAGAAACACACAAACTGCTATACACTATTGGTGAGATGGTTATTTATGCCTCTCTCGTAGGATTTTTTAGTCCTTGTGACAAAATATGTGATATCAAAATAAAGATCCTTTGATCAAAAACTAAAACCAAATCACACAATTAAGCATAACATAACACAAACTAGTGAGGTGCATATCAAAACTTATTAAAGCTAAAGAAGGTACATAGCCATGAATGCAAAGTTTCATTGGCCAACCTTAATTACACACTAAATGCTTTTTGGGTTTTTTATTTTTCAATTTGTTTTTAAATTTTTCTTATATTAAAAAAAAAAAATCCTAAACAAACATGAATGAAATGCACTAAAAAAATGCAGAAAAATTCCTAAACAAAACATTTTGTCCCAAGAGTCAAGAGATGAAGCACAAGGACCATGTCAAACAAGCTCATTTATGATGAGCCTTTTGCATCCAAATCTTCTTAGATGTAGGAATGGAGATGGAGTTCATTGAATGAGTAGATTGAAGATCAACTCTTGAATTGGCAAAAAAACTAAGAGCCTTTACCAACTCATGAATAAGTGTCATAAAATCTTGTGCTTTTGGCACAAACACTTTTTGCTTAGTTGTTTGCTTGCTAGAATGCAACTTGAAACAATTTTGATGAGTATGCCTATTAATAATATTGTGCGCCTATTATGGTAATTATTAATAACTATTTATTATTATTTTGTTTTTATAGATATTTATTAAAAAAATTTATGATTAATTATTGTAATAAATAACTATTAATTATTATTGTGTTTTTATAGATATTTATTATGATAATTATTATTAACATGCATTTATCATAATAATTAATAGGTGTTTATTACAATAATTAATCATACGTATAATTATGACTTTTGTTAACTAATGTCCTAAGGGCACACTTTAAAGTACAATTAATAGTCTATCAATTAATATTTCGGTAAACTACGTAGTAGTAGAGCATATAGCAGAAATCAAAGCATGAGTCAGAGGAGTTATATTCTACTTGACATCTATGGCTATAAAACAAAAGGAATATACATTTTAAGTGTAACCCAATACCTTCTCGAAACATTGGAAAAAAAAATGAATCAGAGAACAGTATCCCAATTATCATTTTTATGGCTAGTTATTGTCTTAACTAGCAGTGCATTTACAGTGATATCCAAACATTTTGAAAAGAACGATGTACGAATTGTCAACGAACTAGTGCTTTACTTCCATTGTAAATCAAAAGATGATGGTCTTGGCCTTAGAAATCTTCAATCTGGCACATATTAGGAATTCTCTTTTCACCAAAGAATAATTGGCACAACACTCTTCTTCTACAATTTTTGGTATATTAACTCTGTTAAATATATTATTAGCAATGGGATGTGTTATACCATGTTATATATGCTAGAGTGGATGCGGAATGGGAAGCATAGAATAGGAATACTGAGAACACGAGAGTTACGTGGTTCAGCCTTGACGGCCTACATCCACGGAAGAATCCCTTAAGGGCTACATCTTTATTGTATAAGAGTGTAGTACAAAACCTGTGTTACAATGAACCCTAATATGAGTATATATAGGCGACTAAACCATAGACTACTAGTACAAGCAGGAATAGGCTTGGGCCTATTACATTGGGATAATATGTCTAATATATATCTCTAACACCCTCCCTCAAACTCAAGGTGGAAGCTCGATGAAGGCTTGAGGTTGGATAAGCATGAGAAGATCATTTGGAGATGCCTTGAAGAATGCCTTTGAAGAAACCACAATGAAGAATGTGCCAATTGACCAAATTTGGAGCTTCAAATGAAGAAACGGAGTCTAAAATTGAAATCTACGCAAAAAAACTGAGCAAGATAGGCCCTTTCGAAAATTTTGACTTTTGGTCAAAGGTCAATGCAAAAGTCAAAGTCAACTGATCTAGGGTCAAAGTCAACAGATACTGGTCCGGGTCGGGTCACGGATCAGGCAGCAGAGCCGCTAATGTCATCCTATGACGTGTCGCTAACGTGGACTAGGGCTGATATGGACGTACTTGCGTGGCTGCTGACATGGAGTGATGATGTCAGGATGACATCAGCAGCAGTTTTGGTGCTTGCGGCGCGTGAGAGTAGGTAACCAGCACGTGGAAGAGAGTTTAGGAAAACTTTCGGCATGTGGAGGCGTGTGTAATATCCGATGCGCTCCAGATTTCTCAAATTTGCAGATTGGCAGGCTAAAAGGCTATCAGGGCGGCGTGTGTAACTACAGGAGGATCTGGACATGTGAAATCCGCGGCGGGGCGTGGAGAAGTTGGTAGAAACTTCATCAGCGCGTGGAGGCACGTGCAGAGTTAAGTGGAGACCATACTTCTAGGTTTTTCTCGCGGGAGGCCATGGTGCATGTCTGTGTGGTTGGTTTCATGAGGTGAAGCTTGGATTTGCACAGATCTAAGATTGATGCCATGGGTTTGCTTGAGTTTGTGGATTTTGGACATAGCACTGAGCCACAGTGGCTGCGAGATGCTGTGGAGTCTAAATCCAGCAGACAAGCATGTGTGACTTTTGATGGTGGTGTGCACGTGAGAATCTTCTTTGCATGCTAGAGATGTCTGTTTGATGCCAAGAACGAAGTTTGGCTCCGATACCATGTTAAATGTATTATTAGCAACGCGATGTGTTATACCATGTTATATATGCTAGAGTGGATGCGGAATGAGAAGTATATAATAGGAACACTGAGAGCACGAGGGTTACGTGTGTTGGGAAATTTAGACCTCGGTTGATAGAATTAAAAAGTTTTAAACCCAAGTTGTTAATTAGATTTATTATGAATAAAACTTGTTAAAACAAACAAACATAATATCATGTCAAAATCATGCAGCGGAAAAAATAAATAAGGCAAGATATGATGACCGAGGAAAACCAATGAAACCAACCAGTTTCACAGTAAAAAACCTGAGGGGAAACCTTCCCAAAAAGCAATCCACTATAGTAAAGAGAAGTTTCAGATCTAGTACAAAACATTTGTCCCTAGACTCTACAATCCCCTAGATGAAGTCACAGCAGAAACCTTCTACCGCTTGAGAACCTCTGAACTCTTCAATATATGATCGCCACCCTTTTTGTTGCACGGATCCCAGTACGTGACTAACTCCTTTGCACGAATCTCAATACGTTACTCACTCACAAACTTAAGGAAGAAGAATGTTGGCTGCAAAGTTCTTCACTTCATCAACAATGAAGATCAAGAAGCACTTGGTTACAAAACCCTAAGACGCAAAAGACGCAGTAGCTTCTTTCAGAGAGAATAAAGCATCGGTCACCTTTTGCATATGTTCTCCTTGTATTCTCTTATGTGACGACCTCTAAAATAAACCTTATATAGGTCTAGGGTTGTGAGAAAAGAAACCCTACACAAATACAAAAGCTTGGCCCAAAAATCAAATCTGAAAATTTTGATTTCCGTAACCTCGATAGATAGTAGGTGTCAAGAAGGTGTCGAGGAGGTGTCGAGGAGGTGTCGAGGAGGTGTCGAGCTTTAATGAGGCTTGACAGATACAGCTATCGAGGAGGTGTCGAGGGGACAGAAGCTTTCTTGATCGATCTACTAGCTGTCGAGAAGGTGTCGAGAAGGTGTTGAGATTGCGATAAGAAAACACCTTAAAAATCTCGATAGATAGCCAGCTGTCGAGAGGTGTCGAGAAGCTGTCGAGCTATCTTTCCACAGGTGTTGAGCTATCTGTCTAGATTTAATGAACACCTTTTCTTCACTTGTTTCTTGGTCCAATCTTCATGACTTTAATACTAGACTTGAACAACATGTCTTTTGAAGTATTAAACACATCCTAGATCTACCTAATTACAAGTAAAGTGCGTTTTGTCAAAGGATTTGCCAATTACATAAAATATGTCCTTAACAACGTGGTTCAGCCTTAACGGCCTACATCCATGGAGGAATCCCTTAAGTACTACATTTTTATTGTATAAGAGTGTAGTACAAAACCTGTGTTACAATGAACCCTAATATGAGTATATATAGGCAACTAAATCCTAGATTACTAGTACAAGCAGGAATAGGCTTGGGCCTATTACATTGGGTTAATATGTCTAATATATATCTCTAACAAACTCCTCCAATATTAAGTTTCATGCAGTTTTTGATGTATTTAGAGAATCTTTAGGATTCTTGAAGGATTGTGGTGCAGATTTTTGTATATGGAAAGCAAAAGAGGATGGACTATACTTCTATAATTTAGCAATGGGAACGGATGTGAAGATGCACAATTGGGAAATCTTGTGCTGTGTGGACTCAAACAGCCATGCTTAATTTCTTTCCGTGCATAATTAATAAAAGCAAAATCAATTTTTTCTTGGCCATTTTTTGTTATTTTTTTTAAAAAATTTTACGTCTCCAATTTTGAATCTCTTACTATATATTTTATTTCAAGATTTTTTTTTTAAGTTTTATTGTAAATTATTATATGAATGATGCCACCTAGGTGCTTGATGAAATCGTACTCACATTGACATGAACTTGGCTTGGACTTTTTTCTTAATTTTTTTCTTCCCGTGAAATATACAAATTTTTGTTCAAAGTCCATGTTCATGTGGAAACTCAACCGACATTTAACCCATCTATATCTATATTTATGTAATAACTAACAGTCGAAATGTTTGACTTTTTGTTGACCGCTTTTCATTGCGCCATGTGGTTACACAAACTTATGAAACACTGAATAATAGTGCCTTTTTTTTTTTGTCTTACATATTAATTAAGTTTTCGTATCTATTCACCGTTTCACGTAAGATATACGAGAGGTGTTACGTCCACAACATTTTTACAACAAATCATAAGTAGTTAGTTGTAATTGGTTCAAATTTGAACTTAATACTAAGATTACTTTTTTGCCTCAACAATAACAATCAGTAACAACCTGCCACTTAGGATTTATTGTAAAATGTTGTAAAAATGTTGTGGATATATTATTTCTCAAGATATATATATATATATATATATTAAAAAAAAGTAACTGAAATTGAGAAGAAATCATTTGTAAGGGGCAGCCGTGTAGGGAGAGAGACAGAGAATGAGAAATCTGAGGGTCCTACCACCGTTAAGCAAACGGTCACCCACATTCAGGCCAACATCCCACAACCACAACTGGTAAAGACTTTTTAAATAGACTAAAATTTAGATTTGGTTGTTTTGGTTTGATTGATCTGATGGTGTCTGTGATGAAGGTTGAACCGGCTACGCAAGAATCATATGCTGGCATAGGTATATTTCTTTGAATAGAAAAACCAAAGCTTCACTTCTTTCTTCTCCCTCTCTCTAAATATGTATAATAGTCTTCTCTGGAATAACCCCAATTCCCAAATCCAGTTGTATTATTCTAATTCAATTCGGTTCTCTCACTCCGCCCTTCCTTCTTCCAGCGATAGTATTCTGCTCGGAATGTTCCATCTCCTTCTCAAAGTTGTTTTTTCGAGCCTCCCTCTAATGCAATTGAAGCATGATTCGATTACCTTGATTTAACCCTTTTATAATTTGTGTGTCTCTCTACCAATAAACTAAATGTTGTATTAGACACTTGATTCTAGCACTTCAAATATATTTCCAATTTAAATGATTCTCCATTTTTTCATTTACTTGAGTATCAGATAAGTATTTCTTGCAAAAGAAGTTGGGTATATTATCTCTAAAAAATCCCCTCTCTCAATAATTTGCTTTAATATTTTGTTGTTGACGTAACTAACAAAAAATTTTGTTACTTGCATGCAAATTGTATGATAAAGTACCCGACTTTTTTTTTTCTCTAGAATTTGATCGATTTTGTACAATGTCCATTTTGCAAGTCTAATAAGTAGACATGTATTCTTCTTGCTATAGTATATACATGGTCTGACCAGAGTTAATAAATTAGCAAGAGGTTTTCTTCCTTCTTCATGTTCGTATCAATTTATTTTAGATTTTCTTTTGATTTATGTGTGGGTAAGAAAACAAAAATTGAATTGTTTATTTTGTGGTAAGGCTTGGAAGTTTGAGATTTGATTATTGATTAAGTAGAGTGATGGGGATACTGGATCTTTTATATTTGTGATTGGCATTTGGGAATGGATTGATAAAATTGGATTTGTTATCATTATCATTGTGGTTTAGGATATTTTAAGTTCAAATATACCCAAACAAATAACATATGGCAATGGGACAGATTAACATGGGTATGAGATTAACCAACCAACACAGATCAAAGCACAAACTCCAGCATTGAAACTAACACATGATAACAACCATATTTAGAATCCTAAAAACAAGATCAACCAAACCCAAACACCCAAACTCACAATCATGAACTCAACCCATATCCAAAACTACAAATTATCACAAATCAGAACCACAACTCACAGATTCAAGAAAATAAAGCTCAAAAACTGAAATATGTAGTGAGAAAGAGAAAGCCCGCACCTTTTCTTTGAAGATTTGTGGTTGAAATGATGCAAAAATGGAGGTTTTCGAGAGTGACATGGTGAGTTTGAGAGAGAGAGTTGAAATGGGGAAGACAATGAATAGTCACAAAAGTTCAAGGGAAAATTGAAAATATTTTAAAAAATTGCCTTTAAAACGCAAAACACGCGATTTTCGAGACTGAGTCAAACCGCATGCAAGTCGCTAGGGCCAGCCACCAAAACACTTAAGAACAAAAATTTGAAAAAATTTTCTAAGTGTTTTTCATGACTGGAAGGTCTGCCCGCGAGAAAATCGCGAGCTAACCCTCGCGACTAGACCTTCCACTCGCGAACAAGTCGCCACAGTGAGCCGCGAGAAACATAAAAACCCAAATTTTGAAAAATATTCTAAGTATTTTTCATGACTGGGACATTGACCTGCCAGTGAGTCGCAAAGACCTTCTGAGTTATGTTCGCGACTGGGGGCATGCAACTGGACCAACCCGCAACTGAGTCGCCAGAGCAGGGCAACAAAGTTTTTGAAATTTTGATAATTTTTTGTAAAAGAAAAATACTTTCCAAAAACAACTAAAACACTCAAAAATCTTTTTATGTTTGATCAACAAAGATTGAGCATGTGAAAACACATTTAATCAAGTACAATCACACAAATGAATATGGCATTCATTGAACATAAACATGTGTGATGTGTGTAGATATCAGACATGAGATATTCCTTAGTCCAATGTGAAGGTTCAATAATCAATTCAACCAAGACATACACAATTAGCACTAGATAATGTGACCCATCTCAATTATAGAAATATGTGTATATGACCTCTCACATACAACTTGATAATCATAACTTTGAAGCTTTTCATTTGGCTTCATATACATCACATCATTTGATCTTTTTGAAACAATACATCTCATTGAGAGATCGATGCCTGAAATTTTTGATATTTCAATTTGATGAGATAGCCTTTGGCTTTTTGGGCATCATACATTATATTTTTAGTCGCTTTCCCTTTTTCCTAGTCAAATACTAGTATGTGCGACGAGCTTTTGTAGCTCAATATCTGCTTTCATTTGGAGATTTACATTTGGTAAGCTCTTTAAGTAAAAGTGATAAAATAAAATAGTGGGAAGATATATAGGCACAAGTCTATGTATGTCTCAAGATCAACAAAACCATTCACTAGTCATTTATGACAAGGTTGAAGATCTATTTACAACAGTCACATAGATTTCAAGATTTCTTCCACAATGATATGAGTGCATAGGGAACAAGCTAAGCTCGTAGATGCACAAAGCCATTAGTACAAAGGTACAAGGTAAAACATGCTTTGAGACAAAAACTCAACAAAGTCGATCAAACTTTTTGAATTTTCTATTTTTTATAGGTTTTTGGAATTTTGACACAAAAACAAGAAAAGATTGATCAAAATTAACAATGTAAAAACATTTAAAAAGAAACAAATAAACAACCAAACAATTTTCAACTCAAACAAGCAAAAAGCACACAACCAAGTATAGACACAAAGCATAGGAAGTATTAATGCATGAACATGTTGTAAAGCTTATGCATGAGTACCTCTCTTGACCCACATGTCACGTGCGTTTGGGGTGATATCCCTATAGGATTGGGTACGAGAGTTAGGACTTTCAAACCTTCTAGTGAAGCTTTCTAAGCAGGTGGTGAATGCACCGATCATCTTCATCACGTCCATCACACCAGGATCACCATTTCGACCTCTTGATGACTCAACAGCTTGTCATTTCTTGGTCCTCCTAACCTTTGATTAGTTGCATTCTTCAATGCTCTAAGCTTATGACAATTTGGTTTGGTGTGTCCTTGAAGTCCACAATGATGGCAAAAATGGTTCGTTCTCGAACCTCTTTGTGATCTTCGAAGAGATTTCCCTCTAGCTTCAAGTTTGATCACTAATTGGTTACGGGGCTTATTCAACAACCTTTGGTCAGCCACGTTCTTCTTCTTTTTATCCCCTACTTTCTTAGGTGTAGAGGCAGTCATTACAGGTTTTTTGGCTTGCACAAACTTCACTTCTTTAGTGTTTTTGACGGCTGAACTACTTTCTCCGATATATCCCAATCCGGATTTGTTTGAGAATTGTTTTTTAGAGGAAATGACATCATCTAGTTTCTTGGTGGAGATCCTCTCTACCTTGGCATTTGCTTGAACTATCTCAAGCTCAAGAAATTTTATCTTTAAGTAGGCTTCAGTTAACTCTCCATTCAGCGTCTCTATCTCACACTTGGCCTCCTTATGTTGCACTAGGAGACTTCTATAGTCCTCCTCTGCCTTCTTCATCTTTTTCACGGCTGCCTTGGACACACGTGTATATTCTCCTGATTTCTCAAGGAGTGAATTGAAGTTTTCTTGAAGGCCCCATGTACTCTCATCTTCTTCAACATCCGATTCTTCTACAATTCCCATTTATTCCTCATCACTATGCTCCCCAAGCTCTTGTACAAGCAAATTCAAGTCCTCCGAAGACTCAACATGAGCAATAGTCATAAAAGCGAAGTAATTCTCTTCTCCATCACAGCTTTCCTCAGAATCAGAATTGGATGAATTGAGACACTAAGAGTTGTGGCATATGCCTTGCCCTTTGATTTCAAATAATTGGGACACTCTTTCTTGAAATGTCCGTGTCCGTTGCAGTCGAAGTAAGTGATTCCTTGTGTAGATTGGGATTCCTTTCCATCTTTCCTTTTTAATTCCTTTTTCTCCTTTCCGGAACTTTGGAATTTCCCTTTACCACCAAATTTTCCATTATTCTTGAATTTCAAGAACTTTCAAAAATTCTTCACCAAATATGCCACATCTTTATCGACAACATCCTTATCCGATGAGTCGTGAGCTTCGACCGTTTCATTAACCGTCTTAAGAGCAAGAGATTTGCTTTTCCTTTGTGTGTGCAATGACAATTCATAAGTCTGAAGTGAGCCAATCAGTTCTTGGACTTTATATCATCAAGGTCCTTACTCTCTTCAATCGCTGTCACCTTGGCACGGAAGCTCTCCGGCAACGAACGAAGGATTTTCCTTACAACTTTCGAGTCCTCCGTTGTCTCCCTCAAGTTGAACTTGCCAATGACCACTTCATTCATCTAGCTATAGAAAGAATCAAAAGATTCATCCTCACTCATTTTCAGCTCCTCGAACCGAGTGGTTAGCAACTGCAACTTGGTATCCTTCACTTTCTTCGTTCTTTAATACGTGGTCTCCAATATCTGCCATGCCTCATTGGCGATAGAAATGTGAGATATCATGTGGAACTCTTCTGGAGACACACCACAAAAAATAGCGTTAAGTGCTTTGCTATTTGCATTAGACGCCGCAAGGGTAGCCTTATCCCACGTGGATTTAGCAGCCTCCGGCCTAGTCCATCCAATATCCACCGCATCCCAAACGGTTTCATCCATTGAACACAAAAATGCCCTCATCCTAACTTTCCAAAAGGCATTGTTGCTACCATCAAAATATGGTGGCGCATTTAAAGATTGAGACCGGTCCATCTCAGCAAGGGGTCAAGGATCGCACTAAGGTGTTTAAACCACAAAGAGTGCATTCGCTCTGATACCAATTGAATGTTCAAATAGCATGTAAAACACTATGAACGTTTAGACCCCCAAATACAAATTACCAATTCAAGCTTATTATCAAACAATAAATGTACGAAACATGAATATAAGCTAATAACAGAATTGATAAACGATCTAAACCAATTAAAAACACATCCATAGCAGAAATTAAATGGCAAAGATTAAGGGAAGAGAGATGCAAACACAAAGACAACACAGCGATGTGTTATCGAAAAGAAAACCGAAACCCTAGGTGTAAAACCTCTCCGCCGCCCTCCAAGCATCAATAATCCACTAAAGAATGAAGTTAGGATACATGAACAACAGAAGACCCTCCAAGCCTAATCTACCCAGTGTACCTAAGTCCTCCAAACTTCTTGCTCCAATGAGGTTGTACCGAACCTTTGTCTTCTTTAGCTTACCGGATTCCGCTATAGCCCATAGCATCAACCAATAATCATTGGTCCCTTCCTAACTACTTCCCAAAGCACCAAATAGTCTTCTCACAGATGTGGGTATGGTGAGAAAAGAATTTGGGTAAGAACCTCTCAAGGATGTAACAATGGAGAGGGTGAGAGTAGAGGAATTTAAAGAGTCTCTATGTAAAGATTGTGGATGAGTCAATCTTGTTTTTCTCTTGGGTTTCTCTCTCAAAATTCTCTTTGGAAGCTCTTTACATTTTGTGGGTATAAGGGTCTATATATAGTGGTGGGTGTTTGGAATGCGAAGAGTCATTTTTCAAAACAGACCTGGCTGGCGACTTGACTAAGTCGCGAGTTCAAGCCGCGAGCTAACTGAATGGTCAGTCTGGACTTTTTGCCCTATAGTGCTACAGTTGGCATGACGGTTCAGCTTCTCTGCATGCTTCACTCGTGTGCATCTTCTGACAGTTTGCCAACCGCGAGCCACCCTCGCGAGTCCTTGCTTCATTGCACATTGTAGAGCATTTTTTCACACTCTCTCACACACTACCCTTATAAGATTGCTAATTAAGAGGAAAACAACTCTTTGAATGAGGGTGATATTGGTCAAGTTGTTAGTTATTGAAATTCTTAATAAAGGAAGGCGGCTTAGGTTTTGAAAAAGGTTTTCAAATTGGTTTACAGTGAATGAATAGTTTTGTATTCCTAAAATAATTTGATTGTCCATTTAATTATAGATTTTTTTTCTCGGATGTTTGTCCAATGAACTATATTTCTTCCTTATGTATCATATAATATTGTATATTGTGGTACATGTTATATACCCAATAGTTTTCCTGTGCATCGCATAAGTTAGCGACTAGTCTATATATATATATATATATATATATATATATATATAGCTGAAGCTTTGACCATTTGTTGACCTGCTCCATAATTTTACACGTCATTGCTCATATTCTTTATTTATGTATGTTTTATTTATTTATTTATGTTTTATTTTTCTTTTTATTTTACATTTTAAATTTAAATCAAATTTATTGCATGGGTATTTAGAAACCATATAACAATCAGAGTTTGGCTAGAAATGAAAGTTTTGTTTTTTTTTTTTTTGTTTTTTTTTTTCATTTATTTTTGTAGATAAGTTTTGGTTATCAAATTTGATTAGGAATCTATAACTATAACCAAATTTAATTAGGAATCTATAACCATCATCTTGTAAATAGTTTTTTCTTTTTTAGGAATTATTTGTTACAATTGCAACTCACGGCTGAAAATTTGTATTTTTCATTCCTCTCTTCTGAAATTTTTATTTCTTGCTTTATAATTCTTTGTGTATTTGTAATTGAATTTCTCAATGAATATTTTGTCTTTGGTTCATTGGTATTGTTGTCTTTGTGTTTGTTTAAATTTCTCAGTGTAGAATATGTTGAATATATAATGTGGGGAAAATATCAATGCTGCCTCGGAAGATTTTACTTTAAATTTATTGGCAAAAATTATTGATTTTCTTTACGCTAGAAAGTGTTGCCCCTAAAGAGATGTTGATTATATGTCTGCCAATAAATTTGTTGTTTGCACGGGTTGTGCTTTGGTTGTTTATTTATTTATATTAGTAATGTTTTATTTTGCGTTTTATATTTTAGTTATATTTTTCTTCGTGTTCCTTACCCAGAACAACCTTTAGTACGTTCCGTTTCTTCCTCATGGAAAAGGGTCATCACCGACCCAACTTTTCTTATTTCCAAAAAAGCTCTCTCACTCTCTTTGCCTAACGTATTCGTATCTGCATTTCACAAATCAACGGCCAGGATTTAGTGGCAAGTGCTTGACCCTAGATCCGGCCGTTGGTTTGTCTTACCTCCGATGCCATAGTGCCCTCCGGGATTTATATGCGTCTCGCTGCGGCGTCAGGGGAAGCTCTTTGTCTGGGTGGGATGGGATCAAATACGGAGAGTTCCACACAGAGCACGATCATGTACCATTCATTAAATTTAGTTTTAAACAATAAGGTTATGCTTTATATACAAAGATCTACTATAGCCATTTAGCCTATTATTGTAGGCAATCGGAAAAGATAATTTTTGTGGATATTGCTATCCACTAATAGTATTCACCATTCCGAATTAGAGAATATTCAATGTGAAGTAAATTTTGTCAAATAGGTATAGAATTTGATATGTTTGATGTTCCATTTTATGTTTTTGTATTAATTGAGAATCTTTGCTTTAAGGATAAAAATTATGGGTTTTAACTAAATTTCTCAAAACAAATGATAGTGTGGTTGCTACAGTAGAAACCCCTAAATATAACTTTAGTGATATAAATTTTTTTTAATGTATTAAATTCATATTTTGTAGATTTTATTTTTAAGTTAGATAAAGCACTGCATATTTTGGGGAACAAAATCAATTTCAAGTGCATTAACAAATTTTGTTAATTTATAATGACTTTTTAAAAAATTATTTTTATATTTTAAACTATAAAATTGGGTCTTCTTCGTTAAGCAAAACCACTTTGCGTTGCGTAGACCAACACAATCTTAAAGCAAAGCAAAGACTCAGAGACACAGAGAGAGAGAGAGAGAGAGAGAGAGAGAGAGAGAGAGAGAGAGAGAGAGAGAGAGAGAGAGAATCCGAAGCACTGAAAATAACCTAAAAAGCATCAACCAGCAAAAAATGGCAGATGATGTGACGGTGGAGGTCTTTGTACTTGAACACACCACCATTCCCTCCGGCGACGACTCGGTCTGGGCTGAAGAGTTGCCTCTTCTTGAATCTGCATGCAAAGGTTCTTTCCTTCTTGCCCTAACTCACTTTCTCTCTCTCGCTTTCAATCTTTGTTTGTTTCTCGAGAAATTAGATTTTTCTCCATCTCCTAAACCTAAAACTCACCCTTTCCTTCCCTCAAAATCAAAACCCAAAACTCGGATTCTCCCATCGCTACCGCTGCCACCACGGATTGCTGCCATCGCGAATCATCACCACTGCATCTTTTGGTTTTCCTCTCTGTATTATGCGACTCATTCTCTACTTGTTATTATTTGTTAGGACATATATGTTTCACTTGTTAAGAACCTATGTCATTCTTTTATGTAATTGGTTAATCCTTTGATAAAATGCACTTTACTTGTATTTGGGTAGATCTAAGTGTTTTTAATACTTCAAGAAACAAAGTTTCAAGATCAAGTGTTAAAAACATTCAAGTCTGTCCAAGAAATAAGCTGAATAGTGCAAATTCATTAAAACTCGACAGTTGCATCTATCGAGCTTAAGAAAACTGTCTCAGCCTATGTGCTCGACACCTGCTCGACAACTCCTATCTGTCGAGGTTTAAGAAAAAAGAATTTTATGTTCTGTTTTCTTGGGATCCGTGAATGTGTCTTTGGACCTTCTTTTCTTCTAACCCTAGACATATAAAATGATTATTTTAAGGGCCATTAAAGTGTTCACAAGTTGCACAAGCATTGAGGAAAGTCTGTTCAAGCAAATTGTGACCGGAGACAAAGTTTTGCCTTAGTTCATCATTCTTGTGAAGAAGTTGTTGTGTTTGTACACCATAGGGTATTGTGACCAAGCATCTTCTTGATCTTCATCATGAGATGAACTGAAGAACTTTGCAGCCAACAACTTTCTCTAGTTGGTGATTGAAGTCGCAAATTGGTCAGTCACGTACTGGGAGTTGTGCATCAAAAGGAGAAATTGTCGCTATAGAATAAGTCCAATTGGGTATTGGGATAAGGGTTCAACTGTAGGTTAGTATAAGGTATTGGGATTCCTTTACTTGTAACCGCTTGTTGTGATAATAGTGGAATTTCGGGAGTGGTGACCTTAAAATCACCCGGTGGAGTTTTTGCCGTGTAGGTTTTCCCCATTCGTAAATAAATCACTGTGTCAATTTATTTTCTGCTGCATACTTTAGTTATTGGTGATTTGTTTGTGCTACCACATGCTTAGCATGTTAAGTTGATTAATTAATAACTTGGCTAATTAATCAATTAATTTAATCACAATGGGTCAATACGTTTTTGGCCTATCAAGTGGTATCAGAGCAGACGCACTCTAATTTGGTTTAATTTTTGCTGTATTGATCCATTGACCTCTGTTTGTCATGGATAGAGGAAAATCATTAATTATACCTCCTTTATTTGATGGCATTAACTATACATATTGGAAAGTACGCATGAGAGCTTTCTTGCAGTCTTTAGATGAGAATGTATGGCAAGTTGTGGAGATTGGCTGGACCAAGCCAAAGGAAGCGCCAACAGATTGGGATGAAGCCAAGATCAAGGCAGCAAACTTCAACAGCAGGGCATTGAATGCTTTATTCAGTGCGATCACCAATAAGGAGTTCAAGAAGATATCCTTCACTGAAACTGCTAAGGAAGCATGGACCATCTTTCAGACAACCTATGAGGGAACAAAGGCTGTCAAGGATTCAAAGTTTCAAAGGCTCACTACAAGCTTTGAAGAAATAAAGATGAAGGAGGATAAGTTGTTTGATGAGTTCTATGCCAAGCTTAAGGACATAGTGAACTCAGCCTTCAATCTTGGAAAAACCATTTCTGAACCCAAGATTGTAAGAAAAGTGCTCAGATCTCTGCCCGAGAGATTTCATGCCAAGATTACGGCGATCGAAGAATCAAAGGATATTAACAAGATTCCTTTGACTAAGCTGGTTGGAAACTTGTAGACCTACAAGCTAGGGTTAACAAGAATTGGCAAGTTAGGTAAATGCAAGAGCATGGCTTTGAAGGCCAAAAGCAGTGACACTGATGAGTCTTCAGATGATGAGGATTTTAAGATGAAGTCCTACATTACAAGGCAATTCAAGAAGTTCATGAAGATTGCAAATGGGAAGGGCTTCGACAAGGACCGTAGGCAATCCAGTTCTTCTCAACATAAGAGCCAAGATAAAAGGAAGAAGGATGCTAGGGATGGCGGTCAGTACACTGTTCCCGTAGGACCTAAGTGCTTTGGGTGACAAGGCTTCGGTCACATGAAGCAATAGTGTCCCACATATCTTAAGAGCATTGGGAAGAGTAAGGCACTTGCTGCTACTTTGAGTGATACTGGGCCTGAGGATGATTTCGATAATGAGAATAACAAAATCTTGAATGCCTTCACTGCCACTATCAATCCTACTGAAGGGATTTTTGAAGATGCGGATGAAGAAGAGGAATTGGTGGAGTTCAAGTTTGAGAAAATGGATGATCAAGATGATATCCATACAACTCATGAGAAACTATACAAGTTGTCAGATAAACACGAGAAACTCTATAGGCTGACCACCAAGAAACTCAGTGATGTGGTACTTGATCGGGAAGAGCTTTCCACAAAGTTTGATGAAGCTAACTAGACAATTAGTGCACTGAGGTTTAAAAACAATTTCTTACCTGAGAAGACCAAGAAGCTTGAAGTGGAGCTATTTCAAGTTAGAGCTCAATTGGAGAGGACTTCAAGTGCGAAACTTGACGAGATGCTCAGCATTCAGAAATTTGCTTCAGATCAAACAGGTTTAGGGTATGGTCTTTCTTCCTCTAATATTGCTTCTACTAGTACTACTGTTTTTGTTCCTCCTGCTAATAATGTTGAAATTGAGAACAATGTTGTTATAAATGAATTAGTTAGTGAGAACTTAGACAAGGGTAAATCTATTTTAGGAGCACCTCATAAACAAGATAAGAAAGATGTTAAAAACCCTAGGGCTAAGAAGGCTAACTCTCAAAAGTCTAAACAGAAGAAGCAGCATCTCTGTCATCATTATGGAGTTGCTGGTCATACTCAACCAAATTACTATAAGTGGTTAGCCATTTAATAGAGCAACGACATGATAGCATCTAGAAGCCAGAATCAGCTTCAATCCTCTCTTGCTCCTCTTGGAGATCTTCTCAAAGCCCTCATGTTCATTTCAAACTTGAACGGTTTCAATTCTTCCCCCTCTCTGACGGTTCAAGGGTTTAATCAAAGGAAAGGTTCTTTCAAGGTGTGGAAGAAAAATGGTTCCAAGTGATTCTATCACTTTCTTCTCTCTTTTCCTGTTTTTGTTTTTGCATAACTTATGTGTTTTGCTTTTATTTTTTGAGTCAATCTAGTTTTATGCTTTGCTTTGCTTAACATGTTTTTGTTTGTTTATTTTCAGTTTTGCTTTTTCTTTTCATATAAAAATAATAAAAAAATTGAAAAAAAAAATATAAAAACAGTGTGTATTTTGTGTACATTAGTACTTGTGTACCTTGGATGATCATTGAAACAAAGTTTTCTAAACTTTGTATCTTTTGTAGCTTAGATGAGCATATCTATGCACAAATAAGCAAGTGAGTTTTGTGGCTCATATTTGTCATGAGTAAGATTAAATAATCTCTTGTACTTAACACTCGTATCACTCTTTTTGATGAGAAGGACTAGAAAATCTTTAGAGAAAGACATAAATAACCATCTTACCACTGTTGCCCGCCAATCATGAAATGACATCTATATGCTTCGGTATAGCAAAAGTGCAATGTCAATAACATTTGTGCGCTTCGGCATAGCAAAATTGGAATGTCAAATATCATTGAGTATTTCTTTTCTCTCTCTTTTATGCCCATGCATGATATGTTTATTAAAAAGAAAAATATGCAAAGAAAAATAAAAAACAAAAAGATCAAAATGCTTTAAATATGATTGCAAGCGTGTATTCTAGGAGATGTGGGAGTTATAAGATGTATCTCAAAGGTGATAGTCTCCATCAAACAGTTATGATTGTGTGTGAGTAAAAGTGATTTTCTCATATCTCAAATCATCATAACTAGTTGACACTCATGTAATCTTGCAATGATTTTTTACACACAACACGCAATATTCTTTGCTATTCTTGATACATGTGCATGTACAATGTGATTTGGCCTTCACAAGCTTTACATGTGTTAATGTATGCTCACTAAACTGTCTTGACTTGTTTTTGAAATATAAAATTGGTTAGACTTGTTTAGTGTGTGTGTGTGTGTTTTTGGGATCCATGTGCTTAAAATTATTGTTGAGAGATGATTTTGAGAGCTTAATATGTTGATTGGATCATTGGTTGAGTTGCATGCTTGATTGCATTCATGTCTATGTTTTTCACTTCTCGAAAAACTGTTTTTAAAAGCTAGCTTGACAGCTCCTCGACACCTAGTTATCTGTCGAGCTTCTTAAGCTTTTTCTTATCTCAATCTCGACTACTTCTCGACACCTGGTGGATTGATCGAGAAAGTTCCTGACCTCTCGATAGCTTCTTGACAGCTAAGTCAATCGATCGAGCTTTTGTTCTTGTATCTAATGGTTTGTTCCTCGACACATTCTCGAAACCTACATCTGTCGACGGCCAATATCTTAACACCTCCCTCGACACATGGCTCGACACCTCTCGACACCTTTATCTATCGAGATTTACTGACCTTCTATGTAAAGGTTCAGCACGTTTTCACTCTCACTTTTCTCAATCTCTCACTCGACAAATATGACTTCTCACTTCCCAAATCATTATTTCTCACTCCAAATCTTCTTCCCAAGTGTTTTTCGAGCTTTTTCAAGTTTTCTCTTCACTTGGTAAGCTTCTAATCTTTCATTCATCATGCATTTCATGTTTTGAAATCTAAGTTTTGGGGTTTTTGAAAATTTTGGGGTTTTTCAAAATTGATGAAGTTTTGGTGAAATTTTTGGGTTGAGTTATGCTTATGTGATCTTAAAACTTCATGCATTGCATCTCATATGCATTATAACAGTATTATCACGCATTTAGATGTGTGCAAATTGATTGTGTGCTGGTAAGATTGGATTGGGCTGAGCACATGATACAATTTACTTTGCATGTCACATGATCATGCATTTTCTATCCATACGTACTCTCTTTTCAATATACTTGCTATATTTGAACTATTTTGGAGCTTTTCTGATTGTCTTTCTCTCTCTTCTTCTATTTTTTGTTTACGTTAGTCGTGTCTATGGCACCTAAACGTAAGTCTGCTCCGTCCCGGAACCCTCTTCGTTCCGGGGCATCCATTTCATCTGATCCTACTCCATAACATATTCGGTTCCGTGATGAGGATGCTCGTAAGGCATTCTCAGAGAACTTTTCTCGACGAGACATTCATTTTGAACGCCAAGTTATTCTGGTGGACTTTGCCGACACCGACCTTCCTGATGTCATTCATAGTCGGGGATGGGAGTCACTGTGTGACGTCCTGGTCACCTGTCCTTCCGTGCTTATATAGGAGTTTTACTCCAATATGCATGGAATCGATCATTCAGTACCTCACTTCTTCACTTGCGTTCGAGGTACGCGCTTTCCTGTCACATCGCAACTTGTTGCGGATGTGCTTCGTGTTCCTAGGGTAGAGTTTCCTGACTATCCTAGTTTAAAGTGTCTGAGGACTGTGTCCAAGGATGAGCTCATATCCGCTTTCTGTGAGCACCCTTCTGATTGGGGTGATTGTCAGTTTACACCATGTAAGCCCTTTGCTAAAGGTTCTAGATTCTTGAACATGGTGATGACTTTTGTTTTGCACCCATTCTCTCACTATAACTCCATCACAGAGTCTCGTGCTCGGTTTTTGTTATCCCTTCTTGAGCATCTTACTATAGACTTCCCTTCTCATTTTATTCTTTCCATTATAGATGTTCATCAGGATTCGGCATCCCATGATAAGCTTATCTTTCCTTCCGCTATCTTGAGGATTTTATGCCATTTTTCCGTCCCTTTTCTGGTGTCCGACCATTTCACTCATATTTCTGCCATAGACGCCGCTACCGTTAAACGTAGCGAGGCATAGTTTAGGTTTCGACAGTCGAATTCAGTAGCTCTTCCCTCCCGTTCGGCTCCATCTCATTCTGCTTCATCCATATCCGCTCCCTCATCTTCTACGAGCGATGTGTCACTCGGAGACATCATGGTGCAGCTGCAACGCATGGATGCTCGCCTTGATACACTATCTACTGAGTTGTATTAGGTGAACATTCGTGTTGGTCGTATTGCACGACGGCAGGCAATCATGGGTGGCTTCGCTTTTGAGGCTTCTCCTCCACCTCCTCCAGTGGCTTTTGATTTTAAGGCTGAGGATGATGATGATGATGGTGATGACGATGATGCTTCTGATAATGACGATGGAGATGCTAGCTCTATCGATGAGATGTCTACTTGATACTCTACCCTTTATCACTCGTGACAAAAAGGGGAAGTAGTTTTGGGTTATATGAGAGTAATCATTTTTAGGGGGAGAGTTAGTATAGGACCATTTTGTTAGGGGGAGTGCTGATATGAGGGATGTAGTGAGGATGTTATGTATCTTTTTCTTTTCTTTCTATTTTAGATACATTTATTCTTGTACATTGGGTCTTGTGACCATTTTTGACATACATTATACTTATTCTCTTTATATGTTGATGTATGGTTCTTTCACCCTTTACATGTGTTGTTTCTTTTCTCTCTTTATGCACATGCTTCTTATTACTTGTATGCAATCTATTATTTCTGTTTCACACTAAGATGCCTTGATGAGTTTTGTTTAAAGTGTTTCAGAAATACAGGTTATCAAAGTCTACTTGCTATAAACTTTCTTCTTGCAAAGGTTTTCAAAAGTTTGTGTTAGGATAGATTTTATTGTATTCAACAAGTAAGTATGAGTTAAGTGATTTATAACTTCTCTCATATGCTTATTTGTTTGTTGTGATTTTGTCACGGATTGTCAAAGGGGGAGATTGTTAGGACATATGTGTTTCACTTGTTAAGAACATGTCATTATTTTATGTAATTGGCTAATCCTTTGACAAAACACACTTTACTTGTATTTGGGTAGATCTAGGCGTTTTTAATACTTCAAGAAACAAGGTTTCAAAATCAAGTATTAAAGCCATTAAGTCTGTCCAAGAAACAAGCTGAATAATGTAAATTCATTAAAGCTCGACAGCTGCATCTATCGAGCTTAAGAAAGCTGTCTCAGCCTGTGTGCTCAACAGTTGCTTGACAACTCCTATCTGTTGAGGTTTAAGAACAACAAATTTTTCTGTTCTATTTTCTTGGGATCCGTGAATGTGTCTTTGGGCCTTCTTTTCTCCTAACCCTAGACATATAAAAGGATTGTTTTAAGGGCCGTCAAAGTGTTCACAAGTTGCACAAGCATTGAGCAAAGTCTGTTTAAGCAAATTGTGACCGGAGACAGAGTTTTGCCCTAGTTCATCATTCTTGTGAAGAAGTTGCTGTGTTTGTACACCATAGGGTTTTGTGACTAAGCATCTTCTTGATCTTCATCATGGGACGAACTGAAGAACTTTGCAGCCAACAACTTTCTCTAGTTGGTGATTGAAGTCGCGTACTGGGATCCGCGCAATTGGTTAGTCATGTACTGGGAGCCGTGCATCAAAAAGAGAAATTGTCACTACAGAACAAGTCCAATTGGGTATTGGGGTAAGGGTTCAACTATAGGTTGGTATAAGGTACTGAGATTCCTTTACTTGTAACGGCTTGTTGTAATAATAGTGGAATTTCGGGAGTGGTGACCTTAAAATCACCCGGTGGGGGTTTTGCCATATAGGTTTTCCCTATTCGTAAACAAATTATCGTGTCAATTTATTTTCTACTGCATACTTTAGTTATTGGTGATTTGTTTGTGCTACCACGCGCTTTGCATGTTAAGTTGATTAATTAATAACTTAACTAATTAATCAATTAATTTAATCGCAAGGGGTTAATACGTTTTTTGTCTATCATTATTTTCAATTGAAAATCAAACTCCATACCCAAAGCCTAGGTACGCTTGCTTTCCTCTTTCTCTTTTATTCGAATTTAAGTTTTTCAATTGAAACTAAACAGAGGAAGGGCAGCTTACTGAATGATGCAAATAGAGGAATTTTTTTTTTTTATAATTTTTTTTTTTATAATTTGGAAATATGATTTAGGTTTTGGTATTGTGGTCTGATTGGTTTTGATTTAGGAAGAACAGATTCTTGATATTGATTTGCAAAGACTTTGCTTTTTTTAATTAGGGTTATTTTAGGCAGGGTACCAATGGTCATTTTTCTTTGATTTTTTAAATTCCTCAGTTTAAATTATTTAACAAATTTACCATCTTTGGCTCATTTATTTGTTTCACGTTGACCTTTGGTTCTTTTAGTTCAATTCTCTATAGGTCCACCAAGTTTCTTTCTTTTTTCTTATCTTGTGCTTCTTAATGAAGTTTGGGTGAATACCCAGTTGCTTATTTTGGATTCTCAATTATTATTCAGGTTCTTTGCATTAGAATCAGTAAGTAGAGGTATTTCTTTGGCGTTTTTGTAAACTTATAACGTAAGCCTACTGTGGGAATTTGATTGGGCTTTTGATTTTGTTGGGTTCGTTTAATTGATAATAAAGGGTGGACATATGCCAATATTTTGCATCATATTTCTGCTTTTCAGTGGGAAATATACTATCTATAGGTGCTTTTAAGCTTTATATTATGTTGGTTGTTGTATTAAGCTGGGCAATAAACCATATTGACAGTGGTAGTTACATGTGTTTTATGCAGTTTAGCTTCTTGAAAGTATGTTTTTGGAGTTGCAATTTCAACGAAATTATTAATTTTCTGTTCCAATTTTGTTTCAGGCCCTTTTGTTTAGTTATAGTTTTCAACGATTTAATTTTGATTTTTTTTTTGGGTAATGAATATGTGTTGTGGAAAGAGAGTTGGAGAGAGAGATCTACGAGAGGCACTTCACTACTGTCAGACCGGTCCCTTCTAATACTGATGAAGAGATTATTGTATTAATTGCTGATCTGACACAACCGGATGAAGCATGGAGTTCAATATTATGTATATGAGATTGTTCTGGTATTGGCAGATTCTTTTTCTTCTCTTTTAGTTTTATACTCTTGCACAGATTTTTTGTTCTTCTCTTTGCCATTATCATTTTTTTATCTGAATGCAACCAAATGATCAATCTTTGCAACTCTGGCATATTTTTTTATATATGTTTTATTTAATTATTAGGTGTCTATGTGTTAGGAGAAACTGGAGCATGACTATGAGAAGAAGAATGAAAAGCCACTTCAATATGCATATTTTATAATTTTAATGAGAACCAAAATAGTCACAATGAATCTAAGAAGAAATGTGCAAAACTTGAAATCTTTGACTGTCAATTCTTTTATTCGTTTGTATATTATATGACTAAACATGTACCAAACATTGACTTTGTTATCATGCGATTGTTCATAATTGTTGGCTCATCTAAGAAATCACAATGTGTATCACTATTGAACTCTTTTCTCTGTTAAAAAAAAAAGGGGGTATTTGGTATCGGATATTGACTGAACTCTTTTCTCTGTAAAATTAAAAAAAGAAAAGAAAAAAGAAGGTATTTGGTATCAGATGCTGACTAGTAAAAATAAGCTGAGTGGATGTGTTTTGTTTGATTAAGTGATGGAGATTGTTGACAAATTTTTTCTCATGATTTAGTGTTTATTTGTGTCTTACACATTACAATTAGGTGTTGGATTTTGAAAATTTGGTTGGTTTTAATAGTTGAAGGATGGGAGAGAGGAAGGTGCTAAACAAATACTACTCACCTGTCTTCAACCCAGAGGCTTTTGAGGGGTCAAGCACACATGATGCTCCCCATAAGTAGATGTTATTGGTGACAATTATTTGGGTATTTGAAGGTTTCAATTCTACTTCAAATGTACAGATGCTTTGCTGAGCTTACCATCAAGACTAACCCACAGAATTTCAACTATATTGTTGAGTCTGGTGCTACCAAAAATTTTGAACTAGTGTGAAGAGGATGAGGTAAAATAAAATTAAAAAATAAAAATAAAAATCTTGCAATATTTTGTACATATAACATGGTTTTTGACTAAATATTTTGATTATTCTTTTAATTCATTAGGCAACAGAGACAATGACCACACAAGAGAAGTTGGAGAGATGGAAGATGTTAGGATTAGTGCCCTTAAATCCTATTATATGATGCTATGTATTATATTATGTATGACATGATGTATGAATTAATATTGTAATTAATAAAGTTTTACTATTATCTGAAAATAATGGTAACATGAATATTTGGACATTATCATATAGTCCATGAGATGCATAGTATGTGATTTATGTGAAAAGTCACAGAAAATATAAATCACAAGTTCTTTGTAAAATCAGAATTTAGTTTGTAGTCGGTAATGAAATTGGACGTTTCATCTGCAAAGACTATAACATATTAACTAAGATGATTTGTCTTAATCATGGAAGTGGTAACTTCTAGTTGATATGTTGATATGTTTTAAGAGTTAAAACATATTGAACAGGACCGCTGTGAGATTTATTATTCACCTAACGACTGTCAATTGAATAATAAATCTCACGGTTTATATTTACATGAACTCTTAATCCTGAGAGAATAATGGACCTGATCATGAAGTGTAGGTTGCTTTGATATATTAGGAGTGAGATTTAAAGTATCGGTCAAAACCTCAGTATGTTGGGCAGCCACATTTAGTGTTGATGGAACATATATTCTCAAGATGGAATTCATAGTCTCTTAACGGAGATATAAAATATTCTCTTGAGATAAGTTTAATGAGATCAGTTATTCAGAGAGTTAGGCCTAATCACTTTAGTAAGAAATTACTAAAGTATATATTTATGAAATTGGATTTCATTAATATATAATGAATAACTTAAAAGGATTAAATCAGATACTCAAGGATTAAGATGTAGTAATTCACAAAGTGGCAGTCTTTATTCATGACTTTGTGTTACTACGAATATAATATGATGGGGTTGCATGTACAATAAAGTCTTGGGATATAATTTATTAATAAGGTCTAGAGTGCAATTATATTTATATAGTGGTATTAAATATAATTAATGATCATTTTGGACTTGTCAAGAGTTGACAGAAAAGCCCAAGGCCCATTGGAGCTAGTGTCTTATTTGTTCCCTTTTAGTCTCACTCCAAGGCACATACTAAAGCCCAATTGAGAAGGCCCAAAAGGCTAGCCCAATTAGATAATCAGTTATATAGAGAGAAAATTATAGAATTTATAGATATATATGAATTGGTATATATGAGGGTGTTGGACACTCTTGAATTCTCTCTAGAACATACACATATAACTGATTGAGAGACCACACATCTTAAGTGTTAGTGGAATTGGAGTGAAGATTAAAAGTGTTCCCGAGAACTTCTGATCTTTAGTTTTGAATTTCACAGCTTCAAGGCACACTCTCTTTCTCTAATTCTAAAACTTACATAGCACATGTTAAGAATTGTGAATGAAGTAGGTCCGTTATTTTTTCTGCTGCGTACACTCATATTTCCATCAGAAGATGCAATGAAATCTTTAGAGAACAAAAACCTGGATTTGAAAAGAAAAATGGACATCATTACTACACTGGATGGGATGAAATCTATGAAGGTATTATTTGCTTTACCAATTCTATTTTTAATTATTAGGGTAGGCTATCATCCCACAGTGCCACAAATGGAATCTTTAAGTCTCAAATAGCCTTTGTAAATTTTAAGATTACATGATGATAGATCAAAGTAGAAGGACATGAAGGTTGTCTCTGGCCTTTCAGGTATAGGTTTTTGTTTTTTGGGATACTCTTCAAAGCATATACTTGGTTATGTGATGGCAATGTTGCTTTTAAATTTTCCTTCAAATTCACTCACTTTCTTAAAGTAATTTTTATTTTCTTTAGTTTATAATATTTGAGTCTTTATTTTTCGTTCAACTTTTATGGGTTCAGTTCTTTTTCTTTTATTTCATGGACTTAATCGGCAGACAAGGTAGCCCCACATGGTACTGCTCTTTCTTATAAAAAATTTAGCTTCAATCTTCTTGGGTTTAATCCTTATTCAAATATGTTAAAACTTTTAAGATTTTTGTTTTAATTGGTGGTAGTTGAGACTTGAGTGAGGATCTTGCAAGATATGCAAAAGTGTTAGTAGTAGGGGCTGATGGATTAGGTTGTGAGCTACTAAAAGACTTGGCTCTGTCAGGTTTCCAAAATCTCAAGGTTATAGACATAGATAGGATTGAGGTAATTAATCCCAGAGAAAAAAAAATATCAAGTTCAGGTGTTTTTTTTTTTTTTTTTTTTTTTTTTTTTTTTTTTTTTAAATTTATATATATATATATATATATGGAATTATATACATTATATAATTTTATTTGTCCTGATCATATGTTGGATAAAAAATTTTGATGGTTCAAGATTTTAATATCCCAAAATTGCCATTTTTGGCTAAGTGTGACCAACTTTGACCAACCCTACCATCGATCAAGATGAATTTATGCCCATCTTAAATATCATGAAATTCCATTGAAAATGACAAATAACCAGTCCAAATCGAAGTTGAATTGGATGGAATATCACAAAAACAAAAAGCCTTAAACTTTTTTGCATCTTGTGATTATAATTTAATTTCGATTAAATTATAATCAAATGACTACCAATTCGTTTGAGTGAGGAATCATTGGAAATGTTACATGATCAACTTTGATATACATGTTTGGATGGCCCAAAAACCGCCACTTACATAAAATGAATTTGCCAAATTATTAAAGTGCGAATGTTATATTAAAGCATGGTTTTTGTTTTTCTTCAGAGGCCTCCAATGTGCAAAATCGAAGGATTTGGACAAAGAAAAAAAAAACCAAGAATTTTTAGAAAATAGACGTAAGAACCTTTCCAATGACATCTTACACAACGAAAATGGAGGTCAGAAAGATCATAAAAAAAAATAAAATAAATAAATAAATAAATAAAAAAGGTTCACAAAATTGAAAAGAAATGCACAATACGTTATTTTCATGTTAAAAGTTGTTTTTTGGGCATCTTTGCTCAATGAACTGTGCAAATCCAACCTCATTTGGTATGAAAGGCCGGAACTTTCTTGAACTTTCATGAAGTAAGATAACCTAGCTTACTATACTAGCTTCCTTTTTTTCTTTCTTTTCCATGTAAATACACTATGGATCTATGAAGTTCTTTCACATTTATGCTTCTAAATACAAGTCTTTTACATTTATGCTCTTTAAATTGAAGTCATTTACCTTCTTTCATGTAAATACACTATGGATCTATGAAGTTCTTTCACATTTATGCTCCTAAATACAAGTCTTTTACATTTATGCTTTTTCAATAGAATTCATTTACTTTCTTGCTCTTTAAATATAAGTCATTTACATTCTTGCAATTTAAATACAAGTCATTTACTTTATTGTCATTTAAATACAAGTTTTTACATTATTGTCTTTACTTTTGGGCAATAAAGGTTTGGTTTTTCTCATATTCATTGGTCTATATAATGTTAGGTTCTAAGACTTTAGGAACTAAATATATTAGAATTTCAATGTGTAATGTTTTGGCAAACCATGATCAAAACTTAAAGCCTAGATTAAGGCTGCTCAAAGTGTGTTAATGTGTAAAGTTGGAATCGAGTGATTGCAGAATTTACTAGACTAAACCTACAAGGCTCGATCAATCGAAAATTAGACTTGATCGATCGAACCTCATGCAGATTGTTTTTTCTGCAGAATTTTCAACTCAGCCCAAGCTCATATGACGTGTAGGGTTTTATGTTTTGCTTCAAGTATAAAAAGAAAAACCATAGCCACGTTTTAAAGGTTGTTGATATGCTCTGTGTGTGAATCTTTTGTGAGATCTAGAGGTGTTTACCTTCATACACACTTAGGGTTATCAAGATCAAGATTGCTGTCAAGAACTTGGTGATCTCTATGGTTGCTATTTCAAGAGTTTAAAGAAAAACACAAGTAGGAGAACTTGTGGTTGCGATGGATCAAGGAAAGAAGTAATCCGTGGACTCGGAGTTGTCACATGGTCGCGGTAGTAAGTTTTCTACATGAGGTGGCAATAAGATGTTAGTGGTCTAAGTTTTATTGTACAAATTTTAATTTTTTCATAGTGGATTTGTTTTACTTTAAGGATAGCTAAGTTAAATCCTCCTCAGGTTTTGTACCGTTTGGTTTTCATGGGTTATCATATCATGTGTTCTTTATATTTTCGCACTATTTATATGATATGATTTGAATGTGTTCACCTAGATTTGAATAATTTATCTAAGTAATCACTTAGCTAAATAACTAGGTTAAACAACTTGTGTTTTAAGGGGTCTAAAAACGTACATATAATGTGTGAAGTTATGCACCTTCTTTTACACATTTTAAAACTAAATCCCAGGGATTTAAGAACAAACATCCTTGCATCTTGTTTATTCTCTACATCCTTAATCAAAGTGGTGAGTGGAGGTGTATTTTTACCCTCAAATTACGCAACCACTTATTGATTTTCCATACGTGTAGGGTTTGTTCAAGATGGGTCTTCCTAGTTTAATCTTCATATCCCAAATCAATATGGTGAGTGGAGGTGTATTTTTATTCTTGAATTGCACAACCACATATTGATTTCCAATGGATGTAAAGCTTATCCAAGGAATATCTAGACCCTTAAGTTTAAGTACTTTATTTATCATTCTTGTTGATTTCACAATTGTACGAAGGTTTAAAGGTACTAGCTTTTTAGCTAGCATAGTAAATCCTATTCCACCAAATAATGATAGGCTTGATTTAAGCAAACTCTCTAAAAATGTGTTTTTAAAAGGTTTTAATAAATGGTTTTTGAAAAGGCTTCCAAAGCCATCACTTTTCAAAAATGGTTATTTCAAATGAATAAAAAAAAAAAAAAATTTCAATTCATTCTTAAATAAAAGCCTTCCAAATAGGCTTTTTAAATAAATCCTTGCTAGATGCACTTTTCAAACTCACTATCTAGATTAAGATCCAAGAGGCCTAAAATTTGAATCTACCTTAAAAAGACTTGTATGTTCAAGATAGATTTTTAGAGATTGTATTGTAAAAAGCTCTAAACTGTAACCTTAGTACATTTGAACACCATTTGCCAGAACTTTGAAACAACGTTTCTCTACTACAAAAAATAAGGAAATAATGAGAGTAAAAATGAGTCAAAAGGACAAAGATAAAGGATTACATGAAAAACTCCAGAAGAATGGGGTGCAAAACCACAATGAAGAGGGACATAGATAAAAGATTGCATGGAAAACCCTAGAACAATGGGGGTGAAAAACCACTGTGAAGAGCAAGGATTTTTTTTGATGTCCTTACTCTTGCAAAGATTTTTTTTTTCTTCTGAAACCAATACAGGACTACACTTTTTACTCTCTATTCTTTGTCTGTTACTGTTTTTCTTTCTACTCTTCTTCCTCTAATTCCATTACTCTTAGTGTGCGTTTGGATTGAAATGAAAAATTAAAATTATTTCACTATTCAGCTTATTTTTGCTACTATTCATAGGTCTCACTGCACTTTTGGCACTATTCATGGACCCCATTGTACTATTTCAACTAACTTTTACTTTTATTTATAGTACTTTTAATAATAATTTTTTAGTTTCAGCAAAATAAGCGGTATCTAAACACATCCTTAGTATGACCAGTGTACAGGGATAGATGGCAGCACCTTATTAGTGCTTGCAAACCTTGGAGGACAGCTAGCAATAGTATGAGATCGCTTGCTATAGAGAGAGAGAGAGAGAGAGAGAGAGAGAGATAGTCTGCTCAAGGAGGAATGATGTGAGCAAATGGACAATGCCAACCATGGTCATGGGCTCTCCTTTCCATAGGCCATAGAGAGATATACATGTGTCTCTCAAGGACCAAAATAGAAAAGGACCGGTGCCTCTCAAGGTAGTGCTCGGTGTCCAGCACAACACATCAGAGCAGTGGCGGAGTTAGGAATTTTGGCTTGAGGGGGCCAAACTATGGTATTCATAAATCGATTTAGATAAATTCAAAACATATTCATATACAATTAGATTAGCAAGAATTCACTATTTTCCTTTTTTTTTCCTAATAAACATAATCTTTCTAAACTTTAATGAGTATACACAAATTGTCTACTTTACTCTAAACATGTACGGAAAATAATCCAAAGAAAAAAATAATTAAATTTTTAAATATAATGGGGTCAAGAGTCTTGTAACTCAATTGATTGGATGTATAAATGAAAAGATTAAAAAAGAAAACAAAAATATAATAGATGATCTTTGTGTAATGTTTTATTATTATTTTTTTAATAAATTTGTTTTGAAAAGATTAAGCTACTTATTTTTGTTTTTTCTTGGGGGAAGCCAATTTTTTTTCTAATGTTATTGGAGAGCAACTCAATTTTGGGGGGGCGGGGGGCAAATCTCATTTTTCTTTGGCCCCAACTTAACCGATTTATAACATATATATATATAGAGAGAGAGAGAGAGAGAGAGAGAGAGAGAGAGAGAGAGAGAGAGAGGATATTAAAATATTGGGGTAATTACACTAAACCCACATGTGGTTTGGCCCGAAATCATTTTTCCTACCCGTGGTTTAAAAAGTGTCACTTTACCCACCTGAGGTATGTTCCGTTTATTTTTCGTAACTCACCTCTGTTAAAATCAGGGGTAAATAGGTATTTTTGCTCAAATTTTATGTCTCTCTTCTCCCAAAACAAAAAAATAGCACAAAAATGCAAGAGAAACAAGATCAAAAAGTGGTATTTGTCTCTCTCTCCATTCACACAAATTTTGAAAATGAAGAACATACCCAAAAAAATAAAACCCAGATCATGAACAACATACCACTTTTTGGGTATGTTCTTGAGAGTCTGGTAATCAAGCATCACCAACCACCCAACCCCATCTTCGGAATCTCTAACCTTCACCTCGTTGTAGAACCTCTTCCCTGCTATCGAACCACTCATAAATGACATCGGCATCATCACGGATGACAACGACGTCATTTGGGAATTGGAGCTTGGCGCTTTAACATAAATGCTGACGTTGTTGTCGTTTTTGTGGGTTTTACCATCGGATGAAAATGTGAAGGTCAAGGAAGATGGGTCCTCAGATTGGGGCTCTTGGGCGTTGGCAATGGAAGTGAAGAGATGAGTTTGGATTTGGGATTAGGATGAGAATTTTGTGAAAAATTTTGGGTTTCTTTTGATGGAGTTTAAGGTTTTGATAATCAATGAATTCACCATTGAATTGGGATTTTGTTTTCTGTGCTTTGGGTTTTACTGGAAATGTGTTTGGGGTTTTGACTATTTTTACTTCCCAAAAACACTTTTGCAGTTGCAGAGGAATTTTGCTCTTAGAAAAGCTTTGGGCTGGTCGGTCAGCTTAGGGTTTGGGCCTATGTTGGATATTGTTTTTGGGTTTAACTTCCTGTAATTTTTTAGATCTTTGGGTATGTTCTTCATGTTCAAGATTTGTGTGAATGGAGAGAGAGACAAATACCACTTTTTGATATTCTTTTTCTTGCATTTTGTGCAATTTTTTTTTGTTTTGGGAGGAGAGAGACATAAAATTTGAGCAAAAATACCTATTTACCCTTAATTTTAATAAAGGTGGGTTACGGAAAACAAACAGAACATACCTCAAGTGGGTAAAGTGACACTATTTAAACCTTAGGTAGACAAAGTGATTTCGGGCCAAACCACAAGTTGGTTTAGTGTAATTACCCCTAAAATATTTCAATATTTGTGGTTGTGGGGGGGGGGGGGGGGGCATGGCCCCTCCAATAACGTGGCTTCACCACTGCGTTAGAGTGCAACTTCTCTTACCCTTTTCACTATCATCTTAATCTGTTGGCTCAAACGTGTAAGGTTAAGATGTAATTTTGGGAAGATGTTCTGAGCTTTTGGGCTTAATGATTGTATATTAGCCCCTGATTGTCAATGATGTGCTTACCAATAGGGCTATTGAAAGTCACATCTTTCACCATGAATGATCCTTTCATCAATGACTTTAAACCACAAAAGGCTTGACATACGGCAAGTGAAGGAAATGACAGTCGTTTTGGTGTCTCTTCATTTCCACACTTGATGATTAGACATAATGCTTCATAAATTTCATGTCTTTTCACTGATACAGGTTGGTAGCCTTTAAGATGAGATCTTTTCTTCAAAGATCTTCATTCCTTTTGCAGTCTATGTCTTCAGACCTTTCCATACCTTTAAGGGCCTGTTTGGTATGTGTGTTTAAACAACAGTTTTCAGTTTTTATTGGAAATATGTGTGGGTGAAAAAGTGTGTGAAAATACGTATAATGTTGTTTAAAAACTAAAAACATATGTTTAAGTTTATGTACCAAACGGGCCTTAACTTTCCGTTTTTCCAATATAACTATTAACGTGTATAGTGTTATTGGCTTTAGCCCCACCTAGATTACTTGTATAGCACACATGCTTGTACAATACTTTTACTTGTACTACACACATATGCCTCTTATATATAGGCTCTCATGTACATTATTTAACTATGAAATACAATACTATTGCATTCAGTATTCTTAACATGGTATCAAAGCCACAACTCTGACATTTTCTTAGCAGTCTTGTCTTTATTGGTGCTACTCCATTCTCATCGCTTTTGCCATCATAGCAGCCGCCACAGCCTTTCATTATAGAACCTCCAACGTCTTCCAGCCGTCGTCCTTGGGTTCCAACCCTACAACTACCGTCATTGAGAAGTCCCATACCACATAGACCACTGCACTTACCATCTTCGCCATGCATCTTGCTCCGATAAGTATTTTGCAAGTATCATAGTGATCGTCTCGCCCCGATCTACTCAATCGTGGAAGTCTCACAATCATTGGAGCTGCACGTGCTGCCCAAAGAACCTACACCTTAGTCATGAGCCTCACGCATTGGCCTTTGTTCTTGCTAACGTCATCACTGCCACGTCAGCCCTAGTTGACGTCATCATCAATTCATTTGCTAACGTCACCCGCCACGTCAGTTGACGTCATCATTGACTAGACTGTTGACTTGCATTGACTAGACCGTTGACCAGACCGTTGACACGCATTGACTAGACCGTTGACTTTGACATAAGGTTGACTTTGGCCATTGACTTTTCTCCAAGGTTGACTTTTGTAGTCCGGGTTCTCCAATTTTTGGAAACGTTTTGGCCATAATATTGAGACTTGCTATCATCATAACAAATCAGCTGTTTCAATTTTTGCAGCTACTATTGCTAACACTGAGAGTGTCCAACCAATAGCTCCCATCTTTGCACAGTCAAGTCTTTAGGATGCACTTTCACCATATCCACAGATGACCTTAAAAACATCATCACTAATGTCATTCGTATGGTTGGTAATGCATCTTATTCCTCTTCTCTCTCAGCTTTATTTGGTATGTTTCCTTCCTTTTGGCTTATGGATTTTGCTTGTTGCAATCACATGAAACCTCACTCGTCCTTATTTTCTAAACTTAAACCTGCACCACACCCTCTTCATATTCACACAGCAAATGGTTCCACAATGTCTGGTCATAATATAGGTTCCGTTTCGACCTCCAACCTCTCAATTCTAGGCTCTTTAATATTCCTGACCTTTCTTACAATTTATTTTCTGTGGGTTAATTAGCTGAGTTGGGTTATTGCATTTTCTTTGACTATTCTTGGTGTACTGTGCAGGATCCGAGGATGGGACAGGAGCTCGGGACCAATCCCAGAGTTGGGCATATGTTTCCCGTGGACAACCTTCGTCTTCCACTTGTTGCTCTTATTTCTGTTGCTGTAGCTGCTGTAGTTTCTTCTATTCATTCCCTTGCACTTTGGCATGCTCGACTTGGTCATGCATCTTCCTCTCGGATACAACAATTGGGGTACAACAATTGGCTTCTAGAGGTTTGTTAGGTTTAGTGTCTACAGAAAATTTTGATTGTGTTTCATGTCAGTTAGGAAAACAACCAGCTTTGCCTTTCGATACTAGTGAATCAATATCCACTGATATCTTTGACCTTATTCATTCTGATGTATAGGGGCCTTTCTCTATCTCTAGTATTGGTGGATCTCAATATTTTGTTGTCTTTGTTGATGATTACTCGCTATAGCTGGATTTTTCATATGAAACATCGTTTCGAATTATTGCAAGTATATTCTAATTTTGCAAAAATGGTTGAAACTCAATTTTCCAAACGTATCAAAATTTTTTGATCGGATAATGCTCTTGAGTACACTCAATATGCTTTCCAAGTTGTTTTGCATTCCTATGGCACTATTCATCAACTAACTTGTCCAGGTAGCTCTCAACAAAATGGTAAAGCCAAACAAAAACTTCATCATATTCTTGACACTGTTCATGGTCTCCTTCTCTATGTCAAAGTTCCTGCTCATTTTTGGGGTGAAGCTACTCTTCATGCTCTTTATGCTATTAATCGTATTCCAAGTCCTATTATCCAAAATCAAACTCCATATGAGTGCTTTTTTGGGTCACCTCCAGACTATCAAAACCTTCGCTCCTCCGGTTCTACTTGTTTCGTTCTTCTTCAGCCACATGAGCATAACAAACTTGAGCCTCGGTCAAGGCTTTGTTGTTTTCTTGGCTATGGCGAAACTCAAAAGGGGTATCAGTGTTATGATCCTGTCTCTCATTGTCTTCGTATCTTCTGCAATGTTGTCTTTTGGGAACAGCACTCCTTTGTCGAGCTCTCTCACTTCCGTGCCTCCTTATCTTCCCCCTCTGTCTTAGATCTTTTTCCAGATGAGACACATATTCCTTTTTTAGCTACTGCTGATCCTCCTGTAGCTGCTCCTGATTCTCTTGTAGACTTCTCTGTCCAACCACCAAACATCCTTGATCCCTTTCCTAGTTCACCCTTTAATGAACTGGTGGAAGATAAACAGGTCAAAGACGAGCTACCCAACCCTAAGCTTAGGTCCCCTGCCCCTGCTCCACCTGAAGATCTTGCACAAGACATTCCACCTCGTCATTCTACTCAGGTAAGATCCATTCCTGCACATTTACTTGACTATCATTGTTACACTACCCTTGCTACACAGCACGAGCCTCACACCTATCGTGAGGCTTCCACTGACCATTTATGGCAGATTGCAATGAAAGATGAACTTGACGCATTATCTAAAAACCATACTTGGGATTTGGTGACTCTCCCCCCCTAGGAAATCTGTGGTTGGTTGTAAGTGGATCTACAAGATTAAGACTCGCTTTGATGGGTCCATTGAGCGCTACAAAACTCGTCTTGTTGCAAAAGTGTTTACACAAGAGTATGAGATTGATTATGAAGAGACATTTGCTCTGTTTGCTCGTATTTCATCTGCTCGTGCCCTTTTAGCTGTTGCTGCTACCAGTAAATGGGACCTTTTTCAGATGGATGTCAAAAATGCATTCCTTAATGGGGATTTAAGTGAAGAAGTTTATATGCAACCTCCTCCTAGTCTCTTTGTTGAATCAAACAAGGTTTGTCACCTTCGACGTGCTAAATTCAGCTCTACCATCTCTCGCTTGGGTTACATGGCCAGTCATTATGATTCTGCCCTATTTCTTCGTCGCACTGACAAAGACACTATTTTACTTCTCCTGTATGCGGATAATATGATCATAATTGATAATGACCTCAGTGGCATTCAAGAACTTAAGAATTTTCTTAGTCAGTAGTTTGAGATGAAAGATCTTGGACATTTCAGGTACTTCTTGGGTCTTGAAATCACTTATTCTACAGATGGACTTTATATTACTCAAGTCAAGTATGCCTCTGAACTCTTGTCTCGAGCTGGACTTACTGATAGCAAGACTGTTGACACTCCAGTTGAGTTTAATGCGCATCTGACTTCCTTAGGAGGGAAACCATTGACTAATCTCTCTCTTTACAGACGCTTGGTTGGTAGTCTAGTTTATCTCACTGTCACTTGTCTAGACATTTCCTATGCTGTTCACCAAGTGAGCTAGTATCTGTCTGCTCCACGATTGACTCACTATGTTGTTGTTCTACGCATTCTTCGATACCTAAAGGGCACTCTCTTTCATGATCTTTTCTACTCTGCTCAGTCTCCTCTTGTTCTTTGTGCATTTTCTAATACTAATTGGGCAGGAGATCCTACTAATCGTAGGTCCACCATTAGTTATTGCTTTCTTCTTGGTTCTTCTCTGATTTCTTGGCGAAGCAAGAAACAAACTCATGTGGCCTACTCCAATACTGAAGCAAAATATCATGCCCTTGCTGATACCACATCTGAGCTCCTTTGGCTACAATGGCTTTTCAAAGACTTAGGTGTATCCACATCCTCTACTACTCCTCTTTATTATGACAACCAGAGTGCCATTCATATTACTCACAATGATGTCTTCCATGAACAGACTAAACACATCGAGATCAATTGTCATTTTATCATTTACCATCTTGTCTATGGTGCTCTTAAGCTCTTTCTAGTCTCCCCCTAAGATCAACTTGTAGATATATTCACCAAGTCACATCCTAAGGGGTGCCTTTGTGATTTGGTTGACAACTTTAAGTTGGTCTCAAACCCACCTTGAGTTTGAGGGGGGCTGTTAACATGTATAGTGTTGTGGGCTTTAGGCCCACCTAGATTACTTGTATAGCACGCATGCTTGTACTACACTCTTACTTGTACTGCACACATATGCCTCCTATATAAAGACTCTCATATACATTCTTTAACTATGAAATACAATACTATTGCATTCAGTATTCCTAACAAGAACAAAAGGTCTCCATTGGCTTTCATCCCTTTATCCATAGATTCCAACTCTGTGGGCTACAAGTCAAATGGCGACCCTACCCCTCCCATCCATTAACCTATGCCAAAATTCCTTCCCCTCATCTGCTCTAGATGTTGATCCTCAACCCTTCTTTTCTTCTGGAGAAGAAGACAACGAGGAGGGAGGAGAGGAAGGAAAGGAGGAAGAGGAAAAGGAGTACCTAGAGTATGTCTCCAAGGACATGGCTGCTAGGGAGGTGGAGGAGGAGTATGATGAAGCATGCCTCTAGAGGCATGAATTGTCCCCTGATGAATCCTATGATGAGTCCTTTAAGGTGCAAGAGGGCGAGAAGGAAAGGCCCCTTTAACGACAGTGACTCCAACAGCCAAGATTCGAAGCCTAGCCAAGACACTCCTAATGAAGGCTTGGATAAGGATGAAGATGCCTACAAGCCTTCTTCCCTTTAGGTCTTCATCCTCGAAACCTACAACAATTTAATTTTTCGGTTCTAAGGTGCAAGGTAGTGCTCGATATCCAACCTAGTTAGTGAAAGACTATCTCCCTTATCTCCATAACCTTGTAGTTGTGCATGGTACATGCCATTGGTGCTCAGGATGCAGCTTTGGATTTTTTTTTCAAAATAACACCCATTTTCAAAAAAATTTGTTACTTAGCACTGTTTCCAAACCAAAAGCTCGAAAATGTGTTAAAACACAAGAGTTGTTTAGACCCCCAAATTAAAAATTACGGCTCGATTGCTTTTACTCTAACTTATACTAAGTGCGGAAACAAGAGTAAATGAAGCCCAATCAACCGATACTACTCTAGTGCATAAACATGAACAACAAACAATAAAAGTAAAGTACAAAAGTAAGGGAAGAGAGATGCAAACACAAGATAACACGCCGATGTGTTATCGAAGAGGAACTGAAAATGAAAGCTCGAAAATATGTGAAAATACAATAGCTATTTAGACTCCCAAATTAAAGTTACGGCTCGATATATTTTACTTTAACTTAATACTAAGTGCAGAATAGAGTAAATGCGAGTGGATAAACAAACAAGCTACTCTAACCCATAATCATTATAACACAACTGTAAAATTAAAGGTAAAAGAGTAGGGAAGAAGAAAGCAAACACAAGATAACATGCCGATGTGTCATCGAAGAGGAAACTGAAAAACTCGGTGAAAAACCTCTCCGTCGCCCTCCAAGCAGTAATCGATTCACTAGACAATCAATTGGGATACATGGGTTAGCAAGAGACCCTCCAAGCCTAATCTACTCGATGCACCTAAGCCATTCAAGCTCCTACTCCAACAAGGCGTCTTGGAACCGTGTCTTGTCTAGCTCTCCGAATCCCACAATACGCCTGATTGCATCCGCCAATGCCTGGCTTCTTCCAATGCTTCCCAGCAGCACCAAAACCTCACTTGACACTTTGAAATGGTGTGGTAAGTGTTTGGTCTATCAACCTCTCAATGATATGGAAATGGAGAGGTAGGAGTTCAGAAAAATCCACAAGTAATTATGTAGAGAAATGTGGGGATAACAATCTCTAACTCTCAACGTTTGTGGCTAAGGTTTTCTCTCAGAAGCACTCCTCAACATCTATGAGTAATGTGGGTATATATAGTATAGGTATAGAAAGTGTGTATCAGAAATGATAATCTGGCAAAATAGAATGTTTCATGCGTATCTCACAGGAAGGCTTTACTTGCGAGATACTCGCGAAAACCAGCTGTCTCCATCTTGTCTTGACTCTTCCTATTCCAGTCATGTGTAGGGCACATGCTTCACCTCGCAGGATGCTTAGTCGCGAGCTACCTGTGAAAACACTTCAGTCTTCAATTTGCCTTGAGTCTTCACACTTTTTCTCTCACACACAACCCTTACAATGAAATCCCACATTAAATACAGGGTACAAAAGATTGAATAGAACTACAATCAAATTTGCACGGAATTAAAGCCAACAAAACACATATTTGTAAATTACAACTTTACAATCTCCCCCTTTGGCTATTCCGTGACAAAACCCCTAAAACAGACTCTAGACTTAAACGTGAGTTTGGGAACAGTGGCAAAACTCACTCACATCTAATCTAGAAGCTGTGAAGCACTTGCACATATATACCTGTAACCTAAAACACTCACACACAAGCAAAACTTTCATTAAACTTATGACAAGTTGAATACAAGGTACTTTTCTATGCAAGTAAAATGCGATCAAGTTAATAAACACTATAAAGCATGTAAAAATATCCAGATCATACAAGATCAGTCATTAAAGAATGACTACAATGAACATTTAAGTAGTAAATGCTCATCCGGACATGCAATGTAATTAGGATCAATCACTAGGATCAATTGCATGTCCAACACACAACCAATGCAAAATACACGAAGTATTTGCATCAAGGATACAAGATCCTACTAGGGTACAAGTGTGAGGTACTTAAGACATATTAGCAACATTTTATAAGTACAAAAAAATTGCTACAAAAGCAATGAGATAAACACATGTATTGAATATTAAACTGAATATTTAGCTGAATATTAAACTTAGGACATATTGTACACCGTCTCCCCCTTTTTGTCATGGAATAGCTATTGTACATGTTCTTCCAGCTTCCTTTGAATTTGGTTCAACTGAGTCTGGAGAGATGTGAACTTTGTGTCGAAGCGAATGTGCTAGGAGTGCATGATGATAGCTAATATGGATATTTTGGTATTAATCTCTTGAAGGACAGCCATGATGATGTCTAGCTATTCATCATAGGCATGGGAGGTAGAGCTTGAACTTCCTAGAGCAACATGACTTTCTTGCTTGGTACTCTTTTTGGTGTGATTCATACTGGCATGGAGTGTGCAGATGTTAATAAGACTTGGCCGAGGATGTGGATGCTCATCTTCCGAGGGATACACGCCTTTGAGCTTCAAAATCTTTGAGATAAGGCGGTAGAAAGGAAGACAATTCCTTAAAGCAGTTCGTTCAACCGTTTTTGCCAAGATGTGAAAAATATGAGAACACACATCAATCTCCTTGTCAATGATCAGATCATGCAAGAATAATGCTCGACCGAGATTCATGTACCCGATGCTTGATAAAGGATAGAGATTGCTAAACATGATCATAGAGATGCCACCCTTACTGACTTCCCATTGGATGCGAACTCCAAATTATCTCCTACAGCTTCTCGAAGAACCTCCTCATCCGGATTCAGCTCATCATATACCGGTGCTATAGTGAATATTGGCCGGTTAATATGTAGGATCTCCGCCAGATAAACCAGTGTTACTACGAGGCTCTTTCCTCTAACCCAACATTTCAACTCCTCTCCTTCAACAATGGCATTGGCATAGAACTCTTTCACCAATTTCTCGTATGATTGGAGAGGAGAAAGTTCCAATCCTTGGTGGCAAACCATTTGGGAATATTGGTGTCAAGGAGAGATGGCTGATCAACGGCCCGTTCAACCAACAATGGAGCCTCTCGAAAATAGGTTGTATAATTCTGAAATGCAGCATAGGATCTGAACTTGTTAGGTTCAAAAGCTCCTATTGATGATCGAGTCCTTTTTGGCCTTGCTGAAAGGTCATCAACATCAATTACAGGCTCTTTTCCTTTGTTGCTTCCTTCTTTCACTGTTGAGGTCTTGAATGGAGACATTTGCACACATAATTACCAAGCAAGAGAAAAAAAACAAGTGCAATAACAAAAAACAGACCACAAAACTTGATTATATTCAAGTTAGTCCAAAAATAAAGCGAAAATACTCAAAACAGAACACAACAAATTTAAAAACAACATGCTATAAGTGCTAATACATGTAAACAGTAGCAAAATGCAAGAAATTAGCGACTATGCATGTGTGTGCATCTACTGTGCATGTGTGTGCATGAAGTGATGCATGGAGTGTGCCTAGTGGGTGCCTAGGTGATGCATGGCATGGCATTGAGGCACACATTGGGCAAAGTGTGTAGAACACACACCCATTGACCAAAACATGTCAAGTATGTTCAATCAAGGGTAAACCCAAACATTGGAACTCATTTGAGTCTAATTCAACACAAAAATGTCACTTGAACATTTTGTCAAACACTTAGCATGCAACATTACACTATGTGAATGGACAATGCATGACCATATAAAAAAAATGCTTTAATACATGCTTAAAATGCCACAAGGGGCCTACATAGATACACATAAACCAAATGGGACTCAGCCCAATCAAAATTTTATAAAATTTTTCCCAAAATATAAAGATCCCAACCATTTTTTGAAAAAAATCCCCAATTTTGAAAACCTAAGTTAATTTCTGCATAATCTAAGACAAAAATGAAAAGAATGATTTAGAAAACATCCTTGATGTTGATTTTGCAGAAAACACTCTTGAAAATATGGGGTTTTGAGAGAAATAGAGATTAGGGTTGAGATAGGTTCGAGAGAGGCAAGGCGAGGGAAATAGAAAGTGTTTAAAAACCTGACACATCTGCCTTATAAAACTAAAAACACGTGTTTTTCCCAGGTTAGGCAGTCGTGAAATTAGTCGTGAAAAACACCACTGAAGCAAAGGAGCTTTCGCGAGAAGCTTTAAGTTGCGAAATTGTCGCAAGACAGTCGCGATATCCTCTGTATGAAACTTGTGTTTTTCTAGTTTTTGCCTAAAAATTATTTCGCGGGAAGTGCTTGGTTACGAGATAGTCGCGATACTCTCTGTATGAAAATGAGATTTTTAGATTTCCCTAAACCACTTTTTGCAGGAAGGTCTTAGTCGCAACCTTCTCGCGAAAATGCCTCTGAACATGTTTTTTGTAAAACAACACAAAAATTGCATTTTGAACAAAAACTAAAAACACGAAAGTATAAAATCACTTTAAAAAAGCATATAAAAATACTCAAAAATCTTTTTGGGTTTGATCGTTAAGCAATTGAGCATACACATCACATTTGAACATGTACAATCACACAAATGAGATAAGCATTAGTTGAACTAAACTTGTGTGTTGTGGGTGAGTATCAAATGTGAAATAGTCCTTAGACTAGAGTGAAGCTTCAATGATCAATTTAATCAAGTCATACACAACTGGTACTAAGTCAAATGGACAATCTCAATTATGGAAATGAGCATATACGACCTCCCACAAGAAAATGATTACAAATCTTAGAAGCTTTTCATTTGGTTTCTACATAAATCATAACATTTGATCTTTTTGAACAATACATCTCATTTTGGAGATTGGTGCTTGAAATTTTTGATATTTCAACATTGAGAGTTAGCCTTTGGCTTTTTGAGCACCATACATTTCAATTTAAAATGTCGCTTTCCTTTTTTCCTAATCAAATACTAGTATGTGCGACGGCTTTTGTAGCTCATTATCTCTTTTCATTTTGAGATTTACATTTGTTGAGCTCTTTAAGCAAAAACATAAAATAATGGTGGGAAGAGATATAGGCACAAGTCTATGCAAGTATCAAGACCATCATGTCTATTGACCAATCATTCATGACAAGCTTGAAGATCGATTTATAACAATCACACATAGTTTTCAAGATTTTTTCCACATAGATATATGTGCATACATAACAAGCTAAGCTTGTAAATGCACTATGCCATTAGTACGAAGGTACTAGGCCAAACTCACATGTGATATACACAACACAAGCGATCAATTTTTTTTGGAGATTTTTCAATTTTTATGGGTTTTTGAATTTTTTGAACACACTCAAAAATAGAACAAGTAAAGTAAGATTAACAAAAACAAGTACAAAACAAAAATTGTAAAAGAAACATGCTATAAACTAGAAGCAATTGACACAAATTGAATTATGCATGTCATGATGCATGAACCTATGACCCTAAACATTGGAAGTATAAATGCATAGACATAGGAGGTGATCATGCATAAGTACCCTTCTGCACCCACACTTTGCGAGTGCTTTGGATGAGAGCCTTAGATGGAGGGGTACGACTAAAATAACTTTCAAACCTCGGAGTGAAGCTAGCAAGGCACAGTGATATGTTCTTCAACATCTCCATAACGTCTCTAATGAGATGTCCCTCACTATCTCCCTTAGCTTGTGCTCCTTTTGCTCTTCTCCTTGAACTTTTTGGACCACGCATAGAATCAGACTTCTTGAGTGCATGAAGCTTGAAACAATTCGGCCTAGTGTGTCCTTGTGCGCCACAATGATGACACAAGTGCTTTACTTAAGGCCCCCTTTGATTTTTGGTTAATGACTTCCCTTTTTCCTTTGGCTTTGCACCAATGGTTCTCTTAACTACAGCAGGGGTCTCAATCTCAGGCTTCACTTCTTTAAGCTTCTCAACATTCTTGGTTGAAACGAACTTCACTTCCTTCTTGGGTTTGCTGCTCGAACTTCCTTCTCTGGTATATCCCAAACTAGTCTTATCATGTGAAGATTTTTGAGAGGACAATACATTGTCAAGTTTCTTGGTAGAGATGTGCTCAACCTTGACATTTGCTTGAATAATTTTAAGTTCAAGAAACTTGATCTTAGAGTAAGCTTCAACCAACTCTCCCTTGAGTCTTTCTTCTTCACACTTTGATTCCTTGAGTTGTACAGGTATACACCTATGTTCTTCTTTAACCTTTTTCATCTTTTTCACAGCAAGGTTAGCAACTTTGGCATATTTGCCACAATCTTCTAGCAGAGAATCATATGCTTCTTGAAGGTTGTTCTCCCCTTCATTTTGACACACGTCTTCATCTTCTGATTCTTCAATTTCCTCATCCTCAGAAATATTACCAAGTTCATCAATCAAATTGCTCAAATCATCATTTGAATCAACTGAGGCAATAGCCGTAAAGGCCCTATAATTTCCTTCACTGTCACATTCTCCTTCATTGTCTGAATTTGAGCTGTTAGAATCACTAAGGGTCGTGGCAAACACTTTACCCTTCCCTCTCAGATAGTTGGGACACTCCTTCTTGAGATGTCCATGGCCATTGCATTAGTAACACACAATGCCTTGAGGGGATTGAAACTACTTCCCATCTTTCTTCTTAAATTCCTTCCTATCACATTTGGAGGATGAAAACTTTCCTTTGCTGAATGGCTTCCCACTATTTTTCATCTTCAGAAATTTTCAGAAGTTCTTTGCAAGAAATGCTACCTCCTTCTCCACATCATCTTCTTCACATGAGTCATCAATTCTTTCGGTGATGATTTTGAGAGTGATGGATTTGCTTGTCTTGTGAGAAGGCAATCCTAGCTCATATGTTTGGAGAGATCCAATGTGTTCTTGGATTTTGATCTCATCCAAATCCTTACTTTCCTCTATAGTTGTGACCTTCGCACGAAAGCTCTTCAGTAAGGACCTCAAAATCTTTCTCACCACCTTAGTATCCTTAATCTTCTCACCGAGATTGAGCTTAGCAATTATAATTTCATTGAACTTCCCATATAATGAGTCGAAAGCCTCATCATCACCCATCTTAAGCTCTTCCAATCTGGTGGTAAGCAACTGGAGATTTGTGTCCTTTACTTTCTTTGTACCCTCATAAGTAGTCTCAAGAATAGTCCAAGCTTCCTTGGTTGTCTCCACATGCGATATCTTGTGAAATTCATCAGTTGGCACACCACAGAATATAGCATTAATAGCCTTACTATTTGCATTAGCCAAAGCAAGAGTTGCCTTGTCTCATTCGGACTTGGCTATCATGGGTTTAATATACCCATTCTCAACGGAATCCCATACGGACTCATCTATAGCACACAATAAAGCCCTCATACGGACCTTCCAAAATGCATAGTTGCTTCCATCAAAGAGTGGTGGGGCATTAAGTGATTGTGATTAGTCCACCACAAAAGGGTCAAGGATCGCACTCAAGTAATAAAATCACAGTAAGTGAACCCGCTCTAATACCAATTGAAAACTTGAAAATGTGTGAAAACATAAAAGCTATTTAGACCCCGAAATTAAAGTTATGACTCGATAGATTTTACTCTAACTTAATACTAAGTGCTGAATAGAGTAAATGCGAGCAGATAAACAAACAAGCTACTCTAACTCATAATCATTATAGCACAGCAGTAAAATGAAAGGTAAAAGAGTAGAGAAGTAGAATGCAAACACAAGATAACACGCCGATATGTTATTGAAGAGGAAACCTAAGAACTCGGCGAAAAACCTCTCCGCCGCCCTCTAAGCGGTAATCGATCCACTAGACAATTAGTTGGGATACATGGGTTGGTAAGAGACTCTCCAAGCCTAATCTACCTGCTGCACCTAAGCCCTCTAAGCTCCTACTCCAACAAGGCTTCTCAGAATTGTGTCTTGTCTAGTTCTCCAGATCCCGCAATACGCCCGATTGCATCCGCCAAAGCCTGGCTTCTACCAATGCTTCCTAGTAGCACCAAAACCTCACTTGACACTCTGAAATGGTGTGGTAAGTGTTTGAGCTATCAACCTCTCAATGGTATGGAAATGGAGAGGTAGGAATTGAGGAAAATCCACAAGCAATTGTGTAGAGAAATATGGGTATAACAATCTCTAACTCTTAAGTTTTGTGGCTAGGGTTTTCTCTCAAAAGCACTCCTCAACATCTATGGGTAATGTGGGTATATATAGTGTAGGTATAGAAAATGTATATCAGAAATGACAATCTAGCAAAACATAATGTTTCGTAAGTATCTCGCAGGAAGGCCTTAAGCGCGAGACAATCGCGAAAACCAGCTGTCTCCATCCTATCCTGACTCTTTACATTCCAGTCATGTGCAAGGTACATGCTTCACTTCGCGGGATGCTTAGTCGCAGGCTACCCACGAAAACACTTCAGTCTTCAATTTGCCTTGAGTCTTCACACTCTTTCTTTCTCACACACAACCCTTACAATGAAATTCGATATTAAATACAGGGTACAAAAGATTGAACAGAATTACTGTCAAATTTGACATGGAATTAAAGCCAACAAAATACATAGTTGTAAATTACAACTTTACAGAAGAATTCGGCGAAAAACCTCTATGCCGCCCTCCAAGCGATAAATCAATCCACTAAACAATCAGTTGGGATACACGAATAGCAAGAGACCCTTCAAGCCTAATCTACCCAATGTACCTAAGCCCTCTAAGCTCCTACTACAGCAAGGCTTCTCGGAACCGTGTCTTGTTTAGCTTTCCGGATACCGCAATACGCCCGATTGCATCTGCTAAGCCTCACTGACTTCTTTTGGCAAATCCCTAAAGCTTCCCAAGCTCCAAAACACTCTCTACACTTTGAAAATGTGTGGGTTGTGTTTGGGTACAAATCTCCTCTCAAGGTATGACAATGGGAGAGGGAAGGAGAAGAGGCTACAATGATTTCTCATTAAGGATGGGTAGCTCTCTCTCTAAAAGATGGGTGTGTATGTTGTTGAAAACCTATCTAGGGTTTTTCTCTCTAAATGGCCTCCTTTACATTTGTGGGTAATGAGGGTATATATAGTATGGGTGAAGGGTAAGAAAGTCACACTTAAAAATCTTCCAGGTAGAAAGTCTCGTGGGTATCTCGTAGGAAGGCCTTACTCACGAAATGCTCGCGAAATCAACAGCTTGGCATGACCTTTAGCTTCCAATCAGGTGCTTCTCACATGCCCATTTCGCGGGAACCCTTTTCGCGAACTTCTCGCAAGCTAGTCGCAAAATGCACTGATTTTTCATTTAAGCTTGAGTCTTCACCAACTTAATACTAAACCCAATACAATAAAATCTCAGAAAATACAAGGAACAAAATTAAAGCAATTATAACACTTTTTGTCATGGAATAAAGCCAACATAAAACATAGTTGTAAATCACAACTTTACACAAACTATTTAGAAAACTAACATCTCGAGTCTTCTAGACTCGATTTCACTGTAGGAAATCGAGTCTCATAGACTCAATTTCCATGAGGTGCGTAGCTGAGGTGGATTAAAAAAATCCACGTGGAACTCGAGTCTTAGAGACTCGAGTTCCCTCAACCTAGACATCACTAACAGACCATCCTAGAAACACATAAACCCACAACAGAAAATATTGCTCCAGTACCCAGAAAACACAAACCTAGAACTAAAAACAAAAACCCACAGTAGAAAATATTCCTCCAGTGCCAAGATCGTCAAACCCATGGCACTCCGGTGTTGAAATCGTGATTTTTGGGTTTGGATTTTTGCTCCGATTAAGATTGTGATTTTTGGGTTTGGGATTTTGAGAAATGGGTTCGGGTTTGGATTTTGAGAAATGGGTTTGGGATTTTGAGAAATGGATTTAGATGAAGAAGGAAGATTTGTCTTAGGTTTTTGGTGCTTGGAAGAAGGGAGTGGGACGGCAGATGGAGAAAGAAAGAAAAAAGTGTAGAAGAACCCAAGTCTAAAGACTCAATTTCCACGTGGATTTTTAGTCCACCTCAATTTTGCCAGCACATACAAATCGAGTCTCTTAAACTTGAGTTGCTATAGGAACTCGAGTCTAGGAGACTTGAGATACTAATTTCCTAAATAGTTTGTAAACGTTGCTAACTAACAAAATTGTTAGCAAAATGATGTTATTTTGCAAAAAATTCCTGCAGCTCCTTGTTGTGAAATTTTAAAGTGTGGAACTGGAACTTTAAAAGTTGTAGGGTACACGTCCAAGACATTAGCTTTGGGCCTCACTTTTCATTCTTTAATTTTCATCTTTCTTTTCTTTTAATCTTTCTACACCTCATGCCTGGATTGGGCTTTCTTTCATTCTTCTCTTTTCTTTTTCTTTTGCTTCACTAGATCTCTTCAACGTTTGGCTTGACTTTGTCCCATCTTGTAGCACTGAACTTCCATATGAATTGCTTCTTCAATGAATTTTCTATTCCTTCTCTTCCACTAATTCCCTTTATCATGTAATACCTTTATCACCTATAAAACAAAGATTATTTATAATTGAAAGTTCAAATAGCGTATAAAACACTCTGAACGTTTAGACCCCCAAATCACAAAATACCAATTCAAGCTTAATATTAAACAATGTACGTGCGGAAAATGAACATAAACTTATAACAGAATTGATAAACAATCAAAACCAAATAAAATCACATCCACAGCAGAAATTAAATGGCAAAGATTAAGGAAAGAGAGATTCAAACACAAGGATAACACAATGATGTGTTATCGAAGAGGAAACCGAAGCCCTCGGCGTAAAACCTCTCTACCGCTCTCTAAGCGGTCAATAATCTACTAAAGAATGTAGTTGGGATACATGAACAGCAATAGACCCTCCAAGTCTAATCTACCCAGTGTACCTAAACCCTCCAAGCTTTTTGCTCCTATGAGGTTGCGCTGAACCTTTTTCTTCTCTAGCTTACCGGATTCCGCTATAGCCCATAGCATCAACCAATATCCATTGGTCCCTTCCTAACTACTTCCCAAAGCACCAAAAAGCCTTCTCATAGATATGGGTATGGTGAGAAAAGGATTTGGGTAATGAACCTCTTAAGGATGTAACAATGGAGAGGATGAGAGTTGAGGAATTTGAAGAGTCACTACGTAAAGATTGTGGATGAGTGAATCTTGTTTTTCTCTAGGCTTTCTCTCTCAAAATTCTCTCTAGAAGCTCTCTACATTTCGTGGGTATAAGGGGTATTTATATTGGGGTGAGAAAGGAATGCGAAGAGTCAGTTCTTCGAAAACAGAGCTGGCTGGCGACTTGACTGAGTCGCGAGTTCAAGCCACGAGCTAACTTAATGGCTAGTCTGGACTTTTTGTCTTGTAGTGCTACAACTGGCATAATGGTTCAGCTTCTCTGCATGCTTCACTCGTGTGCTTCTTCTGGCAGCTTGCCAGTCCAGTCGCGAGCCACTCGCGAGATCCAGTCGTGAGTCTCTACTTCACTGCACAGTTCTTAAGCATTTCTTTACACTCTCTCACACACTACCCTTACATGATTTCCACCTAAATACATGATTTCTATATGCTGAATTACAAGCAAATTTGGCACGAAATACAGCCAATAAGATGGTTGATTAAATTCAACCTTACAATAATCAATCACAAGATAGCATAAAAGTACAACTAAAAATGCAAATATGAGAGTAATTTATTGTATATATTTTATGCTCATCACTCCTCTTACCCAGGTTCACCATCTTCTTAATCTATTGGCTTATATGTGTAAGGACAAGATGCAATATTAGGAAGCAAACCCTTTGTGCTCAACTTCTGGGCTTGGTGACTGTACAAGACTTACAAAACAAGGCATGGATTTTTGGGAAATTCTAGGCATTTTCCCTTATTTTTTAAAAAATCTAGCAATATGTCCCTGTTTTGAAACTATTTAAGTCTGTGTCCTTGTTTTGAAACTTGATTTTCTTAAAATTGAGTTTCAATGTAAAACTCGATTGGTTTAAAATCGAGTTATGCCAAATGAAACTTAAAAAAAAAAAAAAAAAATTTGTGGAACTCAAGTTCATGGAGCTTGAGTTCCTTTCAAATCGAGTTTTAAAAACAGGGACATGGACCTAAATAAACTTTTACATTGAAACTCGATTCTCTACAAATTGAGTTTTTAAATAGAGTTTCCAAATAGAGTTTTTTAAGTTTGATCGCCTATAATTAATTTTCCACAAATCGAGTTTTACATTGAAAGTTTCAAAATAGGGACACTGACCTAAATAGTTTTAAAACAGAGACATATTATTAGATTTTTCAAAAAATAAGGGCAAAAGCCCATTTTCTCCTAAATTTTTGCCTATAAAACCAAAATTTTTTTTTCTATAGATAACCATTGAGACATTTTCTCTATAAAAAAAAAAAAACTCCCTTTCAAAAGGTTTCGAATCTAATCTTGGAAATGATTTTCCAAAGTACATGAAATATCTCTTTTTCTTAAAAAAAAAAATCGTTCTTTCTTAAAAGATTTACCATAAAAAAATCCACTTTCTTAAAAACTCATGAGATAACCTTTTTCAAAACCCCATTTTCTCAAAAACTCATGAGATAGTCTTTTTTCAAAATAAGCTTCTACAAAAAGGTATGAGATATTCAAAGAGAAAATACTCATCTTTTCAAATGTAAAGAGATTTCCATTTTTTTAAGTGATGCAAGGAATATTCACATCTTTATAGGCAAATAAAACCCTTTTCCAAATGAATTGTCTTTTTTCTTTTTCTTTTTTTTGGCACAAATAAAGTGATTTTAAGACATAATTTTTAATGAGGTTGTGACGAATCCTTAATTTAGTTTGATTGAATTAGCGGCACCAATCAACCATCTTGGCTTTTTGTGTCTTGTGCATAAGAATGATACATGGAAAATGAATTTGCTTTAATTTGCTTTTGAATGCATAAGGTGACATTTTTTTATCTCCTCTCTTCCTCTTTACGTTGCAGAGTAATATTCACATTATATATATACATACGCATATATATATATATATATATCTTAAATAATCTCACGTGCAAGTCATGTATATTATTTCTTGCAACATAGTAAATAGTTCTCTCATGATATTTATATATTTTTTTCACATGCTTCTTTGTACATACTCTTTGCAAACAATAACTCATGCTACTTATATATAAGTAATGTATTCACATGGTATGTATATTTATTTTTTGTACAAAACTATTTAAAATAAAATGCTAAGTATTTAATTCCAAAATATGATTATTCAGATTAAATTAAAATAAGATACTATCCTTTGGATAGGCGATATTGAGTGCCTAATAGGTTCACTCGTAACCAAACTTCTCAATTCAAAAATCTTTGATTTGAGACCTTTGTTACTTTAATTAGCTTGGAAACCCTTAAGATTAGCTTTTAGTTAATTAGGTAATTCAAATTAATTAGATAAATAAGTGACCAATGATACATAGAATAAACTAATGGTTAATAGCGAATCCTTAAAATTAAATAAGTAAAGAGACTCGCTCACACACACACATCACCCACAGTAATAGATATGCATTATCACATGTCACCAAGCAAAAGGCCTAATTTGGATGTGGAAAAAAGAAAGCCAAGGCGTCCATAGCCTTCTGACAAGCGTCCACATAAGGCATAAACATAAATATGAAACTCTGTTGCTGCACCATGGCACAACTAACGTGAAATTCTGCTGGATTTTCACTGTGTAAAATACAGCCATTTTTCACTACAAAAGTTTTATGAGGATTTTCACCTAACTCGAAACTTTGCCAGATTTTCACCACAAAAATATTGTAGAAATTCTAAATGTGCTAACAAAACATTAACCAAGGTCACACACTTGTCCAAAATAATCCTCAAAGCCCAAAACTTTTAAGCCTCGGAAGATACAACCAATAGCTTTATTTTATCTACCAATGACCAAAATCTAATAATTAATCAAAACAAATGATTGTCTTGTGACAAGCATCATGGGGTGCCTAACATATTCCCTACCTATAACCAAGTTAATTTCCAAATCCACGCATCTAATCAAGATTTTTTTCATCATCCTTTAGTCTAGGAAAAGTGATTTTTTCTTAACATAGACGTGGAAATAAAATCAACTAGACATAGGTGACTAATCACCTAGAAAAAACCAATGATTGGTGGTGATTTCCAAACTGTAATTAAAAATGGATCATTGATAATCCCACGCAAAGTGCACAATTAGGATCCAAGCACAAATGTACACACTTTCCCTTTTCTTCGTGTGAAGGAAGAAGGGAAGGGTAGGACATTGCTTGCCTATCCATACACTAATGTGAACCATACGCATGCATTGCAGTTTAGGGTTGTCGAGATCATTCTCATCTCATTGTCATCCGACAAAGATGGCAGGCTGTATCTGTCACACCCCAAACCCCAAAGGGTCCAAGGCATGATAAAGACGTCTTAAGTACTTGTAAATTTTTGTTCCTTTTTGACAATTCAATCCACATAATTCATATCAAGTACCAACATCAATAATTATCATAATAATTTCATTGGACATCCTCTCAAAGTAAGTCAGAGCTCTAAGCAATAATTACAAGGACCATTGGCTACAAAAGAATAGAGGCCAGAATAAGTAATTACATATGATGAGCTTGTCTCATCAATGAGAATAAATTCACAACCACTATCATAAACAAAAGAATTAGTCAAGTCTATTCTAAGATGTACATCATCGAATATCTCTGTAAAGTTGTTATTTACAACTATGTATTTTGTTGGCTTTTATTCCGTGCCAAATTTGATTGTAATTATTATCAATTATTTATACCCTGTATCTATTGTGGGATTTGTTGTAAGGGTTGTGTGATAGAGAGAGAGTGTGAAGACTCAATCATTTGAAGGATGAAGAATTCTCGCGGGTATGTCGCAACCTAGCTTCCCGCGAAGTGAATCATGTGCCTTGCACATGCTGGAATGCGAAGAGTCAGGCCAGGTGGAGACAGCTGTTTCTCGCGAGTATCTCGCAGGAAAGACCTTCCCGTGAGACACCCGCGAGGCAATATATTCTACCAGCCTGTACTGAATGACTCACACTTTCTGTGTCTATCTTATATATACCCTCATTACCCACAAATGTTGAGGAATGCTTCAGAGAGAAAAACCCTAGCCAAACACATTGAGAATTAGAGATTGTCATCCCCACCTTTCTCCATACATTTGCTTGTGGTATCTCCTCAACTCTTCTCTCTCCATTTCTATACCATTGAGAGGTTGATAGCTCAAGCACTTACCACACCCTTTGAGAGTGTTGTGTGATGTTTTAGTACTGCTGGGAAGTATTGGAAGAAGCTTGGAATGGCAGATGCAACATGGAACTTGTTGCGGGATCCGGGGTGCTAGACAAGACACGGTTCCGAGAAGCCTTGTTGGAGTAGGAGCTTGGAGGGCTTAGGTAAATCGGGTAGATTAGGCTTGAAGGGTCTCTTGCTAACCCATGTATCCCAACTGATTGTCTAGTGGATTGATTTCCGCTTTGGGGGCGGCGGAGAGGTTTTTCGCCGAGTACTTCGGTTTCTTCTTCGAAAACACGTCTCGGTGTTTTCTGTATTTGCATCTCTCTTCCTTACTCTTTTATATTCCATTATACTGCTATGTTGCTTAGTTTATGGATTATAGTAGCTTATTTGTTCATCCGCTCACATTTACACTATTCCGCACTTAGTATTAAATTAGTGTAAAATCTATCGAGTCGTAACTTTAATTGGGGGGTCTAAATTGCTCTTGTATTTTCAACACATTTTCGAGCTTTCAATTTCTATTACAAAAGTTCAGCCTCCATCAGTAGTCAGTCTAACTACTGTTAGCCACCAAAAAGTTGTCTCGAAAGATTGATGCCTACTCTGAAAAGTTTATAAAATAATTGAATGAGACAGAACCCAGTAAGTAGCATAATTAATGGGGGTGGGGGAAATGCAAGTTTCATAACAATGAACATTTTACAGACACGCTAAAATTTGGGAATTTCTATTTGAATTCTATAAAATAAATTTCCTTAACATCATGACAAGAATGATAGACATATTGTAGCACCAAGTTTCCTAAAGTAACTATGAAACTACATATTATTCATTGTGAGCCATAAAATATCCAATACCCTTTCAAATCCAGAAACCTCACCCAAGGCCACATGACAAGGTCGTCACACAGACAGGTCGTCACACAGATGGGGTCGTCACACAGACGAGGTAATCACCAATATCATGGCACAATGACAAAACCACATCAAAAGCTCACAAGTTAATGTATTCGAAATACACAGTTCACTTCCAAGTAGTTTCATAAAATATTTCAATAACCAAATAGCCACAATATTCTCAAAGTCCTCTAAACTATTTCTTGTCATAAATATTTTGCGGAAATTTCCCAAATAATACAAGTTAAGATAAAACATCTTTAGAATTTGCAAATAATGCAATAAATTCATAAAATCCATTCCCAAGAATTTTATAAAAGATGCATATCTTTTCCATGCTAACAAATCATGCAATTCCCCATATGCAATAAGAATATGCACTTTCATATATCATCATATATAGTAGGGTCACAACACAATACTTTATAGAAAAACATAGTTCCACCATTGATTTTTCAAAATGTGTTTGACCCAAAAATAACATTTACAAAATATGGTTATTTTCCAAAATCTCATTAAAAAACTACTTACCTTGCAACTCGCAAAAAGTTTAGTTCCAAAACTCCAACGGAGATTAGTTAGAACCTAAACAATGCCAAACAAACCTATCACAATAAGCATAAAGTTTAACATTTTATCTAGCTACGAATTATAAATCGCTAGATAAGAAATTAATTAGGCAAGCCTAAGTACTTAACCTCCCAAATAAAGTATTTCACTTCCAAAGTTTATCAACAATTTCATTTATAAGGCTTAGACTCTAATTTATAATTATTTCATTCAAACGCTTTTCTTTTCCATAAGAGATCCCAACACTTTATGAATTTCTTCCCCAACATACATGTCATTTTCAAGAAACTCACAAAACAACAACATATATAACAATACCCACCATTACAAACCCCAAATGTAAATCCTCCACTAGCTCCAAATACACAATAAAATTAGATTCATCAACTATTTCACATTAGAAAGCCAAAACTCCCAAATCTTCACCACTTAGCTAACCACCATTGCAAAAATCATAAACTCACTCATCAAATACATCCACCAAGACCAAAACCCATACATAAAAACACATAAATATCATTTCTAATGCTCATAAATCACATGGATATTATTATTAAAGTTTAGATAAACATAACCTCAAACAAAAGCATATAAACCGACAAAAAGATTAGAAATATTTACTTGAAAAAGTAGAGGCGAGTGAGCTTTACCGTTTTACTAGGGAGTCTTAGGGTGATCCTGCTGAAATTGGTGGTGGAAGTGGTGAGGAGTGGTACCGGCGGGAGTGTAAGGGAGTGAAGAGAGGAGAGTTTGTGTTGAGAGAAAAAGAAAAAGAAAAGTAAGAGAAAGAACAAATGAGGAGAGCTGGCCGGCCAAGAAGAATGAGATAGTGAGATAATTGAGAGAAATGAGTGGTGAGGAAATAATGGGTTAGGTGGGGTCACGTGGGTCTCCACAAAAATCTGATCTCTTTTATTTTTTTCTTTTTCTTTTATTTATTTATTTTTTTTAAATCCTGGTGCGTCACAGTATCGGCACAACCTATTGCATACTGACTAGGAGTTAGACCAACCATATCCCAAGTGTGACTTTTTAAGAGAATTTAGTTTATCAAGCATAACTTTCTGTCAAAGAGGATCTATGTGGGCTTGAAGATAAGTGTGAGGCTCAGAGAGGGTGGTCAAAGCAAAACAACAATGATAATCAGTGAGATAAGGAGGAGCGCTTACTCAAGTAAAGCGACAAATATTAGGACTTATAAGAGGCTCAGGGAATGGTGGCAAGGGTGATGGGAGGATCATTGAAAATCGGAGACAGTGAGGGGAAGGATGTAGAAACTTGCTTAAGACTCGTAAAAGGTCGGTGTTAATAGAACAATATTGTAGGAGACACAAAAGTGGCAAGTTATGGGATCAAAGCAGTGAAAACTTTTTTTAGGAGACAACAAAAATGGGCACAAGGATGAAGTTTTGTTTGTTCATGAAGAGGGAGTGAGACAAAACCAGAACAACCAAAGCTTGAAGAATGGAGTACCCAAAAGAACTTATATAGTTTGTTCTTCATTTCTTTTCTAGATTTATTGCTTTAGAAGTGTGTTTAGTTTTTTATTTATGCTTAATAACATGATTTAGGTTCTTTGCTTACTTAGAAACATGATTAGTTTGCTTCCAGTCTTTAGTTTGTTCCTTAGGGTTTTAAGTGCAATTGAATGATGAACGTGAATTTGCATATCACATGTCATGCATCTGATTATTCGGTGCTATGGTTATACATGAGGTAAGAACATGCATTCCAACATGAATATGCATGCGTAATGGATGAACACGAAAAAAATGAGATGAATGTGGATTGAATGATGAACTTGATGATAAATGGGAAGTATGTTTATGTGACATATGCTTGCTGCCTATAATTTGATGCAATGATTGATGAGTTATACTGAAATGTGATATGCTATGTGATGATGTGCTATGTGGTGAATGTTAGGATGAGAAAAAATGCTTGATTGATTAGGACTAGTGTGTGGGCGCGTGCATGTGCTTGTTTAGGTTATAGAACACAATGATTGGAGGCTAGTGTATAGACCGGACGGGATTGGGTGGGTGCTTAACATCTTCCCATCCTGCACCTTCATTTCAAAATTCAGACTTAGAATATAGATATATAAGGTCCTTTGCAAGGGACCTGGTTGGTTCCTAGGCTTGAACTAGGCAGTGACTCCCAAATTGTCTGCTGTCAATCCATTTGGCTAAGGCATACTCCCCAAGAGTACAAAGAGTGCAAACATGAGCAAGTTACAAACCCAACCCTTCTCGAAAGGATTGGCCGTTGGGCGGAGCACTCACTGTGACAACTCCACCAGGATAAAGAGATAGGCTCCAATGTATTCCATACCCTTATCTAATAATGACTCCTTTAATATGGTGTGTTTCACACACTCATAGTTGATTCACCTTTGTTACCCCTAGATAGAGGTGAGTGAGAAATATTAAGCCCTGTTTGGGTTAAAGCTTTATAAAGTTCACCCACACCAACTAACAATATGTGTCATTTCTTATAACGGGTTATGAATACAATAAAGGATTGTCTACCAATCCATTAAGGTCTATTTAGGCATTTGGTTGGAGTATGCCACCCCTAATTGTGAGTGACCTACTGGATTGTACCCTTAGTGTTAAGGATCATACCCTTAATGTTAAGGATCATACCCACACTTAGAGTAATCTTAGACCTAATTCAAATAGTTACCCTAATGCATGTGTTTGCTCTTTTATCAATTAACTTAATTTTTAAAATGGTATGGATAAAATCAATGGGTAATAAGAGAATGAAATGTATGGGATGACCTACAAAGTTGTGGCATGACCTAAGCTTAAGGAAAGAAGGTTTTTTTTTTTTTTTTTTAATAAAAAAAAAATTGATGGGAAAAGAATTTTTCCTGACAAAAAAAATATTTAAAAAAAAAAAAATCTCTTCTCAAGGCCCATGGCCCTACCATGAATTGAATGTTAATAGAGTTATAATCCATTGCATATCTTGGGCCCAATCAAGTATTGAAAGAAAAAGATATTTTTAAAGCCCAAAGATATGTACTATGAACCCTTCATCCAAAAGAACGTGTGGGATTTTTGATCAAAGCCTCCTTTCACAAAAAATTTCTTCCCATTTGATTTTTCATCTTAGATTCTGAATTTGAATCATGTTTCTAATAGGAGGCTTTTAAATGGCCCAAAAAATAGGAAGTTTTTTTTTTCCCCTTTTTGGAGTTGTTTTTTTAATAATAAATGTGTGTTTTAATAATTATTTGAAATTACACAAAATATTAATAATTTTTTTGTGCAAGTCAAACAATCAAAAAGTTTTTTTTTTTTTTTTTTTTTTTGGGTGTGTCTCATTTTCGTAATGGTTAAAAAACATGAAAATGAGCCAATATTTTATAAATTTATTTCCCAAAAAAGGGCTTTTTTTTTTTTTTTTTTTGGTTGTTGTTGTAAGCGTTTTCTGTCAAGATGCAAGATATGTGAGATTTAATATTTCCAACCTGAAATGTGAAATAAAATTCATGTATTTAATTAGAATTATAATACACTCGAATTTTGTCAAACAAATAACAAAAATTGAATGAATACTTGATATATATAAATATATATATATGTTATGAATACTAGATGTTTCCCTTATACTTGATGTTTATGAGATTGTTTGAAGGGTGTGCATGTGGTCAGTCATCTATTTATTTGTTAGGCTTGATATGGAGGGCCAAAGTTCTACCTAATGGTAAAATTACTAATTGGACTTTGTTAACAGGTGCCGGCCAGCACCTGTTAATGAACCAGCTGTGGTTCATTTATAATCTATCACAAATCTCACTGCATGGGAAATTGGCAAAATTTTACTTTTTAGCTGTAATTTATTACAAAATAATATGACTTTTTTCATCTAAACTGACACACATTTAATATATATTAAGTTTTTTCCACGTCTCTAAAAAAATGTGAATAATTTATTTTAAATTTTATCACATTAATGGGTGCTGTACAGCACCCGTTAACAGCATATTTCATCCAAAAGAAAGTTTTATAAAAATAGCCAAGCCAAGTTTTTTTGATAGAAATAGCCAAGCCAAGTTCATACCAATTTGACTACCATTCCATCTAGCACCTAGGTCGCATCATTCGTATAAATAATTTGCAATAAAACTTAAACAATCAGGAAATAAAATATATATAGTAAGAGTTTAAAAATTGGAGACAGAAATTTTTTTTAAGAAAATATCAAAAAGGGTAAGAAAAATGATTTCCCTTTTATTAATTAGGCATGAATAGAAATTAAGATTTTCCCTCATACATCGTTCATCACAGCCTTTGCCAATCATACTTCTTCACAGCCATTTTCGTTTGTAAATTATATTTGTATAGTCCATCCACTTTTGCTATCCACATGCAAGAATCTCCACCGCATTCCTTTACGAATTCAAAATCGGATTTAAATACAACGAAAGCAGCATGGAACGTAATTTTGTCGAAGTTAGTGTACCAAAAATTGCAGAAGAAGAGGGTTGAGGCAAAAACATTTTGGCGAAAAGAGAATTCCCAATATGCTGCAGGCTTAACACCTCTAAGGCCGAGATCATCATCTCTAGATTTACAATGGAAGACAAGCTCTATGTTGCCGAGGTCGTTGATAATTCGTACATAGTTCACTCTAAAAGGTTTGGATATCACCGTAAATGCATTGCTTATGCCAACGGCTAATACAATGACAAGCCAAAAAAAAGATACTTGGGATATTGTTCTTTGATTCATTTTTCCAATGTTTCGAGAAGGTATTGGGTTAGTGTACTTACATTCCTCCTGTTTTTATAGTTACAAATGTCAAGTATAATACAACTCCTTTGTCTCATTTTTGTTTTAGACTTTATATTCCACCAATTATGATATGCCATGTGTATGAATTTTTTCCTTTCTAAACTTTAAGTATTTTATAAGGAAACTAAAAAGAATACAAGGAAGATTGTAATTGATGAATATAAAGTGGAACGCAAGATCCATGTTTTAAACGTGGATGTTATTTTTTCGCATTTTATAATGTGTACACCGACATATGCAATTGAGAATATGTGTATATTTTTGGTTGGCATTATAATATTTTTCAACATAAACTTTTAAGACCTTACAAAGTTACAATTTTATACATCTATATTCTAATTTATCATTTTTTTTAATTGAGGTTAAATTCTATTTTATATTTCAACCCTTAAAAAGAATCTTGACGCATCAACTGACTTTAATTAATAGAGTAGATAGTTTCATATACAAATATATGATATTATATATATGTGTATATATATATATATATATATATATATATAAATAAATAATATTATGATTTTTGTTAATAAATGCCCTAAAAGCACATGTTAATTAAAGTGCAATTAATGCTCTATTAAATAATATTTTTATACCTTTTTCAAAAACTAGACTTAAACTGAGTTCAAATCTTCTGTCCCACTTTTTCTGCTCCACTTTATACTCCACCAATAAATATTTGTCACGTGTTCACTTAATTAATTAAATACTACTATTAATTAATACCTGTAGTATTAATAAGTCAATAATGATAGTATTTAATTAAGAGATTAAATTCTATAAGGACGTGGTGTAAAACCCATATTTTACCTCTCCAATCCCAACATGCCACATCATCTTATCACATATTTAATAATAAACATAATCACACTCAATCAATTCTAATACCCATATATAAATCCAACCAAATTGGGAATCTATCAAGATGTTATTAGGTGTGGTAGGATGTATTGAATTTTATTAAATTTTAAATAAAATGCTAATGTGGTAATCACTTATTGGATGGTGTAAAATATAGGTTTTACACATCATCCTTATAGAATTTAATCTCTTTAATTAATTAGGTGAACACGTGTCAAGTATTTATTGGTGGAATATAAACTAAAGCAAAAAAAGTGGGACAAAAGATTTGGACTCGACTCAAACTATTCACAAATATTTAAAAAACACACAACCACAATAAAATGATGAATTATTGGCATGTGTATTTCTTTCTTCAAAAAATGTGTATTATAGCCCATTGGTTTGCACATTAAAGAATAATAAATTCTTAATAAATTTTTAATTATGAGCTGAATTAATAATTTTATTATTATTATAGTTCATAATTAGGCATTTATTATTCTTTAACGTTCAAACCATTGAGCTGTAATACAATTTTTTCAAAGAAAATAAATGCACATGTCAATAGTTTATTGGTTTGCAGGAATAAATTCACATGATTGTGTATGTTTCTTTAATATTTGTGCATTGTTTGACTTTATATATATTTGAAAAAAGTATAAAAATATGGAAAATGCTAATGAGTACCCTTAGGGCACTGGTTAATAATCTATTTAAAGAATTTTTTTATGGGAAATGAAAAAAATAATAATTAATATTTTGACAGTTTTTTTCATTTCCTATAAAAGTGGTATCAAAACTTTACTAAAATGAATTATTAACCAGTGTCCTAAGGGCACTCATTAGCATTTCCCTAAAAGTATTACTTAATAAAGTATTAGTTGCACTTTAACTTATGCCCTTAAAGCATTTGTTAACAAAATCCATTGATTGTTACCATAATTATATGTTAATAAATATTGTAGTAAATACCTATTAATTATTATGATAAGTGCATATTAATAATAATTATCAAAAGAAATATCTATAAAAACACAATAATAATAAATATTTATTAATAAGTACCATAATTATCATATTTCATATTTTATATAAAAACAAAAATTAAATTAAATTTCTATTAATAACTATCATAATTATTAAATTTCATATTTATATACAAAATAAAAGGAAAAGAAAATTTATTTTTTGATAAAATCATCTTTTATTGAACTTTCTTGTGCATTGCATGAGTTGCTAATTAGTATATTTTAATTTGAAAGAAAATTTGTCTTAATAGATGCTACAAATGCTATGAATTTTATCATGTTAACTTTAAAATGGATGACAACAAAGTAATTAAGTAATTTATTTATGACTAAAATACACCATTAGTCCCCAAAGTTTACTTGTTAATTGTTTTACTTGTCAATGACATGTCATCAAGGATTAGCTGTTTTTGATCCTTTAAAGCTTGATATTACTAATTGCTAGAGCTTGTTTAGACCCCCAATTCTTAATTGCAGCTTGATTAATTTTATGCTTAACACACTTAATGCGAAATATACGTGATTAACAAATTAATTAATCGAAGCATTCAACAATTGCATAGATGAACAAATAAGTGCAATGCTAAAATGGAAAGAGCAGCGGGTAAAATAATAGCAATCCCAAGATAACACGGCGATGTGTTATCGAAGAGGAAACCGAAAAACACGGCGTAAAAACCTTTCTGCGGCCTTGTAAGTCGAAATGATCCACTAGTGAATAAGTTGGAGTACAAGGATACCAAAAAGACTCTCTAAGCCTAATATACCCAGAATACTTGAGCCCTCCAAGCTCCAGCTACCAACAAACTTCTCAGAGTCTTATCTTCACTAGCTTCCAAGATCTCGCAATACCGCCTGATTGCACCATCAAGCCTCACTGGCTTATTTTAGCAAACACCTAATGCTTCCCAAGCTCCAAAACACTCTCTACACTCTAAATAGGTGTGGGTTATGTTTGGGTACAAATCTCTTTTCAAGGTATGATAATGGGAAAGGGGAAGGAAAAGAGATTACAAAAGAATTCTCACTTGAGGATGAGTAGCTCTCTCTAAAACGGTGGGTGTTGTAGAAACCTCTCTTTAGGGTTTTCTTCTGAATAGACTCTTTTCGATTTTATGAGTTGAAAGTTCGAATAGCGTTGAAGACACTATGAACATTTTGACCCCTAAATTACAAAATATCAATTCAAGATTATTATCAAACAATTAATGTGCGGAACATGAACATAAGCCAATGACAGAATTGATAAACAATCTAAACCAATTTAAAATCACCTCCACAGTAGAAATTAAATGGCAAAGATTAAGGGAAGAGATATGCAAACACAAAGACAACACGGTGATGTGTTAGTGAAGAGGAAACCGAAGCCTTCGGCGTAAAACCTCTCTGCCGCCCTCTAAGCGGTAAATAATTCACTAGAAAATGTAGTTGAGATACATGAACAGCAATAGACCCTTCAAGCCTAATCTACCCAGGTACCTAAGCCCTCCAAGCTTCTTTCTCCAACGAGGTTGCGCCAAACCTTTTTCTTCTCTAACTTACCGGGTTCCGCTATAGCCCATAGCATCAACCAATAACCATTGGTCCCTTCCAAACTGCTTCCCTAAACACCAAAAGACCTTCTCACAGATGTGGGTGTGGTGAGAAAATGATTTGGTCAAGAACCTCTCAAGGATGTATTAATGAAGAGGAAGAGAGTAGAGGAATTTGAAGAGTCTCTTAGTAAAGATTGGGAATGAGCCAATCTTGTTTTTCTCTAGGGTTTCTCTCTCAAAATTCTCTCTAAAAACTCTTTACATTTCGTGGGTATAAGGGTCTATATATAGTGGTGTGTGTTTTGGAATGTGAAGAGACAGTTTTTCCCAAACAGGGCTAGTTGGCAGCTTGGCCTTGCGACTTGACTGAGTTACGAGTTCAAGCCGGGAGTTAACTGCATTGCCAGTCTGGATATTTTGTCCTGTAGTGCACCAGCTGGCATAACGCTTTAGCTTCCCGCATGCTTGACATGTGACCCTCTTCTAGCGACTTGCCACTCGCGAGTTACAGTCGCGAGTCCTTGCTTCTTTGTACAATGAGGAACATTTCTTCACACTTTCTCACACACTACCCTTACATGAATCCCACCTAAATATAAGGTTTCTAAGTGTTGAAATACAAGCAAATTGGCACGGAATAAAGCCAACAAGATGGTTGATTAAATTCAACCTTACAATCTCACCCTTTGGCTATTCCGTTACAAAACCCTACAACAAACTCTAGACTTAACGCGTGAGTTAGGAAGAGTTGGAAAACTCACTCACACCTAACTCTAGAATCTGTGAAGCTCTTGAACTATAAGAACAAGTATCTCCTGAAAGACAACAACACAATCTGATCATTGTATGCAAAAAACTTGTAATGCAAATGGAGCAAGCATAATGTGATCAAGCAAAATGGAATAAAGCAATAGATCATGGCTTGATCAAACAACCAATCACTATACAATAGTGATCACAATGCTCATTCTCTCAAGGAATGAACATCCGGACATGCAAGCAAATAAACTCAATTGCAGAGTATCATTTGCATGTCCAACACTCAATCAATACATAAAACATATATGCATCTAGGAATAAGATCCTACAAGGGCACAAGAGTGATGTACTTAAAGGAAAAGCATGGCATTTAACATTAAGTACTAGCTACAAAGCATGAGTACATAAACCTTAAAAGCTTACAAAAGCAACAGGTACAAACATAAACTAAGAACCTTAAAAACCTACAAAGGTAACAGGTACAAAACAGTAAAAAGTACTTCCCTTATCATATCACTCCCCCTATCATGAATCATAGGAGCTGTGATGAACTTGGAACATATATACCTATAACCTGAAACACTTGTACAAAACACATTAGACCCTCAAGGTAAAGCAAGTAATAAACGGACAAGTATAATGTAACAAGTAAAATTGCGATCAAGAACATGATGTGAAACATGTGAGCAACTTGATCAAACACCAAACACCTAGACAAAGATTTCTTATTAACACAATGTCTTCTTCCCCTTGGTATATGCATTTCCCCTATGGAATATCTCTCCCCTTACAAGTGTGCACGAGAAATATAATTTCTCCCCCTACGAATGTGCACAAGGGTCATATAGAAATGACAAAAACTATCCGGTATACTCTTTAGAGTATACTCTCCCCCTTTTTATTAGGAATAGACAAAGGGTCAAGGAGAAATGAGAGCAAGAGATGAAAGTATGAATAATGATAATGATGCATGAGGGGTGCAATGATACATGAGAAAATGAAGCTCAATCCTAAGACATGACATACTAGGATAAAGAAATAATGTATGAACCAATGCATGACAAGGGTAGCAAGGTGTGTGCAAGAGGTGGCTATGTGCAATGCATGACCAATGCATGAAAAATGCACATGTGGGGCAAGGTGTGTTAAATACACAACCAATGAACCAAACATGTTCCTAATGAGGAAACATGAGAAACCCCAAAGTTTGATACTCATTAGAGTCCAAACAAGCGAGAAAATGCCTAAGAGGCATTTTATCAAACACCTAGTATGCACATTATGAAGAACAAAGTAAAACAATGCATGAACATCATAAAAACCGCCTTTAATACATGTTCTTTTTGCCACAAGGGGCTAACATCCAAAGCAAATCATCAAAAGAAACCAATCCCATACAAGAATTTGACAAAAATTAAGTTTTCCCAACCCCTATGATGAAAATCTCAACCAAGAGCACAAAACTCTTCAAAACATAATCTAAGGATCCAAATCAATGAAAAGAGTTTAAAATAACCTTAGAGATGTTAATGGAATGAGAAACCATTCAAATTAATTGGGTTTTGATGTAAAAATATTGAAAGAGGGGTTTAAAAGAGGATGGGAGAGGTTTAAAACAAGTTTCCCACAAAAAAGCTCTTTAAAAAGCTGATTCTGGGCATTTTGCGATTGGGCGAGTCGCGAGTGAGTCGCCAAAACCTTTTGTGTAAACTCGCGACTGGAGCTCGCGGCTTGCAAGTCATCAAAACTCGCAGCCAAAACTCGCAGCTTGATCTCGCGGGTTGCAAGTCTCTAAAATGAGTTGCCAAAAATTTTGACACTTGTTTTTCAACCCAAAACATGTTTAAACCTTGAAAAACAAAGTAAACACTAAACATAAACACAAATAGTGATAAAAATCACTTCCAAAAACATATAAAATGATCAAAAATCTTTTTCAATTGATCCATATAAAGTTGAGCACACACACATCACATTAAACAAGTACAATCGAACAAATAAATAAGGCATTCATTAAACATTAGGCATGTGTGTTGTGTGTGTGTATCAAATGTGGAATAGTCCATAGTCTAGAGTGAAGTTTCAATGATCAATTCAATCAAGTCATACACAACTAGTACTAAGTCAAGTGGTCTATCTCAATTATAGAAATGAACATATATGACCTGCCACAAGAATATGATTGCATATCTTTGAAGCTTTTCGTTTGACTTCATTACAATTCATAACATTTGATCATTTTTTATCTTTACATCTCCTTTTTGAGATTGATGCCTGAAATTTTTGATATTTCAATTTGAAGAACAAGCCTTTGGCTTTTTGAGCATCATACATTTTCATTAAAAGTCGCTTTCCCTTTTTCCTAATCAAATACTAGTATGTGCGACAGTTTTTGCAGTTTATTATCTCTTTTCATTTGGAAATTTACATTTGGTGAGCTCTTTAAGCAAAAACAACAAAATAAAGAGTGGGAAGATATATAGGCACAAGTCTATGCATGTCTCAAAACCAACAAGACTATTGACTAATCATTCATGACAAGCTTAAAGATCGATTTACAACAATCACATAAAGATGTCAAGATTTTTCCCACAAAGATATAAGTTCATAAAGAACAAGCTAAGCTCGTAAATTCATAAAACCATTTGTACGAATGTACAAGGCAAAACTCACATGTGATATGTGCTCAAACATATACGATCAAACTTTTTGAATTTTTCACTTTTGATGTGGTTTTGGATTTTTACTCATACAAAACAAAGACATAAAAGTAAGATCAAAAACAAAAACAAACAAAAAAAATGCATGATGCACAAATGCATGACAATGAAGCATCTAATGCATGAAGGGTCCTACAAAGATCAAAATAATTAGATCAAGAACCAAAAGACCAAAAGCTCAACCATAGGAACCCTTCCTCATCCAAACGGAACGATTGTTTGGAATGAGTGTCTCAAGAGAAGTGAGATAAGGGTTGGAAGAATGAGAACCGGAGATGCACATAGTCAAGGAGTTAAGAGCATTAAATACTTTCTTTAATAGCATGCTATTATCACTCAAATCCGGTTTACCCTTTTTAGCACAACTTCCAAGAAGCTCAAGTTTCTCTTTTCTTTTGATTCTTTTAAAAGTATGAAACTTAGAGCATTGAGATCTTAGATGACCAAAGGCACCACAGTGGTGACAAACCACAATGATTCTTTTTCCCTCATGCTTGTGATGACAAAGAAGATCCTTCTCAAAGTAAAACTCCCAAGTTATTAAACTTTGAATCAAAACTTCAACAAGCAATGCACGATATACTGTCATACTACCTGCCAAAACTTAATTAAACAATTAGGATTGAAACAGTAAAAATAAATGGCTAAGAGTTGAGTGGGTGCCATATCTACTAAAAAATATTAGGTGGGTACCGTAGAATGACCCATGTTTAAATATTAAGTATTTGTTAATCTATTCTACTATTTATGGGGCTTCCTCTATTTGGAATGGATTTTTCATTACTTCAAAAAAACCCTTACATCTTAAGTTTAAATAGAGACAAAACTAAAGGACAACTTGGTAAAAATACATGTTCATCTATTCCTTTTCAGTTTTTTCGCATTTTCTCCACTAACCACTATTGATCAGTTATTACGTAGCTATATCGCAAAATAACTGCACTTTCTTCTCATCTCTTTTTATCCTGTATCTATTTTGTTTTTTCCTGGAGAGAAGAAGAGGTTGCCAAAAAGAGATTTGGTTAGTGGGGAAAGGAAGCAAATCTAGGCCATTCTTCTTTTCTATTACCACTATAAAGTCTAGATCTACAATGATTCCGAATCCATTCATCTATTTAAATTTGGTAATGTCCTCCACCAAACATTCCCTCCTTATTTTTTTTAGTCTCTTGAATATCTATTTTCTTTTAATTTTGCAGTATTGGTTCTTTTATATATATATATATATATATATATATATATTTTCTCTAATTGTTTCACTTTGATGCAAATTCTTTTTTAAAGGGTAGGAATGATATATATTTTTGTCCTTTTTTTTTTTTTTTTTTTTTATGGTTATCGGGTTTAAAATTTTTAACTAATTACGGGATATTGTATACATAAATGACAAGGGCATTCCCTAATTGTCAGGAAACATCAATTTAAATTAAATCTTACACCAAAATCCACTAGCAAGTGCTTACATAATCTCAAATTCCCAGGAATAAACAGTTAATACAACCTCATTTTATGTATGTTTTTGTTTCAGTATCCTTTGTGTTTAGATTATTAATTCTTCATTTTCTTTTATATTTCTACATTTCAAAATTTGGGGAATGTGATGAGTTGAGTCTATTGCTTTTGTGGTTGACGAGTTAAATACATGCTCTAGGTGTTTGTAAAAATTATAATTTGTGACAAGTTTCCCAAGCCTCCTTCCCTACAATATATTTGGTTTGCAAGCGCCTATAGTTTTTCTTATTATTTCTCAGGGGTGAACCATTTTTAAAATGAAGCCAACGTTGTCTCCAAAGATGTTGAGTTCGGAAAATGTTGTATCTGATCATCAATGACATGTTTGTTAGCATTGATAGTAGTGAGAAGGATGGAAGGGAGTCAGTGATGAGCTATAGTCATTAGAGCATAGAAGATAGTGCTTAGTTTTAAAATTTATATTAATTTTTCAATTTAAATTTGTATTACTGTGAGCATTTGTTTTAGTTCTTGGTGTTATCGTTACCCCATTCGGAGTTTGGAAGTTTGATTGATTATTAGATTTTGCTATGAAATTCAAGGCATATGTTTATTTTTTTGTTGCACCTAGAGTTTAGCAATTGGTGTTGATCTATTTGTTGCATGTAGAGAAGATGATTTTTTTCAACTACGCAGATAGAGATTAGGATTTGAAATCAAAATGTGTCACACAAAGTCACAAACTTTTTTAGAATATTAAAACAATAAAAAAAGAGAGAGATTAATACTACTTTTTAAATATTAAGAAAAATATAGAAATTAAATTAGTTGCCCAAATTTTTACCTTAAATAAAAATAAATAAATAAAAAACCATATCATTGGACAAATGCATAAACTTCAAATTAGGATGAATGGAAAATTATGACAAATTGACAATAAGCTTAAAAAAAAAAAAGATTCAAGAGTAATATACTAGCCTCATCTACACACTTCACACATGTGATGAGGCTTTTCTTTGTTATTATTATTATTATTTTTTTTTTGGTTTCATACCATATATTTTTCAATTATTTCAATTTGAGATTTACATTTTTCTCACAAAAATTGCACATTTAGAACTACTAATATGGTCAAAAATTTTATAAGGTAATATCTAAAAAATAAACAAATCCACATACAAACTTATGATTTCAATGCTATTTCAATACTCATTTTTTAGAGCTAGCCTTATGACTTTTCTGACCATATTAGTATAGTTCTAAAATGCACAATTTTTGTGAGAAAAAGAGTAAACCTCAAATTGAAATAAGTGAAAAATATATGATAGGTAGGATCAAAGTTTCACCTAATGATAAATTATTAATTCAAAAATAGTGAATTTAATAATCTAACCATTATTTGAACCCCTAGTACATACTAGAGATTAATCGAACCATTATTTGAACCCCTGTTTTTGATTCATTGTAGAATATAGTAGATACATGATTTTCTACCTTTTAGCAGAGTATGGGTTAAATGTTGGTTGAGTTTCCATTAACATGGACTTTGAACGAAAATTTGTATACTTCACTGGAAAATAACACACACAAAAAAAAAAAAAAGTTTAAGAAAAAATTCCAACCCAAGTTCATGTCAATGTGAGTACGATTTCATCAAGCACCTAGGGGGCATCATTCATATAATAATTTACAATAAAACTTAAACAATCTAGTAAGAGTTTCAAAATTAGAGACATCTAAAAATTTTAGAAAAAATAACAAAAAAATGGCCAGGACAAAGCATGATTTCGCTTTTATTAATTATGCATGGAAAGGAATTAAGCATGGCTGTTTAAGTCCACACAGCCAACAAGATTTTCCTTCATACATCATTTATCACCTTTGTATTTGTAATCCTATTTCCCAATCATGCATCTTCAGTATAGTCCATCCTCTTTTGCCCTCCAAAGATAAAAATATGCACCACATCTGTTCAAGAATTTTGTAGATTCTCTATATACATCAAAAACTGCATGAAACTTAATTTTGTAGGAGTTAGTGTACCAAAAATTGCAGAAGTAGAGTGTTGTGCCAAAAACTCTTTGGTGAAAAGAGAATTCCCAATATGTGCCAGGCTGAAGATTTCTAAGGCCGAGATCATCATCTTTAGATTTACAAGGGAAGAAAAGCAATTCGTTGTCAAGCTCGTTGAAAATTCGTACATAGTTCCTTCCAAAAAGTTTGGATACCACTGTAAATGCACTACTTATGCCAAAGGTTAAGACAATAACAAGCCAAAAAATTGAAAATTGGGATATTGTTCCCTGATTCATTTTTTTTTTTCCCATTGTTTCGAGAAAGTATTGGGTTGCACTTAAAATGTACATTCCTTTTGTTTTTATAGTTATACATGTCAAATAGAATATAACTCTCCTGACTCATGCTTTGTTTTCTGCTTTATGCTCTACTAATACCTAGTTTACCCAAATACTAATTAATAGACCATTAATTATACTTTAAAGTGTGCCCTTAGGGCATTAGTTAATAAAAGCCATAAATTATATATGAATAAATATTGTAATAAATACCTATTAATTATTATGATAAATTCATATTAATAATAATTATCATAATAAGTGTCTGTTCATGAACAAATTATTTAGTTGAAACTTAAAATTTTTGTTGAAAGTACTGTAGATAAAAGTAAAAGTTAGCTAAATAGTACAGTGTGACTCATGAATAGTACCAAAGATTGCAATGAGACTCATAAATAGTAGTAAAAATAAGCTGAAATTGCAAATATGCTGAAATTTTCAGCTTGTCCTGAACGCACACTAAATATCTATAAAAACACACTAATAATAAATACTTATTAATAACTACCATAATTATCACATTTTGTATTTTTGTACAAAATAAAAGGGAAAGAGAGTTTATTTTTTAAGATAAAATCATCTTTTATTGAACTTTCCCATGCATTGCACGTTGTCAATACCGTAGTTTGAATACTAACACATAGCCTCCACCCCCTTTGTTAGTTTTTATTTTTTGTAAAATAACAAGTTTTTGGAGACTAGGAAATAGATTTTTAGGGAAAAAAAATTAGAAAATTAGAAGAAAAAAAAAAACAAAAACAAAAAACCCCTAGAAAATTTCTGTAAACAATTCCTCTCTCCTCTCTTTGGGAAACCCCTCCCAAAATTTTAGCCCCTTTCCTTTTATTGCAATCTTTGTGGTAAGTGGGTAAGATGTTTAGGGATGGTGCAGCTTCCATATAGCTACACCCATCCCTTTTCTCATTTTTCCTTTGTAATACCATACATTCTATTTATGAAATTGCTCTTTTTACTTTTTGTCTTTTTAATTTTTTACTTTAAATTCCTAGCCCTTTATTTATGTGGTTGTGTACATTTATTTCCTTGCTCTTACTTTATTTGTTGGTGATTGTGATATTGTTGTGATTTCCTAGATGGGTATTGAACCTTAACCAAGACGTCATGTGAGAATTACCCATAGGGGGAAGAAGTGTCATCTCTTTTAGGCATCTAGGAACATTTTTGTTGTTCCATTTACTTTTTTTTCATTTATCTATCTTGTTATAATTTCGTCCCCATCACCATTTACTTTACTTGTCATCCAATTTACATATGTACATTTTTAGACCCCTTAAAACACAAGTTGTTTAACCTAGTTATTTAGCCAAGTGATTACTTAGATAAATTATTCAGATCTAGATTAACACAAGTAAATCATATCATGTAAACAATATGGAAAATAAAAAACACAACGATATGGTAACCCAAGAAAACCAAGCCGGTAAAACGTAGCTAGGGTTTTTCTTTTTATACTTGAATCAAAACATAAAACTCTACACGTCGTATGGGTTTGGGCTGAGTTGGAAAATTCTGCAGAAAAATAATCTGTATGAGCTTCGATTGATTGAGTCTAATTTTCGATCGATCAAGCATTGCAGAAATTGAATAGTAATTTCCTGCAATTACTCAGTTCCAACTTTACACATAACCACACTTTGAGCAGCATAAATCTAGACTAAAATGTTTTGATCATGGTTTTCCAACATTACACATTAAAGTTCTAATACACATTGACCCAGAGTTGACTCTGGTGGGCCCCAAAAAATCTAATTTTAATCTAGCTGTTAGAACAAGTTAAAACCAATTCCATTGTGAAGATAATCAAATTCTCATCCCAACGACTATTCATGGGTTGAAATCGAAGTTAAAACGGTTGAGATATTGAGAAAACTGTGAAAAGCACATTATCACACTTCCTGAGCTCATAACTTTAGCTTTTTGAAAACTAGACATCTAGAGCTTTCCCAGGGACACCAAGATCGCCTCAATTTAAGTTCGGGAAGACCTCCAAATGCGCATCCAAAGCCAAAACTAAAAAAGCGCTACAGGACAAATTTGCTGATGTCACGATGACATTAGTAGCAGCCTTTGAAGGGCCTCTAACCTAACCCAACCCGGTCGCCCTACAAGGTGCACCCAGCCTCGGGAAGCGTGCCAAGGGCTATAAATAGCCCCTAGCACCCCAAATTGGAGGAGAACGAAAAAAGGGGGTTTTTAGGAGCTGTTTTAAGCATTCTTGGACATTTCTTCTCTCTTTTCTCACCATATTTCTCTCCAAAAAACACAAAACACATCAAAGTTTCTTGATTCTTCTCTCTTCTCCAAAAATACAAGGTAGTGTTCATGCCCTTCATCTTCCTTTCCGTAGTTTTGTACCTTGGGATTGAGGTTTAAGGGGTATGGATGTAGCTTTTTAGCTACTATCCAAACCCCTTTTTTCTTTAAAACTTCATCAAGCTTTTTTTCCTTTCTTTTTTCTTGAATAACATGATTTATTGCTTTCTCTAGTATGTTACTTGCTTTATTTGTGCTTCTAGCTTAAATCTCCTTGCTTTTTATGCCTTAAGCCATGTTTCATGCTTAGATCTACATCCTTACATGCTTATATGTTTAGATCTAAATGCTTTATGATTTATGCCATCTTTTTTTACTTAGATCTACATCCTTACATGCTTATTTGTCTATATCTACATGTTTTATGCTTTATGCCATGCTTTCTACGCTTAGATCTATTTTTCACATGTGTTGTTTGGCTAGATCCACATGTTTCTATGCTTGTTTACATATCTATTTGTCTTTCCTACATTTTTTATGTTTTATGCCATGTTTTCCTATGTTTTGTTCCTCTTTTTGCTTTATGTTGATGTTAGGGTTACATGCTCACATGCTTGTATGATGTCATTGGCTATGCCTTGCTTGAATCTATGTGCTTTATGTGTTTATTTCCATGCTACATGGTTAGATCTATGTTTTCACATGCTTATATGCTTGGGTTTGTGTTCTTCCATGCTTATGCTTACATCCACATGCGTAGATGTACATTCACATGCCTACATGCATATTTCTATGCCTAGATGTCTAGATCTATGTTTTCGCATGCTTGTGTGCTTGGATTTATGTTCCCTACATGCTTTATGCTATCTTCCATGTGCACGTGCGCTCCATGCCATGTTTGTGTGTGTAGACCTAGGCTATGTTTGTCATGCCAATTGCTATTATAGCCCTTTTGTTGCTTTATCTTCCTTTCTTGTGTTTTGGCCTAATGGTTAGGACCCGATCTAGACCCTATGGTCTTTGTCATCGTCTATACACCTCGGCCCACATCAAAGGGTTTGGATCACCCTATTTGCATGCTTGTGCATTCTTGCCTCTATGCTTTATGCTTGGGTTAGCCTCTCTTGTTCTAGGCTTGACCATGTTTGACGCCCTTAGCGGGTTTGTGGTCGTGTGGTTACATTCGATGCCCATAAGGCCTTGTTTGGATGTAACCATTTGGGATGCATTGTCATGATGCCGGTTGCTTTGTGCATACCTCTCCCTTTTCCGCTCCATGCGACAATTTGCTTACCATGCTTGTTTGTGCCATTCGTTGGCTTTATTTGCATCTTTACATGCTTACTTACATGTCCATGCATTAGTCTTGCTTGCTAGTATATCGTCCATACTTCAACACAATGAAGCTATGGACATCTGATCCAAACCTACATTTGTCCCTCGTGGACACCATGCATTCAATGGTGATTTGCAAAGGTCTAGTTTGAGTGGCTCCTTCGAGAGGAAGGTCCTCGTCGGAAAAGGCAAGTAAAGGGTGAGATGGAAAATCAACTCCTATGAAAGATAGCACTTTTTGTGGTGTAATTTCTATAAGTACCTCTTTCCCATTCAAAGCATCCAAGAGAGCACTACAATGCTTGTGAGAAGCCATATGCAAACCCCATACCGAAACATGAGCTTGAGTCTTCTTCAATTGAGTTAAAACACTATATTCTTCCTCTTTTTCTTCTTTTCCTTTAGGTTTCGTGGGTTTAGACCCTTCTCCTATGTCCCTACCAGGATGGTCCTTTTCTAAGAAGGATGGTTTGTAATGTTTCCCACTTCTCGTAATGTTCGCCACATTTTCCTTTATGACTCTTTTCTTCAGCTCGGTTATTTCCTTGCGAAGTATCCCCCAAACAAACACCGCATTCTTCAAAACCTCATCTTCTTCATCCTATATTCCTTGGACCTCCATAGCATTAACTTCTATGGTCTCTATCAATTTTGAACAATCCTATTCAATCTCATTGATTTGCACCCAATTCTGATATAAAGGAGGAGCTTGGCGATAATCAGGCAAAGGGTTCTTCCTAATACTAGGCTTAGTGATGATGTTGGGATTTGGGAGAGTTCCATTGTCTATGAGGTCTTGTATTTTGTGTTTGAGGCAGAAGTAATTGTTGGTTTTATGGTTGGGTTTCTGGTGGAAGTGGCAATATTCATTGAGGTTTCAAGTAGAAGGTACGAGGTTAGGCATGGTGTGGGATCTAAAGGCTTGATGAATCCTTTGGAAGACAATTTTTCATATGCTTAAGCAAGGGTCATTCCTAGGTCAAAGAATTCTTGGCGGGCCTTCTTTGTGAAGCTTGGGTAGGCTAAGGTTTGTTGGGGTATGATGGCACTTAGATTTATGGGATTAGGGCCTTTAGAAGAAGTCACACCTCTTCCATATGTCTTCTTGATTAGAGGTTTGCTCTCACCTTTTTCCAATTGTCCATTGTTGATGGCATCCTCTATCCTAGTTCCACAATTGCATAATTCCCCAAATGAACTAATAGGCAATGACAAAAGCCTATTATTATAAGCTAGAAGCAAATTCTTGATGATCATGTTGATTTGGTCTTTCTCATTTGGCCTATTAACCATCCTTGATGTCTTCCCCTTCCATCTAGTCATGTACTCGGAAAGCGTCTCCCCTACCCCTTGTTTAGTGGTTTCCAAGTCTATTAGAGTTACATCAATCATGGTGTTGAAGATGAATTGGTCCATAAACAATTCCACTAGCTCATTCTACACCTTTAGTCTTGCTAGAATCTAAGCTATAGTACCACCTTGATGCACCTCCCGTGAGTGAGAGGGGGAATGCATGTAAGGTTTGCTTCTCATCCAAACCCTTTTTTTCAACAATGCTTAGGTACCTCCTAACATGTTGTTTTGGGTCTCCAGTTCCACCAAACTTTTCTACATCAGAAATCTTGAACTTTGGAGGTAGTGCAATCGGAGTTTTGGAGCTTATGCCCATCATGTTGTAGAGATAATCATCCATCCCTTGGGCCTTGCGAAAGGCTAGTTGCATTTTTTCCATCTTCTCTCACATGGCTATGGTTTCTGCCGTGAATTTTTCAAATTGCTTAATCCTTTCACAATCAGATTTGTCCCTTTCATCCCAATCTTCCCCTTCTTCCTCATTGAGAACCTCTACATGTGAGGGCTTTTTCAACTTGGCTTCTTCTAGCTTAGTAAGGCGAATCCCCATCTTTTGGAGAACATCCCTTTGTTCTTCCATTACCTTGAAAATCTTTTGCGTGACCTCATCGGTAATTAGAGCGGCCGTTGTTTCTTGAGATGATTCCCCCACTTGGAATACTTCTTCTTGATGTTTGTCCTCAATCTTAACCAACGTCTCCCATGCTTTTCTCAAATTCAAATAAGAGTGGGGATGTGTCTTCTTGACCTTGGTGGTGCAATGGTGCCTGAAAAAAAGTCCTATCTTTATTAAGTTCATGCCCCAAAAAGGTTCTTTTTAACTTTAGATGTTCATAGAAAATCTTTAAGTCCATCTAATTAAGGCCCAATTACAAAGTCACTCCCTTTCCTCTCATGAACTTTGCCCTTTAATTCATTGGGTTTTGGTCCATTTATAATAATGCTCTCATCTTAGTCTCATGGGCTTTCATTAGAATGTATTTAGAGATTTCCAATCATTTGTCTCAAATATGGGCTTATAATGTATTCATCACCTTTTGGGCTCTCCCTTTTTCATTTCCATTCATCATCATTATTATTTTTTTGAAGTAGCCATCTAGCTAGAATACATTGTAGCCTTCCTCTTAAAGTCCATGAAATTCTCATCATTTTGGGCCTAAACATACAACAAAGGCCCAAGATTACGGAGTTTCATTTCGGGCTTTGTAGGATGTTGGATGCTAAGTCCATAGCATACTTGTTACCTTAGGCCCAAGGTCCTCTTTTTCAAAAGGCCTTTTGATTTGGGCTTATGATAGCAATTAGGCTATAGTCTTATAAACCTTTCAAGTTAAGATATATCTTTAGATTTAGGGATAAGCCTTTTATATGTGAGAACTTCTTTTCTTTTATCCTAATTGTCTTAGGGTATGTCATAACTTTAGGGTCGTCCTTCCAATTTTACATCTTTTATTTTTCCTTTAAAATTAGGTGAGCACAAGATACATGGTTGAACAAACAAGAGATATATAAATGGTATCCTCCTTTTGATTGGATCTAGGATATCTCTAAATGTGGGTAGGCTCATTAAGGCTAAAGGGATAGATAAGTAGGTTACTCACAACTAGGAGGGCCATGATTCCAAAAGAGGGCCTAAGTGGACCTTTGTGGATTGGTGGCAAATCTTTAACGTACTCAAAGCCCATTATAGGCGATGGCACCAATTGTGAGTTTGTGGGATGAACTTTAAAAGACTTGGGCCCGAATGGAGCCTTCCATCTTCCCACTCATCACCAACCAAGGCAAGGGACAAAAGAACCATTTGATGTATGTGCAAATAGGTATTGAATAAGCTTTTATTAAGGTTAAGAACAAGACACATAAGAATTAAACTCACAATCCCCAGTGGAGTTGCCATTGTGGATGCATCGGAAATGTGGAGTTGCTACCTAATTTTTGCAATGGCCTAGGAACCATGAATATAGCATCCTTTCGAGGAAGGACTACTTGATCTTACTACCAGAGATATGGGTTTGGAGTTAAGGTATGGTCTTGGGAATATGTTAGGCACCCAAAACTGCCCAACCCTAAGGTTGGATTCCTTTCATTGTGTCTTACGTCTTAATCTCATTAAAGGCATACTCAACATTGTTATACTAAACCCACACACACACTAACCATACATCTATCATGCTTGTTATCACATCACAAACCCTAACATACATCTAATCATGCATATCATCACATCAGAAACCCGAGCATACATCTAATCATGCATATCATCACATTTGTTAAGGCAAAAATGTATTGACCACTTGCAATTAATTAATTAATTACCTAAGTTAATTAATTAGATCAAATTTTATGCATTAGTGTGGCAGCACAAATAAATCACCAACTAAACTAAATGCAGTGAAAATTAAATTTGACATAGTGATTTGTTTATGAATGGGGAAAAACACCAAGGCAAAAACCCCACCGGTGATTTTAAGGTCACCACTCATAGGAATCCACTATTATCAATTACAAGCGGTTACAAGTATAGGGAATCTTACCAAACCCTTTGGCCTATCCCAAAATACCAACCTACAGTTGAACCCTTACCCCAATACCTAATTGGACTTGTATTATAGCAGAAATCTTTCCGTTCAATGCATGAATCCCAGTACGTGACTAACCAATGATGCATGAGTCCTAATACGTGACTAACTCCTTTGTACAAATCCTAGTATGTGACTAACTACACAATAACACTTTGATTGATGTAGTTGATTTGTAACAGCTTCACATAGAAACACCAATAAAATCTTCAATGATGGTGGGAAAGGCTTTGCTTGGTTATAGAACCCAAAGGCGTACAAGAAATGCTGCAAGAACTCTTTCTTTTGTAGGAGGAGGCTAGGGTTTCAAAAAGAAAACCTTATGAAGCTCTCTAGGGTTAGGTTTTTCTTTTTCCACCTCCTTGTTTAAATAGGAGCTCAATGGGCTCTCCTATTCTAAATAGGCATGCACAAACCTTGGGCTTTCCTAGTCCAATAAGGATTATACAAACCCAGAAACAAATAGCCTTTTAGAATAAAAACGTTGCTGGCTATAGTCTGAATCCCATAAGCTCGATAGATCGAGACATGTGTCGAGCTTTAATGAATCTCGATAGATTGAGCTTCTATCGAGGAGGTATCGAGACTTGCAGATTGCACTTTTCTTGAGTAGTTCTTGAGTAATCTTCGTGCCTTCAATGTAACCACTTGTAATAATCATCTTGAACCTACTTAGATTTACCCAAATACAAGTAAAGTGCGTTTCGTCAAAGGATATGCCAATTACATGAAAATATGTCCTTTACAATCTCCCCCTTTGGCAATCCGTGACAAAACCACAAGAGTACATTGAATGTCCTAGAATACACTCTACTCAAGATTATAGAATAAATAAGCCTAGTCTAAATGATCTGAACCTTGGAAGTTGCTGCAAGAAGAAGGTTCGGAAGCTTTAATTTGTCTTTCCTGAAGGGCATTAAACAAAACACATCAAGGTACCATGTGGAAAATAATGACAATTTAAATAAACAAGAAACATGTGTATAAAGAGAGAAAAGAAACAACACATGTGAGATAAAGAGTGAAACACATACATCATCATCAAATATAGAAACAACACATGATGTATGTAAATGGTTACAAAACCAAATGATACACAACACAAAGTATATATCAATATCAAAGTGTATCAGACTAACTCTCCCCCTAAGTTAGTTACATCAAAAACTTTTCTTCCCTTTAACATGAAGTTCTCCCCCTAAGTCTATTACTCTCCCTGAGGAATGACATTCAATTCTCAAAATTCTCCCCCTTTTTGACACAATTGTCAAAGGACATAAAAGGCCAAAATACTTGACTGGAGATAGATAGAAAACTGATATAGAGGGAACGAGGAGAACAAGGAACCACAGACCTACAAGAAAAAGAAAAACAAGATGCTATGGACACAAGGGAAAAAAATGCAAATCAAAGAAAAATGAAATGCATGCAAGAGTATCTCGATCGATCAAGGAAGTGTCGAGAATTTATCAGGAAGAAGCCAACCTCGATGGATCAAGAATCTGTCAAGGATGTGTCGAGCAAACATAGAGCACAAGATTTTGGCTTGATGGATCGACCTATCTGTCGAGAAGCTGTCAAGGTTAAACCTAGAAATCTCGATAGAAGAGGTATCTGTCAAGATTTTGTCGAGAAGCTATTGAGGATGCTGAAAAGAGGTTTTTCAGGGGGGGAAAAATACATAAGATGAGAAAGCAACAAGATGGCTACTCAAACAAGCATCCAAGCAACATGTTAAGCACTCAAACCACACCTCAACTCTAGATGCAAAGCATTCCTAGATCCACAAACACACTAAACAAGTCTAACCAATTTTATATTTCAAAAACAAGTTAAGATAGTTTAGCAAGTATATATTAACACATGTATCCGTTATGATGGGCAAAACACATTGTACCTGCACATGTATCAAGAGTAGCAAAGAGTATGCATGTTATGTGTGAAAACATAACAAGTGTGCACAAGTTTCTCATATTATGACGATTTGAGATATGAGAACATCTAATACACTCACACACAATCATAACTGTTTGATGGGGACTATCACTTTTGAGGTACATCATATAACTCCCACATCTCCTAGAAACACGCTTACAATCATTTTAAAAGCATTTTGATTCTTTTTGCTTTTATATTCTTTGGATATTTTCTTTTTGAACATATCATGCATGGGCATATAAGAGAGAAAAGAAATACCCAATTATGTAAGTCAAAACATCACAATTTTGCTATGCTAAAACACACAGAAGTTATACATGATTGGCAGGCTTTAGTGGTGAGATGGTTATTTATGCCTTTCTCTTAGAATTTTTTAGCCCTTCCTGCCAAAAAGAGTGATATGAGTATTAAGTGTAAGGTTGAATTTTATCAACTATCTTGTTGGCTCTATTCCGTGCCAATTTGCTTGTAATTTAGCACTTACTAACCCTGTATTTAGGTGGGATTCATATAAGGGTAAGTGTGAATGAGTGTGAAGAAATGCTCAAGATTGTGCAAAGAAGCAGGGACTCGTGGCTAGGACTTGCGGCTGACTCGCGACTTGCAAGCTGCCAACTACAGCACACGTGAGAAACAGCATGCGGGGAGGTGAAGGGTCACGCCAGCTGTCATACTACAGGACAAAAGTCCCAGGCTGGCCAAGCCGCCAACTTGCCCTGTTTGGGAAAAATTGTCTCTTCGTATTCCAAACACACGCCACTATATATAGACCCTTATACCCATAAAATGTAGAGAGCTTCTAGAGAGAATTTTGAGAGAGAAACCCTAGAGAAAAACAAGATTGCCTCATCCCCAATCTTCACTAAGAGACTCTTCAAATTCCTCTACTCTCTTCCTCTCCATTGATACATCCTTGAGAGGTTCCTGACCAAATCCTTTTCTCACCACACCCATGTCTGTGAGAAGGTCTTTTGGTGCTAAGGGAAGCAGTTTGGAAGAGACCAATGGTTATTGGTTGATGCTATGAGCTATAGCGGAATCCGATAAGCTAGAGAAGAAAAAGGTTCGGCGTAACCTCATTGGAGCAAGAAGTTTTGAGGGCTTAGGTACCTGGGTAGATTAGGCTTGGAGGGTCTATTACTGTTCATGTATCCCAACTACATTTTTCTAGTGGATTATTAACCACTTGGAGGGCGGCAAAGAGGTTTTTCGCCGAGGGCTTCGATTTCCTCTTCAATAACACATCGCTTGTTGTCCTTGTGATTGCATCTCTCTTCCCTTTATCTTTTCCTTTTATTTTCTGTTGTGGATGTGATTATAATTGGCTAAGATTTTTTATCAATTCTGTGTTTGGCTTATGTTCATGTTCCGCACATTAATTGTTTGATAATAAGCTTGAATTGATATTTTGTTATTGGGGGTCTAAACGTTCGTAGTGTTTTCAACGCTATTCGAACTTTCAATTGGTATCAGAGCAGGTGCACTTTTTGTGGTTTAAACACCTAAGTACGATCCTAGACCCCTTGGTTATGGATGTTGCTATGGAAAGGCCATGTTGAATTGTGGTTTAAATGTTTGTGACAATGACTCTATGAGTATGTTTAAAGGGTGTCCTAACAATAAACTCTTAGAATTATTAAAAACAAAGAAACATGCTAGAATGTTTGCTCACATGCTAAAATATTTTGAGAATAAGAATCACATCTTACACAATAGTCTATGTGAGTCTAACTCTTTGATTAAGAAGTACAAAAGAAGAAATAGAATATTGTGTGAAAAGGTTGATAATCTGAAAAAGAAAATTCAATCTGACAGATGCATGGATAATGAAGATAAATTGCTGTTTGATGGTCAAGAATGCTTGTCTCATGCTTGTCTATTTGTGCACATCTCATTGAAGGTATTTAACTCATGCTTGTGGTATCTTGATAGTGATTGTTCTCGTCATATGACAAGAGATAAATCACTATTTAAGACTCTCAAAGAGAAAGTTGGAGACTATGTGACATTTGGTGATGGGAGCCATGCTTAAGTTCTCGGCAAAGGAACTGTTGAAATACCGGGATTATCTTTATTGAAAGATGTGTTATACATCAAAGGGTTGAAGGCGAATCTCTTAAGCATCACTCAAATATGTGATGAAGACTTTCTTGTCCAATTCTCAAAGAAGGGGTGCTTAATCATTAACGAAGAAGGGATTCAAGTCTTGGAGGGAAATAGGACTATCGACAATTGTTATGGAGTAGTTCCTACGGTGCCCATTTCATGTAGAAGTGCTCGTGTTGACATGCTGGAACTTTGGCATCACAGATTTGGGCATGCAAATTTCAAACAAGTAGCTAAAGTCTCTAAACTTGAAGCAGTTGAGGGACTTCCAAAGTTTGGAAAGGTGGAGAAGACTATTTATGGAGCATGCCAAATGGGAAAACAAACAAAGGCAAGTCATCACAGGGTGAATGTGATAGCTACCTCACGTTGTTTGGAGCTTATCCATGTTGATCTAAAGGGGCCTACAAGAACTGAAAGTCTAGGAGGAAAGAGGTACATTATGGTCATTGTTGATGATTTCTCAAGATATACTTAGGTTGAATTTCTTAGAGAAAAATTAGAAGCATGTGAAAAATTGGAAACTCTTTGCAAGAGACTACAAAATGAGAAAGAGGTTCCCATTGTCAAGATAAGGAATGATCATGGCAAGTAGTTTGAGAATGCAAGATTTGAGTCGTTTTGTGAAAAGAACGGAATCAAAAGGGAATTTTCAGCTCCCAAAACTCCTCAGCAAAATGGAGTGGTAGAAAGGAAGAATTGAGTGATTCAAGAAATGGCTAGAGTTATGCTATTAAACAAGCAAATTCCTCAAAAGTTTTGGGGAGAAGCCGTGAACACCTCATGCCATATTGGTAATAGAATATTCTTCTGAGTGGGAACAAAGAAGACCGCTTATGAGATTTGGAATGGAAAGAAGCCGAAAGTAAAGTACTTCCGAGTGTTTGGAAGCAAGTGCTACATTCTAAATGATCGGGAGAACCTTGGGAAATTTGATGCTAAAAGTGATGACGGTATTTTCCTTGGGTATTCTACTACTAGCCGAGCATATAGGGTCTTCAACAAGAGAACTAACACAGTAATGGAATCCATCAATGTAAAAATTGATGATGCCATAACCAAGGTAGAAATGGTTGATGATGGGGAAGGCTTGCAAACCAAAGAACCCACTGTTGAGGCCGAAGCTCTTGATATAGAAGCTGAAGGAACTACACCAGAAAAGGATTCAACTCCCTTGAACACAAGAATGTGTTAGGACATATGTGTGTTCACTTGTTAAGAACATATGTCACTTGTTTATGTAAATTGGCTAATCCTTTTGACAAAATGCACTCTACTTGTAATTGGGTAGTTCTAGGTGTTTTTAATACTTCAAGAAACAAGGTTTCAAGAACAAGTATTGAAGTCATCAAGTCTGTCCAAGAAAAAGCAAGCTGATGTGCAATTTCATTAAAGATCGACACCTTCTCGATAGCTACCTCGACACCTGCTATCTGTCGAGATTTATAAAATCAGCTTTTCTGATTTGATTTTCTTGGGATCCGTGAATATGGTTTTGGGCCTTCTTTTCTTCTAACCCTAAACATATAAAAGGATTGTTTTAAGAGCCGTCAATTTGTACACAAGTTGCAAAAGCATTGAGTAATCCTTGTTCAAGCAAATTGTGATCAAAAGACGAAGTTCTTAACCTAGTTCATCTTCTCTCTAGAAGTTGCTGTGTATGTGCACCATAGGGTTTTGTAACCAAGCATCTTCCTGATCTTCATTGTGTATGATAAACTGAAGAACTTTGCAGCCAACTTCTCCTTCTCAAGTTGGTGTTTGAAGTCGCGTACTGGGATCCACGCATTGGTTAGTCACGTACTTGGGAACCGTGCATCAAAGGTGGAAAATGTCACTACAGATCAAGTCCAATTGGGTATTGGGGTAAGGGTTCAACTGTAGGTTGGTAAGGTACTTGGGATTCCTTTACTTGTAACCGCTTGATTTGATAATAGTGGAATTTTGGGAGTGGTGACCTAAAAATCATCCGATGGGGTTTTTGCCGTAAGGGTTTTCCCCATTCGTAAACAAATCACTGTGTCATTTATTTTTCCGCTACATATTTAGTATTTGGTGATTTGTTTGTGCTTCCACGTATTTGCATGCTAAATTGATTAATTAATAACTTGGCTAATTAATTAATTAATTTTATCACAAGGGGTCATTCAGTTTGTGGCCTATCAAGTGGTGTCAGAGCAGGCACACTCTGATTAGGTTTAATCTTTGCTGTGTTGATCCATTGACCCCTGTTTGTCATGGATAGAGGACAATCTTTAATCATACCTCATTTATTTGATGGCACTAACTATGCATACTGGAAAGTACGCATGAGAGCTTTCTTGCAGTCTTTAGATGAGAAAGTGTGGCAAGCTGTAGAGATTGGCTGGACAAAGCCAGAAGAAGAACCGGCCGATTGGGATGATGCTAAGATCAAGGCGGCTAACTTCAACAGCAGAGCGTTAAATGCCCTATTTAACGCAGTCACCAATGAGGAGTTCAAGAAGATATTCTCAACTGAAACTGCTAAGGAGGCTTGGACCATCCTCCAGACAACCTATGAAGGAACAAAGGCTGTCAAAGATTCAAAGTTTCAGAGGCTCACTACAAGTTTTGAAGAAATTAAGATGGAGAAGGATAAGTCGTTTGATGAGTTCTATGCCAAGCTCAAGGACATAGTGAACTCAGCCTTCAATCTTGTGGAAACCATCCCTGAACCCAAGATTGTAAGGAAGGTGCTCAGATCTCTACCTGAGAGATTTCATGCCAAGATTACGGCAATTGAGGAATCAAAGGATATAGATAAGATTCCTTTGACTGAGCTGGTCGGAAACTTACTTACCTATGAGATAGGGTTATCTAGGATTGGCAAGTCTAATAAAGGCAAAAGCATGGACTTGAAGGCGAAGAGCAATGATACAGATGAGTCTTCTGATGATGAATATTTCAAGATGAAGTCCTACATCACCCAGCAGTTTAAAAAGTTTATGAAGAATGCCAATGGAAGGAGCTTCGACAAGGACCGCAGGCAGTTCAGTTCTTCTCAGTTTAAAAGCCAAGACAAAGGGAAGAAGGATGCTAAGGAGGGCGGTCAGTATACTGTTCCTGCAGGACCAAAGTGCTTTGGGTGTCATGGGTTTGGACACATGAAACATGAGTGTCCTACATATCTGAAGAGCATTGGGAAAAGTAAGGCCCTTGCTGTAACCCTAAGTGACACTGAGCCTGAAGATGATTCCGACAATGAGGATGACGGAATCTTAAATGCCTTCACTGCCACAGTCAATCCTACTGAAGGGATTGTTGAAGAAGTAGATGAAGAAGAAGAATTGGTGGAGTCAAAATTTGAGAAGATGGATGATCAAGATGATATCCATTCAGCCTATGAGAAGCTTTACAAGCTCTCTGAAAAACATGAGAAATTATATAGGCTAGCCACCAAGAAGCTCAGTGATGTGGAAATCGATCGTGAAGAGTTGTCCACGAAGTTTGATGAGGCGAATCAAACTATTGGAGCACTGAGATTTGAGAACAACTTTTTGGCCGAGAAGACCAAGAAGCTTGAAGCGGAGCTGTTTCAAGTCAGATCTCAACTGGAGAGGACTTCAAGTGCAAAGCTTGATGAGATTCTTAGCAATCAGAAATCTGCTTCGGATCGAACTGGTTTGGGGTATGGTATTTCTTTCTCTAATACTGCTTCTACTAGCAATACTGTTTTTGTTCCTCCTGCTAATAACACTGATATTGAAAACATTGATGTTAAAACTAAATTAGCTAGTGAGAACTTAGACAAGGGAAAATCTATCTTAGGAGCACCCCCTAAGCAAGATAAGAATACTGCTAAAAACCCTAGGGCTAAGAAGGCTAACTTTCAAAAGCCTAAACAAAAGAAGTAGCATCTCTGTCATTATTGTGGGGCTACTGGTCACACTCGACCAAATTGCTATAAGTGGTTAGCCACTCAACAGAGCAATTACATGATAGCATCTTGAAGCCAAAATCAGCTTCAATCCTCTCTTGCTCCTCTTGGAGATCTTCTGAAAGCCCTCATGTTCCTTTCGAACTTGAACGGTTTAAATTCTTCCCCCTCACCGCCTGTTTAAGGATTCAATCAAAGGAAAGGTTCTTCCAAGGTGTGGAAGAAAAAGGACTCTAAGTGATTTCATCACTTTCTTATCCCTTCTTGTTTTTCTTGTTTGTTGCATTGCTTGTGTGTTTTTCTTTTCTGCTGAGTCAGTCTAGTTTTTGCTTTGCTTTGATAACATGTTTTTGTTTGTTTATTTTCAGTTTTGCTTATTTTTTTTTTGATATAAAAATTAAAAAAAAATTGAAAAATTGAAAAATACAAAAACAGTGTGTGTTATGTGTATTTTGGTATTTATGTACCTTGGATGGCCAATGAAACAAAGTTTTCTAAACTTTGTATCATTTGTAGCTTAGATGAGCATCTCTATGCACAACTAAGCAAGTGAGCTTTGTGGCTCTTATTTGTGATGAGTAAGATTAAGTTATCTCTTAAACTTAACACTCATATCACTCTTTTTGACGGGTAGGACTAGAAAATCTTAAGAGAAAGGCATAAATGACCATCTCACCACTGTTGCCCGCCAATCATAGTATGACACCTGTATGCTTCGTCATAGCAAAAGTGCAGTGTCATAGACACCTGTATGCTTCGGCATAGCAAAATTGCAGTGTCAAAGACATCCGTATGCTTTGGCATAGCAAAGTGCAATGTCTATGCTTAACATGTTGGGTATTTCTTTTCTCTCTTTTTATGCCCATGCATGATATGCTTAAAAGAAAATATGCAAAGAAAATATAAAGCTAAAAGATTAAAAATGATTTAAACATGATTGCAAGCGTGTTTTCTAGGAGATGTGGGAGTCATAGGATGTACCTTGAAGGTGATAGTCCCCATCAAACGGTTATGATTGTGTGTGAGTTAAAGTTATTTTCTCATATCTCAGATCATCATAACATGTATACACATATGCAATCTTGCGATGTTTTTCACACATAACACGCAATATTCTTTGCTACCCTTGATACATGTGCAGGTACAATGTGATTTGGCCATCACAAGTGTTTACATATACTAATGTATGCTCACTAAACTATCTTAACTTATTTTTGAAATATAAAATTGGTTAGACTTGTTTAGTGTGTGTGTGTGTTTCTGAGGATTTATGTGCTTAAAATTTCTTGTTGAGAGATGATTTTGAGAGCTTTTTATGTTAAGTGGATCATTGGTTGAGGTGTGTGTTGGATTGCATTCATGTCTGTGTTTTTCACTTCTCGAAAAACTGCTTTTCACTGATGGCTCGACACCTCCTCGACACCTCCTCAATACTTAGTCATCTGTCGAGCTTCTCAAGCCTTTTCTAATCGCAATCTCGACACCTGTCTCGACACCTGATGGATCGATCGAGATAGTCTTTGTCTTCTCGATAGCTTCTCGACACTTGTCGATCGATCGAGCTTCTTGAATCTGCATTTGGTCTTGCACCTCGATACCTCTCGATACCTGCATCTGTCGAAGGCCAATTCCTCGATACCTTCCTCGATAGCTTCCTCGATACCTCTCGACACCTCAGCTATCGAGAATTACTGAGGTGCCTATATAAGGACCTGTCGCGATTCTGATCTCATTTCTCTCGATCTCTCTCGATCTGTCTGTGGCTTTTCATCTCCCAAACTTGATTTTCTCACTTAAATCCTCCAACTCACTTGGATCTTGACCATTCCTTACTTCAATCACTTGGTAAGATCACTTTTCCCTTCCTTTTTCATGCATTTCATGTTTTGAAACCTAGGTTTTGGGATTTTTGAAAATTTTTGGGGTTTTTCAAAATTGATGAGTTTTTCTTCAAATTTTGGTTTGGGTTTGTACTTAAATGATTTCAAAATGTCATACATTGCATTTCATATGCATTATAATGATATTTACATGCATTTAGATGTGTGCTCTATGTTTGTGTGCTGCTAGGATTGGATTGGGCTGAGCCCATGATGTTTTTTCCTTTGCATGTCACATGCTCATGCATTCCCATGTATACGTACTTGTTGTTCAACATATTTGATATATTTGAACTGTGTTGGGACTTTTCTGATTGTCTCCCTCTCTATCTTTTTCTCATTCTTTTACGTTAGTAGTGTCTATGGCACCCAAACGTAAATCCACTCCTGCTCGGAACCCTCTGCATTCTAGAGCTTCCTCTTCTTCTGACTCTGCTCCTCTTAACCTTCGGTTCCGTGATGGAGATGCCCACAAGGCATTTTTGGAGAACTTTTCTCGACGAGGTGTTCATTCGGAACGCCAAGTCATTTTGGCAGACTTCGCCGACACTGACCTTCCCTCTGTCATTCACAGTAGGGGATGGGGGTCACTGTGTGACATCCCGGTCACTTGTCCTCTCGTGCTGATTCAGGAGTTTTACTCCAACATGCACGGGATAGACCGTTCAGTACCTCTCTTTTTCACTCGCGTTCGAGGTACGCGCATTCCTGTTACACCGCAACTTGTTGCGGATGTACTTAGGGTACCTAGGATAGATTTTCCTGATTACCCTTCCTGTGAGCGTCTGAGGACTGTGTCCAAAGATGAGCTCATCTCTGCCTTCTGTCAGCGTCCTGTTGATTGGGGTGAGCATCAGTTCACATCATGTAGGCCTTTTGCTAAAGGTCCTAGATTTCTTAACATGGTGATGACCTTCGTACTCCATCCACTCTCTCACTACAACTTTATCACAGAGCCTCGTGCTCGATTTTTGCTGTCACTTCTAGAGCATCTTACTATAGATTTTCCTTCTCACTTCAGCCTTTCTATTATAGATATCCATCTAGATTTGGCGTCCCGTGATAAGCTCATCTTTCCTTCCGCTATCACGAGGATCTTACGCCATTTTTCTGTCCCCTTTCCTGTGTCCGACCACTTCACTCACATCTGTGCTATAGATGCTGCTACCGTAAAACGTAGTGAGGCTCAGTTTAGGTCACGACAGACGGATGCCACTCCTCCCTCCCATTCGGCTCCGTCCAGATCAGCTCCACCCAGATCCGATCCTTCTACATCTGCTCCTTCTTCCTCTACGGGCGATGTATCTCTTAGAGATATTATGGCGCAGCTGCAGCGCATGGACGCTCGCCTCGATACACTCTCCACTGAGTTGTATCAGGTGAATGTTCGTGTTGGTCGTATTGCACGACGGCAGGCGACCATGGGTGGTTTTGCTTTAGAGGCTACTCCTTCACCACCTACTCCAGCAGCTTTAGATTCTGAGGATGATGAGGATGATGATGGGGATGCTAGCTCTACTGATGAGATGTTTACATGACACTCTACCCTTTGTCACTCGTGACAAAAAGGGGGAGTAGTTTTGGGATTATGAGAGTGGTCATCTTAGGGGGAGAGTTAGTATAGGACATGTTGATAGGGGGAGTGTTGATATTTTTTGAGGGATGTAGTGAGGTTTTGATGTATCTTTTCTTTTCTATTCTTTATAGATACATTGAACTTGTATATGAGGTCTTTTGACCAGTTTTACATACATTGTACTTATTCTCTTTATATGTGGATGTATGTTTCTTTCACCTCTCTCTTCATGTGTTGTTTCTTTTCTATCTTTATACACATGTTCTTTATACTTGTATGCAATCTTTTCATTTCTGTTTCACACAAGATGCCTTGATGAGTTTTGTTTAAAGTGTTTTAGAAATACAGGTTGTCAAAGTCTACTTGCCATAAACTCTCTTCTTGCAAAGTTTTTAAGAGTTTGTGTTAGGATAGATTTTATTGTATTCAACAAGTGAATATGAGTTGAGTGATTTATGACTTCTCTCATATGTTCATTTGTTTGTTGTGGTTTTGTCACGGATTGCCAAAGGGGGAGATTGTTAGGACATATGTGTGTTCACTTGTTAAGAACATATGTCACTTGTTTATGTAAATTGGCTAATCCTTTTGACAAAACACACTCTACTTGTAATTGGGTAGTTCTAGGTGTTTTTAATACTTCAAGAAACAAGATTTCAAGAATAAGTGTTGAAGTCATCAAGTCTGTCCAAGAAAAAGCAAGCTGATGTGCAATTTCATTAAAGCTCGACACGTTCTCGATAGCTACCTCGACACCTGCTATCTGTCGAGATTTATAAAATCAGCTTTTCTGATTTGATTTTCTTGGGATCTGTGAATATGGTTTTGGGCCTTCTTTTCTTCTAACCCTAAACTTATAAAAGGATTGTTTTAAGAGCCGTCAAGTTGTACACAAGTTGCAAAAGCACTGAGCAATCCTTGTTCAAGCAAATTGTGATCAAAAGACGAAGTTCTTAACCTAGTTCATCTTCTCTCTAGAAGTTGCTGTGTATGTACACCATAGGGTTTTGTAACCAAGCATCTTCCTGATCTTCATTGTGTATGATGAACTGAAGAACTTTGCAGCCAACCTCTCCTTCTCAAGTTGGTGTTTGAAGTCGTGTACTGGGATCCGCGCATTGGTTAGTCACGTACTTGGGAGCCGTGCATCAAAGGTGGAAAATGTCACTACAGATCAAGTCCAATTGGGTATTGGGGTAAGGGTTCAACTGTAAGTTGGTAAGGTACTTGGGATTCCTTTACTTGTAACCGCTTGATTTGATAATAGTGGAATTTCGGGAGTGGTGACCTGAAAATCACCCGGTGGGGTTTTTGCCGTAAGGGTTTTCCCCATTCGTAAACAAATCACCGTGTCATTTATTTTTCCGCTGCATATTTAGTATTTGGTGATTTGTTTGTGCTTCCACGTATTTGCATGCTAAATTGATTAATTAATAACTTGGCTAATTAATTAATTGATTTTATCACAAGGGGTCATTTAGTTTGTGGCCTATCAGAATGGAAACAAGATCAATGTCTAGAACATCAAGTCCTTTTACTCCTTCAGAAGTTCATCCTCCAATCTCTCGGAATGATGTAGTCTCCACATCAAAGAAGCCATCATCAAGACTGATTAAGAACCATCCTGACAGCAACATTATTGGATCTTTAGATGAAGGTCTTTGTCTTCGAAAGGGAAACATACTCCTAGCCAATCATGTAACATATGATTGCTACCTTGCCCAGTTTGAGCCAAAAAGGGTTGAAGAAGCTCTCCATGATGAAAATTGGGTAGAGTCAATGCATGAAGAGCTGAATCAGTTTGTGAGAAATGATGTATGGGAACTTGCTCCAAGGCCTGAAAATGTTCATGTCATCGGCACTAAATGGATATTCAAAAACAAGACAGATGAAGATGGAGAGATAATCAGGAACAAATCTCGGTTAGTGGCTTAAGGATACACTCAAGTAGAAGGAGTAGATTTTGATGAGTCCTTTGCTCCTGTGGCAAGACTCGAGTCTATTCGAATTCTTATGTCCATTGCATGCACCACAAACTTTAAACTCTACCAAATGGATGTAAAATGTGTGTTTCTAAATGGATATCTGAATGAAGAGGTGTTTGTTGAACAACTGAAAGGCTTTGAGGATCCTCATTTTCCTGATCATGTGTTGAGATTGAAGAAAGCTCTTTATGGCTTGAAACAAGCCCCTAGAGCTTGGTACGATCGGCTTACCCATTACCTCCTGGAAAGAGGATTCAAAAGAGGTTATGCTGATCGAACTCTGTTTGTCAAGAATGATGAAGATTACCTTTTGGTGGCTGAAGTATACGTTGATGATATAGTATTTGGTGCTACCATCGATGATCGAGCTATAGAATTTTCTGAGGAAATGAAGAAAGAATTTGAGATGAGTATGGTGGGGGAGCTTACATTTTTCTTAGGCCTTCAAGTCAAACAAAAGAAGGAAGGGATATTTGTGTCATAAGAAAAGTATGCTAGAAATATTGTCAAAAAGTTTGGACTAGACTCCAAAAAGCATGCCTCCACGCCCATGAGCTCGTCCACAAAGCTAAATGCTGATTCTTCCGGAATGGAAGTGAGTCCAACCTTGTATAGGAGTATTATTGGGAGTTTACTCTATCTTACAACAAGTAGACCAGATATTGCATTCAGCGTTGGTGTTTGTGCTAGATATCAAGCTGCTCCAAAGCAGTCTCACCTGACTGTGGTAAAGAGAATTATACGTTATATCAATGGTACTCCAGACTATGGGTTGTGGTATTCCAAGGATTCAAATGCTTGCCTTGCCGGTTATTCAGATGCTGACTGGGCTGGTAGTGTGGATGATCGAAAGAGTACATCCGAAGGTTGTTTCTACCTTGGTAACAATCTTGTCTCTTGGATGAGCAAGAAACAAAACTCTGTGTCTCTCTCTACAGCTGAAGCTGAGTACATAGCCGCTGGAAGTTGCTACACACAACTCCTTTGGATGAAGAAGCTACTTCATGATTATGGGATTCCTCAAGATACAATGTGTGTCTTCTGTGATAACACCAGTGCCATAAATCTCTCTAAGAATCCAGTTCAACATTCAAAGTCAAAACACATAGAGATACGCTACCATTTCATTCAAGATTTGGTGGAAGAAAAGGTCGTATGTCTTGAATTCATACACACAGAAAATCAAAAGGCAGACATCTTCACCAAGCCTCTCGATGGTCCACGGTTTGAATCTCTCCATAAGACCATTGGTGTTGGTACAAGCCCTTGAATCTCATGTGTGCTGTGTGCTTTACCTCTTTATATTGAATAAACTTGTTTGTAGGGCACACACCTCTTTGTTGTTTGTTTGCACAGCACATTTTGTTTTTGCTCTAAAATTTTTTTACATTGTCTTTATGTTTGTTTTTCATCAATCTTTTACTGCTTTTGTGTCAAAAATCCAAAAACACATAAAAAGTAGAAAATCCAAAAAGTTTGATCGGCATTGTTAAGTTTTGTCTCAAAGCATGTTTTGCCTTGTACCTTTGTACGAATGGCCTTGTGCATCTACGAGCTTAGCTTGTTTCTTATGCACTCATATCGTAGTGGAAGAAATTCTGAAATCTATGTGACTGTTGTAAATAGATCTTCAACCTTGTCATGAATGATTAGTGAATGCTTTTGTTGATCTTGAGACATGCATAGACTTGTGCCTATATATCTTCCCACTTTTATTTTATTGCTTTACTCAAACAGCTCACCAAATGTAAATCTCCAAATGAAAAGAGATATTAAGCTGCAAAAGCTTGTCGCACATACTAGTATTTGACTAGGAGAAAGGGAAAGCGACCAAAATAAATTGTATAATGCCCAAAAAGCCAAAGGCTAAATCATCAAAGTGAAATATCAAAAAATTCAATCGATCTCACAATGAGATGTATTAATTCAAAATGATCAAATGATATGATGTATATGGAGCCAAATGAAAAGCTTCAAAGAAATGTACTCAAGTTTATGTGGGAGGTCATATATGCATACTTCTATAACTGAGATGGATCACATTATCTAGTGCTTGTTGTGTATACCTTGGTTGAATTGATCATTGAAGCTTCACATTAGACTAGGGACTATCTCATTTTTGATAGCCACACACTTCACACAAGTCTATGTTCAATGAATGCCATATTCATTTGTGTGATTGTACTTGTTTAAATGTGTTTTCACATTCTCAATCTTTGTTGATCAAACACAAAAAGATTTTTGATTGTTTTTAGTTGGTTTTGGAAAGTATTTTGTTTTTACAAAAAATTGTCAAAATTTTCAAAAACAGTGTTGCCCTGTTTTGGAGACTCAATCGCAGGTTATCCAAGTCGCATGCCCTAGTCGCGAGTCCACTCCGAGATTTTTCGCGACTCATTGGCGAGTCAATGTCCTAGTCACGAAAAATACTTAGAATATTTTTCAAAATTTGAGTTTTGGTGTCTTTCGCGGCTCAGTGTGGCGACTTGTTCGTGGGTGGAGAGTTCAGTCGCGAGAGATACTTAGAGATTTTCACGGCTCACCTCGCGACTCTCTAGCGGGTAGACCTTCCAGTCACGAAAAACACTTAGAAGATTTTTTATGAATCCTGGTTTCACAGTGTTTCGCGGCTTACCCTGGCGACTTACTGACGACTTGATACAGTCGCGAAAAACGCGTGTTTTGCGTTTTAAAGTCAGTTTTTCCCTCATACTTTGTGACTGTTCATTGTCTTTCCCATTTCAATCATTCAAACACACCGTGACTATCTTCAAAAATCCTTCATTTCTTCTCAAATCTTCAAGAAAAAGGGTAAAAATGTCTCCTTTCAAGAGAGCTGCTGCAAAAGGGGGAAGCAGCAAAGGAAAAGAACCCGTCATTGATGTTGGTGAAATCTCTCCTAAAAGCAAAGAGGACCCGTTCATCATCAGGAGTATTTGATCCAAATAAGTTCAGATCTTATTCTGCATTTCAGACTCATGAGAATTATTTCAGAGATGCTACACCATTGGTCGAAAGGGTTGTTGATCAACCTTCTCTTTTTGACACCGACATTCCTAAATGGTTTGCTCACAAAGATTGGAATTATCTTCTCTCCGACCTTGAAGAAGCATATGAGGATTGGTAAAAGAGTTTTATGCCAATGCAATTGTTGAAGGCGAAGAACTCAAATGCTAGGTTAGAAGAAAGAGTTTCTCAGTCTCTCCCGCATATTTGGCTGAGATTCTTCACATCAATCGACTGATATTTAAACAATCACCGGTTTATGATGATTTATGTCCAGATGAGGACCTACTCCGGGATGCTCTTGGAAAGGACTTGGAATTCTCATCAAATGGGAACTCAGTCAGTGTTTCTTCTCTTCCTCCAAAATTGAGGGTGCTTACAATCATCATGTTTCACAACTTGTACCCATTATCTAGCACCGGGTACATGAACCTTGGACGTGCCCTGTTTCTTCATGATCTGATCTAAGAAGGTAGCAAGATAGACATGGCAAACAAATATAGATCATCACATGTATTCTAAACTTTTAGACATCAAATCAAGCACTAGACAAACTTGTTATATCATCAAAATGCATGTAATGCACAACTTACCTCACTTACTTTGCTGTATCTCAGCTCTTATAGCATCAATGAATGGGCATGTGAATGCATGTTCATGGTATTAAAACAAGAAAATGAAAGAAACACTAATCTAGCATATTAGAAACAAACAAACATGTGGATCTAGAAATATAAACTCAAAGGGCATACAAGAAGGTTAAAACAGAGGCATATTACATGAAATAAACAAAGCAAAAGAAACAGAAAACTTAAAATTAGGGTATCTGGACACGAGTATGCGTGCGCATACAGAGGCCTGCAAATGCAGGCCAGATGTATGCATGCGTATACTTTGAGCCTGCGTATGCATGCAAGAAGCATGCACACGTAGACACGCCCTAGATCCTAACCCAAAAACAAAAACTCAAAAAAAGACTTGAAAGCTTAAATCTAACAACCTAACATGCTTAAGATCTTACAAAAAAGAAAACCTAAGCTAAACAAACATGTTATAGATATAAACAAAGCAAAGAGACAAATTAAAATATAAACTAAAAAGTAGAAATGAAAAGAAAAAGTTTAAAATGAATACATTAAAGCAAAAGCTCCTAGGCTTGGTTTTTAACCGTTCCCCTTAGTTAAATCTATTCGCAAATCAATAAAAACATGATTACTAATCTTAAACTCGATGATCAAGGCCAGAAAAGGCCCTAATAAAATAAAATTGACTTGATGATATTTTGTGAAAAACTCCCTATTTGATTCACTATTTCTAGTGAATCTTAGGTTTTCCCTTAAGATTTTTTGTGTGTTTTGAAAAGGTACCATGTATGGCTATTTATATTGTAAAAATGGGGGTTTAGAACAGCTCCAAGATGATGTGAGATTCGTTCCAAGCCTCAGCCTTTAATGCAGAAAACTTGCCTTTCAAAGGTCTCTGAAACCCTACCTACGTGCACAGGCTCGAGCCTTGCCTGCGCATGCAGGTTCATGCCTGCATATGCAGGGCGAGGGTTTTCTTTGGCCTTTATTTTCCAAAAAATAGATTGTTTGCTCATTAAAAAGTTATATTTTCCATTTTAACACCTCTAAAGTCAATTTGTAATCTGATTGGGCCCTAAACCAACCTTGGGCCTTAGAATTTTGGCATCATTAGGGAACGGGGACTCGAGTCGTAAGGGATACAAAATGCGATGTCTACAAAACACACACACACACACACACACACACACACACACACACACACACTAGTCTATCCTAAACATGCATCGAGCACACAATCCTAGCATACATGTATCATGACATAACATACATCACATGAATGACCTAACATTCATCTAGACATGGCATAACATATATCCCATATTCATCATCCATCTCACCACATCATCATCACATGCATCTCATGACATCCTAACTTACATCTAGGCATAATATATGTGATACCATTCATCTAAGCATGCATAGCATCTCATCAGGGCAACATACATCATCATATCATCCAAAGGTAGCAGACAAAGTACTGTATACATATAGCATCATCTATCATCACCAACAAGCATATTGTTAGGTTTTTTTAGATCCCTGTAAATTAGATTGTTTAACCTAATTAATTAACCAAGTGAATACTTAGGTTTATTATTCAAATCTAGGTTAAAACAAAACAATCATATCATGCAAAGCAGCGAAAAAGTAAATAACACAATGATATGATAACTCAGGAAAACCAAATTGGTAAAAAACCTGAGGAGGATTTAACCTAGCTATCCTGAAGGTAAAAAACAAATCCACTATAGAGAATTGAAGTTTACAATAAGACTTAGTCCACTAACATCCTATTGCTACCACATGTAGAACTTATTGATGCGACCACATGCAAGCTCCGAATCCACGAACTCCTTCTCTACTAAGCCTTTGCAACACAAGCACCCATACTTGTGACTTTGAGACTCCACTCAAAGGTTTATCAACACAAATTCTCCTGTTTATGACTTCAAGACCACCCTTGAAGGTTTAGATCATCAACTATTGCTGATCTTGATGCAGCAACTTCAGATCTATTGGTTCTAAAGATATGAGAGTGATATCCGGTAGTGACTTTGATAGAGGAAGGCACAGAACCTTTTTGGTCTCACAAGAGCACCTCCAAAGTCATAATAAAACATGCCTAGGGTTTCCTTTTTATATTAGAAGAAGTAGATCTGAAACTCTAATCCTTTTTGGGCTTGAACTGCTGTTGGGCCAAACTTAAAATTCTGCAGACCCGTATTTCGATCGGTCGAGCCTATCTTTCGATTGGTCGAACCAGGCAAATTCTAAAATCTACTTTCTGCAGCTTACTTGTTCTTGAATCTTGACTTGAATCACCTTGAGCATTGTCTAATAATACCTATAGATTCTAGGATCTATATCTAGACAAGTTTGTGTTCATGGTTTGCCAATTGTTCTAATCTTGTAGAACCTAACACATATTTCTTATTTTCATTAATCAAACAAAAAATTTTGTCATGTTAAACATGCATGTTCATATTTATATGTATGTCTTCCCTCACTTACCTCAATACATTATCACCCTAACACCTATGCATCAATGCATGATCATGCAATTATGCATGTTCATATTGTTTATTCAAGGCATACTCACTAATCTCAAATCTAGCACTTGAAGCATGTGAAAAAATGTTATATTACTGACCCTAGACCTAATCATGCATAAACTGGCCTAAACAGACCCTAAAACAGGCATTAAAACTAAACAAAATAGAAAAGAAATCAAAGAACAAACAAATCTAGGTTTTTGGGTCAACCATACATGCGCATGCACAAGCATCCGTACACAGAGTCATGGAGATGTGTACATATGCATGAGCGTGCGTACATATCCCTACCCAGAAAGATAGCAGGCAACATAGTTGTCAAAATTGCAATAAACTAGCCTAGCTTACTTCTAATTATCAAAGTAGTAAACCTAATCTACACAAAAGATAATCAAAGCAATAAAATAGGAAGCAAAACACCAAAACACCTCAAATATAAAAGGTCTTGGAGCTTTATTTTTTACTGTTCCCTTCAGTCAATCTACAAAAGAAAATACCTAGAAGGTTAGTAAGTTTTACTAGAAGGCTTACACCTGAAATAGGTCTCAACCAAGAAACTTTATTTTTAGGATGCTTTTTGAAGTAAAAAAGCTTCCCTTGAATCACTTTTTTGGAGTAGATTTGGTGTCTTTTGGGAAAAGAGCCATAAGGCCTTTTTATGGTGTTCAGAGAGAAGGGTAATCCTCTTCCTAGGAGATGTGGGATTAGTTCTAGCACATTTTCCATCAAAAGCTTTCCTTACATAACTTTTTTGAACCCTAATGTGTACGAATACTCAAGGCTGTGTATGCATGCTTAAGATTGCATAAACATGCTTAGGATTTATGCAAGGTTTTTCTCTTCCAAAAACATCCTTCAACTAAAAAGCTCCTTTGGCTAGGCCATATATCAGTCCTAGATCTATCTAATGATATCGCCAAGAAGTGATATGATCATTGGCTACCCTAGTCTAAAAGACTAGTTTTACCAAGCAATTTAGGTACCTAACACCTTCCATATTATATAACTTAGCCTTTGAACTTTGATCAAGGGTAGTAGATTAGAGAGGGTTAGTAAGTTTTACTAGAAGGCTTACACCTGAAATACGTCTCAGCCAAGAAACTTTATTTTTAGGATGCTTTTTGAAGTAAAAAAGCTTCCCTTGAATCACTTTTTTGGAGTAGATTTGGTGTCTTTTGGGAAAAGAGCCATAGGGCCTTTTTATAGTGTTCAGAGAGAAGGGCAGTCCTCTTCCTAGGAGATGTGGGATTAGTTCTAGCACATTTTCCATTAAAAGCTTTCCTTACATAACTTTTCTGAAACGCTAATGCGTACGAATACTCGAGGTTGCGTACACATGACTTAAGTTTGTGTATGCATGCTTAAGATTGCATAATGTAAGGTTGAATTTAATCAACCATTCTGTTGGCTTTATTCCATGCCAAATTTGCTTGTAATTTAGCAATTAATAACCCTATATTTAGGTGGGAATCATGTAAGGGTAGTGAGTGAGAGAGTGTGAAGAAATGCTCAAGATTGAGCAAGGATGCAGAGACTCGCGAGTGACTTGCGACTGGCAAGCCGCCAACTGCAGCACACGAGTGAAGCGTGCAGAGAAGATGAACAGTCACGCCAGTTGGAGCACTACAGGACAAAAAGTCTAGCCTGGCCATTTTGTTAGCTTGCGGCTTGAACTCGCGACTCAGTCAAGTCGTGAGGCCAAGTCGCCAACCAGCCTTGTTTTGAAAAACCTGACTCTGCATTCCACTCTCACCCCAATATAAATACCCTTTATACCCACGAAATGTAAAGAGCTTCCAGAGAGAATTTTAAGAGAGAAACCCTAGAGAAAAACAAGATTGATTCATCCACAATCTTTACATAGAGACTCTTCAAATTCCTCTACTCTCATCCTCTCCATTATTACATCTGATAGGCCACAATCTGAATGACCCCTTGTGATTAAACCAATTAATTAATTAGCCAAGTTATTAATTAATCAATTTAACATGCAAATATGTGGAAGCACAAACAAATCACCAAAAACTAAATATGCAGCAGAAATTAAATAACACGGTGATTTGTTTACGAATGGGGAAAACCCTAACGACAAAAACCCCACCGGGTGATTTTCAGGTCACCACTCCTGAAACTCCACTATTATCAAATCAAGCGGTTACAAGTAAAGGAATCCCAAGTACCTTACCAACCTACAGTTGAACCCTTACCCCAATACCCAATTGGACTTGATCTGTAGTGACAGTTTCCTCTTTTGATGCACGGCTCCCAAGTACGTGACTAACCAATTTGATGTGTGGATCCTAGTACGCAGCTTACTCCTTTGCACGAATCCCAGTACATGACTAACTCCACAGCAACCCTTTGATTGTTGTAGTTGATTTGCAGCAGCTTCACATAGAAACACCAATAAGATCTTCAATGTTGGTGCAAGAGACTTTGCTTGGTTACAGAACCCAAAGGCGTACAAGAAACGCAGCAAGAACTCTTTCTTCTGTAGGAGGAGGCTAGGGTTTCAAAAAGAAAACCTTATGAAGCTCTCTAGGGTTAGGTTTTTCTTTTTCCATCTCCTTTAAATAGGAGTTTAATGGGCTCTCCTATTCCAAATAGGTTTACACAAACCTTGGGCTTTTCCTTGTCCAATAAGGATTATACAAACCCATAAACAAATAGCCTTTTAAAATAAAACATTGCTGGCTATAATCTGAAAATCCGTAAGCTCAATCGATTGAGACATCTATCGAGGTTTAATGAATCTCGACAGATCGAGCTTCTGTCGAGGAGGTATCGAGACCTGCAAATTACACTTTTCTTGAGCAGTTCTTGAGTAATCTTCATGTCTTCAATTTAACCACTTATGATGATCATCTTGAACCTACTTAGATTTACCCAAATACAAGTAAAGTGCGTTTTGTCAAAGAATATGCCAATTACATAAAAATATGTCCTCAACAACATCCTTGAGAGGTTCTTACCCAAATCCTTTTCTCACCATACCCACATCTGTGAGAAGGCTATTTGGTGCTTTAGGAAGCAATTAGGAAGGGACCAATGGTTATTGATTGATGCTATGGGCTATAGCGAAATCTGGTAAGCTAAAGAAGACAAAGGTTCGGCGCAACCTCGCTGGAGCAAGAAGCTTAGAGGGCTTAGGTACACTGGGTAGATTAGGCTTGGAGGGTCTTTTATTGTTCATGTATCATAACTTCATTCTTTAGTGGATTATTGACTGCTTGGAGGGTGGCGGAGATGTTTTACGTCAAGGGCTTTGGTTTCTTCTTTGATAACACATCGTTGTGTTGTCCTTGTGTTTGCATCTCTCTTCCCTTAAATTTTTTCCATTTAATTTCTGCTGTGGATGTGATTTATTTGGTTTAGATTGTTCATCAATTCTGGTATAAGCTTATATTCATTTTTCGCACATAAATTGTTTGATATTAAGCTTGAATTGGTTTTTTGTATTTTGGGGGTCTAAACGTTCATAGTGTTTTATACACTTATTGAACATTCACTTAAACATGCTTAGGATTTATGCAAGGTTTTTCTCTTCCAAAAACATCCTTCAACTAAAGAGTTCCTTTGGCGAGGCCATATATCAGTCCTAGATCTATCTAGTGATATCGCCAAGAAGTGATATAATCATTGGTTACCATAGTCTAGAAGACTAGTTTTACTAAGCAATTTAGGTACCTAACACCTTCCAAATTATATAACTTAGCTTTTGAACTTTGATCAAGGGTAGTAGATTAGACTTTTCCCTTGTAATCTTCTTATTTTAGATCATAACTAGGAATTAAAGTATTGTATTTTGTTTTAGATTGTATCTAGGACCAAAGAAATGTAATCTTTATTTACTTTCAAGAGATATATCTTTCTCAATTCATCAATAAAACAATGTACTTTTTAATTTGGTTTTCTATTGTTTCCAATTAAATAAGTGGAGACTCCATTTTTAAACCCTTGACCAAGGAGGAAGAATAACAATAGTAGGATCCTATCCATTGTCTCTTGAAAGGCAATTAAGACAACTCTACCCCATTTGCATGGGACCCTGGAGACGTGGTCTTTCACAATCATGGATCCCGTTGCACCATCATCTCCTGAACCTCTTATTAGTCCTAATTTTTGCCGCTCCTCTTAGGTTTGCGCTCCTCTACCTTATCTCACTAATTATCATTGAAATTTTGTTCTTGCCTACCTCCACGAGCCTTACACCTATCGTGAGGCCCACATTGCCTATGTCTAATAAACTAGATTTCCTTCACAAAAGTCACATTTGGGATATAGTTGATTTGCCTTGCGCTCAGTCTGCAGTAGGTTGTAGGTGGGTCTACAAAATCAAGACTGAGGTTGATGGAACTGTTCAACGATACAAGGCTCGCTTAGTTGCTAAAGGTTTTGCCCAGGATTATAGTATATATTATGAGGAAAATTTTGTCATGGCAGTTGTTTGCCATTGGCCTCTCTATCATATGGATGTGAAGAATGTCTTCCTCAATGGTGATCTTTAGGAAGAAGTCTACATTCCAAAGCCCCCCACGCTATGCTCACTCTTGTAATTAAGTTTTTTGACTCCAACGTACTCTTTATGGTATCAAGTAGGCCTTTTAGGCTATGTTTGCAAAGTTTAGCTCAGTGGTTACTCTATAGGGTTTTACTTTGAGTCCTTACGACACTACTCTATTTATTTGTAAATCCCCTGTTGGTGTATAACCTCATTTTAGTCACCACTTGATTTTTTAGAGTTCTTTGATGAAAACCGGGATAACTCAAAATACCATGCAAATTAATTAAATCGCGAGATTCATAGAAGGCTAATTTTTAATGGTCAAATGGAGGAAAATCATATCTACTTGTCACTATAATATATGGTATCATATCATTATTTAAAATGTTGTAGTATCATTTTTTTTTTTTTTGGGTTAAAAAATGAGTAAAGGGAGGTGCCCAGTGTAGCTTTCTTATCTGAGTGTGACCATAGTAACACCCTACCTGCTCCCGAGTAAGACCCCATTCTCCCGATCTATGAGAAACTCATTTATTATTCTTTGGACTGTTTAGAAATCATCCAAAAAATTATTCAATAAAATATCATTTTTTTTTTTGGCTGATTATCATTCAAATATTTAATTTGCTGTTAGAATATGCATATAAATCCATGCTCTACAATAGTCTCCATATTATGTTGCTTCCAGTAAACAAACCCTACCAATTTTTCTTTCAAAAGTATTTAACCACAACTAAAATAGCTTTTAAGGGGCCGAAATGTTCGGATTGAAATCCGCAACTTGGAACTTAATCAGGATGAAAATTGTCACTACAATTTGTTCTCAAGGTTTTAACACTATCAAACAAAAGAGAAACAAAATAATTAGTGCTAAAATAAAGCATACATATTCTTTTCTTCTTTTTTTTTTTTTTTTTTTGGTCATCAAAAAATTGTAGTATTAATTCACAGATGTAAAATCAGGTTTAATCATCACACATTGATTCTTTTTAATTCTCTTTAATGACAATTAACAAGGAACTTTTCATCATCTTTACACCTAAATAAAGTGCAGTTATATCAATAAATGAGAGATGCCATATATTATATAGCTCAATGTCATTTCTTGATTAACTACGGAATATTTCAATTATACTAAGTCACTAAATCAGTAAGTACATACCAATACAAAAAAACTACACCATTATCGTTAGTTTTAAATAACGATTGATTGCATAGAAAAGGTGGAACTTGTCGTGTCCTTAGTTTTACCTCCACAACATTATCGTTAGTTCACTGCAAAGTAATGACACCAAACTCAAATTTCATTCAACAACTAAAAGCATGGCCGCATATTCATTCTATTTACAAATTTTATTTGAATAATGATAAAGATACAAATTATTTTACAAATTTTTTTTACAAACTGCTACTGTGATAAGTGATTATTGATAAATAAAAAAAGTGATATTAATGGTGGGTCTAGATGAAAACCAATAAGATGTTGACTATATTAACATTTTATAAAAATGTTGTAAAATAGTTTGTACTTATAGCATTACTCATTTTATTTCTTAGAATTATTTCCATCTCCAAAAAAGGTTTCATGCCACTCCTAATAATACACAACTACTAGGAAAATAAAAGCAAGGTAACTAACACATTCCCTAAATTATATACTTTTTTTTTTATATAACTATTATGCATTTAACATTTTTATATAGAATAGAATAGAGGAAAAAATATGCATGTGGCTCTTGTTTTTGATACACACAAATGCATATTGATGCCATCATAGCACACTTGAAGTATTGTGTGTGACCATGTTTAACATAAGCGCTAAAATTATGGTCTGAATTGAGAGCAAACCATAATTTATGTTTTGCTGGTAGAATTAGTTTCTGACATCTAGACGAAATACAACTACCAATTTAGTGGACTTTATCTCTGTAAGTAATTGTCTCTACCCCGAATAAAAAATATACATACTCTATATGGTAGCATCAAATGGTATCTTTTTTTTCTTTTTTCTTTTTTTTAATAAATTAGTCGCTAACCCGTGCAATGCACGGGAATCAACCTATTTATGAGGTATACTAAAATGATTTTATAAAAAATTTAAAAAAACTACACCATTGTATAATTTGCTTTTGTATGACTTCAATTAGTGTTACAATTTGATGAAGAAATCATTGCTTGAACATGCAATAGTTTACAAAAAATTTGTCAAACAGTTTCAGATATTGTAAACAAATAACTCAAAAATTCATATGTTAAAACTTTTGAAAGACCAAAAAATATTAAAGAATCAGATGATTCACTGTTTAGAAATTATTGAAACAAAACAAAATATATATGACTAGACAATAGATAAATATAATTCAAAAGAATAATTTCAATTATTACAAGATTTTTTATCTTGTAAAAAATAGCTAAAGAGAGTTTGGTGGTTCATGTACGAAATTACTTTTTAAAAAATACATTAAAAACCATAATATATATATATATATATATTTTAACAAAGTAGAGGAGAAGAAAATAATATAAAAAGAGTTCATACTTCTACTTGGCTTTTAAAAAAAATATTGGGGTTTACTTTGCTTTTATAGTGTTCATGATTAACCTCATAAATTTGGAGATAAATTATCAATGTTTGAGTTTTAGTTTTAGTTTGACTTATTAAAGAGATAGAGTTTTACTCACTGTTAGGTTTGGATTAAGAAAAAATAATTTTGGTTCCTTGTTAAGAGACAGAGATAGCATCACTTACTATTGATGATCCTATCTAAAAAAGAAAAAGAGCAAGAAAATCACCAAACAAGTGATAACACAATGAAGTGACAATTTATCTTACATTAGTCCAGTCAACAACTTGACAACCATGAATAGTCCAAATACAAAGTTTTCCATCTATTGAACCACTTATGAAGTAATTATCATCAACAGGGTTAAACTAAATACAAGTCACTGCATCACAGCATAACGTAAAAATCAGCAACAATAACTCCACCATAATAAAATGACAGGTTATTTAGACCCCTAACACAACCAGATTGCGTAGCCTAGATTAATTAGCCAAGTTGTTACTTAGTCAAATTAAGCAATACTAGGTTAAAACAATCAAACAATCATATCAAGAATAATAATGCAGCGGAAAATAAATAACACAAGATATGATCACCCAGAAAACCACACGGTAAAAACCTGGGGAGGATTTGACCCACCGATCCTCAAGGCTAACCTGAATTCACTATGAAAGAATTGAAGTTCATACAAAAGGACTACAAGCTCCCCACTCGACTTCCTAATGCTACCCACCAGTAGAACTTCCTGACACGACCACGCGCAGGCTCCGAGTCCACGGACTACTTCTTTCTTGAATTCCTCAATCAGCTACAAGCTCCCCGCTTGCTTTTCTTTTAAGTTCCAATGGTTGCAACAGTAATGATCTTCAAGATGTTGAAATCATCTCTACCATGAAAACCCTAAGTTTTGTGTAAAGGAAAGCTCCTCAAAGATCTCACACGAGATTCACACAAAACTGCAATGTATGAGCAACAATACAATATGGACAACCTTCAAAAACGTGACTAGGGTTTTATTTATATACTTATGGTAAAAACATAAAACCCTAAACGTTTAATGAAGTAGGGCTGAGTTGGAAATTCTGCAGAAAATTCAACCTGTGCGATTTTCGATCGATCGAGTCTATTCTTCGATCGATCGAGCCAGGCCGAAAGTCCCAAGTACTTCTGCAGCCACTCGATTCCAACTTTACAAGAATAAACCAACTTTGAGCAAGTCTAAATAAGACTCAATACAATTTTTTGATCATGGTTTGCCAACATTACAAATTAGAGTTCTAAATACATAAAATCCTAAGACCTTAGAACCTAACAAACTCCCCCTTTGGCAATCCGTGACAAAACCCTAATTAACAGCTCAAAGTTTTACAAATGAAAAGCCCTTTACAAAGATAATGCTCATAAAATTCAATTCAGCCTAACTACTATCCATAGTTGCAAGTGTAGACAGCAGCTTAGTTGAATCAACCTGTATAATCCTGAAATACTCAACAAACACATAAACGCATGTGTGACAGTAAAGAGTAAAACAACAGGTATAACATTCTTGTAAGATTCACACAACACAAAATAAACAACAGGTATAACATTCTTGTAAGATTCACACAACACAAAATAAAGACATATATGAATGAACAACTCATAAATATAAATCAATAAGCAGTGAATCTCAACACAACAAGAATAAACAAAAATATCATGTATATCAATCAATGTTACTCCCCCTAACATGAATATCCCCAAAAATGATATACAAAGTGAAGCACCTAGATACAATCTAAAAACTCCACAAGCTCCTCTAAAACAAAAAATCTCCCCCTAACAACAAAAACTCCTCTACAAGACAAACTAACTCCACTCCCCCTTTTTGTGACGGAATGCCAAAGGGCAATCACTAGTCGCCATCAAAAGGAGGTGGTGAGGGTGAATGAAGACGCACAAAATCAGCACGGAGAGCACGTATCTCGTCCATCAAGTCCACCAAAATCTGACCATGAGCCGCCTGAACGGTCATGACAGTCTCCAAAGTACGACGAACATCAAAGTCGGCCGAAGGAGGTGGAGGAACATCAGCAGCAGCATCATCATCACCAACTGGAACAGGAATATCCTCACCAGCAAGACCTGCAGAAGAAGAAGAAGGAGGTGCGCTACTAGAGGGCTCAGACCTAGGGTGTTTAGAACCAGCTCGAAGATGAGCGGCCCTTTGTCTAAGAAAAGACACACCTATAGGAGCTATCACATGAACGGGCTCAGAGGAAGGAAAGCCACTAAGATCAAGATAGAGAAGAATCCTATGAATGAAAATAGGATGAACAAGAGCATGAGCAGTAGATGAACTCCTATAAACTTCGTTCAAAGAACGAAGAAAAAGATGGGGAAAACTGATAGGAGCATCAGTAACAAGAGCGTACAAAAATACACACCTCTCAAGAGGAATGGTGTGAACATGGGAAATGGGCCAGATCGAATGACAAGCTATCCTAAAGAATAGATAATGTAACCCGGAGAGCTCAGCAGAAGTGATCCGAGGATCAGAACCCCACTGGACAACAGTACCAGTGATGTAAGACAAAACATCGCTAATCTCGGGAGACTCAGCATATGGATAGATAGGATGCTGGACCAATGGTACCCCTAGAGCATCAGCCACTACCCGAGGAGTAATGGTGTACTCTACGCCTTGTATCCAACTCTTAACTAGAGTGTTGGAATCATAGATGCGGATAGAGATGTTCGAATAGAACTCTCTAATCAAGGCAGAAGGTGGAGGAGGATCAGAAACATCCACCAAGGGTAACCAACCCCGACGCTCAAAATTTGCCCTAATGGCAGGATCAAGCTCATCTAACCGCACAGAACGCTCAGCCCAAATCTTTCTCTTAAGGTTTAGCGTCTCAAAAATCTCTTGATTTTTCTCACTCGAAAACTTCTCACTATCAAAGGATGGAGGGGGTGAAGGAGAAGGTGAGGGAACATTCCTACGGGTTCTAGTTTTCCTAGGCATAGTGCTAAGGAAAGGACAGAGACACAGAGTGAAAACCAAACAGAACAAGAGAAATCAAAACCAAGGGCAGACTGCAAATTAGGATAATAAAAAATATAGACCAAAAATCTATATGATGCATGAACATTTATAATGTTGTGATGCATGATCTAATGCAGTAAACAATTAAGTTTAATTGAGATTGAATTGACAAAATTGGCTTGAGCAAAAAAAATGTTTTATCAAAAATCCCAAAAATTTGAAAACCACTTGACAAATTTTGCAACAAATTGATGAATTGATCAGTACACAAGTTTGAAAACATATTAGAATAACCAATTTCATCAATGCAACAAACCAATTTCAGCAAATTCTACTCAAATTAACAAAATCCCCAATTCGGATCAAGAACAAGCCCTAGAATTTTCAATTTTTCATCAAACTCAAAATTGATCAAATTAACAGGTAAGAATCATGTTTATGTAGTGTCCCCACAAAAACCCAATGATCAATTGCATAAAAGAAGGCTTGAATCAACAGAAAATCCCAAAGTAGCAAAGTCCGAAAATTACCCTTAAAAGCATGGATTTATGCATGAAATCATGAAAATATAATCAAAAGGAAGGGTAAAAGGGTCTTACCGGCTTGGGGAGAGAGAGATTGTGCAAAAATTTCGGAGAAAAACGACAAAAATTCTCTAAGGTGGAGCCTTGCCAACGCGGAGAGAGAGAAAAAGTTTGAAAAAGCTTTGAAATATGTTTGAAAAAGTCAGATCTGATCTTTTAAAAAAGCTTTTCCCCGATATTCGATCGATCGAAAATTACATTTGATCGATCAAAAAGCACAGTCATTTTAAGACAAATGAGAGCATTTTTTCGATTGATCGAAAAACAGGCTGGATCGATCGAAAATCACAGTTTTTGAAAATACAAGCCTAATTTTGAAATAACTCCTCAAAGCATTAAATTGAAAAACAAAATGCATGAGTATGAGATGGAATGCTTTTTCAAAAACCCAAAATTTAAACCCAATTTTCTCAAAACAAATTTCAATCATTTTCTCATTGAATTTTCTTAAGCAACAAATATGTTGTGCATAAATCTCAAGATATTTTCAAACTTGGTTGGTCAGACCAGAAACACACACTAGCATGTACAGTGTTTAACAAAGAGTAACTTGTGTAGTGTGTGATACTAGTAAAAACTTGAGATACATGTGAGGTGATATGTGAATAGCATTTAATCACAAAGTCTACAAAATTCATCACATAGAATTCAAAAGAGACTATCACCTAAAGAGTTACATCCTATAACTCTCACATCTCCTAAAACAAAAGCTTGCAATCATGTAAGTTTCTTGTATTTTTGCCCCATTAATTAAGTGAATTTTGGCATCAAGCCTAATAGTACACACCGGTTTGAATTAAGTGAATTGGCATCAAGCCTAATAGTACACACCAGTTTTAATTATTAATCATTTAGCAGAGGCAACACCTTATGTTCTTTTTGTGCATGTGCTACACTTTCTCGAGCACAAAATCTTATGATATGCACTAAGGTGTTCATGATTGGCTAGTGAGCAGTGATGAGATGGTTATTTATGCCTTTCTCAAAAGAATCAAGTCCGACAGTCAAAAACATGTGACTTCAAGATCAAGACAAAGTGATTAATAACCACAAACATCTTTCCCACACAACATGCACTACAAAGTTTCAGCTAGTCAAGTGCAATAAATAAGCTCATCAAAGCTAAACAAGGTACATAAGACATGTTATGTGTAAATAAATTGACCAACCTTGTTTTCAATAATCAAGAAACATCATGTTCAACATAAATTTTGCTTCCTCTTTTTTTTTTTTTTTTTTTTTTTTTTTTTTTTTTTTTATATTATATTAAAAGAGAAAACAAATAAATCCTAGAATGAAATGCATGAATGTAATGCAATGCAAGTCCTAGAACAAAAAAAAAAAAAAAAAAAAAAAAAAAAGAACAATGGTCACAAAAGAATAGAGCAATGAAGCACAAGGACCATGTCAGAAAGACTCAATTAGTTCGAGTCTTTTGCATCCAAAACTTTTTAGATGCACCACGAGCATTGGAGTTCTTATTCACATTTGAGTGATTCCCAACTCCATGATTGGAATAAAGGTTTAACACCTTTACCAATTCACCAATTAATGCCATAGGATCTTGTGCTTGAGGCACAGGCACTTTTGGTTTATTTGCTTTCTTATCAGCTTGAAACTTGTAACAGTTAGGACGAATATGTCCAGACTTACCACAATAATGACAAACCCAAACAGGTTTACCATGCATCTTGTCCTTAGATTTGGTAGGCTCCTTAGGTTTAGATTCTCTTAGGTCTACCCTAATCTTCTTAGGTGGTGAAACTTCTACAGGTTTAGCTACCTCACTCACAGGTGGTTTGACAGTTTCACTCACAACCTCACTCACATAAGGCTCAGTAGAAGAAGAAGGAACAAAAGTAGTGGAATGAGGTCCAGACTCAAAAATGCTTTCAACATATCCTAACCCAGTTTTATCAGAAGGATACTTTTGAACATTCAGCATGTGATCAAGTTTAGAACTAGCAGACCTAGCAACAGATAAATCAAGTTCCAAAGTTCTAACTTTATCAAGCAAAAGCATGTTCTCAGATTTAACATTATTCAAAAGCTCATTAGCATCAAACAGTTTAACAAGCAAATTTTTCTTTTCAAGCTCAAGAGAATCAATTTTCTTTAGGCCAAGTTCAACTTTCATAGCATCCTTTGCAGCAATTTTGCAAAGTTTGTTATAGGCCTCTTGGAGATCTGCATCTTCAGAGAGTTCCCCATCAGAAGGGTTCTCTTCAGCAGATATGCTTTCATTGACTATAGCAGTAGCCGTGAAAGCAATGAAGTTTCCATCCTCGTCACCACCGGACTCATCATCAGAAACCTCATTATCACTAAGGGTTACAGCCATAGCTTTACCCTTAGTCTTCAAGAATGTAGGACATTCAGATTTCATATGACCATACCCTTGACAGCCAAAACACTGAGGACCCAAAGAGTTATTAGAAGATTGACCAAAATTTTCTCTAGGTTTTTCAAAATTGTTAACCTTAGTGGGATCATTCTTCCTAAAATTTCTAGGTTCAACAGTGTAAGTACCTCTTGCCTTTCTATTTGTATTTCTAAGAAAGTTCTTAAAGTTTTTGGCAAGATAGGCAATCTCAGTAGCAGAGAGCTCATCATCAAATCCACCACCATCAACATCATCAACTGACTTAAGAGCCATTGATTTGGATTTGTTCACTTTAGGTAGGTCAGACTCATAGGATTGAAGAGATCCTACAAGTTCATCAACAGGGATGGAGTCCACATCCTTGCTTTCAGTTATGGCAGTCACTTTGGGTCTAAAATCTTCAGTTAAAGATCTAAGTATCTTCCTAACAATCTTAGGTTGATCATAGATTTCACCCAAATTAAAGGCAGAATTAACAATATCATTCAGTTTGGCATAAAATTCATCAAAGGATTCATCATCAGACATCCTAATGCTTTCAAACCTAGAAGTTAATTGCTACAGTTTGTTTATCTTAACTGCCTTTGTGCCTTCATGCACAGTTTGGAGGATTTTCCAAGCAGTATGAGCAACCTCAACATTAGAGATCCTCTTAAACTCCTCCAGAGAAACAGCATTAAAGATAGCATTCATAGCTTTGCTATTGAAGCTTGCTGCTTCTTTTTCAGAAGTTTGCCACTCACTCACAGGAGTAGCGGGCTTCACCCATCCGTATTCAACGGAATTCCAAACCCTTTCATCAATGGATTTCAGGAATGCTTTCATCCTTACTTTCCAATAGGCATAATTGTTCCCATCAAAATGAGGAGGAACAAACAGAGAGTGTCCATGCTCCATGACAACAGGGGTCAAGGATCAGCTCAGAGATTAAAAAATCTCAAACAGAAAGAGCAACCCGCTCTGATACCACTTGACAGGTTATTTAGACCCTTAACACAATCAGATTGCGTAGCCTAGATTAATTAGCCAAGTTGTTACTTAGTCAAATTAAGCAATACTAGGTTAAAACAATCAAACAATCATATCAAGAATAATAATGCAGCGGAAAATAAATAACACAAGATATGATCACCCAGGAAACCACACGGTAAAAACCTGGGGAGGATTTGACCCACCGATCCTCAAGGCTAACCTGAATTCACTATGAAAGAATTGAAGTTCATACAAAAGGACTACAAGCTCCCCGCTCGACTTCCTAATGCTACCCACCAGTAGAACTTCCTGACACGACCACGCGCAGGCTCCGAGTCCACGGACTACTTCTTTCTTGAATTCCTCAATCAGCTACAAGCTCCCCGCTTGCTTTTCTTTTAAGTTCCAATGGTTGCAACAGTAATGATCTTCAAGATGTTGAAATCATCTCTACCATGAAAACCCTAAGTTTTGTGTAAAGGAAAGCTCCTCAAAGATCTCACACGAGATTCACACAAAACTGCAATGTATGAGCAACAATACAATATGGACAACCTTCAAAAACGTGACTAGGGTTTTATTTATATACCTAGGGTAAAAACATAAAACCCTAAACGTTTAATGAAGTAGGGCTGAGTTGGAAATTCTGCAGAAAATTCAACCTGTGCGATTTTCGATCGATCGAGTCTATTCTTCGATCGATCGAGCCAGGCCGAAAGTCCCAAGTACTTCTGCAGCCACTCGATTCCAACTTTACAAGAATAAACCAACTTTGAGCAAGTCTAAATAAGACTCAATACAATGTTTTGATCATGGTTTGCCAACATTACAAATTAGAGTTCTAAATACATAAAATCCTAAGACCTTAGAACCTAACATAAAACAATAACATTAGGATACTGCCCCAACATTTATCCAACCCTGGCTAGTTCCTCGACTAACAAAATAGATTTTTGGTTGAAACAATGAAACATCAATGAGCTCACCATAATTACTATGTGTAAACACTTTGAGTCAATGATCACATCTCACTCGCCACAGACGAACATTATGGTTGATGATGAGAGCAAATATTGCATCATAATAAACATCACATTAATGAAAATCAATAACATTTATACTTAATCCATAAAATTAAATTGGCACTCAAATAATTTACTTACATTATTCCTAGACCATGAGAGATCCAATATATCACCATTGTGCCCATGGAACTCGTTTTGTCTTTTTAATGTTTATCAACGTTTAAGTTTGAGTTTAAGTTGTACTTGTTAGAGAGATCAAATTTCACTCATTGTTAAGTTTGGGCTAAACAAAAATAATTTTGTTTTAAGAAAATGATAATGAATAATGATGAGTTCGAGTTTAAGTTGGACTTTTTAGAGAGATAGAGTTTCACTTCTTATGAAGTTTGGATTAAACAAATATAATTTAATTTTAAAAAAAATTAAATATTGTGCTTAACGTTTGAGTTTGAGTTTAAGTTGTACTTGTTAAAGAGGAAATTTCACTTATTGTTAAGTTTGGGCTAAACAAAAATAATTTTGCCTTAAAAAAATGATAATGAATAATGATGACTTTAAGTTTAAGTTGAAAAAGTTAAAGAAATAGAGTTTCACTCATTGTGAAGTTTAGACTAAACAAATATAATTTAATTTAAATAAAATTTTAAATATTGTGCTTACATGGAAAATTATGAAAATTTCAGAGGTTTCGGTTTATATATATATATATATATATATTACACATACACCCAATAGGTTTAGATTCTATAACCACACCCTTTCCCTAAAACTTATAAGGGGGAACACTTGCCAATCGAGCTAGAGCTCATTGACCAAATGTAATTGCTTTAACATTTTTTTTTAAGGAAAATTGGAAGTAAAAACAATGCATGTCAGGGTTGGAATTGTATTTTTGTCAAAAATAAAATTATAATTTAATTAAAAAAGTTTAACAGTTAATGCAGTTAGTTAAACTTAATTAGCATGTGCTTTGTCTATGAGAGACTAGATCATCTTGTGCCCTACCCGCATGCATTGGTCGGGCTAACCGAGTTTTGTTCGTTTTATCTTCAGCGACTCCCTCAGGCAATTATCCCAAATTTTAACGTAATTATTATTTATCATAATGCAGATATCATCTTAATATTTACATTCTTATCTGATATGGGAATCTTATATATATATATATATATATATATATATGAGACACGTTGAAATCAAAGATAACCAACCCTACAATTCTTCACAATCCCTTTCATCTTCTTCTTCTTTTCCTCTCTTTCCTTAGAGAATTCAATTCTTCAGTGTCCCCTTCTGCTTCCTCATTTCCCTATAGAATATAACACAGATCACCAAAAACAAATACTATGCATTATTCTCAACCAGCTTTTTATCAATCCTACACCTGTCCCCTCATCCTTTGTTGCTCAAGTGATCCCCCTTCTGACCGTCATGACCAACTTTATCATTGTGATTTTTGTATGAGCAATGTTAAAGAACCCTGGAATAAAGGCTTGACAGGTACCGTCAAATCAATCAACTTGCCCTTGGAATATCGCAAGAAGTTTACTAGTGTTCTGTACTGCCGTGGGGTCTTGTTCTTTTCCTATGTTGAAGTAAAAGATCAAGTGGAAAAACACAACTTTTTCGTGTACTATATTCACGCAGCAACTTTTGTCAGATTGCCTTCACGGCCCACCATGACTAATGAAAGCAAGTTGGCTTTTGGGTTTGGTTTCCATCCCAGAACCAATGAGTACAAGGTGGTCAGAATAGTGGATCAAGAACAGCCTATGGGTTTGGAACAAGAACAACTTGCGGGTTTGGAACAACGTATTGAGGTTTTCACTCTAGGTAAACAACCCATGTGGATGATCAACAGAAAGAACCCATTCTTGCTTCGGATGCAACACTATGCAGTTTCATTTAATGAAGCACTACATTGGTTAGGCCAAGATAAGCAAAATGGTTCAACAATTATAGTTTCATTCGATTTGGAGTCCGAAGAATTTCAACAGATTCCAACACCAGATAATTGTGATAAGTCTGGACTGGATCGGCAAGATTGTCACGTAGTAGTGCTAGGAGAGTGTCTCTGTGTGGTTGATTATGATGAGTTTGATAGGATTGACATATGGTCAATGAAGATTTATGGTGCAAAGGAGTCTTGGATCAAAGAATACACCGTGGAGCCTTTGGACGGTTTGAGAGCACCTATTCGGCCTCTATGTCTACTGCCAAATCGTAACATTTTAATCGAGTTTCAATATCTCCATGAGTGTTTTTATGTTTATAGTGTAGATTCGATGGCAGTCTACAAGATAAGAATTCGTGACCTTCGTGACCTCCCCCCTCGCCATTCATTCAGAGCAGTTTCTGTTGTTGATGATATTTGACAGTATATCAAATCAGTGCAGGCAAGGAGAGCCCAGATGTGTAATTCTTGCAAAGAATCAAGAAGCGTTTAGTTTATTAGTTAGTTAGTTAGTTAGTTGTAAGATTGCAAGTAGTAGAGCCATGTCAGTTAAGATGGCTAGAAGTATTCAAGAAGTGAAGCCGATCGATTTACTTAAAAGTTTATAGTTGGTTGTTTTGGCAACAACCAATTAATATGTCTTGCAAGTAACTTGAATAAATAAGTTGCTAATTGGTGTTTTTGGCCACTAGGTCTTGTAAGTAACTCATATAAATGCCTGTGATCAATAGCATTTAGAGAAATAAGACATAATTTTAAGTTGCTAATTGGTATTTGTAAGTAACTCGTATAAATGCCTGTGATCAATAGCATTTAGAGAAAGAAGACATAATTTTCTCACTTTTCTCTTTCAAGTTGTCCTCGAATTAAATTAATTTTAATCGATTTTCTTTCATTTCCTTATTGACATGGTACTATCAATAAAAGCATACAACTGAGATTTTCTACTTCATCTCAATTGATTTTTTTTTTTTTTTTTAAATCCGATAGTGTAATCCCATCATGTGCCTTTCTAATTCAATGTATTAAGTGTCTGATTTAGTAATTCACATTTATGAACCCACTTATTAATTGATTGATAATTATTAATTACATGAAACCGTTAGAATTTCTCATAGCCTTTTACCATATTATTAATTCTTAGTTCTACAAATATAGACGTGGTTCAATCCAATACAATCCAAGTCAAGAAGAGGGTTGTGGGTTCTAATTAGCTCAATTGGTAAAGTCTCTGATAACTGTATAAAAGATATGTGGTTCAATCCCCCCCTATACCAAATATTAATTGCTGTTTTAGTCTGATGATAAAGAGTTATCATCAGGAGTGAAATTGTGGGGTGGAAGCGGAGTTGTGATGTGCCTTTGTATTAAAACCAATTCCCTTCTCCTTTGTGTGTGTGTGTGTGTGTGTGTTTGTTTCTCAAAAAAGAAAAAGAAAAAAAAGCATACTTATTAAAACACACACGAAAATAGTAATACTAGTGTTTTAAACTAGGTTTATAATACATTACATAAGCAAAATACAACTACAAAAGGCTTTTCTAAGCTAGCTTACAGCCACTATTTCAATCATAAATACACTTTTACTCTTATAAGTATTATAAATATACTTTTACTCGAATAATTTAGCAAAAAAACTTTAAAAAAAGAAAAAAGGAAAAAAAGAAAAAAGAAAAAAGGAATAAAGCTTAAGTTCTAGAATTGTATAAAGTTTTATTGTTGTACCACTTCAATTAAAATGTGATAGAAACCCATCATGTAAGAATTTGTTTTTGAGAAACATCATGTAAGATCATTCTCTTTTATCGAAACTAAAAATTATAGTACATAAATAAAATAATTTAAAATTAATAATTAAATTAACTTTTTAAAAACATTTTCAAAATTTAAATAATATAGTTTTACTTTTAATTAAAATAGTAAATTAAAATACATAATTTTGATATTATAGTTTTATATAGAATAAAAATTTATCTAGAATTGAATTAGTATAATTGTTTCACAAACACAACGAGTATATCTCATATATACTTGTCACAATAATATATGATTTGATATCATTATTATAAATGTTTTAGTATCATTTTTAAAATATACAACAACAACAACAACAAAATCCATCATAAGTGATCCAATTTAGAAATCATCCAAAAATTATTCAATAAAATATCACTAAATTTTTTTTTTGTTATTATTATTATTATTATTATTATTATTTTGCTAGGTATGATTCAAATATATTTTTTCTGTTGGGATATGCATATAAATCCATTCTCTACAATAGTCTACCATATTATTTTCTTGACAGAAAAGAGGAAATGGCTACATTTGCTTTTATTTTTTTAAGTTGCTTCCAGTAAACGATCACAACGTTTCAAAAAGGAATTAACCACAACCGAAATAGCCTTAAGAGGGCTGAAATGTTCGGGGTGAAATCCTCAACTTGGAGCTTAGAACAAAAATTGTCACTACAATTGTTTTCAAGGTTGTGAGTTGTGACAGTCAAACAAAATACTTGGTGCCAAAATAAAGCATACGTATTCTTTTCATTCTTATTTTTTGGTTTTGTTTTGGTCATCAATCATTATTGTGGTTTAGATATTTTCAATTTAAAAAATTTTTTTTTTTTTTTTTTTTTTTTTTTTTTTTGAGAATCCAATTTTAAAACTATTAAATCTACCAGTTCTATAGTTTTGGAAAAAATTGGTTAGATTCTTGGACCTGAGTATCAAAATTAAATAAAACTGTCACTACCCAAAAAAAAAAGTTAGTTTTTTTTTCGAGGGTCAACACCCTTGATGACCTCCGAGCAAATACTGTCAAAAAAAATTTTTAACGCCTTACACTACCCTCGAAACTAGTGCTTTATCTTTATATTAGATTGCCAACACTCTAAAATTTTAAAAATGAAAGTACGATAACCTAATCCTAACCCTCAAAATAAGATTTTTTTTTTTTTAAATTACAAAAAAACTCACAACCACGCACATAAACTTTAAAGAACCACATATTAAAAAAAATCTATATTATATCCAAACACAAATATCAAAACATCAAAGATGATTAGTCAAAAATAATCCAATTGCATTTTCACAAAGTAATATATTAATTGAACGTTCAAATAGAGATTGAAAACACTAGGAACGTTTAGACTCCCAAATACAAAATATCAATTCAAGCTTATTATCAAACAATAAATGTGCGGAACATGAAAATAAGCTAATGACAGAATTGATAAACAATCTAAACCAATTTAAAATCACATCCACAGCAGAAATTAAATGGTAAAGATTAAGGGAAGAGAGATGCAAAAACAAAGACAGCATGACGATGTGTTATCGAAGAGGAAACCGAAGCCTTCAACGTAAAACCTCTCCGCCGCCCTCCAAGCGGTAAATAATCCACTAGAAAATGTAGTTGGAATACATGAACAGCAATAGACCCTCCAAGCCTAATCTACCCAGTGTACCTAAGCCCTCCAAGCTTCTTGCTCCTACAAGGTTGCGCCGAACCTTTTTCTTCTCTAACTTACCGGATTCCGTAATAGCCCATAGCATCAACCAATAACTATTGGTTCCTTCCAAACTACTTCCCTAAGCACTAAAAGACCTTCTCACAGACGTAGATATGGTGAGAAAATGATTTGATCAAGAACCTCTCAAGGAGGTATCAATGGAGAGGGTGAGAGTAGAGGAATTTGAAGAGTCTCTTAGGTGAAGATTGTAGATAAATCAATCTTGTTTTTCTCTAAGGTTTCTCTCCCAAAATTCTTTCTGGAAACTCTCTACATTTCGTGGGTTTAAGGGGTATTTATACTTGGGTGAGAAAGGAATACGAAGAGTCAGTTTTTCCCAAATAGGGCTAATTGGCGGCTTGGCCTCGCGACTTGACTGAGTCGCAAGTTCAAGCCGTGAGATAACAGAACAGAAAAGCTGGACCTTTTGTCCTATAGTGCACTGGCTGGCGTGACTGTTCATCTTCTCGCACGCTTCACATGTGTGCTGCAGTTGGTAGCTTGCCAGTCGTGAGTCACCCGCGAGTCCCAGCTACGGATCCCTGCATCCTTGCACAAACTTGAGCATTTCTTCACACTCTCTCACTCACTACCCTTACATGAATCCCACATAAATACAGGGTTTCTAAGTGCTAAAATACAAGCAAATTGGCTTGGAATAAAGCTAACAAGATGGTTGATTAAATTCAACCTTACAATCTCCTCCTTTGGCTATTCCGTGACAAAACCCTACAACAAACTCTAGACTTAACGCGTGAGTTGGGAACAGTTGGAAAACTCACTCACACCTAACTCTAGAATCTGTGAAGCTCTTGAACCATAAGACCAAATATCTCCTGAAACACAACAACACAATCTGATCATTGTATGCAAAAACTTGGAATGCATATGGAGCAAGCACAAAGCGATCAAGCAAGATGGAAATAAGAAATAAACCATGGCTTGACCAAAAATGAACAATCACTATACATAGTGATCACAATGCTCATTCACACATGGAATGAACATCCAGACATGCAAGCTAATAAGCTTATTTGCAAAGTATTATTTGCATGTCCAACACTCAACCAATGCATAAAACATATATGCATCAAGGAACAAGATCCTACAAGGGCACAAGAGTGGTGTACTTAAAGAAAAAAGCATGACATTTAACATCAAGTACTAACGCTACAAAGCATGGGTACATAAACCTTAAAAGCTTACAAAAGTAATAGATACAAAACAGTAAATGAAAACTGAATAACATCTTAAGTATTAATAAACCAAAGTTTCAAACCTTTAAACCAACATTTTAACCATAGTGTATCAAAACCATAATGAGAGCATAAACCAAACATAACATAAAGTAAAAAACTGAAACATAAACTGAATAAACACTGTTTATGGCATGCTCCCCCTTAAAATGGCACTCCCCCTCAATAGCTGCCCCAAAAATTCTCCCCCTTTTTGACCGGAATGGCCAAAGGGTCACTGCTAGGTGTGAAGGCTGTCAAACTTGACTAGTTGAGCTGATCTTGAATTGCTGCCATCCTATCAGTATGCTCATTCTGAACTTCTTTGAGTCCATCAATCCTCTCTAGGATGATATGAAATGCATCTGGAGGTGCAGCTGATGAGGTTGAAGCTTTGCTCCTCTTGCCTCTGCTTGTGGGTATGGATGTCTGTCCTGCAGCCTCTGCTTCAGTTTCCATAGGATCACCTTCTCCTTGGTCACCCACCTCTTCATCATCTGGAAGACGAACTTGTATCCTTGTGATGGTGAATTTGTTTATTGCTGATAGTGGAGTCATGGGACTAATATCTTAAGGGATTGCAACACCTTTTACTCTAAACAGCCTCATGAGCAGACTAAGAAAGATCAGCTTGGGCCTGGAGGTGGTTCTGGTCTGTTCCACAATTGTGTCAAATAAGTGAGAGCTGATGTCAATGAAGGTTTTTTCCTTGAGTTCCATGAGGAAGATAGCTCTGGCATTAGTAAGTGTTGTCAGCTTCCTTATTGGATACAAATTGAACATCATGATGGTGGTCAGACACCTCATGTCAGCAAGAAAGGCATTAGTGTTGAGACATATCCCTTCTTTAACCCCACCAATCCGAGTTTGGACAGTGTCTAAAGATAACATCCTGTCTTTGTAGTTTGTGAAATCATGATCTTCTAATCCCTCAAGCCCTAGAACCTCATCAATATCATGAGCATCTATGGTGAACTCATGTCCTCAGGGGCGTAGCTAGGAATTTGTACATGGGGGGGGGCCGACTACTTGTGCATGGAGGTGTTGACCTACATGGACCCACCACTTTTTCCTCAACACTCACAACTCGCTGCATGGTGAGTTATGGTAAAAATTGTGTAAGTTTTTGTGGTTCTAGCATTTTTCAATAACTTAAGCCCAACCCTATTTTCTTCTCTATCTCCCTCCTACTACACACCTTGACTCAAATGACTGCTAGGTTTCTTTAACGGCTTCTTTAACGGCTTCTAGGGTTGGATTGGAAGTCTTTGATACCAATTTGGAGTTGAGTTGTAAAGTGTGGAAGATTAGAAATAGGTGACAAGAGAGAGAGAGAGAGAGAGTAGTATTGATATATAACCTAAGCAGTTTGAGTCTTTTTTTCTTCTTGGGTACTAATTCTGCATTTGGCTAATTATGACATTGTCAACATTCAACAAACATATTAATTTCATCATTTCTCAATACTGAATTAAGTCAGAGATATCTAAAAAAAAAGTAGCACAAAAATATAATCCAATGCGCAAATGAATGGTGAAGAAGAATTCAACGGAGAAAAGGAGATTGATATAAGAGGAAGTAATATTGTGAGACAATGCCTAATTACCTATAAGCTTGCCATTAATGAAAACACGCAACACATCACGCATGCTATCACTTGTCAGTGTTGGTCTAACTTCCTTTTCCTCCCACAGGTGTCCTAATTTCTGAATTGCTAACATCTTTTTTCTTAAAGAATGCATAAATTGTTTTTCGTTTGCTCATAATTCTTTTAGCTTTATGAATATGACTCAAAAATTAACTTGAAAAGAACTTTAAAAAATAAAATTTTAATTAGAAATTTTTACTTAGTTTTATGAATGTTATTCATACTCAAGAAAAAACAAAATTTCCACTTTAATTTAAACAATCAACCCATTTTTAATACGACTTTAATTAATAATAACCCCTCAAACAAAAACAAAAATTAAACACACAAGTATTGGTACATAACATAAACCAAACAATTTAACAACACCCACAGCCACATCCACATCCACAGCAACATGATATCTAACTAATCAAAAATAGGTAATAAATCAAAACAATTTTACCTTAAAAACTTTGTCTTCACAAAGTGCAAAGATGGGTCACCCAGGTGGCAATGCCTACTGCCTCTGCCTCCAAAAGATCTTCCGTTCAAGACTCATCGTAAACAATCTCCCCATGCCTTCAATCACGTATTTATCCAAAAATCTATGAAAATATAAAGAGCATGTGAATATTTAGGTGTAGATAGTTGAGAAAATAAAAAAAAGACACTAAAAAGAGATGAATCATGAATTTCTAATGCTTAAGAAAGAGAAGAAAACTCACCAGGCGGTCACCAAGTTCCAAAACTAAAGCTGAATCAGTTGATGAAGAAAGAAAAAATTAGTCAGAATTTTTTTTTTTCCGGACTATGAGGACAGAACAAAGGACTGGAGTGTTGGAGGTTGGTAGGCAGTGGTACTAGTGCTGAAAGTGTATCAAAGAAGACAAAACAACCAAGTTCCAAAACTAAAGCTGAATCAGCTGATGAAGAAAGAAAAAATTGGCCAGAATTTTTTTTTCTTCGGACTATAAGGATAGAACAAAGGACTGGAGTTTTGGAGGCTGGTAGGCTGTTGTACCAATGTTGAAAGTGTATCAAAGAAGCCAAAATAAAAGAATAAAAAGTAAAAAGGGCAAGGGATTCCGTGGGTCAGGGTGGGCTTTTTGAGATGAAGGGAAAGTGTATTTTTGTTGATATTTGGATTTAAGAGTATTTAAATGTTGGACTTATGAGTATTTCCGTGGGCCAGCAAGTTTTTGTTTTATTTGGAGTTACCTAAAACTAAAGCTGGAGCTGAGAGTGGGTTGGGAGAATAGGTGAGAAATAGGTAGGGGGGTCGGTTGTCTAATGTTGGGGGGGGGGGGGGGGGCATTTATTTTTTCTTCATAGTCTAATGAGATTTTTTTTTTTTTTTTTTTTTTTGCAGGGGCCACGGCCCCCCCAAGCTACTATGTGGCTCCACCCCTTCATGTCCTCTTATCCAACAGTTCAGCTCATCCTCCCTTATGCTCACATTTGCATAGAATTCCCTTATTAAAGGCTCACACACTGCAGGTAGGTCACCCAGTAACTTATCCCATCCTCTACCTTCAAAGCATTCTAGAATGAAGGTATCCTTCAAGTCATTTAAATCCACAAACCTCTCCTAGATAATTGTTCCCTTCATGAAAGAATCTCTGTATCTCTCAAAGTGCTGAACTGACCAAAACAGGTTGTGGTCCATTTTCAATCTTTTGTCAGCCTTTTTAGCAGGAGTTTTCTTCTTTGTAGGTGTGGGAGCCATCTAAAAACAAGCAGAAAAGGCCATAATACAATGCATAATATATGAACACAACCATTAGTAAAATGTTAGTGGTATAGAGAAGAACATAAGATCAAACCAATACTAAGACCATATACAGCTTAAAACATTCATTGAAAGAGATAATTCATAAAATTGCATAACTCAGAGAAAGATATCAATGATTAAAGAGCACATCAACTCCAACAAAAACACTTTAGGCACAATCAAACAACAGACTCCAACAAACAATAAACAGCTGTAATGCAACAGTGTAAGCCACATTCATAAGAAATATGTCTATCAGACATATTTTAATGAGTATGAGATGTTCAAACCAACATGGAGTAGTCAATGATCTCAAGACAACATCAACACACATAATATCCATAGACAATGGCAATAGTGAAGAGACAAAAAAAACCCACTCAACATGAGTAAACTAACCTCACAGACAAAACAAAGCACAGAAAAACCCAATCACATAACAAATGACATGCAGACAGATAAACATGGGGAAAAAAAATCACAAATCAGTCTAAAAGCATTGTCACTGAAACTAAGCATGATAATAACCAAAAAAAAAAAATTATGAACAAGATATTACCAAAACCAAACATCAAAACTCAACCAACCATTAACCCAAACCATGTTCGAACATTATATTTCTCAAAAACCCAAAAACACTTCACAAATCAAGAAAATATAACCAAAACATGAAATATGTAGTGAGAAATAGAAAACCCATACCTTTTTCTTGGAGATTTGGTGTTGAAAAGATGCACAAATGGAGGTTTAAGAGAGAGACACGGTGAGTTTGAGATAGTTCTGAAAAGGGGAAGACAGTGAACAGTCACTAAAATTCGAGGGAAAAACTGAAATGATTTAAAAACTGTCTTTAAAACGCAAAACACGCGTTTTTCGTGACTGGATCAAGTCGCCAGAAAGTCGCCAGGGTAAGCCGTGAAACACTTTGAAAAAAGATTCTTGAAAAATTTTCTAAATGTTTTTCCCGACTGGAAGGTCTACTCGCGAGAGAGTCGCGAGGTGAGCCACGAAAATCTCTGTGTACCCCTCGCGACTGGACCTTCCACCCGCGACCAAGTCGCCACACTAAGCCCCGAGAAACATCAAAACTCAAATTTTGAAAAATATTCTAAGTATTTTTCATGACTGAGACCTTGACTCATCAGTGAGCCGCAAAAAATCTCGAAGTGGGCTCGCGACTAGGGCATGTGGCTGGGCCAACCTGCAACTGAGTCACCAAAACAGGACAACACTGTTTTTGAAATTTTGATATTTTTGTAAAAACAAAACGACTTTCCAAAAACAACTAAAAACACTCAAAAATCTTTTTGTGTTTGATCAATAAAGATTGAGCATGTGAAAACACATTTAATCAAGTACAATCACACAAATAAATATGGCATTCATTGAACATAGACTTGTGTGTTGTGTGTGAATATCAAAAATGAGATAGTCCTTAGTCCAATGTGAAACTTCAATGATCAATTCAATTGAGGCATGCACAACTAGCACTAGATAATGTGACCCATCTCAATTATAGAAGTATGCATATATGACCTCCCACATAAACTTGATAACATTTCTTTGAAGCTTTTCATTTGGCTCCATACATATCATATCATTTGATCATTTTGAATCAATACATCTCATTGTAAGATTGATACCTGAAATTTTTGATATTTCAATTTGATGAATTAGCCTTTGGCTTTTTGGGCATCATACAATTTTATTTTTGGTCACTTTCCCTTTTTCCTAGTCAAATACTAGTATGTGCGACAGGCTTTTGCAGCTCAATATCTCTTTTCATTTGGAGATTTACATTTGGTGAGCTCTTTAATTAAAAGTAATAAAATAAAAGTGGGAAGATATATAGGTACAAGTCTATGCATGTCTCAAGATCAACAAAACCATTCACTAATCATTCATGACAAGGTTGAAAATCTATTTACAACAGTCACATAGATTTCAGAATTTCTTCCACAATGATATGAGTGCATAAGAAACAAGCCAAGCTCGTAGATGCACAAGGCCATTAGTACAAAGGTACAAGGCAAAACATGTTTTGAGACATAACTCAATAAAGTCGATCAAACTTTTTGGATTTTCTACTTTTTATGTGTTTTTGGATTTTTGACACAAAGTAGTAAAAGATTGATAAAAAACAAACAAAAAGACAATGTAAAAACATATTAAAGCGAAAACACACAATCAAACAAATATTCAACACTCATGAGCAAAAAGCATAATAACAAACATAATCACAAAGCATAGGAAGAATTAATGCATGAACATGTTATAATGTTTATGCATGAGTACCCTTCATCACCCACACGTCACGTGCGTTTGGGGTGATATCCTTGACGGATTGGGTATGAGAGTTAGGACTTTCAAACCTTCTTGTGAAGCTTACCAAGCAAGTGGTGAATGCAAAAATCATCTTCATCACGTCCATCATTCCGGGATCACGGTTCTGACTTCTTGGTTGCTCACCACCCCAAGACCTCTTGTCATTTCTTCTTCCTCGTGATCAAGGAGCGCTTGCATTGTTTAACTCTCTCAAGTTATGACAGTTAGGCCTGGTATGTCCTTGCAATCTGCTTTGTGATCTAGGACCCCTTTATGATCTTGGAAGTGATCTTCCTCTAGCTTCAAATCTGGCTTCTGATTGATTACGGGACTTATTTAACACCCGTTGATCAGCCACATTCTTCTTCTTTTCAGCCTTAACTTTCTCAGGAATAGGCTCTTCTATAACTATATCTTTGGCCTTCACAAACTTCACTTCTTTGGTGACATTGGCTAATGAGCTGCTCCCTTCGGTATATCCCAACCCGGATTTATCTAAGAAGTGTTTTTGAGATGAAATAACATCTTCTAGCTTCTTGGAGGAGACCCTTTCTATCTTGGCATGTGCTTGCACTACCTCTTGCTCAAGAAATCTCACTTTTGTGTAAGCTTCTGATAGCTCACCATTTAGTGTTTCAATCTCACACTTTGTTTCCTTATATTTGACTAAGAGACTTCTGTAGTCCTCCTCGGCTTTCTTCATCTTCTTCATAGCCACCTTCGCCACCCTTGCATACTTTCCCGATTTCTCAAGAAGTAAGGTGTAATTCTCCTGAAGACCACCTGTATTCTCATCCTCTTCAGCATCTGATTCTTCCACAATCCCTATGGATTCTTCATCACTGTGCTCCCTAAGTTCTTGTACAAGTTGATTCAGGTCTTCCGAGGACTCGACATGATCAATAGTCATAAATGCGGAGTAATTTCCTTCTCCGTCACAACTATCCTCTGAATCAGAATTTGATGAATCTGAGTCACTTAGAGTAGTGGCATAGACCTTGCCCTTTGATTTCAAATAATTGGGATATTATTTCTTGAAATGTCCATGTCCATTGCACTTGAAGCACGTGATACCTTGAGAAGGTTGGGATTCTATACCATCTTTCTTTCTGAATTCCTTTTTCTCCTTCCTGAAATTCTGAAATTTCCCTTTGTCACCAAATTTCCCACTGTTCTTGAGTTTTAAGAACTTCCGGAAGTTTTTCACAAGGTACGCCACATCTTTATCTATAGCATCTTCATTCGAAGAGTCATGAGATACTACCCTCTCATCAATTGTCTTAAGAGCAAGAGATTTACTCTTCTTTTGCGTGGGCAATAACAATTCATATGTCTGCAATGGACCAACCAACTCTTGAACTTTAATGTCGTCAAGATCCTTGCTCTCTTCAATGGCTGTTACTTTTGCACGAAAACTTTCCGGCAATGACCGAAGAATCTTCCTTACTATTTTAGAATCCTCCGTCTTTTCCCCCAAATTGAATTTGCCGACGACCACCTCGTTCAGCTTACTATAGAAAAATTCAAAGGACTCATCCTTGCTCATCTTAAGCTCCTCAAAGCGAGTGGTCAACATCTGTAGTTTGGTGTCTTTCACTTTCTTTGTTCCTTCACAAGTAGTCTCCAGAATCTCCCATGCTTCTTTAGCAATAGTGATATGCGAAATCCTGTGAAATTCATCTGGAAAGACACCACAGAAAATAGCATTCAAGGCTTTACTGTTAGCATTAGCCACCGCAAGAGCTGCTTTATCCCAAATGGATTTGGCAGCCTCCAGCTTAGTCCAACCAACTTCAACTGCATCCTACACAACATCATCAATAGAACACAAAAATGCCCTCATTCGGACTTTCCAAAAAGCATAATTATTACCATAAAAAAATAGTGGCACATTTAAAGATTGAGACCTATCCATCTCAATACGGGGTCAAGGATCGCACTATGATGTTTAAACCATAACAAGTGCACCCGCTCTGATACCAATTGAATGTTCAAATAGCGTTAAAAACACTAGGAACGATTAGACCCCCAAGTACAAAATATCAATTCAAGCTTATTATCAAATAATAAATGTGTGGAACATGAACATAAGCTAATGACAGAATTGATAAACAATCTAAACCAATTTAAAATCACATCCACATCAAAAATTAAATGGTAAAGATTAAGAGAAGAGAGATGCAAACACAAAGACAACACGCGCGATGTGTTATCGAATAAGAAACCGAAACCCTCGGCGTAAAACATCTCTGCCGCCCTCCAAGTGGTAAATAATCCACTAGAAAATGTAGTTGGGATACATGAACAGCAATAGACCCTCCAAGCCTAATCTACCCAGTGTACCTAAGCCCTCCAAGCTTCTTGCTCTAACGAGGTTGCGCCGAATCTTTTTCTTCTCTAGCTTACTGGATTCTGCTATAGCCCATAGCATCAACCAATAACCATTGGTTCCTTCCAAACTGCTTCCCTAAGCACCAAAAGACCTTCTCACAGATGTAGATATGGTGAGAAAAGAATTTGGTCAAGAACCTCTCAAGGATGTATCAATGGAGAGGGTGAGTGTAGAGGAATTTAAAGAGTGTCTTAGGTGAAGATTGTAGATGAATCAATCTTGTTTTTCTCTAGGGTTTCTCTCTCAAAATTCTCTCTAGAAGCTCTCTACATTTCGTGGGTTTAAGGGGTATTTATACATAAGTGAGAAAGGAATGCGAAGAGTCAGTTTTTCCTAAACAGGACTGGTTGGTGGCTTGGCCTCGCGACTTGACTGAGTCGCGAGTTCAAGCTGCAAGATAACAGAACGGCTAGGCTGGACCTTTTATCCTATAGTGCACCAGCTGGCGTGACTGTTCATCTTCTCACACGCTTCACACGTGTGCTGCAGTTGGCGGCTTGCCAGTCGCGAGTCACTCGCGAGTCCCAGCATCCTTGCATAAACTTGAACATTTCTTCACACTCTCTCACTCACTACCCTTACATGAATCCCACCTAAATACAAGGTTTCTAAGTGCTGAAATACAAGCAAATTGGCACGGAATAAAGCTAACAAGATGGTTGATTAAATTCAACCTTACATTAATCATTGCACAGAGAAACACACATATATTCTTATTCACTCCAATTCCAAGAACCACCACCAATTGCATGTGAAATTAACCAAAAGGCTCCTTGTTGTAATATACTAAGTATCAAATTAGCTAAACATAAAATAGAGTTTTTGAAATGAGCATCAAACTCTAATATGAAAACCACAAAATCAGCATAAATTGAGAGGCATCAATTTTAAAGAATTCAAAACCTTAGATACTACAATACACAAAATCAAAATCAAAACACAGCATTCACCTTTTTTTTTTCTCAAGAAACAAACAGAGTTAAAGAGAGAGAGGGTCTGTAAACAAACAGAGTTCAGATATGTTTGCTTTCTAAGAATTGTGAAATGATCTTTATAGAAAATGAGAGGATATGTACAGTGGTGGCGTTTTGGCTTGTCGTCAATGATGAAACTACAAATGTGCAAAGAAAATCAGAAAAATGCAAAGAAATTCAGCAAGAAAATGTGGGAAAAGTTGAAAATCAACTTCAACTGGTGTTTTTTTTTTAGAGAAAGAGACTAAGGGTTTTTTTTTTTTAGAGAGAGAGAGAGAGAGAGAGAGAGTTTTCTGACTGAAAAAGAGCGATTGGCAGTTTTTTTTTTTTTTTTTTTAATTTTTTAAATTCTAGTCTAAGGGTTAAAAAATTTTAGATCTCTTTATCAAGAGTTGTATTAGTGTGACAAAAAAAAAGGGTGAAAATTTGGTGCTAGCACTATTTGTTAGTTTCCTTGAAATAAGTCTTCCTAAATTTAGTCCTAGCCTAATTTGTTAGTGTTTGTTTCAACACTATTTATTGAACTCTGGGTCAAAATTAATGAAGTTTTTTGTAGTGTATTATAATCAATGAACTCTTCTCTTTGCCTAACTAAGCTATCTAAAATATGTTAGAAAAGTGTTAAGGAGTAAATAAGAAATTGACTCCTAATGTGTCTACTTGAATATGATTTTAAAGTGGTGAAAATCATTGAGTCCCACATAAGAAGGAAAAAGATTATTTTATGAGTTTTATGCTTATGGGTTGTGTTGGGTTATAGATTGACCCCAAATTAATTAACCAATTACCCAAGTTTATTAACTAGTCCAAATTACATGCAAATTCAATTATGGCACAATCAAATCACCAAACTAAATAAAAAGCAACAGAAAATAAGTTTAACACAATGATTTGATCAAATAAGCAAAAACCTCATAGGCAAAACTCTACCAAGTGAATTTCATGTCACCACTCCCAAAGAATCCACTAAAAAAATAAGATGTTACAAGTTAGGAAGCTTAGCACCAATCCCCAATCAGACTATATTTTCTATCACAAACTTCTCCTTTGCACAAATCTCCTATATGTGACTAACTCCACAGTAACCGTTTTAATTGTTATAGCATTACAGAGTTCATCAAACCACATTTAGATGAACCAGTAGCAACTTAGGACCCCAAACATTGTAGCAACTCCCTGTTGCTGTGATGACGGCTATAAAATATGTCTTTTATATGCACTGGAACCCTAGAGAATGAATTCTTAAAAGACCAAGTTATCACGAGCTGAAACCAGAATTTAATTTTTATTTTTCCTAAGAATCAATAAAAATTATTAGGTTCTCCCAGAATATAGTGTAATAATATTCGCTCCTCTCATAGTTATGATAACCTCATCATGAATTTAATTAGTGAAATCTACTATAAATGTAAGAAAATAGAGTATTACGTCACCATATTCCAAGAATGCTTACTAATTACTCATCAAAAGCTTCCATTAGTACACCATTTCAAGGGAGATGGTTAATAAATGTAGGGTTTGAAGGTTTTTGGAGCTGAATTTTATTAAATTGTTGACTTTGATATTTCATTGAATCTAATTCATTTTATGCTAAAATATAAATAATATCGTTTGATGAATTCTTATTCTCCTCCATTAAGTTTCATTTTTATCATTTTGGTCCTTAAAGTTTTTGTTGTCAACCATAGTGCTTATGTCTATCAACTTCATTAAATATTAAAAATATATTAATACTAAAAATATTAATTAAAATTTCATTTTGATACTAAAAAATATTTTTGAATAAAAATTCTCTTAACATAAAGTATGTAAATTTATTTTGTCAAAAATTAAATCAAATTTTTAATATTAAAATTTTTTAATAGTTAATGGAGTTAATTAAATCTAAGAAAAAGTTTGGCTACAAACTTATTTATAGCCAATGGCTACGACACCCTTAAAAAATTAACATAGCTATGTATTTTAAAAATCTAATTATTAAATTATTTGTTCTTTATATTATTAACATGTAGATGATTTTTGTACAAATAATATTTTACTTACTATTTGATCCATAAACTTATTTTTCATACATAATTTGAAATAACAAAAACTTAAAATTTAAACATTTGATTGATGACATAACTATTAGTCTTTAATCTTTTGAAAATTTTGCGAACATATAAGATATGAGAAAAAAATATAACCCAATCATAGATTTGTCAAAATTTACATCTAATAAAAATGATTTTGAACAAGTTTGCAACCATTGGCTACAGCTAAATTTATAGTCAAAGTTTATCCTTAGACCTAATTAGCATATGCTTTGTTCATATCAGACTAGTCCATCTTATGTTATACCCCACATGCATTGACGTAATTATTATTGTCATAATTCAGATATCATCCAATTATATATATATATATATGCATTCTTATCTCATATGGGAATGTTATATATATATATATATTGGACACGTTGTAAACAAAGAAAACCAACCCCGCAAATTCTTCATAATCCCTTTCTTCTTCTTCTTCCTCTTCTTCTTCTTCTTCTTCTTCTTCTTCTTTTCCTCTCTTTCCTTATTCAATTCTTCACAATAACTTTCTGCTTCTTGATCTCCTTATAGAATATAACACAGTTCATCAAAAACAAATACTATGGATTATTCTCAACCAGCTTTTATTCAATCCTACACCTGTCCCCTCATCCTTCTTTGCTCAAATGATTCCCCTTCTCACCTTCATCACCAAGACCAACTTTATCACTGTGATTTTTGTTTGAGCGATGTTAAAGAACCCTCGAATAAGAAAGCCACGACAGGCGCTTTTCTCAAATATATCAACATGCCCTTGGAATATAGCAAGAAGTTTACTAGTGTTCTATACTGCCGTGGGGTCTTGTTCTTTTCCTATGTTGAAGTAAAGGATCAAGTCGCGGAACACAACTTTTTCGTGTACTATATTCACGCAGCAAGTTTTGACAGGTTTCCTTCACGGCCCGCCGTGACTAATGAAAGCAGGTTGGCTTTTGGGTTTGGTTTCCATCCCGGAACCAATGACTACAAGGTGGTCAGAATAGTGGAACAAAATCAGCCTACGGGTTTGGAACAACATATTGAGGTGTTCACTCTAGGCAGACCCATGTGGATGATCAACAGAAAGAACCCGTTCTTGCTTCGGATGCAACCCTATGCAGCTTCGTTTAATGGAAGACTACATTGGTTAGGCCAAGATAAGAAAGATGGTTCCACAATTATAGTTTCATTCGATTTGGAGTCCGAAAATTTTCACCATATTCCAATTCCAGATAATTGTAAATCTAGACTGGATGGGAAAGATTGCCACGTTGCAGTGCTGGGAGGGTGTCTCAGTTTGGTTGATTATAATGACATATGGTCAATGAAGATTTATGGTGTAAAGGAGTCTTGGATTAAAGAATACGCCGTGATGCCTTTTGAACGTTTGGTAGGACCTATTCGGCCTCTATGTCTACTGCCAAAACATAACATTTTGATCGAGTTGCAATATCTCCCACAGAGTTTGTATGTTTATGGTGTAGATTCGATGGAAATCTACAAGGTAAGAATTCATGACCTCCCCCCTTGCCATTCATACCGAGTAGTTTCTGTTGTTGATGATACTCTTGACAGTATATCAAATGGGTGCAAGCAGGAGAGCCCAGATGTGTAGTAGTATGGGTGTAATTCTTGTAAAGAATCAAGAAGCATTTAGTTTGTTGGTTTCAAGATTGGTTAGTTGGTTGTAAGATTGCAAGAAGTAGAGCCAAGTTAGTTAAGATGGCAAGAAGTATTCAAGTAACTGAAGCCGAATTAGATGCAACTTACAAGTTTTTAGTTGGTTGTTTTAGCCAATAAGTCTTGCAAGTAACTCGTATAAATAAGTTGCTAGTTGGTTATTTTGACCAGTCTTGCAAGTAATTTGTATTAGTGCTTGTAATCAATATCATTTCATCATTAAAGAAATTAGACACAATTTTCTCACCTCTCTTTCAACTTTTTTGTCCCCTTCGAATTAGTTAATTTTAATTCATTTTCATGTGAACTTGGAAGAAATATTCTCAACCGTAATCCAGCATATGGTATCCTTAATCTAATGACTCCATAACCGCCAAATCAATGAGCGGGAAAGACATTTGTTATCCTTATTCAATGCTTGAACTCATGCCAGTTCGAGTCACCCTGCACTAATGAGTGGTAAAGGCATTTATGCTGTATATGCTGGATATTGAACTGTCCGCAATGCAGCTTAGGCCTTTATTTTTGAGATCATTGTGCAAGTGGATGTAATTGGATGCGTCCAGTTTCCTTCTCTTTTAGATTCCATTGATCGGCTGGATATTGCATGTACTTTTTACACATACCTTTCTGTATACATCATGTACACTTACAAATTCAATCGAATACAATTTTATTATTATTTATAAATAATAATAATAATACGAGCATATTCAAATATCACACAGTTACAAAACATTTCATCTTATACAGGTGACTCTTTCTCTCTGTCTCCGTGTGTTTTTTTTATCATTTTGCCTCACCTTTCCCTTTTACACAGGTCACTGCCATGGGCCCCTCACTGTGCAGACTGCAGTAGCTATTACTCATAGCTGACCGGCTCTAAATGACTTTAACTTTAGTGATTTCAGATTAGTCTATACCTGATACCCACTGGCCATTGTTTTTAAGGACTGGCCTTTTGTCCTCAAATTTTTTTTTTATTTAACAATTTTTTCTTGTTTGCAAACTATATAGGGGCGTGACTCTGTTTCGATACTCGATTACCTTAAAATCGAGTTTTAATGAAATACTCGATTTGTAGAAAATCGAGTTATGCCTGATCAAATTTAAAAAAAAAAAAAAAAAAAATTGCATGGAACTCGAATGTCAGAAAATCGAGTTCCATGCAAAAAAAATTTTATAAGTGGGAGCCATATAGTGGCGTTTTTATGCCCTATAGTGACATTTTAAAGCCCTATAGTGGCATTTTCTCGCAAATTTTTATTTTAATAAGTGTGATCACCCCATACCAGGTTCAAGGAGCCCTATAGTAGCCTTTTTAAGCCCTATAGCAACGTTTTAAACCCCTATAGCGGCATTTTCCTGGAAAAAAAATTTTTAAGTGTGATCACAGGTTCAGGGAGCCTTATAGTGGCGTTTTTAAGCCCTATAGTGACATTTTAAAGTTCTATAGCGGCGTTTTCCTGGAATTTTTTTTTATAAGTGTGATCACCCATCAGGGAGTGCTATAGTGGCATTTTTAAGCCCTATAGTGGCGTTTTTGAACTCAAGTTCCATGCCTCTTTCTTTTTTTTTTTTTTTTTTTTTTTTTTTTTTTTATTTTAAGTTTGATTTGGCATAACTCGATTTTGTACGAATCAGGTATTTCATAGAAACTCGATTTTAAAGTAATCAAGTATCGAAATAGGGGCATATCCCTATATAGTTTCAAAATAGGGTCATATTGCTAATTTTTTTAAAAATTAAGGGCAAAAGGCCAAATAGTCCTTGTTTTTAACTCCTTGACTCTTTTCGGGCACTGTTTTAATTTTGTTGCTTTACTTTTCATTGCTTTTTTTATTTTTTTATTTTTTTAAATTCTTTATAATATATTGTATAATATATTATTTATTATTATAATAAACAATATATTATATAAAGTATATACAAATACTATTATATTAAATTATATTTAGTTGTTGTTTATTATATATATATATATATTTTATGCATTGACATTTAAATGATTGTTTGTCTTTTATTTAGCAATCTTTGAATTATTAGTATTTTTTTTTGAATATTTTTTTGAATCTCAGTCATTTTATTTAATGAGTGATAATTTAATTTGATAAATCTAGGTTCATGGGCAAGTTTAAGACTATTGACTCGTTCTTCAAAAAAAAATGAAGATAGTAATTCAGAAAATAATACTCTTTTGGGTTCTAATGTTGAAGGGTCAACTTTCAATGAGCATCCTTCCAAATCTCCAAGGATTGATCCCGAAAACCATCCTTCTAGACTGTCAGTGGTGGAAGTGCAACTTGAAGAAATTCATTTAAAATTTTCACCACTAAATTCAAATGAAGTTGATGTTAGAATTTTGAAACCAAATCCATGAGAACACACGGAAATGTGTAACTATCCAGCCAATATACATGATGTAGTTAGACATGCTTATTTAAAAGCTAAACCATATCAAATCCATCTTTCAAACTATCCAGCCAATATGGAATGTATGGATCTTTTTTTATAAATGTGTTGTTGAAATAAATGTGTTATTCAAATGTTAGGTTTCAATAATGTAATGACAGGTTACAGGTTAATATCAAAGCCATGAAAAAATTAAAAACAGAATATAAGTTTTAGCGACAAATTTTTCCATCACAAATATAGCAACAAAAAATTGTTTTGGTAACGAAATATTTTGTCGCTAAATGTAGCAAAATTTTGTAAGAAATGGTTTTAGTAACAAAAATTTTTGTCACTATATGTGCCTCCATTTTCTTAAAAATAGTTTTAGTAACGAACCTTTTCATCACTATATGTACCCGAAAAGAGTTTTAGTGACGAAGTTGTTCGTCACTAAATATGATTTAATAAACTAAAGTGCTTTTAGTGATGAAATATTTTTGTCACTAAATAGTGTTTTTAGCAAGGAAAACATTTAGCGACGAATTGTTTTCGTAGCTAAAAGTTTTTTTTTTTTTTTTAAACAAATCGGACTTTTAGTGACGAATTTTTTGTCGCCAGGACTTTCAGTGACGGGGTTTCAGCAAAGAAATGAGTTTCGTCACTAAAAGTCCGATTTCGTCGTTAAAGGTTCTTAGTGACGAAAAACTCGAATTTTAGTGATGAATTTTTTCGTCACTAAAAATACATTTTGTTGTAGTGTAGTCGCTTTCAAGCTTCTTGGTTCACTCAATTTTCTTCTTGGCTAGAGTATTCTCCTACTAAAGATGCTGCATATTGTCTACCATGTTGTCTCTTTACCATGGAAAGAAGTAGACGCCCTGGCTGTGATGCTTTTACTTTCATAGGATTTAGAAATTGGAAAAAAGTCAATAATGGAAAGAATTGTGCCTTTTTGAATCATGTTGGGGAGGATCCTTGCTCACCCCACAACAATGCTATGAAATATAGTGATAATCTATTGAATGAATCAGTGCATATAGATAAAGTGATGAATGTGCAGAGTTCTGAACAAATTTTAAATAATCGACTGTGGGTGAAAACTTCTATTGATACTGTTTGGTGGCTCACCTTTCAAGGGTGTCCTTTTAGAGGTCATGATGAAACCCCTAAATCAAAAAATCGGGGAAATTTCCTTGAGATGATTAGAATTTTGGTATCTTATAATGATAAGGATGAACAAGTTGTTTTGGAAAATGCTCCTGAATCTACTACGTACACTTTGCCTACAATTCAGAAGGAGATTCTGCATTTTATTGCAAGTAAAGTGCAGAGTAAGATTCGTGAAGACATTGGGGATTCCAATTTTTTTTTTTTTTTTTTTTTTTTAATCTTTCTCATGTTAAAGACACTGCTGCATTGACTCTGAAGAAGGAAATATGTGCTATTCTTTCTCGTCACTATCTTGACATTCAAAATATTCGTGGACAAGGATATGACGATGCTAGCAACATGTGTGGTGAATGGAAAGGATTGCAAGCTTTAGTTCTTGTAAGGTTGAATTTAATCAACCATCTTGTTGGTTGTATTCCGTGACAAATTTGCTTGTAATTCAGCATTTAGAAACCCTGTATTTAGGTGGGAATCATGTAAGGGTAGTGAGTGAGAGAGTGTGAAGAAACGCTCAAGATTGTGCAGTGAAGCAAGGACTCGTGACTGGATCTCGCGGGTGGCTCGCAACTGGCAAGCCTCCAGAAAATGCACACGAGTGAAGCATGCAGAGAAGCTAAACCATCATGCCAACTGTAGCACTACAAGACAAAAAGTCCAGACTGGCCATTCAGTTAGCTCGCGGCTTGAACTCGCGACTAGGTCAAGTCGCAAGGCCAAGTTGCCAGCTAGCTCTGTTTTGGAAAAACTGACTCTTCGCATTCCTTTCTCACCCCAGTATAAAATACTCCTTATACCCACGAAATGTAGAGAGCTTCCAGAGAGAATTTTGAGAGAGAAACCCTAGAGAAAAACAAGATTAACTCATCCACAATCTTTACATAGTGACTCTTCAAATTCCTCTACTCTCACCCTCTCCATTGTTATATCCTTGAGAGGTTTATTACCCAAATCTTTTTCTCACCATACCCACATCTGTGGCTTTTTGGTGCTTTGGGAAGCAGTTAGGAAGGGATCAATGGATATTAGTTGATGCTATAGGCTATAGCGGAATCCAGTAAGCTAAAAAAGACAAAGGTTTGGCGTAACCTCGTTGGAGCAAGAAGCTTGGAGGGCTTAAGTAAACTGGGTAGATTAGGCTTGGAGGGTCTTCTACTATTCATGTATCCCAACTTCATTCTTTAGTGGATTATTGATCGCTTGGAGGGTGGCGGAGAGGTTTTACGCCGATGGCTTTGGTTTCCTCTTCGATAACACATCGTTGTGTTGTTCTTGTGTTTGCATCTCTCTTCCCTTAATCTTTGTCATTTAATTTCTGCTGTGGATGTGATTTTATTTGGTTTAGATTGTTTATCAATTCTGTTATAAGCTTATGTTCATTTTCTGCACGTACATTGTTTGATATTAAGCTTGAATTGGTAATTTGTGATCTAGGGGTCTAAACATTCATAGTGTTTTATACGCTATTTGAACTTTTAGTTCTTAATGATTGTCCTTATGCATACTATATGCATTGCTTTGCTCATCGGTTACAATTAGCATTAGTAATTGCATCAAGAGAGGTAATCCCTATCCATAAATTCTTCTTGAATTTAAATTTCATTATCACTACAGTTGGTTCTTCATGTAAACGTAATGATGAACTAAAAGCTGCTCAAGCTGCAGAAATTGCTAGAATGTTAGCTATTGATGAACTTGAAATGGTAATAGGAGCAAACCAAATTGGGACTCTAAAATGGGCTGGTGATTCTCGTTGGGGGTCTCATTTTAATTCTATTTGTAGCCTAATGAGGATGTTTGGTCCAACTTGTTTGGTGCTTGAAAATATAAAGGAAGGCAGGTCCACCTACTTACAACGTGGAGATGCAAATGTAGCTCATAAAATGATTAATTCATTTGAGTTTATATTTAGTTTACATCTAATGAAGGAAATCATGGGTATTACTGATGTTCTTTGTCAAGCTTTGTAGTAGAAATCTTTAGACATCTCAAATGCCCAAAATTTAGTTTCAGCAACAAAGGCACTCATCCAAAATTTAAGAGTACATAGCTGGGATAATTTTCTTGAGAATGTCATAGGATTCTCCAAAATATTTGAAATTGATATTCCAGATCTAAGTGCTCAATTTGCTGAAGGTAGAGGTCGTAAGAAAAGGGATCATGTTATAGTGGAGCATCATTATCATTTTGATATATTTAATGCTACAATAGATGTTCAATTGCAAGAGCTTGACAATAGGTTTGGTGAACAACCAATAGAACTCTTGACACTTTGCTCAGCTTTGGATCCAAAGGATGCTTACAAATCCTTTAATGTGGATGACATATGTTGTCTTGTTGAGAAATATTATCCTCTTGATTTTTCTAAGCATGATAGGACTAGTTTGAAAATTCAATTGAAGCTATTTGAGCATGATGTGCAAAATCATTCGAAGTTTCAGAATTTGTCATCTATAGTAGAATTATGTTGAAGGTTAGTAGAGACAGAAAAGTCACAGGGATATCCTCTTATTGATCGATTTATTCAACTTGTTTTGACTCTTCCAATGTCCAGCAACTAGTGAGCAAGCCTTTTCAGTTATGAAAATTGTTAAAACAAGATTGTGTAACAAAATGGAGGACAAGTTTCTCTCAGATAACTTAGCTGTCTACATTGAAAGGGAAATTGCTGAGAATTTCATTACTGACTCAGTACTTGATGACTTTAGATCTCTTAAAGAGCGTTGGTTATCGTTTTGAAAAAAGATGTTTAACTTTTATGTTATTGTATGTTTTGTGACTTTGCCTATTTCATAGTTGATTAAAGATATTAAATCATTTTGTCAATCTTGTCTCATGATTGTTCAATTCTAATTAAATGCATTTTTGTTTATAGCATATATTGAGTTATGAAGTATTGCACAGTACTACTTTACATTTCATGCAAAAAAAAAAAAATTATATATGGCCCCCCTAAAGATAAATTCCTGACTCCACCACTGGCGATGAGACTCTTTTTTTTTTTGTTCTATTTTTTGGTTTAGCATCATATATTTTTCACATATTTCAATTTGAGGTTTACACTTTTTCTCACAAAAATTGCGCATTTAGAACTACTAATATGGTTAGAAATGTCATAAAGCTAGATCTAAAAAATGAACAAATCCACACACAAACTTATTATTTCAATGCTATTTCAGTATTCATTTTTTAGAGCTATCCTTAGACATTTATGACCATATTAATAGTTCCAAATGTGCAATTTTTGTGTGGAAAAGTGTAAACCTCACATTGAAATAAATGATAAATATTTATTCGAACCCCTAGGTACATACATGAGATTAATCGAACCACTATCCGAACCGCTATTTCTGATTCATTGTAGAATATAGTAGATCCATGATATTCTACCTTTTAGCAGAATACGGGTAAAATGTCGGTTGAATTTCCATATACATGGAATTTGAACGAAAATTTATATATTTCATGGGAAAAAAATAAAGTTTAAGAAAAAAGTCTAGGCCAAGTTCATTTCAATGTGAGTACGATTTCTTGAAGCACCTAGGTGGCATAATTCATATAATAATTTACAATAAAACTTATACAATCTTGAAATAAAATATATAGTAAGAATTTCAAAATTGGAGACATCAAAAAATTTTGAAGTATGTGTTTGATAGAAATTATTCTCCTTGCGTCTACATTTTGTGTTTTTTTTTTTTTTAACCAGCACCTCTTGCAGTACTGTTCATGGGACATGTACAGTGCATTAAGGTAAATGTATACCCATTTGGGTAGAGCTGAAACGCAGTGCGTCTACATTTCAGCTTTTTTTTTTTTTTTTTTTCCATTGAGAAGCAAGTTTCAGTGCTTTTCAGTGGCTCTCGCGCATTGCTTACGAGATCCACAAACCTCTTTTTTCCACAAAAATTTTATTAAAAATGGATCCCACCGCACTATTCATACATTTAAAAATTATTTTGCTATAGTGATTTCAATTTTCAGCAAAATAAGCGACATCCAAATTGACCCAAAAAATAACAAAAAATGGCCTGGAAAAAAGTGATTTCGCTTTTATTAATTACACATGGAAAGAAATTAAGCATGGCCACCTATTTGAGTCCACATTGCCAACAAGATTTTCTTTCATACATCATTCATCACCTATTTCCCAATCATGCATCTTCACAGCTCAAAATTTAATAAGTATAGTCCATCCTCTTTTGCTCTCCAAAGACAAAAATTTGCTCCTCATTCCTTCAAGAACTTTAAAGATTCTCCAAATACATCAAAAACTGCATGAAACTTAATATTGGAGTTTGTGTACCAAAAATTGCAGAAGTAGACCATTGGCCAAAAACTCTTCGACGAAAAGAGAACTCCTAATATGTGCCAGATTGAAGATTTCTAAGGCTGAGATCATCATCTTTAGATTTACAATGGAAGAAAAGCACTTCATTATCAAGGTCATTGACAATTCGTACATAGTTCTTTTCAAAAAGTTTGGATATCACTATAAATGCATTGCTTATGCCGCAGGCTTTTTTTTTTTTAATAAAGGTTAAGATAATAACAAGCCAGAAAATAATAATTGGGATACTATTCTCTTATTCAATTTTTTTTTTCCCCCAATGTTTCGAGAAGGTATTGGGTTGCACTTAAAATGTACATTCCTTTTGTTTTTATAGCTATACATGTTAAGTAGAAAATGACTCCTTGACTCATGATAATACATAGTTCACCCAAATATTAATTGATAGACGGTTAATTGCACTTTAAAGTGTGCCCTTAGGGCATTAATTAACAAAAGCCATAAATTATATATGAATAACTATTGTAACAAATACCTATTAATTATTATGATAAATGCATGTTAATAATAATTGTCATAATAAATATCTATAAAGACAATAATAATAAATCCTTATTAATAATTACCATAATTATCAAATTTCATATTTCTATATGAAATAAAAGGAAAAGGGTTAGTATGCTTTCCCTTGCATTGGGCACGTTACTGGCTAGTATACTTTAATTTGAAAGACAATGTATTAAAGGATATTTTATTGACATATTAGTTTTCCAAGTATGAAATGGTACAAATTTTATTGTGTTTACTTTCAAACCGTTGACAAAAAAAAAAATAATAATAATAATAATTAAGTAATTTATTTTAAGGAAAAAGTTAGGGCCAAAAAGGAAAAAGGAAGTGGCTGAGTTGACCACAAAACACGATACCGAGAAGACCAAAAATGAAAAATCTGTCAAATTAGGGAAAGTGGAACCAATGAAGACCAATGAGAAGGTGATGAACATGACAATGATTTTAGCACGAGAGTTGATGAGGGGAAACATGGGGAAACTCTTCCAATGCTTGAATTTAAAATATTGAAATTCTTCAAGAAATATTATAAGGATTTTGAGCCTTTTATATCCTTTCTTTCATAACTTGAACCCATCCTATATTACAACCTTTGAATAAAGACCTTCTTGAAATCTTGCTAATTGTAGACACACATTTATCTCTGATAACATTTTCTCTTGGATTAAAAAGACGAATTATTTGGGATTATCAAGCCTCACTAGTTGACATCTTTAAAGACAAAATTTCTTAAATTCTCAAGTGAGCTGAAAAAAATTTCTTAAACGTGGAATACACCCTTTGTTTCTACCAACAAACACTACTATAAAGAGAAACAAAATTTCTCATATTCTCAAATGATTTCAATAAATCTTCAAACTTAGGACATTCTCCCTCTTGCTTGTTCCCTACATATGTGATTTTCAAGCATTTCCACATTTCAATTCTTTGATTGTCTTTGAAGACTCAATAGGAAAAGGTTCAAAAGAAAGAAGCAAATTTGATTACATGTTTTTGATGATTTCAAATCTTTCTTATCAATAAATTGAGTTGTTAACTCTTGAGCATTATGACTGATCAAAAGAGTTGTTCAAAGGATCATCTTTTGCTCATTTGAAAAAGAAAAACATTTAATACAACCATTCTACATTGAATGGCTTTTAAAAAAAGGGGGGGGGGGGGGGGGGATATGAAATTTCATTTCAAAGTTTTCATGAAAAAATCATTTTTTAAAACCATTTTTTTAACAATGATTGGACTTCATCCTCTATAAGTGAACGACGTAGGCAGCCTTTTAAAGGCCTGGTCACAATCACCCAAAAAATTATCAAAATTAAGACCTTTGTTTGGTTGAATTTTAGGCTAGGAATGTCTGTTTTATATCAAGAATGTCTGCACTACGGTGACTGGCCCATTAGGTTTGATACGCAAACATGTTTACAATTTTTTATGCAAAGCATGTCATCAATTTTATGTGCAAGCATGTCTAAACTAGGGGCATTGGCACAAAATATTTTCATCTACTCACCATCAATTTTCAATTTGAATGATGCCATGTGTCCTAGAAAAATGTTAAAAATGTGTCAAATTGCAACCAAAAAAAAAAAATTACAAAAAGAAAAATCAACATTCACCATCAAAAATTTTTTTGTTTGAATGATGCCATGTGTTGTAGCTAAGCATCAACGACATGTTTGTTAGCATCGATAGCAGTGAAAGGGATGGAAGGGAGTCAGCGATGAGTTATAGTCATTGGAGCAGATAGTGCTAAGTTTCTCAAATTTATGTTAATTTTTCAATTTAAATTTGTATTACTGTGACTGTTTGGTTTAGTTCTCGGTGTTACTGCTACCCCATTTAGAGTTTTGAAGTTTGATCGATTATTTATTTTGCTATGAAGGCATATGTTTATTTTTTTATTGCACCTAGAGTTTAGCAATGGGTGTCGATCAATTTGTTGCATGTAGAGAAGATGATTTTTTTCAACTACGCAGATAGAGATTAAGATTTGAAATCAAAATGTGTCATGCAAATTCACAAAATTTTTTAGAATATTAAAAAAAAAAAAAGATAAGAGATTAATACTACTTTTTAAATATTAAGAAAAAGATAGAAATCAAGTTTGTCACCCAATTGTTTTCCTTAAATCAACCACACAAAAAAAAAGACCATATCATTAGACAAATGCATAAACTTCAAATTGGGATGAACTGAAAATTATGACAATAAGCTTTAAAAAAATAAAGATATAGGAGTAATATACTAGCCTTGTCACACGCGCTTCGCGCGTGTGTTGGGGCTTTTTTGTTATTATTTAGTATCATATATTTTTCAATTATTTCAATTTGAAGTTTACACTTTTTCTCTCAAAAATTGTGCATTTAGAACTACTAATATGGTCAGAAATGTAATACGGCTGGATCTAAAAAATGAACAAATCCACACACAAACTTATGATTTCAATGTTATTTCAATATTCATTTGTTAGAGCTAGCTTATGACATTTATGGCCATATTAATAGTTCTAAATGCGCACTTTTTTTGAGAAACGGCATAAACCTCAAATTGAAATAAGTGAAAAAAAATATGATACTAAACAAAACAAAAAAGCCTCATCGCACACACAAAGTGTGTGTGATGAGGCTAGTAATTTATAACGTTGATAGTGCTAGAGTGATGAGCCGGTGTTAAATAATTAATAGTGATTTCATATCTTTCCTATATATTTTTGTTTTTTCTAAAGGTTGTTTTGTCTTTTAGTTTAAGCATAATTATGTAGCTTTTGTTAACTAAAGCCCTAAGGGCACATGTTAAACTGCATTTAATGCTTAATTAAATAACATTTTTTATACTTTTTTTTCCTTAAAGTTCTATTAATACTCAATTAAATATTCAGTGGCGGCTCTAGGAATTGTTTCGAGGGTGGTCATTAAGAAATATAAATTATACATGTGGGGGGTCTGAAGACCGAGGAGGATTAGACCGAGGAATAATTTGCATATTCCAAGCCCAAAGAGATAAATATGCTCTGAGGATTTTGCCCACGAGATGATGGAAATAGAATCAGGACAATTGGTGCCCTGTGGTGTTCCAGGGAAAGGAGAAGGGATAATGATGGAGGCAAGGATGATGGGAGGAAGTTTCCTAAAGGGTATATTTCCCCCCTCCGCATTAAATGCCTTACACCAACCTTATCAGCTGTATTAATGTGGAAATGATTCCTAAGCAGTAACTTCACAGTTAGCAGCCCCTTCCTCTACCTTCAACAGAGTTTTGATGAGACAAGTATCCTTAGGAATGTCTAGAGGTATACAGGTGGAGGGTTAGGATGCAAAGAAATGGGATATAAAAGGAAGGGAATCTCCTAGAAAAAGGGGATGAATATTTTCTTCAAGAAATAGAAAAATAAGGAAGTGAACAGTGTATTATCTAGAGTAAAACTTGAAAATATAGTTATATCTTATTATCAATACTGCAAGTTATATCTCTTTCAAAAATTTAGTTAAATAAGATTTTTCATGGATTTCTCTTTTTGTTTGTAAAGGCCCAATATATTGTTAAAAGGACCAAAGTTTGACTACAAACTTAGTTGTAACCTAAGAGTACAACTTTCACTAAACAAATTAACATGACTACATATTTTGAAAATATAACCGTTGAATTGTATGTTTTTTATGTTCTTAAAAGACATGTCAAGTTTCATGTTAATCGGATGTTATTTATTATTTGAGCCATAAACTTATTTTTTACGTATAATTTTAAACTACGAAAACTCGAAAATTAAACATTTGATTGATGACATAAACTATTTATCTTTAATCTTCTTGTATTTTGCAAGCACGGAGGATATAAAAAAAAGAAACGTAATCTAATTATGGAATTGTTAAAATTTATATCTAATAAAAAAATATTGAGTGGAGTTATAACCTTAATCTACAACCAAGTTTATTGCTAAACTTTGTCCAAAATTTAATTATATTGGACCTAAAAAAATTAGGGTGGTCACACATTTTTTTAAGGTAAAAAAATCATAAAATTTTATAATTTTATATATAACAATGACTTTTTTTTCTAGGCTAGGGTGGTCCTGTGACCACCCTGACTCTAACTTGTAGCCGCCAATGTAAATAATATTTATATATTCAAAATTAAAGTCAAATAATGCCCAAATATTCAAAATAAATAAATAAATAAATAAATAACATACACAAACACGTTGAATTTATTCCGGCAAAGCAATGAACCTTTGACATGCGAATATTTTTTTTTTTCAAAAAATATGTATTACAGCTCATTGATTGAAGGTTGAAGAATAATAAATACTTAATTATGAACTATAATTTATTGGTTTATTATTCTTTAAAGGTCATTGGTTCAGTGGTTTATAAACATACACAACCACTTACCACGGCTTTTAAGTGGAGTTGTAGTGTGCCACTGTATTAGAATCTCTTTTTTTCTCCCTTGTGTGTGTGTTCGTTTCTTTAAAAAAAACACACACACACACACAACCACATGATAAATGCATTTTTAAAAGTCATAATTAAGCATTTATTAAGAATTTGTTACTCTTTAACTGGCAAACCAATTAGTTGTAAATTTGTAATATACATTTTTCAAAGAAAGAAATTTGTGTCTATAATTCATTGGTTTGCAGGGAAAAACTCATAGTGGCTGTGTATGTTTACATGTATAGCTATAAAAACAGAAGTAATGTATATTTCAAAAGCAACCAAAAACCTTTTGGAAACATTGGAAAAAATGAATCAAAGAACAATCTCCCAACTATCTTCTTTTTTTCTTGTCATTGTCTTAGCCTTTGGCATAAGCAGTGCATTAACGACATCCACAATATTGGATAAGCACTATGTACGAATTGTCAACAACCTTGACAATTATGTGCTTTTCTATCATTGTAAATCTAAAGACGATGATCTCAGCCTTAAAAAACTTCAGACCGGCGAAAATTGGCAATTCTCTTTTCAAGTAAACTTTTTTGAAACAGCGCTCTTTTTCTGCAATTTTTGGTACACTAACTCCTCCAAAATTAAGTTCCATGTTGTCTTCGTTGTATTTTCAACAAATTTTGAATTAATTCAACATTGCGGTGGATACGATTGCATTTGGATAGCAAAAGATGATGGACTATACTTATATAATTTAGAAATGAAAATGGCTTTGAAGGAGCATGATTGGGAAAGACTGCAAATATATAAGTGACAAATGATGTATGAGGGAAAATCATATTAATAAAAGGGAAATCTTCGTTTTTTCCGAAGCTTTTTTTGATGTTTTCAATTTCGAAACTCTAACTATATTTTATATCCTGATTTTTTTAAAGTTTTATTGCAAATTATTTATACGAATGATGCCACCTAGGTGCTAGATGAAATGGTAGTCACATTGACATGAACTTGGCTTGGCCTTTTTTCTTAAACTTTTTATTTTTGTGAAATATATAGATTTTCATTCAAATTTCATGTAAACGGAAACTTAACCAACATTTAACCCATACTCTGCCAAAAGTTGGAATAATCATGGATCTTTTTTTCTTTTTCTTTTTTTATTATAGTGGGAAAAATCATGAATCTTCTACATTCTGTAATGACTCAAAAATATTGACATAGTGGATCATTGTAGACCAAGTATGTACTAGGAGTTCGAATAATGGTTAAATGATTAAATTTACCACTTTCAGACAATTTGAACATTTGGAAGAATTAGTACATTATTATTAAGTCAAACTTTGGGCCTCCCTATAAAGACTAACAAAGAAATAGATGGCTAACTACATGAAATTCTCCAACAATCTCATAAATATATGGTGTACCAAAACGTCAAGTATTCATGAATTTTTGTTATTTGTTGGACAAAATTCTCAAGAATTATAATTCTCATTAAATACATAAATTATATCTCACATTTCAGGTTAAAAATATTAAATCTCATGTTAGGGTCACATTTATATGTAATTGGCATATCATTTAACGAAATACACTTTACTTGTATTTGAGTCTTATTTGTATTGTTTTTAAGAACATCATGAAGTACTTTTAATTACAAGTGGTAATGTGGACGTAAGCACCACCTAGATTATATCTTGGCCAAGTAGACCAGGTAGAGAGTGGATAATGAAGTCGCCACCTAGATTAGGTTAAGGAATCATGAATATAGCACCCTTCTATAAGGACTGATCTAACCAGAGCACATGTTCAGAGTTTAGATATATGGATGGAAAGGTGTTAGGCACCCAACCACACCTGACCCGTGAGTCGGCCTCCACTCATTGTGTTCCACATTCTAATTCTATCAAATAATCTTCTAGTATGCGTCCCACACACACACACACACACTAAGTCTATCCTAAACATGCATCTAGCACACAATCCTAATAGAAAACATCTATTATGGCATAACATACATCACATTCATAACCTAACATTCATCTAGACATGGCATAACATACATCCCATATTCATCATTCATCTCACCACATCATCATCACATGCATCTCATGACGGCCTAACATACATCTAGGCATAGTATATGTGATACCATTCATCTAAGCATCCATAGCATCTCATCCCGGCAGCATATACCATCATATCATCCAAGGCTAGCAGGCATAGTACTGTATATACATAGCATCATCTAATACAATTTTTTTATTATTTATGAATAATAATAATAATTATTATTATTATAATTTATGTTTAGCATCAATGTAAAGTAAAGATAAAATGTACCTTTCGGCCTTTAAGTGCACGTATAAACCTATCGGAATCTATCCCAATTGGAAACTGAAGAAACACAGAGAAATAAAATAAGCATATCAAGGTTAGAACATGTAAATACTCACTTTGAAAAATATTTGAGCAACAAAAGCATGTAGCTTTAACAAATCAAACATAGTTATTAAGGCAAAGAGGGTTCAGCCTCCCTTGATCCCCAACTCCCTCAGGTGTACCGCCAAGTCCAAGAATACGATTACAAGCACTAACAAAACGCCTCGACTAATCGTAGCTAGGTGTGAAAACTGGGAAAATGAAAAATCTCATCTTGGCTATGCATATTAAAATATCAAGATACAAATAGAGTAAAAACAAAGAAAAATGACAGGGAACATATAAATTTTCATATAGACATCAGATCACAAAACATGTGAAGTACCAATAAGAAATGATGCCAATGAATGCATGTAATTTTAAACCCAAACAGTCGTCCAAACATGAGTAGCAGACCGCGCATGCAATGAGACTCTTTTTGTTTTTTTTTTTTTTTTTTTTTGTTGGTTTAGTAGCATATTTTTGTCACATATATCAATTTGAGCTTTACAATTTTTCTCACAAAAATTGCACATTTAGAACTAATATGGTCAGAAATGTCGTAAGGCTAGATCTAAAAAATGAACAAATCCTCACACAAAATTATGATTTCAATGCTATTTCAGTATTCATTTTTAGAGCTATCCTTATGACATATCTGACCATATTAATAGTTCCAAATCCGTAATTTTTGTTGTTTATAAAAGTGTTGTGGGGCCAAATAATCTTGTGGCCCAGCCCACTACGTTCCTGGGCCGAAGGCCCTATCCGAGGAGACAATCCAAGTCCGAGGACGACCTCATCATCGGACATCCGAGGGTTTGAGGGATAGGCTCTAACCAAACGGTCACTTCAACATTAAATACGCCTGACAACCACCCTGGCCGCCTTAATGATGAAAAGACCTCCACCAGTGTCACCTTGGAGGCCGTGACTCCCAAAGAGACTGGGAAGGCGGCTGATGAGACAAGCATCTAATCAAAGGGCCTAATTGCTCAACAAATGTAGGGCCAGGATCAATTGTAAGGGAGATATATAATGTAAAGACGTTCCTCCTGGGGGGGGGGGGGGGGACTCTTAAAAAAAAAAAAGAGGAGAGAAAAAAGAAAGAAAGGGAGAGCAAAAGGGGTAAGAGCCTCCTCGGCCATGGGCCGAGGAGCCCCTCCCAAATGTAATTTGTTCTAAGTCTTTTTTCCTTTAAATCAAATATGCCGGAGTCCACGCCACCCGAGCGCCGGCAGGTGCCTAGACCTTCGACCCACTCTCTATAAATTCATTGCGGGGTTCGTTGGGCTTTTGACCCGTGCCCATTAGGCTTGGGCAACCAAAAACCCTGTCCCTACAATTGGCGCCGTCTGTGGGAAGGATTAGTGCACCGGTTGGCGCAACAGGCGACTGTTCTAAACAACCATTCCATGGAAGATCGGCGGTGATGCAAAAAAAAATTAATTATAAAAAAGAAGAGCGTTGCAGAAAGATAAAAGCTCAAGACAGAAAATTCAAAAAAAAAAAAAAGGGATACTTTATATTATTTCGAAAAAAAAGATTACAGTTTACAATCAGAGGCTCAGGCAGGCATGTTTTACAACTATTCCTACCAACTAGTCCTACAATCAGAGGCCCAGGCGGACCCGACCTAAAACTAGCTAGAGGTAAATGTCAACCCGTGCTCTTATTGGCATCAAGAGAATGGGAGAACTTGACAATAAGCGGGCTGAAAGGGGCTGGGGCTAGCTCGTTCCAAGGCCCTCAACGACTCCTTTCTCGGAGCGACGGAGCTTGAACAAAGCGAGGAGCAGATATAGGGGCTCCGGGACGCCCTCCCCATGATGTTCCCTTGATTCTCTTCAACCCCCACGAGCGCTGGCCATTGGTGACGGCAACGCTCGGGCACCGCCCATGATGTGGTTTCGCATGTCTCCTCCGGCGGGGGTGCGCTCGGAGGGGAGATGTTAGGTACTTCAACGGCATTCCTCCGGGCCAGCGTGCATGGCGCCATCGGGGTTACGCCTAGACTCTGCCGCACAGGAAGCCCAGTGGGGGCTGCGGCCACCACGGCCCTTGGCACGGATGTCCTCACACCCGCCTAAAGCCGCCTCATACCAACTAACTTCGGTCACAATTCCAGCGGGGTTATTAAAGGGGCTTGGGAAGCTAGAAGGGCGTGTTCTTTCTGTTTGTGTTGGGAAGCTCATGGAGTATGAGGAAATCATCCCCCCAGAAGGCCTTATATAGAAGGATAGGGTGGGTGAGAATTAATTTACGCAGAGCCCAAAAAAAAAGGGTTACCGAAGCGTTGGATAATAATGAAGCCATCAATTCACGAGGCCATTAATGAAGGCGCGCCTCGTGCACCGAAGCGTCAGGCGCGGAACACGAACGGCCAGGGGACGCTTCGCAGATGAGAGAGATGAATGCTCGAGATGGAGATGAGACCAATGCCACGTGTAAGGTCATAATCCGTCCGAAGGTGGAATCATCCCCGATGTAGCAAACCAAGGGCAAACCCCTACTCCCAGATGCCAAGCGTTAGACAGAACCAAGGCACTGCATGGTCCTCGGACTCAGGCCTATGGGGAAACTAACCGCTCCAGAGGCCCAGCGTTAGGCAGCAACTGTACCTAGGTCTTGCATGGTCCTCGGACTCAAGCCTACAGGGAGCTAGCCACTTATCCTGAAGGCAGCAACTGTACCTAGGTCTTGCATGGTCCTCGGACTCAAGCCTACGGGGAGCTAGCCACTTATCCTGAAGGCAGCGACTGTACCTAGGTCTTGCATGGTCCTCGGACTCAAGCCTACGGGGAGCTAGCCACTTATCCTGAAGGCAGCTACTGTACCTAGGCCTTGCATGGTCCTCGGACTCAAGCCTACGGGGAGCTAGCCACTTATCCTGAAGGCAGCAACTGTACCTAGGTCTTGCATGGTCCTCGGACTCAAGCCTACGGGGAGCTAGCCACTTATCCTGAAGGCAGCAACTGTACCTAGGTCTTGCATGGTCCTCGGACTCAAGCCTACGGGGAGCTAGCCACTTATCCTGAAGGCAGCGACTGTACCTAGGTCTTGCATGGTCCTCGGACTCAAGCCTACGGGGAGCTAGCCACTTATCCTGAAGGCAGCGACTGTACCTAGGTCTTGCATGGTCCTCGGACTCAAGCCTACGGGGAGCTAGCCACTTATCCTGAAGGCAGCGACTGTACCTAGGTCTTGCATGGTCCTCGGACTCAAGCCTACGGGGAGCTAGCCACTTATCCTGAAGGCAGCAACTGTACCTAGGTCTTGCATGGTCCTCGGACTCAAGCCTACGGGGAGCTAGCCACTTATCCTGAAGGCAGCCACTGTACCTAGGTCTTGCATGGTCCTCGGACTCAAGCCTACGGGGAGCTAGCCACTTATCCTGAAGGCAGCGACTGTACCTAGGTCTTGCATAGTCCTCGGACTCAAGCCTACGGGGAGCTAGCCACTTATCCTGAAGGCAGCGACTGTACCTAGGTCTTGCATGGTCCTCGGACTCAAGCCTACGGGGAGCTAGCCACTTATCCTGAAGGCAGCAACTGTACCTAGGTCTTGCATGGTCCTCGGACTCAAGCCTACGGGGAGCTAGCCACTTATCCTGAAGGCAGCAACTGTACCAAGACGCTGCATGGTCCTCGGATTCAGTTTCACGGGGAAACTAACCACCTCAGAGGATTTTAAGTGTTAGGCAGAACCCAGAGCACTATACGGTCCTTGGACTCAAGCTTGTGGGGAAGTCAACCACATTAAGGGGAACCTAAGTGTCAACCCAAAGAATTTCCTACTCAGCCCTGAGGGAACGATGGGCCCTGTCGAGCATACATGCTCTTGCTACAACAATCGATACCGTGACTGGCCGAGATGCAACTGAATATAAAATTACACAAGTAGAGAAAGAACGAATAACGTGCAAGTAAACAAGCAACCACAACAAACAGGAAGAGAAACAAAATTGGCATTCCATTAAGTTTGCGAATATTACATGGTGAGTTCTACGTTACAATCAAAAGAAAAAAGAGAAAATGCAAAGGAACAGTGACGGAGGGCCTGCCCCACCCACTTATACCCCTCCTTCAACTGAGGGCTGGGCCGTAGCAACTTCCAGGCTCTCTGAGCCTTGGCCAGAGTGAACAGCCTGCGAAGGCGAGGCAGGAATGGCCGCCTCCTCAGCAGCGGGAGCTTCAGCTCCAGCTCTAGACTTCACGGCCTCCGGGGGCGCCTCCCCAACAGGGCCTTTACCCGATTCATCCGCTTTGGGAGGGTCACTTCCTTGGACGGGCTCAGTTACGGGATCCGCAGTTGATGTGTCTTCACCCTCAGCTGCGTCGGCCTCCTCCGCAGCCCCCTCGGCCTCGGCGCCGCTAGGAGCAGCCTCGCGGATGGCAGGAGGGTAGTATACATTCTCCTCCTTCCATAAGTCAGATGAAGCCTCGATCCCAGCCTGCCTAAGAGCCCCCCGCCAAACCTCGGCGGAGTAGCGCCTGCACAACGCGGGGACCTCAGACCTAAAAGTTGCTGCTGCCTTTTCCATCCCCCGGTGTAAGCCTCCTCCTCAGCCTCCTTCTTAGTGGCCATGGCCTCATCCCTGCCCTGGTCAGCCTCTAGCTTGGCCCTCAGAGCCTCGTCCCTCGCCCACTCAGCTGCCTTTTTGTCCGACTCGGCGGCAGCCACCTTTTGGGGTAGATCAGCTAGCAACCCCTTGGCAGTCTTCAGCTGCTCCTCCGCCTCAGCCAGGCGCTTTGAGTAATCCTCGGCCTGCTTCCGAAAACCGACGAGGCCGGACAGGGCAGTATCTCGGGCATTGGTCATCGCGCTTAACTCCTCCCGGGCCTTGGACAGATCAGCCTAAGAGTGTTTAAGAACCTGGGTGGCCTCCAGACGCTTTTCGCACTCCACCTCCATGGCCTTCCCCTGGTCCTGGGCTATATCCTCCAACCTAAATGTAGCTTGAACAGCCTGCCCAGCAAAACAAATACGTCATTAGCTGAGACCAAAAAAAAAAAAAAGCGAAAAAGAGGCAGAGAGGAAAAAGGAAAAAGTTCAGAAGGAGACAGAGTGACTTACAGGAATGCGTAGAAGCTCCTCGGACAGGTGTTTTATGCTGGACACGTGGACTCTTGAGTGCACAGATGCAGGAGAACCGAGTTTTCAAATGGGTATTTATACCCTAAAATCAAGGAGCAGTGCGGGTTTTCCCACTCATAACTGCCATGCGAATCCCCACCGTTGGATTGACATCCTCCCGTTGAACGTGGGGAGCAAAAAGCCGTCAGGATTTAATGAAGGATACGTGTCGCCCTTCGAGGCACCAGCAACGCTTCTGAGCCAGGTGAAAAGACCTTAGTACCCACAAAGGGCCAAACTCGACAGGACACGTCGCAGGCCCGAGGACATCAAAATCCTCCTCTCTGCCCGAGGAGGCGGATAGCAAAATTTTGAGGGGCTATTGTGGGGCCAAATAATCTTGTGGCCCAGCCCACTACGTTCCTGGGCCGAAGGCCCTATCCGAGGAGACAATCCAAGTCCGAGGACGACCTCATCATCGGACATCCGAGGGTTTGAGGGATAGGCTCTAACCAAACGGTCACTTCAACATTAAATACGCCTGACAACCACCCTGGCCGCCTTAATGATGAAAAGACCTCCACCAGTGTCACCTTGGAGGCCGTGACTCCCAAAGAGACTGGGAAGGCGGCTGATGGGACAAGCATCTAATCAAAGGGCCTAATTGCTCAAGAAATGTAGGGCCAGGATCAATTGTAAGGGAGATATATAATGTAAAGACGTTCCTCCTGGGGGGGGGGGGACTCTTAAAAAAAAAAAAGATGAGAGAAAAAAGAAAGAAAGGGAGAGCAAAAGGGGTAAGAGCCTCCTCGGCCATGGGCCGAGGAGCCCCTCCCAAATGTAATTTGTTCTAAGTCTTTTTTCCTTTAAATCAAATATGCCGGAGTCCACGCCACCCGAGCGCCGGCAGGTGCCTAGACTTCGACCCACTCTCTATAAATTCATTGCGGGGTTCGTTGGGCTTTTGACCCGTGCCCATTAGGCTTGGGAAACCAAAAACCCTGTCCCTACAAGTGTAAACTTCAAATTGAAATAAATGATAAATATATGAAAAAAAATAAGTTAACCATTAATTGAACCCCTATGATACATGAGATTAATCGAACCATTATCCAAACCCCTATTTTTGATTCATTGTAGAATATAGTAGATCCATGATATTCTACCTTTTAGCAGAGTATGGGTTAAATGTCGGTTGAGTTTCCATGAACATGGACTTTGAACGAAAATTTGTACTATATTTCACGGGGAAAAAAAAGTTTAAGAAAAAAGTCCAGGCAAAGTTCATGTCAATGCGAGTACGATTTCATCAAGCACCTAGGTGGCATCATTCATATAATAATTTACAATAAAACTTAAACAACCTTGAAATAAAATATATAGTAAGACTTTCAAAATTGGAGACATCAAAAAAATTTGAAAAATAACAAAAAATGGCTAGGAAAAAATTGATTTCGCTTTTATTAATTATGCATGGAAAGAAATTAAGCATGGCTGTTTGCAGGGATGACTTGATGTATTTAGGAGCCTAAAGCACAAACTGAAATTGAGACCTTTTATATATTTAAATATGACTTTAAAAAATTGAATATTATTTAAACTCTATTATCTTTATTTAAACTCTATTATCTTGTTTTATATGCAAAATTATTACTAATTAATGTGAATCATGTAGAAATGTTTTTTTAGAAAGTCTATAGACACAAAAAATTTGACAAAACTTTTCACACTTGTTGATATAGTAGATTGATAGTGGTAAGTAAAAATGTGATATTAATAGTAGACCTAGGTGAGAACTAGTAAAAGTTTGTCAACTCAACAGTTGTGAAAAATGTTATGAATTTTTTTTGTGTATTGCATTTTTTTTTTTTTTTTGAGAAGTGCTACATTTATAATATTTTTTAAATCCGAGGTACAAAGTTGTTACCGGTTCTAATTTAAACCCACCACTGAAATTACTTTTTTGCTATCAATTATAGTCTGTAACAACCTGCTAATAAGGATTTGTTGTAAAAGTGTTGTGAAAAATGTTGGGAACATAACATTTCTCTTTCTTTCTTTTTTTCTTGATTATCATTTGATAAAAAAAAATATTATTTTATTTATTAGCTAATATTTGGGCTTAATTAAAGTAAAATTTGGGGCATTTTTTCTACTTAGGGCCTTAGGCGATCACATCAATTGTGTAGACAGTGGAGCCGGCGCTGGCTATTTTGGTCCACACAGCCAACAAGATTTTTGATAGGTCACAATCTGAATGACCCCTTGTGATAAACCCTAATTAATTAATTAATTAGCCGAGTTGTTAATTAACCAATTAAGCATGCAATTTTGTGGAAGCACAAACAAATCACCAAATACTAAATATGCAGCGGAAAATAATAACACGGTGATTTGTTTACGAATGGGGAAAACCCTAACGGCAAAAACCCCACCGGGTGATTTTCAGGTCACCACTCCCGAAACTCCACTATTATCAAATCAAGCGGTTACAAGAAAGGAATCCCAAGTACCTTACCAACCTACAGTTGAACCCTTACCCCAATACCCAATTGGACTTGATCTGTAGTGACAATTTCCACCTTTGATGCACGGCTCCCAAGTACGTGACTAACCAATGCGCGGATCCCAGTACGCGACTTCAGAAACACCAACTTGAGGAAGAAAGGTTGGCTGCAAAGTTCTTCAGTTCATCCACGTGATGAATAGCAGGAAGATGCTTGGTTACAAAACCCTATGATGCAAAGACACAGCAACTTCTTGATGGAAGATGAACTAGGTCAAGAACTTTGTCTGTTGAGCACAATTTGCATAAACAGAGATTGCTCAATGATAATACAACTTGTGTCACTCAAAACGGCTCTTAAAATAATCCTTTTATATGTTTAGGGTTAGAAGAAAAGAAATCCCAAAAACATATTCACGGATCCCAAGAAAATCAGATTTGGAATTTTGACTTTTTAAATCTCGACAGATAGCAGGTGTCGAGGTAGCTATCGAGAGGTGTCGAGCTTTAAAAATTCTGCACTTCAACTTGTGTTCTCTTGGACAGACTTGATGACTTCAATACTTGACCTTGAAACATTGCTTCTTAAAGTATTAAAAACACCTAGATCTACCCAATTACAAGTAGAGTGCGTTTTGTCAAAGGATTAGCCAATTTACATAAATAAGTAAGACATATGTTCTTAGTATGTGAAACACATATGTCCTAACAATTTTCTTTCATACATCATTCATCACCTATTTTCCAATCATGTATCTTCAGTTATTTATTCCAAAATTAAATAAGTATACTCCATCCTTTTTTTTCTCACCAACGACAAAAATATGCACCACATTCCTTCAAGAACTTTAAAGATTCCCTACATACATCAAAAACTGCATGAATCATAATATTGGAGTTAGCGTACCAAAATTGCAGAAGTAGAGCTTTGTGCCAAAAACTCTTTGGTGAAGAGAGAACTCCCAATGTGTGCACGATTGAAGATTTCTAAGGCCGAGATTATCGTCTTTATACTTACAATGGAAGAAAAGCACTTCATTGTCAAGGTCATTGACAATTCGTACATAGTTCTTTTCAAAAAGTTTAGATATCACTGTAAATGCATTGCATATGCCAAAGGTTTTTTTTTTCTTTTTTCTTTTTAGAATTTATGCCAAAGGTTATGACAATAACAAGCCAAAAAAAAAAATTGATAATTGGGATACTGTTCTCTGATTCAATTTTTTTTTTTTTTTTTCTAATGTTTCGATAAGGTATTGGGTTGCACTTAAAATGTACATTCCTTTTGTTTTTATAGCTATACATGTCAAATAGAATATGACTCCCCTGACTCATGCTTTGTTTTCTGCTTTATGCTCTACTAAGTAGTAATACATAGTTGTTTTCAACCAAAAAAAAAAAATAAAAGTACTAATACATAGTTCACCCAAATACTAATTAATAGACTATTAATTGAACTTTAAAGTGTGCCCCTAGGGCATTAGTTAACAAAAGTCATAAATTATATATGAATAACTATTGTAATAAATACCTATTAATTATTATGAAAAATGCATGTTAATAATAATTGTCATAATAAATACTATAAAGACACAATAATAATAAATATTAATAACTACCATAATTATCAAATTTCGTATTTCCATACAAAATAAAAGGGAAAGAAATTTTATTTTTTTTTGGATAAAATCATCTTCCATTGAACTTTCCCTTGCATTGCACAAGTTACTAGCTAGAATACTTCGATTTGAAAGACAATATATTAAATAATATCTCATTGACATGTTAGTTTTTCCACGTAAGAAATTGTATAAATCTTATCGTGTTTACTTTTAAACCCCCGACCAAAAAAAAAAAAGACAATAATTAAGTAATTTATTTTAAGGCAAAAGTTAGGGCCCAAAAAAAAAAAAAAAAAAAAAAAAAAAGAAGAGTGAAACAAAAAAGGGAGTGGCTGATTTGACCACAAAATAGGATGCCAAGAAGACCAAAAAAGAAAAATTTGTCAAATTAAAGAAAATTAATGGAAACAATGAAGACCAATGAGAAGGTGATGAACATGACAATGATTTTTGCACAAGAATCGATGAGAGAAAACATGGAAAAACTCTTCCAATGCTTAAATTTAAAATGTTGAAATTCTTGGGGAAATATCATAAGGATTTTGAGCCTTTCATATCCTTCCTTTCATAACCTAAACTCGTCCTACATTACAACCTTTGAATAATGAGCTTCTTGAAGTCTTGCTGATTGTAGGCACACCTTTAGCTTTGATAATATTTCTCTTGGATTAAAAAGAAAAATAGCTCGTGAAAGCTCGAAAATGCGTTGAAAACACAAGAGCTGTTTAGACCCCAATTAAAATTACGGCTCAATAGATTTTACACTAACTTAATACTAAGTGCGGTATAGTGAAAATGCGAGCGGATGAACACAAAGCTACTCTAATCCAAAAACTAAGCAACACAGCAGTATAATGGAATATAAAAGAGTAGGGAAGAAAGATGCAAACACAGAAAACACTGAGACGTGTTCTCGAAAAGGAACTGAAGAACACGCCGAAAAACCTCTCCATCGCCCTCTAAGCGGAAATCAATCCACTAGACAATCAGTTGGAATACATGGGTTAGCAAGAGACCCTCCAAGCCTAATCTACCCGATGTACCTAAGCCCTCCAAGCTCCTACTCCAACAAGGCTTCTCGGAACCGTGTCTTGTCTAGCACAACGGATCCCGCAACAAGCTCCATGTTGCATCTGCCATTCCAGGCTTCTTCTGATGCTTCCCAGCAGCACTAAAACGTCTCGCAGCACTCTCAAAGTGTGTGGTAAGTGTTTGGGCTATCAACCTCTCAATGGTATGGAAATGGAGAGGGAAGGGTTGAAGAGATACCACAAGCAAGTGTATAGAGAAAGGTGGGGATGACAATCTCTAATTCCCAATGTGTTTGGCTAGGATTTTCTCTCTGAAGCATTCCTCAACATTTATGGGTAATAAGGGTATATATAGGATAGGTGCAAAATGTGTGAGTCAGTCAGTACAGGCTGGCAGAACAGTTTGTCTCGCGGGTGTCTCGCGGGAAGGCCGTACCCGCGAGATACTCGCGAGAGACAGCTGTCTCCACTTGGCCTGACTCTTCGCATTCCAGCATGTGCGGGGCATATGCTTCACTTCGCGGGAAGCTAGGTCACCCGCGAGAATCCTCCAGCCTCTAAATGCTTGAGTCTTCACACACTCTCTCTATCACACAACCCTTACAACAAATCCCACAACAAATATAAGGTATAAATGATTGATAATAATTACAATCAAATTTGGCACGGAATAAAAGCCAACAAAATACATAGTTGTAAATAACAACTTTACAATCTCCCCCTTTGGCTATTCCGTGATAAAACCCTAAAACAGACTCTAGACTTAAACGTGAGTTTGGGAACAAAGGCAAAACTCACTCACACCTAATTCTAGATTTTGATAAACTCTTGAAACATATGAACAAGTATTTCCTGAAACACAACAACAAAATAATATCATTGTATGCAAAAAAACTTGAAAAGCATATGGAGCAATAATAGCATGATCAAGCAAAATGGAATAAAAATAATAGATCATGGCAAGATCAAACAAGCAATCACTTACGCAAAAGTGATCACTATGCTCATTCACATAGGGAATGACCATCCAGACATGCAAGGTGATAAGCTCAAATGAAGAGTATCATTTGCAAGTCCAACACTCAACCAATGCGAAATACACGAAGTATTTGCATCTAGGAACAATCCTACTAGGGCACAAGAGTGTTCATCACTCAACCAATGCATAGAACGTATATGCATCTAGGAACAATCCTACAAGGGTACAAGAGTGAGGTACTGAAGTAAAATGAATAACATTAAACTTCAATAACACAAACATAAAGGCTGCATAAACAAAGTACAAAATATGCATAGCACAAACCATAAAAGCCTACAAAATATGCAATGAAACAAACCCTTAAAGCTTACAAAAGCAACATGGGTACATGCTAGATATGCTACAAAGCATAGAGAATATCACAAAAGAAACTACTGAAATTATACTTAAATAAAAACATAGTATCAAAGTTTTAGAACAAAATCCGTAAAACAGTTATAAAGACTAAAAGGTACTGAATAAAAATCGTTTGAAAAACCAATAACCAATGTTACTAAGTTTCTAGACTACGCTCCCCCTAACGCTGTGCAGGCTCTTCTCCAGCTCCCCCTCAAAATTTTCTCCCCCTTTTTGACCGAAATGGCCAAAGGGCTAGAACTGATCTGACTCTGAATCCGAGCCTTGCTCCATAGATAAGTCTTGTATTTGGGAAGAGAGCGCGGTGATCTGTCCTTGAAGGTATGCAAACTGGTCCATGGTGTGTTGTACATGAGAATCCAACACTGTAGACATTTGATCCATTTTAGCCAGCAATAGATCAAGTTTGCTCAAGCCTTGTGGTGGAGCAGAAGATGATGGCTGTGCAGATGGCTCTGGAGTCGAGGTGAACCTATCAATCTCCTCCTCTGTATCTCCACCCTTATCTTGCTCAACACGAGGCTGTGGGATGGTATGCACACCAGTCTTAGAGCCCTTGATGTGTGCAGTGCTCCGAGTCAGTGTATGACCACCAATGGGGTAGTCCCTTTGAACAACCGTGAGACCACTAGGTAGTTTGAGCTTTGCCTTGGCAATCAATCCCATGATCAAGGAGGGAAACGGCATCACCATCCGTGAGTTCTGCTTTGTGATGCTCTTCTTCAGGACATGCATGATATAGCCACAAATGTCAATCTCCTTATGGGTAAAGAGATCATACAGGAATCTTGTTCTCGGAGTAGATAGAGTGGTGAGATTGGTGACCGGATACAGATTGTGAATCATCACATAGCTTAGTGTCCTCATTTCTGGAGAGAACTTGATGGTGTTCATGGATGATTTCTTCGGTTCACCACCAAGGAGTGTAATCATTTCAACAGTAGAACCCAGTCTGTCCTGATATGCACCTGTAATTGGCTGAGATGGAGGCCGTATTTCCAAAAAATCTTGGATGATCTCTCTCGTAATCACAAATTCCTTGTGTAGTACCCAGCACTCAATACAGTCTCCATTGACAGTGGCATTTGAAAAGAACTCTCTGATTATCTCTGAATAGACAACCCCGGTTGGGTTCAACAGCTTGGTCCAGGTTCTATCTTTGAACACTTCAGGGATGAATGTGTCCTTAAGAGTTTCTAACTGGACCACTCTCTCCATGATGATCATCTTGTCCTTATAGCAGTCATTGTACTTCATATTTGCTTCCGCGGACTTGAAATGATCAGAATCAGCGCGTGCACGCTTTAAAGTAGGTTTCTTCTTAGCTGCATGCTTGGTAGGAGACATCTGCACAATTTCACAAAGCAAAAAAGGAAAAAAAAATTGCACAAACACAAACCACAAGACAAAACTTGATTAGATTCAAGTTAGTTCCAAATCAGAGTTGACCTAACTAAAAAAACAGAGCATGGTTGACTCTTAATAGCATGCTTAAAAACACAAACCTATAAAGCATAAACACAATGCATAAAACTAAGAGACTGTGCAAGTGTGTGTGTCTGTGTGCATGTGCTGATGAGTGTGTGCGGCATGAGATGCATGAGGGCTGCCTAGTTATGTGTCAAGAGTGTGCAACATGAGTAAAGTGTATGAAACACACGATCAATGATCAAACAGAGTGAAACATGGTCAGACAAGTAACAACCCATAGTTTGAAATCACTTGATTTCAATTTGGCACAAAAATGTCATTCGGACATTTTGTCGAACACCTAATATGTACAAATGCAAATATAACATGAATAATGCATGAACATGGTGAAAACATGCCTAAATACACTTTAAAATGCCACAAGGGGCCAACACAGATGCACAAATATCAAATGGGACACAGCCCAATCAAAAGATTTGAGAAATAATCACCCAATTTAGAAAACTAACCCAAATTTTCGAAAATCCCCAATTATCAAAACCCTAACAAAAATTTTGCATAATCTAAGCAAAAACTTAAAAGGAATTGATTGTGAAACATACCTCGAAGAAGAAAATGCAGAAAAAATGCTTGGATTGACAAAGTTTGAATGGAATAGTGATTTGGGTTGAAAAAGTTTGAGAGAGGCTAAGCGAGGGAAGTTTTTGAGATTTGAAAAACTGTCACATCAGCAATATAAAACTGAAAACACGTGTTTTTCGCGGGTTAGGGATTAGCAACATAGTCGCGAGACAATCGCGAAAATGGCCACTGAAGAACAAAATTTTTGCGAGAAGCATTAGGTCGTGAAACAGTCGTGAGACAGTCGCGGTAACTTCTGTCTGAAATTTGAAAAATCCAATTTTCAGCCAAACAGCATTTCGCGAGAAGTTGTTGGTCACGAGACAGTCGCAATACAGTCGCGAAAGTTTCTGTGTGACAGGATGAAAAAATATTTCCTTCAAGCCCTTTTCGCGGGAAGCTCTAAGTCGCGAGCTTCTCGCGAAACTACCCCTGAACCAGTTTTTTTGAAAGAAAACACAAAAATGCATTTTGAACAAAAACAAAAGACATGAAAGTCTAAAATCACTTTCAAAAACAAATAAAACACTCAAAAATCCTTTTGGGTTTGATCAACAAGTTCATGAGCATACACATCACATTTGAACATATACAATCACACAAATGAGATAGGCATTGATTGAATCAAAGTCTTGTGTGTTGTGTGTGAGTATCAAATGTGAAATAGTCCTTAAACCAGAGCGAAACTTCAATGATCAATTCAAACGAGTCATACACAACTGATACGAAATCAAGTGGACTATCTCCATTATAGAAATGAGTATATATGACCTCCCACACATTGAATACATAACTTCAGAAGCTTTTCATTTGGCTTCTGCAAAAAGCATAACAATTGGTCCATTTTATTTTTGATTGGACAAGAAAGCAACATCTCATTTTGAGATTGGTGCTTGAAATTTATGATATTTCAACATTTAAGATTAGCCTTTGGCTTTTTGAGCACCGTACAAAAACATTAAGAAGAGTCGCTTTCCCTTTTTCCTAGTCGAATACTAGTGTGTGCGACAGGCTTTTGCAGCTCAATATCTCTTTTCATTTGGAGATTTACATTTGGTGAGCTCTTTTTACAAACACATAAAAATAAAGTGGGAAGAGATATAGACACAAGTCTATGCAAGTATCAAGACCAACAAGACTATTGACCAATCATTCATAACAAGCTTGAAGATCTATTTACAACAGTCACACATAGTGTTCAAGATTTCTTCCACATAGAAAAGAGTGCATACATGACAAGCCAAGATCGTAAATGCACTATGCCATTAGTACGAAGGTACTAGGTCAAACTCACATGTGACATCAACAAAACATGTGATCAAACTTTTGAGATTTTTCAATTTTTATGGGTTTTTGAAATTTTTGAACACACCCAAAACAGAACAACAAAAGTAAGAACAACAAAAACAGTTGGTACAAGCCAAACCAGATAAAAGAACAACGAAAACAATGCATGAAATGGTGCAACAGCATATGTCCCTAAACATTGAAAGAATTTATGCATGGACATGTTATAATGCTTATGCATGAGTACCCCTCTAATGCTTATGCATGAGTACCCCTCTTCACCCACACGTCACGTGCGTTTGGGGTGATATCCTTGACGGATTGGGTACGAGAGTTTGGACTATCAAACCTTCTGGTGAAACTCTCCAAGCAAGTGGTGAAGGCACCGATCATCTTCATCACGTCTGTCATACCAAAATCACGATTTTGACTTCTTGGTTGCTCACCACCCCAATACCTCATGTCATTTCTCGTTCCTCGTGACCGAGGTGCGCTTGCATTGTTGTCTGATCTCAGATTTCGACAGTTGGGTCTGGTATGTCCTTGCAGTCCGCAATAATGACACACATAATCCGTTCTAGGACTCCGTTGTGATCTTGGGAGAGATCTTCCTCTGGTTTCATGTTTAACCATAGATTGATTTCGAGGCTTATTCACCATTCATTGCTCAGCCACGTTCTTCTTCTTTACATCTTCAACTTTCTCAAGAATGGGCTCTTCTACAACCGTCTCGTTTGCCTTCACAAACTTTACTTCTTTGGTGACTTTGGCTGATAAGCAGCTTCCTCCGATGTATCCCAACCTGGACTTGTTTGAAGAAGGTTTTTGAGATGATATAACATCTTCTAGCTTCTGAGAGGAGACTCTCTCTATCTTAGCATGAGCTTGCACAATGTCTTGCTCAAGAAACCTCACCTTCGTATAGGCTTCAGATAGCTCGTCATTTAGTGTCTCAATCTCACACTTAGCCTCTTTATATTTGATCAAGAGACTTCTGTAATCTTCCTTAGCTTTCTTCATTTTCCTTACGACTGCCTTGGCTACTCTGGAATACTTTCCCGACTTCTCAAGTAGTAAGGAGTAATTTTCTTGAAGATTAGCTGTATTTTCTTCCTCTTCAGCATCTGATTCTTCCACAATCCCAATAGACTCTGAATCAGAATGCTCACCAAGCTCCTTCATAAGTGCACCAAAATCATCCGATGACTCCACATGAGCAATGGTCATGAAGGCAGAGTAATTTCCCTCTCCGTCACAGCTCTCTTCCGATTCAGAATCAGAAGAGTCTGAATCACTGAGCGTAGTGGCATAAGCCTTGCCTTTTCCCCTTAGAAAATTTGGACACTCGTTTAGATGTCCATGGCCATTGCACTTATAACACACAATGTCTGAAGGAGGTTGAGAATCCCTCCCTTCCTTCCTCGTAAACTTTTTCCTATCACCTCTTGAAGATGAAAATTTTACTCTGTTGAATGGTTTTCCACTGTTCTTCATCTTCAGAAATTTTCGGAAGTTTTTCGCAAGATATACTACTTCCTTCTCCACTCCATCTTCTTCAGAAGGATCATCCATTCTTTCAGTGATGGTTTTAAGAGCAAGCGATTTACTCGTCCTGTGAGAAGGCAGTCTAAGCTCATACGTTTGGAGTGATCCAATGAGCTCTTGGATCTTAATTTCATCCAAATCCTTGCTTTCCTCTATGGCTGTGACTTTTGCCCGAAAGCTCTCCGGTAAGGACCTAAAAATTTTTCTCACCACCTTAGTCTCTTCAATCTTCTCCCCAAGATTGAATTTAGCAATTACAATTTCATTGAGCTTCCCATAGAATGAATCAAATGGTTCATCATCCCCCATTTTGAGCTCTTCAAATTTGGTGGTAAGCATCTGAAGCTTTGTGTCCTTAACTTTCTTCGTACCCTCATATGTTGTCTCCAAAATCTTCCAAGCTTCCTTGGCTACCGTCATATGAGAGATCCTGTGGAATTCATCAGGAGACACACCATAGAAAATAGTATTTAAAGCTCTACTATTAGCATTGGCGGCTGCGAGAGCTGCCTTATCCCAAGTGGACTTAGGATCCTCCGGTTTAGTCCAGCCTATCTCAACCGCATCCCACACGGTATCATCCATAGAACATAAAAATACTCTCATTCTGACTTTCCAGAATGCATAATTGTTCCCATCAAAAAATGGTGGAACATTGAGCGATTGAGACCGGTCCATCTCAAATAGGGTTAACGATCACACTCAGGTATTTAAACCATAGCAAGTGTACCCGCTCTGATACCAATTGAAAGCTCGAAAATGTGTTGAAAACACAAGAGCTATTTAGACCCCCAATTAAAATTACGGCTCGATAGATTTGACACTAACTTAATACTAAGTGCGGAATAGTGAAAATGCGAGCGGATGAACACAAAGTTACTCTAATCCAAAAACTAAGCAACATAGCAGTATAATGGAATATAAAAGAGTAGGGAAGAGAGATGCAAACACAGAAAACACCGAGACGTGTTCTCGAAGAGGAAACCGAAGAACTCGGCGAAAAATCTCTCCGCCGCCCTCCAAGCGGAAATCGATCCACTAGACAATCAGTTGGGATACATGGGTTAGCAAGACCGATGTACCTAAGCCCTCCAAGCTCCTACTCCAACAAGGCTTCTCGGAACCGTGTCTTGTCTAGCACCCCGGATCCCGCAACAAGCTCCATGTTGCATCTGCCATTCCAGGCTTCTTCCAATGCTTCCTAGCAGCACTAAAACGTCTCACAGCACTCTCAAATGGTGTGGTAAGTGTTTGGGCTATCAACCTCTCAATGGTATGGAAATGGAGAGGGAAGGGTTGAGGAGATACCACAAGCAAGTGTATAGAGAAAGGTGGGGATGACAATCTCTAATTCTCAATGTGTTTGGCTAGGGTTTTCTCTCTGAAACATTCCTCAACATTTGTGGGTAATGAGGGTATATTTAGGATAGGTGCAAAATGTGTGAGTCAGTCAGTACAGGCTGACAGAACAGCTTGTCTTGCAGGAAGGCCTTACCCGCGAGATACTCGCGAGAGACAGTTGTCTCCACCTGGCCTGACTCTTCGCATTCCAGCACATGCAGGGCACATGCTTCACTTTGCGGGAAGTTAGGTCGCGACATACCCGCGAGAATCCTCCAGCCTCCAAATGCTTGAGTCTTCACACACTCTCTCTATCACACAACCCTTACAACAAATCCCACAACAAATATAGGGTATAAATGATTGATAATAATTACAATCAAATTTGGCACAGAATAAAAGCTAACAAAATACATAGTTGTAAATAACAACTTTACAGCTCGGGATTATCAAGCCCCCCCAACTGACATCTTTAATGACAAAAATTTCTTAAATTCTCAAGTGAGTTAAAAAAAATTTCTTAAACTTGGAGTACACCCTTTGTTTTCTTCCAACAAACACGACTCTAAAAAGAAACAAAATTTCTCAAATTCTCAAATGATTGCAATAAATTTTCAAACTTAGGACATTGTCCCTCTTGCTTGTGCCCAACATATGTGATTTCCAAGCACTTTCACATTTCATTTCTTTGATTGTCTTTAAATACTCAATCGGAAAAGGTTCAAAAGAAAGAAGCAAATTTGATTACATGGTTTTAATGATCTCAAATCTTTAATAGTCAATAAATTAAGTTAACGCTTGAGCATTATGACTAATCAAAAGGGTTTTTCAAAGGATCATCTTTTGCTCATTTGAAAAAGAAAAATTTTTAATACCATCATTCTACATTGAATGACTTTTTTAAAGAAAAAGAGGGGGGGGGGGGGGGGAGGGATATGAAATTTCATGAAAAAATTTTCATGAAAAAATCATTTTTTTAAAAACAATTTTTAACAACATTTGGACTTGATCCTCAGTAAGTGAGGGACGTAGGTAGGCTTTCAAAGGCCTGGTCACAATCACCCAAAAAATATCCTAAGAATCAAAATTAAGACCTTTTTTCGGTGAATTTTGGGCTAGGAATGTCTATTTTGCATCAAGAATGTCTCCACTACGAGGAATGACCCATTAGTTTTGGTATGCAAATACGTTTACAATTTTTTATACAAAGCATCTCATCAATTTTCTGTACGAGCATGTCTAAACCAGGAGCATTGGGACAAAATATTTTCATCTACTCAACATTTACCATTAATTTTCAGTTTGAATGATGCCATGTGTCCTAGAAAAATGTTAAAAATGAGTCAAAATAAGAAAAACAAAATTACAAAAAGAAAAATCAACATTCACCATCAATTTTCTGTTTGAAGGATGCCATGTGTTGTAGCTAAGCATCAATGCCATGTTTGTTAGCGGTGATAGCAGTGAAAGGGATGGAAGGGAGTTAGTGATGAACTATAGTCATTGGAGCAGACAGTGCTTAATTTCGAGAATTTATGTTAATTTTTCAATTTTAATTTGTACTACTGTGACCGTTTGGTTTAGTTCTCAGTGTTACTGTTACCCCAGTTGAAGTTTCAAAGTTTGATCGATTATTTGGTTTAGCTAAGCATCAATGACATGTTCTTTTTATTGCACCTAGAGTTTAGCAATGGGTGTCGATGTAGAGAAGATGATTTTTTTCAACTACGCAGATAGAGATTAATATTTGAAATCAAATGTGTCACGCAAATTCACAAAATTTTTTAGAATATTAAAACAATGAAAAAAATTAAAAAGACAAGAGATTAATACTACTTTTTAAATATTGAGAAAAAGATAGAAATTTAGTTAGTCACCCAAATTTTTACCATAAATCAAAAAAAAAAAAAAAAAAAAAAAGATCATACCATTGGACAAATGCATAAACTTCAAATTGGAATGAATATAAAATTATGACAATAAGCTTTAAATAAAGAAATAAGAGTAATATACTAGCAGCATCACACGTGCTTCGCACGTGCATTCACTAGAACAAAAGTAGGCTATGGTGTGAAATCTTGTGAGGAAAAGTAAATTCGTCACCAAATGATAACATTCGGTGAAGAAAACAAAAATTCATCATCGATTTTGATAAAATATTGTACTACGGTGACGAAATCAATATTTTGTCACTAAAGATATTCATATTGGTAACGAAATAGGTTTTTTATCAATATAGCTCATGAAATATAAATGACCATTGGGATTTTTTTTTGTTGGTGCGGGTTGTACTATTGTGATTGGTGACAAATAGTTTTGTCACCAAAAGTGATATCTATGGTGATGAAAGGTTTGCCTCACCAAATACAAACAGTAAGTGGCAAAATACTAATCTCATCACCCAATATATAAGATTTAGATTTCATTGGTGACGAAATAAGTTTTCATCACTATTGGTAAAAAAAATTAGGTTCCATTGGTGACGAAATAAGGTTTCGTCACTGTTGGAAAAACAATTACATTTTGGGTGCTAGAGTGCTTAATTTCTTTTATATATATATATATATATATATATATATATATATATTTTGGTACTATTAGGCCAAGAATGTATAGACCGCTTGTGATAAATTAACCAATTAATTAGCCAAGTGAATTAATTAAGTTAAATAACATGCAATACGCGTGGTAGTACAAACAAATCACCAACTAAGTTAATATGCAGCGGAAAATAAAGTTGACACGGTGATTTGTTTACGAATAGGGAATACCTTCAAGGCAAAAACCCCACCGGATGATTTTAAGGTCACCACTTCCGAGAATCCACTATTATCAGAACAAGTGATTACATGTAAAGAAATCCCAGTAGCTTATACCAACCTACAATTGAACATTCACCCCAATACCCAATTGAACTTGTTTTGTAGTGACAATCTCTCATTTTCAATGCACAACTCTTAGTACGTGACTAACCAATTGATGCACAGATCTAAGTACGTGACTAACCAATTGATGCACAGATCTAAGTACGTGACTAACCACCAACTTGAGAAGGATGTTGGCTGCAAAGTTCTTCAGTTCATCAACATGATGAAGATCATGAAGCTCCTTGGTTACAAAACCTTACAGCGTACAAACGCAGCAGCTCCTTGAAGAGGAAGATGAACTATGGCAAAATGTCTCTGGTCACAATATGCTTGTAAAAAACCTTTACATCAAGTTGCACTCACTTGCATCAGCTGTGATGGCCCTTGAAATAATCCTTATCTATGTTTAGGGTTGTGAGAAAAGAAAGCCTAAACATTTATACACGGATTGGAGTGAAATAAGATATGAAAAACTGATTCTCTTAAATCTCAATAGATAGGGTATCTATCGAGCAGCTGTCGAGCATCAGGCAAAAACTGCCTTTTAAACCTCGATAGATGCTATTTATCGAAATAGCTGTCAAGCTTTAAAATCTAGCACTTCTTCACTTGATTCTTGAATAGATTTGTGTAGCTTTAACACTTGGACAGATCCTTGAAGTATTAAACACATCATAGATCTACCAATTACAAGTAAAGTGCATTTTGTCAAATGATTAGTCAATTCTACATTGATATATGTTCCTAATATGATTCACATATGTCCTAACAGGTACATAAATCTCATTTACCCATTTATTGCTCATTTAACTAATTACTTCTAATCCAAACCCAACTCAACCCAATTATTATGGTTAAATCACAACCTACCCAATTACCCAATAATCAAAATTACCTAAATTTCCCTAAAACACGAAAATGACCAAAGTATTCCTAAAATCCTTTAAATTTACCAAAATATCCCTTAAACCTAAAAAAGTATCAAACATGCCCAAAAACCACTAAAAATGACCAAAATACCTCTGAAACCTAAAAATGACTGAAATATCCCCGAAACCTAGAAAATTACAAAAATACCTCCAAAACTAAAAAAAAAAATGACCAAAATACCCTCAAAACCTAAAAATTACCAAAATACTGCTTAAACCTAGAAAATAACTGAAATACCCCCTAAACCTAAATATTTGTTTTGGGGGTATTTTGGTCATTTTATAGGTTTTAAGGGTATTTGGGTCATTTTATAGGTTTCGGGGGTATTTTGTCACTTTATAGGTTTCGAGGGTATTATGGTCATTTTTTAGGTTTAAGGAGGGTTTTTTCATCATTTTTAGTGGTTTTTGGGAATGTTTGGTCTTTTTTTAGGTAATTAGGCTAAACTATGATTTCAATGTTACATAATGTAATAAGGCTAGATCTAAAAAATGAACAAATCCACACACAAACTTATGATTTCAATGTCATTTCAGTATTCATTTTTTAGAGCTAGCCTTATGACATTTCTGACCATATTAGTAGTTCTAAATGTGCAACTTTTGTGAGAAATAGTGTAAACTTCAAATTGAAATAAGTGAAAAATATATGATACTAAATCAAAAAAAAAAAAAAAAAAAAAAAAAAACCTCATCGCATGAGCGAAGCTTGTGTGATAAATAATAAATAGAGATTTCATATCTTTCCTCTATTTTTTTTTTTTTTTCAAAAGATTGTTTTATCTTTAAGCATAATTATGTAGCTTTTGTTAACTAGAGCCCTAAGGGCACATATTAAACTGTAATTAATGCTTAGTTAAATAAAACTTTTATACTTTTTTTCTTTAAAATGCTATTAATATTCAATTAAATAATATTTTATACTTTTTTTTTTCAAAACTAAAGTCAAATAATGCCCAAATATTCAAAAAAAAAAAAAAAAAAAAAAAAAAAACATAACCATGAATTTATTCCTGCAAAGCAATGAACTTCTGACATGCAAATTTTTTTTTCAAAAAACATGTACTCCCTCCGTCCCAATTTTTTTGTCCTGTTTGAAAAGTCAAACTTTTTAAGGGAACATCATTTATTGCTTTGTCTACCTTTTAAAAATGTATAACTTTCCAAAACTACCCTTAAAAAAATTTATTAAAAAATTGAATTAGTAAATTAATAGGGGAATAATAGGAACATTAGTAAATTAATGACTTTTATTTTTAGAAACGGGACAATATTTTGGGACATCTCAAAATAGAATAGAGGACAAAAAAAATGGGACGGAGGGAGTATTACAGCTCATTGGTTGAAGGTTGAAGAATAATAAATGCTTAATTATGAACTATAATCCATTGGTTTATTATTCTTTAAAATCCATTGCTTCATTGGTTTATAAACATACACAACCACCTAATAAATGCATTTATTTTTAAAAGTCATAATTAAGCATTTACTAAGAATTTATTATTCCTGATCTCTAAAAAAAAAAAATTTATTATCCTTTAACCTGCAAACTAATTAGTTGCAATATACACTTTTCAAAGAAAGAAATACATGTGTCTATAATTCAGTTGTTTGCAGGAAAAAACTCATAGTGGATGCGTATGTTTTCATGTATAGCTATTGTGGGGCCAAATAATCTTGTGGCCCAGCCCACTACGTTCCTGGGCCGAAGGCCCGATCCGAGGAGACAATCCAAGTCCGAGGACGACCTCATCATCGGACATCCGAGGGTTTGAGGGATAGGCTCTAACCAAACGGTCACTTCAACATTAAATACGCCTGACAACCAACCTGGCCGCCTTAATGATGAAAAGACCTCCACCAGTGTCACCTTGGAGGCCGTGACTCCCAAAGAGACTGGGAAGGCGACTGATGGGACAAGCATCTAATCAAAGGGCCTAATTGCTCAACAAATGTAGGGCCAGGATCAATTGTAAGGGAGATATATAATGTAAAGACGTTCCTCCTGGGGGGGAGTCTGAAAAAAAGAAAAGAGGAGAGAAAAAAGAAAGAAAGGGAGAGCAAAAGGGGTAAGAGCCTCCTCGGCCCATGGCCGAGGAGCCCCTCCCAAATGTAATTTGTTCTAAGTCTTTTTTCCTTTAAGCCAAATATGCCGGAGTCCACGCCACCCGAGCGCCGGCAGGTGCCTAGACCTTCGACCCACTCTCTATAAATTCATTGCGGGGTTCGTTGGGCTTTTGACCCGTGCCCATTAGGTTTGGGCAACCAAAAACCCTGTCCCTACAGCTATAAAAACAAAAGTAATGAATATTTCAAAAGCAACCAAAAACCTTTTGGAAACATTGGAAAAAATGAATCAAAGAACAATTTCCCAGCTATCTTATTTTGTCTTGTCATTGTCTTAGACTTTGGCATAGGCAATGCATTAACAGTGTTACCCAAATTTGAAAAGAACCATGTACGAATTGTCAACAACCTTGACAATAGTGTGCTTTTCTATCATTGTAAATCTAAGGATAATGATCTCGGCCTTAGAAATCTTCAATCTTGCGAAAATTGGGAATTTTCTTTTCACATAAACTTTTTTGAAACAACGCTCTTTTTCTGCAATTTTTGGTACACTAACTCCTCCAAAATTAAGTTCCATGCTGCTTTCGATGTATTTACAACAGCTCATGAATTCATTCAGGGTTGCAGAGGATACTATTGCATTTGGATAGCAAAAGAGGATGGGCTATACTTATATAATTTAGAAACGAAAACGGCTGTGAAGAAGCATGATTGGGAAACAGGACTACAAATATAAAAGTGACATGATGTATGAGGGAAAATCTTGTTAATAAAAGGGAAATCTTTTATTTTTCCAATATTTTTTTTAAAATTTTTTTCTATGTATCCAATTTCGAAACTCTAACTATTTTTTATTTCATGATTGTTTTAAGTTTTATTGCCAAATATTTATTCGAATGATGCCACCTAGGTGCTAGATGAACACATTGACATGAACTTGGCTTGGCCTTTTTTCTTAAACTTTTTATTTTTGTGAAATATACAGATTTTCATACAAAGTCCATGTTCATGGAAACTTGACCAACATTTAACCCATACTTTGCTAAAGTTGGAATAAACATGGATCTTTTTCTCTTGTTCTTTTTTTATTATAATTGGAATAATCATGGATCTTCTATATTTTGCAATGACTCAAAAATATTGACATAGTGGATCATTGTAGACCATGTATGTACTAGCAATTCGAATAATGGTTAAATGATTAAATTCACCACTTTCGGACAATTTGAACTTCTGGGAGAATTAGAAAATTATTATTAGGTCAAACTTTGGGCCTCCCTATAAAGACTAACAACGAAAGAGATGGCTAACCACATGAAATTCTCCAACAATCTCATAGATAAATGGTGTACCAAAACGTCAAGTATTCATGAATTTTTGTCATTTGTTGGACAAATTTCGCGAGAATTATAATTCTCATTAAATACATAAATTATATCTCACATTTCAAGTTAGAAATATTAAATCTCATTATAGGGATATATTTATATGTAATTGGCATATCCTTTGATGAAATGCACTTTACTTGTATTTGAGTCTTAGTTGTCGTGTTTTTAAGAACATCATGAAGTACTTCTAATTACAAGTGGTAACGTGGATGTAAGCACCACATAGATTATGCCTTGGCTGAAAGGACCTGGCGAAGGGTGGATAATGGAGTCGCCACCTAGATTAAGCTAAGGAATCATTAATATACCACCCTTCTGTGAATGATTGATCTTACCAAAGCACGTGTCTAGAGTTTAGATATAGGGATGGAAAGGTGTTAGGCACCCAACCACACCTGACCTGTGAGTCAGCCTCCACTCATTGTGTTCCATATCCTAATTATATCAAATAACCTATTAATATGTATCCTACACACACACACACACACATAAAGGAAGTCAAAGAACAGACAAATCTAGGTTTCTAGATCAACCATATGTGCACATGCATAAGCATGCATAGGCAAAGTTACAGGGATGGGTACACATGCACAAGCCTGTGTACATATCCTTACCTAGAAACATAGCAAGCAACACAACTATCAAAACTACAATAAACTGACCTAGCATGCTTCTAATTATCAAAGAAGTAAACCTAATCTACACTAAAAATAATCAAAGCAATAATATAGGAAGCAAAACACCAAAACGAAAGAGCTTAGGTGAGGCACTCACCACAAATAGTAGAGGTCTTGGTGCTTGATTTTTTTACCATTCCCCTCGGTTAATCTACAGACTAAAAACCCATAAAGGTTAGGAAATTTGACTAGAAGTCTTACACCATAAATAGGTCTCAGCCAAGAAACTTTATTTCTAGGATGCTTTTTAAAGTAAAGAAACCTTCTCTTGAATCACTTTTTTGGAGTAGATTTGGTATCTTTTGGGAAAAGAGCTGTGAGGCCTTTTTATAGTGTTTAGGGAGAAAGAGCAGGGCTCTTCTTAGACAATGTGGGATTAGCTTTAGTGCATTTTCATCAGAAGCTTTCCTTACATAACTTTCTTGAAACCCTAATGCATACGAATGCTCATGGTTGTATACACATTACTTAAGTATCCGTACGCATGCTCAAGATTGCGTACACAGGCTCAAGATTGCGTACACATGCTTAAGGTTTATGCAAGGTTTTTCTCTCCCAAAAACATCCTTCAACTAAAGAGTTCCTTTGGCTAGGCCATAGATCATCCCTAAACCTATCTAGTGATATTGCCATGATGTGATATGATCATTGGCTACTATAGTTTAGAAGAATGATTTTACTAGGCCAGTTGAATGTCTAACACCTTCCCAATTTTGTAACCTAGCCTCCAAAATTTATTCAAGGTAGTAGATTAGACTTTTCTCTTGTAATATTCTCTTTTTAGACTGTAACTAGGAATCAAAGTGTTGTATTTTGTTTTAGATTGTATCTAGGATGAAAGCAATATCATATTTAGTTATTTTCAAGAGATTTGTCCTTCCCAATTAATCAACAAAACAATGCACTTTTCAATTTATTTTTGTTATTTTTTTTTTAATTAAATAAGTGGTGAGTCTATTGTAAAACCCTTGACCTAGGAGGGAGAATAACAACAATAAGTTCCTCTCCACTATCTCTTGGAAGGCAATTAACACGACTCTGCCCCATTTGCGTGGGATCCTAGAGGTGTAGTCTCTCATAGTCATGGATCCTGTTGCACCAGCATCTCTTGAACCTCCTATTAGTCCTAATTTTTGTTGCTCTACTCAGGTAAGCGCTCCTCTATCTTATCTCACTAATTATCATAGTTATTTTGCTCTTGCCTCCTTCCATGAGTCTTACATATATCGTGAGGCCCAATTTGACCCTCTTTGGCAGAAAGCTATGTCCAATAAACTTGATTTCCATCACAAAATTCACACTTGAGATATGGTTGATTTGCCTCCGCTCAGTCTGCAGCAAGTTGTAAGTAGGTCTACCAGATCAAGACTGCGACCAATAGAATTGTTGAACGATACAAGGCTCGCTTAGTTGCCAAAGGTTTTATTCTAGAATATAGTATTAAGGGTCACCAAATAGCACATGGCCCACGGCCCGACCTAGAGGCCCAACGGCCTACTAGGCTAATAGGTAGCCCGGCCCGTTGTTATTAAGGCACATGGGTAGCCTACTAGCCCAGTGAGTCAGGCCGTGGGCTAGTTTTTATACCCATGGGCACCCGGTGGGCTAGCCTAGTAGCCCAGCCCATTGGCCCAACTCAATAACTCAGAATTTATAACAAAAATATATAGAATGTGTATGAAGGATAAATCTTGAATTATTATAGAGGAATTTCTTAGGAAAACTCCCCCAACCACTAAGATACTTAAAGTGATTGTGCTAAACTTAGTTTACTAAATATATATTTTCTAGTGGTCTTGCAACTTTGAATTAACCATTTGACATTTTTTTTTACTAAAGATAAAAATAAAAAACAAGCATTAATAAATAAATAAATAAAATTAAATACGGTTTCCATCAACAAAACAACAAACAAAAAAAAATAAATAAATAGATTTGATTGTAAAAAAATTTGTAATTAGGTATTAAATTCTTTGATTCTTTCCTTTAAAAAAAAAATAGATTGATTATTCTCTTATAAAAAATTGATTCTTTCCTTATAAAAATAATAAAATAATACGCTAACACAAGCTCATGGGTAGCTCATTAGGCCCAACTAATAGCCTAGCCTACTAAAGACAAAATGGGCATTGCCAATTGGTGGAGTTTTTTCTTTCGATCTAGCCTAACCCGACCCGTTAACTAGTTAATAACCCAATATGTCCAACCCATTGTGCCCATGGGCCAAGTAAAAATTGGTCAGGCCAGCCTAACCCAGCCCATTGACGACCCTTATATAGTATAAATTATGAGGAAAATATCTCCTACTACAAACCGTTCCTCCGTCAGATGCCTTATTGTCGTGGCAGTTGTTCACCATTACCCTCTCTATCAGATGGATGTGAAGAATGTCTTCTGTAATGGTGATATTCGAGAAGAATTACACATTCTCACTCTTGAAATCAATTTTTTTACCTCTGACATACTCTTTGTGGCATTAAGCAGGCTCTTCAGGCTTTGTTTGCAAAGTTTAGCTCAATGGTTGCTCAACAAGGTTTTACTTTAAGTCCTTACGACACTAGTTACTCTATTCATTTGTAAATCCTCTGCTAGTGTCATAACACCAATTTAACCACCACTTGATTTTTCGAAGTTCTTCGATGAAAACTGGTGCTAGTTTTTAGGCCCCTGAAAAAACAGTTTGTTTAACCTAAGTTTATTGCCAAGTTAATACTTAAGTCAATTATGCAAATCTAGGTTAAACATTCATCACACATATCATGCAGTGGAAATATAAATAACACAATATATGATTACCCAAAAAAACCAATGAAACAAACCAGTTTCAAGGTAAAACCCTGGGGATAACAATCCCAAAAGAACAACCCACTAAATCAAATAGAAGTTTACAGTCAAGAATATACCATTCGAAGTAAACTCAACTAAAATTATCTAATCTTGCTCTAAACCCGTTTGACTTCTTTCTAATTTCAAGGTAAAAACCTGGAGGAAACAATCCCAAGAGAACAACCACTAAATCAAATAGAAATTTATAGTCAAGAATATATCATTCATAGTAAACTTAACTAAGATTATCCAATCTAACTCTGAACTTCTCAAACTTCTTTGATATGGAAATCATCCAAAAAATTATTCAATAAAATATCATTCAATTTTTTTATTGTTATATATATATATATATATATTGCTAAGTATGCTTCAAATATTTAATTTTCTGTGGGATATGCAATCCATTCTCTACAATAGCCTACCATATTATTTTCTTGACAGAAAAGAGGAAATGGCTACATTTGCTTTTATATTTTTAAGTTGCTTCCAGTAAACAAGCACAATGTTTCAAAAAGGAATTAACCACAACTGAAATAACTTTAAGGGGCTGAAATGTTCGGGGTGAAATCCTCAACTTGGAGCTTTGAACAAAAATTGTCACTACAATTGTTTTCAAGGTTGTCACAGTCAAACAAAATACTTGGTGATAAAATAAAGCATACGTATTCTTTTCATTCTTATTTTTTAGCTTTGTTTTGGTCCTCAGTCATTATTGCGGTTTAGATTTTTTTTCAATTTTAAAACTGTTTTGTTTTGTTTGTTTTTGTTTTTGTTTTTGTTTTTTTTTTTTTTTTGAGAATCCAATTTTAAAACTGTTAAATCTACCAGTTCTATAGTTTTGGAAAAATGGATTAGATTTCATGGACCAAAGTATCAAAATTAAATAAAACTATCACTGCAAAAGAAATAATAATAATAAAAGTTAGTTTTTTTCAAGGGTCAACACAAATACCGTCGAAAACAAAATTCCGACAGCTTACTCGACCCTTGAGCCTAGTGCTTTATCTTTATATTGAATTGGAAACACTCAAAATTTTAAAAATAAAAGTATGATGGCCTTAATTTTAGGGTATCCTCACCCTAAAATTAAGGTTTTTCTCCTTTTTTTTTTTTCTTTTTTCTTTTTTTTTTTACTCACAATCACCACATAAACTTTAAAGAACCACATATTAAAAAATCTATTTTATATCAAAACACAAATATCAAAACTTAAGATGATTAGTAAAAAATAATTCAATTGCATTAATTTTTACAAAGTAATATATTAGTCATTGCACAGAGAAACAAACATATATATTCTTACTCAATCCAATTCCAAGAACCACTAATTGAATGTGAAATCAACCAAAAGGCTCCTTGTTGTAATATACTAATTATCAAATCAGCTAAACATAAAATAGCTAGAATTTTTGAAATTGGCATCAAAGTCTCATATCAAACCCACAAAATCAGCATCAATACTAACTCATATAATAAGTTGAGAGAAATCAATTTTAAAGATTTCAAAACCTTAGATACTACAATACACAAAATCAAAATCAAAACACAACATTCAGCTTTTTTTTTCGGAGAAACAAACAGAGTTAAAGAGAGAGAGAGAGAGAGAGGACCTGTAAAGAAATAGAGATACGATTTGTTTGTTTTCTAAGAATTATGAAATGATCTTTATAGCAAATGAGAGGATCTGTACAGCAGCGGTGTTTTGGCTCGTTCGTTAGAGATGAAACTACAGATTTGCAAAGAAAATCAGACAAATGCAAAGGAAATCAACTAGAAAGTGCGAGAAAAGTTGAAAACCAATTCGAACCTGTGTTTTTATTAGAGAAAGAGAGAGTGTGTGTGTGTGTGTTTTCTGACTGAGAGCGACTGACAGATTTTTTTTTTTTTTTTTTAAATTTGTTAAATTCTGGTATTTAGCGTTTAAAATTTTTAAGATCTTTTTATCAAGAGTTGTATTAGTGTATCATTGAAAAAGAAAGTGAAACTTGGAGCCAGCTCCTATGGAAAGCTTAAAATTGGTCCATTGACCTGCCCATTTTTTCATAAGGAGGGTTATATTAATTTATTTGGAGGGTAATTATTAGTTACCTTGAAATAAGTCATCCTAAATTTAGTCCTAGCCTAATTTGTTAGTGTTAGTTTCAACACTCTTTATTGAACCCTGGGTCAAAATAAGTGAAGTTTTTTGTAGGGTATTATAATCAATAAACTCTTCTCATAACTAAGCCATTTAAAATATGTTAGAAAATGTTAAGGAGTGGATAAGAAATTGACTCTTAATATGTCCCCTTGAATATGATTTAAAAGTGGTGAAAATCATTGAGTCCCACCTAAGAAGGAAAAATATTATTTTATGAGTTTTATGCTTATGGGTTTTGTTGGGTTATAGATTGACCCCAACTAATTAACCAATTACCCAAGTTGATTAACTAGTCCAAAGTACATGCAAATTCAACTATGGCACAATCAAATTACCAAACTAAATAGAAAGAAACTGAAAATAATTTTAACACAACGATTTGATCACAATAGGCAAAACCCTCATAGGCAAAACTCCACCAGGTGAATTTCAGGCTATTACTTCTAAATAATCCACTAATAAGAATAGAGGTTACTAGTAAGGAAGCTCAACACCAATCCCCAATTCTACTACTTGTTGTCATAGACTTCTCCTTTGCACGAATCTCCTGTAAGTGACGAATCTCCTATAAGTGACTAACTCCACAATAACCATTTTAATTATTATAGCATTGCAGAGTTCTTCAAACCACGTTTGGATGAACTAGTAGCAACTTAGAACCCCAAACATCGCAGCAACTCCCTGTCTTTGTGATGACGGCTATAAAATATGTCTTTTATATACTCTGAAACCCTAGTGAACGAATTCTTAGAAGGCCAAGTCATCATGAGCTGAAACCAGAATTTAAAATTCAGTTTTCTCGAGGCTCAATAAAAATTATTAGGTACTTCTAGAATATAGTGATATAATGTTCTCTACTCTCATTGTTATGATAACCTCATCATGAATTTAATTAGTGGAATCTACTATATATGTAACAAAAGAGAGTACATGTCACCATATTCCAAAAACTCTTACTAATTACTCATCAAAAGCTTCCATTGGTACACCCTTTCAGAGGAGATGGTTAAGAAATGTAGGGTTTGAGGGTTTTTGGAGCTAAATTTTATTTGAATATTCAAATAGTGTGTAAAATACTAATGAACGTTTAAACCCCCAATTTACAAATTACCAACACAAGCTTATAATCAAACAATATATGTGCGGAATATGAAAATAAACTAAACCCAAACAGGTAACACACTCTAAACCATAATTAATCACAATCACAGCAGTAATTAAAAGGTAAAGACAAAGGGAAGAAATATGCAAGTACAAAGATAACATAGCGATGTGTTATCGAAGTACTCAGCGTAAAATCTCTCCGCCACCCTCCAAGTGGTCAATAATACATGAATAGCAGAAGACCCTCCAAGCCTAATCTACCTAGTGCACCTAAGCCCTCCAAGCTTCTTGGTTCAACAGGGTTACGCCGAACCTTGTCTTCTCTAACTTACCGAGTCCCACAATTGCCCATTGCATCAACCAAAATGAATTGGTCCCTTTTGAATTGCTTCCCAAGCACTAAAAAACCTTCTCACAGATATGGGTATGGTGAGATAAGGATTTGGCTAATGTACCTCTCAAGAATATATCAATGGAGAGGGTGAGAGTAGAGGAATTTGGAGAATTAAAGGATGAAGATTGTGGATGAGTCAATCTTGTTTTTCTCTAGGGTTTCTCTCTCAAAATTCTCTTTGGAAACTCTCTTCATTTCGTGGGTATAAGGATATTTATAGTAGGGTGTATGAGAATGCGAAGAGTCAGTTACAACCAAATAGGGCATTCTGGCAACTCGAGCTCGCGATTGGAACGAGTCGCGAGTTTGAGTCGCGAGCTAACTACTTGGCCAGACTGGAGGTTTTGTCCTGTAGTACAATAGCTGGTGTGACCTTTCAGCTCCCCCTGCGTGCTTCACACGTGTGCCATTCTGGCTACTTGCCAATCGCGAGATCCAGTCGCGAGACTCCCTTGAATTGCACACTTCTGAGATTTCTTCACACTCTTTCACACACTACCTTTACATGAATCTCACCTAAATATAGGGTATCTAATTGCTAAATTACAAGCAAATTTGGTACGGAATAAAGCCAACAAATGATTGAATAAATTCAACCTTACATTATTAAAATTTTGACTTTGATATTTCATTGAATTTAATTCATTTTATACTAAAATATAAATAATATTCTTGAAGTTCGATCAATTCTTATTTTCTTCCATTAAGTTTTATTTTTGTCATTTTGGTCCTTAATGTTTTTGTTGTCAACCTTAGTGCTTATGTCTATCAACTTCGTTAAATATTTTTAAAAAATATTAATAAAATTTCATTTTGGTACTAAAGAGTATTTTTGAATAAGAATTATCTTTGACATAAAGTATGTAAATTTCTTTTTTGTCCAAAATTAAAATAAATTTTTAAAATTAAAATTTTTAATACTTAATGGAGTTTTTAAATCAATAACATTAAATTCATTCCATTCTGGCCGGAATATCTCATACCAGGATGTAATCCGAAATGGCAATACCACCTGTTACACCTCGGGTCCAATTCTGGCCAGTTTCGGGTCATTCCAACCATTCTGGTCAATTCCAGCTTGTACCAGTTTATAGTGTTAAAAAATAAATAAATAAAAACTGAACTAACAAACTGTTAAGTTATGATTTTTCTCATAACATTAGTGTTGGCTCATTCCATGACAAAAAGTTTTGTAATTGCATAAATTTGTAACAGAAATTTAAAAAGTACAAGAAAATTTACACTTTCATTGATGCACTAACACTTTTTCCAAAGCGAAATCATTCATAAGAAACATGCTGACCACAAAGAGAAAAAACTGGGCGACCATCTTAAACTATATGAATCTAAAGATCCTCAAAGTAGCATTAAGTGATTACGTTTAATCATCACAAATTGAGATTTTTCAATAACTAACAATGGATGTTCAACTGACTTCCCATAATTGACATCCGTACACCTAAATACAGTGCAGTTATATAGTAATTAATGAGAACTGCCATATGATATAGTTCAATGTCATTTCTTAACTACAGTACATTTCAATTACACAAAGTATTTAAATCAAAAAGTACATACCAATATAAGCAATCGATTATTAGATTGTAAATAACGATTGATTGCATCCTTGGTTCGTAGAAAAGGTGGAACTTGTCGTGTCTGAAAGCTCGAATTTGTGTGAAAACTAGGCCTGTTCAGCCACTGCCCGATACCGACTTCACCGCCCTTCACCGCACCGATCCGCCCGCCTCATGACTCAACAACAGGTTTCAGGCGCGGTGGTCGGCAAAGTTTTTCAAGTACTGACGCCGGCCGGTGCGGCGAGCGGTGATGAGTTTTGCACACCGATGAAAACCGCACCGCACCGATATTTGTATATATAAACATAAATGAATATATGTGTGTTTGTGTTTGTGTTTTAGTATAAAAAATACTGAGAAAGAGGTGATTTCCCAAGAGAGAGAGGAAGTAGCATACCACACCAGTAGCAGAGAGAGAAAGAGAGAGAAAGTGGCGGGTGAAGCTTGAAGGAAGAAGACAATAGGTTTAAGTTGATACGTGTAAAATGATATAGTTTAGCTATTATATAAGTAAAAAAAACTGATACTAAATGGCGCCGTTTTGAACCCAAAATTCATATTAATATTAACTTCAAAACTACGTCGTTTTTACGATTAGATTTATTTTATATAAAATAGTCAAACGGCGTTGTTTTAACTCATTAGGTTTAGGTTAAACTTTTCAATTCTCATTTAGGTCAGTCACTCTCTCTTTTCCGCCTCTCCCCCTCTCCTCTCTCAAGTCTCGTATGAAACTGAAAACCTGTCTCTCCTCTCCCTCTCCTCCTCTGCCTCTGTGTCCTCCTCCACCTGATTCGCCCTTGAAGTCTTCATTCTTCAAGGCCTAGCTATCTCAAAGTTTTTAGAGAAGGTTTTGATGTTCAAATCCTATTGTGCTTTCTACCAAATTCGTATGTGCATTCTGTTCTTCTTTTTAAAATCTATTATGGGTTGTGTTTTGTTTTTTGTTTTTATTTGAGTCTTTGTGATTTGAATGGGATAGTTGACAAAAAGATTGTGAAATTGTTTGTTTGTTTTTTTTTTTTTTTTTTTTGGAGAGATTAATATGTAGTTTGGGGTGTTAATTTTATTGTGTTTGGTTCCTGAGAAAATGGAGAAATAGCCGAACTAACCGCACCGAACCAGTATGGTGCATCACACCTTCCATAGGCCGATTTTCACTCTCCACATTTGAGGTGCGGTCAGACATGCACAGAAACTGCCCCCTGTAGGTGTGGTGCAAAATAGCCCCTTAAAACTGGCCGCACCGCACCGTGTATAGCCCTAGTGAAAACACTAGAACTTATTTTGACTCCCAAATTAAAATTGTTGCTTGGTTGATTTTACTCTAACTTATACTAAGTGCGGAATAGAGAAAATGTGAGTGAACAAACAATATAACTACTCTAAGCCATATTCATCAAATCACAATAGTAAAATGAAAGCTAAAAGAGTAGGGAAGAAGAATGCAAACACAAGATAACACGCTAATGTGTTATCAAAGAAGAAACCAAAGAACTTGGCGAAAAACCTCTCCGCCGCCCTCAAAAGATAAACCGATCCACTAGAGAATGAGTTGGAGTACACGAATAACAAAAGACCCTCCAAGCCTAGTCTACCCCATGTACTTAAACCCTCTAAGCTCTTGCTACCAACTGACTTGACGAAGCCTTGTCTTCTTTAGCTCTTCGGATCACGCAATTCAGCCCAATTGCATTCACCAAACAAATAGCTTCTTCCAATGCTTCCCAGTAGTACCAAAACCTCACTTTACACTCAGGATGGGTGTGGTAAGTGTTTGGGCTATCAACCTCTCAAGGATTTGGATATGGAGAGATAGGAGTTGAGGAAAACCACAATGGATTGTGTAAAGGATTGTAGGTATGACAATCTCTCACTCTCAAGGGTAATGGCTAGGGTTTTCTCTCTAAAAAGCACTCCTCTCAATATGTGGGTAACATGGGTATATATAGTGTGGGTAGAGATCTGGTGTATCAGATATGACAAATTGGCAAAACAGAATGTTTCGCGGGTATCTCGCGAGAAGGCCTTACCCGCGAGACACTCGCGAAAACCAACTGTCACCGTCTGTCATGACTCTTCACATTCTAGTCATGTGCTGGGCACATGCTTCACTTCGCGAGAAGGCTTCTCGCGAGCTACCCGCGAAAACAGCTTTGATCTTCAATGAGTTTTGAGTCTTCACACTCTCTCTCACACATAACCCTTACAATGAAATCCCACATAAAATACAAGGTACAAAAGATTGAACAAAATTACAATCAAATTTGGCACAGAATTAAAACCAACACAAATTAGTTGTAAATCACAACTTTACAGTGTCCTTAGTTTTTGCCTCTACCATAGTATCGTTTAGTTCACTGCGAAGTAATGACACCAAACTCAAATTTAGTTCAACAAACTAAAAGCATGGCCACATAATCATTCTCTTCACAGATTTTATTTCCTCGAATTAATTCCATCTCCAAAAATTGCTTCATGCCACTTCTAGTAACACACAACTACTAGGAAAACACAAGCAATGTAATTAATACATTCCCCAAATTACGTATTTTTTATTAATTACTAGTTTGGATACATTTAACATTAATATATAGAATAGAATGGAGGAAAAAAAATGTGGCTGACTAATCTGTAGTAGGATCAATATTCGACCCTAAAAATTTGGGACTTCTTTTTGATGTTTTTTTTTTTTTTTTTTTTGATGAGGACTTCTTTTTGATGTTGTTGATAAACACAAGTGCATATTAATGCCATCATAGCACACTTGAAGTATTATACGTGACTATGTTTAACATAAGTGCTAAAATTCTGGTCTGGATTGAGAGCAAACCATAATTTATGTTTTGCTGTTTTGAATCATTTCTAAAATCTAGATGAAATACAACTATCATTTTACCAGACTTTTTCTTTAAGTAATTCTCTCTACCCCCCAAAAAAAAAAAAAAAAAAAAAAAAAAAACTCAAGATGGTAGCATCAAATGAAACTTTTTTTTTAATGATAAATTACACATGCACCCAATAGGGCTTGAACTTACAACCACACCCTCAACCTAGAACTTATAAGAGGAGGAGGTGCCAATCAAGCTAGAGCTCCTTAACCGAATGTAACTTTAACATTTTTATAGGAAAATTGGAAGTAAAATTAATGTTTGTCAGGCTTGTATCTCAATAAATAGCATATGTATTTCATACAAATAATTAAATCATCACAGCAAACAAATATATTTAGAAACTGTCAGTGTCACGTCACACGAATGTTACAACAGTAAAGCAGGTATGCCTCACAAAAGTTTCAGCCCATTCTTGAGCAGTGTGGCTGGTCACATGTGCAAAGTTATGTTTATGTCGCTTCTCTCTTTCATCAGCTGGCATATTCAAAGCTTGGGCAATAGAAGCTGCAACTTCCGGAATGTTCCAGGGGTTCACTAGTATTGCCCCAGCACCCAGAGATTGTGCAGCGCCAGCAAACTACAAAATGCAGAAAAAGTATTAAAATTTAGATTAGGCTTAGCATATATTTAGACTTACATGCATTTGAAAATATGTGATTTGAAATCTAAAGTCTTACCAAAAAAAAAAAAAAAAAATGTGCTTCGCAATCTAAACTGTGATGTTCTGTTTCTGTTGCAGCAAAGAAGACTAAGATTTCAAATACTGTGATTACTAAAATCTCACATGCTTCTTCACAAAAGATTCATGCATACTTGAATTCAAGGATTTGAAGTGAGATATGACCATCAAACAGCAGAGTCAAAATCATATTAAAGTCTTCTTGCACAAGACGTAATTTTGTTATATCTTCAGTTATGCACGTTCACAATGTTAATGAAATAACAAAGGAAATTTTATAGCTTGGTTCTCGAAAAGTCTAACCAATTGCATTCCATTCGCCGACTTGAAGTTCCTAGCCAACAATAACAATAGAGAAACATAAAATAAACTGAATTATTATTATTATTATTATTATTTTTTCTGGTTATATATGTACCCAAAAGGTTTTCTTTTGTAAGACATACATTCACGTCGGGTAGCTATAAATGAACTGAGCTGACTTGAGCGTTAAATGATCAGGATTGGTTCATTTTATTTTATTTTGACCACAAGCCAAGCTTGATATTTGAATATATACTTTTTGAGTTAATAATGATTTTTAATTTATGAACTAATAAAAATAAGAATCATCAACCTTGAATTATTAATATATATATATATATATATAAACTATTACTATGATATGAACTATTTACATAATAAATTATAATAATAATTTGATACGTTATGACAAAATTCGAAATTCCAAACTTACACAATCCAATGTCAAGGCTATACATGTATATTTTTATAAAGTAATACATAACAACATCAAAGCCCTTTTCTCAAAGGGTTAGGTGTGGATCCTCATACCCATCTTAACATTCTCATTTCAGCTACTCATGCTATGAGTATGTTGTTTCTTAACATCGCAACATTCAGCAACATAGGGCAAAGCTGATCTTATAGCAAATTTATAAAATTTTCTCTTTAACTTAGTAGGTATTCTACAATCTCACAATAATACTAATACGCTTTTTCACTTCATCCATCATTCTCTAATCCTACAATTCACATCTTCTTCAATCTCTCCAATTTTATGACTAATTGGTCTAAGATATTGGGAACTCTCGCTCTTTAGTATCTCTAGACCATTGAGTCTTACCACCCCTTAAACTCACACTCTTTCTACTTTTACTAAACTCACATTCCATGCAACCCATTCTAGTCTTACTTAATCAAAAGCCTTTAGATTCTAGAGCATCTCACCAAATTTCTAACTTGGCATTAACCACTTCTAGTTTTAACCACTAAAGATATATCATTTACAAAAAGTATACACCAAAGAACTTCCTCTTTAATCAATTTAATGAGCTCATCCATTGCTAGTGCAAAGATATATGGACTTAATGCGAACATTTAGTAAGGTAACTCCTTTTCCAAAACCCACCACAATACCACAACCTTTATAGGGACCTTGGACCCTACCAAATGCTTTCTCTAGGTAAATAAAGGTATACATGAAAAAATATAATATTATATATACTCAAATACAGCTTCATATTCCATAGCTTGTGCACAAATACATTATTATGTTTAACCTTGGCTCATTTAATAATCAAGCATAAATAGGGGCTTGATTCTAACTCATTTATTAAATAAACCAACATAAACAAGTTGTTTATATACAAATCGGTTCATTTATAATCTTACATTCAAGGTACAAGATCCCAGCCATATAACCTTAATAATAACAGATAGCTTGAACTTTGAAGGCTTTAGAGGAGGGGGAATACACTATCCATAGAATTTGATCAATATGGTTCACAAAATCTGTGAAATAAAGTAGAGCAGCTACTAGGAGAGCCAATGACCAAAATTCATTGTCTCAAGGGTATTTGAGTTAAAAGATTTTTCAATACTCTACTTTTTATCTGATCTCAACCTCCACAAAATAAAAGTTTTAACACCAATGAATAATCTGCAAAAATAATGATCAAGCATAACCAAACATGCAAGTATTTAGTAATTACTTCACTAAGAATAAGAACCCCTTTCTTTGTATCTTGGCATGCCACAAACTCATAGCTGACAAGGTTCATTCCATCCCTTAGAGATGTGACTAGTGCTACATCTGCACAAGGAAAGAAGAGGGAAAGAAAAATCTTCAATTGAAAATTTACATCGACATAATTCAGGTAATTAGCTACAAACTTCAATCTCCCAGTGACAATTCAAAATATGTGATGATACTCAACACATGAAACTAGCATTATAAATTCAAATTTCCAAAAGCATTTATAAATATTTCAAGAATTCGTTCCAGTTAGAGCCTGCTTGTTACTTGGAACATTGGCCAACAAGACAGAGTAAGTGAATAACACATTGGGCATCTTTTAAGGCCACCTTCGTTGTAGCCTAGAAAACTCCGTTAGATTAGTGTAAAGCTTTCCAAAAGAAGCCAATACCATGCCCTTGCACTGTCCAAGGTAAATTGGGATATTTATACCCAGAATTATTTGAACCTAACATTAAGTCATCCCTCAAAAGTGAAGCAATAGGCAGAAAAGCCTCAGCTGAGCATCATTTTCCTGATTAGACAATATGACCACGACCACCCCCACCCCCACCCCCACCCCCCCCCCCCCCAAAAAAAAGAAGGGGTTGTAGTTCTATAGCCGTCTGAAACTAATTTTGTGCCTGTAAAAATGAGCTGCTGCTAGCTACAGGTTTAAGAAATTTCTCTAGTATGATCTAGTAAACAGGTTGTGCCACAATGTTTATTAGCTAGGTGAATTGGTGTTATACACATGCCAAGTCCAATTTTTTATCTTGACATCAATTCTTTCACATTGAGGGAGCTTTTAGACACAAAACTCACAAATCCTTTCGTTCTTTACATTAATTTTTCTGGGATACTTACTATTCAGAAATATATTATCCCCTTTAATTTATAAAACAGGCGATCAATACTGAGGTGCCAAAGCCAACCGTATGTGCAACATATTCCTAAAATACTGCTTGCATCTCTAGAATGGGAAATTACTAAGAATGTATATATGTGAAATATTGCTTGCATCTCTAGAATCAGGAAATTTTTGAGAATGTATATATGTGAACCATATCAGACAATTTTTTATAAGAATTTAGTTCAATTAATGAACTAAAACTATTTGGAAAGTACTCCCTCTGCCTCTCAATGTTAATTTTGAAATGGCACAGTTAGAATAATAAAAATTAATTCATTAAATTCATCATTTCCTAATAGCTTAAACATTTAAAATAATCAGTAATTTATTATGATATCAGAGCATGTAGTTCTAAGTTCGAACCATGTCTCCACTCTTCCTCCTTCTTTAAAAAGTCAAAGAATCTCACATGTTGGGCTCCACTTATTGAAGGGGAGTTTGTGCCCACAGTTGAGGAGTGTTAGAATAATAATTAAATTATTGAATTCATCATCTATATATATATATATATATATATAACCGAAACTTTTGAAACTCCCACAATTTTCCATGTCAGCATTACTTAAATTAAAAAAAAAAAAAATTCTAAAAATTCTCTACCACTTAAAACAAAACCCGATAATACTTCTTCTATAACTAAAACCCAAAAAAAAAAAATATATATATATATATATATACGCAAAATCAGAGAAGCCCTATGGATGCTCTGCCTTCTCCTTCCTCCAAAAAGCCGACCACGCTCTGCCATTCCCCCATACACAAATTGCAGCTCAACGGCAGTCCAAAACGCATGCCACCATCAGTCCTTCTCTCCCACAACTCAACAGCTCCACCTTCTCCGGCACCACCCTTCTCTAGCTCTATATTTGTCGGCGTCTATTTTTTTTTTTTTTTTTTTTCAGACCAGATTCTCTCTACAAACATTACCGATAAGTTTTTTATTTTGTTCTATAATTTTGGTTGTTAAATATGATTTAGGGTTTCATTTAGGAGTGTTTCTTTTGAATGATTAGTTTATATTGATGGGTTTGGAGCCGTAGTGGGTTTTATTAATTTCAATTATTGGCGGCAAGAAAATCCATCTGGGACTTTAGAGTTGCTATTCTGTTTCATTGTTAACAATTTTGTTATGTTTTGTGTAAGGAGTTTTGCACCCAAAAAAAGGTGATGGCTTGAATGAATAATACAAGTTAAGGTTTATACTATACTTGTTGCTCATCTTTTGGGACAGTAATGATATATCCTGTCCTTTTACTTGACAAGCATCATTGGCATGCCCTTGATGTTTTTGCGAGTCATTTGTTTGTGTTTGGACTTAATTTAAGTTTCTGGGTTTATATACAAATGCAAGTATATTAATTTAGTTATTGAATAATTAACTTTCTGTTGTAGATTATTGAATTATTTTAGCCTCATGTGGATTTGTGGTTAATTATATATACTAAATGTTCAATATGTGTGTAAAACACCCTTGAACGTTTAGACCCCAAATTACAAATTATCAATTCAAGCTTATAATCAAACAATTAATGTGCGGAACATGAACATAAGCCAAACACAAAATTGATAAACAATCTAAGCCAATTATAATCACATCCACAGCAAAAAATAAAAGGCAAAGATAAAGGAAGAGAGATGCAAACACAAGGACAACACGCGATGTGTTATCGAAGAGGAAACCAAAGCCCTCAGCGTAAAACCTCTCCGCCGCCCTCCAAGTGGTCAATAATCTACTAGAAAATGTAGTTGGGATACATGAACAGCAATAGACCCTCTAAGCCTAATCTACCCAAGTACCTAAGCCCTCCAAGCTTCCTACTCCAACGAGGTTGCACCGAACCTTTTTCTTTTCTAGCATACCGGATTCCGCTATAACCCATAGCATCAACCAATAAACATTGGCCCCTTCCAAACTGCTTCCCTTAGCACCAAAAGACCTTCTCACAGAAGTAGATGTGGTGAGAAAAGGATTTGGTCAATAGCCTCTCAAGGATGTATCAATGGAGAGGAAGAGAGTAGAGGAATTTGAAGAGTCTCTTAGATGAAGATTAGGGATGAGGCAATCTTGTTTTTCTCTGGGGTTTCTCTCTCAAAATTCTATCTGGAAGCTCTCTTCATTTCGTAGGTATAAGGGTCTATATATAGTAGTGTGTGTTTGGAATACGAAGAGTCAATTTTTCTCAAACAAGGCTGATTGGCGGCTTGGCCTCGCGACTGGTCTAAGTCGCTAGTTCAAGTCGCGAGATAACGGCCTGGCCAGCTTGGGACTTTTGTCCTGTAATGCAACAGCTGGCCTGACCCTTTACCTCCCTGCATGCTTCTCACGTGTGCAGCAGTTGGCGGCTTGCAAGCCGCGAGTCAGTCGCAAGTCCTAGCCGCGAGTCCCTGCTTCTTTGCACAAAGTTGAGCAATTCTTCACACTCTCTTCACACACTACCCTTACATGAATCCCACCTAAATACAGGGTTACTAAGTACTAAATTACAAGCAAATTGGCATGGAATAAAGCCAACAAGATGGTTGATAAATTTCAACCTTACAATCTCCCCCTTTGGCTATTCCGTGACAAAACCCTATAACAAACTCTAGACTTAACACGTGAGTTGGGAACAGTTGGAAAACTCACTCACACCTAACTCTAGAATCTGTGAAGCTTTTGAACCATAAGAACAAGAGCCTCCTGAAACACAACAACACAATAAGTTCATTGTATGCAGAAAACTTGTAATGCATATGGAGCAAGCACAATGAGATCAAGCACAATGGAATAAAGCAATAAACCATGGCAAGACCAAAACAGGTAATCACTACATACAAGTGATCACAATGCTCATTCACACTTGGAATGAACATCCGGACATTCAAGCAAACAAACACAAGGCAAATCACTTGAATGACCAACACTCAACTAATGCACAGTACATGAAGTATATGCATCTAGGAAAAATCCTACAAAGGCATAAGAGTGACAATACTTAAAAGGAAATGCATAACATTTAGTTAGAAGTACTGATTTAACAAAGCACAAAGGCTGCATAAAGCAAGGTACAAACCATAAAGCCTACAAAGTGCATAGAAACATACCCTAAAAGCTTACAAAAGCAATATGGGTACAAACCAAAAACAGAAACCTTAAAAACCTACAAAGGTATCAGGTACAAACAAAAACATAAAGTAAGATATACTGAATAACTTCCACCAAAGATTCAAAACAATCCAAGAGATATGAGTTTAAGCCAAACAATAACCAAAATCAGTATCAAAGCTATAAACATAACATCATATGATAAAGAAAGCTCCCCCTAAAAACAATCACTCCCCTCAAGTGTAACCCAAAAATTCTCCCCCTTTTTGACCGGAATGGCCAAAGGGTCAGTGCTCCTGGTTGGTGTGGATTCTGTCAAACTTAGCTGAAAGTACATCAAGCTGATCTTGCATTGCTGTCATCCTTTCAGTATGCTGATTTTGAACCTCTCTAAGTCCATCAAGCCTCTCCAGGATGATCTGAAATGCATCATAAGGTACATCTGATGAAGTAGAAGCTCTGCTCCTCTTGCTTCTGCTCTTAAGAGTGGCTGTCTGTCCTGCAGCCTCAGCTTCAGTCTCCATTGGATCACCTTCTTCTTGGACATCCTCCTCTTCTTCACCTGGAAGACGACTTTGTATCCTTGCGAAAGTAAATTTGTTTATGGCTGATAGAGGAGTCAAGGGACTGATATCTTGAGGGATTGCAACACCCTTTGCTCTGAAAATTCTCATAAGAAGACTAAGGAAGATCAGCTTGGCCCTTGAGGTGGTTCTAGTCTCATCCACAATTATGTCATATATGTGAGAACTTATATCGATGAATGTTTTCTCCTTGAGCTCCATGAGGAAGATAGCTCTGGCATTCGTGAGAGTGGTCATCTTTCTTATAGGATACAAGTTAAACATCATGATAGTGGTCAGACACCTCAATTCAGCAGAAAAGTCAGTAGTGTTGAGACATCTCTTTTCTTTAACACCACCAAGTCGAGACTGGACAACGTCCAAAGATAGCATCATGTCTTTGTAGTTGGTGAACTCATAATCCTCTAGTCCCTCAAGCCCCAGAACCTCATCAATATCATGAGCAGCTATGGTGAACTCACGTCCTCTAATCCAACAGTTCAGCTCATCCTCCTTTATAATAGCATTTGCATAGAATTCCCGTATCAAGGGTTCACACACAAGGGATAGGTCACCCAGCAACTTCTCCCATCCCCTGCCTTCAAAGCATTCTGGAATGAAGGTATCTTTCAATTCATTTAGATCAACAAATATTTCCTAAATGATGGTTCCTTTCAAGAAAAAATCCCTATATCTCTCAAATTGTTGAACCGACCTAAATAAGTTAGGGTCCATTTTCAGCCTTTTGTCAGATTTCTTAGCAACAGTCTTCTTCTTTGTAGGAGATGCAATCATCTGTAAACAAGCAGAAATGGCCACAACAAGAACAAAACACAAAATGTGGAAATGCACACACATTAGTAACAAGTTAGTTACAAAGAGAGTAATAGAGTGACCAGACAGAACACAGATCAAGCACAGTAGATAACCAAAAGAAGGATAGATCAAACCAAACAAGTTTAAACTGTATAAATGCAGACAGGAGCAAGCAAAAAAAAGGACATTGTAAAACACATTCAGATAGATGTGAGCATATGTCAATGAGACATGACATAATGAGTATGAAATGTGCAAAAATGAAAACAAAGGCAGCAACACACACAAGATATGGTGATTTAAAATCAAAACAATGCTAGCCACATACTCCAAAAACACAAACAAACTGACAAACCTAAAACCACATTCAGAGTGAAATACAGAAAACCCCAAACCCATATGTCCAAGGAGCAAAAATCTATCAAATAACACTGCTCAGACCAAAGATTAGTAACCTGATGTAAATATATATCACTAAAACACCACATCAACAAGAGAAAACAACCTTAAACTATCAAACCCAACATTATAGGCAAACCCATGTTTGAAAACATTATTTTGCAGAACGCAGTTGTATCACACAAAGCAAGAAAAGAAAGATCAAACCAGTAAGTATGAAGTGAAATATATAAAACCCATACCTTTTTCTTGATGTTTGATGAAGACATGATTCAGAAATTGAAGCTTTATTTTTTTTTTTCAAGTGAGACACGGAGTGTATGAGAGAAGGAAATGGGGAAGACAATGAACAGTCACTGAAATTCGAGGGCAAACTGAAAAAAAAAATTTAAAAACTGTCTTTAAAATGCAAAACACGCATTTTTCGCGACTGGATTAAGTCGCCAGTCAGTCGCCAGGGTAAGCCGCGAAACACTGTGAAACCAAGATTTTTAAAAATTCTTCTAAGTGTTTTTCGTGACTAGAAAGTCTACCCGCTAGATAGTCGCGAGATGAGCCGCGAAAAATCTTTGAGTGCCCCTCGCGACTGGACCTTCCACCCACGAACAAGTCACCACACTGAGCCGCGAAAACTATAAAACTCAAATTTTGAAAAATTTTCTAAGTATGTTTCGCGACTTAGACCTTGACTCGCCAGTGAGCCGCAAAAAACGTCGGAGTGAGCTCACGACTGGAACATGCGACTGAGTCGCCAAAACAGGGCAACACTGTTTTTGAAATTTTTGACATTTTTGTAAAAACAAAATACTTTCCAAAACAAACTAAAACACTCAAAAATCTTTTTGTGTTTGATCAACAAAGATTGAGCTTGTGAAAACACATTTAAACAAGTACAATCACACAAATGAATATGGCATTTCTTGAACATAGACTTGTGTGTTGTGTGTGAATACCAAAAATGAGATAGTCCTTAGTCTAATGTGAAGCTTCAATGATCAATTCAATTAAGGCATACACAACTAGCACTAGATAATGTGACCCATCTCAATTATAGAAGAATGCATATATGACCTCCCACAAAAACTTGAGTACATTTCATTGAAGCTTTTCATTTGGCTCCATTTTCAACACATCATTTGATCTTTTTGAATAAACATATCTTATTGTGAGATCGATGCCTGAAATTTTGAATATTTCAATTTGATGGGTTAGCCTTTGGCTTTTTGGGCATCATATAATTTATTTTGGTCACTCTCCCTTTTTCCTAGTCAAATACTAGTATGTGCGACAAGCTTTTGCAGCCCAATATCTCTTTTCATTTGGAGATTTACATTTGGTGAGCTCTTTGAGTAAAGCAATAAAATAAAAGTGGGAAGATATATAGGCACAAGTCTATGCATGTCTCAAGATCAATAAAACCATTCACTAATCATTCATGACAAGGTTGAAGATCTATTTACAACAGTCACATAGATTTCAGAATTTCTTCCATAATGATATGAGTGCATAAGAGACAAGCTAAGCTCGTTAAATGCACAAAGCCATAAGTACAAAGGTACAAGGCAAAACATGCTTTGAGACAAAACTCAACAAAGCCGATCAAACTTTTTAGGATTTTCTACTTTTTATGCGTTTTTGGATTTTTGACACAAAAGCAGTAAAAGATTGATCAAAAGCAACATAAATAACAATGTAAAAACATTTTGAGGAAAAACAAGCAAACAAACAAAAATTCAACACACACAAAAAAATATACAACCAAGCATAATCACAAACATGGGAAGTATTAATGCATGGACATGTTGTAATGCTTATGCATGAGTACTCTTCGTCACCCACACATCACGTGCGTTTGGGGTGATATCCTTGACGGATTGGGTACAAGAGTTGGGACTTTCAAACCTTCTTGTGAAGCTTTCCAAGCAATTGGTGAAGGCACCGAACATCTTCATAACATCCATCATTCCTGGATCACGGTTTTGACTTCTTGGTTACTCTCCACCCCAAGACCTCTCGTCATTTCTCCTTCCTCTTGATCGAGGAGTGCTTGCATTGTTCAATGCTCTCAGCTTGTGATAGTTTGGTCTAGTATGTCCTTGCAATCCGCAATAGTGACAAAGATAGTTCGTTCTAGGACCCTGTTGTGATCTTGGAAGTGATCTTCCTCTAGCTCCATATCTGGATTCTGATTGACTACGGGACTTATTTAACACCCGTTAATCAACCACATTCTTCTTCCTCTCAGCCTTAACTTTCTCAGGAATAAGATTATCCACAGCCGTCTCTTTGGCCTTCACAAACTTCACTTTTTTGGTAACATTGGCTGATGATCTACTCCCTCCGGTATATCCCAACCCAGACTTATCTGAGGCATGTTTTTGAGATGAAATAACATCATCTAGCTTCTTGAAGGAGACCCTATCTACCTTGGCATGAGCTTGCACTACCTCTTGCTCAAGAAATCTTACTTTTGTGTAAGCTTCTGATAACTCACCATTAAGTGCTTCAATCTCACACTTTGCCTCCTTGTATCATACCAGCAGACTTTTGTAATCTTCCTCAGCTCTCTTCATCTTCTTCACAGCCGCCTTTGCCACCTTTGTATACTCACCCGATTTCTCAAGAAGTAAGGCGTAATTCTATTGAAGACCAGATGTATCTTCATCTTCTTCAGCCTCTGATTCTTCAACAACCCCAATAGACTCCAAATCAAAATGTTCGCCAAGCTCCTTCACAAGTGAACCCAAATCATCCGAGGATTCCACATGTGCAATGGTCATGAATGCAGAGTAATTTCCTTCTCTGTCACAGCTATCTTCAGAGTCAGAGTTTGATGAATCAGTATCACTCAAGGTAGTAGCATAGACCTTTTCTTTTGACTTCAAATAGTTGGGACATTCCTTTTTGAAGTGTCCATGTTCATTACACTCGAAACATGTGATTCCTTGAGAAGATTTTGAATCTCTATCATCTTTCCTTCAGAATTCTTTCTTCTCCTTCCCGGAACTCTGAAATTTTCCTTTGTCGCCAAATTTCCCACCGTTCTTGAGTTTCAAGAATTTCTGGAAGTTCTTTACAAGGTACGCCACACCTTTATCTACTACATCCTCTTCCGAAGGGTCATGAAATGCCATTCTCTCATCAATTGTTTTAAGAGCAAGAGATTTGCTAGGTACGCCACATCTTTATCTACTACATCCTCTTCCGAAGGGTCATGAAATGCCATTCTCTCATCAATTATTTTAAAAGCAAGAGATATGCTCTTCTGCTATGTGGGCAGCTACAATTCATACGTCTGCAATGAATCAACCAACTCTTGAACTTTAATGTCGTCAAGATCCTTGCTCTCTTCAATGGCCGTTACTTTGGCACGAAAACTTTCTGGCAGTGACCGAAGGATCTTCCTTACAACTTTAGAGTCCTCCGTCTTTTCTCCCAAGTTAAATTTCCCGACGACCACCTCGTTCAGCTTATTGTAAAAAGAGTCAAAAGACTCATCCTCACTCATCTTTAGCTCCTCAAAGCAAGTGGTCAACATCTGGAGTTTGGTGTCCTTCACCTTCTTAGTCCCCTCATAAGTTGTCTCCAGAATTTCCCATGCTTCCTTAGCAATGGTGATATGTGAAATCCTGTGAAATTTTTCTGGAGAAACACCACAGAAAATAGCATTCAAGGCTTTACTGTTAGCATTAGCCGCCTCAAGAGCTGCCTTATCCCAAGTGGATTTGGCAGCCTCCGGCCTAATCCAACCAACTTTAACTGCATCCCACACAACATCATCAATAGAACACAAAAACGCCATCATTCGGACTTTCCAAAAAGCATAATTATTACCATAAAAAAATGGTGGTACATTAAGAGATTGAGACCTATCCATCTCAACAAGGGGTCAAGGATCACACTCAAGTATTAAAACCATAGCAATTGTACCCGCTCTGATGCCAATTAAATGTTTAATATGTGTGTAAAACACCCTTGAACGTTTAAACCCCAAATTACAAATTTTCAATTCAAGCTTATAATCAAACAATTAATGTGCGGAACATGAACATAAGCCAAACACGGAATTGATAAACAATCTAAGCCAATTATAATCACATCCACAACAGAGAATAAAAGGCAAAGATAAAGGAAGAGAGATGCAAACACAAGGACAACACGTGATGTGTTATCGAAGAGGAAACCGAAGCTCTCGGCGTAAAACCTCTCCGCCGCCCTCCAAGCAGTCAATAATCCACTAGAAAATCTAGTTGGGATACATGAACAGCAATAGACCCTCCAAGCCTAATCTACCCAGGTACCTAAGCCCTCCAAGCTTCCTGCTCCAACGAGGTTGCGCCGAACCTTTTTCTTTTCTAGCTTACCGGATTCTGCTATAACCCATTGCATCAACCAATAAACATTGGTCCCTTCCAAGCTGCTTCTCTTAGCACCAAAAGACCTTCTCACAGAAGTAGATGTGGTGAGAAAAGGATTTGGTCAATAGCCTTTCAAGGATGTATCAATGGAGAGGAAGAGAGTAGAGGAATTTGAAGAGTCTCTTAGATGAAGATTGGGGATGAGGCAATCTTGTTTTTCTCTAGGGTTTCTCTCTCAAAATTCTCTCTGGAAGCTCTCTTCATTTCGTGAGTATAAGGGTCTATATATAGTGGTGTGTGTTTGGAATACGAAGAGTCAGTTTTTCCCAAACAGGGCTGATTGGCGGCTTGGCCTCGCGACTGGTCTAAGTCGCAAGTTCAAGTCGCGAGATAACGGCCTGGCCTGCCTGGGACTTTTGTCCTGTAGTGCGATAGTTTGTGTGACCATTCACCTCCCCGCATGCTTCTCACGTGTGCAGTAGTTGGCGGCTTGCAAGCTGCGAGTCAGTCGCGAGTCCTAGCCGCGAGTCTCTGCTTCTTTGCACAAAGTTGAGCAATTCTTCACACTCTCTTCACACACTACCCTTACATGAATCCCTCCTAAATACAGGGTTACTAAGTGCTAAATTACAAGCAAATTGGCACGGAATAAAGCCAACAAGATGGTTGATAAATTTCAACCTTACATATACTTGGTAGCAGTTTTCAGTTTTGATCTTAGCCTCCCAATCCTATAGGTTTTGCTTTCATTTGCTTCAGTTTCATGGCTTTTTTTTTTCCTTTTGCCTATCTGGGATTTATGGTTTCATGATTGGGCTATGTTTTATACTACCTCATGTATTGTTTTCATAAACTGCTAATTCATGGTCAACTATAATGTTTTTATTGTGAAGTGAATGTGACAGTGGTTTTGGGTTTTGAAGGTTTTCTGTTTACTGTGATATGGACATTAGCAAAAGATTTTTAAGTTTATTTTGAGAGTGATGTTATGGTTAGCTCAAAAACCCTTTAATGTTTGTCTAGCCCTAAATTTATATGTGGGTTATGCATCGTTCCCATTGTGAATGATTAATTTCATTAAATGTCTTTCTTATATTTGGAGGTTTTTGAAATTAAAAAAATTAACAGTTTGGAGAGTTGACCCTCCCCTTTTTTTTTTTTTTACTTGAATGAATTGACAGCAGATTTCAATGTGATAGTTATAATACACTATTTGATGTGCAATATGCATTTTTTGGCAAAAATATTGTTGTGTTGGGGGGTTGCCATTCTTCATTACTAGGAGTTTTAAAATCTATTATCAATTCATCATAGCTTTCATGATGTTGAATAATAATTGGTATTTGGTAGTTGATTTCATGCTTTGAATTTCTAATTTGTTAATGTCCTTTTTTTTTTTTTTTTAATGTTTAGTTTTGCCTTTTCTTTTCTTTTTTTTTCTTTTTTTTTTTTTTTTTGTAAATCTTGATGAGTTTTTGTAATTGAAACCCTCATTGGAGAATGTTATTCATGCTGTTCATTATGTTTTCTTTTTAAGGAAGAGAGATGCAAATAAGATGCTTAGTGAAGTGCAAAACAGGAATTCTAGGAAGACCTCTGTGGACAATGAGCATATGTGGAATAGGTGAGGCCCTATCACTGTTGGTGGGGCATCACACCATCACTATAAATATATATAAAGGGCATTTTGTAAATTTAGTTATTGTTTAAATTCTTTGAACTAGATTCTCATGTTGTAGTTGCTTTATGGTTAGAATTAATAGATACATATGTTTGATTGTTAGATATTCCTTTTTTTTTTGGTAAACAATTTCCACACCATGTTGTTGTTGATTAGTCATAAATTTAATTAAGCTATTTGTATGTTAGTGAGAATAACATATATTTTCATGTTCTATGGTTCCATTAGATGCTTTGTACTTTGGAGATATGTTTGCATACGAAAGAAGGCGTTACTCTACAATTCTACCAAATTACTCTCAGTTCTTGGTTTGCACAACTTTTTGTCTTCCTCACTCATTTTTAAGGGTTTTAATCATTCAGTATAATGCTGTGAAATAAATATCTTTGTTCTTTAAATTTAAGGTAGTTGTGAATTTCCAATTTCTTCATCATGATAATATTCGACATCATTTTCACTATCCTCACATATGTACTGTTCTATTTTTTGGTTCAATTTCAAAGAAATAAAAACTAATTGTTTACCCCGTGCATGTTTTATGTTTAGCTTAATTATTATTTCATCTCAAGTTTACCATTGTGTTTTATGTTTTATTCTTTGCTTGGTTGCAGACCCCAACTTCTTTTCCAGTGTCCTCCTTCTGCAACCTTGGCTTCACTGTTTTTCTACAACTTTTATTTGTTAGTTATGGCAAGGTTTGTATTTTAAATTTTGGTATAACCATGGAAGCTAAGATTCATTCCTACTACTGACTTTTATTTTCTGCTTTCTGCCATGCACATCGAAGGACTGAACCTATAAAGTTTAGAAGCTGTCTACAAATTCCAACAATAGCAAATTGAAAAGGTAGAGCTGTGTTATTTTTTCTTCCATATCTATTTTTGAAGCATATTTTGAGAGACTTCACTATGATCCAAGCTGATATATTGATTATTGAATCTAATAGGCAAACAGTGGTTTAAACTTCATGTTTTTGATGAATTTGGGGATACCCAAATTATATATATTTTTTGTATGGATGAGAGAACAGGTACTTAATTTAGAGTCAAATCCTTCTCTTAATAAAATTTTTTGAGTACATGAACTAAGCCATGCCTTCCTATAGCCTCTACATACTGTTTGCCTTTGCCTTTATGTATTGAAGTCAATATGTGGCGATAGGCTACTTGAGGTGTTGGACATAGATTTGCCTTATAGTAATTGGGTGGTCAGATTTTACCATATCAAAGCTACCTAAGATTTCAATTGGGAGGAGAAATTGATAATAAAAAAAATTTGTTAAGTTCTTTTAGTTTTCTTTTGGAGTTCTCACATGTCCAATTAAACATTTTGTTGACTTTGGTATGAATTTTTCATGTTTACGCAAACTGAGTGAAAATTTTATATTTGAAATGGTTGAGATTTAAGAAACTATTGTTGTCGTTGATATCAGTGACGATCTCTACTAATTCTTGCTACATCAATATTGGTAATATGTTTTTAGGTAGAATCTAAAAGTTTGTGTTTTTAAATTAACCTTCCCTCCCATAGAAAAGATGGTTTTTAATCTATTCTATATATTTATTTTAATTTGTTGAAGTGTTTAATTTAAACATTTTCCTTCTATTTTTCTATGTCTAACAGCAAAGGTGCAATGAGAGTTAAAGATGTGTGCATCGTTTTCAGAATTACTTGCGATGAGCAAACAATAGAAGAGTGAGTTTATCTTCATTCTCATGAAGTTCTCTTCTCTTCTCCATTTGATGCTAATAGTTTTAGAAATAATCCCATTTAAATTTGATGATTTGTCTACACAAATCCGATGGACTATTCTGTGCACTGTTACATATCTTGACTGAATATTGTTCAAAATCCTAAATTCCTTGATGTGTGCTCTAGCAAATTTTCATTTGAAAGTCAGATTACTTTGAAATTTTCATAGGATTTATCAAGATGTTCAAATTTATTATCTATGTCACTTCCCATTTCGCATTTATTTATTTATTTTTTTTTTTTTTGGGTGAATAATCTTAATCTATGTAGCAGATTGCATTGCATTGTTATTGACTACAAATATTTTTTACATGGGCTGCCAGTGGACTCTAATTATCACAATTAGGTATTATTTGAGTTTTCTTATAAACACTCTCTTTCTTTTTGTATCATTATGTGCATGTTTGTATTTTTTGTTTTAATAATAATTTTGGTTTGGTTATTAAGAAAGAGTAGGGATAAGTTTTGGATTTTTATTTAGTATGTTTGGGATTCAAGCATCTTTATATAGTAAACTCACTTCAAATTGCTGATGTATAGGATTAAAATGAAGGAGGAGCATACTTGGGTCAAAACTATCCGATGGAATGCCCTCATGATAGCTCTTGCAGTTGCTATTGGCTTGCAAAAATGAATGGGAGGACTGCCTTTGTTATTGCAGTGGTTCATCTTGAATTGGCTTGAGTTTTCACTTTTTATTTTATTTTTCAAATATTATTAAAACTATTATAGTTCATGTAAAATTAAAAAGTTTTAATGTATAAACTATACTTTCATAAGATTTTTCCGTGCATCGCACGGGTTAGCGACTAGTTTTCTAAAAACTTAAACTTTTTGGAGAACTAGTAATTCATTAGGAACGATTATCCGGTAGCAAGGGGAAGATGAACAATTAAGCTGTAACTGCTCACCTTTCCCACTATCTACCTATGATAGGGAGATTAACAGCTGTCATTGAAAAGGTAAAAATATAGCAATCTTCCTAAAATTTCCTTTAATTAATTTTCAAGGTTGCACAACTTTTGATAAGAATTTTTTTTTTTTTTTTTTAGGAGACTGAAGTTCCGCTTCTGGAAATATGTTATATTTAGAGAGAACCCAAAAAGATCCATCAATTATCGAGAGACAGATGGAGTGAATTGCAAAAATGATAACCTATTGTGGTCCATGTTGAAATGTTCAATATCAAGAAAGACACACGTCAAGAAAAGAATCAGAGAAAAATAGCATTGCATAAAATAGGTCCTGTAATAGCATACAGAGCACATAATGCATGAAAGTCCAAAGAACGATCCTGTAGACAAAAAAAGTGTAAGGTTGAATTTATTCAATCATTTTGTTGGTTTTATTTCATGCCAAATTTGCTTGTAATTCAGCATTTAGAAACCATGTATTTAGGTGGGAATCATGTAAGAGTAGTGTGTGAGAGAGTGTGAAGAAAAGTTCAAGAGTGTGCACTAAAGAAGAGCCTTGCAACTGGATCTCACGACTTGCTCGCAACTGGCGAGTTGCCAAAGGTGGTACACGTGTGAAGCATGTAGGGGGAGCTGAAGGGTCATGCCAGCTGTTGCACTACAAGACAAAACTTCTAGTCTAGCCAGGCAGTTAGCTCACGACTCAAACTCGCGACTCGTTCCAGTCGCGAGCTCGAGTCACTAGAATGCCCTGTTTGGTTGTAACTGACTCTTTGCATTCCTTATACACCCTACTATAAATACCCTTATACCCACGAAATGTAGAGAGCTTCCAAAGAGAATTTTGAGAGAGAAACCCTAGAGAAAAACAAGATTGACTCATCCACAATCTTCATCCTTTGATTCTCCAAATTCCTCTACTCTCACCCTCTCCATTGTTACATCCTTAAGAGGTACATTAGCCAAATCTTTATCTCACCATACCCATATCTGTGAGAAGGCTTTTTGGTACTTAGGAAGCAGTTTAGAAGGGACAAATTCATTTTGGTTGATGCAATGGGCGATTGCGGGATCTGGTAAGCTAGAAAAGACAAGGTTTAGCGTAACCCTGTTGGAGCAAGAAGCTTGGAGGGCTTAGGTGCACTGGGTAGATTAGGCTTCTCTAGTGGATTATTGGCCACTTGGAGGACGGCAAAGAGGTTTTTCGCCAAGGACTTAGGTTTCCTCTTCGATAACACATTGCTGTGTTGTCTTTGTGTTTACATCTCTCTTCCCTTAATCTTTACCTTTACCTTTTAATTACTGCTGTGGTTGTGATTAATTTCGTTTTAGATTGTTATACCAATTCTGTTGTAGCTTATGTTCATATTCCGCACATATATTGTTTGATTATAAGCTAGTGTTGGTAATTTGTAAATTGGGGGTTTAAACGTTCATAGGTCTTTTACACACTATTTGAACATTCAAAAAGTATAGACAAAGAAAGTACCATAGAAGAAGGTATTACATTGCCTTTCTAGAAAAATCCTAAGGACAAAGTTTAGCTTCAAGCATGTTTGGATTTATCTTTTCCAATTCACTACGTGGAGATTTATAAGACTATTCGTGTGTATTATTTCAAAAAAAGTCATGTGGCTCTGCACATGGATGGTCTCTTTAGTCGCCACATAATAGGTTGGAGCAAGATAGCTCCAAAAATATTTGGAGCCAAACTTCATAAAAATTAAAAATTAAATGAATGGGATGTTAGATCATAATATACATGAAAATACACCATACAGCTTTTGTTGTTGGTCCTTGCCTACAGTTTTCTACTTCAATATGCTCCCTATTTTAGTTTGAATGATCAACTAAGTGACATTCTCACGAAACTGTTAGCTCATGCCTCCTTTCAATTCTTGTATTTCAAGCTACGCATGTTTGATCTATATGATCCAACTTGAGGGAGAGTGCTTGAGTTACTCCTGTTATTTTTTTATATTAACTCAATTTTATATTAGCCTAAGCGTTTTCTTGTAATCTTATCATATTATTTTAATATGAATATATGTGCTAAGGTGAAGAATTGATTGATTAAAACCTAAACCTATTCTCTAACAGCACTTCATACTAAAGATTATAATAAGGTGATGCCATTTTAAATCCATTACTATCTTTTTCCTTTTTCTTTTTCTTTCATCTATGGGAATGGCCAAGTCAGAAAAGTGTGCAAAAACCGAGCTAAGGTTGAGTTTGCCAAGATGCACCACCTATTTGTTGTAGCAAGAGGGACGCCCAACACAACTTGCAGCAAACAGGAGATCCCCACCCATGATAAGGAAGACAAGATTGTCAATCTTTGTTTCACCCATAATGGCACCAAATTCTTCGATAATGGGGCATAGTTCTACTCCATTGAAGCGGAAAACATGCCGAGTAGAGACCTAATAGTTGGTAGCAGCATGAAGAAGATCATCCACCCTTATTTTATGGTATAGAAGACACAAGAAAGACCATAAGGGGCGATGGAATCTTAGAGATCAAGACTGAGCCTCCTAATCCAAGCTGTGGCATCAAGTGGGGAGTTTTCTGCCATTGGGGGACCTCAGAAAAGTGCTCTATAAGTTGAAAATACGTTGGTAAGGGTTTTGGGACCCAAACGGCTACTTTTATATTTAATTAGGGCCGTCAAGGTTTCCTCTGATTTACGGCCCACGTACGCAAGGTCAACCCTACGTATGCGAAAGCTGCGTACACAGGCCCATCCCCACATATGCACAGAGCTTGGCAGAAACTCATTCTCCCCTGTTTTAAGCATGGTTTTTCCCCTCAATGATCATTCAAGGCATATTTCAAGCACAAGATTTCAAACATCAAAGAAGCAATATTGTATGGAAATGTACAATTAACCATATATCTTGTAAATTAAGTACTAGTCCCAATTAAAAGCATAAATGTAAAAAGATGTTCTTTAAGTACAACCCTTTGCCTCAAACTAAATTCAAATGTCTGCTAAAAGAAATAAAATAAAATAAAATAAAAGAAATAAAAGAAAGAAATATGTGTGTTGTATGCCTATATGTCTTGACTGCAAGTAATCAATGGTGCCGCCTCTTCCTTAGTTGGTAGCTAAGAGTCTTCTCCGAATCCTCCTCATCACCATCATCATCATTATCATCATCATCATCATCACTACCAATGCTCGGGTAGGCCGCCCTTCCAGGGCCATACAAGCTCCTTGAATAATTGGTTACCTCTAGCTTAAGATTTCCAACCAACCATACAAACTCCTCATGCTCTTGGATGGTGGGCTACAATTTGAAGAAAGAAGGGTTAGTGACCAGAAAAAAATGAGAGACAGCAAGAAGAAAAAAAAAAGAACAAAGGGAAAGAAGAACTCACTTCCCGGGTGTTTAGAGGAAAATGGTAGCCCATAAAATTAGGATTACAGGGCACGACACGCTCCCAAGCAAAGCCATTAGGGCCATAAGCATAGACCATCCAAAGGAGATGTGAAGGATCAATTGGCTCACCAATAACAGGCTCCTCCTACTGCATGTTTTCCACCATTAGAAGCCATGACAAACAAGGTAATGGAAAAGGAAAAGAAGAAGAAGAGATTGAGCATATACCTAAATGGTAAGGGAAGGCATGAGGTGGGTGATGCTGAATTCCTCATAGTCCAATCCATCAAGGAGCCGCTCGGCGTAAGGAATGCCACTCCTTCACGAATTGTACTCAGCATCAGTCATGGAATGTGGGGCAAGCATGAACTCTGGAGGATCCATCAGAATCTGTGGGTCATCTCTACTCACCAGTTGACACCGCACCCTCTTCGCCAAGTAGAGTGCCCTTAAGCCTGCTCCTTCGAAGGGCTGGGTAATCTTCAAAGCAATGATGGCAGTAACTTCAAAATTCGGAGAAGTAGGAAAGGGCTGGCCGGCCCATGGAGTCCAGTTGACCTATAATGATACAAGGTTAAAATAAGAGTATCCTAAGGGAAATGCATGAAGAAGCATGAAAAATGGAACTCTTAAACTTACATCATCCGAAGTTAACCTAATAAGGTGGGCCCTCACTTGAGGGAATTTCCTTAAATTTAGATTGGTGCCTGGAGTTATGAGGCCATACCTAACAATCCACCACTGCAAAAGGAAACACAAGCCACAGGTTAGATACAAGATGGCACAATTTGCAAAATGGTATAGTTTGCAAGATGACAGTTCGCAAGATGATACAGTTTGCAAGACTACAAGCTATAAATGAAAATACAAGAAATGGAAAGAGAACTTACCTTAAAGAGCTTCCAAGGCCCCACAAGCTGTCGCAAGGTGCCCCGCTAAGAGTGTCGTGGCTAGAGTAAAGATAGGCAAGACATCCCTAGCCCCAGTTGGCCCTCCGTGCATATGTAAAGTCTTTAAAAAGAGCCAACCACCATAAGGACACCATTTGCCCACTATTAGTGAAGAGATAAGCTCCTAACAAATGTAGAAGGAAAGCCTTAGCCATCCAGATGCACTCCTCCATAGTCCTTTGTGGGAGAAGCATATAATTTGACACCAAGTCAAAGTAATGGATGGTCTCAGTGGGGTACTTCCTCTCCAACATATCAAGACCCAGCTAGATGCCTGACATGCCATCCAAATTAATGAAGGCCCTTTTAAAGCTAAGGCCAGTCGTGCGATGGAAGTCATAGGGAGTCACCGTCATCTCCTGCTCAGCAATATGGAAGGTATGAGTAGTATCCCACCACCTCTCAATGAGGCATTGCACCAAAGTAGCACTTGCGGACTTTTCCAGTAGAAGGCTAAGGATAGGCTCGAAGCTCACTTCCCGGATGCAGGCTCTGGTTTAGGGAACAAGGAGGTTGTACCATTCCACCACCTTATTGGTGCTTCCCCTACCAGCATAAGGGGATGAGGACTGCAAGAGAAGAAGATAACATTAGATTCTTGATTCAAGTGAAAATGATGAAAAATGATGTTTTCGATGCAAGAATAAAGATAAAAAGAAGGATGCAGTGATGTTCAGGTGCAAAAATGACAAAAAAGGGTGTTAGGATTGCATATAGAAGTGAAGCAGTTGAAAAAGAAGTGAAAATGGGCAGAGTAAGGCCTCTGCCAAACGTCTCACATACGCGGGTCTAGGCCCACATACGCAGGCCAAATCCCACATACGTAGAGCTCCAAGAACAGACTTGCATACATAAGAATAGAGCTGCGTATGCATAAGTCCAAGCTACGTACACAGGCTCGAGCCCACGCAAGTAGAAGTACATACAGAAAGTGTCCTTCGACATTTTCAAGCATATATCATCCAAAATCAATCCTAAACATGTTCCTGCCCCTCCTAATGTGTCAGGTTTTCACCCATCCCACAACAAAACCCAAGCATTTACATGGCCAAAAACACATCAAAATGGAAGATCAAAGAGAAACTTGAAAATGAAAAAAGTTTGAAAAACTTACAGATTCAGCCATAGGGATGTGATTCTCTGGCTAGTGTGTCAATGAAGGAGACTCCATCAATCTCATTGCTCCACTCCAGCAGGTGAGGAGAAATGCATCAGAGGAAAGGACATAGGAAGTCTTCTTGGCCTTGGATGCCATTGAAGGAGATGAAGAGAGTCTAGAGAGAAAATGGGAGAATGAGGGAGTTTTGAGAGAATAGGGGAATCAGATGATGTGAGGAAAAGAGAGAAGAGGGAGGTTTTTGTAGAGAAAAAAAAGGGAACTTGAAAATGAAAAAAGTTTGAAAAACTTACAGATTCAGCCATAGGGATGTGATTCTCTGGCCAATGTGTCAATGAAGGAGACTCTATCAATCTCATTGCTCCACGCCAGTGGGTGAGGAGAAATGCATCAAAGGAAGGACATAGGAAGTCTTCTTGGCCTTGGTTGCCATTGAAGGAGATGAAGAGAGTCTAGAGAGAAAATGGGAGAATGAGGGAGTTTTGAGAGAATAGGGAAATCAGATGATGTGAGCAAAAGAGAGAAGAGGGAGGTTTTTGTAGAGAAAAAAGGGGAAGTTGAAGAGTCATGAAGAGATGAAGGAGATGATGAGTATGAAGATGAAAAAGAAATGGTTGGTAACTGTTGGGAAAAATGAAGAGGCAGGAACACACATGATGGCTAAACTATGTATAGTTTAGGCCTCACCACTAAACTACATGTAGTTTAGTCACGAACAGTAAAAAAAATAAAAAATAAAACAAAACAAAACAAAACATCTCAAGATTGCCCCAATTAGGCACAAAGTCACCAAGGACCCCCAGTGAGCAGTAAAGGAAGCAGAAGACTCTTCCCCCAATGAAGCATGTACATTCCAAAACAATTTCCAGCAGATCACATAAACTCAAGAACACTATCCCAGTAAGGAAGCAGGAGATTCATCCCCAGTGGATCAAGCATATCTAGAACATCATCCCCATGGAGGAGGTAGAAGATTCTTCCCCGATAGAACCAAGCATATTTAAACAATCCCTAGTGAGGAAACCAAAAATTCTTCCCTAGTGGGCCAAGTACACCTAAAGAATCCCCAGTGAGGAAGCAGAAGATTCTTCCTCAAAGTCCTCAGCATACCATGAAGGAAGCAAAAGATTCTTCCCTAGTGAATCACACATCTACAAAAGTTATGCTACACCTCAATGAGTCCATTTCTACTACTCCTTAGTGAGTTTCTCATCCCCAAGTAAGTCATGAAAGAGGCAGAAGATTCCTCCCCATACATACCTACTCCTCAACAAGTTTTCACCATCCCTAGTGGATCCAACAATCAAGACTACTCGTGCACATATCCTTCGAGAATTGAACATGCAGGCATGGTAGAAAGAGGTAGAGATAGAGATAAAGAAAGAGACCAAGGTCAACCCGAGGCAAGAGCCTTACTAGAAAAGGTAGAGAAAGAAGTGAAGAAGACAAGAGGAGCGAGTCACCCAGAGAAGTTTGAGGTAAGAGTCCCAGATGGACACCATAGAGACTGTATCCTTTTGTTGTTTGTTGGGTTAGCTCGAAGAACGCCTTTATTTGTTTTTCTTTTTCTTTTTAAGTGACTATAGGATAATAAGTCACTTGCCATTTGCTTGCAAGTGCCAAAATAGGTTTTGAGATAATGAACCTGTCATTGCTCATTTCCCAAGCAACAAAGGTAGGACTTTAGACATACGAATCCCACGCAGCTTTCCGAAGTTGCACCCCACCCCATGTATGCATGATGTGTGTCGTGTGCGTGGGTTGGGCCTGAGCTGTACATCGAAACAAAATGTTTTGTCTCTTATTCTTTTGATTCCGTCAGTAAAGCTCACGAATCAAAAGAGGGGCATCTGTAGACACTGCATTTTGTACCCCTTACGACTTGGGCCCCCGTTCCCCAATGATGCCCAAACTTTAAGGCCTAAGGCTAGTTTAGAGCCCAATCAAATATCGAATTGACTTAAAGAGTGTTAAAATGGAAAATATACCTTTTAAATGAGCAAAACTCTATTTTTGGAAATAAAAAAACCAAAGTGGCCCTCGACCCACATACGTGGGCAACAGCTTGCGTAAGTGGGCTAAAGCATGCGTACACAGGCACACTCCTGCGTACACAGCTAGGGTTTCAGAGACATAAAAAAAGGCAAGTTTTCTGCAATAATGGCTGAGGTTTGGAATGAATCCCACATTGTTGTTCCAAACCCCATTTTTTCCATTATGTAAACATGGTATATTTTCAAAACACACAAAAATCCCACAGGAAAAATACAAGATTCATAGAAAATAGGGAATCAAAAGAGAGATTTTCACAAAATACCCTTAAGTCAATTTTGTTTGATTGGAACCTTTTCTTGCCTCAATCCTTTTAGTTTAACATTGCTAATCACATTTTTATTGAATTTTAATAGATTTGACTGAGGGGAACGGTCAAAATCAGCTTATAAAGCTTCTCATTTGAGGTATTAAGTCTAACTCTTTTTTTTTTTTTTCATTCCTTTTTCTTTTATGCCTTTCTTTTCTGTTTTAATCTTGTTTGTTTGTCTTATCTATGCTTATATATATTTTTTTTAGGTTAGTTTTATAGTTTTCTTTATACCTTGAGCATGTTTGGTTGTTAAAATCAGAATTTTTATTTGTGCTTTGTTTTTCTGCTTTGTTGTTTCTGGGTTAGGGTTTCGAGTAGAGCTGCGCACGCATGCGTACGTGGGCCTCCACCTACGTACGCAAATGCTTAGCCTGCATACACAGCCTTTTATATGCGTACACAGGTTGCTACCCAGAAACCCTAGTTTAGTCTTCTGCTTCTGTCTCATTTTATTTCCTTATCTCACATATTCCTGTTTAAGTTTCTTTTTATATATATGTGTATTTGATGCCTCTGTTTCACATGTTTTATTGTTATTTACCTTTGATATGCTAGATTAGGGTTTCATCTCTTGTTTCTTAGTTTGATACCATGAACATGCATTCACATGCCCATGCATGATGCCATAAGTGCTGAGTTGCTGCAAGGTGAGTAAAGGTAAGTCATACATTCACATGAACATGCATATGTGTCGCTATGTTTTGTTTGATGAACATGTACATGTGTTGTTGTGTTGCGTTTTATGTTTAATTGATAAATGATGTACTTGCTGCCATGATTTAGTTGTTGCCTTATATATGACATGAAAAAACCTTATATATGACATGATAGGGTTTTTCACATGTTAGATTTCTTATGCTTTATGGATGGATATGTATGTGTTTTGGGATGATGATGCCATGTTGTATACTTAGATGTATGCTAGTGTGTGTGTAAGCTTAGGACAGTGTTGAACATGATTTTATTGAGTTTAAGACGTAAGACACAATGATGGGAGGCCAACCTTAGGGTTGGGCAGTCTTGGTTGCCTAACATTTTCCTAGGAACATACCTAAACTCCAAACCCATATCTGTGGTAGTAAGATCAATGGTCCTTCCTCAAAAAGATGTTATATTCATGGTTCCTAGGCCATTGCAAAACTAGGTGGCGACTCCTCCATTGTGTCCACAACTGTGACTCCTCATGATTTTCACTACATGACAGACCTTACGTGTGATGGTGCCATCATAAATTTGTAGGGCAAGTCGAGCACTCAGCTGGCAATTGACTTGCTCAAGAGGAGGTATTCCACAGACATGATCTGCTACTTCAACATTAAGGCGGACTACCGGCCTCTTCCACAAGAGACAGTTGAGGATTGTGCTTGGATGGCCAGGGCATTCTTGTTGTACATTTTAAGGGCATATCTCTTTTACAATAGAAGGCAAACAGTATCCTTGAGGTGGTTAGCCCTCTTCCGTGACTTCAGGGATGTTGGGGGAGCTAACGGGGGGCAGACGTTTTTTGCCTATTTGTACTCATGACTGGATACACTTAGTCGAGGGACCTTGCGCCAGCTGGTGGGGCCTTGTAAGCTTTTGGAGGTTAGTTTCTTTCTCTTTTCTTTTACAGCTCTTGTATATGCTAAAGAAAACTTTAAATCCTATTCTTGCAAACTGCCATCTTGCAAACTGTACCCATTCCATCTTTACTGTTATGTTCTAAAGATTTAGAAATTTATGTATTTAGAACTCTAATGTGTAATATTGGCAAACCATGATCAAAAAAATATGTTTAGTCTTGTTTAGGTTTGCTCAAAGTTATATATTTTATGTAAAGTTGGAATCGAGAGACTGCAGATGCATTGGTACATTTCGGCCTGGCTTGATCGATCGAAAGTTAGACTCGATCGATCAAAAGTCGGCCAGAATGCTTTTCTACAGAATTTTCCAACTCAGACCTAACTCATTAAACGTTTTGGGTTTTCTGTTTTTGCCCTATGTATAAAAGGAAAAACCTTAGCCACGTTTTTAGAGTTGCTCTTGTTGCATTGTTGCTCATACATTGCTGTTTGTGTGAATCTCTTGTGAGATCATTGAGGAGCTTTCCTTCACATAAACTTAGGGTTTTCAAGATAGAGATTATTTCAATATGTTGATGATCAACTCGGTTGCTGCCATTGGAGCTTAAAGAATAACAAGCGTGGGTACTTGTAGCTGATTGGAGAATCCAAGAAAGAAGGAATACGTGGATTCAGAGCTTGCACGTGGTCGTGTCAGTAAGTTCTACTGGTAGGTAGCATTAGGAAGTCGAGCGGGGAGCTTGTAAGTCCTTTTGTATGAACTTCGATTCCTTCGCATAGTGGATTCAATTTACCTTAAGGATAGTTAGGTCAAATCCTCCCCAAGTTTTTACCGTGTGGTTTCCTGGGTGATCATATCATTGTGTTATTTATTATTCTGCTGCTTTATATTTTTGATATGATTGTTTGTTTGTGATAACCTAGAATTGCATAACTTGACTAAGTTAATCACTTGGCTAATTAACTAGGTTAATCTGGTTGGTTTAAGGGGTCTAAAACCATTCATTTACAAACTATCATCCTTGCAAACTGTATTTATCTTGTACACTGTATTCTTGCAAATTGCATTCATGCCTCTCTTTTCTTCTCCAACACTAGGCCATTTAAATATGGTCTTATCATCCAAGGGACGAACTTGAGCCTTAAGGATTCTATTGTAGTAAGGGCCCATCTCGAGGGATTATCTTCTGATGATGTGAGTCTAAAATTCAATGCCTTGTAGTGTTTTCTTCACATGCTTCTTATGTCATCCTTCTAACCTCATGCATTTTTATAGATCAGCTGGAACCCATGGCCTGGCGTTCCTCCTACTGCGACTCTCGACTTGGAGGCATCTGTTGTTGTCACCTCTAGGATCACTCATCCTTTTGTGGGTGCATGTTTGAGGGTGCTTTACTTGGAAAAGTGGGTGCACTGCCAATTGGTGGGAGAGGATGCTCCATAGGTACCTATGGATCTGCCAGAGTTCATGCTTGCCCTACTCTCCATAACTGATGCCGAGTATGCCTTATAGAGGCCTGGTGTGGCCTATGTCAACTGGCTTAGGCAGGAGTTGGATTGTGAGGAGTTCAATCATACTCGCCTCATGGCTTCCCTTTTTGTCGAGGTATATGCTCTCTCTTCTTGTCTTTTACATTCCTGCTCTCTTCTTTTGCATTCTTGTACATGGTGACATTCAACTGAAATACTTGTACTAGGACGCCCCTGCTCCTAGCATTCCTATTGATCCTCCTCATCTGCCTTGGACGATCTATGCTTATGGCCCTAACAGTTTTGCTAGGGAGCGTCCCGTGCCCCGTAATACAAATGTCATGGGTTAACCTTTTCCAGACGAAACACTGGCAATGAGTTTTCATCCTCTTCTTTCTTTACTTCTTCTTCTCTTGCATCTTTCATCTGCTCATCCTAACCTTTTTTCCTTCAAATTTTAGCCCATTACTCAGGAGAATGAGGAGTTGGTTTGGCTGGCTGGGAATCTCAAGCTGAGGTGACTCAGTATTCAAAGGACTTGTACGGACCTGGAGGACTATCTTACCCTGGCAATGATGATGATGACAGTGATGGTGATAGTGGTGAAGACTCGGAGGTGACCCCTAACTATCAACCAAGGAAGAGGCATTTTCGATGATCCTTGCATGAAAAACAGACAAACAAACAGCACACACAACATAGCATATCATACTCTTTTTTTTCTTTTTGTTGCTTTTATTATTATTATTTTTTTAGCACACATTTCTCCACTTTGTATTTGATTTGAGATGTTGGGTTGTATTCTAATAACATATTTTACATTCATGCTTTTATTTTGGATATGTACTTAACTTACAACTTATGGGAATAAATGCACCATTCTATGCTTCTCTTGTCCTTTATGGTTGAAAATCTGAGCTTAAGTGGTTTCGTGAATAGTCATTCGGGCCATAGGATCCATAGGAGAAGCATTTGGAAGAAAACCATACTCAAAACAGAGGAAAATCATGTCTCTACCTCTCGCTATGCATACGCAAGTTTGACCATGCATACACATGTCATTGGTCAAAAAAACTCTAGCTGCCCTCCTTTAGTATAAAATAGCCATTGGGGACTCCCAGACCTCATCAAACGAATTTCACTTTTAGAAAACACTCTTTTAAGGCTTTCCAATGGGAGAATTCTCCCTTCTAAAAGTCTCAGCTTGGTTCAGGAAGCTTGGCCCTAGATTCAAAGAGGCTGTCATTCCTTATGGTCTCTCTTGTATTTGTCCATACCATCAAATCAAGGTGGATGAACCTCTTCTTCGTACTATTGTCAACTACTAGATCCCTACTCGGCATGTTTTTCAATTCAACGGTGTAGAGATATGCCCCACTCTTGAGGAGTTTAGTGAAATCATGGGTGAACCTTTGGTGAACGACCTTGCCTTTCCTACCATGGGTGGTGATCTTCCTACCTTGATTCAAGCTTTATTGGGTGTTCCTCTTGAAAAAGCAAAGTAGTGGTGCATTTTTCGTAAGTTGAATGTTCATCTCATCTTTGCATACTTCTCTCGACTAACTATCCCAATGACTGATATACCGTGCTCCCAGTTTCTCAATGCCTTCTATGTATCCTTGCAAGATACTTCTTGGTTCATGAGACCCATTTCATAAATCACAGGATATGCTTGGTGGTTGCCGATTTAAGGAATAGAAATCTTGCAAGCATGATCTTGGGTGAAACTCTCAATGGCTTGGATGCATTTCATAGGGAGGAAGCAAACTTTTTTGTAGGGAGCCTTCTCCTCCTTCAGGTATGATCCCTAATTTTTGCCTAGGTTTTCAACCTAGCAAGATTCCTCTAATTTTTTCATGGATCGCCTTTCGGTTTTCAACCCATCAAGGCACCTTAGGCCCAAGCATGTTGAGATGAGCTTTGAAGAGTTTATTAAGCTCATGGAGCACATTGATGCCATAGACATCCAATAGGTGGTGGAATGGTGGTGCATCTCAAGCATGGCTCATCGTATCCTCAAGGACAATTGTGTTCCTTTGGTGGGACTTCGTTATTGCTCTTACTATTCCACATGTTGCATTACCAAACAATTTGGTAACCATCAAGGGGCTCCTAGTGATGATGGTTCTTTCCAATCCTCAGAGTTCACTATAGGACTTTAAGCAGAATCCGTAAGGCTTGGCCATGATGAAGGGTGACCAAAGGCATCTGTCCTCCTCAATTTCTTCATTCAACTTCGGGTTACCAGAAGTGTCTACAAGATGACATGAAATAGGTCCTCATAGATGAAAAAGCTTACAAAAAGTCCAGTAAAAGGAAGAGGGCAGAATGACAAACTTGATATGACCCAAATTTTACTTTTCTGCACTTTATAATTCTCATGTCTTTTCTTTTGAATTTAATAAAGGATTGGAATGTTCCAAATTCCCATGGAAACAATTTATCATCTTTTAATTTGAGCAATAATAGAATCATTTATTTATTATCTTTGCTTATTGTCTTTATTTTTCTTTTCTTTTTCTTTTTTTCATTTTTCCATGCCATGTAGTTTTTGTCCATGACATCCTTGAAGGAAGTTTCGCCATGATCATGGTTTTCCCCCTATCTTTTGCTTGGACCACCCTTTTAGGTTTTCAATCCAGCGGGGTCTTTTTGCCTTAACTTTTGCCTAGGCCACCCTTTTGGGTTTTCAACCTAGCAGGATTTTTTCTTTTCTTTTCTTTTCAAACATTGTGTTTACGGAGTCTATCCATGTTGATTGGGCGAAGCATCTCTTCCCCCATCCAAATCTGTAATCCTTATAGCACCCCCCGACATAATCTTCTTAATAATGAAAGGCCTAAACCATCTTGGCTTCATCTTTTCTCTTAGATCAAAAGTTTCATCTCTAAGCACTTTTAGGACCAAGTCCCCTTCCTTAAGGTTTCTAGGTTTCACTTTTTTGTTGAACGCTCTAGCAATCCTCTTTTGGTACCCTTGTGCATGGTATTGTGCCGTAGCTCTCTTCTCATCTATCAAAGCCAATTGCTTATATCTTTCCTTCACTCCATCTTCTTCTAAGACCTTGGTTTCTACTAGCACTCTTAAAGATTGTATCTCCCCCTCAATTAGAAGCACCACTTCACTACCATAGACCAAAGAGTAAGGTGTTGCCCCAGTTAATGCACAGATAGAAGTCTATAACCCTATAAAGCAAATGGAAGTTTCTCGGCCCAATCCTTTTATGTCACTACCATTTTGTCTAGGATGTTCTTGATGTTCTTATTGGTTGCTTCTATGGCCCCATTAGTCCGTGGTTATTATGGTGAAGACTTGTGATGCTTAATGTTGTAAACCTCCATAATCCTTCGAACCTCCCTCCCAAAGTGGGAGCCATTATCCGAGATGATCTTTTGGGGTACCCCATATTGGTAGATAATGTTATTCTCTACGAATCGAGCCACGTGCCTGGCTTTCAACATGGAGTAGGAGGCCACTTCCACCAATTTAGTGAAGTAGTCAATTGCCACTAGGATGACTCATGTCCATTTGAGGCTTTAGGGGTTATTCTTCCAATCACATCTATGCCCCAAATTGAGAAAGGCCAAGGAGAGGTCACGCTGTACAATTCACCAGGCGGTAAGTGGTTCAAGTTTGCTTGTGTTTGGCAATCATGGAAACTCTTCACAAAGTCCACATAATTGGTTTCTATCTTGCTCCAATAGTACCCTATCCTTAGAATCTTCTTGGCTAACATTCTCCCATTCATATGACCACAAATCCCCTAATGAACTTCCTCCATAACTCTTTCCGCTTCTTTTTTCTTTAGGCAACAAAGGTGTATACTAATAGACCAAGAATGTATTAACCCCTTGTGATGAATTAACCAATTAATTAGCCAAGTGAATTAACCAATTAATTAGCCAAATTAATTCAATTAGCATGCAATACGCGTGGTAGCACAAATAAATCACCAACTAAGTACATATGCAACGGAAAATAAATTGACGTGGTGATTTGTTTACGAATGAGGAAAACCTACACGGCAAAAAACCCCACCAAGTGATTTTAAGGTTACCATTCTCGAGAATTTACTATTATCACAACAAGCGGTTACAAGTAAAGGAATCCCAGTACCTTATACCAACTTACAGTTGAACCCTTACTCCAATACCCAATTGGACTTGTTCTATAATAACAATCTCTTCTTTCAATGCACAGCTCCTAGTACATGACTAACCAATTCGATGTGCGGATCCCAGTACGCGGCTTACTCACCAACTTGAGAAGGATGTTGGCTGCAAAGTTCTTCAATTCATCACACAATGAAGATCATGAAGCTCCTTGGTTACAAAACCCTACAGTGCACAAACATAGCAACTTCTTGAAGAGAAAGATGAACTGGGGCATATGTCTTCGATTCACAATATGCTTGTGAAAAACTTTTGCATTGAGTTGCATCAGTTGTGACAGCCCTTAAAACAGTCCTTATATATGTTTAGGGTTGTGAGAAAAGAAATCCCAAACATCTATTCACGGATTGGAGTGAAATTAGATCTGAAAAACTGATTTTCATAAACCTCGACAAATACCCTATCTATCAAGCAGCTGTCGAGCATCGGGCTTAAATAGCACTTCTTCACTTGATTCTTGGACAGACTTGCATGGCTTTAACACTTGAATTTGAAACATTGTTCCTTAAAGTATTAAACACGTTCTAGGTCTACCCAATTACAAGTAAAGTGTGTTTTGTCAAAGGATTAGCCAATTCTACATTTACATATGCTCCTAACATGATTCACATATATCCTAACATATACCATCATAGGACCTCCTACAGAGCTGTCCTCCACATAGGATGTATTGCATTGTCACCACCCTAACCGAACGACGTTCTCTCTTGTTGGCACCATCAAGATATACCCCCACTTCTAAAAACTTCATGATGTCATAATACCAAGGAACCCATTTTTCTTCTATAGCCAAAACCAACGACTCACTCTTCTCCTTGTGTACTAACTTATAACTTTGTTCAATCTCTAAAGGTCATGTCCACACTCCCTCGGGTATTTCAACCATGCATGCCAAAGTAGCTAAAGGCATCTACAAACTTATTCTGAGCTCTAAGGATGATCCTGTATTCAATTTTGTTAAACGTTTTGGTCAAATCCTTAAGATATTGCTGATAAGGTTTCAAATGTTCTTCCTTTACCCTCCACAACTTCTGGGATTGACCTATAACTAAGGTAGAATCTCCAAACACCTCTACGTCTTTTACTCCTAACTCTCAAATAGTTTCCATTTCGGTGATGCAAGCTTCATATTCTACCATGTTATTAGTTGCCTCAAAGTTCAATTTGACAGCCAAAGGCACATGAGATCCATCGGGGGAGATCAAAAGTACTCGTGTCCTATTCCCATATTGGTTTACAGCTCCATCGAAATACATTTTTCATGCCCCTAGCTCGATATCCAAGATGTCCTCATCTGGGAAGTCTTCTTTTCCATCCTCTCCCTTTATAGGATTCTTAGCACAAAAATCAAACACGACGCTTCCTTTGATAGTCTTCCTTGCCACATACTTCAAGTCAAATTCTGCTAATAGGATCAACCATCTTGACAGTCTTCCGCTCAAATTTGGTTTCTCAAATACGTATTTCAACGGATCCATTCTAGCTACCACCCATATCTAGAATGATAGGATGATGTGTCTTAACTTTTGTATAGCCCACACGAGTGCAAAGCATGCCTTCTCTAAGGGGTGTACCTAGTCTCATAATCATAGAATCTTTTGCTCAAATAGTACACTGGCCTTTCATTCTTATCGTCATCTTCTTGTGTAAGCATGCTCCCAATCCCATCTCCTATGATGGAGAGGTATAGTAGTAAAGGCTTTCCTTGTTGTGGAGGTACTAGGATAGGTGGATGGAGCAGGTATTTCTTGACAAGTTCAAAAGCTTTCTGACATTCATCATTCCATGTATGGGGTTCACTCTTCCTTAGGAGTTTGAAGATGGGCTTACAAGTAGAAGTGAGCTGGGCAATGAATCGACTGATATATTGTAGTCGACCTGGGAATCCTTTTATTTCCTTCTCATTCTTGGGTGGAGGCATCTCCAATATGGCTTTAATATTGGATGGATCTACTTCTATCCCTCTATCACTTACTAGGAAGCCTAGCAATTTCCCAACTATTACTTTAAAGGTACACTTTTGGCAGCTCAACCTCAATCTATACTTCTTGATCCTTTCGAAGAACTTCCTTAAGTTAATGATGTGACCTCCACTATCCTTGGATTTTACAATCATGTCATCAACATATACCTCAACCTCATTATGCATCATATCATGTAACAAAACTGTGGCCATCCTTTGATAAGTTGCACCTACATTCTTAAGCCTAAATTGTATTACAATGTAGCAATGGATCCCCCATTCCATGGTGAAAGTGGTTTTAGTCATATCATTAGTAGCTATCTTGATTTGGTTATATCTTGAGAAACCATCCATAAAAGACATCAAGGCACTACTGGCTATATTATCCACTAGGATGTCTATGTGGGGAAAAGGGAAATCATCTTTAGGGCAAGCCTTATTCAAATCCCTAAAAACCACACACATCTTTACCTTTTCATCCTTCTTAGGTACAGGCACAACATTGGCTATCCACTCGGATTGGTGCACGAGCTTAATGAACCCTACTTTCAACTATTTCGTGACCTCTTCTTTGATCTTTAGGAGCCATTCAATTCTCATGCGCCTTAACTTTTGCTTAACGCTTCTATATAGGCATGGGTATTAATGTGATGTTGTACTATTTCGGGATCAATTCCGGGCATATCTTCGTAGGACCACGCAAACACTTCTTGAAATTCTATGAGAATTTCCTTAAGATCCTTTCTTCATTTAGGGTTGCGCCAATTTTAATTAAGCGTAGATTCTCATTATTTCCCAAATTAAGAGTTTTAAAAGTTGGTTCCATAGGTTCAATTTTCTTTTCCAATTTCTTATTAATTTCATTTTCAAATTCATTTGAATCATTTAAGTGCAGAATTTCAATAGTATGGGACACATCAAAATAAACCAAATCAGAATTCATTCTATTGAAAATGTTGAAAAGTACATCGAGACTTGCATTACAAAATTTTTTTCCCCACTCTCAGAAAACCCAACCCAAGTCCATTATTAAGTTGCCCCACAATAGGCATGATGAAGGTAGAAGGATCACTTGGCTCCACCATAGCGATGGCGAACATGTCCCCCTCCATCTTCAGCATAGTCTCCATTGCTTCAACATCCATGCAGTCCACCTAGTCGACTTCTTTTTGAATCTCTTTGATCACCATAGTAGGCTTCTCCTTAAAAGTGAGTTTCTCATTGAAGAACATCTCCCATCTCGGATACACTTTTCCATCCTGGCCTACCCAAAGCTTAGGAAAGCCACAAAAAGGAAAGTCTCCTCCTTCCTTCACAAAGTTTCCATTAAGGGTTCCAAGGTTCTTCTTGATCCCATCGCAGCTTTGAAAGAATCCTAAACCTTCCTTGGTTAGTTAAGTCTTAAAATCGGGGAATTCAACCACCCTTTTTCCTTCCTTTCCAAGACCCATACTAGGCATGTATCCCATGTTTTTCCATCATTGCAATCACCTTGTGGCTAGAATATGGGAGCAAATCTGTAGTGTACTTGTCATCCTTCAATCCATAATCAGCCATGTTCACAAACTCGAAGCCACTCATTTGAAGCTCGCTTCCTCCCTCCTCAAGTCCACAAATGGGTGCTAAGATTTCACCATCACCAAGTACTATGGCAATCCCTCCTTTCCATGGAAGAGGGAATAGCCCCAATAGGACGAAGTCATGCCCTTCTTAAGAGAAGGTTGTAGTTAGGAGTGATATCCATGACGTGGAACTCCACAATTGTATCCAATGGGCAAATCTTGCAAGGGGCATTGAAGGTTCCCATAACTTTCCTTGAAGTGTTATCATATGCCCTAACAGTCAAAGGGGAGGGGATGATTGTCTCCACATCTAGGCCAATAGTGAGAGCAGTCCTAAGAGTGCATACATTCAATGCGGATCCATTATCAATAAGCACCGCTATAACTTTGGCACCCATGCATTCAATGGTGATTTGTAAAGGTCTAGTGTGAGTGGCTCCTTCGAGAGGAAGGTCCTCATCAGATTAGGCAAGTAAAGGGTGAGATGAAACCTCGACTCCTATAAGAGATAGCACTTATTGTGGTGTAGTTTCTATAGGTACCTCTTTCCCATTCAAAGCATCCAAAAGAGCACTACGAAACATGAGCTTGAGTCTTCTTCAATTGAGTTAAAACCCTACCTTCTTCCTCATTTTCTTCTTTTCCTTTAGGTTCCATAGGTTTAGATCCTTCTCCTATGTCCCTACCAGGATGGTCCTTTTCTAAGAAGGATGGTTTGTAGTGTTTCTCACTTCTCGTAATGTTTGCCACATTTTCCTCTATGACTCTTTTCTTCAGCTCGGTTATTTGCTTAGGAAGTATCCCCCAAACAGCCACCACATTCTTCAAAACCTCATCTTCTTCATCCCATATTCCTTGTATCTATACAGCATTAACTTCTACGGTCTCTATCAACTTTGAACAATCCCATTCAATCTTATTGATTTGCACCCAATTCTGGCCTGGAGAAGGAGCTTGGCGATAATCAGGCAAAGGGTTCTTTCTAATACTAGGCTTAGTGATGATGTTGGGATTTAGGAGAGTTCCATTGTCTATGAGGTCTTGTATTTCGTGTTTGAGGCGGAAGCAATTGTCGATTTTATGGTCAGGTTTTTGGTGGAAATGGCAATATTCATTTAGGTTCCAAGTATGAGGTACGGGGTTAGGCATGGGTGTAGGATCTAAAGGCTTGATGAATCCTTTGGAAGACAAATTTTCATATGCTTGAGCGAGGGTCATTCCTGGGTCAAAGAATTCTCAGCGGGCCTTCTTTGTGAAGTTTGGGTAGGCTAAGGTTTGTTAGGGTATGATGTCACTTACATTTACAGGATTGGGGTATTTAGAAGAAGTCACACCTTCTCCATATGTCTTCTTGATTAGAGGTTTGCTCTCACCTTTTTCCAATTGTCCATTGTTTATGGCATCCTCTATCCTAGTCCCATAATCGCATAATTCTCCAAATGAACTAATAGGCGATGACAAAAGCCTACTATTATAAGTTGGAAGCAAATTCTTCATGATCATGTTGATTTGGTCTTTCTCATTTGGCCTATTGACCATCCTTGATGCCTTCCCCTTCCATCTAGTCATGTACTCAAAAAGCATCTCCCCCACCCCTTGTTTAGTGGTTTCCAAGTCTTTTAGGGTTACATCAATTATGGTGTTGAAAATGAATTGGTTCATAAACAATTCCACTAGCTCATTCAACACCTTAGTCTTGCTTGGATCTAAGCTATAGTACCACCTTGATGCAACTCCCGTAAGTGAGAGGGGGAATGCATGCAAGGTTTGCTTCTTATCCAAATCCTTCATTTCAGCAATGCTTAAGTACCTCCTAACATGTTGTTTTGGGTCTCCAATTCCATCAAACTTTTTTGCATCAGAAATCTTGAACTTTGGAGGTAGTGTAATGGGAGTTTTGGAGCTTATGCCCCCTCATGTTATAGAGACAATCATCCATCCCTTGGGCCTTGCAAAAGGCTAGTCGCATTTTTTCCATCTTCTCTCTCATGGCTATGGTTTATACCGTGATTTTTTCAAATTACTTGTTCCTTTCATAATCAGCTTTGTCCCTTTCATCCCAATCTTCCCTTTCATCCTTATTAAGAACCTCTACACGTGGGGGCTTCTTCAACTTGGCTTCTTCTAGCTTAGTGAGGTTACTCCCCATCTTTTTGAGAACATCACTTTGTTCCTCCATTACCTTGAAAATCTTCTGCGTGACTTCATCACTAATTGGAGCGGCTATTGTTTCTTGAGATGATTCCCCTACTTGGAATACTTCTTCTTGATGTTTGTCCTCAATCTCGACCAAACGTCTCCCATGCTTTTCTCGAATTCAAATAGGAGTGAGGACGCGTTTTCTTAACCTTGGTGGTGTAATTATGCTTGAAAAAAAGTCCTATCTTTATTAAGTTCATGCCCCAAAAAGGTTCTTTTTAACTTTAGATGTTCATAGAAAATCTTTAAGTCCATCTAATGAAGGCCTAATTACAAAGTCACTCCCTTTCCTTTCATGAACTTTGCCCCTTGTTTCATTGGGTTTTGGTCCATTTACAATAATGCTCTCATCTTACTCTCATGGGCTTTCATTAGAATGTATTTAGAGATTTCCAATCCTTCGTCTCAAATATGGGCTTACAATGTATTCATAACCTTTCGGCTCTCCCTTTTTCATTTCCATTCATCATCATTTTTTTTAAGTAGCCATCTAGTTAGGATACATTGTAGCCTTCCTCTCAAAAAGGCTCAAGATTAGGGAGTTTCATTTCGGGCTTTGTAGGATGTTTGATGCTAAGTCCATAGCATACTTGATACCTTAGGCCCAAGGTCTTCTTTTTCAAATGGCCTTTTGATTTGGACTTATGGTAGCAATTAGGCTATAGTTTTATAAACCTTTCAAGTTAAGATATATCTTTGGATTTAGGGATAAGCCTTTTATATGTGAGAACTTCTTTTCTTTTATCCCAATTGTCTTAGGGTATGCCATAACTTTAGGGTCAACCTTCCAATTTTACATCTTATATTTGTCCTTTAGAATTAGGTGAGCACAAGATACATGGTTGAACAAACAAGAGATATATAAAGGGTATCCTCCTTTTGATTGGATCTAGAATCTCTCTAAGTGTGGGTAGGCTCCTTAAGGATAAAGGGATAAATAAGTACGTCACTCACAACTAGGTGGGCCATGATTCCAACCGAGGGCCTAAGTGGACCTTTGTGGATTGGTGGCAAACCTTTAATGTACTCAAAGCCCATTATAGGTGATGGCAATGATTGTGAGTTGGTGGGATGAACTTCGAAAGACTTGAGCCCGAATGGAGCCTTCCATCTTCCCACTCATCACCAACCAAAGCAATGGACAAAAGAACCATATGATGTGTGTGCAAACAAGTATTGAATAAGCTTTTATTAAGGTTAAGAAAAAGGACACATAAGAATGAAACTCACAATCCCCAGTGGAGTCACCACTGTGGACGCAACAAAAATGTGGAGTCGCCACCTAGTTTTTGCAATGGCGTAAGAACCATGAATATAGCGTCCTTTGGAGGAAGGACGATTTGATCTTACTACCAGATATATAGGTTCAAAGTTAAGGTATGGTCTTGGGAAAGTGTTAGGCACCCAAAACTGCCCAACCTTAAGGTTAGCTTCCTCTTATTGTGTCTTATGTCTTAATCTCATTAAAGGCATACTCAACACCCACGCAAACACTAACATTCATCTAACAATCAACATGGCATCAAATATCCCTAACCATACATCTATCATGCTTGTTATCACATTACAAACCCTAGCTTACATCTAATCTTGCATATCATCACATCATAAACCCTAGCATACATCTAATCATGCATATCATCACATTGAAACATAAACCCTAGCATTCTAGCATGACGTCTCATATCAAAGTATAAACCCTAACATCCATCTAGCATGACAAACATGTTATCTCAAGCAAGGCAGCCACAAAACAAGGCAAAAAGATAGGCATGGCAAACAAATATAGATCATCACATGTATTCTAAACTTTTAGACATAAAATCAAGCACCAAACAAACATGCTATATCATCAAAATGCATGTTCATACTAATGCACGACTTACCTCACTTACTTTGTTGTATCTCAGCACCTATGGTATCAGTGAATGGGCATGTGAATGCATGTTCATGGTATTAAAACAAGAAAATAAAAGAAACCCTAATCTATCATATTAGAAACAAACAAACATGTGGACAAAGAAATATAAACTCAAAAGGTATATAAGAAGGTTAAAACAGAGGCATATTACATGAAATAAAGAAAGCAAAAGAAACGGAAAACTCAAAATTAAGGTTTTTGGACACAAGTATGCGTGCGCATACGTAGGCCTGTGTATGTAGGCCAGTTGTATGCATATGCATACTTTGAGCCTACGTACACATGCAAGAAGCATGTGCACGCAGACACGCCCTAAACCCTAACCCAGAAACAGAAACTCAGAAAAAGACTTGAAAGCTTAAATCTAACAACCTAACGTGCTTAAGATCTTACGACAATGAAAACCTAAGCTAAACAAACATGTTATAAACGTAAAAAAAAGCAAAGAAATAGATTAAAACATAAACTGAAAAGCATAAATGAAAGGAAAAAGTTTAAAATGAATACCTTAAAGCAAAAGCTCCTAGGCTTGATTTATTCACAAATCAATAAAAATGTGATTAGTAATCTTAAACTTGATGATTTAGGCCAAAAAAGGCCCTAATAAAATAAAATTAACTTGAGGATATTTTGTGAAAAACTCCCTCTTTGATTCACTATTTCTAGTGAATTTTAGGTTTTTCCTTAGGATTTTCTATGTGTTTTGAAAATGTACCGCGTATGGCTATTTATATTATAAAAATGGGGGTCTGGAACAACTCCAAGACAATATGGGATTCGTTCCAAACCTTAGTCTTTAATGCAAAAAACTTGTCTTTCATAGGTTTCTAAAACCCTACTTGCATGCACAGTCTCGTGCCTGCTACGCAGGCTTTAAGGCTGCGTACTCAGGTTCATGCCTACGTACGTAGGCCAAGGGTTTTCTTTGGCCTTTATTTTTCAAAAAATAGATTTTTTGCTCATTAAAAAGTTATATTTTCCATTTTAACACCTCTCAAGTCAATTTGTAATCTGATTGAGCCCTAAATCAACCTTGGGCCTTAGAATTTCGGCATCATTGGGGAACAGGAGCCCGAGTCATAAAGGGTACAAAATGCGGTGTCTACAACACACACACACACACACACACACACACATACACGTACTAGTCTATCCTAAACATGCATCTAGCACACAATCCTAGCATACATCTATCATGACATAACATACATCACATGAATAACCTAACATTCATCTAGACATGGCATAACATATATCCCATATTCATCATCCATCTCACCACATCATCATCACATGCATCTCATGACATCCTAACTTACATCTAGGCATAGTAGATGTGATACCATTCATCTAAGCATGCATAGCATCTCATCAGGGCAACATACGTCATCATATCATCCAAGGGCAGCAGGCAAAGTATTGTATACATATAGCATCATCTATCATCACCAACAAGCATATTCATTATTTTCATTAATCAAACAAACAATTTTGTCATGTTAAACATGCACATTCTTATTTATATATATTTATTACCTCACTTACCTCAGTACATTATCACCCTAACACCTATGCATCAATACATGATCATGCAATTATGCATGTTCATATTGTTTATTCAAGCACGCTAATCTCAAATCTAGCACTCAAAGCATGTGAAAAAATGTTATATTACTGACCCTAGACCTAATCATGCATAAACTGACCTAAACAAACCTTGAAACAAGCATTAAAACTAAACAAAATAGAAAAGAAATCAAAGAACATACAAATCTAGGTTTTTGGGTCAACCATACATGCGCATGCACAAGCATCCATATGCAGAGTCATGGAGATGCGTACACGTGCACGAGCATGCACACATATCCCTACCTAGAAATGCAGCAGGCAACACAGCTGTCAAAACTGCAATAAACTAGCCTAGCTTACTTCTAATTATCAAAGTAGTAAACCTAATCTACATAGAAGATAATTAAAGCAATAAAATAGGAAGCAAAACACCAAAACACCTCAAATATAAGAGGTCTTGGAGCTTTATTTTTTATGTTCCCCTTGGTCAATCTACAAAATAAAATACCCAGAAGGTTAGTAAGTTTTACTAGAAGACTTAAGCCTAAAATAGGTCTCAGCCAAGAAACTTTATTTTTAGGATGCTTTTTGAAGTAAAAAAGCTTCCCTTGAATCACTTTTTTTTAGTAGATTTGGTGTCTTTTGGGAAAAGAGTCGTGGGGCCTTTTTATAGTGTTTAAAGAGAAGGGGCAAACCTCTTCCTAGGAGATGTGGGATTAGTTCTAGCACATTTTCCTTCAAAAGCTTTCCTTACATAACTTTTCTGAAACCTTAATGCGTACGAATACTTGAGGCTACGTACGCATGACTTAAGTATGCGCATGCATGCTTAAGATTGCATAAACATGCTTAGGGTTTATGCAAGGTTTTTCTCTTCCAAAAACATCCTTCAACTAAAGAGTTCATTTGGCTAGGCCATAAATCAGTCCTAGATCTATCTAATGATATCGCCATGAAGTGATATTATCATTGGCTACCATAGTCTAGAAAACCGGTTATACCAAGAAATTTAGGTACCTAACACCTTCCCAATTCTGTAACTTAGCCTTTGAACTTTGATCAAGGGTAGTAGATTAGACTTTTCCCTTGTAATCTTCTTTTTTTAGATCATAAATAGGAATCAAAGTGTTGTATTTTGTTTTAGATTGTATCTAGGACCAAAGAAATGTAATCTTTATTTATTTTCAAGAGATATATCTTTCTCAGTTCATCAATAAAACAATGTACTTTTCAATTTGGTTTTCTAATTTTTTCAATTAAATAAGTGGCGACTCCATTGTTAAACCCTTAACTTAGGAGGGAGAATAACAACAGTAGGATCCTATCCATTGTCTCATGAAAGGCAATTAAAACAACTCTACCCCATTCGCGTGGGACCCTGGAGACGTGGTCTTTCACAATCATGGATCCCATTGCACCATCATCTCCTGAACCTTCTATTAGTCCTAATTTTTGCCGCTCTTCTAAGGTTTGCGCTTCTCTATCTTATCTCACTAATTATCATTGTTCTTTTGTTCTTGCCTCCGTCCATGAGCCTTACACCTATCGTGAAGCCCACATTGACCTATGTCTAATAAACTAGATTTCCTTCACAAAAGTCACACTTGGGATATAGTTGATTTTCCTCCCACTCAGTCTACAGTAGGTTGTAGGTGGGTCTACAAGATCAAGACCGAGGCTGATGGAACTGTTGAACAATACAAGGCTCGCTTAGTTGCCAAAGGTTTTGCCCAGGAATATAGTATATATTATGAGGAAAATTTTGTTCCTACTACTCGCCTTACCTCTACCAGATAACTTATTGTCGTGGCAGTTTTTCGCCATTGGCCTCTCTATCATATGGATGTGAAGAATGTCTTCCTCAATGGTGATCTTTAGGAAGAAGTCTACATTCAAAAACCCCCAGGTTATGCACACTCTTGTAATCAAGTTTTGTCGACTCCAATGTACTCTTTATGGTGTCAAGCAGGCTTATGTTTGCAAAGTTTAGCTCAGTGGTTACTCAACAGGGTTTTACTTTGAGTCCTTACGACACTACTCTATTCATTGTAAAACCTCTGTTGGTGTATAACCTCATTTTAACCACCACTTGATTTTTCAGAGTTCTTCGATGAAAACCGGGATAACTCAAAATACCATGCAAATTAATTAAATCTCGAGATTCATAGAAGGCTAATTTGTAATGGTCAAATGGACGAAAATCCTATCTACTTGTCACTATAATATATGGTATCATATCATTATTTAAAACGTTGTAGTATCATTTTTTTTGGGTTAAAAAAGATGAGTAGAGGGAGGCGACCAATGTGGCTTTTCTATCTGGGCGTGACCATAGTAACACCCCACCTGCTCCCAGGCAAGACCCCATTCTCCTAATCTATGAGAAACTCATTTATTATTCTTTGGACCATTTAGAAATCATCCAAAAAATTATTCAATAAAATATCTTTTTTTTTTTTTTGGCTGATTATCATTCAAATATTTAATTTGCTGTTAGGATATGCATATAAATCCATTCTCTACAATAGTCTCCATATTATGTTGCTTCCAGTAAACAAACCCTACCAATTTTTCTTTCAAAAGTATTTAACCACAACTAAAATAGCTTTAAGGGGCCCAAATGTTCGGATTGAAATCCGCAACTTGGAGCTTAATTAGGATGAAAATTGTCACTACAATTGTTCTCAAGGTTGTAACAGTATCAAACAAAAACGAAACAAAATAATTAGTGTTAAAATAAAGCATACAAATTCTTTTTTTTCTTATTTTTTGGCTTTTTTTTTGGTCATCAAAAAATTGTAGTATTAATTCACAGATGTAAAATCAGGTTTAATTATCATACATTGATTCTTTTTAATTCTCTTTAATGACAACTAACAATGAACTTTTCATCATCTTTACACCTAAATAAAGTACAGTTATATCAATAAATGAGAGATGCCATATATGATATACCTCAACGTCATTTCTTAATTAACTACGGGACATTTCAATTATTCAAAGTCTCTAAATCAGAAAGTACATACCATCTTTCTCAAAACAAAAAAAAACAAAAAAACAAAAACAAAAAAAGTACATACCAATACAAGCAGTCGATTATTAGATAATTTAGATTGTAAATAAAGAATTGATTGCATAGAAAAGGTGGAACTTGTCGTATCCTTGGTTTTACCTCCACAACATTATCGTTAGTTCACTGCAAAGTAATGACACCAAATTCAAATTTCATTCAACAACTAAAAGCATGGCCGCATATTCATTCTATTCTAAAAATTTATTTGAATAATACTAGAGATAAATTTATTTTACAAAAAATTTTACAAACTGCTGATTTAATGAGTAATTATTAGTAAATGAAAAAAGTGATATTAATAGTGGGCTTAAATTAAAACCAATATTTTGTAAAAATGTTGTAAAATAATTTGTGCTTGTGTGGCTCTTGTTAATGATATACACAAATGCATATTGATGCCATCATAGCACACTTGAAGTATTGTGCATTTGTGTGTGACCATGTTTAACATAAGCGCTAAAATTATGGTCTGAATTGAGAGCAAACCATAATTTATGTTTTGCTGCGAATTAATTTCTGACATCTAGACGAAATACAACTACCAATTTAGTGGACTTTATCTCTGTAAGTAATTATCTCTACCCTGATTAAAAAAGATACATACTCCATATGGTAGCATCAAATGGGACATTTCTTTTAATTAATAAATTTCATATACACCCAGTAGGTTTAAAATCTACAACCACACCCTTTACCTAAAACTTATAAGGGGAACACTTGCCAATCGAGCTAGAGCTCATTGACCAAATGTAATTGCTTTAACATTTTTTTAAGGAAAATTGGGAGTAAAAACAATGCTTGTCAGGGTTGGAATTATATTTTTGTCAAAAATAAAATTATAATTTAATTAAAAAAGTTTAACAGTTAATGCAGTTAATTAAACCTAATTAGCATGTGTTTTGTCTATGAGAGACTAGATTATCTTATGCCCTACCCCGCATGCATTGGTAGGGCTAAACGAGTTTTGTTCGTTTTATCTTCACCGACTCCCTCAGGCAATTAGCCCAAATATTGACGTAATTATTATTTATCATAATGCAGATATCATCTTAATATTTGCATTCTTATCTGATATGGGAATCTTTTATATATATATATATATATGAGACACGTTGTAATCAAAGATAACCAACCCTACAATTCTTCAAAATCCCTTTCATCTTCTTCTTCTTTTCCTCTCTTTCCTTAGAGAATTCAATTTTTCACAGTCCCCTTCTGCTTCCTCATTTCCCTATAGAATATAACACACATCACCAAAAACAAATACTATGCATTATTCTCAACCAGCTTTTTATCAATCCTATACCTGTCCCCTCATCCTTTGTTGCTCAAGTGATCCCCCTTCTGACCGTCATGACCAACTTTATCATTGTGACTTTTTTATGAGCAATGTTAAAGAACCCTGGAATAAAGGCTTGACAGGTACCGTCAAATCAATCAACTTGCCCTTGGAATATCGCAAGAAGTTTACTAGTGTTCTGTACTGCCGTGGGGTCTTGTTCTTTTCCTATGTTGAAGTAAAAGACCAAGTGGAAGAACACAAATTTTTCGTGTACTATATTCACGCAGCAACTTTTGTCAGATTGCCTTCACGACCCACCATGACTAATGAAAGCAAGTTGGCTTTTGGGTTTGGTTTCCATCCCAGAACCAATGAGTACAAGGTGGTCAGAATAGTGGAACAAGAACAGCCTATGGGTTTGGAACAACATATTGAGGTTTTCACTTTAGGCAAACAACCCATGTGGATGATCAACAGAAAGAACCCATTCTTGCTTCGGATGCAACACTATGCAGCTTCATTTAATGGCGCACTACATTGGTTAGGCCAAGATAAGCAAAATGGTTCATCAATTATAATTTCATTCGATTTGGAGTCCGAAGAATTTCAACAGATTCCAACACCAGATAATTGTGATAAGTCTGGACTGGATCGGCAAGATTGTCACGTAGTAGTGCTAGGAGAGTGTCTCTGTGTGGTTGATTATGATGAGTTTGATAGGATTGACATATGGTCAATGAAGATCTATGGTGCAAAGGAGTCTTGGATCAAAGAATACACCGTGGAGCCTTTGGACGGTTTGAGAGCACCTATTCGGCCTCTATGTCTACTGCCAAATCGTAACATTTTAATCGAGTTTCAATATCTCCATGAGTGTTTTTATGTTTATAGTGTAGATTCGATGGCAGTCTACAAGATAAGAATTCGTGACCTTCGTGACCTCCCCCCTCGCTATTCATTCCGAGCAGTTTCTGTTGTTGATGATATTTGACAGTATATCAAATCAGTGCAGGCAAGGAGAGCCCAAATGTGTAATTCTTGCAAAGAATCAAGAAGCGTTTAGTTTATTAGTTAGTTAGTTAGTTGTAAGATTGCAAGTAGTAGAGCCATGTCAGTTAAGATGGCTAGAAGTATTCAAGAAGTGAAGCCGATCGATTTACTTACAAGTTTTTAGTTGGTTGTTTTGGCAACAACCAATTAGTATGTCTTGCAAGTAACTTGAATAAATAAGTTGCTAATTGGTGTTTTTGGCCACTAGGTCTTGTAAGTAACTCATATAAATGCCTGTAATCAATAGCATTTAGAGAAATAAGACATAATTTTAAGTTGCTAATTGGTATTTGTAAGTAACTCGTATAAATGCCTGTGATCAATAGCATTTAGAGAAATAAGACATAATTTTCTCACTTTTCTCTTTCAAGTTGTCCTCGAATTAAATTAATTTTAATCGATTTTCTTTCATTTCCTTATTGACATGGTACTATCAATAAAAGCATACAACTGAGATTTCTACTTCATCTCAATTGATTTTTTTTTTTTTTTTTTAAATCCGATAGTGTGATCCCATCATGCGCCTTTCTAATTCAATGTACTAAGTGTCTGATTCACTAATTCACATTTATGAACCCACTTATTAATTGATTGATAATTATTAATTACATGAAAATAGTAATAATAGTGTTTTAAACTAAGTTCATAATACATCACATAATCACATAAGCAAAATACAACTACAAAAGGTTTTTCTAAGGTAGCTTACAGCCACCATTTCAATCATAGATACACTTTTATAAGTATTATAAATATACTTTTACTCGCATAATTTAGCAAACAAACTTTAAAAAAAAAAAAAAAAAAAAGCTTAAGTTCTAGAATTGTATAAAGTTTTATTGTTGTACCACTTCAATTAAAATGTGATAGACACCCATCATGTAAGAATTTCTTGTTGAGAAACATCATGTAAGATCATTCTCTTTTATCGAAACTAAAAATTATAGTACATAAATAAAATAATTTAAAATTAATAATTAAATTAACTTTTTAAAAACATTTTCAAAATTTAAATAATATAGTTTTACTTTTAATTAAATAGTAAATTAAAATTGAAAGTTCAAAATTGGTATGAAACACCCTTGAACGTTTAGATCCCAAATTACAAAATTACCAATTCAAGTTTTATATCAAACAATTAATGGGCGAAACATGATAACAAGCTTATAACAGAATTAATAAACAATCTAAGCCAAATATAAACACATCCACAGCAGTAAATATAAGGCAAAGATAAAGGGAAGGAAGATGCAAACACACGGACAACATACGATGTGTTATCAAAGAGGAAACCGAAGTTCTCAATGTAAAACCTCTCCGCCGCCCTCCAAGCGGTCAAATAATCCACTAAAGAATGTAGTTGGGATACATGAACAGCAGAAAACCCTCCAAGCCTAATCTACCCAAGTACTTAAGCCCTCCAAGCTTCTTGCTCCAACGAGGTTACGCCAAACCTATTTCTTCTTTAGCTTTCCAGATTCCGCTACTAGACCATAGCATCAACCAATGTATATTGGTTCCTTCCAAACTACTTCTCTTAGCACCAAATGAGCCTTTTCACAGACGTGGGTGTGGTGAGATAAGAATTTGGTAAATGACCTCTCAAGGATATGATAATGGAGAGGAAGAGAGTGGAGGAATTTGTAGAGTCTCTAAGGTAAAGATTGGAGATGAGGCAATCTTATTTTTCTCTAGGGTTTTCTCTCACAAAATTCTCTCTGGAAGCTCTCTCAATATCGTGGGTATAAGGGTCTATATATAGTGGGGGTGAGAAAAGAATACGAAGAGACAGTTTTTGCCAAACATGGTAAATTGGCGGCTTGGTCTCGTGGCTTGTCCAAGTCGCTAATTCAAGTCACGACGTAACGGCCTGACCAGCCTGGGACTTTTGTCCTATAGTGCGACAGCTGGCGCGACCCTTCAGCTTCCCTGTGTGCATCTCACGTGCCTGCATTTGGCGGCTTGCCAGTTGCGAGCCACCCGCAAGTCCTAACCGCGAAACTCTACTTCTTTGCACAAACTTAAGCTTTTCTTCACGTCTTCTCACACACTACCCTTACAATAATCTCACCTAATTACAGGGTTACTAAATACTAAATTATAAGCAAATTGGTACGGAATAAAGCCAACAAGATGGTTGATAAATTTCAACCTTACAAAAATACATAATTTTGATATTAGAGTTTTATATAGAATAAAAATTTATCTAGAATTGAATTAGTATAATTGTTTCACATACACAACAAGTATATCTCATATATACTTGTCACAATAATATATTATTTGATATCATTATTATAAATGTTTTAGTATCATTTTTAAAATATAAAAAAACAAAAAAAAATCCGTCATAAGTGATCCAATTTAGAAATCATCCAAAAATTATTCAATAAAATATCACTAAACATTTTTTATTGTTATATTATCATTATTATTATTATTATTATTATTATTTTGCTAGGTATGATTCAATTTTTTTTTTTTTTTTTTTTGGTGGGATATGCATATAAATCCATTCTCTACAATAGTCTACCATATTATTTTCTTGACAGAAAAGAGGAACTGGCTACATTTGCTTTTATTTTTTTAAGTTGCTTCCAGTAAACGATCACAACGTTTCAAAAAGGAATTAACCACAACCGAAATAGCTTTAAGAGGGCTGAAATGTTCGGGGTGAAATCCTCAACTTGGAGCTTAGAACAAAAATTGTCACTACAATTGTTTTCAAGGTTGTGAGTTGTGACAGTCAAACAAAATACTTGGTGCCAAAATAAAGCATACGTATTCTTTTCATTCTTATTTTTTGGCTTTGTTTTGGTCATCAATCATTATTGTGGTTTAGATGTTTTCAATTTTAAAACTTTTTTTTTTTTTTTGAGAATCCATTTTTAAAACTATTAAATCTACCAGTTCTATAGTTTTGGAAAAAATGGGTTAGATTTCTTGGACCTGAGTATCAAAATTAAATAAAACTGTCACTACCCCAAAAAAAAGAGTTAGTTTTTTTTCCGAGGGTCAACACCCTTGATGCCCTTCGAACAAATACTGTTGGAAAAAGAATTTCAACGGCTTACACTACCCTCGAAACTAGTGCTTTATCTTTATATTAGATTGCCAACACTCTAAAATTTTAAAAATAAAAGTATGATAACCTATTCCTAACCCTCAAAATAAGATTTTCTCTTTTTTTTTTTTTTAATTACAAAAACACTCACAACAACGCACATAAACTTTAAAGAACCACATATTAAAAAAATATATATTATATCCAAACACAAATATCAAAACTTCAAATGATTAGTCAAAAATAATTCAATTGCATTTTCACAAAGTAATATATTAATCATTGCACAGAGAAACAAACATATATTCTTATTCACTCCAATTCCAAGAACCACCACCAATAGCATGTGAAATTAACCAAAAGGCTCCTTGTTGTAATATACTAATTATCAAATTAGCTAAACATAAAATAGAGTTTTTGAAATTAGCATCAAACTCTAATATCAAAGCCACAAAATCAGCATCAATTACTCATATAATAAATTGAGAGGCGTCAATTTTAAAGAATTCTTAGATACTACAATACACAAAATCAAAACACAGCATTCACCTTTTTTTTATCAAGAAACAAACAGAGTTAAAGAGAGAGAGGGTCTGTAAACAAATAGAGTTCGGATATGTTTGTTTTCTAAGAATTGTGAAATGATCTTTATAGAAAATGAGAGGATATGTACAGTGGTGACATTTTGGCTCATCGTCGATGATGAAACTACAAATGTGCAAAGAAAATCAGACAAATGCAAAGAAATTCAACAAGAAAATGTGGGAAAAGTTGAAAATCAACTTGAACTAGTGTTTTTTTAGAGAAAGAGACTGTGGTCCGTTTGGATACAATTTATTTTGCTGAAACTAAAAACACTATAGTAAATTAAATTTTAAATGTGTGAATAGTATCGCAGGACCCATTTTTAATTTTTTTTTTCTGAATAAAGTGTTTGTGGGTCCCATGAACAGTGCGTAAACAGTGCACTCTGTTGGAGAAAATCTTAAACGCGTGAACAGTGCATGGGTGAAAAAGTCAAACTTTACGGCTTAAAAATTTAAAAAAAAAAAAAAAAATGAAAACGCAAACGCAGTAGACATGGACTCGGATCCAAACAGATACTAAGGGTTTTTTTATTTTTTATTTTTTTTGAGAGAGAGAGAAAGAGAGAGAGAGAGAGCGTTTTCTAACTGAAAAAGAGCGATTGACATTTTTTTTTTTTTTTAAATTCTAGTGTAAGGGTTAAAAATTTTTAGATCTCTTTATCAAGAGTTGTATTAGTTTGACAAAAATAAGGTGAAAATTTGGTGCTAGCACTATTTGTTAGTTTCCTTGAAATAAGACTTCCTAAATTTAGTCCTAGCCTAATTTGTTAGTGTTTGTTTCAACACTATTTATTGAACTCTGGGTCTAAATTAATGAAGTTTTTTGTAGTGTATTATAATCAATGAACTCTTCTCTTTGCCTAACTAAGCTATTTAAAATATGTTAGAAAAATGCTAAGGAGTAAATAAAAAAATGACTCCTAATGTGTCTACTTGAATATGATTTTAAAGTGGTGAAAATCATTGAGTCCCACATGAGAAGGAAAAAATTATTTTATGAGTTTTATGCTTATGGGTTGTGTTGGGTTATAGATTGACCCCCAATTAATTTACCAATTACCCAAGTTTATTAACTAGTCCAAATTACATGCAAATTCAACTACAGCACAATCAAATCACCAAACTAAATAAAAAGCAACAGAAAATAAGTTTAACACAATGATTTGATCAAATAAGCAAAAACCTCATAGGCAAAACTCTATCAAGTGAATTGTATTTTCTGTCACAAACTTCTCCTTTGCACAAATCTCCTATACGTGACTAACTCTATAGTAACCATTTTAATTGTTATAGCATTATAGAGTTCATCAAACCACGTTTAGATGAACCAGTAGCAACTTGGGACCCCAAACATCGTAGTAACTCCCTGTTGCTATGATGACGGCTATAAAATGTCTTTTATATGCACTGGAACCCCTAGAGAATGAATTCTTAAATGACCAAGTTATCATGAGCTGAAACCAAAATTTAATTTTCATCATGAATATAGTGATATAATATTCACTCCTCTCATAGTTATGATAATCTCATCATGAATTTAATTAGTAAAATCTACTATAAATGTAAGAAAATAGATTATTACGTCACCATGTTCCAAGAATGCTTACTAATTACTCATCAAAAGCTTCCATTAGTACACCATTTCAGGGGAGATTGTTAATAAATGTAGGGTTTGAAGGTTTTTGGAGCTGAATTTTATTAAATTGCTGACTTTGATATTTCATTGAATCTAATTCATTTTATGCTAAAATATAAATAAAATCGTTTGATGAATTCTTATTCTCCTCCATTAAGTTTCATTTTTATCATTTTGGTCCTTAAAGTTTTTGTTGTCAACCATAGTGCTTATGTCTATCAACTTCGTTAAATATTAAAAATATATTAATACTAAAAATATTAATTAAAATTTCATTTTGATACTAAAAAATATTTTTGAATAAAAATTCTCTTAACACAAAGTATGTAAATTTATTTTTGTCAAAAATTAAATCAAATTTTTAATATTAAAATTTTTTAATAGTTAATGGAGTTAATTAAATCTAAGAAAAAGTTTGGCTACAAACTTATTTATAGCCAATGGCTACAATACCCTTAAAAAATTAACATAGCTATGTATTTTAAAAATCTAATCGTTAAATTATATGTTCTTTATATTATTAACATGTAGATGATTTTTGTACAAATAATATTTTACTTACTATTTGATCCATAAACTTATTTTTCATACATAATTTGAAATAACAAAAACTTAAAATTTAAACATTTGATTGATGACATAACTATTAGTCTTCAATCTTTTGAAAATTTTGCGAACATATAAGATATGAGAAGAAAATATAATCCAATCGTAGATTTGTCAAAATTTACATCCAATAAAAATAATTTTGAACAAGTTTGTAGCCATTGGCTACAACTAAATTTATAGTCAAAATTTATCCTTAGACCTAATTAGCATATGCTTTGTTCATATCAGACTAGTTCATCTTATGTTATACCCCACATGCATTGACGTAATTATAATTGTCATAATTATATATATATATATATATATATGCATTCTTATCTCATATGGGAATGTTATATATATATATATATATATATATTGGACACGTTGTAAACAAAGAAAACCAACCCCGCAAATTCTTCATAATCCCTTTCTTCTTCTTCTTCTTCTTCTTTTCCTCTCTTTCCTTATTCAATTCTTCACAATAACTTTCTGCTTCTTGATCTCCTTATAGAATATAACATAGTTCATCAAAAACAAATACTATGGATTATTCTCAACCAGCTTTTGTTCAATCCTACACCTGTCCCCTCATCCTTCTTTGCTCAAATGATTCCCAAGACCAACTTTATCTTGGGCAGCTTCAGGATTTTTGTTCAGGGGGGTCAAAAGTTTATCACTGTGACAAAAGTTGGCCAAGTTAGTTAAGATGGCAAGAAGTATTCAAGAACTGAAGCCGAATTAGATGCAACTTACAAGTTTTTAGTTGGTTGTTTTAGCCAATAAGTCTTGCAAGTAACTCGTATAAATAAGTTGCTAGTTGGTTATTTTGGCCAGTCTTGCAAGTAATTTGTATTAGTGCTTGTAATCAGTATCATTTCATCATTAAAGAAATTAGACACAATTTTCTCACCTCTCTTTCAACTTTTTTTTCCCCTTCGAATTAGTTAATTTTAATTCATTTTCATGTGAACTTGGAAGAAATATTCTCAACCGTAATCCAGCATATGGTATCCTTAATCTAATGACTCCATAACCGCCAAATCAATGAGCGGGAAAGACATTTGTTATCCTTATTCAATGCTTGAACTCATGCCAGTTCGAGTCACCCTGCACTAATGAGTGGTAAAGGCATTTATGCTGTATATGCTGGATATTGAACTGTCCGCAATGCAGCTTAGGTCTTTATTTTTGAGATCATTGTGCAAGTGGATGTAATTGGATGCGTCCAGTTTCCTTCTCTTTTAGATTCCATTGATCGGCTGGATATTGCATGTACTCTTTACACATACCTTTCTGTATACATCATGTACACTTACAAATTCTATCTAATACAATTTTATTATTATTTATAAATAATAATAATAATAATATGAGCATATTCAAATATCAAAGTAGTCAAATTAACTAACAAGTAATATATGTTTAGCACCAATGTAAAGTAAAGATAAAATGTGCCTTTTGGCCTTTAAATCTTTCTGCTTATTCTCTAATGTTGTCCTGGACCGGAGTGGCCTCAAGTGCACGTATAAACCTATCTGAATCTATCCCAATTGGAAATTGAAGAAACACAGAGAAATAAGATAAGCATATCAAATCCGTCTTTCAAACTATCCATTTTCCAGAGAAAAGCATCCTCATCGCTTTCAAGCTTCTTGGTTCACTCAATTTTCTTCTTGGCTGGAGTATTCTCCTACTAAAACTAAAGATGCTGCATACTGTCTGCCATGTTATCTCTTTACCATGGAAAGAAGTAGACACTTTGGCTGTGATGCTTTTACTTTCATAGGATTTAGAAATTGGAAAAAAGTCAATAATGGAAAGAATTGTGCCTTTTTGAATCATGTTGGGGAGGATCCTTGCTCACCCCACAACAATGTTGTGAAATATTGGGATGATCGACTAAATGAATCAGTGCATATAGATAAAGTGATGAATGTGCAGAGTTCTGAACAAATTTTTAAAATAATCGATTGCAGGTGAAAACTTCTATTGATACTCTTAGGTGGCTCACCTTTCAAGGGTGTCCTTTTAGAGGTCATGATGAAACCCCTGAATAAAAAAATCGAGGAAATTTCCTTGAGATGATTAGAATTTTGGCATCTTATAATGATAAGGATGTACCAGTTGTTTTGGAAAATGCACCTAAATCTGCTAAGTACACTTCGCCTACAATTCAGAAGGAGATTTTGCATGTTATTGCAAGTAAAGTGCGGAGTAAGATTTGTGAAGACATTGGGGATTCCAAATTTTGTATTACTATTGATGAGTCACGTGATGAGTCAAAGAGAAAGAAAATGGCTCTTGTTTTGAGATTTGTTGACAATGAGGGCTATATACAAGAATGCTTTTTTTATCTTTTTCATGTTAAAGACACTGCTGCATTGACTCTAAAGAATGAAATATATGCTATTCTTTCTCGTCACTGTCTTGACATTCAAAATATTTGTGGACAAGGATATGACAATGCTAGCAACATATGTGGTGAATGGAAAGGATTGTAAGCCTTAGTTCATAATTGTAAGGTTGAATTTAATCAACCATCTTGTTGGTTTTATTCGGTACCAAATTTGCTTATAATTTGGCATTTAGAAACCCTGTATTTAGGTGGGAATCTTGTAAGGGTAGTGTATGAGAGAGTGTGAAGAAATGCTCAAGAATGTGCAGTGAAGCAAGGACTTGCGACTGGATCTCGCGGCTGGCAAGCCGCCAAAAGATGCACACGAGTGAAGCATGCAGAGAAGCTAAACCATCATGCCAGCTGTAGTATTACAGGACAAAAAGTCCAGACTGACCATTCAGTTAGCTCGCGGCTTGAACTCACGACTCAGTCAAGTCGCGAGACCAAGTCGCCAGCCAACTCTGTTTTGAAAAATGACTTTTCGCATTCCAAACACCTACCACTATATATAGACCCTTGTACCCACGAAATGTAGATAGCTTGCAGAGAGAATTTTGAGAGAGAAACCCTAGAGAGAAACAAGATTGATTCATCCACAATCTTCACATAAAGACTCTTCAAATTCCTCTACTCTCACCCTCTCCATTGTTAAATCCTTGAGAGGTTCTTACCCAAATCCTTTTCTCATCATACCCACATTTGTGAGAAGGCTTTTTGGTTCTTTAGGAAGCAGTTAGGAAGGGACCAATGGTTATTGGTTGATACTATGGGCTATAGCGAAATCCGGTAAGCTAAAGAAGACAAAGGTTCGGCGCAACCTCGTTGGAGCAAGAAGTTTGGAGAGCTTAGGTACACTAGGTAGATTAGGCTTGGAGGGTCTTCTACTGTTCATGTATCCCAACTTCATTCTTTAGTGGATTGTTGATCGCTTAGAGGGCAAGGGAGAGGTTTTACGCCGAGGGCTTCAGTTTCCTCTTCGATAACATGTGTTGTCCTTGTGTTTGCATCTCTCTTCCCTTAATCTTTGCCATTTAATTTCTGCTGTGGATGTGATTTTAATTGGTTTAGATTGTTTATCAATTCTGTTATTAGCTTATGTTCATGTTCCGCACATTTATTGTTTGATAATAAGCTTGAATTGGTAATTTGTAATTGGGGGTCTAAACGTTCATAGTGTTTTACACGCTATTTGAACATTCAATTGGTATTAAAGCGGGTGCACTCTTTGTGGTTTAAACACCTTAGTGCGATTCTTGACCCCGTTTTGAGATGGACCGGTCTCAATCTTTAAATGCACCACCATATTTTGATGGTAGCAACTATGCCTTTTGGAAAGTCAGGATGAGAGCATTTTTGTGTTCAATGGATGAAACCGTTTAGGATGCGGTGGATATTGGATGGACTAGGCCAGAGGCTGCCAAATCCACGTGGGATAAGGCAACCCTTGCGGCGTCTAATGCAAATAGCAAAGCACTTAACACTATTTTTTGTGGTATGTCTCTAGAAGACTTCCACAGGATATCTCACATTTCTATTGCTAAGGAGGCATGGCAGATATTGGAGACCACGTATGAAGGAACGAAGAAAGTGAAGGATACGAAGTTGCAAATGTTGACCACTCGGTTCGAGGAGTTGAAAATGAGTAAGGATGAATCTTTTGATTCTTTCTATAGCAAGCTGAATGAAGTGGTCATCGGCAAGTTCAACTTGGGGGAGAAAATGGAGGACTCGAAAGTTGTGAGGAAAATCCTTCGTTCGTTGCCAGAGAGCTTCCGTACCAAGGTGACAGCGATTGAAGAGAGTAAGGACCTTGATGATATTAAAGTCCAAGAACTGATTGGCTCACTTCAGGCTTATGAATTGTCATTGCCCACACAAAGGAAGAGCAAATCTCTTGCTTTTAAGATGGTTGATGAAAGGGTTGAAGCTCACGACTCATCGGATGAGGATGTTGTCGATAAAGATGTGGCATATTTGGTGAAGAATTTCCGAAAGTTCTTGAAATTCAAGAACAATGGAAAATTTGGTGGTAAAGGAAAATTCCAAAGTTCCGAAAAGGAGAAAAAGGAATTCAAAAGGAAAGATGGAAAGGAATCCCAATTTACACAAGGAATCACTTGCTTCGAGTGCAACGGACACAGACATTTCAAGAAGGAATCTTTTGATTCTTTCTATAGCAAGCTGAATGAAGTGGTCATCGGCAAGTTCAACTTGGGGGAGAAAATGGAGGACTCGAAAGTTGTGAGGAAAATCCTTCGTTCGTTGCCAGAGAGCTTCCGTACCAAGGTGACAGCGATTGAAGAGAGTAAGGACCTTGATGATATTAAAGTCCAAGAACTGATTGGCTCACTTCAGACTTATGAATTGTCATTGCCCACACAAAGGAAGAGCAAATCTCTTGCTTTTAAGATGGTTGATGAAAGGGTTGAAGCTCATGACTCATCGGATGAGGATGTTGTCGATAAAGATGTGGCATATTTGGTGAAGAATTTCCGAAAGTTCTTGAAATTCAAGAACAATGGAAAATTTGGTGGTAAAGGGAAATTCCAAAGTTCCGAAAAGGAGAAAAAGGAATTCAAAAGGAAAGATGGAAAGGAATCCCAATTTACACAAGGAATCACTTGCTTCGAGTGCAACGGACACAGACATTTCAAGAAAGAGTGTCCCAATTATTTGAAATCGAAGGGCAAGGCATATGCCACAATTCTTAGTGACTCGGATTCATCCAATTCTGATTCTGTGGAAAGCTGTGACAGAGAAGGGAATTACTCCACTTTCATGACTATTGCTCACGTTGAGTCTTCGGGGGGACTTGAATTTGCTTGTACAAGAGCTTGGGGAGCATAATGATGAGGAATCAATGGGAATTGTAGAAGAATCGGATGTTGAAGAAGATGAGAATATAGGGGGCCTTCAAGAAAACTTCAATTCACTCTTTGAGAAATCAAGAGAATATGCACGTGTGGCCAAGGCAACCGTGAAAAAGATGAAGAAGGTAGAAGAGGACTATAGAAGTCTCCTAGTGCGACATAAGGAGGCCAAGTGTGAGATAGAGACGCTGAATGGAGAGCTGACCGAAGCCTACTCAAAGATAAAATTTCTTGAGCTTGAGGTAATTCAAGCAAATGCCAAGGTAGAGAGGGTCTCCACCAAGAAACTAGATGATGTCATTTTCTCTCAAAAACAATTCTCAAACAAATTCGGGTTCGGATATACTGGAGAAAGTAGTTCAGCTGTCAAAATCACTAAAGAAGTGAAGTTTGTGCAAGCCAAAGAACCTGTAATGGCTTCCTTTACACCTAAGAACGTAGGGGATGAAAAGAAGAAGAACGTGGTTGACCAAAGGGTGTTGAACAAGCCCTGTAATCAATCAGTGATCAAACCTGAAGCTAGAGGGAAATCTCTTCCAAGATCACAAAGAGGTTCGAGAATGAACCATTTTTGCCATCATTGTGGACTTCAAGGACACACCAAACCAAATTGTCATAAACTTAGAGCATTGAAGAATGCAACTGATCAAAGGTCAAGAGGACCAAGAAATGGCAAAAGGACTTGGGCTGTTGAGTCATCAAGAGGTCGAAATGGTGATCCCGGTTTGATGGACGTGATGAAGATGATCGGTGCATTCACCACCTGCTTGGAAAGCTTCACTAGAAGGTTTGAAAGTCCTAACTCTCGTACCCAATCCTATAAGGATATCACCCCAAACGCACGTGACGTGTCAGTGAAGAGGGGTACTCATGCATGAGTATTACAACATGTCCATGCATTAATACTTCCTACGCTTTATGACTATGTTTGGTTGTGTGCTTTTTGCTTGTTTGAGTTGAAAATTGTTTGGTTGTTTATTTGTTTCTTTTTAAAATGTTTTTACATTGTTGTTTTTTTTCAATCTTTTCTTGCTTTTGTGTCAAAAATCTAAAAACACATAAAAAGTAGAAAATCCAAAAAGTTTGATCGACATTGTTGAGTTTTGTCTCAAAGCATGTTTTGCCTTGTACCTTTGTACTTATGGCTCTGTGCATTTACGAGCTTAGCTTGTTCCCTATGCACTCATATCATTGTGGAAGAAATCTTGAAATCTATGTAACTGTTGTAAATAAATCTTCAACCTTGTCATGAATGATTAGTGAATGGTTTTGTTGATCTTGAGACATGCATAGACTTATGCCTATATATCTTCCCACTATTTTATTTTATTGTTGTTACTTAAAGAGCTCACCAAATGTAAATCTTCAAATGAAAAGAGATATTGAGCTACAAAAGTCTGTCGCACATACTAGTATTTAACTAGGAAAAAGGGAAAGCGACCAAAAATAAAATGTATGATGTCCAAAAAGCCAAAGGCTAACTCATCAAATTGAAATATCAAAAATTTCAGGCATCGATCTCACAATGGGATGTATTGTTTCAAAAAGATCAAATGATGTGATGCATATGAAGCTAAATGTAAAGTTTCAAAGTTATGATTATCAAGTTGTATGTGGGAGGCCATATACGCATATTTCTATAATTGAGATGGATCACATTATCTAGTGCTAATTGTGTATGTCTTGGTTGAAATGATCATTGAAGCTTCACATTAGACTAAGGACTATCTCATTTCTGATATCCACACACATCACACATGTTTATGTTCAATGAATGTCATATTCATTTGTGTGATTGTACTTGATTAAATGTGTTTTCACATGCTCAATCTTTGTTGATCAAACACAAAAAGATTTTTGAGTTTTTTAGTTTGTTTTTAGAAAATATTTTGTTTTTATAAAAATTGTCAAAATTTCAAAAACAGTGATTGCCCTATTCTGGCGACTCAGTCGTGGGTTGATCAGTCGCACGCCCCCAGTCGCAGACATTACTCAGAAGGTCTTCGCAACTCACTGGCGGGTCAAAGTCCTGATAGGCCAAAAACGTATTGACCCCTTGTGATTAAATTAATTAATTAATTAGCTAAGTTATTAATTAATCAATTTAACATGCAAACGCGTGGTAGCACAAACAAATCACCAATAAACTTGTTGGGAAATTTAGACCCCGGTTGATAAAATTAACAAGTTTTAAACCCAAGTTGTTAATTAGATTTATTATGAATAAAACTTGTTAAAACAAACAAACATCAATATCATGTCAAAATCATGCAGCGGAAAAATAAATAAGACAAGATATGATGACCCAGGAAAACCAATAAAACCAACCAGTTTCACAGTAAAAAAACCTGGGGGGAAACCTTCCTGAAAAGCAATCCACTATAGTAAAGAGAAATTTCAGATCTAGTACAAAACATTTGTCCCTAGACTCTACAATCCCCGTAGATGAACTCATAGCAGAAACCTTCTACCGCTTCAAAACCTTTGAACTCTTCAATATATGAACGCTACCCTTTTTATTGCACGGATCCCAGTACGTGACTAACTCCTTTACACGAATCCCAGTACGTGACTCACTCACCAACTTGAGGAAGAAGAATGTTGGTTGCAAAGTTCTTCACTTCATCAACAATGAAGATCAAGAATCACTTGGTTACAAAACCCTAAGGCGCAAAGACGCAGTAGCTTCTTTCAGAGAGAATAAGGCATCGGTCACCTTTTGCATATGTTCTCCTTATATTCTCTTATGTGACAACCTCTAAAATAAGCCTTATATAAGTCTAGGGTTGTGAGAAAAGAAACCCTACACAAATACAAAAGCCTGGCCCAAAAACAGAAATCTGAATTCCCGTAACCTCAACAGATAGCAGCTATCGAGGAGGTGTTGAGCAGGTGTCGAGATTTAATGAATCTTGATAGATAGCAGCTATCGAAGAGGTGTCGAGAAGGTGTCGAGGGTACAGAAGCTTTCTCGATCGATCGACTAGCTATCGAGAAGCTATCGAGATTGCGATAAGAATCAGCTGAAGAGCTCAATAGATAGCCAGGTGTCGAGGAGGTGTCGAGAAGCTATCAAGCTATCTGTCCGCTGGTGTCGAGCTATCTGTCCAGCTTTATTGAACACCTTTTCTTCACTTGTTTCTTGGTTCAATCTTCATGGCTTTAATACTAGACTTGAACAACATGTTTCTTCAAGTATTAAACATAACTTAGATCTACCCAAATACAAGTAAAGTGCGTTTTGTCAAAGGATTAGCCAACTACATAAAATAGTGACATATGTTCCTAACAAGTGAAACACATATGTCCTAACAAAACTAATTATGTAGCGGAAAATAAATAACACGGTGATTTGTTTACAAATGGGGCAAACCTGACGGCAAAAACCCCACCGGATGATTTTCAGGTCACCACTCCCGAAACTCCACTATTATCACAACAAGCGATTACAAGTAAAGGAATCCTAAGTACCTTACCAACCTACAGTTGAACCCTTACCCCAATACCCAATTGGACTTGTTCTGTAGTGATAATTTCCCCTTTTGATGCACGGCTCCCAAGTACGTGACTAACCAATGCACGGATCCCAGTACGCGACTTCAATCACCAACTAGAAAGAGTTGTTGGCTGCAAAATTCTTCAGTTCATCCACGATGAAGATCAAGAAGATGCTTGGTCACAAAACCCAAAGGTGCACATACACAACAACTTCTTCAGAAGAGATGAACTAGGGCAAAACTTTGTCTCCGGTCACAATTTGCTTGAACAAAGTTTGCTCAATGCTTATGCAACTTGTGAACTGTTTGACGGTCCTTAAAACAATCCTTTTATATGTCTAAGGTTTAGAGAAAAGAAGGCCCAAAGACACATTCACAGATCCCAAGAAAATCATATCAAAAATTCTGAAATTCATAAACCTCGACAGATAGAAGGGGTCGAAAAGCTGTCGAACAGGTGTCGAGCCACGAGCTTGAGACAGCTTCTTAAACCTCGACACATGCAGCTGTCGAGCCAGCTGTTGAGATGCTATCGAGCTTTAATAAATGTGCACTTCTTCAGCTTGATTCTCGGACAGACTTGATGACTTCAACACTTAATCTTGAAACCTTGTTTCTTGAAGTATTAAAAACACCTAAAACTACTCAATTACAAGTTGAGTACGTTTTGTCAAAGGATTAGCCAATTGCATAAAAGAATGACATATGTTCTTAACAAGTGAACCACATATGTCCTAACAATCTCCCCCTTAGGCAATCCATGACAAAAACCACAATAAACAAATGAACATATGAGAGAAGTCATAAATTACTCAACTCATATTCACTTGTTGAATACAATAAAATCTATCCTAACACAAACTCTTGAAAAACTTTGTAAGAAGAGAGTTTATGGCAAGTAGACTTTGACAACCTGTATTTCTGAAACACTTTAAAGAAAACTCATCAAGGCATCTTAGTGTGAAACAGAATTAATAGATTGCATACAAGTATAAGAAACATGTGTATAAAGATAGAGAAGAAACAACACATGTAGAGGTAGGTGAAAGAAACATACATCCACATATAGAGAAAGTAAGTACAATGTATGTAAAAACTGGTCACAAGACCTAATGTACAAGAACAATGTATCTAATAAAGTAGAAAAGAACAAGATACATCATATCCTCACTACATCCCTCATATCAGCACTTTCCCCCTAACAAAAAAATGTCCTACACTAACTCTCCCCCTAAGAATGACTACTCTCAATATCCAAAACTACTCCCCCTTTTTGTCACGAGTGACAAAGGGTAAGAGTGTCAAGTAGACATCTCATCGGTAGAGCTAGCATCTCTATCATCATCCGAAGTGTCATCGTCATCACCATCATCATCATCATCCTCAACATCAGAAATAGAAGCCACTAGAGGAGGTGGTGGAGGAGAAGCCTCAGGAGCAAAGCCACCTATAGTCACTTGCCATCGTGCAATACGACCGACACGAACGTTCACCTGATACAACTCAGTAGAGAGTGCATCAAGGCAAGCATCTATGCGCTGCAGCTGCGCCATGATGTCTCCAAGTGATACATCGCCCATGGAAGTGGATGAAGCAGATGTGGATGGAGCTGAATGAGATGGAGCCAAACGGGAAGGAGGAGTGGAATCCGACTGTCGCGATCTAAACTGTGCCTCACTACGTTTTACGATAGCGGCGTCTATGGCACAAATGTGTGTGAAGTGGTTGGACACTAGAAAAGGGACAGAAAAATGGTGTAAGATCCTCGTGATAGCAGAAGGAAAGATAAGCTTATCATGGGACACCGAATCTAAATGAACATCTATAATAAAGAGAATGAAATGAGAAGGGAAGTCTATGGTAAGATGCTCAAGAAGAGATAACAAAAACCAAGCTCGAGGCTCTGTGATGGAGTTGTAGTGAGAGAGAGGATGGAGTACAAAAGTCATCACCATGTTCATGAAGCGAGGGCCTTTAGCAAAAGGCTTACATGGTGTAAACTGACGCTCACCCCAGTCAGCAGGGCGCTCACAAAAAGCAGCCATGAGCTCATCTTTGGACACAATCCACAGACGCTCACAACTAGGATAGTCAAGGAACTCTATCCTAAGAACTCGAAGCACATCCGCAATAAGCTGCGGTGTGACAGGGATGCACATATCTTGAACGCGAGTGAAGAAAAGAGGTACCGAATGATCAATCCCGTGCATGTTGGAGTAGAACTCCTAAATAAGCATGAGAGGACAAGTGACCGGGACGTCACACAGTGACTCCCATCCCCAACTGTGAATGACAGAGGGAAGGTCAATGTCGGCGAAATCCGCCAAAATGACTTGGCGTTCCGAATGAACACCTCATCTAGAGAAGTTCTCCGAGAAAGCCTTACGAGCATCCTCATCATGGAACCGAATGTTAGATGGAGTAGGATTAGAAGATGAAGATGTCCTAGAGCACAGAGGGTTCTGGGACGGAGCAGACTTACGTTTAGGTGCCATAGACACGACTAACGAAAACAGAAAGAGAGGGAGAGAAAGAAGACAATCAGAAAAGTCCCAAGCAATTCAAATATATCAAATATATTGAAAAGAGAAATGTATGCATGGGAAATGCATGAACATGTGACATGCAAAAGAAAATACATCATAGGCTCAGCCCAATCCGATCCTACCAGCACACAAGCATATTACACACATCTAAATGCATGAAAATATTGTTTTAATGCAAATGTGATGCAATGTATGAGGTTTTAAACACATTTAAATGAAAACCCAACCCAAAATTTCAACAAAAACTCATCAATTTTGAAAAACCCCAAAATTTTTCAAAAACCCCAAAATCTAGGTTTCAAACATGAAATGCATGAAGAATGAAGAGATTAGAAGCTCACCAAGCATAGAAAAACTTGAGGAAGCTTGAAGAAACCTTGAAGAATCAAGATTGGAGAGAGATAAGAGTGTTTGGGAGAGAAAACAGAGAGCTATCGAGAGAGAGATCGAGAAAAATGAATACCGGATCTCACGAGGGGTATATATAGCATCCTCAGTAAATCTCGACAGATGAGGTATCGAGAGGTGTTGAGCCATCTGTCGAGGTAGGTGTCGAGAAAAAGGCCTTCGACAGAACAAAACATCATACACAAGAAGAGAAGCTCGATCGATCCACCAGGTGTCGAGAAGCTATCGAGGAGACAGAAACTTTCTCAATCGATCCATCAGGTGTCGAGGAGGTGTCGAGATTGCGATAAGAAAAAACTTAAAAAGCTCGACAAATAGCTAGGTATCTAGGAGGTGTCGAGCAAGCTTTGAAAAACATTTTTTCGAGAAGAGAAAAACACACACATGAATGCAATCCAACGTGCAACTCAACCAAAGATCCAATCAACATATTAAGCTCTCAAAAACATCTCTCAACAGTAATTTTAAGCACATGGATCCCCAAAAACACACACACACACTAAACACGTCTAACTGATTTTATATTTCAAAAACAAGTCAAGATAGTTTAGTGAGCATACATTAGCACATGTAAAACCTTGTGATGGCCAAATCACATTGTACCTACACATGTATCAAGAGTAGCAAAGAATATTGCGTGTTGAGTGTGAAAAACATCGCAAGATTGCATATGTGTATACATGTTATGACGATTTGAGATATGAGAAAATCACTTTAACTCACACACAATCATAACTGTTTGATGGAAACTATCACCTTTGAGGTACATCCTATAACTCTCACATCTCCTAGAAAACACGCTTGCAATCATATTTAAAGCATTTTGATCTTTTTGCTATTTATTTTCTTTGCATATTTTCTTTTATTTTTAGCATATCATGCATGGGCATATAAGAGAGAGAAGAAATACCCAAGATGTTAAGCATTTGACACTGCACTTTTGCTATGCCGAAGCATACAGGTGTCATATTATGATTGGCGGGCAACAGTGGCAAGATGGTTATTTATGCCTTTCTCTTAGGATTTTCTAGTCCTTCCTGTCAAAAAGAGTTATACGAGTGTTAAGTTCAAGAGATAACTTAATCTTACTCATCACAAACAAGAGCCACAAAGCTCACTTGCTTAGTTGTGCATAAGAATGCTCATCTAAGCTACAAATGATACAAAGTTTAGAAACTTTGTTCCAATGGCCATCCAAGGTACATAAGTACCAAAGTACACAAAACACACACTGTTTTTGTATTTTTCTGATTTTTCAATTTTTTTTTTATTTTAAAAAAAATAAACAAAACTGAAAACAAACAAACAAAAACATGTTAGACAAAACAAAGCATAAAACTAGACTGACTCAAAGTAAATGCAAAACACACAAGTAATGCAACAAACAAAAACGAGAAGATAGAAGAAAGTGATAAAATCACTTAGAGTCCTTTTTCTTCCACACCTTGGAAGAACATTTCCTTTGATTAAACCCATGAACCGGCGGTGAGGGGGAAGAATTGAAATCGTTCAAATTCGAAAGAAACATGAGGGCTTTGAGAAGATCACCGAAAGGAGCAAGAAAGGATTGAAGTTGATTCTGGCTTCCAGATGCGATCATGTCGTTGCTCTGTTAAGTAGCTAACCACTTATAGCAATTTGGCCGAGTATGACCGGCAACTCCACAATGATGACAGAGATGCTGCTTCTTCTGTTTGGGCTTTTGAGAGTTAGCCTTCTTAGCCCTAGGGTTCTTAATATCTTTCTTATCCTGCTTAGGGGGTGCTCCTAAGATAGATTTGCCCTTGTCTAGGTTCTCACTAGCTAATTCAGTTTTAACATCAGTGTTCTCAATATCAGTTTTATTAGCAGAAGGAACAAACACAGTAGCACTAGTAGAAGCAATATTAGAGGAAGAAAGACCATACCCTAAACCTGTACAATCCGAAGCAGATTTCTGAATGCTGAGCATCTCATCAAGCTTTGCACTTGAAGTCCTCTTTAACTGAGCTCTGACTTGAAACAACTCCGCTTCAAGCTTCTTGGTCTTCTCAGCCAAGAAGTTATTCTCAAACCTCAGTGCACTAATTGTTTGATTAGCTTCATCAAACTTTGTGGAAAGCTCTTCATGATCAAGTTCCACATCACTGAGCTTCTTGGTGGTCAGCCTATACAATTTCTCATACTTCTCAGAGAGCTTGTAAAGTTTCTCATAGGCTGTATGGATATCATCTTGATCATCCATCTTCTCACACTTAGAATCCACCAATTCTTCTTCTTCTTCCACGTCTTCAACAATCCCTTCAGTAGGATTGACTGTGACAGTGAAGGCATTTAAGATTCCGTCATCCTCATTGTCGGAATCATCTTCAGGCTCAGTGTCACTTAAGGTTGCAGCAAGTGCCTTACTCTTCCCAATGATCTTGAGATATGTGGGGCATTCTTGCTTCATATGACTGAATCCATGACACCCAAAACATTTTGGTCCTATGGGAATAGTGTACTAACCGCCATCCCTTGCATCCTTCTTCCCTTTGTCTTGGCCCTTAGACTGAAAAGAACTGGATTGTCTGCGGTCTTTGTCGAAGTTTCTCCCATTGGCATTCTTCATAAACTTCTTGAACTGCCTTGTAATGTAGGACTTCATCTTGGAATCTTCATCATCGGAAGAATCATCTGTGTCACTGCTCTTTGCCTTCAAGGCCATGCTCCTGCCTTTACCCGTCTTGCCAATCCTAGATAATCCTAGCTCGTAGGTCTGCAAGTTTCCAACTAGCTTAGTCAAAGGAATCTTGTCAATATCCTTTGATTCCTCGATTGCAATATTCTTTGCATGGAATCTCTCGGGTAGAGATCTGAGCACTTTCCTCACAATCTTGGGTTCAAGAATGGTTTCTCCAAAATTGAAGGTTGAGTTCACTATGTCCTTCAGCTTGGCATAGAACTCATCGAACGATTCATCCTCCTCCATCTTTATTTCTTCAAAGCTTGTAGTGAGCCTTTGAAGCTTTGAATCCTTGACAGCCTTTGTACCGTCATAAGTTGTCTGGAGGATGGTCCATGCTTCCTTTGCTGTTTCAGTAGAGAATATCTTCTTGAACTCCTCATTGGTGACTACGCTAAATAAGGCATTCAACGCTTTGCTGTTGAAGTTTGCCGCCTTGATCTTGGCTTCATCCCAATCGGCCGGTGCTTCTTTTGGCTTGGTCTAGCCAATCTCCACAGCTTGCCACACCTTCTCATATAAAGACTGCAAGAAAGCTCTCATGCGTACTTTCCAGTATGCATAATTAGTGCTATCAAATAAAGGAGGTATAATTAACGACTATCCTCTATCCATGACAAACGGGGGTCAATGGATCAACACAGCAAAGATTAAACCTAATCAGAGTATGCCTGCTCTGATACCATTTGATAGACTAAAAACGTATTGACCCTTTGTGATTAAATTAATTAATTAATTAGTCAAGTTATTAATTAATCAATTTAACATACAAACGCGTGGTAGCACAAAAAAATCACCAATAAACTAATTATGCAGCAAAAAATAAATAACACAGTGATTTGTTTACGAATGGAGAAAACCTGACGGCAAAAACCCCACCGGGTGATTTTTAGGTCACCACTTCCGAAACTCCACTATTATCACAACAAGCGGTTACAAGTAAAGAAATCTCAAGTACCTTACCAACTTACAGTTGAACCCTTACCCCAATACCCAATTGGACTTGTTCTGTAGTGACAATTTCCCCTTTTGATGCACGGCTCCTAAGTACGTGACTAACCAATGCGCGGATCCCAGTACGCGACTTCAATCACCAACAAGAAAGAGTTGTTGGCTGCAAAGTTATTCAGTTCATCCACGATGAAGATCAAGAAGATGCTTGGTCACAAAACCCAAAGGTGCACATACACAGCAACTTCTTCAAAAGAGATGAACTAGGGCAAAACTTTGTCTCCGGTCACAATTTGCTTGAATAGAGTTTGTTCAATACTTGTGCAACTTGTGAACTGTTTAACGACCCTTAAAACAATCCTTTTATATGTCTAGGGTTAGGAAAAAAGAAGGCACAAAGACACATTCACGGATCCCAAGAAAATCATATCAAAAATTCTGAAATTCATAAACCTCGACAGATAGAAGGTGTTGAGAAGCCGTTGAACAAGTGTCGAGCCACGGGCTTGAGATAGCTTCTTAAACCTCGACATGTGTAGCTGTCGAGCCAGCTGTCGAGATGCTGTCGAGCTTTAATAAATGTGCACTTCTTCAGCTTGATTCTTGGACGGACTTGATGACTTCAACACTTAATCTTGAAACCTTGTTTCTTGAAGTATTAAAAACACCTAGAACTACCCAATTACAAGTTGAGTGCGTCTTGTCAAAGGATTAGCCAATTACATAAAAGAATGACATATGTTCTTAACAAGTGAACCACATATGCCCTAACAAGTCCTAATCGCGAAAAATACTTCGAATATTTTTCAAATTTTGAGTTTTTATATTTCTCGTGGCTCAATGTGGCGACTTGTTCGTGGGTGGAAGGTCCAGTCGCGAGGGATACAAAGAGATTTTCGTGGCTTACCTCGCGACTTTCTCGCAAGTAGACCTTTCAGTCGCGAAAAACACTGAAATTTTTTTTTTAATTTTTGTTTTTAAGTGTTTTGGTGGCTGGCCCTAGCGACTTGCACGTGACTTGACTCAGTCGCGAAAATCACGTGTTTTGCGTTTTAAGGGCAGTTTTTAAAAATTTTCAGTTTTTCCCTCGAACTTTTGTGACTGTTCATTGTCTTCCCCATTTCAACTATCTCTCAAACTCACCGTGTCACTCTTGAAAAACCTCCATTTTTGCATCATTTCAACCACAAATCTTCAAGGAAAAGGTTTGGGCTTTCTCTTTCTCACTACATATTTCAGGTTTTGAGCTTTATTTTCTTGAATCTGTGAATTGTGGTTATGATTTGTGATATTTATAGTGTTCGAACATGGGTTTGGTTTATATTGATTAAATGAGTTTGTTTTAGTATTGGTGATATTGTTTGTTAGATGCTTATCTCAATGTTTTTCCTGTTGATGTTTGTGGTCTGTATTGTGTTTCGTAACTGTGGTGCTTTGTGCATATCATGTTCATGGTAGAGTGTCACAATGACAGTTATTTGTGAATGTGTGATGTTCAATGATTACTTTGCACTGAGTTGTATCTGAAACAATCATCATTTTTGTTCACCTGTTTCATTCTTAAATATACAATGCATCAGGGTTGCTTTTGATTAATTGTTGTTGACTTGGTTCATGTTACTTGATTGAGTGAGATCTTCCTCTGAATTTCATTTTTTTTCAAATCTAACCAAATTGATCATTGTGTCTTCTGGTGCTGCATTTGGTTCTTTGCTATGTGTATGTTATTTTGTAGATGTCTCGTCATTCCTCTCGAGGAAAAGAGCCTAAAACTGATCCTCCATCATCCCTTATTTCAAAACGGACTCGACACTCATCTTAAGCTTCAAACATTGAGAGTTTCAGGACTCCACTCGATTCACAGACCTTTGACATCATTTTTAAAAAGGCTCCTACTGTGGTGGAAAGGGTTGTAAAATTTGATACCCTGGGGACAACATTTATTCCTAGGATATTTGAAGCAAAAGATTGGGATGATCTGTTCAGGAACTTCGAGGACCCGATTGAAGAACTAGTTAAAGAGTTCTATTCACATGCTAGATACACAAGAGTTGAGCTACAATGTTGGGTATGAGGAAAAGAGTTTTCCATCAATCCAGACTACATCGCAAAGGTTCTTCACATCACTAGACCGACAAATGTAGACCTCACTCCGTTTAATGATAGACAGCCTCAGATACAAGACTTTCTTCAAGTTCTTGGGCCTGACCATGAGGTTTCAAGCAAAGGCACATCCATATGGACTGCAAAGTTTGCACCTGATCTAACGACTCTAAAGTTGATCATGTTCTCCAACCTGTATCTACTCTCAAACACTACATTCATCAACCTTGGGAGAGCGCAATTTCTATGTGACCTAATCACAAGAGCTTTAATTGACATATGTGCCTACATTTTTCAGATCATTGGGAAAATAGCAACTCGATCAGCAGCACGAACATGTATCCCTTTTTGTAGTCTTGTCATGAAGATCATGGTTCTTAAAGGGGTAAGTCCACCAACAGATGGGAAGAAAATAGATCGTCTTCGTCCATTGTCCATGTTTTCACTACAAGCCAGCAAAAGTCACTCTTCCAAAGCACCTAAGAGTGAACCTTTCCTTCATGCCACTTCATCCGGTCAAGGTTCAGCTACACCTGTGCATACCGAGACTGGTTCTCCCATTCCTTCTGAGATGCAAACAACTGGCACTCCATCTGCATCACCTAGCTCTCAAGCTGACAGGTTAAGCACTTTGATTGAGAGTGTATATAAGAGGATTTCAAGTCTATAATGGCTTCTCTACTCCACCAACAACCAAGTTCAAGTGCGTCTCACAACCATTGAGACACAATTAGATGCTATTTAGCAAAAGCTAGAAGAGAGTCTTTAGCTATTCGTGACAAAAAGGGGGAGAGAGATAGCATACAGTAAGGGGGAGAGCAACGCAAGAAGGAGAAGAGTGCATACTGAAAGTGGGAGTTGTCCTATTTATAGTCATTTATTTATATATAAACTCTTGTGTGGATATGGTGTTAATACTTTTATAAACTCTTGTGTGGATATGGTGTTAATACTTTTGTCAAAGCTGTTAGTACTTGATTCTATATATAATGATATATTCAGTTTCAGTTGGTTTGTACCTTTTGCTTTTGTAAGCTTTTAAGGTTTTTGTACCCATGCTTTGTAGCTTTTGTACTTGTCATTAAATGTTATGCATTTTCTTTAAGTACGTCACTCTTGTGCCCTTTGTTGGATTCTATATCCTTAATGCAATTACCTTGTGTTGTTGCATTGGTTGAGTGTTGGACATGCAAATGATACTTTGCAATTGAGCTTATTAGCTTGCATGTCCGGTTGTTCATTCCATGTGTGAATGAGCATTGTGATCACTATTTATAGTGATTGTTTGTTTTTGGTCAAGCCATGGTTTATTACTTAGTTCCATTTTGCTTGATCGCATTGTGCTTGCTCCATATGCATTACAAGTTTTCTACATACAATGATCATATTGTGTTGATTTTGTTTCAAGAGATACTTGTTCTTATGGTTCAAGAGCTTCACAGATTCTAGAGTTAGGTGTGAGTAAGTTTTGATCAACTGTTCCTAACTCACGCGTTAAGTCTAGAGTTTGTTGTAGGGTTCTATCACAGAATAGCCAAATGGGGAGATTGTAAGGTTGAATTTAATCAACCATCTTGTTGGCTTTATTCCGTACCAAATTTGCTTGTAATTCAACATTTAGAAATTTTGTATTTAGGTGGGAATCTTGTAAGGGTAGTGTGTGAGAGAGTGTGAAGAAATGCTCAAGAATGTGCAGTGAAGCAGGGACTCACGACTAGATCTCGTGGCTGGCTCGCAGCTGGCAAGCCACCAGAAGATGCACACGAGTGAAGCATGCAAAGAAGCTGAACCGTCATGCCAACTGGCCAACTGTAGCACTACAGGACAAAAAGTCCGGACTGGCCATTCAGTTAGCTCGTGGCTTGAACTCGCGACCCAATCAAGTCGCGAGGCCAAGTCGCCAACCAGCTTTGTTTTGAAAAATGACTCTTCACATTCCAAACACCCACCACTATATATAGACCCTTATACCCATAAAATGTAGAGAGCTTCCAGAGGGAATTTTAAGAGAGAAACCCTAGAGAAAAACAAGATTAATTCATCCACAATCTTCACATAGAGACTCTTCAAATTCCTCTACTCTCACCCTCTCCATTGTTAAATCCTTGAGAATTTCTTACCCAAATCCTTTTCTCACCATACTCACATTTGTGATAAGGCTTTTTGGTGCTTTGGGAAGCAGTTAGGAATGGACCAATGGTTATTGGTTGATGCTATAGGCTATAGCAGAATCCAGTAAGCTAAAGAAGACAAAGGTTCAGCGCAACCTCGTTGGAGCAAGAAGCTTGGAGGGCTTAGGTATACTGGGTAGATTAGGCTTGGAGGGTCTTCTGCTGTTCATGTATCCCAACTTCATTCTTTAGTGGATTATTGACCGCTTGGAGGGCGGCAGAGAGGTTTTATGCCAAAGGCTTCGGTTTCCTCTTCGATAACACATCGCTGTGTTGTCCTTGTGTTTGCATCTCTCTTCCCTTAATCTTTGCCATTTAATTTCTGCTGTGGATGTGATTTTAATTGGTTTAGATTGTTTATCAATTCTGTTATTAGCTTATGTTCATGTTCCGCACATTTATTGTTTGATAATAAGCTTGAATTGGTAATTTGTAATTGGGGGTCTTAACGTTCATAGTGTTTTACACGCTATTTGAACATTCAATAATGATTGTCCTTATGCATACTATGTGCATTGCTTTGCTCATCGGTTACAATTAGCATTAGTTGCAACATCAAGAGAGGTAATCCCTATCCATGAATTCTTCTTGAATTTAAATTTCATTATCACTACAGTTGGTTCTTCATGTAAACGTAATGATGAACTAAAAGCTGCACAAGCTGTAGAAATTGCTAGAATGTTAGCTATTGATGAACTTGAAACGGAACAGGAGCAAACCAAATTGGGACTCTAAAATGGGCTAGTGATTCTCACTGGGGGTCTCATTTTAATACTATTTGTAGCCTAATGAGGATGTTTGGTCCAATTTGTTTGGTGCTTGAAAATATAAAGGAATGCGGGTCCACCTACTTGCAACGTGGAGATGCAAATGTAGCTCATAAAATGATTAATTCATTTGAGTTTATATTTAGTTTACATCTAATGAAGGAAATCATGGGTATTACTAATGTTCTTTGTCAAGCTTTGTAGCAAGAATCTCTAGACATCTCAAATGCCCAAATTTTAGTTTCAGCAACAAAGGCACTCATCCAAAATTTAAGAGTAGATAGTTAGGATAATTTTCTTGAGAATGTCATAGGATTCTCCAAAATATTTGAAATTGATATTCCAGATCTAAGTGCTCAATTTGCTGAAGGTAGAGGTCGTAAGAAAATGGATCATGTTATAGTGGAGCATCATTATCATTTTCATATATTTAATGCTACAATAGATGTTCAATTGCAAGAGCTTGACAATAGGTTTGGTGAACAGCCAATAGAACTCTTGACACTTTGCTCAACTTTGGATCCAAAGGATGCTTACAAATCCTTTAAAGTGGATGACATATGTCGTCTTGTTGAGAAATATGATCCTCTTGATTTTTCTGAGCGTGATAGGACTAGTTTGAAAATTCAATTGAAGCTGTTTGAGCATGATGTGCAAAATCATTCGAAGTTTCAGAATTTGTCATCTATAGCAAAATTATGTCAAAGGTTAGTAGAGACAGAAAAGTCACATGTATATCCTATTATTGATCGATTGATTCATCTTGTTTTGACTCTTCCAATGTCCACAACAACTGGTGAGCGAGCCTTTTCAGCTATGAAAATTGTTAAAACAAAACTGCTCAACAAAATGGAGGACGAGTTTCTCTCAGATAACTTAGTTGTCTACATTAAAAGGGAAATTGCTAAGAATTTCACCAATGACTCAATACTTGATGACTTTAGATCTTTTAAAGAGCGTAGGTTACAATTTTGAAAACAGATGTTTAACTTTTATGTTATTGTATGTTTTGTGACTTTGCCTATTTCATAGTTAATTAAAGATATTAAATCATTTTGTCAATCTTGTCTCATGATTGTTTAATTTTAATTAAGTACATTTTTATTTATAGCATATATTGAGTTAAGAAGTATTGCACATTACTATTTTACATTTCATACAAAAAAAGAAATTTATATATGGCCCCCCCAAAGATAAATTCCTGACTCCGCCACTAGCGATGAGACTCTGTTTTTGTTCTATTTTTTGGTTTAGTATCATATATTTTTCACATATTTCAATTTGAGGTTTACACTTTTTCTCACAAAAATTGCGCATTTAGAACTACTAATATGGTTAGAAGTGTCATAAAGCTAGATCTAAAAAATGAACAAATCCACACACAAACTTATGATCATTTCAATGCTATTTCAGTATTCATTTTTTAGAGCTATCCTTAGACATTTATGACCATATTAATAGTTCCAAATGTGCAATTTTTGGGTGGAAAAGTGTAAACCTCAAATTAAAATAAATGATAAATATATGAAAAATAATAATTTAACCATTATTCAAACCCCTACATACATACATGAGATTAATTGAACCATTATCCGAACCCTATTTTTGATTCATTGAAGAAAATAGTAGATCCATGATATTCTACCGTTTAGCAGAGTACGGGTTAAACGTCGGTTGTGTTTCCACGAACATGGAATTTGAACGAAAATTTATACATTTCATGGGAAAAAAATAAAGTTTAAGAAAAAAGTCTAGGCCAAGTTCATTTCAATGTGAGTACGATTTCTTCAAGCACCTAGGTGTTATAATTCATATAATAATTTACAATAAAATTTATACAATCTTGAAATAAAATATATAGTAAGAATTTCAAAATTGGAGACATCAAAAAATTTTGAAAAATAACAAAAAATGGCCAGGGAAAAAGTGATTTTGCTTTTATTAATTATGCATGGAAAGAAATTAAGCATGGCTACCTGTTTGAGTCCACAATGCCAACAAGATTTTCTTTCATACATCATTCATCACCTATTTCCCAATCATGCATCTTGACAGCCCAAAATTTAATAAGTATATAGTCCATCCTCTTTTGCTCTCCTAAGACAAAAATTTGCTTCTCATTCCTTCAAGAACTTTAAAGATTCTCCAAATACATCAAAAATTGCATGAAACTTAATATTGGAGTTTGTGTACCAAAAATTGCAGAAGTAGAGCATTGTGCCAAAAACTCTTCGGTGAAAAGAGAACTTCTAATATGTGCCAGATTGAAGATTTATAAGGTTGAGATCATCATCTTTAGATTTACAATGGAAGAAAAGCACTTCATTGTCAAGGTCATTGACAATTCGTACATAGTTCTTTTCAAAAAGTTTAGATGTCACTGTAAATGCATTGCTTATGCCAAAGGTTTTTTTTTTTTTTTTTTTTTTTTTTTTTAGAATTTATACCAAAGGTTAAGATAAGAAAAAGCCAAAAAATGATAATTGGGATCCTGTTCTCTTATTCAATTTTTTTTTCCAATGTTTCGAGAAGGTATTGGGTTGCACTTAAAATGTACATTCCTTTTGTTTTTATAGCTATACATGTTAAGTAGAAAATGACTTCCTGACCCATGGTAATACATAATTCACCCAAATATTAATTGATAGACGGTTAATTGCACTTTAAAGTGTGCCCTTAGTGCATTGATTAACAAAAGCCACAAATTATATATGAATAACTATTGTAACAATTACCTATTAATTATTATGATAAATGCATGTTAATAATAATTATCATAATAAATATCTATAAAGACACAATCATAATAAATCCTTATTAATAATTACCGTAATTATCAAATTTCGTATTTCTATACGAAATAAAAGGAAAAGGGTTAGTATACTTTCCCTTGCACTGTGCACGTTATTGGCTAGTATACTTTAATTTGAAAGACAATGTATTAAGCGTGCATTTAGATTGTGTTGGGGATGAAAAAAATTTGCGTTTTGCTAAAAAAAAATGGTGGGTCCCACGGTGCTGTTCATGCACTTTTTGGTACTATTCATGGGCCACACTGTACTATTTCAACTAACTTTTACCCTTATCTACAGTACTTTCAATAATAAGTTTTCAGTTTCAGCAAAATAAGCAGTATCCAAACACACCCTAAATGATATTTTATTGACATGTTAGTTTTTCCAAGTACGAAATGGTACAAATTTTATTGCGTTTACTTTCAAACCCTTGACAAAAAAAGCAATAATTAAGTAATTTATTTTGAGGCAAAAGTTAGGGCCAAAAACAAAAAAGGAAGTGGCTGATTTGACCACAAAATACGATGTCGAGAAGACCAAAAAAGAAAATTTTGTCAAATTAAGGAAAATTAATGGAACCAATGAAGGCCAATGAGAAGGTGATGAACATAACAATGATTTTAGCACAAGAGTCGATGAGGGAAAACATGGGAAAACTCTTCCAATGCTTGAATTTAAAATATTGAAATTCTTGAAGAAATATCATAAGGATTTTGAGCCTTTTATATCCTTTCTTTCATAACCTGAACTCATCCTATATTACAACCTTTGAATAAAGACCTTGAAATCTTGCTGATTGTAGACACACATTTATCTCTGATAACATTTTCTCTAGGATTAAAAAGAAGAATTGTTTGCGATTATCAAGCCCCACTAGTTAACATCTTTAAAGACAAAATTTCTTAAATTCTTAAGTGGGTTGAAAAAAAATTCTTAAACTTGGAATACACCCTTTGTTTCTACCAACAAACACTACTACAAAGAGAAACAAAATTTCTCAAATTCTGGAATGATTTCAATAAATTTTCAAACTTAGGACATTCTCCCTCTTGCTTGTTCCCTACATATGTGATTTCCAAGCATTTCCACATTTCATTTCTTTGATTGTCTTCGAAGACTCAATGGGAAAAGGTTCAAAGAAAGAAGCAAATTTGATTACATGTTTTTAATGATTTCAAATCTTTCTTAGTCAATAAATTGAGTTGTTAACTCTTGAGCATTATGACTAATCAAAAGGGTTGTTCAAAGGATCATCTTTTGCTCATTTGAAGAAGAAAAATATTTAATACCACCGTTCTACATTGAATGGCTTTATAAAAAAGGGGGGGGGGGGGGGGGGGAGGGGGGAGAATATGAAATTTCATTTCAAAAGTTTTCATGAAAAATTCATTTTTTAAAACCATTTTTTTAACAACGTTTGGACTTGATCCTCTATGAGTGAAGGACATAGGCAGCCTTTCAAAGGCCCAGTCACAATCACCCAAAAAATTATCCTAAGACTCAAAATTAAGACCTTTGTTTGGTTGAATTTTAGGCCAGGAATGTCTGTTTTATATCAAGAATGTCTGCACTATGGGGACTGGCCCATTAGTTTTGGTACGCAAACATGTTTACAATTTTCTATGCAAAGCATGTCATCAATTTTATGTGCAAGCATGTCTAAACTAGGGGCATTGGCACAAAATATTTTCATCTACTCAACATTCACCATCAATTTTCAATTTAAATGATGCCAAGTGTCCTAGAAAAATGTTAAAAATGTGTCAAATTGCAACCAAAAAAAAAATTACAAAAAGAAAAATCAACATTCACCATCAATTTTTTTTTTTTTTTTTTTTTTTTGAATGATGCCATTTGTGGTAGCTAAGCATCAACGATATGTTTGTTAGCATTGATAGCAGTGAAAGGGATGGAAGGGAGTCAATGATGAGCTATAGTCATTGGTGCAAATAGTGCTTAGTTTCTCAAATTTATGTTAATTTTTCAATTTAAATTTGTATTACTGTGACCTTTTGGTTTATTTCTCGGTGTTACTGTTGCCCCATTTGGAGTTTTGAAGTTTGTTCGATTATTTGATTTTGCTATGAAGGCATATGTTTATTTTTTTTATTGCACCTAGAGTTTAGCAATGGGTGTCAATCAATTTGTTGCATGTAGAGAATTTGATTTTTTTTTCAACTACGCAGAGAGAGATCAAGATTCGAAATCAAAATGTGTCATGAAAATTCACAAAATTTTTTAGAATTTTAAAACAATAAAAAAAATAGAAAGACAAGAGATTAATACTACTTTTTAAATATTAAGAAAAAGATAGAAATCATGTTAGTCACCCAAATTTTTACCTTAAAAATCAACCACAAAAAAAAAAAGACCATATCATTGGACAAATGCATAAACTTCAAATTGGGATGAATGAAAAATTATGACAATAAGCTTTAAAAAAAATAAAGATATAAGAGTAATATACTAGCCCCATCACACGTGCTTCGCACATGTGTTGGGGCTTTTTTATTATTATTTAGTATCATATATTTTTCAATTATTTCAATTTGAAGTTTACACTTTTTTCGCACAAAAATTGTGCATTTAGTGATGAAGCGTAAGTTCGTCAGTCAGCAGATGAAGCCAATCCCCAATTTGTGTGAATGTCTTCTCAAAGATGGTCACCGGTGTGGTGCCTGCCACAACGTCTCCGATGCCAAAGTCAATACAAAGGAGCTTTATAAAGTAAAACAGAATAGTAAAATGGTAATAAAATTATCTGTGTATTTTTCATACCTCTTGTTGGTATCGTGAGGGACTTATATACGTTTTTACAATTTCTAGCCGTTGAGGTAGTTATGGTGGCCTTGATGCTCCTCTTGGTAACGTTTTGTGTTGTGTAATGTGGCTTTTATGTGCTCCAACGGCTCATACAGCTGGTCCCGCAACCGTTCTGGGTGTAAATGGCTGCATTGAATGGCCCGGTTGTCTTCATCAGTGATGCAGGTATTTGTTTAACTCGTCTAAGGATGTCCTCGTCTGTAATTGTTGAGGTCGTCTCTGGGAGATAAATTCTTCAATCCTGTCAGCTGCCCCCCGATTCTGTGGTCGTCAAGACGCATCATGACGACCATAGAATATGGAAGGTTGTGGACCGTAAAGGATTCTTGGGGTTTCGTTTCGCATTAAATGCGTAGTGGCTGCGCTCTTCCAGGTTATGGCCTACGTGGCACATTCTAACTGGTGGAGTTAATGCTTCAATTGGTGGGACTATTGGGTTTCCCGCTGGTTCTTAGTTTTCTGAGCCTTTGTTTTAAACTTTTCCCCTTCGCATTTTATCTTTTCACTTTCCTCAAAAACTCCCTATCATTGTTCTAAGCATTTTCCTCGCTAACCTCATTCTGCAACTTCTCTCCGAACTAGCGTGCTTGTACAGTGGTGCTTCCTTTTGTCCGCTCCTTTTAAGGTACTTTTCTCTTCTTTTGCCTTTTCCCACCCTTTTCTTTTTTGTTTTGGTGCAATATAGCTTCTGATTTCCTTTCTTCCTTTCCCTTTTTTTTCTTTTGTTTGTGTTTGATTTCTTGGGGATTTAGCTTGTATTTTTGGATTTCCATTGTTAGGAGCTTTGAGGTTAGGATAGCTTGTCCCTCAATTTCCTTCATTTTTACGCGTTTAGGAGGGTCTCTAGGTATTTTTTCGAATCTAGAGGACTTTATTTTTTAGGGCAATAGTCTGGGCATGGCATTAGCCGAGTTGTTGCCCTTGCTGCGTGAGTCAATTAATTGGTTCGAGGGTTTGGTGAGAGAGGGAGAAGCAATGTCTGAAGTTAGATTGAGTGAACTCGAGACTGGGTTATCGTCTAACGGTGGCCCAGTGGAGGGAGATGTGGCCGTCTCTTCTCTTCAAGTGGTTAGGGCTTTTTACGCCCTCGAGGAGACGTATGGGTTGGATGCTGACACCGTGGGTAGATTTAAAGATAGGTTTCAATTTCCAGAACAGGTTCGCGTTCATCAGCCCAGTGACAAGGATAGGGCTTGCCATTTCTTCCCTGGTGAGGTATGTTTCTATGAGGCTGCTTTCACTTATGGACTTAGGTTCCCCGTCCATCCGTTCATGATGGAGTTTTTAAGTCACTTTAGTATTGCTCCTGGGCAACTTATGCCTAATTCATGGAGGATATTGGTCAACTGTATGGAAATATGGTTGGCCGCTAACGAGGACATGATTAAGGTTAATGAACTCGTCTATTTATATCGTTTGAAAGAGTCTAAAGAATACGGATATAATGAGTTAGTACCCTCGGAGAGGAGGACCAAGATTGTCAGGGGTCTACCTTCGTCCTTCAAGTACTGGAAATCAAGATTTTTCTTTGTGTCCGGGGACGATTTTGAAACTCCCTCCAGCGGGGATTGGGGTGATGTCCCGAGGTTGCTTTGTCGGTGGGGAACACCGACCTTAGGTGCGTCAGTATTTCTTTCTGTTGTTTTAGTTCCGTTTTGTTGTGACGTTATTGTTATTGACTCCTTTACTTCTTGTTTCCCGCAGTTAAGAGGAGGCCTAAGCTTAAAAGCAGGTACAAGGAGCGAGTACAGAAGGCAATCGAATACGCGCAGACAATTGAAAGTTGGGACGACCTTGTGGACCTAAGGACCCTGGCCTTCTACTGTCTCAGACCAGAGCCTTCTGCCTTTGTCCTATGTAATCTCGATATTAAAGGAAAAAAGAGTAAATGTTAGGTTTGTTAATATTGACTTCTTCATACATACACCCTTGCAAAGAGTAAGTGATTCTCCCCTTGCAGAGATGACGACCAAGTTTAATAAGGATATGTATGCGAAGATGAGGGCAAAGAAAGATGAGCCACTGTCGAACATAGGGAAGAAAACCGTACGCGTGACTGGAAGGGGTCCTTCTGTTACCTCACCTGCCTCCGTCAATCCCATCGTTTCTGGTATGGAAACGATGAGGACTGCTTCTCCTTCAACCTCGATGGAAGAGTTTCCTACTCCCGTCTCTAAAAAGCCGCGTTTGTCAGACAAGGAGAAGGAAAAGGTGGATTCTCACCCGTCCACCATCTGGAGAGACGAGAGGCTGGCGGTGGACAGGGCCCACGGCATCGTGACTACCGACGATTTAAAAGTCTTCTCTAGAGTGCCTTTCAACAATGTTGCGAGTGGCCACGTCCATAAGCTTGTTCAGGTGGAGTATTTGTGCAAGTCCCTCTCTTTTTTTTTTTTCTTTTTTTCTTTTTTACTGACAGTTTTGAATTTCTTTTCAGGTGTTGGGGGAAAGTCTCCATATTACCTCAGAGTACCTTACTCAAGAGGCTAAGGTGGCGTCTCTCACATCGTGAACGGAGGCTTTGGAGAAGGAGAATTCTAAGCTGAAGAAGAATCTTATTGATTCTATGGACGAGGCCACCACTTTGAAGGAGAAAGTCAAGACCCTGAGTGACGACCTCAGAGTCGAACGTCAGCTGACCCTTGAAAAGGACGAGCAACTTCTAAGTGCCAGGGAGTTGCTCAAAACAATTGTTGCTAGATCCGTTGAAACCTTCCAAACTACTGACGAGTACAACACAGTGCTCTTCAGTTGGTACTTTAAAGGTTTTGAGCTTCTCAAGAGGTACCTGGCCAAGCACCCCACGGGAGTTGATATGGAGAGCCTGGACCTAGAAGAGGTGGATAAAGAAATGGCTATTGACGAGGCTGCCCAATCCTCGGCTCCCGAGGGTGATGTTCCTGATAGCGCTCCTGCTGACGATGCCCCCGTTGGTGACGCCTCCACAGTTGCCGGTCCCTAAACCTGTTACTTATGAAAATTTTCTTTTTCTGTTTTTGGTTGTTGCCCGTTATGTCTTTTGGGCTTTTTGTAAATCTAATTTGAAAACAATTTCCTTTTAATCTGCTCTGGGAACAATATTTTTAGCCCAGCGTTTATGGGCTTTTGGATGTAAAAACAATGGTAATTGCCCGCGGTTTTTGGGCTTTAATTAAATTTGTAGTTTGTTTACTTACTTGTATTTGTAGTTGAACGCTCTTTGGTGTATGATATGCTTGCGGTTCTTTGACAACCGTCCATGCTGTGTACTTAGTGAAATTTTTAGCTGTGAATTTCCTTTTTCTTCATCCGCGATTTTTATTTGTTCTGGTTCCGTAGTTTCGTCATCATCTTACGTCCGTTTAGGTGGAATAGTGTTACTTAGCTAAACTGAGGAAGCGTAAGTTTGTCAGTCAGCAGATGAAGCCAATCCCCAATTTGTGTGAATGTCTTCTTAAAGATGGTCACTGGTGTGGTGCCTACCACAACGTCTCCGATGCCAAAGTCAATACAAAGGAGCTTTATAATGTAAAACAGAATAGTAAAATGGTAATAAAATTATCTGTGTATTTTTCATACCTCCTGTTGGTATCGTGAGGGCCTTATATATGTTTTTACAATTTCTAGCCGTTGAGGTAGTGATGGTGGCCTTGATGCTCCTCTTGGTAACGTTTTGTGTTGTGTAATGTGGCTTTAATGTGCTCCAACGGCTCATACAGCTGGTCCCGTAACCGTTCTGGGTGTAAATGGCTGCATTGAATGGCTTGGTTGTCTTCGTCAGTGATGCGGGTATTTGTTTAACTCGTTTGAGGATGTCCTCGTCTGTAATTGTTGAGGTCATCTCTGGGAGATAAATTCGTCAGTCCTGTCATTTAGAACTACTAATATGGTCAAAAATGTAATACGGCTAGATCTAAAAAATGAACAAATCCACACACAAACTTATGATTTCAATGTTATTTCAGTATTCATTTGTTAGAGCTAGCTTATGACATTTCTGACCATATTAGTAGTTCTAAATGCACACTTTTTTTGAGAAACGGTGTAAACCTCAAATTGAAATAAATGAAAAAAAAAATATGATACTAAACCCCAAAAAAAAAAAAAAAAAGCCTCATCGCACGCACAAAGTGCATGTGATGAGGCTAGTAATTGATAAAGTTGATAGTGCTAGAGTGATGAGCCAGTGTTAAATAATTAATAGTGATTTCACATCTTTCCTATATATTTTTGTTTTCTCTAAAGGTTGTTTTGTCTTTTAGTTTACGCATAATTATGTAGATTTTGTTAACTAGAGCCCTAAGGGCACATGTTAAACTGCAATTAATGCTTAATTAAATAACATTTTTATACTTTTTTTTTTCCTTAAAGTTCTATTAATACTCAATTAAATAATCAGTGGCGGCTCCAGGAACTGTTTCCGGGTAGTCATTAAGAAACATAAATTATACATGTAGGAGGTCCGAAGACCGAGGAGGATTAGACCAAGGAATAATTTGCATAGTCCAAGCCCGAAGAGATAAATATGCTCGGAAGATTTTGCCCACCAAAGGATGGAAATACAATCAGGACAATTGGTGCCCTGTGGTGTTCCAGGGAAAGGAGAAGGGATAGTGATGGAGGCAAGGATGGTGGGAGGAAGTTTCCTAAAGGGTATACTTCCCCACTCCGCATTTGAAAGTTCAAATATTGTTTAAAACACCAATGAACGTTTAGACCCCCAATTTACAAATTACCAACACTAGCTTATAATCAAACTATATATGTGCGGAATATGAAAATAAGCTATAACAGAATTGGTAAATCAATCTAAACTGAATTTAATCACAACCACAGCAGTAATTAAAAGGCAAAGATTAAGGGAAGAGAGATGCAAACACAAAGACAACACAGCGATGTGTTATCGAAGAGGAAACTGAAGTCCTCGGGGAAAAACCTCTCTGCCGTCCTCCAAGCAATCAATAATCCACTAGAGAATAAAGTTGGGATACATGAATAGTAGAAGACCCTCCAACCCTAATCTACCAATGCACCTAAGCCCTCCAAGCTTCTTGCTCCAACAGGGTTACACCGAACCTTGTCTTCTCTAACTTATCGGATCCCGCAATCGCCCATTGCATCAACCAAAATGAATTGGTCCCTTCTGAACTGCTTCCCAAGCACCAAAAAGCCTTCTCACAGATATAGGTATGGTGAGATAAGGATTTGGCTAATGTACCTTTCAAGAATATGTCAATGGAGAGGGTGAGAGTATCGGAATTTGGAGAATCAAATGATGAAGATTGTGGATGAGTCAATCTTTTTTTTCTCTAGGGTTTCTCTCTCAAAATTCTCTCTGGAAGCTCTCTACATTTCGTGGGTATAAGGGTATTTATAGTAGGGTGAATGAGGAATGTGAAAAGTCAGTTCCAACCAAACAGGGCATTCTAGCTGCTCGAGCTCGCGACTGGAACGAGTCGCGAGTTTGAGTCGCGAACTAACCGCCTGGCCAGACTGGAGGTTTTTTCCTGTAATGCAATAGCTAGCATGACCCTTCAGCTCACCCTGCATGCTTCACACGTGTGCCATTCTGGCGACTTGCCAATCGCGAGATCCAGTCGCGAGGCTCTTCTTGAATGCACACTCTTAAGCTTTTCTTCACACTCTCTCACACACTACCCTTACATGATTCCCACCTAAATATAGGGTTTTTAAATGCTGAATTATAAGCAAATTTGGCATGGAATAAAGCCAACAAAATGATTGAATAAATTCAACCTTACAATCTCCTCTTTTGGCTATTCCGTGACAAAACCCTAAAACAAACTCTAGACTTAACATGTGAGTTGGGAATAGTTGAACAAAACTCACGTACACCTAACTCTAGAATCTGTGAAGCTCTTAAACCATACGGAAAAGTATTTCCTGAAAACAACAACACATTTCGATCATTGTAAGTAGAAAACTTGAAATGCATATGGAGCAAGCACAATGCGATCAAGCAAAAAGGAATGAGACAATAAAACATGACTTGACCAAAAATGAACAATCAATATAAATAGTGACCACAATAATCATTCACACAAGGAATGAACATCCGGACATGCAAACTAATCAGCTCAATGCAAAGTATCATTTGCATGTCCAACACTCAACCGATACAACAACACAAGGTAATTGCATCAAGGATATAAAATCCAACAAGGGCACAAGAGTGAAGTACTTAAAAAAAATGCATAACATTAACAACAAGTACTAAACTACAAAGCATGGGCACAAAAATAAATATTTTAAATAGCTAAGCATAAACATAGTTAATATAACACAAAGCTCTTTCTCTCTTTCTCCCCCTATCATGAATCATAGAAGCAGTGATGAACTTGGAACATATATACCTGTAACCTAAAACACTTGCACAAAACACATTAGACCCTCAAGGTAAAGCAAGTAATAAAATGACAAATATAATGTAACAAGTAAATTGCGATCAAGAAAACATGATGTAAAATATATGACCATACACCAACACAGTCATAAAGAAATGACTACAATGATCACATAGCAAAGCAAATGATCATCCGAACATGCATTCAATGAAGCACAATAGCATAAGGATGTATGCATGTCCAACACACAAACATGATGCAATGAAAACAACAAAGCATAGATACTAAACATAACTCAAAGCACCATAAAACAAACAAGAAAACAAACAGAATAGAGTTTTCTTATTAACTCAATGTCTTCTCCCCCTTGGTATATGCATCTCCCCTATGGAATATCTCTCCCCCTATAAATGTGCACGAGAAAAAGAATTTCTCCCCCTAAGAATGTACACAAGAGTCATATAAAAATGATAAAAACTCTCCGATATACTCTCCCCCTTTTTGTCACGAATAGACAAAGGGTCAAGGAGAAACAAGGGCAAGAGATGAAGGTACGAACAATGATAATAATGCATGAGGGAAAAATGAAAAAAAATTTAAAACTGTACTGAAAAAGATCCTGAAAGCGCAAAACACGCGTTTTTCGCGACTGGATTGAGTCGTAAACAAGTCGCCAAACTGAGTCGCGTGAAATCTAAAAACCCAAATTTTTTGAAAAATATTCTAAGTCTTTTTCGCGACTGCGGCTTTGAACTGCCAGAGAGTCACGAAAACCTTCTGAGTAAGCTCGCAACTGGGGGCTCGCGACTGGCTTGACCCGCAAGGCAAGTCGCCAAAACAAGGTTGCACAGTTTTTGAAATTTTTGACATTTTTCAAAAATAAAAACACTTTCCAAAAACAACTAAAACACTCAAAAGTCTTTTTGTGTTTGATCAACATATAATTGAGCATGTGCAACATATTTAATCAAGTACAATCACACAAATGAATAAGGCATTCATTGAACATAGACATGTGTGATGTGTGTGGGTACCAAAGATGAGATAGTCCTTAGTCTAATGTGAAGCTTCAATGATCAATTCAACCAAGACATACACAATTAGCACTAGGAAAAGAGACCTATCTCAATTATAGAAATATGCATATATGACCTCCCACAAAACTTGATTACATAATTTTGAAGCTTTTCATTTGGCTTCATACACATCATATCATTTAATCTTTTTGAATCAACATATCTCATTTTGAGATCGATGCCTGAAATTTTTGATATTTCAATTTGATGAACAAGCCTTTGGCTTTTTGGGGCACCATACATTTTTCATAAAAATCACTTTTCCTTTTTTTTAGTCAAATACTAGTATGTGCGACGGCTTTTGCAGCTCATTATCTCTCTTCATTTTGAGATTTACATTTGTTGAGCTCTTTAAGCAAAAAAAATAAAAGAGTGGGAAGATATATAGGCATAAATCTATGCAAATTTCAAGATCAACAAAACCATTGACTAATCATACATGACAAGTTTGAAGATCTATTTATAACAGTCACATAGATGTCAAGATTTTTTCCACAAAGATATGAGTGCATAAAGAACAAGTTATGCTCATAAATGCACAAAGCCATTAGTACAAAGATAGAAGGTAAAACATGCTTATGACAACGCACAATAATACTGATCAAACTTTTTGGATTTTCTACTTTTTATGTGTTTTTAGATTTTTTACACACACAAAAACAAAAGCATAAAAGTAAGATCAGATGCAAAAACAAAAACAATGCATATAAAGAGATGCATGATGCACAAATGCATGACAATAAAGCATCTAATGCATAAAGGGTCCTACAAAGATCGAAAGAATTAGATCAAGGACCAAAAGAGCAAAAAGCTCAACCATAGGAACTCTTCCTCATCCAAACGGAATGATTGTTTGGAATGAGTGTCTCATGAGAAGTGAGACGAGGGTTGGAAGAATGATAACCGGAGATGCACATAGACAAGGAGTTAAGAGCATTAAACACTTTCTTTAACAACATGCTATTTTCACTCAAAACCGGTTTACCCTTTTTAGCATAACTTCCAAGAAGTTCAAGTTTCTCTTTTCTTTTGATTCTTTTAAGAGCATGAAACTTAGAGCAATGAGGTCTTAGATGACCAAAAGCACCACAATGGTGACAAACAATGTGTTTAGGTCCACTAGGCTTTTTGGGAATGGATCTAGCAACATGGTTTTGTTTTCTCTTCAACTTATGGCATTGAGGTATTGTATGACCAATCACACCATAGTGGTGACAAGTTGGAACAAACTTAGATCCATCCAAAACCTTAGGTTAATACCTAAACGGAGGCTTTGACTTAACAGCCTTTCTCTCCACCTTTTGATTTCTTTTATGTGGAGGAATATACGCCGATTTGTCCTTTGAGGTGAACACACAATAGGCACAAAATCGGATACCACAACAGGACTGCAACATATATTTTCATCCTTTTTAGCAATAGCTTCAACAATCAAACACTTGGCATGCATTTTCAGAGATTCATTCTCACATTTTAGCTCATCAACAAGTTTGTTAGACAAAACAAGTTTAGTATCCAAGTCCATATTCAAACATTCAAACTCTTTCAGTTTTTCAAGAGAATTTTCCACAAGGTTCTTATATTTTTCAACCAATTTGTTGGATCCATTGAGCTTAGCAATCAAATCATCATTTTCATAAAATAATTTGCTCAAATTCTTTTGAAACTTCTTAGCATTTTTCTTCAAGACTTTGATGTTAGGAATATCAACAACATCCAAAGATTCATGTAACAAAGCATCACAATCATGAGGATTATCACTCATAGAGGCATTTTCACAAACACATGGCATGTTACAATCATCAACATCCAAAACATGCATAGAGGCATATAAAGCACTATCCATGGCAAATAACACAAGTGGTCTAGGATCACACTTAGGTAATGAAACCAATACAAGTGTACCCACTCTAATATCAATTGAAAGTTCAAATAGTATGTAAAACACCAATGAACGTTTAGAACCCCCAATTTACAAATTACCAACACTAGCTTATAATCAAACTATATATGTGCAGAATATGAAAATAAGCTATAACAAAATTGGTAAAACAATCTAAACAGAATTTAATCACAACCACAGTAGTAATTAAAAGGCAAAAATTAAGGGAAGAGATATGCAAACACAAAGACAACACAGCGATGTGTTATCGAAAAGGAAACTGAAGTCCTCGGCGAAAAACCTCTCTGCCGCCCTTCAAGCGATCAATAATCCACTAGAGAATAAAGTTGGGATACATGAATAACAGAAGACCCTCCAAGCCTAATCTACCTAGTGCACCTAAGCCCTCCAAACTTCTTGCTTCAACAGGGTTAAGCCGAACCTTGTCTTCTCTAGCTTACCGGATCTCGCAATCGCCCATTGCATCAATCAAAATGAATTGGTCCCTTCTGAACTACTTCCCAAGCACCAAAAAGCCTTCTCATAGATATGGGTATGGTGAGATAAGGATTTGGCTAATGTACCTCTCAAGGATATGTCAATGGAGAGGGTGAGAGTAGAGGAATTTAGAGAGTCAAAGGATGAAGATTGTGGATGAGTCAATCTTGTTTTTCTCTAGGGTTTCTCTCTCAAAATTTTCTCTAGAAGCTCTCTACATTTCGTAGGTATAAGGGTATTTATAGTAGGGTGAAAGAGGAATGCGAAGAGTCAGTTACAACCAAACAGGGCATTCTGGCGACTCAAGCTCGCGACTGGAACGAGTCGCAAGTTTGAGTTGCGAGCTAACTACCTAACCAGACTAGAGATTTTGTCATGTAGTGCAACAGCTGGCGTGGCCCTTCAGCTTCCCCTGCATGCTTCACACGTGTGCCATTCTGGCGACTTGACAGTCGCGAGATCCAGTCACGAGGCTCTTCTTGAGTGCACACTCTTGAGCTTTTCTTCACACTCTCTCACACACTACCCTTACATGATTCCCACCTAAATACAGGATTTCTAAATGCTGAATTACAGGCAAATTTGGCACAGAATAAAGCCAACAAAATGATTGAATAAATTCAACTTTATAGCATTAAATGCCCTACACTAACCTTATCAGCTGCATTAATGTGGAAATGACGCCTGACTAATAACTTCACAGTTAGCAGCCCCTTCCACCACTTTCAACAGAGTTTTGATGGGACAAGTATATGCCTAGAGGCATACAGGTGAAGGGCTAGGATGCAAGGAATGGGGATATAAAAGGAAGGGAATCTCCCAGAAAAAGGGGATGAACATTTTCTCTAAGAATTAGAAAAATAAGGAAGTGAACAGTGTATTATCTAGTGTAAAACCTGAACCAAATATATATAAGAGACTAATTCTTAGACCAGCCCGAAGAGAACATCATTCTCAATTACTACTTAATTCTCACTTATCTATTACTCTGGGCTCCTCGGCCTTAAACTTGAACTTAGCTTAGAATTGAACCTGAAGTATTTTCTCACTCTCTTCAAAAAATTCTATTGTTTGGGCTTGGTTCAAAGGACAAGGTACCACTGTTCTTGGTGGGCTTGGACCTTTATTTTCTGAGTACTTACAATACAATATTGAATAAAAAATATGGTTGTATCTTATTATCAATACTACAAGTTATATCTCTTTCAAAAATTTTGTTAAATAAAATTTTTCTTGGATTTTTCTTTTTGTTTTTAAAGGCCCAATATATTGTTAAAAGGATCAAAGTTTTATTACAAACTTAGTTGTAGCATAAGACTATAACTTTTACTATACAAATTAACATAACTACATATTTTGAAAATCTAACCGTTGAATTGTATGTATTTTATGTTCTTAAAAGACATATCAAGTTTCATGTCAATCAGATATTATTTATTATTTGATCCATAAACTTATTTTTTACGTATAATTTTAGACTACAAAAACTGAAAAATTAAACATTTGATTAATGACATAAGCTATTTATCTTTAATCTTCTTAAATTTTGCAAGCATGGAGGATATAAGAAAAAAAAATGTAATCTAATTATGGAATTGTTAAAATTCATATCTAATAAAAAAAAAATATTGAGTAGAGTTGTAACCTTAATCTACAACCAAGTTTGTTGCTAAACTTTGTCCAAATTTTAATTATATTGGACCTAAAAAAAATTAGGGTGGTCACACATTTTTTTTAAGGTAAAAAAAATCAAAAAATTTTTAAATTTTATATATAATAATGACTTTTTTTTCCAAGCTACATGACCACCCTGACTCTAACTTGGAGCCACCAGTGTAAATAATATTTATATACTTAAAATTAAAGTCAAATAATGCCCAAATATTCAAAAAATAAATAAATAAATAACATACACAACCATGTTGAATTTATTCCGGCAAAGCAATGAATCTTTTACATGTGAATTTTTTTTTTTTTTTCAAAAAATATGTATCACAGCTCATTGATTGAAGGTTGAAGAATAATAAATGCTTAATTATGAACTATAATTTATTGGTTTATTATTCTTTAAAGGTCATTGGTTCAATGGTTTATAAACATACACAACCACCTACCTTGGCTTTTGAGTAGAATTGTGGTGTGTCACTATGTTAGAACCTCTTTCTCTCTCCCTTGTGTCTATGTGTGTTTGTTTCTCAAAAATAAAAATAAACCACATAATAAATGCATTTTTAATAGTCATAATTAAGCATTTACTAAGAATTTATTACTCTTTAACCAGCAAACCAATTAGTTGTAATATACATTTTTCAAAGAAAGAAATACATGTGTATGTGTGTTTGTTTCTCAAAAATAAAAATAAAAATAAAAAATAAAAAACCACATAATAAATGCATTTTTAATAGTCATAATTAAGCATTTACTAAGAATTTATTACTCTTTAACCGGCAAACCAATTAGTTGTAATATACATTTTTCAAAGAAAGAAATACATATGTCTATAATTCATTGGTTTGCAGGAAAAAAATAGTGGTTGTGTATGTTTACATGTATAGCTATAAAAACAAAAGTAATGTATATTTCAAAAGCAACCAAAAACCTTTTGGAAACATTGGAAAAAATGAATAGAAGAACAATTTCCCAACTATCTTCTTTTTTTCTTGTCATTGTCTTAGCCTTTGGCATAAGCAGTGCATTAACAACACCCAGATTGGATAAGCACTATGTACGAATTGTCAACAACCTTGACAATCGTGTGCTTTTCTATCATTGTAAATCTAAAGATAATGATCTCGGCCTTAGAAATCTTCAACCTGGTGAAAATTGGCAATTCATTTTTCACTTAAACTTTTTTGGAACAACGCTCTTTTTCTGCAATTTTTCGTACACTAACTCCTCCAAAATTAAGTTTCATGCTGTTTTCGATGTATTTTCAACAGAATTAACTCAAGATTGCGGTGGATACAATTGCATTTGGATAGCAAAAGAGGATGGACTATACGTATATAATTTAGAAATGAAAATGGCTCTGAAGGAGCATGATTGGGAAAGACTGCAAATATATAAGTGACAAATGATGTATGAGGGAAAATTCTGTTAATAAAAGGGAAATCTTCGTTTTTTCCGAAGTTTTTTTTTATGTATCCAATTTCGAAACTCTAACTATATTTTATTTCCTGATTTTTTTTAAGTTTTATTGCAAATTATTTATACGAATGATGCCATCTAGGTGCTAGATGAAATTGTAGTCACATTGACATGAACTTGGCTTGGCCTTTTTTCTTAAACTTTTAATTTTTGTGAAATATATAAATTTTCATTCAAGTTCCATGTTCAGGGAAACTTGACCAACATTTAACCCATACTCTGCTAAAAGTTGGAATAATCATGGATCTTTTTTTTCTTTTCTTTTTTCTTTTTAATGGGAACATTCAGGGATCTTCTATATTCTGTAATGACTCAAAAATATTGACATAGTGGATCATGTAGACCAAGTATGTACTAGGGGTTCGAATAATGGTTAAATGATTAAATTCACCACTTTCAAACAATTTGAACATTTGGGAGAATTAGTACATTATTATTAAGTCAAACTTTGGGCCTCCCTATAAAGACTAACCAAGAAATAGATGGCTAACCACATGAAATTCTCCAACAATTTCGTAAATATATGGTGTACCAAAACGTCAAGTATTCATGAATTTTTGTTATTTGTTGGACAAATTTCGCAAGAATTATAATTCTCATTAAATACATAAATTATATCTCACATTTCAAGTTAGAAATATTAAATCTCATGTTAGGGTCACATTTATATGTAATTGGCACATCCTTTGATGAAATGCACTTTACTTGTATTTGAGTCTTACTTGTATTTGAGTCTTACTTGTAGTGTTTTTAAGAACATCGTGAAGTACTTTTAATTACAAGTGGTAATGTGGACGTAAGCGCCACCTAGATTATGCATTGGCCAAGTAGACCGGTAGAGGGTGGATAATGAAGTTGACACCTAGATTAGGTTAAAGAATCATGAATATAGCGCCCTTCTATGTGATATGCATTGATAATAGCTTAATTTTGCATTATCATACTTATTTCGAGTTAATTCATGCATTTTATATTTGGTTTTGGAATAATGCTGAATAATCAATTTTGTGCTTAATTGAATTTTATTGCGTGAATTTGTCTTTTGTAGGAAAATAAAATTAAATAAATTGATTTGTGCAAAGAAGAAAAGCTAGTGGACTTTACTTTTACAAGGGCCATCATGAAGTTAAAGAAGGCCAATCCAATTAAATTTAAATCCAATTTGTAAGGTTGAATTTATTCAATCATGCGTTGGCTTTATTCCATGCCAAATTTGCTTGTATTTTAACAATTAGATACCTTGTATTTAGGTGGGAATTATGTAAGGGTTGTGTGTGAGAGAGTGTGAAGAAAACTCAAGATGTGTGCAATCAAAGCAGTCTCGCAATTGGATCTCGCAATTGACTCACGACTAGCAAGTCGCCAAAGTGGCACACGTGTGAAGCATGCAAGGAACTAAAGGGTCGTGACAGCTGGAGCACTACATGACAAAATGTACAGTCTGGCCAGGCAGTTAGCTCGCGACACAAACTCGCGACTTGTTCCACTCGCAAGGCTAAGTTGCCAGAACACCCTATTTGGATGAAAACTGACTTTTCACATTCCTTACATACACTATTATAAATACCCTTATACCCACGAAATATAGAGAGCTTTCAGAGAGAATTTTGAGAGAGAAACCCTAGTGAAAAACAAGATTGACTCATCCACAATCTTCATCATTTGATTCTCCAAATTCCTCTACTCTCACCCTCTCTATTGACATATCCTTAAGAGGTACATTTTGCCAAAACCTTATCTCACCATACCCATATCAGTGAGGAGGTATTTTGGTGCTTGGGAAGTGGTTCAGAGATGACCAATTTACTTGGTTGATGCAATGGGCTTATTGCGGGATCCGGGAAGCTTAAGAAGACAAGGTTAGGCATAACTCTGTTGGAGCAAGAAGCTTAGAGGGCCTAGGTGCATTGGGTAGATTAGGCTTGGAGAGTCTTCTACTATTCATGTATCCCAACTGTATTCTTTAGTGGATCATTTGATCGCTTAGAGGGCGGCGGAGAGGTTTTTCGTCGAGTTCTTCGGTTTCCCCTTCGATAACATGTGTCGGTTTTATCTTTGTGTTTGTATCTCCTTACCTTACTCTTTACCTTTTAATTTCTGCTGTGTTTGTGATTAATTATGGTTTAAAGTGTTTTACCTATTTGGTTAGAGCTTATATACATCATTCCGCACATATATTGTGTGTGTGTGTAAGCTTGTGTTGGTATTGTTAAAACTGGAGGTCTAAACATTCATTAGTATTTTACACACTAATTGAACTTTCACAATTAGAGCAAGGAATCAAAGGAAATTTGCACCGAATCCAAGTCCAATTCGGATTAGGATTCCAGCTTGTGCATCAATTAGTATGTTTGACATAACTTTCGGCTCAAGTGTCCAATCGCAATGATTCAAGTTGAGATGGAAATTTAACTTAAAGCGCTACAACTTTATAGTTTACCAAAAGTCTTAATTCTGACGTTAAATGGTCCAAAATTGTTGATTAAGTGAAGCCTAAAAATTTGAGATTTTCTCCAAACGGGAATTCGACTTATAATAGGATTCCTTGACCTATTTAAAGGCTCTTTAGGGAAAAATTTAGAGGACGGTTGGGGGCTGAACATTTATTATGACATGTCATAATAAATACTATAAAGACATAATAATAATAAATACTTATTAATAACTACCATAATTATCAAATTCCATATTTCTATACGAAATAAAATTGAAAGAAAATTTATTTTTTGGATAAAATAATCTTTTATTGAACTTTCCCTTGCATTGTGCAAGTTATTGGCTAGTATATTTTAATTTGAAAGACAACATATTAAATAATATTTCATTGAAATGTTAGTTTTTCCAAGTAAGAAATGGCATAAATTTTATCGCGTTTACTTTTAAACCCTCGACCAAAAAAAAAAAAAAAAGAAGACAATATTTAAGTAATTTATTTTTAGGCAAAAGTTAGGGCCCAAAAAAAAAGAGAAACAAAAAAGGGAGTGGCTGATTTGACTAAAAAATAGGATGCCGAGAAAACCAAAAAAGAAAAATCTGTCAAATTAAAGAAAATTAATGGAACCAATGAAGACCAACGAGAATGTGATGAACATGACAATGATTTTCGTACAAGAGTCGATGAGGGAAAACATGGGAAAACTCTTCCAATGCTTGAATTTAAAATATTGAAATTCCTGGGTTAATATCATAAGGATTTTGAGCCTTTAATATCCTTCCTTTCATAACCTGAACTCATCCTACATTACAACCTTTGAATAAAGACCTTCTTGAAGTCTTGCTAATTCTAGGCACACCTTTATCTTTTATAATATTTCTCTTGGGCTAAAAAGAAAAATTGCACAGGATTATCAAGCTCCACCAGCTGACATCTTTAAAGACAAAACTTCTTAAATTCTCAAGTGAGTTGAAAAAATTCTCTTAAACTTAGAGTACACCCTTTGTTTTCTTCCAACAAACACAACTCTGAAGAGAAACATAATTTATCAAATTGTCAAATGATTGCAATAAATTTTCAAACTTAGGACATTCTTCCTCTTGCTTGTTCCCAACATATGTGATTTCCAAGCATTTCCACATTTCATTTCTTGATTGTCTTTAAAGACTCAATCGGAAAAGGTTCAAAAGAAAGAAGCAAATTTGATTACATGTTTTTAATGATTTCAAATCTTTCTTAGTCAATAAATTGAGTTAACACTTGAGCATAATGACTAATCAAAAGGGTTGTTCAAAGGATAATCTTTTGCTCATTTGAAAAAGAAAAATATTTAATACCACCGTTCTACATTGAATGACTTTTTTAAAGAAAAGGGGGGGGGGGGGGTATGAAATTTCATTTCAAAAGTTTTCATGAAAAATTCATTTTTAAAAATGATTTTTAACAATGTTTGGACTTGATCCTCTATGAGTGAGGGACGTAGGTAGCCTTTCAAAGGCCCGATCACAATCGCCCAAAAATATCCTAAGAATCAAAATTAAGACCTTTTTTTCAGTGAATTTTAGTGTAGGAATGTCTGTTTTGCATCAAGAATGTCTGCACTATGGGGAATGGCCCATTAGTTTTGGTGCGCAAACATGTTTACAATTTTTTATGTAAAACATGTCATCAATTTTCTGTGCAAGCATGTCTAAACCAGGGGCATTGGCACAAAATATTTTCATCTACTCAACATTTACCATCAATTTTCAATTTGAATGATGCCATGTGTTCTATAAAAATGTTCAAAATGTGTCCAAAAAAAAAAAACATAAATAAAAAACAATTATATTTTGGGCGCCAAAGTACTTAATTTCTTTTATGTATATATATATATATATATATTTTTTTTTTTGGGTACATAAATCTAATTTACCAATTTAACTAATTACTTCTAACCCTAACCCAAACCCAACCCAACCCAACCCAATTATTATGGTTAAACCCCAACCCACCCAATTACCCAATGATCAAAATTACCAAAATACCCCTAAAACTTGAAAATGACCAAAGTACTCCTAAAATCCTTTAAATTTACCAAAATATCCCCTAAACCTAAAAAAATACGAAACATGCCTAAAAACCACTGAAAATGACCAAAATACCCTCGAAACCTAAAAATTACTAAAATACCCCCAAAACCTAGAAAATTACTAAAATACCCCCGAAACTAAAAAAATGACCAAAATACCCTCAAAACCTAAAAATTACCAAAATACCCCTTAAACCTAGAAAATTACCAAAATACACCCTAAACCTAAATATTTCGGTCATTTTTTCTGTTTTGGAGGTATTTTGGTCTTTTTATAGGTTTCGAGGGTATTTCTTCATTTTATAGGTTTCGATAGTATTTTGGTCATTTTTAGGTTTTAAGGGTATTTTGGTTATTTAATTAGTTTAGAGGGGGTATTTTTGTCATTTTTAGTGATTTTTGGGCATGTTTGGTTTTTTTTTAGGTAATAACACTAAACTATGATTTCAATGTTACATTATGTAATAAGGCTATCTAAAAAATGAGCAAATCCACACACAAACTTATGATTTCAATGTTATTTCAATATTCATTTTTTAGAGCTAGCCTTATGACATTTCTGACCACAGTAGTAGTTCTAAATGTGCAGCTTTTGTGAGAAACAATGTAAACCTCAAATTGAAATAAGTGAAAAATATATGATACTAAATCAACAAAAAAGACAAAAGCCTCATCGCAAGCGCAAAGCGCGTGTGATAAGGCTAGTAATTGATAAAGTTGATAGTGCTAGAGTGATGAGCCAGTGTTAAATAATTAATAGTGATTTCACATCTTTCCTCTATTGTTTTTCAAAAGGTTGTTTTATCTTTTAGTTTAAGCATAATTATGTAGCTTTTGTTAACTAGAGCCCTATGGGCACATGTTAAACTGCAATTAATGCTTAATTAAATAAAAGTTTTATACTTTTTTTTTCCTTAGAGTGCTATTAATAATCAATTAAATAATATTTTTATACTTTTTTTCAAAACTAAAGTAAAATAATGCCTAAATATTCAAAAAAAAAAAAAAATACACAACCACAAAATTATTCCTGCAAAGCAATGAACTTTTGACATGTGAATTTTTTTTAAAATAATGTGTATTACTGCTCATTGGTTGAAGGTTGAAGAATAATAAATGCTTAATTATGAACTATAATTCATTGGTTTATTATTCTTTAAAGCTCATTGTTTCTTTGGTTTAAAAACATACACAACCACCTAATAAATGCATTTATTTTTAAAAGTCATAATTAAGCATTTACTAAGAATTTATTATTTTTGATCTCAAAAAAAATATTATTATTCTTTAACCTGCAAACTAATTAGTTGCAATATACATTTTACAAAGAAAGAAATACATCTGTCTATAATTCATTGGTTTGCAGGAAAAAAACTCATAGTGGTTGTATAAGTTTACATGTATAGGCAGTATAGCTATAAAAACAAAAGTAATGTATATTTCAAAAGCAACCAAAAACCTTTTGGCAACATTGGAAAAAATGAATCAAAGAACAATTTCCCAACTATCTTCTTTTTGTCTTGTCATTGTCTTAGCCTTTGGCATAAGCAGTGAATTAACAGTGATACCCAAATTTGAAAAGAACCATGTACGAATTGTCAACAACCTTGACAATAGTGTGCTTTTCTATCATTGTAAATCTAAAGATAATGATCTCGGCCTTAGAAATCTTCAGTCCCGCAAAAATTGGGAATTCTCTTTTCGCTTAAACTTTTTTGAAAGAACGCTCTTTTTCTGCAATTTTTGGTACACTAACTCCTCCAAAATTAAGTTCCATGCTGTTTTCGATGTATTTACAACAGCCGTTGATTTCATTCAGGATTGCGGTGGATACTATTGCATTTGGATAGCAAAAGAGGATGGACTATACTTATATAATGTAGAAACGAAAACGGCTGTGAAGAAGCATGATTGGGAAATAGGACTACAAATATAAAAGTGACAAATGATGTATGAGGGAAATCTTGTTAATAAAAGGGAAATCATTTTTTTTCCAAAAAAAATTTTTTTTTAATTTTTTTTTTAATTTTTTTTTATGTATCCAATTTCGAAACTCTAACTATTTTTTATTTTATGATTGTTTTAAGTTTTATTGCAAATTATTTATTCGAATGATGCCACCTAGATGCTAGATGAACACATTGACATGAACTTGGCTTGGCCATTTTTCTTAAACTTTTTATTTTTGTGAAATATACAGATTTTCATACAAAGTCCATGTTCATGGATACTTGACCAACATTTAACCCATACTTTGCTAAAAGGTGGAATAATCATGGATCTTTTTTTCTTGTTCTTTTTTTATTATAATGGGAATAATCATGGATCTTCTATATTCTGCAATGAATCAAAAATATTGACATAGTGGATCATTGTAGACCATGTATGTACTAGGGGTTCGAATAGTGGTTAAATGATTAAATTCACCACTTTCAGACAATTTGAACTTCTGGGAGAATTAGAAAATTATTATTAGGTCAAACTTTGGGCCTCCCTATAAAGATTAACAACGAAAGAGATGGCTAACCACATGAAATTCTCCAAAAATCTCAAAAATATATGGTGTACCAAAATGTCAAGTATTCATCAATTTTTGTCATTTTTGGACAAATTTCGCAAGAATTATAGTTCTCAATAAATACATAAATTCTATCTCACATTTTAGGTTCAAAATATTAAATCTCATGTTAGGGTCACATTTATATGTAATTGGCATATCCTTTGACGAAACGCACTTTACTTATATTTGAGTCTTAGTTGTCGTGTTTTTAAGAACATCATAAAGTACTTCTAATTACAAGTGGTAACGTAGATGTAAGTGCCACCTAGATTATGCCTCAGCCGAATGGCCGGGCGGAGGGTAGATAATGGAGTCACCACCTAGATTAAGTTAAGGAATCATGAATATACCGCCCTTCTATGAAGGCCTGATCTTACTAGAGCACATGTCCAGAGTTTAGGTATAGAGATGAAAAGGTGTTAAGCACCCAACCATACCCGACCTATGAGTCAGCCTCCACTCATTGTGTTCCACATCCTAATTCTATCAAATAACCTACTAATATGCATCCTCTACACACACACATACTAAGTCTATCCTAAACATGCATCTAGCACACAATCCTAGAATACATCTATCATGGCATAACATACATCACATTCATAACCTAACATTCTAGACATGGCATAACATACATCCCATATTCATCATCCATCTCACCACATCATCATCACATGCATCTCATGACAGCCTAACATACATCTCGGCATAGTATATGTGATACCATTCATCTAAGCATCCATAGCATCTCATCCGGGCAGCAGACATCATCATATCATCCAAGGGCAGCAAGCACAATACCGTATACACATAACATCATCTATCATCACCAACAAGCATACTTACCATATTCATCAATCAAACAAACAAGTTCGTCAAGTTAAACACGCATTGCTGACCAAAGCATGTGAAATATGTTATATTACTGACCTTAGACCTAATCATGTATAAACTGACCTAAATAGACCTTGAAACATGCATTAAAACTAAACAAAACAGAAAGGAGATCAAAAAACAGACAAATCTAGGTTTCTAGGTCAACCATACATGCTCATGCATAAGCATGCACAGGCAGAGTTATGGGGATGGGTACACATGCACGAGCATGCGTACATACCCCTACCTAGAAACACAGCAAGCAACACATCTGTCAAAACTACAATAAACTAATCTAGCATGCATCTAATTATCAAAGAAGTAAACCAAATCTGCACAAAAGATAATCAAAGTGTGATTTAATGTTAGGAACATATGTCAATATAGAATTGGCTAATCTTTTGACAAAATGCACTTTACTTGTAATTGAGTAGATCTAGAATGTGTTTAATGTTTCAAGGAACAAGCTTTCAAGTCCAAATATTAAAGCCATGCAAGTCTATCCAAGAAACAAGTGAAGAAGTGCTGAATTTTAAATCTCGACAGCTAGTATCTATCGAGGTTTAAAAGGCTGCTAAAGCCCGATTCTCGACAGTTAGCTTGATAGATAAGATATTTATCGAGGTTTATGACAATCAGTTTTTCAAGAGCTGATTTCAATCCAATCCGTGAATAAATGTTTGGGCTTTCTTTTCTTATAACCCTAAATATATATAAGGATTGTTTTAAGAGCCATCACAGCTGATGCAACTCAATGCAAAAGTTTTTCACAAGCATATTGTGAACCGAAGACATATGCCCTAGTTCATCTTCCTATTCAAAAAGCTGTTGTGTTTGTACACCGTAGGGTTCTGCAACCAAAGAGCTTCATGATCTTCATTGTGTGATGAACTGAAGAACTTTGCAGCCAACATCTTTCTCAAGTTGGTGAGTAAGCTGCGTATTGGGATCCGCGCATCGAATTGGTTAGTCACGCACTGGGAGCCATGCAATAAAAGGAGAGATTGTCACTACAGAACAAGTCCAATTGTGTATTGGGGTAAGGGTTCAGCTGTAGGTTGGTATAAAGTACTGGGATTCTTTTACTTGTAACCGCTTGTTGTGATAATAGTGAATTCTCAAGAGTGATAACCTTAAAATTGCCCGATGGGATTTTTGCCAAGTAGGTTTTCCCCATTCGTAAACAAATCACCGTGTAAATTTAATTTCCGCTGCATTTAGTTATTTGGTGATATTTTTGTGCTACCACGCGTATTACATGCTAATTGAATTAATTAATTAACTTGGCTAATTAATTGGTTAATTCATCACAAGGGGTCAATACATTCTTGGCCTATCACAAAGCAATCAAATAGGAAGCAAAACACCAAAATGAAAGAGCTTAGGTTAGACCCTCACCACAAATACAAGAGGTCTTAGTGCTTGATTTTTTATCATTCCTCTCAGTTAATCTACACAATAAAATACCCAGAAGGTTAGTAAAATTGACTAGAAGGCTTACACCCAAAATAGGTCTCAACTAAGAAAATTTATTTCTAGGATGCTTTTTGAAGTAAAAAAATCTTCTCTTGAATCACATTTTTGGAGTAGATTTGGTATCTTTTGGGAAAAGAGCCATGTGGCCTTTTTATAGTGTTCAGAAAGAAGGTGCAGGGCTCTTTTTAGGCAATGTGGGATTAGCTCTAGTGCATTTTCATCAAAAGCTTTCCTTCTAAAACCCTAATGCGTATGAATGCTCAAGGCTGCGTACGTATTACTTAAGTATGCGCACGCATGACTTAAGTATGCGTATGCATGCTTAAGACTCTGTACACATCCTTAGGGTTTATGCAAGGTTTTTCTCTCACAAAAACACCCTTCAACAAAAGAGTTCCTTTGGTTAGGCCATAGATCATCCCCAAACCTATATAGTGATATCACCATGATGTGATATGATCATTGGCTACTAAAGTCTAGAAGACTGGTTTTACTAGGCCGGTTGAATGTCTAACACCTTCCCAATTTTGTAACCTAGCCTCCAAAATTTGATCAAGGGTAGTAGATTAGACTTTTCCCTTGAAATCTTCTCTTTTTAGATTGTAACTAGGTATCAAAGTGTTGTAGTTTGTTTTAGATTGTATCTAGGACGAAAGCAATGTAATATATATTTATTTTCAAGAGATGTATCTTTCTTAATTAATTAATAAAACAATGTACTTTTCAATTTATTTTTGTTATTATTTTAATTAAATAAGTGGCAACTCCATTGTAAAATGCTTGACCTAGGAGGGAGAATAACAACAGTAGGTTCCTCTCCACTGTTTCTTGGAAGGCAATTAACACGACTCTACCCCATTCACGTGAGATCCTAGAGGCGTAGCCTCTCACAGTCATGGATCCCGTTGCACCAGCATCTCTTGAACCTCCTATTAGTCCTAATTTTCATTGCTCTACTCAGGTATGCGCTCCTCTATCTTATCTCACTAATTATCACTCTTATTTTGCTCCTAATGATTGGTACTATTAAGTAAATTGTTCTACCTTGTATAAACCTCGCTTTCGTGATATGGACTCATTAAATGTTTTTAAAATTGATCAGATATATGTGTAAGCCTGCTCACAGGGTTGTATATGAGCATAAGTGTTGATCCCTCACTAACAGGGGTTAGATGTTGGTATCCGCTCACATGATTACATGTGAGAATATAAGATATGTGTATATGTGACACTATGCTCTGATCAATTATTTGTATGTGTTTTCGAATGATTTTAAGATTTGATTACATATGTATTAAGTGGTTCATTATATGTTTGGAAAACTATATTTGATATCATTAAGTGAATTTGTGAAATCAAAATACTCGTGCTTTGCTTAACTCTATTCTGTTGTGTATTATGTATAATGGCTTACTAGATGTGTGGCTCGCCCCATCATTATAATTTTCAGATTAAAGTTTAGTTGGAAAACAGAACCTTTGGATCACTTCGTAAGGTGCAAGGTAGAGCGTGAGAGTTTTTAGGCGACTTCAATAATGCTTGAAGTCTTATAGGATTTTTAGTTATTTTTAAATTGTGGATTTTAGATATTGTAAGAGGTTTATTAAGAGCATTGCTTGTTTGGAGTTTATTTAAATTTGAAATTAATTATGTTTATTGAGTTATATAAAATCAACAAGTTAGTCATGCATCTAAATTCATGTACCATGGATTTGGGTCGTGGTGATCCTGTCAAGGACCCTGTCCGTGGCTATGGTTGCTGCTGGTCAAGGCATGAAGCAAGGTGGCGACTGGCAACGCAATTGGGACTGGTGTGCTTAGCAACCATAAGAGACATTTAGATTTTTACTTTTCCTTTTATTTTTTCCTTTTATACTTGGTATTAGGGATTTGTAAATGAAGACATTTTTTTGGGTTATTAGCAGGGACGGAACCAGGATTTGTACCTGGGGGGGGGGGGGGGGGCAAAGCTTAAAACCAAAAAAAAAATTATGAAAATAAAAACTAACATTTATTTCATATTCAACAAAATACTACATACAAAATAAGTATTTATTAAACATTTCATATTATAAAACACATCAACAAATTATAACATACAAAATAAGTGTTTCTTATTTTGTGCGCGATTTTTGTTTAGTCCATATTTATTTTTTTTAATTTTTTTTTTGTAGTTAAAGGGGCATGAATTTTATTTATTTCTTTCTTTTCTTGTAGGTCAATATCTAAATATTTTAGAGGAGGAGAAAAAAAAATATATATATATATATATTTAAGGGCAAATCTTAATTTTTTGTATACCAGTTTGTATGCATATATTAGCTTATATGCATATATTAGTTTTTTTTTTTTTTTTTTTTTGGGGTGGGGGGGGGGGGGGGGGGGGGGCGCCTGGCCCCCCTCTGCCCTAGTGTAGGTCTGTCCCTGGTTATTAGGGCCCTTGTATTCTTGTATTCTCTTTTGGGTTGTTGTGTGTATAAGAATTTAATTTTTTAAGGAGTTTTTATGGATTAATTAGTTCAAAAATTTTAGGGATCAATTATAAAAAATTTAAGGTTTATTTTTGATTTCCTTTTGTGATAGAACTAAATTTTGAATTTATCCTAACCTCTAATGAAAAATTTAGAAAGTCATGGCCCTCCTACCCTCAACAGATGATTTGTCAAAATTCACATCTAATATAAAGATATTAATTAAGTTTGTAGTCAATAGTTATAATTAAATTTATAGCCAAACTTTATCTTTACACCCCGCATGCATGACAGACTAGTTCATCTTATGCTATACCCCGCATGCATTGTTAGGGCCAAACAAGTGTTCTTTTTATCTTCACCGACTTCCCTCAGACAATCAGCCCAAATTCTTGACGTACGTAATAATTATTATTATTGTTATTATAATTCAGATATCATCCAAATATATATATGCATTCTTATCTCATATGGGAATGTTATATATATATATATATATATATACACACACGAGACACGTTGTAAACAAAGAAAACCAACCCCGCAAATTCTTCATAATCCCTTTCTTCTTCTTCTTCTTCTTCTTCTTCTTCTTTTCCTCTCTTTCCTTGGAGAATTCAATTCTTCACAATCCCTTTCTGCTTCTTGATCTCCCTATAGAATATAACACAGTTCATCAAAAACAAATACTATGGATTATTCTCAACCGGCTTTTAATCAATCCTACACCTGTCCCCTCATCCTTCTTTGCTCAAGTGATTTCCCTTCTGACCGTCATGACCAACTTTATCATTGTAATATTTGTATGAGCGAACCCTGGAATAATAAAGGCTTGACAGGTGACCTCAAATATATCAACTTGCCCTTGGAATATAGCAAGAAGTTTACTACTGTTCTGTACTGCCGTGGGATCTTGTTCTTTTCCTATGTTGAAGTAAAGGATCAAGTCTCGGAACACAACTTTTTCGTTTACTATATTCACGTAGCACGTTTTGACAGGTTTCCTTCACGGCCCTCCATGACTAATGAAAGCAGGTTGGCTTTTGGGTTTGGTTTCCATCCCGGAACCAATGAGTACAAGGTGGTCAGAATAGTGGAACAAGAACAGCCTACGGGTTTGGAACAACGAATTGAGGTGTTCACTCTTGGCAAACCCATGTGGATGATCAACAGAAAGAACCCGTTCTTGCTTCGGATGCAACCCTATGCAGCTTCGTTTAATGGAGCACTACACTGGTTAGGCCAAGATAAGCAAAATGGTTCAACAATTATAGTTTCATTCGATTTGGAGTCCGAAAATTTTCAACAGATTCCAACTCCAGATAATTGTAAATCTAGACTGGATAGGAAAGATTGGCGCGTTGTAGTGCTAGGAGGGTGTCTCTGTATGGTTGATTATAATGACCACAAAAGGGCTGACATATGGTCAATGAAGATTTATGGTGTAAAGGAGTCTTGGATTAAAGAATACACCGTGATGCCTTTTGAACGTTTGATAGGACCTAGTCGACCTCTATGTGTATTGCCAAATCGCAACATTTTGATCGAGTTGCAATATCTCCCAGAGAGTTTGTATGCTTATAGTGTAGATTTGATGACAATCTACAAGATAAGAATTCGTGACCTCCCCACTCGCCATTCATGCCGAGTAGTTTCTGTCGTTGATGATGCTCTTTGACAGTGTATCAAATTTGTGGAGGCAGGAGAGCCAAGACGTGTAGTAGTATGGGTGTAATTCTTGTAAAGAATCAAGAAAGCATTTAGCTTGTTAGTTACAAGATTGGTTCTTTGGTTGTAAGATTGCAAGAAGTATTCAAGAAGTGAAGCTGATTTATTGGATACAACTTACAAGTTTTTTGTTGGTTGTTTTAGCCAACGAGTCTTGCAAGTAACTCGTATAAAGAAGTTGCTATTTGGTTATTTTGGCCAGTCTTGCAAGTAATTTGTATTAGTGCTTGTAAGCAATATCATTTCATCATTAAAGAAATTAGACACAATTTTCTCACCTCTCGGTCTCTTTCAACTTTTTTTTTTTCCCTCGAATTAGTTAATTTTAATTCATTTTCATTCATTTCCTTATTGGCACGATGTAAGTCCGGGTGAAGCCACGTTACAATCAATAAATGCATAAAACTAAGATTTTCGAATTCATATCAGTTAAAACTTTTTGAAAACCATTAAGTTCCTTTCTAATTTTGTACTGGGAGTCCGATGCAATAATGCATATCACGTGAACCCACTTTATTAATCAACTATTTTGAATTATATAAAACCGTTTGAATTTATCACAGCCTTTTATATCTTATTATTATTCATAGTTCCATTAATGTGATTTAATCCAATTCAATCCAAGCCTATCATACAACAAGATGTCAAGAAGCAACTTTTCTAAGCTGGGTTACACCCACCTTTTCAATCATAAATACAATTTGCCTCGAACAAGTTGCATGAAAATAATTATTATTATTATTATTATTATTGTTGTTGTTGTTGTTGTTGTTGTTGTTGTTATTTCAAAATTGAAGAATAACATATGCATTAGCATACAATGTGCTAAAATATGCTTTGTTTAGTTAACCAAAATGCTACTTTCGTTTCTTTAACACACAATTTTACAATTAATTCACCATACAATTCATCTCTTAATTTAGCATATCACACATTAAAATAACTTAAAATAATTCCTACCGTTTAACAATAATAATACGCACCAAATAAACTACAAAACCAACCCCACAATCAACCAACACTGCAAACGCACAATCCCACCACTACTACAAACTTACCACCACATTGGAACCTACAACAAACCCTCCACCATTTGAAACCCACAGCAAACCAAAACCATTGCCACAATTACTAGAACCCCCATGATCCACAACGATGATTGATGTCATCATCGGTCCGCCAACATCACTGCCACAACCTTAAACGACCTAGATCCATGTGCAACGACTTGAGAGAGGAGAGAGATGGTGTAAGAGTAAGAGAAAGGAGTGTGGTTCAGGTTGGAGAGAGAGAGAGAGAGAGAGAGAGAGAGAGAGGTCTAAAAGGATAGAGAAAAAAATGAATACAAAAATAATTAGCAATTTTTGCTCTAGTAACACACTGGATGGAGAGTTATCTGCCTAAAATTGTACTTTGGGGTCTGCTAAAATAGCATCTTGAGTATTTTAGCACAATGAATGCTAATACTCTAATAAGAACTGGCATTGTATAAAGTTTTATAGTTATACGTAATACTACAATTTGGTTATAACTTACAACATATGAGAGAAACCCCTTCATGTAGGATCATTTCTTTTACCAAAACTAAAAATAATGGATGAATAAAATAATTTAAAGTAAATCATTTATTTTATTTTATTTTAAAATTTTAAAAAATAATAATAATAAAATTTTAATCGAAATTGTATTTTAAACTTAGCTGATTTTGATAATATAGATTTATATAGAATAAAATTTTGTCTAGAATAGAACTAGTTTAATAGTTGTAATGTATTTGAGGTAAGGAAGAGGATACCATACTGTACCAGCCGGTATGTACCGTATCGGTACGTGCACCGGTACCAAAATTCCAACGTTTCGTATCTGTTTAAATACCAGTTGTACCGGCCATACTTGTTACTATAATATATGATATGATATTGTTATTCAAAAAAATATCCAGCTCCCAACAACCTTCCTCTTCCAGTTCTCAACCTGCAACCACCAACCACAGCAAAAAAAGCAAAAACAAAAACAAAAACAAAACAATTGGACCAAATCAGAAATCAAACCACAGCAAAACTTAATAGAAATCAAACAAATTGACTACGCTGATACCCACAAACCACAGCACAACCACGCCGAAACCCACAACACATCCACGCTAATACCCACGGCACAACCACACCGATACCCACAAACCAAGTCGATACCCATGGACCCACAAACCAATTGGACCCACACCGATACCCACATAGTATTTTAATAATTTTTTACATTATATGAATTTTTGTATAATCATATAATATTCTTATTCAATGTATTTTTCAATCAATTTTTATTTTCTCTCATTTTTCATTAGTTAATTGTGACATTTATTATTACTAAACTCTAATTGAGACAAATTAGCAGCCATGTCATTATCTTTTTTCTTTCTAATTTTTTCTCTAATTTTTTTAACGATTACTCATTTAAGGTAAATTAAAATCTCCATTATTTAACAATCAAAATATTATCTCTCTCTTATTTTTTAACTCTTCTCATTATTAATTTTTCAACTTATTGTTACACTTTTCCCAACCGTTCTCCCTCCCTTTTACATTTTTATCTCCTCATTATCTACCTTAGTTCATATGTGGTAAAAAGCATATTTTATTCTTTAAAATTTATTGAAGATAATTAATTATCCTTAAGAATTGAACTATTTCTAAAAGTATTTTTCATCTGTTTTATCTCTACAATTATATCATTCTATTATTTTAGATTTTATGTTTCTTTTCTTTTCTTTTTTTCCCTTTTTTTCTTTAAACTTGGGTGTGTATGATAGATATTATTATTTTTTAAAGCGGTCTATATTCTTCTAATTTTTTTTTTTATATTGTGTTAAGTTTTATTATTTTTTGGTACAACTAAATTATTTTAAGTTTCAAATTAATGATTCAAATTTCACATTATCTAAAAGAGATTATCATTTATCATGATAATCAAACCCTATCATAAATTTACAATTGATATTACTCAAATAATTGATAGACATATTCAAATATAGTCATGTAAATTGTATTTTAATATAAACTCAAATTCTCACTTCCAAAATATCTAAGAACTATCTAAAATCAAAAATATAAGAAGGAAAGAGAGTACGTGTGATGGGAAACTCAAAAAACACACTACCAAAATGTATCGACTCAAAGTAGAGACAGAAAAAATACAAAAATTCATTTTAGACATCAATCTAAAATAGAGTTGCAAGAAAGAATAAATGAGAGAGAGAGAGAGAGAGAGAATAATCACCTTTTTTGAGAGAGAGTGTGAGAAAAATTGTAAATTTATATAAAAGAAAATGAGTAAAACAATACTCAAAAGAAAGGGTATAGTTATAAAAAGAAAATTATCCAAGTCATGCTACCTATGTAATAAAATAATATGAATAATTACAGGTTACCCACCTGTGATTTAACTTGAATTTAACTTACCCACCTGTGGTTTCATTTTTGACATTTTACCCATCTGTGCTTTCCTCCGTTACTACTCCGAAACCCACCTCTTTTTTAGACGTTACTTTAACATATAATACATCAAAAACAAAAGCCAAAACAGATCAAACACTCCTCAATCCCAAAACACACTCCCATCTGAACATGTACAAATTATAGCAAAAAAATTGGCAAAAATTATATTTAACTTTCCCACACTTTCTCACCAACCAAACAAGTTAGATCCACAAAAAATAAATAAATAAAATGAAAAAAAAAATCAACAATGAAACCAGCTTCAATATTCATCTAAAGATAATTGTGCGTAACTTTCCCACACTTTCTCACCAACCAAACAAGTTAGATCCACAAAAAATAAGTAAAAGAAATGAAAAAAGAAATTCAACAATGAAACCAGCTTCAATATTCATCTAAAGATAATGAGATTAAGCAATCTACACATGCCAAATAGCCAAATAAATTACTCGCTTAACAAAGAGTCGGCTCATCTGAAGATCCCTTCTCCGATCCGTGTTGCAGATCACAAATCTCGCACCAAAACTCCTCTCAGTTATGTCCTTGAACCTTGATTTCTCACATAAAGACCCAAATCTCCTTCAATGACAACAAAGAAGGCAAACTCTTATGAAGATACAGATGTGAATGAACGGAATCATCAATCTCTATTACTGATTCATCTGAGGAGAGGGCTTTTATAAGTTCATTCTTGAAGCCAAGGAAAGTATTGCACAAGAGGAAAGGCATACCTCACACGTTGACATGCCCATTGTCATTAGAGTTAGCCGAAGAGAGTTATCACTGAGAGAAGCAATGGCCGCGGAGCTCCAGAACAGTGACAAGATAGAGGAGGAGCTCATCCACACAAACCACAACACAGAAACTAGGGTTGTCCAACACCTGCCCAGCCGGAAGAATCTGACCAACTCGACGATCTTTGACCCGATAACTGCCCGATCTGAGTGGTGGTTCGGTCGGCTGCAGGTCGTCGACATTAAGACCCGATATGATCAGTTCGAGTCTCGGTTTGACTGCCTGAGAAACCGAAGAACCCGACCCGCCTGATGCCTATCTCTCTTCCAATTGCAAATCTCGTGTTTTGGCGAAAAACCAATAAGTATAAACTCAAAACTCCACTGATATAATGAGATCTCGGCTAGATCTCGACAAATATAGCGAGATCTCAGCCAAATCTTGAAGGATATGGAGGAATATTGGCCAGATCTCGATAGATCCGGCCAGATCTATCTCTCTCCGGCAAGATTTCCACCAAAATCTGACCAAATTTCGACCCCCTATAACGATCCTGAAACCGACCGATATGCACTCAAAACCAAAAAAACCCGATCCAGCCAATCCAAAGCTCCACACAGGTCAGTTGTGAGTTCTGATTTCTCCCACCCGAGTCTGTCGGGTCGAGACCAAGTTGGGCACAAACCCAACTCGTGGACACCCCTAACAGAAACATACAACATTATTAAAATTTTTGGTTTTGTTTGATCTGTTCTGGGTCTTAGGTTTTGTTTTTGATAAGTTATGTGTTAGAATAACGTCTGAAAGGGAGGTGGGTTACGGAATAGTAACAAAGGCAAGCACAGGAGGTAAAGTGTCAAAAATGAAATCACAGATGAGTAAGTTAAATTCGAGCTATACCACAAATGGGTAATCTGTAATTATCCCAAAATAATATTATATTATTATATATTATATAATGTCATAAGATAACTTCTATCAATCAAAGAAAAGAAAAGAAAAAAGACAACAAATTAAAATACTACTAAATCACATAACCTAAAGTAGTATTCAACACAAAAAATAATTTTATAAATCGAATAGTAAATAACATCTGCACAAAATTCGACATGTATGTTAAGCACATAAAGAACATACAATTTAACAGTTACATTTTTAAAATATGTAATTATATTATTTTTTTTTAATAGGAGTTATAAACAAACTAAGTCCTTTGGAACAAAGGGGTTAGATTTCTTGGAGGAAAGAATATCACAACTAAATAAAACTATTATCGTCAATGAACCTTCCCATTGCCTAACTAAGTTGGGCGTTGAATTTTGAAGCGGATGCACAAGAAGATAGGAAAGCATAACATTGCCCAACTTAATGAACCTAACAAAATTAAGATGTATCAGCCAGTTCTTTCAGAAAGGAGACAACATCATCTGATGATCCAAGTGTATACCGAGCATTTGTACGAGTTCGTCCCACAGCACAAGAGAAATAGTTCTCTCCCTTTAGATCAAGCACATTCCATGAAACCTTTTCTGGTGATGGCCGCCGCCCACTCCCACAGGTATGATTGGTAATTCTCTTGTCAGGATTCAGCAAAGGTCGTTGAGTCTTACTCTGAGATGAAGATGATTTTGACCCACTTCTGCTGGCTGGAAGCTTCAAAGAAGATCTTCTCTCACTAGGTAGCTTGAGTCCATCATTTGCCTTGGTTCTTGCAATAGCAATGGCATCAGAAGGAAGCTCTGGCTCAAAAAAGGTGTACACATCTTCATCCTGTAGCAAAGAAAGATGTTTAATCAAGATTTTAAGATAGAAAATACAGATGTCAGTTCATGTTCTCCATTTTCCACTCAAAAGCAAGCATACTTTAACCAAAAAAAATTAAGTGGAAGCTTGAGTCCACTATTGTTCATTTCCTATGCTTATTAATTATATGATTAAAAATGAGGCAACGCAAAATATGGAAAACTAAGTGGTGATTTTTCCCCATTCATCCTAAGTTGTTAAGGCTAAATCAGCCTATATCTCATAAGGTAAATCTTATAGTAGGCTTGAAGTATATAGGAACCATTCATCATTTGATAGGTCCCACCATAAACATGTACACTGGACTAAATTATGATGTAGCATAGGTTTGAAGGTAGCAAAATCCAAATGAAACCAGACTGCAAAGATAAAAGGTTTTACTAGCTGAATCAAAAAGAATGATAAAGATGAGTTAGGACTGCCTGATATTTGAGTTTAGTGCATCCTTTTCTATTTTTAATTAGGAAGTTACATTGTTATTAAAGGGAGGAGAAAGTGCCATTTGAGCTAAAGTTGATTGGGAGTTCAGTGCATCCTTTTTTGGGGAAAAAACAAAAAAAAAAAAAGCTTGAGCAGTGAACAAGAAGCCCACAGAAGTTGTCTCAAGTCACAACATTTGGTTCTCACCAGTTCTGTAAAGCTGATTATTGTAAAAGGTGTATTACAAAAGCTTTAAGCCTATGATTGGATGCAAGGCCAGGAGAAGGATATTTAATATAATATTCTGGCCACCATTTCCCTCTCTTCAAACCTCATCTCCCTCCATTCCAAATATACACTAAAATGTGGTGAAGTACCAATGAGACACCTAACAGAGGATTGATGTTCAATATGCATGCTACCATACACACATCAAATAGATGATCAGACAGAAGATGAGAGAAAGGTGTCACAAATTCACCATTAATTACCTTAACTTCTTTAAGAGATTCCTTGTGGATAACTAAAAGCTTCATTCAGTCAGGCCTTATCCTGATTAAAATACATTTATTAGATTAATCTAACACCTAGAATTAATACCTATAGCCAGCATCCAAGTCTAACATAACATGGGTGAATAACCTTTAGTAGGGTTTTGGGACTAAGGCTTTGTTATTTTTGTTGTTGTATGATTTGTAAATATGCTAAACATCTACGAAGTAATATGTATAAATACTCACGTTTCACATGTTTAGTAGTAAGGATTCAAATTTTTGTATGATTCCAGTTTTCCTCTGCAGATTTTTTTTTTTTTTTTTTTTACGCAACAAATTTTATTCGAATAAAAAATCAAGAAGTATACAGGTAGTAAACAAGATGTAGTTTGTACCCAGGCTTTAAAAGAGCTAAAACCAAGAAACTCAGAAAAGTTGAACAAGAAAACTTCCCTGACACCATTGACCACTCAAACAACGTTCTCATAAAGTGTAGTTTCAAGTCCCCAGTAAACTTCTCACAGCCATCAAAGTTTCATGTTTTTCTCTCACTCAATCGTCACCATAAATACATATGCTAAATATTTAAAATTGACTAGTCCACTTGAAATAAAGAGTGAAACAACTTTGACAATGATCAATTTTATTTTATTTTACTCTTAAAAAAAAAAAAATTTTAAATATTTAATGCATCGACTTCAAATTGGACTGTGCTTACACATGGCAGTTGATTTGCATAAGTTTATGTAACAAGCCGAAAGAAATCAAACTCAGACACTTGACAGGCTCATTAAACTGTGAAGGACATTTGCAAAGATGTCTAGGTTAAAGCACATATCTGATGTCTTCAAACCTTTTCTAAATTTTCTTGGAATTCACAGTTTTCAGCTGTCTTTGAAGTTTCAATCTCTCAAATGAAATATTAAATAGGATCAAACACTTATTACTTCATAAGTGCAAAATAGGATCCAAGCTAAAAATTATAAAGATAGAAAAATTAATTCTATCAAATAATAGTCATATCAAGGAAATTACCAAATCCTATTTCCTGGAAAAGAAGTTCAGATAGCAGCTAAATAACATTACTCATATCAAACATGAAGCTTCCAGAACAAAATAAACTCCAGATGCATTCATTAAGAGACAAACGAATGATACCTTTGTCAGAAAATGTCCGATACACAGGACATAGTCTATTGGTGTTGTCATGGACTTACTGTGAACTATCTCTCCAAGTATGCGGTCAATTGCTGCACCCTGATTGTATAGAATATCATTAGATAGCAACAAAAATGCTAAATACCCATAAACTAAAAATAATCACATAATATTAGAAATTTTAACTATTCAAACATGCAATCACCTTTGTGACACCAACTGCTCGCACCTCAACAGATCGGCCACCTTGAACAACATCAACAGATGCATTTGAAATTGGGCCTGTCCAGAGATGCTGCAGCATATCCCTTGCTTGAAGTCTTCCAAACTCAACATCTACCATTGTTAAAAGATGAGAATACAAATATAAAGGGAGAGCAGAAAAATATAAGTCTTCAAAAGATTTAGAAAGAGAAAGGTGCAAACCAAAAAAAGGGTACCTGCATATTTGTAATTCCATACAAGTGAAGTTGCACGACGTTCAAAATGTGATCGGGGAGTTCTTTCCGTGAAGTATTCCAATACATGCTGAAAACACGACATAAGCATTATAAGTTTTGAGTTTGAACAAAATTAAACAGAAATACAGTTTCAGCACTCACCATGACACTGTCAACCCATTCCATATTCAAATGCTCTGGCATTGTTGTCATCCATTCCCCCTTTGTAAGGCGTAGAAACATCCCATGCTCTGCTGCCAACCACATGTCATACTCTCCAAAGTTCTGTCAAAGAAGTATGTCAAGAAGTGGATACAGTAAGGCTGGAAAAGAAATTAAAGCAAAGATATATAAATTACATCATCTAAGACATTTCTGTCGCTCCCACTGAGTACAACAATTGTTGTATTTGGATCACTGCAAAGCACCTTCAAGGGTTCTTTAAGACCTGGATGCACTTTAAGATCCATTTCTTTAATTTGATCACCTCTCCTCCCAGGAGTGTCCACTGGTTCAGTTAATGTTGCATTGAATCCCTAAGTTCAAACCATTAGCAAGATGAGGAAATGAAATTACACACACTCAAATGTGTATATACATATATATATATATATATAATTTAAAAAAAAAAAGAGTAAAATACTATATCGGTCCCTAAACTTTACCAAAAGTTTGTTTTTCGTCCCTAAACTTTGTAAATAGTTTTTTTAATAGTTTAGGGACAAAAATAGGGATGAAAAAAGAACTTTTTTAATAGTTTAGGGATGAAAAAAGATCTTTTTTAAAGTTTAAGGACAAATAAAAACATTTTCAATAGTTTAGGGATGAGACGAACTTTTCAATAGTTTAAGGACGAAAAATGAACTTTTTAAAATTTAGGGATGAAAAACAAACTTTTCGTTATGTTTAGGGACCAAATAGTGTTTAACCCAAAAAAGCATTGAACAGCTACATTTTCCTCATTTCTGAGATACAGAAGGAAAATAAAAATAAAAAGGCTTTCAGATTGATTACAAACATTCATGAATATAAAAATATAAGATTTCTCAATGATAATCAATTAGAAGAAAGGGAATGGTTTGATATAAACTTGATGTATCATGTAATGCAGATTCAAAATGTTGACCATATCATTCTGCATTAACTTTTTATTAACCAAATATAGGTGTAGTGTTTAAAGCAATAGTAAGTAGGACAATGCAAACATTAATCAAGAACCTCTGTCATGGGGTCAAGGGCTTTGTAAACATAAGAGCTGGAAGCAATAGGTAGATGACAGAGTCACAGAAGTTAAAAAAGTAAAAGAAAATTTACACTTTCATTGATTCACTGACACTTTTTCCAAAGTGAAATCATTCATAAGAAACATGCTGACTACAAAGAGCAAAAACTGGGCAACCATCTTAAACTATATGAATCTAAAGATCCTCAAAGAAGCATTAAGGGATTACGTTTAATCATCACAAATTGAGTTTTTTCAATAACTAACAATGGATGTTCAACTGACTTTCCATAATTGACATCCGTACACCTAAATACAGTGCAGTTATATAGTAATTAATGAGAACTGCCATATGATATAGTTCAATGTCACTTCTTAACTACAGTACATCTCAATTACACAAAGCATCTAAATCAGAAAGCACATACCAATATAAGCAATCGATTATTAGATTGTAAATAACGATTGATTGCATCCTTGTTTGGTAGAAAAGGTGGAACTTGTCGTGTCCTTAGTTTTGCCTCTACCACAGTATCGTTTAGTTCACTGTGAAGTAATGACACCAAACTCAAATTTAATTCAACAAACTAAAAGCATGGCCACATATTCATTCTATTCACAGATTTTATTCCTAGAATTAATTCCATCTCCAAAAATTGTTTCATGCCACTTCTAATAACACACAACTACTAGGAAAACACAAGCTATGTAATTAATACATTCCCCAAATTAAGTATTTTTAATTAATTACTAGTTAGGATACATTTAACATTAATATATAGAATAGAATAGAGGAAAAAAATATTTGTGGCTGACTAATCTGTTGTAGGATCAATAGTCGACCCTAAAAATTTGGGACTTATTGTTGATGTTGTTGATAAACACAAGTGCATATTAATGCCATCATAGCACACTTGAAGTATTGTGCATGACCATGTTTAAAATAAGCGCTAAAATTCTGGTCTGGATTGAGAGGAAACCATAATTTATGTTTTTCTGTTTTGAATCATTTCTGAAATCTAGATGAAATACAACTATAATTTTACCAGACTTTTTCTCTAAGTAATTCTCTCTACCCCAGATAAAAAAAAAATACATACTCTAGATGGTAGCATCAGATGAAACATTTTTTTTATTGATAAATTACACATGCACCCAATGGGGCTTGAACTTACAACCACACCCTCCACCTAGAACTTATTAGGGGAGGAGGAGCCAATCAAGCTAGAGCTCATTGACCAGATGTAACTTTAACATTTTTATAGGAAAATTAGAAATAAAATCAATGTTTGTCAGGGTTGTATTGCAATAAATAGCATATCATTTCATACAAATAATTAAACCATCACAGCAAACAAATATACTTAGAAACTGTCAGTGTCACATCACAAGAATGTTACAACAGTAATGCAGGTATACCTCACAAAAGTTTCAGCCCATTCTTGAGCAGTGTGGCTGGTCACATGTGCAAAGTTATGTTTATGTCGCTTCTCTCTTTCATCAGCTGGCATATTCAAAGCTTGGGCAATAGAAGCTGCAACTTCCGTAATGTTCCAGGGGTTCACTAGTATTGCCCCCGCACCCAGAGATTGTGCAGCGCCAGCAAACTACAAAATGCAGAAAAACTATTAAAATTTAGATTAGGCTTAGCATATATTTAGACTTACATGCATTTGAAAATATGTGATTTGAAATATAAAGTCTTACAAAAAAATGTGTTTCGCAATCTAAACTGTGATGTTCTGTTTCTGTTGCAGCAAAGAAGATTAAGATTTTAAACACTGATTTCTAAAATCTCATATGCTTCTTCACAAAAGATTCATACTTGAATTCAAGGATTTGAAGTGAGATATGACCATCAAACAGCAGAGTCAAAATCATATAGTCTTCTTGCACAAGAGTAATTTTGTTATATCTTCAGTTAAGCACAATCACAATGTTAATGAAATAACAAAGGAAATTACATAGCTTGGTTTTCGATAAGTATAACCAATTGCTTAAGCAACCAATTGCATACCATTTGCCAACTTGAAGTTCCTAGCCAACAATAACATTAGAGAAACATAAAATAAACTGATTTTTGATTTTTTTTTTTTTTTTTTTCCCTGGTTAAATATGTATCCAAAAGGTTTTCTTTTGTAAGACATACATTCACGTCAGGCGGCTATAAATGAACCAAGCTGAGTTGAGCATTCAGTAACATAGAGCAAAGCTGATCTTATAGCAAATTTATAAAATTTTCCCTTTAACTTAGTAGGTATTCTACAATCACACAATAATACTAATACGCTTTTTCACTTCATCCATCATTCTATAATCCTACAATTCACATCTTCTTCAATCTCTCCAATTTTATGACTAATTGATCCAAGATATTGGGAACTCTCGCTCTTTAGTATCTATAGACCACTAAGTCTTACCACCCCAAACTCTTTCTACTTTTACTAAACTCACATTACATGTAGCCCATACTAGTCTTACTTAATCAAAAGCCTTTAGATTCTAGAGCATCTCACCAAATTTCTAACTTGGCATTAACCACTAAAGATAAATAATTTACAAAAAGCATAAACCAAAGAACTTCCACTTTAATCAATTTAATGAGCTCATCCATTACTAGTGCAAAGAGATGTGGACTTAATACTAATACTTAATGCAAACCTTTAGTGATAGGAAACTCACTTGTGATACCTCCACTTCTTCTCACACTAGTTATAGCTTTGTAATACATATCCTTAAGCAACTTCATATATTTTAAGGTAACTCCTTTTCCAAAACCCACCACAATACCACAACCTTTATAGGGACCTTGGACCCTACCAAATGCTTTCTCTAGGTAAATAAAGGTATACATGAAAAAATATAATATTATATATACTCAAATACAGCTTCATATTCCATAGCTTGTGCACAAATACATTATTATGTTTAACCTTGGCTCATTTCATAATCAAGCATAAATAGGGGCTTGATTCTAACTCATTTATTAAATAAACCAACATAAACAAGTTTATATACAAATCGGTTCATTTACAATCTTACATTCAAGGTACAAGATCCCAGCCATATAACCTTAATAATAACAGATAGCTTGAACTTTGAAGGCTTTAGAGGAGGGGGAATACACTATCCTTAGAATTTGATCAATATGGTTCACAAAATCTGTGAAATAAAGTAGAGCAGCTACTAGGAGAGCCAATGACCAAAATTCATTGTCTCAAGGGTATTTGAGTTAAAAGATTTTTCAATACTCTACTTTTTATCTGATCTCAACCTCCACAAAATAAAAGTTTTAACACCAATGAATAATCTGCAAAAATAATGATCAAGCATAACCAAACATGCAAGTATTTAGTAATTACTTCACTAAGAATAAGAACCCCTTTCTTTGTATCTTGGCATGCCACAAACTCATAGCTGACAAGGTTCATTCCATCCCTTAGAGACGTGACTAGTGCTACATCTGCACAAGGAAAGAAGAGGGAAAGAAAAATCTTCAATTGAAAATTTACATCGACATAATTCAGGTAATTAGCTACAAACTTTAATCTCCCAGTGACAATTCAGAATATGTAATGATACTCACATGAAACTAGCATTATAAATTCAAATTTCCAAAAGCATTTATAAATATTTCAAGAATTCGTTCCAGTTAGAGCCTGCTTGTTACATGGAACATTGGCCAACAAGACAGAGTAAATGAATAACACATTGGGCATCTTTTAAGCCCACCTTCGTTGTAGCCTAGAAAACTATGTTAGATTAGCGTAAAGCTTTCCAAAAGAAGCCAATTCCATGCCCTTGCACTGTCCAAGATACATTGGCATATTTATACCCAGAATTATTTGAACCTAACATTAACTACTCCCTCAAAAGTGAAGCAATAGGCAGAAAAGCCACAGCTGAGCATCATTTTCCTGATTAGACAATATGACCACCACCACACCCCTCCCCTCCCCCCAAAATAAAAAAGGGGGAGGAGTTGTAGTTCTATAGCCGTCTGAAACTAATTTTGTGCCAGTCAAAATGAGCTGCTGCTAGCTACAGGTTTAAGAAATTTCTCTAGCATGATCTAGTAAACAGGTTATGCACCAATGTTTATTAGCTAAGTGCATTGGTGCTTACACATGCCAAGTCCATTTTTTTATTTTGACATCAATTCTTTTACATTGAGAGAGCTTCTAGACACAAAACTCACAAATCCTTATGTTCTTTACATTAATTTTTCAAGGATACTTACTATTCAGAAATACATTATCCCCTTTAATTCCTAAAACAGGCGATCAATACTGTGGTGCCAAAGCCAACCGTATGTGCAACATATTCCTAAAATATTGCTTGCACCTCTAAAATGGGAAATTACTAAGAATGTATATAAGTGAAATATTGCTTGCATCTCTAGAATCAGGAAATTTTTGAAAATCTATATATGTGAACCATATCAGACAATTTTTTATAAGAATTTAGTTCAATTAATGAACTAAAACTATTTAGACAGTACTCCCTCTGCCTCTCAATGTTAATTTTGAAATGGCACTGTTTAGAATAACAAAAATAAATTCATTAAATTCATCATTTCCTAATATCTTAAACTTTTAAAAGAATCGGTAATTTATAATAATATCAGAGCATGTGGTTCCAAGTTCGAACCGTGTCTCCACTCTACCTCCCATTTTAAAAAGTCGAAGAATCCCACATGTTGGGCTCCACTTATTGAAGGGGAGTTTGTGCCCACAATTGAGGAGTGTTAGAATAATAATTAAATTATTGAATTCATCATTTCCTAAAAACTTAAGCTTTTGGGAGAACTAGTAATTCATTAGGAACAATTATCCGGTAGCAAGGGGAAGATGAACAATTAAGCTATAGCTGCTCACCATTCCCACTATCTGCCTGTGATAGGGAGCTTAACAGCCGTCACTGAAAAGGTAAAAATATAGCGATCCTCCTAAAATTTCCTTTAATTAATTTTTGAGGTTGCACAACTTTTGATAAGAATTGTGTTTTTTTTTTTTTTTTTGGTTACAAAAAAAGTGAGGATATATGGGAGACTGAAGTTCCACTTCTGGAAATATGATATATTTAGAGAAAACCCAAAAAGATCCATCAATATCAAGAGACAGATGGAGTGAATTGCAAAAATGATAACCTATTGTGGTCCATGTTGAAGTGTTCAATATCAAGAAAGACACACGTCAAGAAAAGAATCAGAGAAAAACAGCACTGCATAAAATAGTACCTGTAATAGCATACAGAGCACATAATGCATGAAAGTCCAAAGAACGATCCTGTAGACAAAAAAAGTATAGACAAAGAAAGTACCGTATAAGAAGGTATTACATTGACTTTATGTAACAACAGTCTAAAATAATCCTAAGGACAAAGTATAGCTTCAAACGTGTTTGGATTTATCTTTTCCAACTCACTATGTGGAGATTTATAAGACTATTCATGTGTATTATTTCAAAAAAAGTCATGTGGCTCTACACATGGATGGTCTCTTTAGTCACCACATAATAGGTTGGAGTAAGATAGCTCCAAAGATATTTGGAGCCAAACTTCATAAAAATTAAAAATTAAATGAATGGGATGTTAGATCATAATATACATGAAAGTACACCATACAGCTCTTGTCGTTGGACCTTGCCTACAGTTTTCTACTTCAATATGCTCCCTATTTTAGTTTGGATGATCAACTGAGTGACATTCTCACGAAACTGTTAGCTCATGCCTCCTTTCAATTCTTGTATTTCAAGCTATGCATGTTTGATCTATATGATCCAACTTGAGGGGAAGTGCTATACTCCTGTTATTTTTTTATATTAACTCAATTTTATATTAGCCTAAGTGTTTTCTTGTAATCTTATCATATTATTTTAATATGAATATATGTGCTAAGGTGAAGAATTGATTGATTAAAACCTAAACCTATTCTCTAACAGCTCTCTCTCTCTCTCTCTCTCTCTCCTAACCCTAATCTTTCATAAATTTACTACTCAACTCTCATAATCAAAAAATATTCTTCTCCTTCTTTTGTTGAATTAGTTCTCCACATCAGTGAATATGTTCAAGTAAAACTCTAGTACCACTAGAAGAATATATTGTTGCTCTATGATGACACAAACAACCGAAGTAGCAAAAGAATACACACTATCCAAGGGGGGGGGGGGGGGGGGGGGGGGGTGTTAATACATTCAAATTTATAATAACCCACCATCGTACAACCAATTCATGTTATGAGGATACAGGATATATTTATCATTACTAATATAAAAAATTTTAGAACTTCTTTCATCTCTCCTTTGGTCAAGAGACTCCCCTCACTTGCCCTTTCACCTACGACATATCCATTACAGCTGTTCATCTATCATTTCCAACAGATATTTATTGCTTACTGCACAAAAAGGATATAGAGCTCCACACCATCTTATATAAGCAACCTTCACTTATCATCAACTGAGCTCAATAAAGGATCTACACATACATATATACATAAATGCATACATAAAAGCATGCATACTGAATATCATGGATTCATCACTCAGTTTAGGACAGACCAGGTGATGTATGGGAACTGCTGACAACGTTCCAAATCTGCCATTTATGCGTCCAACTATTTCATGAACCTGGCTTGTAAGTTTTTGATCTGTGAAAATGCAAAACAGAATACACTGACGTATTATACATGTAGACTTAGGTACATTTTCAAAAAGAAAAAAATGTTTAAATAATTAAAAAGGAAAAAAATGCAGCAATCATGCCTGGTTATAAAAGCAATTAAAAATGATACTGATTGAATGAGATAACACAATATCACATGTATTTGTATTTTTATATAGGTAAATTTGATATGAAAAAAAAATTTAATGGTAAACTTTTAAATCTATAGACTAGAGATGATAATTATGATGATGGTCAATGTTATTTTGGAAATATATACTTTTGAGTTCTAATATTGTCAATAATTTTAGAAATTGATGCAGCAATTGACTGGGTGAGCACCTTCTTTCATTTCCTTCTTTTCTTTTTGGTAATAACTAAAACTTTCTTATAACGGCTGGGGGCCACGCCTCATGAAGCAAAGGTAACTAGTTCAAAGCCTTCTCACCCCCCCCCCCCCCTCTTGGGGCCAGAACTTTCTTTTTAAAAAAAAATTAAAAGGATTATCAGGAGGTGCCAAAGAGACTACAACTTAAATACATAGGATGTATCTCCAAAACAACTCAGAAAGAGCCAACAAGATCTTCTTTTTTTGTGCATAGAGCCTCAAGTGATAACGAGACCTAGTACCTTAAGGCTACCTTTTTGCTTTAACCACATTGCCAAAGGCTCAACCCGCCAACATTACCTATTTAAATCTAAGATAAATTCCACAGTGACAGTATAAGAATTGGGAGGAAGAAACCTGCATTGATTAGCTCCCACTAATTTATAAGTAATCTATGGAACTTTGAATTTTTCAAAAAATGTGCATAAAAATGAAATGAACTAAGAGAAGTTGACATTATTGCAATAATGTGCATTCTCACATAGACTGCATCTGTAAGATAAATATAGGGGACTCTGTGAATTCTGGAAAATATAAAAACCTCACTTCATAAATTATGGACTCTCATGACCAAATCTGAAATATAGGGCCTCTAAACAATTGTAAGGCACAAACTAGAGTATGTCACTTGTAAAGAATTGATCAAAGGTTAACCAATAGATAAGAGTGATACATTCATAAAAGTTATGAAAAACTTAGGCTATGTAGCAAACAACTTGTAATCCCATCTTAGTTCAATAAGAACTCAAACAAATCTCTATTGCCACCAGGTTCCCATCTTAGTTGAGCAACAATTTGGAACGGACTTTATCACAACCATGGTCCATGATACTGCATCTCAGAATGGGAAAGAACAAAATCATTTTCCATATCACAAAATGCACTGACGTGTAAGTGATTGTCTGTAATTTTTCTCGTTTCTATGGCAGGGCTGCCATCATCAAAATATGACATTCAAACTGCCCTCCTCCTTTATGACTTATGGGGATTTTATTATTAAACTAAATAGCAGCTTACGCAAGTTTACCACTTCCATCTTGAAAATAAATCGAAGTAGCATATATCGCACTCAACCACCAGTATTTAAGAAGCAATAGGAACAAAACAAAAGAAAGTTATGGAAGAAGCATACACTCTGGAACATCTGTTCTCGTTGGCACAGCAATTTGCAGCAACACTACTTTATCACGCCAATCTGGGTTTTCCTCAAGAAATTTTTCGAAGGCTAATATCTTTTGAGGAATCCCTTTGATCATATCAAGACGATCAACACCTAACATTACCTATGTCATAACAATCATATAGATTAGATAATTGAATGTAAGGTAAAAGCATTATTAATCAAACGTGTAAACAATCTTTTCTTTGAAAAGGAGATAACAAACAATTCTACAGAAAATTACCACCCTACACATACAATACAAGTACTCCAACTATGAAAATAATGAGACATCACTTGCAAAAATGAGGAGAAGAAACGAAACAGAAAGGGAAAATTGAATTTTTTTTTCCTTTTTTTTATGCTATTTTCCGTTTTAATGACATAAGTGTATCATATATTACATAGAGGCTTTGATGTAAAACTATTAAATTTGACTCTGATGAGGTGCGACTCAATTTCCAAACAACCACTTGACAAGTAGAATCCATATCATCCTGGTATTTCTATATTCCTCCCTTCTATTAAGGAATATTTGAAACCCGCAAACACGACACAAAGTTAGCAGGTTATGTTTTAGGTTTAATAGGTTCATGCCAGATTCAAGTCAGCTTGAATTGGCCCATTTAATAAACTGGTCAATTCAAGTCTGACACGTGAAACCCATTTGACCCGTTTAATTGAAGGACAATTTTACAAATTTAACCTTCAAAATTTATGGTTGCAATTATGTTTTAATTGTTTTGACTTTGCTTAAAATCCAATCGTATATTTATACATTCTCTAAAATATGAGAATTGAAAATATGTTATTCATGTCAAGTAACTTGGTAATTTGACTACATGACCTATTTATCAAATGGGTCATGTGGACCCTAATACAACTCGTTTATTAAACAAGTTATGCAAGTCATGTCATGTCAACTTGTTTAATTAATAAGTCAGGTTAGAGTCGAGCAATCCTGACATGATTAATAAACTTGTCGTGTTTGTTCCGACCTATATAATTGAATATTCATGCGTCAGTACGACAAAAAAACGACATGTAAACACGAATTGCCACCCTTACTCCCCGCTCAAAACTTTTTCCCCTCCTTAAAATAACTATGACATCTTTTGTGTTACATCCCTAAGTATTTGATACAAATTCTTCCAACATGAACAATAAAGAAATATCAAAGTTTATTTCCTTCATGGGAGCAACATCAAACACAAAAGAATTTCTAAATTATATTAATCAGTAAAAGAATCTGATCAAGAAATTGACACATGGCTCTTATGAAGGTATGGAATAGAGAACCACCAATTATATTTAAATTATGTTGATAGAATTATAGTTAAGTGATTAAATTCACAATTTCCTAATAGTTTAAGCTTTTGAGACAATCGGTAATTTAACATTGTATCAAAACAAGAGATCCTAAGTACGATCTTTGTCTTTACTCTACCTCCCATTTAAAATGTTAAAAATCCCACGTGATGAGCCCACTAGAGAGCACAAGTAAAACCAACATTTACACTTCAATCATAAGCAAGAACTTCTTTGTTGAGTCCATGCGACTAGGTTGGCAAACCATGATCAAATGTAATTGAGTTTAGGAACCGTAATGAGTCTTGACTGTGCTTGAAGTCAAATTCAAGTCCAAGACAAGTCAAACATTCAAGCTCAAAGAAGACTAAGTTTCTGCAACCTCATTCCTACTCAATTCCATCTCAACCAAACAAGATCCATTCATCTTAACCCATCGAGAAAGGATCTTGACCCTTCAGATTCATGCAGATTCAGATTTCTGGTTTGTTTCTAGTAGCCATCAAGAACTAGGGTTTTGAGGTTTTCAAGCCAAGGTATAACAGCAACCCTAGGGCACATTTTTCAAGACTTTTAGAGAGCCATGTGGTGTACACAAAAATAGGAGTTCTTCCAAGGTCTCTTGAAGCACCAACTGGAGATCCAATGATCAAAGAGAAGTTGTTGCAGTCCAGTTACGACAAAGTTGCTGAAGTAAACATTCAAGCGGGTAATTGATGTTGTGAGAGGACTATTTACGTGCAACAAAGTTCACTAATAGAAGAGTTCGTGGATTCAGAGCTGCATGTGGTCACGTCAACAAGTATCACAAGAGGTAACAAATTAGAATAGGGTTATTCTACTTCTAAAACTTCAATTTTACATAGTGGATCTGTTATTGCCTCTGGGATTTGAAGGTTAAGCCCTCACAATAGTTTTTACTGTGGGACAATTGTTCTATTGGTTTTCCTTTCATAACCATATCATGTGATTTTATGTTTATTTATTTACATGATATCGTGCATGATCATACCAATAAAGACCTGAGCATAATTGGATGAATTAATCAATTTTCTAAAAATTAGAAATTTGGCACAATTGGGTCCTAAATTCTCTAGCATTGTTATTCAAAACCAGCCCTAAAAGAGTCGGCTGATAACCTGATAGCTAAGTAAGTCATGTCCAACAAGATTGTCAATGCATTTCTATGAACACACAAACACACAAGCAACTTTAAGAGAAGCAAAACTTCTATAATATATTCCTATAGAGGGAAGAGATACAACTGTGTGATATTAGACAATGCATAAAGGGTGAACTTGGAAGAAATATTCTCAACCGTAATCCAGCATATGGTATCCTTAATCTAATGACTCCATAACCACCAAATCAATGAGGGGGAAAGACATTTGTTATCCTATTCAATGCTTGAACTCATGCCAGCTCGAGTCACCCTGCCCTAATGAGTGGTAAAGGCATTTATGCTGTATATGTAATTCTAATGGAGAATCAACTGAACATATTTTACTCCATTGTCCTATTGCTAGGAAATTAATGTCTTCCGCCTTCTCTCTATTTGGAGTATGTAGGAAATGCCTGTGAAGGTTATCGACGTGTTTTTCTATTGGAAAGGTTTGTTTGGAAGGCATAACAATGCATCGATATGGAACTCTATTCCTTTATGTATCATGAGTACCATTTGGAGGGAGAGAAACAATAGGATATTGAACTGTCTGCAATGCAGCTTAGGTTTTTATTTTTGAGATCATTGTGCGAGTGGATGTAATTGGATGCATCCAGTTCCCTTCTCTTTTAGATTCCATAGATCGGCTGGATATTGCATGTACTCTTTACACATACCTTTCTGTATACATCATGTACACTTATAGATTCTATCTAATAAAATTTTATTATTATTTAAAAAAAATAAATAATAATAATATGAGCATATTCAAATATCAAATGTTCAAATTAACTTCCAAGTAATTTATTTTTAGCATCAATGTAAAGTAAAGATAAAATGTACCTTTCGGCCTTTAAATCTTTCTGCTAATTCTCTGATGTTATCCTGGACCGGAGTGGCCTCAAGTGCACGTATAAACCTATCTGAATCTATCCCAATTGGAAACTGAAGAAACACAGAGAAATAAAATAAGCATATCAAGGTTAGAACATGTAAATACTCACTTTGAAAAATATTTGAGCAACAAAAGCAAGTAGCTTTAATAAATCAAATATAGTTTTTACTTATTAAGGCGAGAGAGAAGAGGGGGGGGGAAGCAACTGGAAGATTTAGAAGAACATACAGCAGCCACTCGAGTCAGCCTCCCTTGATCCTCAACTCCCTCAGGTGTACCCTCAAGTCCAAGAATACGAGTACAAGCACTAACAAAATGCCTCGCATAATCATAGGTGTGAAAACTGGGAAAAAGAAAATTCTCATCTTGGCTATGCATGTTAAAATATCAAGATACAAATAGAGTAAAAATATATATATATATATATATATATATATATATTACAGGGAACATATAAATTTTCATATAGACATCAGATCACAAACATGTGAAGTACCAATACAGAAAAGATGCCAATGAATGTAATCTTAAACCCAAACAGTCATCCAAACATGAGCAGTACTTCATACTAGAGATTATAATAAGGTGATGCCATTTTAAAATCCATTGCTATGTTTTTTTTTTTCTTTTTCTTTTTCTTTCTGTTTTTGTCACTAAACTATTTTGTCCTGTTAGTTTCTAATGACATTACCCTAACTTAAGAAATATTCAGGCTGAAAAGAAAAACATTTATAAACATATTTAGCGGATAGGCAAATTTTTTACACTACCAGAGCTTTTAGAATCTCCGCCTTTTATAAAATTTAGAGATTGGTTCAACAGAGCAAGAACAATTGATCTGTAATCAAATGGATGGGGAGCATGAAGCAGCCAATGAATAAAAATCAATGATAAGACAATCCCAATTCTGCTCTAGATTTTGCTGCATCCTCCCCATATTGATTGCAATTGGACTCACAAGAATATATAAGATCAGGTAGAGCAACCAAAGTTGAAGTTGAAATATTGTACTCCAACTGAAATTTCAACATCTTCAACTACATGAATAACTTGAGAAAACAAAGATATAATATATATATATATATATATATATCACTAAGTAGAAACTTGTGAGTGTATCTATAACATGATTAACATCCACATTTGAGTGTATATATGTAAAATCAATCCAAAGCTTAAAATTTCATAAGTGAAACAACTACAAACTGTGAAACCATTTCATATGTAATCCTAACCAGATTCCCTCCTCCCTCACATCTCAGATTTAAAACTCATTTCTTCTACATAAATCAAGCATCAAATATTTTTTTATTTATACTAAGACTTTAGTAGAAAGAGAAAAATGTAGGTGCAAGCAGCCACATAAGAAAGAAATACAAAGCAAGTTAAAATAATAGCAAATGCATAACGTTTATCAGTGGATACAAGATATGCTTTCCCATGGCAGATTAGATATAAAGAATATTATGTTTGACAATTTTAAGAGATTAGCCAAATCTACAGTGGCACAACTTTACTGACCACAAATGTTATACCATGCTATTGAATATATTGGCGCAGAATACCGCAAAAACTTACCCAACTAAATCAGCAGCAAGAACAGAACGCAGGAGCTCTGACCGAGATGGCAGTGTCCTATGAATTTCAGAAGAGGGAAATGGGGTGTGAAGAAACCAACCAACTTTCATTTTGATGTTATATTCCTTTAAGCATTTCGGGAGAAACATGAGATGGTAATCATGGCACCAAACAACATCACCCTCTTCATAGTGCTTGTTTACCACATCAGCAAACATTTGATTTGCCTTCTTATATGCAGCAAATTGAGACTGGAAGCTTCGGGTAGTGGCAAGGCGATCTTCTTGTGGAAGGCCAAGGTAATGAAAAAGAGGCCATAAAATGTTGTTGCAATAGCCATTATAATATTGGTCAACAATCTCTTCATCAAGGAATACAGGAATACACCTCTGTAACACAGAACAAAGCATTAGCAGGCTTACTAAATCATCATAAACCAGAACCTTATGTGTAATCCTTTATTGAAATAAAGATGAACCAATACATAATTTACAAAAAGGTAAACTAAAAAGAGAATCTAAATACAGAAATTTGTACCTTTTCAGCCAAGGCCTTCGTAAGCGCCTTCTGTCCAACCTCATCTGGCACATTCACACCAGCCCAACCAATCCATCGTGCCTCAAACTCCTTCACACCTTTAGAAAGATCGTCAGTATACATTAGCTTCCTCTTTGTGGGTGAAAAAAAAAAAATAAAGCTGTCACTTTGGAAACCAGCCTTCTTAAACAAAAGAAGAAGAAAAAAAAAATATGATAAAACCATAATAAGGAAAACTAGCCAATAAGCTATAGCTCAATTGGCACTTCCAAGTCAGGTTGTGGGTTCAAGATGAACTCAGTGTGTATGCAAATGCAACACACCAATAAATAAATAAATAAATAAAATATGAAATTGAACCTTTACAAGACTTACCAAGAAGTGCACTGACCAGACCACCAGCACTTATCTCCAATGACCACGAGTCTTCACCTCTCCTAACTGCAGACACTGGCAGCCTGTTAGCCACTACCAACAGTCGTTGTCTACACGGCCTCCCATCTAGCCTTTCACGTCCCTCCGGATGCAACCTCTCGTTTTCAGGCCCTTCCAAATACTGGCCAGCATGACCGTTCTCGACTTCTCTTAACCGCAACTCATGACTGTTGTTTTTCCTTAGCTCTCTGTCTCTCAAAAGCCGCTCTACACGACCCGGAATGTGGTTTGGACTACCGACATGGTTTGGACTACTGACGTACTTGTTCCCAGGCATGCGATCACTCTACAAACAAACCTTCGACACCAAAAAAAAAATATCTACCAGCACTTGATGTTTTCCTCGGAAAAATTGTGTCCTACATTTTGTTCAATGTGAATTAAGTCTTGGATAAGCATCATAACTCAGAAGCTCTGAATATTCTCCAATTGAGGTACCAAGAAAGAATATTGGGTGTAAATCAAGAGCACTAAGCATTTCTACTACAGTATGAATTTCGCTAATCAACACAAAGTAAAAAAAATTAATAAATAAAATAAGGATTGGCAGCTGTAGAAATAGACGACACATCAAATTAAAAAAAAAAAAAAAAAACAAAACAAAACAGAAGAACAGTAAGGCAGGCACGAAAAGATAACTCAGGTAATGGGATCCACAGAATTGAACGAGGCAAGCAAATGGGGTCTACCACTGTATCAATTTGAAAAACCCCGTTTTCACAAAACTGAAAAACTAAAAGCACCAGCAGCCTTATTGTTGTTCATTCAGTCCGAAATTCCAACTTCAAAGGAACACATTTTCACTCAGATAAACCAACAAACACATTGCAAGAAAGAAAATTCTGAAACTTTGAGTAACTTGAAGTTAGAAAAAAGTCACTCCTATGATGCAGGAACAAGAATAGAATGAAAAAACCCACTTCAGAAAACACCCAAAAACACAAAATAAACCCACAGAATGCATGAAAGTAGCAGCCAAAAAGAGAAAAAAGAAAAGGGTCTCAAGGGGTTTCACCTATTTGTAATCCCAAAATTCAATATTTGCAGATTGGTTTTTGAAGTATGAGTCTTTATTTTCTTTTCTTTTTTATATAAGCCACAAGCGGGGGGGGGTGGGAATGAAATCTCAAGAATCTGAATGGCTGTGGCAGAGAATGAAAGTAGCGAGAGAAAAGGAGAGGGAACAATGGATTCCCCGTGTAAAGTACATGTTCATATTCATCTTAAAGCCTTACAGCCATGCAGTGCCCAGTGGGTAAGTGAGTGTAAGTTGTAACGCCACTCCAAAAAGAAAGAAATCCGTTTTACAAAGAAATTCGTTTTACCCAAAAATATGAAAATTGATAATAGGAAACTCATCAATACTGCTACAAGCACTGGGAACCAGTCATGATTCATCTAAAAAAGTACTCCCTCTTTTATTTCTTTTATTCTTTTTTCTTTTTTGGTGTCCTTCAGAACATCTAGGAAGCAGAACTACCACTCCGGCCCTCAGTAACTAAACTGAAAAGTTAGCAGTGACAGACCATAGAAATGGCTGAAATTACCTATATACCTCTCACATTTTATATTAAGAGTGCGTTTGAATACTGTTTATTTTGTTAAAAATTAAAAATAATAAAAAAATAATTTTTAAATTACTGTTCACAATAAAATACTGTTCATTTACCTATTTGTACTGTTCATGTCCCATGAACAGTGCACCAAGCACTAGTCCAAAAAAAAAAGCCAAAAATGTCAGACGTGGACACGTTGGATGTGATCCAAACGGGTACTAAGTTTTATTTTTTTAGTGAGTTCAGTTAGCTTAGTTGTAGTTCTTACATAGTTGAATAAGAGATCTAAAATTCAATCTTCACCTACAACAAAAACTAATTAGTGTCTTAATATAATGATAATGACCACAATCATTAAAAGCGGACTTCATAAGATAATAACTACAATCATCGTAAGCAGACATCATAAGTTGAAATATAAAGGATTAGAAAGAGAAAACTTCACTTGGAGTAAAAAATAAGGATTTGTTTTGAGTGAGAAATTGAAAATAAATATATGTGCAAGGTGAAATATAGTGATTTATAATTTTTCTATTTTTTTCTGCTTTGTTATGGTTCAATGAAGATGAACAGAGGCTTCAAATTCAAATAGTATAATTAGTTTGGGAGCTCAATTAGATAAATTAAAAACCTGGGACTTAATATGTAATGTAACTAGGACTTTTATTTAATTTCTCTTCAAATTTTGATGTCCCAACTCCAAAGAGAAGTTTAATGGGTCCTTGCCTATGGAATTGGAGAGTAATTATCCATTACTTCAACAATAATACTTGCTACTAAATATTAAGTTTTGTTAACTAAGTTCACCATAGGTATATGGAAGGAATATTACTTTCAAAATATAAAATAATTTTATACATCACAAAGATAGATTGTAGCATATTTATCTTTATGTGTCTGCTTAACAATGAAGTCAAAGATAAGCAGAGAAAAATGGAGAACAACTGCTCATGATTATCATGTTTGGTGGTATATAATAAGAAATTAAGAACTTGACATGACAAAGAATGTTTGGGGTCATTTTCTTGCACAAAAGTTTCTACTAGATAAATAAAAATAATATTTTAAAAAAAAAGATTAATTTTTACACAGTTAAGTTAGGTTGATGTCTAAAATCATGTCAGAATTAGGGAAGTTATCCCAAGAACAGAATTTCAAAGGTTGGAAGGAATAAGGATATATACATATCCCATAAAAAAAAAAGGATATATACATATCATTGAGTGTATTCTTAAACTATAATAATATCTATACTGCATTATTATAGAGGGAATTTTTTTTTTTTTTTTTAATGTCCTTGTTTAGTTTCCAATAATTACCCAATAATTGTGACTGTTACAGAGTCCAAGAGCATTGATAACAAGCCACAATGGTCATCCATTTGCTACTCGTTAATGGTAGTCTCTGTCAGGCCATAAATAAAGAGTACAAAGCTATCAGAAATATCATACAAAATCTATAAGGGAGCTTCGGCGCAAAACATATACCTTGAAAAGTCCTCCATCTTCTTCAGTAATAACACTAGCCCTAGGGTTAAAAGAGACATTAACAAAGTGGTCTTAAGGGTTAAGGCTAGCGGCGGATAGGCAGATAATAAAAAAGAGTTAGTTTGAGAAATAAAAAAGTGAAGGGATGAAAAAAAAAAAATTTTGATTAAGAAAAAGAATGAGAGGAAGAGTAATGCTGCAGACACAAATTATTTTACAACATTTTTATAAACTACTGATATGGTTTTAGTATTTTTTAAATAGTTACTGTAAGTAAAAATGTAATGCTAATGATGGGCTCATATTAGAACTAGTAAAAATTTGTCACATCCGCAATTTGTAAAAATATTGTAAAATAGTTTATGTCTATAGCATTACTATTAAGAGGAATAGAGGATAAAAATTATAATTTGTATAAATTTACTCTCATATCCTTTTCTTTTCTTTTTTGTATAAAACTCTCATATCCTTATTGTATAAAAAAATTAGTATTTTATAACCAAAAAAAAAAAAAAAACTAACATTGAGGGATGAAAGGGACAAATGGGTAAATTTCTATCTAAATCCCCCTCCCTCCCTTATTATCTCCCCAATTCAGGGAAGAAATTGTGGGTTTAGAAAGAAAACAACCACGCCCCACCATTTTTTTCTTCCCCTTTCCACTCCCCACCAAACAACCCCTTCACCCAAAATCTCTCACATTTTCCCTTCTTTATTTTCCACCCCCCACAGATCACCCCAACCAAACACACATGAAATGTAAATGAAGCACATAAATTTGAGAACTATCCTAGTATTACCACCATTAATGGGAAAGGGAAAATAAGAAAAATTTGCTTCTTCAATAACAAGAGTATGGAAGAAATTGCAAGATTGGAAAGAAAAATAGTTGTCATGTGCAAGGAGGGAAGTTTTTATAAAGGTGGTCATACAAGTAATCCCAACTTATACAATGACCGAATTTAGACTACCCAAGAATCTTTTTGATGAGCTCAGTATACTATGCAATAAATTTTGGTAGGGACACTCCAATGCGGGAAGGAAGATTCATCGGGGAGGATAAGACCAACTCACATTGCCCAACAAAGAGGGTGGATTAGGGTTTCAAAACATCTAATCATTCAAAATTCAAGAGTAAGACTCTTTAATAGGCAAATAACTTAAAGCAAGATGCTAGCCCCTATACATCATTCATGGTAGCTGTGGGTTAGAGGGAATACTCATTTGTGTGGAGGAGCATCCTAGCTACCAATGCATTAATTGCACAGGGTGGTCCGTGGGGAGTAGGCAATGGAACAAAAATTAAGCTGTGCACAAAGTGGTATACCCATCGAGTAAGTCTACAAGAAAACTTTATCATCCAACATGAACCATAATATCCTTTTGGTCTCATCTCAAGTCACATAACTAAAGCTTAATTGGCCTAGCCCAAAGCTAATCCAATTATAAAAATATTAGTTATTAGTCAGTAATGGTTAATTAAAAAAGAAAAAAAATGTTATTACAACCATTAAGGTACATAAAAACTAAAAGAGAAAAGTTCTCTTTCATTCTAGACAATTGTATGTTTGTAGAAACATAAGAAGAAATATTCTTCTTTAAGAGCTATTGACAAGTAAGAGAGCACACTCTCTTGAGATCCTTTTGGCCATTGAGGTGGAGGTTAAAATGTTTTCAATATCAAGTATTTTCTGTAATTCCTTTTGAAATTTATTGCAATGTATGTATTTTGAAAATCTCTAACTAAGATTCAATGTTTCATGTGATCTTGACAAATAGGAAGTATATCTTGTTGATTTTTCCACTACATATGCTTTGTATGTGATACAAACGAGTTTTCCAACAAGTATTAGGCACCCATTTTGCTAAACTTGTCGATCTTTTAGGAGATAATGTACATTATTTATGTTATGCAAAATTCAAGCATTTCATAGCATACCAAACTTGTCATTATTGAATGAAAAGCATAGAATCATTCATGTGATCATGAGAGAATTAATTTTAGCTCACATACATTTTAGGTACACAAAAAAATTAGATTGGGTTATTGTCAGCTACCAAAAATAAGATTTATCAATATTTTATCATTGAATATTTAATCGTTGTAATCTATATCATATTTTTACCTTTGTTATTAAATGTGCTAAAATAAATGCGGAAGCGGAAATATAAAATAGAATAACACTAGAATATGAAGGTTATGTGGTTCAATCTAACGACTTATGCATACGAAGGAAAATCTTAAAGGCTACATCCTTATTATAAGAGTGAAGTACAAATCATGTATTACAATGAACCCAACATGGGTATATGTAGTAGGCTAAACTCGAGGCTAATGTCAAACATTCTCTTTTTAGCCGTTTGCCTGAGAGAGCTTCATTTTCGCTTGAGCAAAACCACTATTTTGGTAGGTCATTCGTAGATTAGCACAAAGCTATCAACCCAATTTGATCTAAAGATGAGGAACCGAGTTCTTCTTCCTATTTTTGACAAGAGAATCCCTCTCAAAAGAGGGGGGGGGGGGGGGGGTTGTTGAAATAGGAGATAAATCCAAAGAAGTAGATGTGGTACTGGACAAATATCTCTTATATGGTTAGTTTTATTTATCCAAATCTCAAGGTTAGAGCATCGAGCGTCTCCATTTGTGAGGAGAAATAATCGAATTTGACATTAGAACTTATAACCAACCTATAAAAAATGTATCAAAAGAGAGAGGAATACAATCAAAAGTACAAGAATAAACAAATTGAGCCTATGGTTTTGGATTGGAGTCTCATGTCAGCGTCCATTGATTCAAAAGAGCTTAATAGATTTCACAGTGCTAATCGGAAAAATGGAGCCTTTTGTGTTCTTAAGGGCTAGTAACAATCAAGGTAATGTTTAAGAGGGCTTTATAGGTCATGTATCACGAAAAGTGACTTTTCAAGTGTGCCAGGCAACTCTTGGTTGTTTCTAAATGGTCATCCATGTTCAATTATTTAAACTTTTTACTGCTTTTTAAAGCACATATAAATTTTGCATACCATTAAAGAGAAATTCATAGGATTCTTCAATATTACTTCTTGTAGAATTTATGCTTAGGGTCTGTTTGGATATTACTTATTGCTAAAAACTGAAAACACTGTAGCAAAATAATTTTTAAATATGTAAATAGTGCCGTGGGACCCATTTTTAATGAAAGTTTGGTTAAAAAAGGGGTTTGTGGGTCCTGTGAATAGTGCACAGGACCCACTGCCAGACGCTGGATGCAACTGAAAAAAAATTTCAGCTGTATCCAAATGTTCACTTAGTTGTATCCTTGAGTTAATTTTCCTAGAACCCATTAGCAAACTAGGGGCATATATCATCCTAAAAAAATGATTGGTTTGTGCCTCTAGCTACTTCAATTTTATGTTTTTCATTGATTTCCCCCAAAATTCTTAACAATTGGACACCAATACCCTCATAATCCATATTGTGGGTAAAGATTTCATGTTGTATGATGTAAGGCCTATGTATCCGAATACAATTAGTCTGCATAAAAATAAAAATAAAAACAAGAAAGATTCCAATTGATTCACAAATTATATTGAAAAAAATTATAAAATACAAATAAGAAATGAAAAAAAGAATCCTAGATTCCAGTTGATTCACAATTTATACTAAAAAAAAAAGTTATAAAATACAGATAAGTAATGAAATAAAAGAACCATATAATTTCCCTCATTTGGATATAAAGAGAATTTATATAGAAATAAATAAGAAAAAATATATTTAAGCATCTTATTCTTTAAATTAATTGTTTCTTCAAATCTAATATCGTACTTAAACTTTCTAATCTGTTTAAGTTTTCCATAACAAACCAAATATTTTGAAGGGGAAAAAAAGCTAATTATTTTTTTAGCAAAAAAAGATAAACCAAATACTTACTAAAAATAAAAATAAAAAGCTAAACCAAATATAGTGCCTATTAGAGGTGTTTGCGGTGTGTTTCAATGCAATTTTTAATTATTTTTAGCATTGCACTTTACGGTACGGTTTGGCCAAAACCATAACCGCAACGTGCCTCAATTTTGTGTTCATGTGTGTCGTACCGTGTGGTTCGGTGTAGTGTACAAGGTACAGTTTGGTCGGTTTTGAACTAGTATATTTTTCAAGATGTCATTGCTCGCTAATTAATAGTTTACTATTAATAACCATGACAATATGACAGTAACTTTCAAAAAATGTATAACCTTTGTAACAAAAAAAATTAATACAAATATATGCATGAAAAAAGAAATCCATGATAGATTGACAATAAACTAAAAGTACCACAAATATATACAAAATAAAAGAATAATTCATGACGATAAACCATACACAATTATATATGTTAAACAAATATAACCTGTAACACAAAAATGCTAAACAAGCAACAACCATATGGTCCATAACAGTGTACCATATACACTGCTAGTCATTTCTACTAAGAGTACGAGGGAATTGGGAAAGAAGAGTGAGAGTGTGAGATGGAGAAGTGAATTTGGGATAGTCAATAAAATTTTAGGCCTAATATGATAACTCTTAAGTGAGATTGAGAGAACTGCATTTAGATTTCTTCAATTTTAACTGGACAGAATGAAATATGTTTTATTTTAAATTGTTATACAAGTATAGTATTTGATAAATTATTGATTGTCCAAAAACCTTAAACTATTAGAAAATAATGAATTTAATCATTTAATCTAACTGTATTATACTTGTCAAGAGTCTTTTACCTCAACTGACCATCGAAGACCTCCGGGATTCAAATTTCCCCACCCCAATTATCAAATTATTTATTAAAAAAAATTTATAGCATTATACTTACGACTAAATTATGGTTCCTTTTTCAATTAGAGAGCCCTAAGCAATAGACTAAATTGCTTAGGGGTTGAGTTAGCCCTATATAAATCCTGTATTTATATAAGAATATGGGATAATACATGGCCTACTAAATAATTTATGGGGTCAAACAAAGAAGAGCCATGATCCTTCCAGTTAAGATTAAAATAATGAGGTTAAAAGTTTTATAGCTCAAATGGTTAGTTGGTATTTCCAATAGAGATCTCGAGCTTAAATGAATCATCAAATTATAAAAAACAATGTGAAAATAAAATCAATTGCTTAGCTGTCTTATAGTATTTTACCATTTTTGTTACGACAATCCAGCAAGCAGCAAAGTCCACAAGAAGTACATAACTGCAATAAAAGTAAAAGTAAAATGCAGCTCTAAAATTTTCTAGAGGACATCTAGTATTACAAATTATTTAACAACTTCTTTGTCATAATTTTGATGTGACAGATTATGAGTCATAGTTTATTATTTACACACGGATCAAACATTTTTCTCCACCAATCACACTCTACAACATCACAACTGTGGCAAAGAAATTATAGAAAAGTTTATAGTCCTAGCTTTTTTCAGTTTTCCACCATGAACGGCCCAAAACTCTCAAGTCTCCATCATATTTGACCATTTATTTGGCAACTTTTTGACCATTATGGCCTGATGAATTGAAGTTTTAGTCACAAGAAGATATCAATTTACTCAATAAAAAGTTTGTTCCTATAAATCTAGGATAATAAGTGTTGCACACAAACTAATTTATACATCACTTAAAAAAAATAAAAAATAAAAAACTATAACTTGAAATCACGACATCTAACATCAGCCCATAAGTCTGCGACCCATTAGTATCACATGGTCCACGACATAACGCAATGAAATTAGGCCGTTGGAAACGTGACTAACAATAAAACTAATCATGTTTCATGCATAATTAACTTTGAATGGTCAAATGTCAATCAAATTTTCCCTCTTTCAAATGGAGCAATTCCATGATATATGCATCTTTTTTAAATGCGCGCAATTACGTGAAAAGCAAAAATAACCTTGAAAAGGAACAGCAAAACATACAGAATGAAGGACCAAACCATGATAGTTTTGACTGTACTCCAATGTCCAAACAATAATACTCATTCATGGCCGGCCAAAAGTTTTTGGTAGTGTTGTTACCAAACCACACATAGCACAAGTTATACAACTGCTGGTAATCTGGTACTAAAAGTGTTGGCAAGAACCACATGGGGCCATGGGGGTAGACATTCTCAAATGGCAACGGCAGAAACTTTTGAAATCTTAACGCAAGCCATCAATTTCAGACCCTAATGACATTTACAAAAGAAAGTTTGTCTAATAAACATTAAAAAGGCAGACCAACTGACAGGAGAGAATTAATTTATGGTCAATCCCATTAAATAATAAAAATAAGAAATTTTTTATAAAATTCTTAAAGAATGTAACAATAATTATGATTGGTGCCACCTAGTATACTAGGTTAATAAGATAATAGTAAGGATGTCCATGGGTCGGGTTGTGAAGATCACCGTCAACCAGTAAGGGAGGCTAGATCGAACAAATCAGATTCTCATTAGGTGATAGTTAGATCCAGATAGTTCTGGTAACAATGGAAAGAGGCAGAGCAATGACAAATATCTTAACATATCCAACGGAGATCTCACTAGATCTAGTGAGATTTTTGCTGGGTTTGATTAGATTTGTAGCATGAATTAGTGGATCTCCATTGGATTTCACTAGAAAAGTCATTGGACTTTGTAGAATTCATCAAATTTTAGGGTTTTCATAATTGGATTCGGTAGAGTAGGATTTTGGAAAGAGAGACCCGCATGTCAATCTACCGCATTAGTTTTTGAAGGCAGAGACCCGTTAGAATCGTTGGATCAGGTGGCAGTCAGCTCAGGTCGGTCGGATGGCTCGGATTGGTTGGATGGGTGGGTCTATTGGACAGCCCTACATAATAGATAAATTTTTATATTATTTTCTCATGTTGTGTTTATAAGTAGATAAATCAGTTTTTGAAGTTGAAGTATATATAGTAAAAGTGTAAAACTTGTAAGGTACTTTGCACTTACTTTGTATGTCTTCTGACCAAAGTAAAATGATGTAATTAACAGAAACCTTCCAATATCCTATTTTCTTCTTTCCTTTCCGTGCTTGCTTTTTTACATGAACAATGAATCCCATTGGGATCCTTTATTAATATGTGAGAGGAAGAGGTACTGTTCTTGACCTACTGAATAGTTACTCATTTTCTACAAAAAGTTATTCACAAATGGAATGTGCAAAATTCAATATGGTGATGCCAATTCCTTATCCATAACTTGTATGTTGAAGAAACGTGCCAATGCATCATATGTCAGCCATGACCAAAGTACCAAACCAACTGGTACGTACTGGACCAGAAAAATGAACTGCTACAGAAAGAGTACAACTTCCCTCTCCAATCACACAGAAGATAAATTGTGGAGTAATTTATTTGGGCCAATGCATGCATGTTCATCAGCATCAGTTGAAATACTGGAACCAAGTGGACCCACCTCTATCAATGGGATGGCCACTAATCCTCAAAATCAGATATATGGATTTTGACTCATAATTTTCCTATATATATATTTCATCACAATTTGGTCTAATCAGTTAGTGCCTCCAGAGCAGTGATGCACATGCACACATATATATTGTTTGCTGTCCGAATGGGACTTGCACTAGCCTCCCAACTGAGAATTTAAAAACGAATAATATATCTGTGCATGAGAAAGATATACTTCATTCTATTAGACGCATGCTTAAACAAAGGCCCAAAATTACGAGCGTTAAAAATAAAAACCCTATACTAAGCAAGCTTTTTCTAAACCTGTTATTATCATATATCATTGAATAAATATATATAACATATATTCTTCCAAGAGAAAAAGAAAACGACCCTCGTTAATTTTTTTTTTTTTTTAATAAATAATTTATGAGGACTCATTGTGATTAATATACAATAAAAATGATATTAGAGGTGATTGCATATGAAAGTAATATTGTATTAATTAATTACAATGTGCTAGCTCTATATGATGTAAAAAAAGAATTAGTGAAATTTATTGGGTCTCGCTTATATGGCTTCTCCAGTCTCTACCGGGAGCTTCTAACCTTTATAAAAGTAAGAATAGGATGCACATGACAAAGATACATCACACATGTAAGTAAATGGACGAATAAGCCAAACAAAACGTAAGGAATCAGAATTTGGCAGAAAAGACTAGCATGCAGCCTTGTTTTTTCTCTGCCAGAAGAAAGCTAGTGGAATTGGGATCATTATTGTGGTAAGATATGATGTTCTGTTTTTATATTGTACAGGGAGAGCTCGTGAAGGTTGTACAGTAGCCTGAGAATTAGCATGTTGTAAAATAAAGAGCATATAAAATTGGCGAAGAGTGTAAAGAGAAGCAGAAGCAATAGAGCAAAGCAAACAAAAGGGGAGTAAATGGTTTAACTGGTCTATCTTTATGGAAGAAATTTTTAAAGGCCCGTTCAGTAGAGAAGTTTGAGTAATATTGTTTAAGTATTTTTAATATACGTATAGATGAAAAAGTGTATGAAAATGTATGTAATGTTGTTTAAAATGTAAAAATGTGTGTTAAAACTCAGCTACCAAACAGTCATGTATAAATATTAGAGTTAGCTCTAGCTGGATTGACAATATATTGAGTTTTTTGGACCATTTCATACAAGAACAATGATAATCACAGTGTGTACCTATACACATGTTGCAATCGTCTTTTGAAAATATGATTTTATTTAAAATTGTAAAATCGCATTCAATTATAACTGAAATCCCGCATGCTTTGAGTAATTCTAATTAACCTTTGTAAACCCGTAATTAAATCCATATCTTTTAGCATTGCAATAATAGACCAAAAATTTGTCAGGCACGAATGGAGGAAGGATGCTTTCAAAATGGTGTGGGTCCTATTAAGGAGCCAAGTCACCTGATGAGGTGATCATAAGTCATATCCATCCAAACTGGCTTGCAGTTTTTGGGAATTAGAAAAATTGTCCTCATGGTGAACTGCAGCCAGCTGGAATCTCTGGAACAAAGCAGACTATACAAATTAGGGAATTTAACATTACCTGTCTAGTAAACTATCAACTTCAAATATACAGTCCCAACAAAATGTCTTCTTCATTCAGCAAAAAAAATAAAAAAAAAATTTTGTCTTCTTCCATATAACCTCCCAATAAAAATATGAGTTTCTCCCTTATGTGGGTTTGTTTCTTAAAAATAAATAAATAAATAAATAAAATAAAAAATAAAAAAACTATGTAGCAATTGCAATAGTCCTTTGAAATTCAAAACTAAACAGTACCCTCTAGACTATTAATAATAAGTATTTAGCATGAGTTCGGATAGAGCTGAAAGTTCCTTTTAGTTACATTTGCGTCTAATCCATTGAGTCCTATGTATTGTTCATAGAACCCACAAATACTTTTTTAATAAAATTTTTCATTAAAATTGAGTCTCACGGCATTATTTACATATTTAAAAATTATTTTGCTACATTGTTTTCAGTTTTTAGCAATAAACAGTATCTAAACAGACCCTTAATCACTGCAATTAGGATTTCTATCAAATTTTATGGAAATTCAAGTTTCAATCACACTTTTGAATTTTTTTTATTTACTTTTATATTAAACTTGATGGAATCTTAAGCATGCGATAGAAATTGGGTAGTACTAAAAGTTAATAGAACATTGTTAGTTTTGAAGTTTAGATAACAATACAATTCTGAGTTATTTATTTATTTAAATTTGATGGAATCTTAAGCATGCAATAGAAATTGAATAGTACTAAAAGTTATTAGAACATTGTTAGTTTTGAAGTTTAGATAACAATACAACTATAAGTTTTAATTAACTCAATTGGTAAAGTCTCTTGTTCTCAAATAAGAGATTTAGGGTTCAACCACCAACTTACATTATAAACAAATTGCTTTTGTTTAATGATAAAGAATATTCATCAAGAGCGAACGACATAAATTGAAACTCTATCATTTCCATCAACTTCAATCCAAAATCAATTAGATGATAGAAATAGTTAGAGTTTAAATCTCCTGTTTATAAATGACTTAAAAAAATAAAGTTGAGAATTAGTGGAAAATTATCGTACAAATCTTTGCGAGCATAAGGGAAAAGTAAAAGTATTGATTCCCGTTACACACAAGATAACGAATCTAAAAGGTGGGTTCCATTATAACTCGGAATCGATCGCTTTTTGGGGGAATTCTTTGTTTTACTTTGCTTTTTGGGCTTTTGGTTGTGCCAATCGTTTGGAGGAATTTAATCCTCGTTTTAGACCTTGACTCATTGCTTTTGAATGACTTCTTCTTTATAATTAAATATGCTTACAAAAAATATAGAAAAGAAAAAACTGACACACACACTAACGGTTGTGGGCTTGTGTTGTGTTTCTAAAATGCATGCTCCCACCGAAGTTGATTCTTTGATTAGGCTCATAGCTCCACCTACACTATTCCATTTAACAAATAGATGACTCATATTCCCACTAAGTTGATTTTACCAACAAAGATAAATAACTACAATTACAAATAGGAGCTAGAAGAAAGCGAACAATTGAATAAAAACTGTTACACAATCATTTTTTTTTTTTAAACTGAAATCTTGAGTTAAAGACAATTTCAAAACTAAAATTATATTTTTAACTCATGATGTCAATTCAATAAATATGTGTAATTGTGTGTGTAATAGGGTGTGTATAACAAACACGTAAAGAATACATTCTCTCTTCACACAACATTTCACGACAATGGAAGTGAGGAAACCTAAGATGAAACCTAAGATCATACCTAAGCCTATTTAACAAATAGGAGCTTGATGAAAGTGAGGAAAATAGTAAAAACCGTTACACACTCATTTTTTGAACTGAAATTGTGAGCTAAAGACACAATTTCAAAACTAAAATTATGTTTTTAACTCATGATACTAATTCTAAAATGTGTGCGCGCATAATAGTGTGTGTATAACAAATACTACCGTGAAGAATATATTCTCTCTTCACACAACATTACACGACAATGAAAGTATGGAGACCTAAGATCATACCTAAGCCTATATAACAAGTATATAAAATTAATTCATTAAAATTTTTAAAAAGAAATATTCTCGCTTTCAAACCATGGGTTTCAATAACTAAAATTAGCGGAAACCTACCTAAACCATGCTTGAGATCTACTTGGTAACTAAAGAGTATTTCAAGTGAACACACAAGTATTTTAATTTAAGAAAACTCAAAAAGATGACACTTGGAGCTTGGTCATATGTGAGAACAATTTTTAATAAATATGTTTGAGATATCAAGGTCCAATCCTAGTCAAGGTTGAAAGTTATTATATAACTTTAGTATATGTTCATTGTATTTAATCCTACTTAGAGTGCAAGGTAAATAATCATAATTGTTCTTGGAATGCAAGTGAAGTGATTAAAATTCAACTTGTAGTGCAAATATTATATAATTGAGTTAGTTTAGGGTTTCTCTAAGATTTAGCCTATATACTATAAATATACTTCAACTGATTTGTTGTAAAATCTAGAGCTTATTAGTAAAAAATTATCCATAAAGGATTTTTCATTTACTGCAAACATATGCTCTAAGGTCGAACCACGCTAATTCTATGTTTGCTTTTTTACTTCTTCTTTTTTCCCCATATTTTCTTATATACTTTATCATTATATTCAAACAAAATCCCTCCTTTTGTTTCAAACGTATTAAAACTGTGAGTTACCTTTTTTCTAATCAACATGGTGTTAGATGTATATTTTATCTTTTATAATATGATATCAAATCTATGTTTATGTGGTCTCTATTAATTCATATCTCTAATAGTTACATCTAGGGATTCTTTTCTTGCCATTGCTGCCAGCCATTTTGTAGGGCTCATCATAGTCTTCTTTTTTCTTTTCTTTTTTTGGTGAATAATGTCTAGATTCTCTCTTCCATTAGTATGCCTATCACAATTACAGTCCAATATTCACCAATGTGTGTCAAGTGTCAAACCGCCGAGAGCAGATGGTAGATGGTTCTTCCTCTCTCACCCTTGTTGTGAGCCACACTTATTGGCTCGGTCTTGATTTATCCCTATTGCGGATAGCATCCTAAAAACTTCATAAATGTACTTCTCAAATATTATATTTCATGACAAAATGATTTTTGTGATTTCAACAACATTCAAGGCATGCATCCACTACAACAAAAGTGGGTTACAGTGACAAAACTTTTCATCACAATATGTCCTTATTTTGTCACCGAAGACATATGGTGACGAAACTGCGTTTTGAAGAAAGATGTCTTTCTTCTAAACCTAGTTCTCAAATTTCCTTTTGATCACGCGTCCACAAACATCTTGATTGAGTATCACGAGCCACACTAATCGATCTCCTCTAAAAACCAATTTTTAGTCATGTATCTTTATCATCTTTAAGCCATGCGTTACTCCTATTATATTGCATATCTTATTCGTAGCTTTTTATTCTTCTTTCTTTCAGGTACGCATCTCTGATGTCTTCAAATGTAATTTTTCATACCATGTCTATGATTAGTAGCTCCACAAGAATGATATGCACTATGCTCAACATTCAAGCCACAATCATTGCGAACATCTGACCTTCGTTCCAACTTGTTATTTGTGCTTCATTTAATATGGTTTTGCTTGATCCACTCTACATCCAATTTAGTTACGCATTCCTTCAAAGTCTCACATTTTGTCCAAACTTAAGTTGTCTTCAAGATTCTATATTAAATTTGAAATATCAAAGTACAACCTTAGCGTAGACTCAAGTTTATGATATAAGTCTAGTATACGTTTATTGTATCGAAATTGTGCAAGAAAAATAATCATAATCTTACTTGAAGTGCAAATATCGTAATTTCTTATTAGTTAATGGTTAGTTTAGGATTTAGCTTACTATAAATATCATCCAACTGCATTGTAAAAAACATAGAATAAGAGTAAAATAATAATCAAGAACTTTCTACTATGAATGTAGACCACTAAGCCAAGCCATTTTATTTCCCTAAATTCGTTCTTTCTTTGCATGCGTTTTATTTTTCTATATATATAATATATGTTTTTCATATCCCTAATTACCATTATATCTTGTCTTGCATTTCTATCATGAGATCAAAGTTATGGATCTTGTTATTTTTTTATATAATTTAATGTGATGCTTTATCTACATGAGGAGAACTAAGATTCAAATTTCCTCTTCCCTCATTTATTGTAACAATTAAATTATATAAATATATATATATATATATAAAATAATTCATTCATTATTTTTTTTTAACAAATTAATAACTCAAAAAACCTATACAAATTGATTTGTACAGTGTTATGAGCCTTCTAGTTCAATTAATTAACACATTCTATTTTTTTCAAAAGAGATGTATAAGATTCAAATATCTTTTTCCTAATTACAATTATTGAATTATATATTAAAAAAAATCTATAAACCAATAACAAAAAAAGTAATTCTGATATTCATTTTATTCTACTTAATACATGTTAAACTGATGACCTTACCATTCACTCTATTATTATAAAGGAAAAGATGAGTCATCGATGATGATTCACAGTTCTTGCCATTAATCTTTAATCACAGAGTTAATAAGCTCAGTTTAATGTTGGAGTTATTAGGACTTCTTTTATTCGCCCAAAAAGAAGAAAGGACAACCCTACTTGCGTTGCAGAAACAAATCAACAATAACCTAAGGGTACTCTCTTCATTCTTTTTTGACTTGGAGCTACTTTCTACACTTGATCTTTACGTTTTAATTTATTGTTTTTATTGTCTAAACTCTAAACCACTACCCCTTCGTGAACATGAAAACGATATTTAATGGATTTACACTTTAGAAGGTCGACTGATGAATTGTTTAAACCGCTGGGAATTGAAGTACAATTTATAATATTTATTCTCTCTAACTCTCTAGCTAGCTAGTAGGGTGTGCTACTATATATGCTTTGCTCATTCATTCAGCAATATAAAAACTTAGTGACCAGCGCAACAAAGCTACACCTTTATGCCTGAATATCTAAATCTTTTTTGGCTGTCACATGAGATCACAACTTGTGTACACACTTCTGTATTTGCATATATTATAACTTAAGATTGTTATAATTGGCTTTAATTATTGCTGCCTTTACAAAAAGCACGTCAACTCACTTTGTTCATGACCAACTTTCAAAAATCTTGTAGTGTACGTAACATACTAGAGCTTGCCTTTGATTGATAGCTAGCTAATTGCAGTGGAGGCCTTGGCCCCAGCTTAGCTCAGGCATTTCATGATATTTGCAACCTTTAGAGTGTGTTAATTAAGGGCTCTTTTTGATATTCTGAGGGTAATATCGAGCCAGAGGAGAGAGTATGTATGTGTTGCGAAAGGAAATTCTGTGAATGCCAGAGGAGATCTTAACTTGATAGTCTTTTAACATCTTATCTAGAAATCTCATATCGAATCCCACCCATGTCGGAAATTGAGAGATTTAACGGAGGAAATGACTACCTATATATTTTGTAGAGACAGGATTTTATGCACCTGGCATTCGTTTCGGCTTTTTTGATTCCCTGTCATTCTAAAGATAGCATGCTATTAGTGCAGATATTTTTCTTACCCAAGATATTTTTCTTACCCAATGGTTTTAACTTTTAATGATACCAGTGGGCTGTCAAAAAACCGTCTTACTCGCCAACTTGCCCGGTCCATACCGACCCAATCCAATCCATGCAAGTGTATTAAGTGAGGCCGGTCGGGTTAAGTTGATAGATAAATAATTTATATAGCGGGTCAGGTTGAGATGAACACACACATAGCACACAGACACACACAAAAACACACACACACACATATATTACTACTATTTAAGGAGTTTCTCCTGTTTGATATAAACATTTTGTTGGTTCAAAAATATTCTTACTTTTCTAAATTTAAATAGAGACAAAATTAAAGAATAATCTAATGAAAGTACATTTTTAACTCCCATTAAAATGTTGCTTACAAAATATGATAATTCTTTATTCAAAAATTTAAACTGCTCTGACTCCCCATATTCCTTCAATCACTAAGCTCACATTTTCTTTTTTATTCTTTTTATTTATTTTTTTTTTTTTTGGTGCGGTTTCCTTACTTAATCTCACGTTTTTTTCGTTTTTATTTTTTTGTGTTTTGTTTTTATTTTATCAATCTCTTCTTCTTTATTTTGAATTTAAAAAAAAAAAATACTTCAACTATAAAACTGTATTATTATAACTTCTTAATATCCATAAATTTAGGTACTACCATATATCTTCATTTTTTCTGAATTGCAACCTAGTGGCCAAAATAAAACATTAATAAATGTCTGTCTTTATTTTACAAAAGTTTATATTTCAGAATTGATTTTCTTTAACTTTAATTCTTTAGGTGTTCAAACTTGAAACACCCTTCTACACTAAAATTGGTGTATATTTCAAATGGTCATTTTGTATATAGAAATACAATTTTTTAATGAAAAATAATCCTTTAAACACGTGTGTAGCGCATGTTCAATGGCTAGTATACTTTTTCATGTTGCAAAACTCTGCCTCCCATACACACCTACTTTATTTCTCTCATCTCTTTCTCTTTCTTTTTATTTTTATTTTTTCATTTTCACATTTCTCTTCCCTAGCTAATAAACTCCTGTTGCTTTCTCAAAGATTTTATTATTATTCTTACTACACGTCTAATTTTAGAGTTTGATATGCTTTTCTTTTCAATGTTATAAAATTTCAGCTATTTTAATTTAATTGAAATAATTTCATTTAATCAACTGAATTTGTCAACCCACTTAATTTGACAAGTTGAAATTGCTAATATTTTCAACCAATCTGTCGAATTTATAGTTTGGTTAAAACATTGTCATTTACCCATCCAACCCGAACCATGTGCGCCCCTAAATACCACACATTTTACTACATAATATTCTTTTTAAAGAGGTTTTTTACTATATAACTTTTATAAACCGATGTATTACCAATCATTAAAAAGTAAGAAAAAAAAATTAATTCCTCCACATGGGTTTAAAAGAAAATTTTTCTAATTTACCATGTGACCATTGAGAGAACCATCTATATGTTCTTTTATTCAATCACGTGAGCTTCTTAATGAGTCATGCATTTGACTTGTTTAATTAATACATGTAAATCATCTTATGAATTGTTACCAATGACGTAGAATAGATCGTCATGGCCTTTCTGGACTCTCACGCGTGCTTGAAATTATCGGGCAAGGCAAAAAGGCACTAGTAGAAAACTAAAAATCATGGGCCTCGGAGTCAAAATCGCATGAAATTTGACAAGTTGAAGCGAAACGGTCTTCTAAGCAATAGTCGTCGCTTTGCCATAAGGTACCCTGAAAATGGTGAATTCCTCCATTTAAGCCCTAAAAAATGCAATTTGCCATTTATAGTAATTTTTGTTTCCTTATTAACTTTTTACTTAAAAGTCAAAATACAATCCCACTTATTTTGGGACGACCCTTAAGGTCATTATTTTATGATTCTGCATTTAACTCAATTTTTTCATTTTTGGTAAATTTTAGTATTTTATCACCTAATCGCGTAATTAGTGTGAATTAGGATTTTAGACATTTTCTAATTGTCTTAGGGTTTTACTTTTTAGTATTTATATGTTTTGTAGCTGTCAAAGGCAAATCAGATTATTATTAATAAAATACAAACTTTGGTCGAATTCTTTCTCTGGTGAATTCAAGTTTATCACCTTGTGAATTCAGGAAAACCCTCGTGGAGCCAAGGTTTACTACCCAAAAACTACCCTTGTGGAGCTAAGGTTTACTACCCAAAAACTAACAGTTTAGTTTTTATTTCATCAAAAGAGTATCGTGTATGCTTTTTTCAGACTTCCGTGACATCAATTCACATTTATCGTTATCAGTGTGTGAATATATACTGTCATAAAATTTGTATTATGTATAACATTTTCCTTACCACGACAGTGGTGCATAATTAGGAGGATCTCACTCACATGCACGTAGCGACAGCATCGGCTTTATTTTTTATTGCCATCGTATCACCGAAGAAAAAACATACCATGCAATTGATGCAGACATTTACCAGGATGCACGCTTACCGTCAAGCTAATGTACAAACCGTCATTTCCTAAGCTCCGGACAAAAAAATTGTGTGTGGGATACTGAATCCTCTGAATGTAACTACAATAAGAACTTGTGGGATATTGTTCGATCGTTATTTTCAAATTAACAAATGATAAGGTAGAGGAAATTATCATATACGATTGACAACATCATTTAAGAGTTTAAACTTTAAATAACATAGAGACTTCCTATTTTTAGGATATTATCTCTCAAAATTATTTATTTAATAAATATGTATTACTGTGTTATCAAAAAAAAAAAAAAGTATTACTCTTTATTTATTTTTGGTAATAAAAATATGCATTCTTAAAGTACATGTTTTATTGACCATCCATCAATGCATGGTTGTGGCAACTTCACGTGTAGAATTAGGGATGGCAATAAAAGCCCGACCCGTGGATACCCAGTTCGGCCCGATCCTAATGGCTCGAATTTTACCCGGCTCGATAAATAATAGGGTCAGGTTCGAGTTTTTATCATACCCGGCCCGGCCTGAACCCGACCCGTTTAAGTATAAAATTACCAAAAACCCTTATATATATATATATATATATATAAACTAAAAAAACCCTACTTCCTCTCATATCCACACTCAGCCGTCCCACTCACTTTCCTCTCCCTGTCTCACTCACGAACTCACCCTCTTCTCCCTCTCTCACTCACTCTCACTCACGGATTCAACCTCAAGCTCTGACCTCTGTCATCGCCGTCCTCAAGCACTGTCATCGTTAGTCTCAAGCTCTGTCATCGCTGGTCTCGAGAATGTCACAGGTTTGTTTCTCTCTTTCTTTGTCTTCTCTGAGCTCCAATCCACCTTCTCCAAGTGTAGCTCAGCCAAGATCTGCCACCTCCGCCAAGATCTGCCACCGCCAAGATCTCTACTTTTTTTTTTTTTTGGGTTCATTACTTGGTACCTGAAAGGGGTATTATTGTGTACATTCATTTGTGGAATTTGTTTTGTAGATTTTTGAACTTGATGTAATGGTCCCGGATTTGGATTTGGGGGATTTATTTTGTATATATTTGAACTTGTGGCAAATCTTGTTGTAAGGAAGGATTTTTATTTTTATTTTTATTTTATGTATTTGGGTTATGTATATAGGATTTATGTATGGGTTTGTGATTTTTAAGTATTATTTCTTGTGATTTCTGTATTTGAGTTTGTGATTTCTGTATTTGGGTTTGTGATTTTGAAAGGGAAAATGAGAAATCTAAAAGGAAATTATTGTAGATTTATATGAAATTTGAAATCTTAAATTTTGTAGAAATCTAAAATAATTATTGTAAATTAAATTAGTGTAGAAATCTGAGATTTATTAAATTAATTACGAAATTTTTTTTTAAAAAAAATTTGAGTCACGGTTTAGGCCCTTAGGACGTAGGATTGGGCCCTAAAGTGAGCGGGGCCTGTGGGGCCCAATGGGGTGGGTTTGGGCCCCGAAAAAAAAAAACACATTTATTAAACGGGCCGGGTCCGAGCCACGGGTTCAGGCCCATGGGACGGGTCCGAGTATGAAAAAACCTGACCCGAACTCGACTCGTTGCCATTCCTATGTAGAATTTGTACCTCAAATTAGACATGGCAAAATGGGTTAGGATTTCTTGACCCGACTTGACCTGAAAAATACTTAACCCGAATTCAATTTTTTTGACTTAAAACAAAATGGGTTGACCTGTGACTTCAACCCAATTTTTGCGGGTCAATTTGACCCAACCCGTGACCCAAACTATTTTTTAAAATTTTTATGTTTTTGGTAATAAAAAAAAATTAAGACAATATTGGTTTAATTGTTTGTTGTAAGTTTTAAGTAAACAATTAAAACATTTTACATAACTATATACAAATGAATTGAAAGATGAATGGTTGAGACATTCTGTAATGAGTACAGATTTTTATATATCAAATAACAAAATGGAAATTAAGATAATCTAGTTACGGTAGAGTTAAAAACATATATTTAAAATTATAGACATGTATAATAAACATTAATAAGTGTGAAAAAACTGAAGCTAAAGTATCGATGAAATTAGCATAAATTATGAATGCTTAGGCCTATTTTTTTAACAATTCATGTCTAAAATAAATGGTTTTTCATTAAAATAAATTATGATATTTTCTAGAGTGTATGTTGCTTAACAATGACATGATATTCATAAAAGAGACCATGTATAAATAAGTAAACAATCAAACTTTAATGTATATTCTCAAATTGAAAGAGAATGCTAACCACAATTGATAATAAATTATAAAATTAGTTTTCAAGATTATAAATTTTTCATATGATTTTATTCTTTGCCAAATTAGTTATCCAATAATGCATTTGTAATTTTGTTTTATGTTTTAGGATGTTGATATTGTGTAGAAATGAAACTTGTGTATTTGTTTTACTTATTCTCTAAGCTCATTCTTGATATAAGTGGGGAATTCAAAGTAATGTATTTTACATCAAGTAATTTGTTGTATGATTTTTCGAATGGCAAATACATGTTGTTTTCTTTATATATATATATATATATATATATATATAATAAAAAAAATCATGTGAAAAATATGGGTCAACCCGACCCAAATTGACCCACAACCCGATTGACCCAACCCATTTTCTAACCCACTTAAAATGACCTTTTTTAATCCGTAACCCAATTGACCTGACCTGAACTCGACCATTTGCCATGTCTGCCTCAGATTGGTGGAAAATTATTACATATTCTAGGAGCATTGCTCCCTCCTTTCTCATAAGGGGTGGCCCTAAGCAATGTCTATGTGTGAATTAAAATAAATGACTACCAGGTAATAGTAATATTATGGAAAAATAAAAATAAAAAATTCAGCGACCACCACAGAAACACAACCACACAAGAATACCAAATCTTACTTGGAAAACCCTTCAGTGTAAGGAAAAAACCACGGGGTAACTCCAAAAAATATCCATTGTGAAAATAGTGATTACAACTCTCAAGTTTATGTCAAACTTGAGTCCACGATAAATTGGATATACAACAAAAATATCTCAATGAGTAAATAAAATATTACCACAAAACCCAGTAGCAAGATCTTCCTCTGAACACTCCAACACTCTATGATTGTATCACCCAAATATACCTCCAAGAGAATTTCACCAATTTATCTTCCTTGTGTGTAGCTTAAGTAAAGAAAAATTTCTCATTTTCTTTTTCACTCTCTCGTACTCTCACTATGTATCTCTCTCAATTTCAAACTGCTCCTCTTGCCGTGTTTCTCTCACAGTTTCGAACTCACTCATTGAAGCTCTCAAGCTTTTTCTTCGTGTGTGTGTGTGTAGACACTCGATTTTGCACCCATGATTTAATCAAGGAGAATTACTAGAGTGACCATCTATGTACCCCAAAAATATATCATGATTGCATTACATGCATTAATTCATTCATTGTATCATCATAAAAATGATCTTGAGGTTCTAACGGTCGCAATGGTGTGTCTGGTTTCCAAATCAAACCGTTGGATTAAAAGATATCAATGATATCACAAGATCAAATTTTCATGGTCTGCATGCAATGTGTGGTCTGAAGCCAATCATGTGTGATTAATTGAAATTAATTTTGATTGGTTAATGATTAAAATTAATTAAATGGATTTATGTGATTGGTGGAGTATTTTTCTTAAAGTGAGATTTGTTGCATGGGATTAAAACAAATAAGCTGATAATATTTATATACTCTGGATAATTAGGCTTTTGGGATAATTGTATTCAAAATAATTATTTTAAAAGTCATAATTATCACTTTGGAATGAGGTTTATCATGAAAATAACTCTGAAATTCATCCAAATACAGTTTTAGAGTTGGAAAACACTTCAAAAACGTGCTAATCAAGTAGCAGATTTCAGATTCACGTTCTAAGGCACTTTTGGCATAGAAGAACTCAAAATTCGGACTAGGCTATTTCTATAAAAGTTGTATAGAATTGAATTTCCCTTCAGCTGTAAAAATTTCAGCTTAATCAGAATGTTGAGTAAAGAGATATGATCAAAATACTGAAACTGGTTCTGATCTGAAAAATCAGCTTACTCTTATTCAAATCTCTTTTTCTTTTTTCTTTTTTTCTTTTTTTATAGGATTTTCCCATACGTTTTTTGCTTATTTTTTAAGCTGATTGGACTTATTTTTTAAGTAAACCTAGCTTACTTTTTAAGCAATTAACACCTCCATAAATAGGGATGCTTCCCAACATTTAGGACCCCTTTTGACACTCTTTTATGCTCTAGGAGAGACACCTTTTCACACTCTCATATTTCTGATCTCTCTCATTGTATTAATATTCTCTGAAGCTAGGGTTTTTAGGTTTCATCCTAAAATATCCTCTCAAGAAGAAGAGCGCTCCATGCAAGAAGTTGTTTCTTAACCCTTTTTCTTATGCTTATCTTGTTGTGATGATGCATGTTTATTTTATTTTATTTTTTAAGTTTAGTTGTTTCAAATATTCATATCATGAATTATTGTTTTATTTTGTTAAAGCATGTTCTTGATTCTTTTATTATTGTTATGATCTCTTTCTTAGTTTCAAAAATCTGCATGTAATCAATTCTTTTTCTCAAAATAAAAATGAATCTGCATCTTCATTAGATGCAGATTTGAATTTTTCTTCAAAATGAAGATGTAGATCTAAATTTTTCTTCAAATAAGAACGAATCTGCATCTTCATTAGATGCATATCTGAATTTTTCTTCAAATAAGAATGGATCTGCATCTTCATTAGATGCAAATCTGAATTTTTCTTCAAATAAAAATGGATTTGTATCTTCATTAGATGCATATTTGAATTTTTCTTAAAGAAAAATTAATTTGTATCTTCCTTAGATACAGATCTTTTTTTTTTTTTTTTTTTTTTAAGTTAGCAGATTTTGAAATAAAGAAAAAGATCATGAATGTTTGTGTTTGTTTTATTTAATTCATGTAGCATAAATTTATTTCATGAATGAAATCCTCTTCTCAAAAAAATCTCTTTCATATTTTTTGAACATATAAAAATAGATTTGATATTTTTAATATACAAATCTTTTTTTTTTTTTTTTTTTTTTTTACAAGACAGATCTGATTTTTTTGAGTTTCTACAAAACTAAATTTTCTCATTAAAAAAACATATCTGAATTTTCTCTCCAAAAAAACATCTTTTTTTTACACAACAAAAACAGATCTGATTTTTCTTCTAAACCAAAATCAATATTTTTTTACTCACAACAATAGATCTGATTTTGTTTTTTTTTTTTAAACAAAGAAGAGGACACATTCATAAATAAATTTGTGTGAATTAGTTTATTTCACATGTGCAACATATCATTTATCTCATGCATAAAAAGGGTATAGTGGTCACAAGAGTCTAGAAGACCAGACTCTGTCTGGGTGGAATGGGTGCTTAACACTTTCCCATGCCATAACCTAGCCTCCAAATTTAGGTCTTTTGGATAGGTAGATCTAGCCTTATTGTTGTTTTATTTTGGGTAGATTGTAACTCGGACAAAAAGTCATGTAATTATTTGGTAGATTGTAACTACGACCCAAAGCCATGTAATTTTCAATTTTTCAAACATGCATTTTTTTTTATTCAATCAATGAAAGAAACAATTCAGTCATGTATTTTTAGTTTTTCTTATTTTTTTTATAAAAAAAAATAAGTGACGACTCTACACCACTTACCCAAAAAGAGAGGTGCCTTAAAAAGCACTCGAAAATCTCTCTTTTTTTAGAGGCACTTTTGCAGTCTCTCATAGTGTGTCTAGTTTTTCTTCAGCTTTTTCACTTAGGCCGAATTGCCTTACCCTTTGCTTCAGCCAACTTTCTTCTTTACTTCAGCGTGTCCCACGCGCTTAATGTCAAATCTCATTAGATTGGCTTGACGACTCAAGGGACAAGCTCATTAAATGAGCTTTCACATTGTGTCCAGCATGTGGGCTAGAACCCACGTGTGCCACACACCCAATAGGTGAGACTCACGTAGAAATGGCAACGGGTCATATTCGAACTGGGTTGTACTATATCCAGACCCAACCCGCGAGCTAAAACCCGTGACCCGAACCCGATTCATTTATTAAATGGATTTTTTATCCGGGCTCCAGGTTTGCACCACTGGGCCCCATCCATCTAGGCCAGATTTAGGCCTAATTCTCGGCCCAAATCATGGCCCAATCACAATCTATCTTTTTTAAGGCCCAGATGCCAAAAATAGTCCAAAAATAGGCCCAATCAGCTTAAAATATGAAAAGAGATAAGAGGAAAAAAAAACAAAAAAGGAGGAAAAATCTTACACTATGGCATAATTAAGATCCCATGATACATATACTTATACTGGATTGTCAAACATATATAGAAACACAAATTAGCATTTTTTTTTTTTTTTTTTTTTTTTTGCTCTTCTTTGTTAATACAGATTTTTCCCTCATAAAAAAAAAAAAAAAAAAAATACAAATCACAATCCTAAACATAAACAAAAACACAAATCATCTTTTTTTTTTTTTTTGCTCTTCTCTGTTAATACAAATTTTTTACTCAAAAAAAATAAACACAAATCACAAAAAAAAAAAACACAATCTCGTCCTCTAATCATCTCATCTCTCTCAGATCTGATCTAACAATCCCGTGCTCCTCCTTGACAAACAACTGCCACCACGAGATCCGTGCTCCTCCGTGACTGGATGAGGGTTGGTTGAGAGAAAATGAGAGTGAGAATGAGAGAGGACCGAGATGAGAGGTAAAAGATGGCGAGGCTGTGTGAGACCATGGGGCTGAACAAGGTCAGGAGTGTGAGGCTGAACAAGGCCGTGAGGGGAGCGTTTAAGGCCGAGAGGGTGGCCGGTGGTTAAAGCTTGAGAGAGAGAGAGAAAGGGTGGGCGGCGGTGAGAACTTGAGAGAGAGAGAGAGAGAGGGTGGCAAAGATCTTGAGAGCTTGAGAAAAAGAGAGAGGAGGCGACTAAGAGTTAAAAAAAATGAAGTCTAAAAGAATGAAAGGGAGTATTTATATTAGGGTAGTAGGGTTTTAAATTTTTTTTAATATTATATGTATACGGGTTGGGTTTGGGCCGGGTATGACTAAAACCCCCGGATTTGACCCTGACCCGTTTTGGGTTTTTTTTTTTTTTATTTTAAAACCCATACCCGACGCTATTATTTATCGGGCTGGGTAAAATCCCATCCATTAGGATCGGGTCGGACTGGGTACCCGTGAATCGTGCTTAAATTGCCATCCCTAGACTCACGTACAGAGCTCACGTGAGAGGCGGATGCAATCCTCCTCTCACATTAAAGGAGAGAGCAATACTCTCCGAGTATGTAATAATTTTACTATTAAGGTTTTGACGCTTGTAAAATGGTCTTTCATGAGCTTTCTGATACAAATCCAAAAAAAAAGGAAAGAAAAAAAAAAAAAAAAAAAACCAGTTCAATCATGTCTTAGAGAATTCAGTGGTTTAATAAACTAGATACTTTTTAGATTATTTATGTGCCGTTTAGAGCAACTATACTCGCAAAGATGGCACCTCAAGTTGATTTTGTGCTAGAAATCCTATCTTTCCGATTAAACATTTCACTTTTGAGCTCTCAATTAATGACCTTCCCAAAATTATTTCAAACTTATTGACATTCAAAAACAATTATGATTTATCTTCCTTGTGTAGCTTAAGCAAAGAAAAATTTCTCCTTTTCTTTTTCACTCTCTCATACTCTCACCGTGTATCTCTCTCAATTTCAGACTGCTCCTCTTGCTGTGTTTCTCTCACAGTTTTGGACTCACTCACTGACTCACTGAAGCTCTCAAGCTTTTTCTTCATGTGTGTGCGTCTCTTTTTTCTTCAGCTTTTTCACTTTGGCCGAATTGCCTTACCCTTTGCTTCAGCCAACTTTCTTCTTTACTTCAGCGTGTCCCATGCACTTAATGTCAAGTCTTATTAGGTTGGCTTGAACACTCAAGGTACAAGCTCATTAAATGAGCTTTTACATTGTGTCCAACATGTGGGGTAGAACCCACATGTGCCACACACCCAACAGGTGAGACTCACGTACAAAGCTCACGTGAGAGGAGACGCAGTGCTCCTCTCACTTTAAAGGAGAGCGCAATACTCACCGAGTATGTAATAATTTTACTATTAAGGTTTTGACCCTTGTAAATTGTCTTTCGAGCTTTTTTGACACACTGAAATCCCAAAAAAAAAAATTTTAATAAAAAAAAAAACCAATTCAATCATGTCTTAGAGAATTCAGTGGTTTAATAAAATAGATACTTTTTATATTATTTATGTGCCGTTTAGAGCAACTGGACACACAAAGATGGCACCTCAAGTTGAAATGGATGCATTCCATTTGAGACAATAATTCTGATCATAAATTACAACTTCAATCTAAACGCTCCTTAGAGATCATCATAAATTTGGAAAAATCTTCAGAAGTAAAATTTTCATGCTTTGTAAGAAGATATGAAATTCTAAACCCATAAGTACAAAATATTCAGTTTGGGAAATCATTTAATTTACTCGAGAGTGTGGGGAGTATAATACGACAATATGAAATATGTTCATAAATTCATTCTATAAAAATAAGATCTATGCTTACTTTTTTTTTTTTTAAATTTTAATAATAACATATATTATTCACTCAATTCTTACAAAATTTGCATTTGTTTGTGTTCAAAGTTCAAACAATGCTTTGAGATTGTAAGGTCCAGTAATACTGGGAGTTCCACTCCACATTAGATTTGCGAGATGCTCATTAGCCTTTTCGGTGGTATGACCACCGTCAAAAAACACATATTCACTAACATTTTCACATAATTCGTACTTATTAGATAATCTCTTCCCTCCACAACTATTAGTTCCCCTGAATGGACCACTTCCACAGCATGCAATATTCGCTTCCTTGAACCCTATTCATAACATAATCACAACGAAAACCCTATCAGTTTATGATAGAAATAACAAACAAATTAATTGTTAGAACAATTAAGTATAATGTATGCTATGAAAATGGCTATGACATACCATATTTTGAAGGGTTATTTATTTTGTCACTAAGAGAAGTGTAAGCATCGGCTAATGAATACTTGAACCCGTCGAGCTCGTTCGCTAGCTTCTGGAGGACTTCTGAAAGTGCTTTATTGTGTAATTGTGTGAGGTCATTTAGTGCCTGGAAGCATGCACTTGTGTTGCTTGGATTTACTGCTTTTGCCGATGGAAGACAACCCATTGGCTCCAAGTTTGGAATACCAAATTTCCTTCCTCCTTTCTTATATATTTCCTAACAAATCAATGTGTAGTTATGAGTAAAAGCAACAGTCTAAAAGGAGGGGATAAGATAAATAAAATGATGTAAATTTAAATATATAAAACATTGTTAATTTTTATTACTCTGATCACAAATGTCAAATTGCCGTTCACCATGTTTACGTATTCTTCTGGACCCACACTGGAATTCCCAGAGACAGCAGCTGCATAATCATTGCTGCCAATGGCAATTAAGTATACTGCTTTTGACAATAATGCCTTAGCTTCTGCATCACCTAGTTTTTGGATCAACTGCCTCTCAAAGTTCGTGAAATAACTTAGTTGAGTTTTTAGGTCTAGCAACTGTGGATCAAAAAAAAAAAAAAACAATTAAACTATTTCCTTCATGGAAGCAAACTTATGCTTTAAAAATATATGAAAAGTTTTGTTTCGCACTCATTATTGTATATTTTATACACGCAACATTCATAATTTTATTCCCCCTAAAAATATATATATATACATATATATATTCATAATTTTATACGTGATGTATACATTTTAATTGACATTGATGTTCACATTTAAAACATGAAATTAATAATAAGTATAAATGATATATACTCACAAGTGGGTAATTATTGAGTACTCCTTCATCTTATATAACTGTGGGTCTCACTAATTAAATTTATAGTTTGACTCACAATTTATGTGAGAGGAAAAAATACGCATTTATAGTACTCCTAGAGTATTCAATAATTTTCCCTCACAAGAATGAGCGAATCAGTGCCTTGTTAAGAGAATATGACGGGACGTATTAGGACCACATGGTCGGCAATAGTATCGTTCTTGGACAAATATAAAGGGAAGTTTTTCAGCCATTATTAAGAGTTGAAGAATGAAGAGTGAGATCATGATTCCAATCCTATACATGTGTGTGAAGCTTGTAATTACCTTGACATATAAATATATATAAAAAAGAAACCTACTTAATATTAAAGATTCAATACATTTCCTGGCTTGTTAGTTTCAGCAAGAGCACCGGCTCCGGCAGATGCGAAGTTTGCCCCATCAGTAAATTGATTATAACCAGGTTGTAAATATGGTGTAATGCACGGCAACTTAGCAAATTCAGCTGAAATAAATCATAAACAGTTAATTAATTTAGCAACGATTGAGATTGTATTGAAAACAAGACACAATATATTGCAATGTTCTTACCAATAAAATCTGACGCTAAACGGCCATCCGAAAATCTCCCAGTAGAGTGATTGAAAAAGGTTTCCCCATATGGCATATAATTCGCTCGGTAATAATCAGTGGTGTTGATATAGTTATTATTTCCAGCATCATATGTTGAATCTCCAAAGATGAATAAGGCAACATGTTCCTCTGGCTGAGAAAGACAGTGGTTTGTGACAAAAGAGGCTGTAAACAAAACTAACAAACTGAAATAGACCCTTGAATCCATCATGACAAAAAGGGTTTTGTTAACTTCTTAGTGATTTCCATTTTCCTTTATAGGCTGCCAAATTTTTTCTTCAAAGCGAGGAAAATGGCGGTGTTATTGCTTCTGTGGAACCTTCATAGGGTTTGACTGATTCGTTCGTTCCTTTTGATTGGCTGTATATGAACAGGATTTTGAGTTCTCTAATCTGACCTCGTCCAATTATCTAGAACCGTTTGTACTTGGAAAGGATATTCTTATAAAAATCCAAGTACACACTGTCATAAATCAGAATGCTCTAATAATGGTAATATCTAACGACTTTTAGACAATGACATCCTTAGAAAAATCCAGCTCGCCTTATTTTTTGAACATTTGCTGATAAGAGGCCTCTTTTTGTGCAGTGTCATATATATATATATATATATATATATATGTATATATATATATATTAATAGCCAAAATTTTGAGAAAATTGAATTAGATTTGAGTTGAATTTTTAATTTTGTGTCACGTGTCTTATTTAATTTTTAATTTAGTGCTAATTGAATTATTGAATGTAAAAATCGAAGAATCCAAATCCAATTAGATTTTAAATTGGATTTCAATTGAAGTCAAATTTTTCGTCACATATTCTTCTAAGTTTTTAATTTTTGTAGCAAGTGAATTATTAAGTGCAAAAACCGAAGAGTCTAAAACCAATTAAATTCTAAATCATATATATATATATATATATATATATAAAATTAATGAAAAACCATTACATATTTTAAAAATGTATGGTTAAAAAAAAGTATAAGCTAGTACCATGTATAATTTGAAGCTCTTCTAAAAAAAAGTTATATATATTTTTTTGAGAATGAAAAAAAGAAAAGAAAAATCTAATGATGTAAATTCACGAATCTACATACTAGTGATATCTAATGATAAAATTCAATCATTTTTAGTCTTACTTTCATCCATTGTTTTAACAAAAACAACTTGAATTGTATAAATCTCGCCGCTTGTCAAGAATTGCATACTCTGTCACAAGCACACGCATGGTTTGACTAGTATGATTTCCAAAGCACTTCTAAGTAGATATTTGAAACTATCAATCACTTTTATTGTTTCTCCAAAAAAAAAAATCAATCACTTTTCTCTCTTCTTCTAGAACACTTCTGGCGTTGTTTCAAAGTCCTATATTAAGATATTATATATATATATATATTTGCACTTGGTCATTTGTCTTATATATTGGGCAATATTGATGATGTAGCATTGCCAACTCTTAATATTAATATTCTAATTTTTTAAAATCCTCAAACAAAGTTTTGAAAACTTTATTAGTGTGATTTTTAGTTGCATCCAAAAGTATGGGTTTATCATATTAGTGAGTTGGTCAATGTGATAAAATCAACATATTAATTCCAATTGTCCAAAATTTGGAGATCCGAAGTCCTCTTCTTTTTTTATTCTTCTTTGAACAGATTTGAATATCATATTGTAACTTTCAACTTTTTTGGTTCATATTATTTCCTTCTTGACTTAAATATTTATGGTAATAAAGTGCAATTGTTTTGTCTACCATGATTTTTTTTTTTAATAAATCATGTCACTTGAAATTTTTTTGGTTTATGCTTTCGCCCCCCCTAGGTTCAAATCCTGGTTTCGTCCCTGGAGAGGAGTAGAGTAGAGTTGGCTAAAAATAGGCTAATTTTGAGCTAAATCTACTCTACTCTACTTCACTTTCCTCTCCCTCAATCCAAATGGACCATTAAGATGTTAGGAAATGATAAATTTAATCATATAACTATAATTCTAATACTCCTCTCCATGTAGGATTTTTAACATCTAAAATTTAAGAGATTGAGGGAGATAATGATTGAACTCAGAATAGAGTTTGATAGTAGAGACAAGGATTAGACTCAAGATCTCCTGAGTTGATACAATGTTAAATCACTGATTCTCTTAAAAGTTTAAACTCTTAAAAAAAATTATAAATTTAATCATTTAATCATAATTCTAAGTTCTAACATGAATATTTTACTGATCCTAATTAATGAGATTGTTCTAATATTGATGAGATAAATATAAAACAAAAAGGAAAAGGGTGACCATGTACCTATCAAATCACATCATTTTGAAGTTCATTAATTTCTCGTGTTTTATGGTTTACACTTTACACCTCTATACCTACTATCACGTAGGTTGGTAAAATCTTATCACATTAATCCACTTTTGTTACTTTAACAATTTTTTTTATAATTTAATTAGTTTTGACTTTTCCTATTTGCACAATTGCACTTGTAAAATAATTAATTTTTTTTTAATAATAAGATAGAACCGATCCTTTTTATTTTAAGTAAGTTATTTAATATGTATTTTTTGGGTATGTTTTCCATAAGTTATCTTACTTTATTTTAATTATAGATTTGATTAAAAGTTACTATAATTTTTGAAAATATGAATTTAGCATAATTTACTTTTATATTAGTATTGATTTATTGAATTATGTGAAAATTACTTGTATATGTTTAGAATATAAAGTGATAAACCAGGTTTTCTTAATTCTATACTTTAAATTTTCTTTTAGTTAGATTATATTTTTTATTATTATAAATCATGTTTCATTTATTTATAACAAAAACAACTTGAATTGTATAAATCTCGCCGCTTGTCAAGAATTGCATACTCTGTCACAAGCACACGCATGGTTTGACTACTATGATTTCCAAAGCACTTCAAGTAGATATTTGAAACTATCAATCACTTTTCTTGTTTCTCAAAAAAAAAAAAAAAAAAATCAATCACTTTTCTCTCTTTTTCTAGAACACTTCTGGCGTTGTTTCAAAGTCCTATATTAAGATATTATATATATATATATATATTTGCACTTGGTCATTTGTCTTATGTATTGGGCAATGTTGATGATGTAGTATTGCCAACTTTTAATATTAATATTCTAATTTTTTAAAATCATCAAATAAAGTTTTGAAAACTTCATTAGTGTGATTTTTAGTTGCATCCAAAAGTATGGATTTATCATATTGGTGAGTTCTTAAATAAGAGATAGAGGGAGATAATGATTGAACTCATAATAGAGTTGGATAGTGGAGACAAGGATTAGACTCAAGATCTCCTGAGTTGATACAATGTTAAATCACTGATTCTCTTAAAAGTTTAAACTCTTAAAAAAAATTATAAATTTAATCATTTAATCATAATTCTAAGTTCTAACATGAATATTTTACTGATCCTAATTAAGGAGATTGTTCGATGAGATAAATATAAAACAAAAAGGAAAAGGGTGACCATGTACCTATCAAATCACATCATTTTGAAGTTCATTAATTTCTCGTGTTTTATGGTTTACACCTCTATACCTACTATCACGTAGGTTGGTAAAACCTTATCACATTAATCCACTTTTGTTACTTTAACAATTTTTTTTATAATTTAATTAGTTTTGACTTTTCCTATTTGCACAATTGTACTTGTAAAATAATTAATTTTTTTTTAATAATAAGATAGAACCGATCCTTTTTATTTTAAGTAAGTTATTTAATATGTATTTTTTGGGTATGTTTTCCATAAGTTATCTTACTTTATTTTAATTATAGATTTGATTAAAAGTTACTATAATTTTTGAAAATATGAATTTAGCATAATTTACTTTTATATTAGTATTGATTTATTGAATTATGTGAAAATTACTTGTGTATGTTTAGAATATAAAGTGATAAACCAGGTTTTCTTAATTCTATACTTTAAATTTTCTTTTAGTTAGATTATATTTTTTATTATTATAAATCATGTTTCATTTATTTATAAATATTTATACATTATAAATATCTATTTAGATTTTAAAAGCTTTAATACATATATATATATATAATTAATATTTAAATATTTTAAAAAAAAATTGGTTTAAAGTTTTCGTCTTAGTCCCAAAATTCATTGACCCAATCCAAAGAGAAGAAATCCTTTCCCATCTTATTACCACTTTATCATTCATATAACATATTAAATGGATCCAAATTATTAAAGATTTTGGGCCCCCCAGAAATTGATGAGCCCATTTAGGACCAGTTTAGTAAATACTTGTCCATAGTTACAAACCTCATAGACGCTCAAAAAGCCCATAAGCCCATAAGCCCTCACAACACTTCGAAGTTTGAGCTCCCCATCTCTAATCTCAAACTCCACTTGAGAGATAAGCCAAGCCGTGTTTCTCTTTCACGAGAGAGAGAGAGAGAGAGAGAGAGAGAGATGAGATTACTGAGTTACTGATATCGGACCGCTATTGTAGTCAAGTTCCTCTGCTTGCTCCACGTCACCAACAACAACTACCCTCATAATTTGATTGATTGTGGTGTTGATATGGTTATTATTTCGTACATGCACGTAGTGGCGGGGCTAGGATTTCAGATTAGGGGGTAAGATTGAAAGAAAAAAATATTCTAAATATGTTAATCAACAACAAATTAACAATAACAAAATAAATAAACAATTGTAAATAAATGTAATTACAAGTATATGTTTTGTATCATTTAAATAAAGAAACAAAAATAACCAATTCATAATTATTAACAATTAAAAGAAGAGAGTAATGTAAATACATAAAGTTTAGATATCTAATTCATTCATTAAAATAAGCTTAAAAAATAGATTCATCTGATAGTCTTAAGAGTATAGTAAATAGTAAATACCTGTAAAATTATATATATTTTTCACCATCTTGATTGATTCTTAAAATATGTAGAATTCAACATTTATTTATCTATCCTTTTAAGTATCTAAAATTTGAGTTTATAACAAAATTTTCATATTTTGAAACTGTTAAAAAGCCAAGAGATAGAGGAGAAGAAAAATATAATGAAGGGTTGGAGGCTCTAGGTTTTTGGTACAATATAAGAAGATTAAATATTTTTAATATGTATATATATATGAGACCCACTAATTGAATTGTATAATAAAAAAAATATTATCTTGAATTGTTCTTCGGTATTAGGTAATTTAGCTTCATCCTATCTTATTCTAAAAAAGTAAAAAGTAAAAAGTAAAAGGCTTCATCCTATTCCTATCTAAAAGACTAAACAATTTTAACTGCATTACACTATTCGTTTAACTACTATTATGAATCTATGATATATATTCATTTATGACACAAGCAAGAAATTCAAATGCTTGAATAGTGACGAGTAAAAAACGTTTACAAGTGGGACAGGATAAAAAATTCAGAAAAAAAATGATATGTTGGTTTGGTGGGTCAGGGAAGTTCATTTCCCTTATTTTTCGGTGTCTGTTTCTTTTAAGGATTGCTTCTTTCTTTGTTTTTTTCCTTCTATGTCAGAGGGGTCAATTGCTTAAAAATATCTGAATATATATCATAGTAATAGTACTCTGGGGCTGTTTTCACAAAGTCAAGGGGGGCAATTGCCCCCCCCTTGCCCCCTGCTGCCTCTGCCCCTGCATGCATGGAATGATGAATCTCCAAAGATGAATAAGGCAAAAACATGTTTCTCTGGCAGGCAATGGTGAGAGAGGCAGTGGGTTGAGATAAAAAGGGTTGTAAACAAAACCATGTTGAATCTTCTTCACTTTGTGTTAACTTCTTAGTAGTTTCAATTTTCATTTATAGGCTGCCAAATTTGTTCTTCAAGTGAGGAAAATGGGAGTGTTGCTTCAGTTGAACTTTCTTAGGGGAGACTGATTCGTTCTTTCTTTTTAAATTCTATATATGTTCAAGATTTGTGTACTCCAAGTCTGACCTCGTCCAATTATCTAGAACCTTTTGTAATTGGTAAAGGATATTCTTATAAAATCCAAGTACACATTGTAAACACTTATAAAGTTTACACCTTCCAAGTGTGCAAGACTTTCTTAACAATTAGAAAATTATCCTCAAAGATAATCTCATCGACAAATCCAAAATACCTCAACAATTCATTTATGAAAAGATCTCCAATAATTTCAAAAAAAACAAAATTCAAACCTCATGATACATAATGCCAATTGGTCAAAAGATATAAGACTATAATAAGACCATCTAATCTCAAAATCACTAAGTTTCTCTCATGCTCACAACACAATAGCAAAAGTCTCAAAACTTGCTATTTTTCACAATCTGAAACTAGAGGGAAAGGGCGGAGGGTTGACAACTTAACAAGTAACCAAATCCTAACTAACTATAACAAGCATATAGATTGACAAAATAATACATTTTACATAAGATCAAATATTTCGCATATGTCAAAAGTTATAATATGCTATGGGTTTCAAAACATAAGAAGTTTCATGAACTTAAAACAGTTCAAATACTCAAACAAAATTCATATTCTTAACAATCTTTTATGACTATGGTCACGTTATATCTCCGTAACTGAACATCAGATTGTTCAAAATCATATATATTAAATCATAGTTCAAATAAATATATATCTCATTCAAAATACATGTATAAAATCATATATGTAGTAATCAAATAGATTTATGACAATTCATTGTTCTTTACCTTAAATCAATTTAGCTAAAACAATTGAAATAAAATTGTAACAATTGAAAAACAATATTCAGTAGCTAAAATACAATACAATAAGCAAAATAAGACTAATTAGGAGAAAGTTTACTTACTTGGGCTTGTCCAATTGTACAATATTTTTCCCCATACCCTAAAGTGGTAAAGCTTGACCAATTCGATTTCTCCTTCTTGAAGAAATGCAGCCTTCTCCGTAGCCTTTCTAATCTTTAAGACTTTCACAAATGTGTATTTAAGGGGGGCTAGGGTTTTTGACATAGGGTGTATATATTGCTAACCCAAATATCAAAATTACTAAGCTGCCCCTATATTAAAAAGAAAAGAAAAACTCCTCTCAATCTTATTATTATTAATTTTTTATTTTGGAACCGGATATCACAATAATGCTCTATTAATTTAATAATATCTAACGATGTTTAGACAATGACATTCTTTGAAAAAGCCAAGTTCAGCTTGCCTTATTTTTGAACATTTGCTGATAAGATGCCTCTTTTTGTGCATGGTGCCATGATATCTAATGATAAAATTCAATAGTCTTTTTGTCTTACTTTCATGCATTGTTTTTAAAAAACCACTTGAATTGTATATCTGGCTGCTTGTCAAGAATTGCAGACTCAGTCACAAGCACACGCATGGTTTGACTAGTATGATTTTCAGAGCACGTCGAAGAAGATATTTGAAACTATCAATCACTTTTCCCTCTTCTTCTATAACACTACTGCGTTTTTTCAAAGTCCTGTATTAAGATATTATAAATATTTTCACTTGGTCATTTGTCTTATAATATATATATACAAGAGTAGGTGGAGGTGGGGTTAGATCATGGGTGCCCCATCCTTATTTTATTCCCTCTTTGGGCAGGAGTGGGATCAATCAGCTTAGAGGTGTTAAATTAATTATTGTACCAAAAGTTTAAGATGTTAAGAAACGATGAATTTAATCATATAATTATAATTCTAACACTCCTCTTCACGTAGGATTTTGAATATTTTGAATGAGAGGTAAGGTGGAGATAATGATTGAACTCAAGATAGAATTGAAGTGGAGACAAATATTGGACTCAAGATCTCCTGAGCTGATACTATGTTAAATTACTGATTCTCTTAAAAAATTGTAAATTATTTAATTATAGTCCTAAGATGAAGTATTTTACCAACTCTAATGAGATGGTTCTAATATTAATAAGATAAAGATAAAACAAAATGAAAAAGTGTGACTATGCATATAGACAATTTAATTATAACTAGTATTATATATTCCTGAGGAGTCATAGTGAAGACAGGGCTGATACAACCAAGGCCCTAAATAATTGAAGACGTCCTTTGTACCTATCAAATCACATCATTTCAAAATTCGAAGTTTATTAATTTCCCCACACACATATGTTTTATGGTTTACAACTGATAAGAGGAATTTTTAATTGGAAAAATAAAAGTTATTGATCTCCAAAGACCTGTCAGCTCTATTATACATACTGAAGACATCACGCAAGATGAAACTGTCAGTCTCTAAGCTGAAGGCAGTAAGCTGAAGAAGGTAAGCTAAAACAGTAAGCATAAGAGGAAGCTGATAAGAACAAACTGAAGAGGGTAAGCAAACCTCCGTCGGGATCCATTAGTAAGTGACAATATTAGGGAGTCCACGAAACTCACCGCATAGCCGACGAGTTGACCTTAGCCAATGAAGATGGGTAGCCGACGCTAATAAAACTGAAGGGTGCAGGCGAAGCTGACGACCCTAACGAGGTCGTAGGCAAAGCTGACGACCCCGACTAAGCTGAAGGGAGTAGTCGAAACTGACGACCTTAAGGAGTAGTAGGCGAAGTTGATGACCCCGACGAGGGAATAGGCGAAACTGACGACCCCGACTAAGCTGAAGGGAGTAGGCGAAACTGACAACCCCGACGAGGGAGTAGGCGAAGCTGACGACCCCGACGAGGGAGTAGGCAAAGCTGACGACCCCGACTAAGCTGAAGGGAGTAGTCGAAACTGACGACTCTAATGAGGGAGTAGGCAAAACTAACGACCCTAAAACTGACGGCTCCAATGTACCCTTGACTTGGCCACCACGCATAAGTATATAAGGAAATGTCTTGTATCCCACGCTTAATGTTAGTCTCCTACAAGGAAAGGATTCCACAATATACCCTCATGAGGATTCCTATAAGGAAAAGACTTCTAACCCAAGGAAGAGAGGTCAACCCTCTTCTACTATAAAAGCCTTAATACCCTCATAAACCAAGATACGCATAATTCACCCTAACTCCGGTACTCTAGAGTTGTGAACAAGAGAATTCTCTAACTTGACCATCGGAGAGTATTTGGTCAGTACCACACTGGTACTTCTCTTAAGGTCTTCAGTTTTTGTGTTGTACAGGTGCTGTTTCGAGTATGCGAGAACCGTATAACTCACTGGTGATATTTTCAGCATCATCAACAACTATATCCCTACTATCATGTGGGTTGGTCAAATCTTATCACATTAATCCACTTTTGTCACTTTAACAATTTTTTTTTTTATAATTTAATTAGTTTTGACTTTTCCTAATAGCACAATTTTACTGGTCAAATTATTAATTTTTTTAATAATAAGATAGAACCACTCTTTTCTCAAAAAAAAAAAAAGAAAAAAAAAGAAGGATGATAGAACCACTCCTTTTTATTCTAAGTAAGTTATTTAATATGTATTTTTTGGGTATGTTTTCATAAGTTATCTTACTTTATTTTAATAACAGATTTGATTAAAAGTTACTATAATAAAAATATGAAGGCAGAAAACTCATTTTAGTCCCTATATTTTCATGTGATTCTCACTTTAGTCCTTATATTTTATTTTCACCGCTTTTAGTTATTCTTTTAAAAAACACATTTTATTTTAGTCCTTACCGTTACTCATTTAACAGAAATATCTTATGTGGCAAACGGTCCAACAATAAATACTGACATGTCCATTAAAATAATATTAAAAAAATTATTTATATTTTTAAAAATACCACATCAACAATTTAATTTTTAAAAAAAAACCACATCAGATAAAAATGATATAAAATTTCTAACCTAATTATTTTTTAAAAAAAGAAAAGAAATTAGTTAAATTATTATTATTATTATTATTATTATTTTAAGAACATGAAGAACTCAGAACTATGTGTTCTTCATTTTCTTTCCCAAGTAAGCTTGCATAAAAAATTAGAAATTATCTTTTCTTTTCTTGCATTTTCCTTAGCAACCAAACCCATAAAATCACTCAAATTTACAAAATAAAAAGACATGCCCATAAAAATTTACAAAACACAAGCATTCAACAAGATTTTCTTATGCTTTGAAACCAAACACAAAAAACACAAAACTCGATTTTCGGCCTCCATACACACCACAAACCCAGAAATTAACACCGGAATACAACATTACCACAAACCCAAAAATCAACATACACTACAAACCTAGATCAACAAAACTCACAACCCACGAACATACCGTCAGAATACATATCTCCAAGAAACAAACCCATAAACACAGTAATTAACCCAATCTCTAGCAAACCCATAAACCCATAAATTTTCTTGGAAACAAACACACACAAAATCCATAAAATCAAAAAACTCCACATCCTCTCAAAAAAACAAAAACAAAAAAACCCAGAACAAGAGGAACAAAGTTTTGCAATATGAGAAAGGAGAGGAAAATCGGACCACAGGCGAAGCCATAGGCGGAGGAGATAAGGCTTTGGGGTGGCTCGTCCATGGCAGATCGGGAATAGGTGTGCCGCCATGGCCAAATCTCCATAACCCAGCAAAGTTAATTTTCTGGCTGAAGAGTGAACACCCAGCAAAGTTAATTAAACCCAATCGCCAAAGCTCCTCTCAATATTAGAACACCAAAGTTAAGGAGTGAAGAAAACATCTAGACCCAGCAATTTTTTTTTTATGAATGGTTAAGTTCTTTAGATTTACCATGAACCCAAATTCAATGGTAGAGAACGATGATGAGGATGTCGATGATGAACTGGACAAAGGCATTTCGTCCTCCGTGGTTTTCAGATTGATCAAACCCATCAAAAAATTTAAGTGCCTTGAAACAATAATATTATTGAGCTGATGAAGAAGAAGAAGTAGGGAAAGTACGAAAGGGTTTTGTTTGGATATGAAAACTAAAAAAAAATGAGGGTAGTGGGAGAGACAGAGAGGTCGTGCCTGCATTTTTATGATGTGGGTAAAGAAAGAAAGAAAGCTGATTTAAAATTGGTTTTTTGTGGGTTGCAACGACAGATCAGTGGTGCTTCTGTTTGTTGTGGAATCTGTGGCATTGGGCTGGGATTGTGGAATCTCTGGTTGTTGTTGGTTACGGTGGCTGTGATTTTGTTTTAGGATTTGAAAAGAAAAGAAAATTTTCTTTAAGATTAAGAAAAGAAAATTTTAAGGATTTTGAATATTGAGAAAATAAAATTTTAATTAAAATTTTATAATAATTAGATTTAAGGTTTTTTTTTAAAAATACTTTTTTTAAATTTTTGACGTGACTTTAAAAAAAAATTAAAATGCTGACGTTGCATATAAAAATTCCAAATAATATTTTTTAATAATATTTTAATCGCCATCAGTGCCACATCAACGCCATATCAGCGCCACGTTAGCTAATAGGGTGTTCTGTCTGCCACCTAGGATTTTGCCGTTAGGGCACTAACGGTAGGGACAAAAACGAGGTTGTTTTTTTTAATTTTAGGAACTAAAAGCGGTAAAAATAAAATATAGGGATTAAACTGAAAATCGCGTGAAAATGTAATGACGAAAATGAGTTTTTCGCCAAATATGAATTTAGCATAATTTAATTTTGTATTGGTATTGATTTATTGATTTATGTGATAATTATTTTTGCATGTTTAGAATATAAAGTGATCACATAATTCAATAAAATTGCAATTTTGCTTACGATAAACTAGGTTTTATTAATTCTATACTTTAAATTTTATTTTAATTATATTATATTTTTTTTCACATAAATCATGTTTCATTTATTTATAAATTATAAATATCTAGCAAAAAATATCTATCTAGATTTGAAAAGCTTTAAATTATACTAGATTCATTACACGCGTTTTGCGTATGCGATGAGGCTTTTTTTGGGTTTAGTGTCATAATTTTCTATTTATCTCAATTCGAGACATTTCTCTCTTCTATCCAATTAAACTACACGCATAGTTATTTTTATTTTAGACAGAAAATACATTCATAAAAATGAAAAAAAAGTAAGTACAAATAGATGTGAAGAGAAGACAATTCAAGCACCAATATAAATAAATAAATAAATCATTAAAAAGAAAAAAAAAATGGAGTACATTAAAAATCACTTTTTTTTTATATATTCAAAATAAAGAAGAAGAGATTTGAAAAAATAAAAACAAAAACCAAAAAACAAGAAGGTGAGATTAGAATTTAGAAGAATGGAAACCAAAAAAAATAGGAGAGAGAAACGTTTAACTCTTGATAAAGGGGAAAAAAAGGAGAAGAAAAAAAAAAGTGAAAACGTTGAGCTTGGTGGTCCTATTTTATACCAAAAAAAAAAATTGGTATCTTTATTTTTTTTTTATATAATTTTTATTTTGATAATTTAATTTATTTATACAACTATTTAATGGACTTCTCTTATTTGGACTGGACTTTTTTGTGGTTTAGAAATACCTCTAAACTTTACGTTTAACAGGGAAAAAATTTGAGGATAACTCGATAAAAATATATCTCAAACTCTACTTAAAATGCATACAAAATAGGACACTCTATCCATGTCTTCAAACAAACTTATACAAAATAATAAATAAAAAGGGGGAAATTATGATATTAGACCAAAAAGAAAAGAAGAAAAAAAAAAAAAAAAAAACCTCATCCGCACACACAAATGTGATGAGGCTAGTAAGTGAATAAAGCAATTTGAAAATCAACAAGAGAGTAACCCTATTTTTTAAACAATATTTTAGTGGGAGTTAGAGTTATATTTTTGCTGGATTATCTTTTAGTTTTGTCTTTACTTAAGCTTCTTTGAGAGTTAATTAGAGAATGAAATGGAATGATCATAAGGGAATGTATTTAAACAAGGGAAATGAATGGAATTAAGTTTCCTTATTTGGATGTTTTAAAATAAAGGAATAGAAATGAATGAAAATTAATAAAATGTAAGTAATTTTGTTTGGAAGTAACATAGAGGGAATCAAATTGAATTATTTTATGACAATATTACCATTGGACTTTATTTTAAAATAAAGGGTTGAATATATAGAAATATTTTGAGAGTTTTAATAAAAAATTTATTAAATCTAATTTCATTCTCCCTTGTTCCTCTCAATTTTTGGGTAATGAAAATTTAACGTTTTAATTTTCTATTTGGATGACATGAATTTAAATTTAGATTTGGATTTGAGGGAGTCCAAATCCAAATCTTTTGTTTAAATAACTTAAAAGGATTGAATTTGGATTTGGCCCAAATCCATCTTGGATTTCAGGCGTACAAATCCATGAATTTGAAATACCCTCACAAACCCAAGAATTTAGAAATCTCTCACTCTCACGCACACTATTTCTCTCTGGGCTCTCCGTGTCTCTCTTCCTAGCCGTAACTCACAAGCTCTTCTTCCCCTTCTCTCTCGGCAACTTCAGGTTTGTTCTCTCAACACTTATCTTCCTCTTTAACCTCTCTAATTCTCTCTTTCTACTAAATCTAAATCCACAAAGGATGTGGGTTTTTCCGGTGGGTTTTATTTGATTTATTTGTGGGTTTGTTTGGGTTTAATTTGATTGTTTGTGGGTTTTGTTTGATTTGTTTGTGCATCTTGTTTCATGGTATTTTCAATGGTATGTTTTGGGTTTGTTTTTATTTTCATTTGTGGGTTTGTAATGCAAATTATGTGTTTGATGAAATGCTTCAATAAACTGTTTATGAGTTGTGAAGTGATAAGTGAGAGAACATTCATTTGAAACAATGATGTTGTGATGATGGAAAGTGAGGAATACTGTCATTGTGAATACTTATACATCACATAATTTTTTTTCATTCCATTTGTTGCTTTAGCTACAAAACTTTTTTTTTTTTTTTGATAAGTAAGAATAGAATATTATTAATAAAAGAAAAGCAAGAGAAACACAAAGAGTTCACGGTAGTGAACAAAGGAAAAAAAGAAACAACAAGACCAAAAAAAAAAAAAAAAAAAAAAAACAGCCCCTAATCTATTCTAATAGAGGAAATAAAATCCGTAAGGGTAGAACAATCTGAGAAACCCCAACATCGAGACCAATCAAAGAGGGTCCTTTGGCACAACTCTAATAACTGAACCACAGTTTTCCCCTCATCCTCAAAAGCCCGCCGATTCCGCTCAGACCAAATAGTCCACATTAAACAGCCTGGGACCAAGTCCCAGATATCAGAACTATGCTTCCCAAGCCAATGAAACCAACAGAATAATAAGTCCTCAACTGAACCTGGCATGACCCAATCGATCCCAAACAACTGAAGCATATGCATCCACAAAGAATGAGCTATCGGACAAAAAAGTAACAGGTGATCCACAGATTCCGCATTACAACAGCACAAATAACAACGATTCACCAAAGGACGACCACGAAGCATAAGATTATCCAAAGTTAGAATCTGACCATGAGCTGCTGTCCACATAAAAAAAGCCACCCTATTAGGAACCTTAACTTTCCAAATACCCTTCCAAGGGAAGGTGGAGGGATCTGCATTACGAATCTTATGATAGAAAGATCGAGTATCAAACTTCCCACTGCCGTCAAGATCCCAACAAAGCCTATCACAACCTCCACCCCTAGGGATTCGGGTTTGAATGAAGTGGAGGAGGGAGTAGGAAGCCGCTAACTCCCAATCCTCGAATGCCCTCTGAAATCTTAAACTCCACACTCTGTCATTATCACCCGCTGAAGGGCTTAACACATTAGAAATACAAGCCTCTTTATTAGCTGAACACAAAAATAACTGAGGATAAAGACTTTTAAGAGTGACATCCCCAGTCCACTTGTCATGCCAAAAAAGAGTACGAGATCCATCCCCCACCACAAAAGAGAAATACTTAGCGAAAGTTTCCCACCCTTCACTAATACTCCGCCATAACCCACAACCATGGGCCCTACTACAAGCTCTAGTGCACCAACCCCCTTTTCCCTCCCCATATTTCATGGCTATGACCCTTCGCCACAGATGAGAGGTTTCATGGCCATACCTCCAAAGCCATTTCCCTAAGAGGGCCTGATTAAACGGCGCCAACTTACGAACTCCTAAACCACCCAACTCACGCGGTAAGCAAACCTTTTCCTAAGCCACCAAAGGATATTTGAAACACTCAACTGATGAACCCCACAAGAAGTTCCTTTGAATGCGTTCCAATCTAGTCGCCACAGCTTTGGGGATAGTAAAAAGGGAAAGGTAATATGTCGGAAGGCTTGAAAAGGTACTCTTCAGCAAGGTGAGTCTACCACCCTTCGACAAATAAAGCCGCTTCCATCCAGAAAGCTTCTTTTCCATCCTCTCAAGGATCGGAGTCCAAATGGAGGGTGTTTTATACACAGATCCCAAAGGCATACCCAAGTAAGTCATAGGCAAACTGCCCACTCTGCACTGAAGGATATTAGCCAAAGACTGAATGTTACGCACCTCCCTAACAGGGACAATTTCACTTTTCCCCACATTCACCTTCAAACCAGTAAAAGCTTGAAAACAAGTCAAAGCCAGCCTAATAGACAGAATCTGCTCTCTAGAGGCATCACAGAAAAGAATGGTATCATCAGCAAATAAAAGATGATAAACACGAATACCAGTAGAATTAATAGGACCCACATGAAAGCCCTGAATGAAGCCACCTTCCTCAGTTTTCTTCATGATACGAATTAAGACCTCCATGATCAAAAGAAATAGGAGGGGAGACAAAGGATCGCCTTGTCTGAGACCTCTAGAGCTACCAAAGAAACCAGCAAGAGATCCATTAACCAGAACTGAGAAGTGAACGGTAGAGACACAAGTCTTTAACCATCTCCTCCATCTATCCCCAAATCCCATCCTCTCCAACAGATAAAACAAAGTGTCCTAATTCACATGGTCATAAGCTTTCTCAATATCCAACTTACACACCACCCCCGGGGTACGACACTTCACTCTACTGTCTAAACATTTGTTGGCAATAAGCACTGAATCCAAAATCTGTCTACCACCAACAAAAGAATTTTGAGACTCTGAAATAAGATTATCCAGCACCCGCCTCAATCTGTTAGCTAAAACCTTGGACAAACGTCTTTAATATTCAATGCGTTATTTTTTTTTGGGAATCAGAGATAGAAAAGAAGCATTTAGAGACCGTTCAAACTCTGAGCTCCTATGAAAATGATCAAAGAAAGCCATGACATCTATTTCCACAACACTCCAGCATTTTTGAAAAAAAGCCATAGTGAAACCATCAGGACCTGGGGCTTTATCACCCTCCATCTCTTGAAGAACCTTTACCACTTCCTCCTTAGAAAATTCCCTCTCTAATTCAAGCCGCTCATCCTCTTCAATTCTAGAAAACTCTAATCCATCCATAGAAGGGCGCCAAGAATCTGACTCAGTGTACAAACTCTGATAAAAATGGACCACCTTAGACCTCACCTCTTCCTCATCCTCATAGAGGACACCATCCACCTCTATACCCCGAAGATAATTAGTTCTTCTATGGGAATTTGCAACCCGATGAAAAAAGCGAGTATTATTGTCCCCCTCCTTCACAAATAAAAACCTGGACTTTTGTCTCCAAAAAATCTCCTCCAAAGAGGCAAGATGTGCAATCTCTCCTTTAATCTGAGTACGACGAGTTTGATCCTCATGAGAAAGACCTGACAGGTCCCCCCTAGCATCCAAACCCAACAATTCCGATAAAAGACATTTCTTCCTAAAGGCCAAATCCCCAAATTCCTCCTTATTCCACTTTTTCAAGTCCTCTTTAAGAGCTTTTAATTTACGACCCAGAATAAAGCTAGGAGAACCCGAAAAGCAATACCCATTCCACCATTGCCGAACCCTCTCTACAAAACCATCTTCTTTCAACCACATATTCTCGAACTTAAAAGCACTTCGGCCTTTATTAACACTACCCGCCACCACCAACAGAGGACAATGATCAGAAACTACACGAGGGAGAACCCTTTGAGACACGTTTCCAAAGTGATCCACCCAATCCACCGATGCCAAGGTTCTATCAATTCTTGACATACAATCTGACCCCGAATCTCTAAACCAAGTAAAGGAAGCCCCTTCAAGGGGTAAGTCCACAAGGTAATTAGCCTCAATGAAGTCTGAAAAAGCAAACATAGCCGGACTAAAAGCCTCACAACCAAGTCTCTCACTCGGATATCGAATGATATTGAAATCCCCAAAAACACACCATGCCGTATTCCACCTAGAGTGCATCCTTGAAAGTTCTTCCCACAGAGCACCCCGCTGAGAATCTTCATTAGGCCCATACACTCCTGAACAAGCCCATACAAAATCATCTACAACCCCCTTGAATAAAACATTAACAGAAAACTGCCCAACAACACAATCAACTTTTTCAAAAACTCTCTTGTCCCAAACCAGTAACACCCCCCCTGCAGTATTGACTGCATCTAGAACAACCCAATCTAGGAATGGACTACCCCAAAGGCTTCGAACAACAAAAGAGTTTAAAGAAGATAGCTTAGTTTCTTGAAAGCAAGCTATATCACACTTCCACTCCTTGAGAAGATTTTTACATACCTCTCGCTTCTGAGGATTATTTAATCCCCTAACATTCCAAGAAAGCAGCCGTAAACTAATTTAAAACTAGCAATCACCCCCGTACCTACTGAGAGGTCTCTGTTCCTCCCCTTAGATGCAACCCCATCATAATTAATAGAGGAAAACAAACCTTTGAGTTCCTTAAGCCCTTTCTGCTTAGAGTTCACATTACCATTAGAAGACCCACACTGACAACATCAACACAGTCTTGTTCAAGAAGACGAAACAGAGCCAAGCATTGATCTTCGTGCTTCACAATAGGAAAACCCACAATTCTACAAAAAAATTTCATCAGATTACAGACCCATTTCGAATTTTCCTCCGCTGACCCTCGAAACTCTCCCTCATCACCTTCCTGGATCACCTCCAACTCCTTATGTCCATTGGGATCCCATTTAGAAAGAGGTGAGCATTCCAAAAAACCATTCTCATCCTCACCATGAAAAAGACCACTAGGACTAACCACACTGTGCTTCCACTGACTCAGTAGATGCTCATGCCCATCCTGAAGCACCTCAACCCCACCCACTTGGCTCGGCACTACAGGCTTAGCATTAGGACTACTCCAATCTCCTCCCTTCTCACCTGAAACCACCATAAAGTCATCTCTCTCTCCAAAACAGAGATCATCCCCACTACCCAGACCCGACATAGGAGAAAAAGAGTTATGGGTAGCAATGGCCTTGCCGTCACCAGCTATCGGAGTATGGGTCACGTCCCCCATCCTCCGATTAGTCACCACCGCGTCGGAAAACGCAAGAAAGGACTCCGCTGTCGTACTCGCCGGTGCATCCGCTGTCACCGGCGACCCGGTAACCACCGTCGTACTCGCCGGAACTGCTGCTGGCACCGGCGACCCAGGAACCTTCCTCGGGCTTGCTCTGGAGCTCTCCCCTACAGCCCACGAAACGTGATCCTCAGTAGAATCCTTTAAGGCTATGGGTTTGACCAAAATGCCCTTAAGTGGAAAATCAGAGTCCACAAGCTGGGCTTCGGCAAGCCCACCAGAATGTTTAATAATTTCTGGCCCGCCACTTACATCCTTGGGCCAGCTGAAATCCTTTGCATCTAGGTAAGTCACATAACGTTTCCCGCCCTCCATTTTGCACACTCTCAAAGCCAAAGAAGCATGGTTCAACTTAAAAGTACAAGTCCGCGTGGGTCTGCCATTTATGATTGAGACTTTGCCTTTTAAAACTAAACCATTCTTTGCATGGCCTCCAGGACTCCTGTTCTGTTCCAAAATAGCTCCAAATTTTTCAAAATTCCTAAACTTACACTGATGACCAACAGCAGACAAAATTTTCCCACTCCGGTCACCACCAGTAGACTGACCACCTCCTCCACCACCATTTTTGGAGGATGCTTCAGCCATAGAAACTGGTTTAGCACCAGTGAAAAATTCCCTCATCTCTCTCTGAAACAAAGACCAACCTGCACGATTGGAACTTGCTGGTATCATAACACACCCTCGGCGAGCCCCGCCATAGTATTCAGCTAAGACCACAAAAACACCAGCCTTATTCGACCTCCCACAAAATTCCAACAACTTATTATTATCCCGGAACCGTCTGCACAAGGAAACTTTCCCCGGAACCCAATCCCGAATATCAGCAAAGCAAGAAAGGATCCACTCCAATCCTTTTCGTCCTACCCAGATAGTATGCTTGACATGCCAGCTGCTCTCATGAATAGCATAAGAATCATGTCGCCCACCATTGAAAGAAAAAGAGAAGAGCTTTGCATCAATACGGAAAGGAAACTTTCTACCCCCCCTGAACCGATACAGTGGGAGAGGTAAAAAGGTTTGAAGCTGGTTTGGTATCGGTTTTTGGTAGGGAGATAATGGTATCAGTTTCAGGTAGGGAGATAGCGGGTAACTGTGGAGGTGTAGGTATAGAAGGTTTAATAGGCAAAGAGGATGATTGTAAGGGGTGTGACGGTGGGCAAAAACTGGAAGGGATAGAGGGATGACAAAAGGTGTATGGAGGCAAACCAAAAGGTAGGAGTTGAGGTGGGAATAGAAACGGATAGGGAGGGAGGGAAGGAATATGTGGTACAGTCGATGGTAGGAAGGGGGGGAGGGAGGGAGAAGGGGGGGTGGGGGGGTGTTGAAGGTGGGGGTGAGGGTGGGGGAGGGGTGGGGAAGGGAGAGACATTATTGCTCTCCCTTCGGCTCTAAAATAAATGTACAAATTAAGGATTCTTCATATATGAGTTGCAAATTTCACACGTTTTCACACCCACTTCGGCTCTAACAGGGCTGTAAAGGTCATTCTACCATCTGACCAAAAAAAATTCAGCACAAAATGCGCATGTTTTTTTGGAATTTGGCATGTTCAAAATGCATTTAGCCTGTTGCTTTTCATAGAGAATAATAATCAAAGTCCACGCATACATAAGTTGTTTCAATTGCTCTCTTTGAAATTTGATTTTACTAAATAGGCTTATGGTATTGGTCAACATTGAATTCCTTTTCTAAGCTGCCTTCTGGGTTAGGAACAGAATTTTGCTACCTTCTCATTTTATGCTGGTAATTAGAATTCAAAGGTAACCTTAAATATAAAGGTTGCACATGTACAGTCTACTTGAAAGTAGAAAATCTCTTTGAACATTTGGAACAGAATTTTGCAACCTTCTCATTTGTGTTTTTTTGTACTTGTTAAAATCTTTTAACAAATGCATTTCTAATAGTTCAAGAATGAGCTGGGTCTAATTTATTTAATAGCTTTGTGGTGTATTTATTTTGTCTGTTTTGGTCATATTGATTGATGGTAATAGATTAAAGATTAATACTGACAATTGTAATTGGGATTACCAGCCAACCTGTGTGTGTGACCAATGAACTTTAGCTAAAATCGCACGTCCTTGTTATAGTCTTGTGGTGGAGTAGTGGGTGATAGAGATGGATTATAAGAGTACCATTTAGAGCAGAAAAGGTAATTAAAGAAGTTGATGAGGCTGAGTGCAACTAACAACCAATAAAAAAGATCAAGCCTATCCTTGTTGAAGTCATTGTTACTAAGCCATCCGCCACTTGAAGAACTTGAGGTAATTTTGTTCACTAGGGAGAGAAGGAGTGAGCTTAAATAGAAGTGGGAATGTGGAGGTTCCCCCAACATTTGTGCTTTTAAGCCCACCCCTTGTCATCTTTCAATGAGTCCCCATTTCTTCTGTTGTGATATATTACCAACAATTCAAACAATCTATCCTAGTAGGAGCAGGTCCATACGCAAGTTTACTTTTTATTTATTTATTTTAATTTTTGGCAAATCCATTTGCAAGTCTAATTAAGTTATGGTTAGTTTTTGAATCACCTTTGATTAGAATTGAGGTTGCTGGCATGGTTTCTTTTTTTCTTTTCTTTTTTTGGTTTGAATGTATACTTATTGATTTTAATAACAAAATATATAAAAATATTAATTGTTTTACTGTATGGTGTGATTATTTATCACTAGCAACATCATCACTGGGCTGCTTACATTTAGTTGTGTTAATTATTTATTATTCATATTTGTAGTTGCAATTGCATCGATTTGTCTGGTGTGATTTCATGAATTTTCTTTAAAATACTGACATCATCTCATCGTGGTCTATCTAAATCATTTGAAAATTTCCTTGAAATAGATTAATTTCGAAAAAAAAAAAAATAGAGATGAAAACTGTCCGGAAATTTACTTTCTTAATAGTTTGAGATTTTGAATTTTATGAAAAAATCCATGCATTTGGGTTCTCTCTAGTTGATATAAAAATTTCTAATTGTCAATAATTGGCAAAATATTTTTTTAGTTGTTTATGACTAAAGATATTTATTATTATCTTGTCAATTGAATTATTAATATTACCTCATGTATTTATTAAAAATGTTACTAAAATTAAAATGTAGAAGGATTAAGAAAAATAATAATTAAAAATTATATTTTATTGATCTTAAATCCAAATCCAAGTCCAAATTTAGGTATCCAAACAATGGAATTTCAAATGATGAATTTCAAATCCTTCTTTGTTTAAAAAGACCCAAACAAGAAATTTTAAAATCAAAGAATTTCAAATCAAGGCATTTTAAATCAATGGATTTCAAATCCAAATCCAAATCCAAATGTTGCCATCCAAACACAGCCTAATAATCTGTTTGGATGACATGGATTTGAATTTGAATTTGGATTTGAGTGGGCCAAATCCAACTCCATTGTTTGGATAAGTTATAAGAGTTGGATTTGGATTTGGCTCAAATCCATCTTGGATTTCAGGGTCGCAAATCCATGGATTTGAAATCCCCTTAGAAACCCAAGAATTTAGAAATCCCTCACTTACGCTTGCCCTCTGTTCTCAGAAACTGTCACGCTCTCTCTTCCTCTGTTCTCAGTAGTCGGTACTTCTTTCTCTCTTTCTCACAGCAAGATTTGTTTCTCTCAACTCTTTTCTTCCTCTTTATCCTCTCTATTTCTCTCTTTCTTCTAAATCTGAATCATAAAGGCTTTGGGGTTTTCTATGGGTTTCATTTTTTTTTTTTGTGGGTTTGTTTGGGTTTCCTTTGATTTGTGTGTGGGTTTTGTTTGGGAATCCTTTGATTTGTTTGTGGGTTTTGTTTCTTAGTATTTTCAATGATTTTTTTTGAGTTTGTCTTTATTTTCTATTTCTATTTTCGTTCGTGGTTTGTAATGCAAATTATGTGTTTGATGAAATGCTTCTATGAACTGATATACATAAATAGAGCATGTGCACATATTTTTTTGAACAGAAATTTTGGTATGCTATGTTATGTATGTCTAGTTTAGTTTTTATTTACATTTCAATGTTATTTGGGGGTTGTGGTTGGTGAGCCCACTTTTGAATTTTGGCTTCTTCTTCAACTGTTCTTCTTTACATGCTTTCTCAATTCTAACCATTTTGGGTTCTCTTGTTTAGTGGTTTTGCTTTCGATTTTGTTGCTTTTTGTTTTTGTTGGAATGTTTTTAATTGGAGTTGAGATTGGCAGTGGCTTAATGATGTTTTCATGTTTTGTTGATATTCCTATTCTAAACACATCACACTAATTTGCGAATACATGGGTTTTAGAAATAACATGTAATTGTTTTATGTTATTTTTATTTCTTTCTGGGCTCACCCTTTTGGTGTTTATTACCTAAGGATTCTTGTTGTTTGTTTTGTTACATAGCAGAGTTTTTATTCAGATGTTTTTTTAACCTTAAATTAAGAACTGGACCTGGAATTCAGCTATGTAATTAATAGTTTAGAAATAAGATCAATTAGTAAGCTAAAAAATTGAGTTTCTCAATGAACTTATCAACTGTTTTGGAAGGTATCTTGTGTTCTAAGATTATGAGCTGCTCCTTGAACATTTGATGGGTTCAGTTCTTGGTAGATTTGCTTTGTTATATTTAATTAGTGCAATAATTTGCTATAGTTTGTTTATATTTCTCATGTAAATCTGATATGGAAGAATGGAAAGTAGGGGTTGGTTTCAGAGAGAAATAGTTGGAAATGGCATTTTATTGCCATAGTTAGGGCCAAAAGTAAAGAAATTCATGAAACCAGTGTCATGTATCATAGTAAGGCCAAAAATAAAGAAAGTTTATGAAACCAGTGGCATGTATCGGTCAACATTGAATTCCTTTTCTAAGCTACCTTCTGGGTTAGGAAAGGAATTTTGCTACCTTCTCATTTTGGTTTCAAGATATTTAGTTATTATCTTGTCAATTGAATTATTAATATTACCTCATGTATTTATTAAAAATGTTACTTAAATTAAAATGTAGAAGGATTAAGAAAAAATAATAATTAAAAAATATATTTTATTGATCTTAAATCCAAATCCAAATCCAAATTTAGGTACCCAAACAATGGAATGTGAAATGATGAATTTCAAGTCCTTTTTTGTTTAAAAAGATCCAAACAAGGAATTTTAAAATCAAATGATTTCAAATCAAGGCATTTTAAATCAATGGATTTCAAATCCAAATCCAAATCCAAATGTTGTCATCCAAACACAACCCAATGCTATTCCAAGCTCAAACCACAGCTTGCCCGCTGCCTTCGCAAATCCTGCTCTAGAATTCGCCTCATCTGCCATGCCACAACTGGGCCTGCCCTCTGTTTCATTAGCACTGCTGTTGGAGTTGATCACAGAGAAGTTGCTGGTATAGTGCAGCTTGAGGCTGCTACTAGGGCCACTTATAAATTGGACAAGGACCTTGCCACCATTAACTGCCTCGTTGATAGTATCAGAGATGCAGTTGACAATCATAAGTCCCTCGTTCGCTTTGGATTGGAGAGGGGCAACGAAAAGCATCCCATACAAGAGGTGATGAAACGCCTCCAAAAAGACCAAGTCAGTTTCCAGCGCAAGCTTGAAGATCTTGAGGAACATATAAACCTATGCTTTATCACCATCAATAGGGCCAGAGCAATGCTCCTCCAGGAGATCTATCCTCATCAATCTTGTAATTCCCGATGACCCTTTTGCTCACATGAATATTTTTATTTTGTTCTCAATGTGTATATTTTGTTTTGAGTAACATTCTTGCTAATCCTGATAAACAAATAGAGGATTGACTCCCTCTTATGATGTCTAATTGTACTACAACGGCTCCAAAGTTGCTAATCCTTGATCATTTGTGATTATAGGTGTTTTAGCTTCACTTCAAAGTTCAAACGCATGAACAATGACACTGAATCATTCTTCATGAAACATTCTTTTTTTTTTTTATCTTCTATTGAATCGTATATGTTGTGTAGAAGCTGATTTTTTTTTTTTTTTTCCTTGAGGAATTAGAGGTCCTTTGTGATGTGATGTGATCATGTTGCCTTGGGGCAATTTCATGTGCAACTCTTTGTCTTTGTCTAGAATTGTGTCCGTCAGTTGTATTAGTGTGCAATATTAGCAAAAGACTTTAGCCCTCTTGCTTAAAATTCAATGGCGGCTACTGATTCTTAGTATTTAAAAGGTGGGTGTGGCACTGCTCAATCTCTCCTTTGGATCAGAGAACCAAGGTTTGAATCTCCCCTTCCCCATTTGTTATAAGCACATTTATGGTATTTAAAGGTGGGTATGCCATGATTATGTAAATTTAATTGCCAAAAAAAAGTACATCTAATTTGGTTTTGTGTTTGATAAGAAGTTGGAAATTCCCAGCTTCCCTCAAATGACATAAAACTATTAGAGAAGTTGAATTTCATGAGCTCTGTGGGCCATTATAATGTCATAACAAGATAATTTCATGTTGGTTGTATTCAACCGTTACAGTGAAAATGGTTGTTGTTTTGTGCTTGATTTTGGGTTGGTTTCCCCTGTTGCTGGTACTAATAGTTTCTATTGGCAGCAATGTCAAGAGATTGCAGGCATAGACAAGGAGCTAACTTAGCTACTAACTCTCATGAAAACTTTGTATACAGTCCAGACTGAAGCTTCAACTCTGGCTTTAAGGTTACTCTCTTGAACAGAAAAGTCTATTATTCCTTCTATATTTTATTTGCTTGTTTGAACCTTTTCATTGATTGACTAATTAATGGAATAAAATTATTTGAAACAAATTAGTTTTTCCCCCCTCAAGCAGGGCAAGGCTAGAATTCTTTAACACTTCGACTTCATAGTCAACATTGATGATCTTCGTAGAGGTTATGCTTTGTGTATTCCGAGATTTCAATTATTTTTTGTATACTTTGGTGGAGTTTTTGCACATTCCATGATGAAGTTCATTGTGAATTCTGTAGTTGCATTGCTATATAAAACTGTATTTTAGCACTTCCTATCTTCTTCTTTTTGAAGTGGGTAGACTAACAATCTATCCATGCATGCATAGCCAAGAAATCTCCACCATGCTTATCACGCTAATGAATAATTTTGCAGTGATACAATCACAAAGTCTGAAATGTGACATCTTCTCAACTACTATTTGTATAACTTATAAACTTATCTAAGTAAACAAATGTCCCTCCCCCCCCACCCTCTCTCTCTCTCTCTCTCTCTCTCTCTTTCTCTATGAAGGTGCAAAGCTGTCAAGAGATTCTAGTGATATTTTCAACTTCATTGATCTGAGAATGGCTTCATACCATTATCTGGTCTGTGTGTCCTTATATTGGGAGACAATCAACTATGAGCCTATGTGATTACAGAACACAATCAGATACTTGATTGAAGATATCAGCCAACAACACTCACGAAGGAAGATGCCCAATTGTGATCTCGAACAAAATCAGATACTTCAAATATCAAATTGAGTTGTGGCTATGACCAATGGAGGATATTAAGATATCAGGCTGACAAGAATCTTGAAGGAATATACCAACTTGCCCTATTTGTGACCCTGGAAGATGGCTATTATGAGCTATGAGATGAAAGAGATCTGTTTTGCATCAAAGATGTTAACTCTGAATTTAATGAATTATTGATCTTTCATAAGAGATATCCAAGTTTTTGTAAGGTTATAAAGAACAGCTCCGTTATTTTAAAATGATAACAATGTGTTTGAGTGTTGTTAACCATTATTGTAAATTAGAAGTGAAAGCTGGGGGCTGTTCACTGACCCACTAGTCAGATTTTGGTTTTATTTTAAATTGTGATTTCTGTTTGGTTATTGGTTGCAATTCGTTTGGGGTGGATGGTTCTTTATCAATGATGCTGATTTCTTCTTAAGGAGAAAGATGATAAATTAGAAAAAGGTTGCATAAGAGTGAAGGAGGGTGATATATCACGAAGTGATAAAGGTGGTTTCAACTTTCAAGAGTCACAATTTCCTTGGAAATAATCTCAAGTGGTTTCTCACTGTATCCCTTTCTACTTTTCTACGCATTGGGATGGTCATTTCCTAAGTTCCTTCCAAATCTCCTCTCCTGTTGTACGCGGTAAACTTAAGATCTTCCCTTCCTTAAAATAGAATCTTTTTGTATTATTTGCATAGTTTTAAAAACCGAACCAGGAGTCAAACCGTTTTTTTCAAAATTCTCGGTTCAACCCAGTTTTTTTGGGATTTTTTGACCGGTTTTAGGGGTTTTTATCGGACTAGACTGACTCTCGGTTTCCGATTAAACTGTTCAAACTGGCCGGTCCGGTCCGATTTTTAAAACATTGGTTATTTAAGGCTTGAAACCTCTAATTTTCGAAAGAGCCACAACAAAGAGTCAAAGGTAAAGACTTTTTCTTTAGTCAAATTCTTTTTGGTAAAACTTAGGTGCTCCCAAGAAGATGACTATTCCACAATAATAATACTTATTACTCTTTTTTATGTGTGTCACAGCTATCTTGGGTTGGTTTAGAAGTTATTGACATCTAGGCATTGGAAACAGCTTATTTAGGTGAAAATTGAAAATTTTTTGTTGAAAGTGTTAGAAAAAAAGTTAAAAACTAATTGAATAGTACAATGAAGAATAGTACCATAAAGTGCAATGGGACTAATGAATAATACCAAAAATAAGCTCAAAACTCAAATAAGCCGAAATTTATAAGCTTATGCCAAATGGGCTCTAAATCTCTCAAAAAACATTAAAAAAAAAAAGAAATGTTATATCCACAATATTTTCACAACAAATTATAGGTAGTGGATTGTTATTATGGGCAACAAAGTAATTTTGATTGTGGATTAAAATTAGAACTAGTAACAGTTTACCACATAAGATTTTTTTTGAAAATGTTGTGGATGTAACACTTCTCTTAAAAAAAGTATCGAAAAATAATAAGAAGAAGAAGAAGAAGAAGATTTTGATGTGTCATAGGCTCATAGCTATCTTGTTAGTTTTGAAGTTATTTTCATCTAAAATTTTAGGTTAAATTACTAAGTTTATTCTCCAACCATTGGAAAATGCTCAACTTGATCTCTAAAATATTAATTGTATGATTTGTATCAATTTAGACTACAGTTTTCAAAATCAAGTAAATGCCATCCTTAATCTTCTCTTCATTTAAATTTTAACAAAATTAATAGTTGAAATTGAGATGATTTATAAATTTTACAATTTCCTTAATAACCTTTGAACGTATACTTCGAGTTAATTTTGTTCAATTTTAAGTGAGTATGAAATTTTAGTTTTATTTTTTTTTTATTTTTTATGAATAAAATCTTAGAATAAAAACTGATTTGATTTACAAGTTTAGGGACTAAATTTACACAAGTATAATTAAAAACTAAATTGACACAATTAATAATCAAGGGAGTAATTCTTTTAGTAGATACGATAGATTTTAAAACCTATAGTATCTGTTTCATAATGATTTTTCTTTACCAACAAGTTAAGAGACCAATAAATTTTATTTTATTTTGTGTACGGGATTTAAATCCCTTATTCTAGGACAAAATTTTTTATCAATTTAATTAATTGAAACCACAATTGAAGGAATTTTTTTTTTTTTTTTTGGAAAAAATGTTAGAAATTTTATTCACAAAACTTAAAAAAAAGAAAAAGAAAAAGGAATGTACATCATTTGTTGAAGCAACAACAAAGCAAGAGGGGGTATGTTATCCAAACAAATAATAACATTACAACAAGACCCGTTTGCCATCAATCTAGGCACTCTATTCTCATCTCTATGCACAAAAGCAAACTCCAAGCAACAATAGTTATAAGAAGCAACTAGATCTCTTCAAGCAGGTGATTATACAAGAGTTTTGGGTAGTGGCCATATTACATGATTCAAACAAACTCAAGATCATTAACTTTGAAAAGAAAAACGAATCTAAAGGAAAATTTAAAAAAAAAAAAAAAAAAAAGCATATTAGAAAGAAGAAAGACAAAGAACAAAATCGTGAAGAAAAATGAATCCAAAAGAAACAAAATGGAATCAAGAAGTTTTGTAATTGCTAGAGGGAATTGAATGATCATGGTTTGTGATAAGTTCTAAGGGATCAGTGGGCTGAAAAGTCTTCGGATACTGTTGATCTTGAAGGCCAAGTCCTGGAAAATCAAATTCAATCAGAGAAAGACCGGTGGAGGCCGGTCTAAGATCCTCCGATGGTAAAGTCAGTGGTTTGAAGTAGAAAAAAGAGACTTCAAAGACTTCACTAATTTTTTTATCTAGAATTCCAAAAGAGAGAAAAAGGTCCCCTTAACTCTGCATAGAAAAGTCTTTATATAGTATTAGAAATCAGTTATTTCTCCTATCGTTGTAGAGTTTGGAGGATTCAGAGGGTAACTTCCATAACTGTCATAGGAGTCACCTCATCGGGACCTGTGTTGAGATTCAAACAATATGACTCTTCAACATGACTCTTGGTTGGAAGTGTGTTGAAGTGTAACTCTTGGTGAACCTCGCTCGTCCATCATCAATGAAGGACGAGGTTCACTGCTTGCTCGTCCTTCATTGGATGAGTGAATGGAGGATGAAAGAGGACGGTTAAGGAAGGACGAGTGTACCAACCATTCGTTCTCCGTTTTGTGCATTGCTATGGACGGCAATATGGACGAGTAATTGACTTGGTGTTTTTCTTGCACCATCAGTTTGTATACATCAACAAGATAAGAAACTCTTCAAATCGCTACTTAGAACGAGAGATATTCTTGAAAAGAGATGACTTTGATAAGAATTTTTGGTAAAATAGACATGCTAACTGAAATTGAGAAATTGGAATGACAACAAGTCAGGTATGAAGTAGTTTTTTTATTCCTTGCCCATGCCCCACACTAGCTTCGAGGCAGGTTTTTTTCCCCACCTTGTTCTAGCGGGCGAGTATCCATCTTTCCACATCAATTGTTTTTTTTTACATATACAATTTATTAAAAGTTTGAACACATTAAATTAAACTCATAAAACTTTTTTTTTTTTAAACTAGTTATAATATTACAAAACATTCTCAAAACATAACAATACAACAATTCAAGTATTTAGAAACACAAAAACAATTCAAACATAACAATACAATAAATTAAATATATAAAAATTTAAATCATAAAACATAAAAATATAAATTCAACAATACATTAAAAAAAATCATAAATTTAAAGTTTGAAAGCTAAAGAAGCATATATATATATATATATATATATATATATATATATTACCTTATAAAAAAATCCTATAAAAAATATTATTTATTTGTTTAAATATAGACTAAGTGAGTATGGGGAAAAATGTTAATTCCCATCCTCATCCCATTTGCTATGACTGGCGGGTAAAACTCGTTTAATAAGGGTAAATGAGACAGGAACCCACAAGGGCAGGTTTAAGTTGTCAATCTATTGAAGGAGGGGTAAGAGGAAATTCAAACCAAGGGTTCAAATCCTCCCAATTATTGAAATTCAATTAAAAAAAAATTTAAAAGAAAGAAGCTAAGGGGACCGTTCACACACACCAAAGGCCCACTCATACAATTTGGATTTCAAAGTTGAAACACACAAAATAAAAATAAATGGGTAAATTCCAATAAACTACCTTGTGGTTTCAGTTAATACCAACAAGGTCCAGAACTTTTTAAAAGTGACCAAGTTGGTCCTTGAACACAATTTGGTCCCTAACGGCGTTTAGGCCCGTTACTTTATTCTCAGCTTAACCTATCTTTTCTTCCCTTTTCTCAAACGCTGTCTCTTCTGTTTTCTGTCTCAGATGCTCTTTCTTTTCTCTTCTCTCTCTCACCCACAACGGCAAAACTACCATATTGTGCTCACTCTTCGAATCAGTGCCATGAAAACATTGGGCTAGGATTTTTCGAGCTCCGATCGGTTGCTCCCGACACAAGCTTTTGTGTTCGTCAGCCATGGAAGAGAGAGTTGGCATTTGTGTTTCTGTTTGGGTTTGGGTTTAGGTTTGTGTGCCAAGCGTCAAGGGAACGTTTGGCGGAGACCCACGACCTCTGCAACCAAAACCTCCACGACCCTTGAACGAACTTGAATTCATTCAATTCACAGAAGACAGACAGAGCCTCCTCGATGAGAGTGAAAAAGCAGAAGCGACATAGGAAGAGCGTGAGGTTCTACACAGCATGCTTTGGGTTCAGACAGCCATTCAAGGTCTTATGTGACGGTACTTTTGTGCACCACCTCGTTTCTCATGCCATTAAACCTGCCGACAATGCCCTCTCCAACATTCTATCTGCCCCTGTCAAACTCTTCACTACCAAGTATTTTTTTTCTTTTTTTTTTCTTCATTTCTTTAATGTTTGAGTTTTATTTTTTTTATTTATTATTATTTCATTAAACCCCCCATTTGTTTTTACTTAGGTGTGTTATTGCTGAGTTAAAAGGCCTTGGTACCTCGTATTCTGAATCTCTTCAGGCTGCTCATCTCCTTGCTCCTGCCAGGTCACCTCTCTCTCTCTCTCTCTCTCTTTCATTTAGACACTTCATTTAATGGTTTAAAAGAACAAATGACTATAAATGTGGCCGACTCTGATTAATCTGTTGTGGATTTGTAGCCTACCCTATAAAATTTGGGTCTAAGGTTTTGTTGTTGTATTTAATGGCTTAAAGAACAAATGACTTTGGATAGTATAGAATAGAGGAAAATAATAAATGTGGCAGACTCTGACTAAATAATTTGGACTAAGGTTTTGTTGTTGTTGTTATATTTAATGGCTTAAAGAACAAATGACTTTGAATAGTTTAGAATGGGGGAAAATAATAAATATGGCTGACTCTGACTAATTTATTGAGGATCCATAGCTGACCCCAAATAATTAGGGACTAATATTATTTTGTTGTTGTTTTTATTGCTTAAACTTTAGTTTGTCATGTTTCTATAAGGATTTTTTTTTTTTTTTTTGGTTTTTCTTATTTGGAATCAAACATGTATGACAGATGTGATCATGAGAATAGTACAAGTGCTGATGCTTGTATCAAGGATATTATTGGACAAAATAATTCCGAACACTTCTTTGTTGCTTCTCAAGACGTTGATCTGCGGAAGAGTTTGCAGGAGGTTAGTCTGTTTTGTTTTCTGTTTGACGCGATAGCTTGCTTAATGTTTTAATTTATTGTTATTGATTTATTATAAATTTGAATGCTTATGCTTTTTTTTTATTTTTTATGCACACAATGCAAGTACGCAACACGTATAGAAATGTGCTCTTTATATGCTTTGATTTATCACATTGTCTATTCAATTGCAGATTCCAGGTGTTCCGGTCATATATGGTTTAAGAAAAGCCCTTTTCTTAGAGCCTCCATCTTCATTTCAACGGGAGTTTGTCAAAAACTCCGAAGAAAAACGCATGCATATGACTGAGTTGGAATATAAGATGTTACGAAAGAGAAAGAATATGTCGGCTGATGAGGGAACAAATGATTCTTCCGCTGAAAATGATGATTCAGAGGATGACAACAATGGGATGAGGATTGTAACAAAGCCAAAAAGTGCAAGAAAAGGAATAGATGTGAAGGATAAAGTTCAATTTAAGAGAAAGAGGGCAAAGGTTATCATCCACGCTCGTTTTCCTTTTTGTTTTTCTTGATTGCTTCAAACTTTTTTCTTGTTGATTAATATTCTTTACACTCTCCCTTGTCTGTACATCTCAAACTTGATTTGAAATGTTAAAATTCTTGTAGACATAGAGCTTTCAAAACCTAGAGTTGGCATGGAGGTTCTAAAGAAGGATAGGAAGTTTATCATAGGGCATTCATGGTGTTAATATGAAGAGCCTTGTTGAGTGCTTCAACTAGAGATAGACCTTTTGATAAACTGGTATTTGAAAAATATTTGTCAACCCAAATCATAAAGGTATCTTAAATTGTTACTGAGGTGAATAATTTCTAGAACTTTATGTAGCTATATTGGGGGTATATATCTTGATTGTACCTTACGAGCAGCTACGATCCTTGATTCTTCAAAGTGAAGATAAGATACTTGTACTTGTATCTGATGTGTGGTATAATTTAATTTAGCTAATCATATAACAATAATATACTTTACAGTTTGATTTATCAAAAAAAAATAACAATATACTCTGCAATTTGTGATAAAAGATGCATAGCTGAGCTGGAAGTGCATAAAAACTTTACATAACCACGCTCAAGTACAAAGCTCAAATGACAAACATGATTGTTGAGAAATGATATTATTATAAAGCATTGTCAATTTTTGAGCACATTGTCATGATAAGCTATCCGATGCCAAAGTTTTGGGACAAAGGCTTTGTTGTTGGTGTTGTCATGATAAAGCCAATTTCTACTTGTTCTAATGCACTGTTCTACCTACGTAGGTCATCAATGTCTCATTACCTCTCAAATTTTGAAAGGTGTTTAGGATTAAAAATAGTAAGAAATTATTTTCTTATTTTGGGATAGAAAATGAACAGTTCTTGTATAAGATCATTTAATTAGAAGCATGTAACAGGATATTTGAGACCAGGTTTATGGAGAACTGTTTCAATTTTCTAATATCACCATTAACTCTTACAACTCAATCTGTTTGACATTAATTATGTCAGTAAAAATTGAATTGATTGTGGTGTTTTGAATGTTGCTATAAAATGGACATTTTCTTTTTCATAATTGTCACTGATGCTAATGGGCTTACGCTATCTTGAAAATTACAGGGCCCAAACCCACTTTCATGCAAGAAGAAGAAGAGCCAAGACAAACCAAATCTTGTTCCAGAGAGGGTGAGCTTTGCATTATAATTTTTTAATGCTTCTACACTTTATTTTTAACGTTTTTGTGTTAAAAAAAAAAAAAAATTTATTCTCTTTTTGTGCTTAAACTCTTGTTTATGATAGGTAAAGAAGTATTAAACTTCCACTATTTGATTTTGCTAGGCTGAAGTAAAATACAACTTTCTGGATTTTTTTTTTTTTTTTTTTGTTTTTTAACTCACTCCCATGATTGAAGCATTGAAGTTTCAATACAGGAAAAGACAAATGGCGAAAATTCTATGAGATCCAGGGGCAGGCAAAGGAAGAGAACACACAAAGGAAAAAAGAAAGATGGGTTAGTGTCAATACTTTCAACATCGGATCTCCCTTAGAGCCAAGGGGGGCCATGTTTGTTGTCCCCGCTAAGTTTTGAAAATATGCTTTATCCTTACAAGGGACAAGGGTCCCTTTTTCTATATTTATAGCTTGGCTCTCCAAGTTTCATAGAGAACTTATAATTGCCTCTAAAGCTACACATTTCCTTTCTTCTCTTTTTATTACTATTTTTTAAATGAAACATTGAAATGTTGGGTAACTTTAAGATTACGTTCGTGTCACAGAGTATGAATCTTACTTACAAGGTTAAATGTTTGTGGATTTTAGTCTATTTTTCTCCTCTTTCCTTTAAAGCTTCCTTAAGTAATGTTAATGAAAACTTATGCCTTTTTCACTATTGCCTTAGCCTCCTTTTTCTTGAAGGGGTTACTCAAACCACTTACATTCCACATCATGAAATTCAAAGAGAAATATTTGGGGATGGTGAGAACTCACTTCCTTTCCTTGATGATTCACCTCTCTCCCTTGTATTGCTCCTTTTCTTCGTTGTAACACTCAATTTTGGTACTACTTATAGAGACTCCTCAATAATAATTCACCACTGTCAGTTTTAAGCCTTGATGTGGCTTTCAACAATCCACACCATTGGTTTCTTACTTTCTTCTTTTCTCTGCAATATTTTCATACTTTCTTTCAATGGAATATCTTTTATTTCTTGAGCTGTGATGAGTCTTGAGAGGGGTTCTTGGACCGTCCACGTCCCCTACCATGACTTCTCTCCTCCTCATCATGTCACATGCAAGAAAGCTTAATCTTCAAAAATCATAAGATGCCAGACTAACGTAGAGGGAAATAGAAAGCAATTGTCTTACTTCAGTTGCGTTATTTTTTATTCTCAGTTGAAGAGATCTTGAAAAGTTACAAAGAAATCTTCAATGAAATGCAATTCACATATAAGATCTAGCTAATGTGATTCAAGCTCTCTCTCTCTCTCTCTTAGATAGGCCTTATACTGTTGTTCATCCATATTCTACAGTTTGTCTTGTTCTCTCTACTATCCTTCGAACCTTTGAGGTTAGAGGTCTTCAATTCTATGAAGACAATGTGTGAGATGCAAGTTTATTCAACTTCCACCATTCTCACCATTATGATATGGGATATTGTTCTATAACATACACATACAAGATTGTTCATATTTTCTCCAAAAGAAAGGATTTATTGGAGGCTAAACTTTGCACTTTGAGCAAAACATGAAGGCGAGAGGTATAGTTCCATACAGAACTTTCTACTGAAGGAAGCACAAAGAGAACAATAGGTTATATCACCAAGAAAGTGGTATTTTTCCGAACTCCTCAACCTAACTTTGACAGCAAAGATTATTTGTTTATATTAACCACAATGATTGAGATCTGGGCAAAACATGACGCAAGAGAATATGTGGTTGTGGAACTTATGAAACCAATCATAAATAATTTTTTTGGTGTTGGTGCTGCACTGTTGCTTACTATTTTTGCAATCATCTTTGCATGATCTGTAATTCTGTATAGCTACAATCTAAATTGATGTTCTGAGTTGTGACTCATTTGTCTTCATAGTTATAGCGGGAGCCTAACTTCTCTCAAGAATTATGATGATTTGATCAGTCTCAAAAATTATGATGATTTGATCAGGAAAGAAGTGAGTTTTCCATATTCTTTTGGCTTCAAGATGGAGAGACAGGTGGTGAAGTAACATCCATCTTTATATCAGGAGTTATTTCAAGACCAACATTCACCACACTGTGGCAATAACTGGCTACTTATCACTTCCACATGTACCCAACATTCACATTATGCCACATCAGAATTGTGGCAAAGTTGTGGCACAAAAGGACGTGATACTAATTATTTATTATTCATATTTGTAGTTGCAATTGCATTGATTTGTCTGGTGTGATTTCATGGATTTTCTTTAAAATACTGACATCATCTCATCATGGTCTATCTAAATCATTTGCAAATTTCCTTGAAATAGATTAATTTGAAAAAAAAAAAATAGAGATGAAAACTGTCCGGAAATTTACTTTCTTAATAGTTTGAGATTTTGAATTTTATGAAAAAATCCATGCGTTTGGGTTCTCTCTAGTTGATATAAAAATTTTAGTTGTCAATAATTGGCAAAATATTTTTTTAGTTGTTTATGACTAAAGATATTTAGTTATTATTTTGTCAATTGAATTATTAATATTACCTCATGTATTTATTAAAAATGTTACTAAAATTAAAATGTAGAAGCATTAAGAAAAATAATAATTAAAAATTATATTTTATTGATCTTAAATCCAAATTGAAATCCAAATTTAGGTATCCAAACAATGGAATTTGAAATGATGAATTTCAAATCCTTCTTTGTTTAAAAAGACCCGAACAAGGAATTTTAAAATCAAAAAATTTCAAATTAAGGCATTTTAAATCAATGGATTTCAAATCCAAATCCAAATCCAAATGTTGCCATCTAAACACAACCTAATGGTTTGTTTGGATGACATGAATTTAAATTTGGATTTGGATTTGAGGGAGTCCAAATCCAAATCTTTTGTTTGGATAACTTAAAAGAATTGGATTGGATTTGGCCCAAATCCATCTTGGATTTCAGGTGTACAAATCCATGAATTTGAAATACCCTCACAAACCCAAGAATTTAGAAATCTCTCACTCTCACAAACACTGTTTCTCTCTGGGCTCTCCGTGTCTCTCTTCCAAGCCATAAATCACAGCAACTTCAGGTTTGTTCTCTCAACACTTATCTTCCTCTTAACCTCTCTAATTCTCTCTTTCTACTAAATCTAAATCCACAAAGGATGTGGGTTTTTCCGGTGGGTTTTATTTGATTTATTTGTGGGTTTGTTTGGGCTTAATTTGATTGTTTGTGGGTTTTGTTTGATTTGTTTGTGCATCTTGTTTCATGATATTTTCAATGATATGTTTTGGGTTTGTTTTTATTTTCATTTGTGGGTTTGTAATGCAAATTATGCGTTTAATGAAATGCTGCAATAAACTGTTTATGAGTTGTGAAGTAATAACTGAGAGAACATTCATTTGAAACAATGAGGTTGTGATGATAGAAAGTGAGGAGTACTGTCATTGTGAATACTTATACATCCCATAATTTTTTTTAATTCCATTTGTTGCTTTAGCTACAAAACTTATATCATCATTTGTCCATCACTTGTTAAATATTCCCTTTATAGCTATCGGTGCTTATTGCCAATTCTATCATACCTCATCAGTTTTGTCTTCTTTCTCTATTTACCACCAGATTATCATCATGTTGCCAAGTTGCCTATGCTGCTGACTGTGTACATTGTACCTGCGTGTCAAAGACTTGATCATTAGTAATGTTTCCCTTGTAGAGCACATTTTTTCCTTCATGCATGCACCACTTTGACTCTTGTGGAGCCACAATGTCCACAAGATTACTAAGCATAATACATATTCAAAGTAGAAACTTGAGCCTGGTCTTAAATATTGAGACTAACCAGATTTGACTTGGCTGGCCAAAAGTCCAGTCTTGATCGATCTTAAAGAATCACAATGCATATGCATGTATTTGTCTCTTGAAAGCCAAATCAGTATCCCTATCAGATTGCTCTTGAAATATGAAAATTCGAAAATAAATGTACAAATTAAGGATTCTTCATATCTGAGTTGCAAATTTCACACGTTTTCACACCCACTTCGGCGCTAACAGAGCTGTAAAGGTCATTCTGCCCTCTGACCAAAGAAAATTCAGCACAAAATGCACGTTTTTTTGGAATTTGGCATGTTCAAAATGCATTTAGCCTGTTGCTTTTCAGAGAGAATAATAATCAAAGTCCACGCATACATAAGCTGTTTCAATTGCTCTCTTTCAAATTTGATTTTCTTAAATAGGCTTATGGTATCGGTCAACATTGAATTCCTTTTCTAAGCGGCCTTCTGGGTTAGGAACAGAATTTTGCTACCTTCTCATTTTATGCTGGTAATTAGAATTCAAAGGTAACCTTAAATATAAAGGTTGCACATGTACAGTCTATTTGAAAGTAGAAAATCTCTTTGAACCTTTGGAACAGAATTTTGCAACCTTCTCATTTGAGTTTTTTTGTACTTGTTAATATCTTTTAACAAATGCATTTCTAATAGTTCAAGAATGAGCTGGGTCTAATTTATTTAATAGCTTTGAGGTGTATTTCTTTTGTCTGTTTTGGTCATATTGATTGATGGTAATAGATTAAAGATTAATACTGACAATTGTAATTGGGATTACTTGCCAACCTGTGTATGTGACCAATGAACTCTAGCTAAAATCGCACGTCCTTGTTATTGTCTTGTGGTGGAGTAGTGGATGATAGAGATGGATTATAAGAGTACCATTTAGAGCAGAAAAGGTAATTAAAGAAGTTGATGAGGCTGAGTGCAACTAACAACTGATAAAAAAGATCAAGCCTATCCTTGTTGAAGTCATTGTCACTAAGCCATCCACCACTTGAAGAATTTGAGGTAATTTTGTTCACTAGGGAAACAAGGAGTGAGCTTAAATAGAAGTGGGAATGTGGAGGTTCACCCAACATTTGTGCTTTTAAGTCCACCCCTTGTCATCTTTCAATGAGTCCCCATTTCTTCTGTTGTGATATATTACCAACAATTCAAACAATCTATCCTAGTAGGAGCAGGTCCATACGCAAGTTTACTTTTTATTTATTTATTTTAATTTTTGGCCAAATCCATTCGCAAGTCTAATTAAGTTATCGTTAGTTTTTGAATCACCTTTGATTAGAATTGAGGTTGCTGGCATGGTTTCTTTTTTTCTTTTCTTTTTTTGGTTTGAATATATACTTATTAATTTTAATTAAAAAAAAAAAAATTAATTGTTTTACTGTATGGTGTGATTAATTATCACTGGCAACATCATCACTGGGCTGCTTACATTTAGTAGTGTTAATTATTTATTATTCATATTTGTAGTTGCAATTGCATTGATTTGTCTGGTGTGATTTCATGGATTTTCTTTAAAATACTGACATCATCTCATCATGGTCTATCTAAATCATTTGAAAATTTTCTTGAAATAGATTAATTTGAAAAAAAAAAAAAAAAATTAGAGTTGAAAACTGTCTGGAAATTTACCTTCTTAATAGTTTGAGATTTTGAATTTTATGAAAAAATCCATGCATTTGGGTTCTCTCTAGTTGATATAAAAATTTTAGTTGTCAATAATTGGCAAGATATTTTTTTAGTTGTTTATGACTAAAGATATTTAGATATTATCTTGTCAATTGAATTATTAATATTACCTCATGTATTTATTAAAAATGTTAGTAAAATTAAAATGTAGAAGGATTAAGAAAAATGAAAATGAAAACTTATATTTTATTGATCTTAAATCCAAATCCAAATTTAGGTATTCAAACAATGGAATTTGAAATGATGAATTTCAAATCCTTCTTTGTTTAAAAAGACTCAAACAAGAAATTTTAAAATCAAAGAATTTCAAATCAAGGCATTTGAAATCAATGGATTTCAAATCCAAATCTAAATCCAAATGTTGTCATCCAAACACAACCTAAGAGAATAGAAATGAATGAGTTTTCCCTCTTATCCATTTCATTCTCTTCCACTTAAACTCCTAAATAAAGGAATAGAAAGTATATTCCCTCCATTAAAACTCTCAAACAAGAAGAGGGAACATTTCAAACAGGGAAAGCTCATTAAATTGTAATATAGATATATAATTAAATAAATATTATTTAATTTATATTTAAATATAAAAAAATATATCTGGTTTAAAGTTTTCGTCTTAGTGCTCGTTTGGCTTGCGCGTTTTGCGTCCACCTCTGTTGCAAAACATGTTTCAGCCATTTTTTTTTTTGCTTTCAGCCATAAAGGTTGACTTTTTCAACTGTGAACAGTGCATTTGTGCAATGTTTACGGACCCACAAATTTCACTTTTTAATAACTTTTTCATTAAAAATGGGTCTCACGGTACTATTTACACATTTAAAAATTATTTTGCTACAGTATTTTTCAATTTTCAGCTGTATCCAAACGGACCCTTAGTACCAAAATTCATTAACCCAATTCGAAGCGAATAAATCCGTTTTTGTCCTGTTACATCTTTATCAGTCGTATAACATATTAAGGGATCCAAATTATAAAGATTTTGGGGCCATTACAAAGGGGAGAGGAGAATATGACTGTAAGGCAATTTTTTGTTTATGAGAATGACGGGAGGACTTATAATATGTCATTTGAGCTACCGGATCAGTTGCTTAATGTGATTAAAGCTACTCCACTTTCGTTGGAGCATAATGCTGAGGATGTGTTACATTGGGCTTACTCTAAGAATGGTTTTTTCTCGCTCAAGTCTGCTTATCTGCTGGCAAGGGGTTTAAATCCCATGAACCGAGATACTGACTCCATTGGTTGGGTTTGGAAGGTCGAAGCTCCGTCAAAGGTACATTTCTTTTTATGGTTGTGTCTCCATAATAGCATTCCCGTTGGTAAAGTGCTGGGTTCAAGGGGGTTAAATCTTGACCCCACTTGCAGTCTATGTAATAAGGAAATAGAATCAGTGGAGCATCTTGTGAGGGGCTGTGAAGTGGCTGAGAATTTCTGGAATGAGCTGAAAGTGCCTTATTGTATGAAGAATACTTTTAATCTTCCTATTGAAAACTGGCTGAAATCCAACTGTAGGAGTGAGGCTAACTCTTTGTTTATGGGTATACCATGGAAAATTGTGTTTCCTATGGGGGTTTGGTATCTATGGCTGCATCGAAACAATTATGTATTTAAATCAGGGAAGGTTGAGCATTCATGGTTTAGGAAATGTATCAAAGAGTGCGCTGAATTTTATGCCATAGGGTGCAAAACCAAAGTGGAAAGAAATAGAGCGGTGATACCTGTTGGTTGGTCGAAGTCGCCTGAGGGTTGGTCTAAACTTAACACTGACGGGTCAGTTATGGGAAGCACAGCTTTGGCCGGAGGTGGTGGAGTGATCAGGGGTCATGAAGGAGAATGGATAACGGGATTTGCTAGACCACTTGGGCGAACCAACAGCTGCATGGATGAACTTTGGGCATTGAGAGATGGGCTGCTGTTGGCTAAAGAATTGAGTTTAAATAATCTTGTTGTTGAGCTTGATGCTTTAAGTGTGGTTCAGCTTATGAGAAATAACACTTGCAATTTACTTATGGAGCCGCTTCTTACCGATTGCAGGAACCTTTTGAAGGCAATTCCTAATACGCAGGTGGTCCATGCCTATCGAGAGGCCAACCAATGCGCTGATGCATTGGCAAAAATGGGAGCTACGTCGCTAACTTCTTTTGTTGTTTTTGTAAATCCACCGCCTGTGGTAGACAGCATTCTAGCTATGGATAGAGCTAATGTATTTTGTAATAGAATAGTTAATTTCTAGTCTAATGAAAGTTCAGGTCTTACCGAAAAAAAAAAAAATTATAAAGATTTTGGGCCCCCAGAAATTGATGAGCCCATTAAGGGCCATTTGGTAAATACCTACAAACCCTCAAAAACACTCAAAAAGCCCGTAAGCCCTCAAAACAACACTCTTTGAGCTCCTCAAACTCCACTTGAGAGACGAGGCAAGACAAGCCAAGCCGTGTTTCTCTTTCACACAGTTTCACCAGAGAGAGAGAGAGATGAGATTACTGAGTTACATGGGACAATGGAAAAGCGCGGCGAAGGAGGTACTAGATCGGACCGCTATCGTAGCCAAGTTCCTCTGCTTGCTCCACGTCACCAACAACTACCTCTGCTCCCCCACCCTCGTCGGTAACCCTATCAATACTTCTTCCATTTTTTTTTTTTTTTTTTTTTTGGGGGTGGGGGTTGTTATCGTGTGGGGTGCAGGTGTACGGGCCTAGTATGCTCCCGACGTTGAATCTGACCGGCGATTTGGTATTAGCGGAACACGTGTCGCATAGAATAGGAAAAGTGGGGACGGGCGACGTGGTGCTTGTTCGGTCACCGGTGGACCCCAGAAGGATTCTGACAAAGCGAGTTGTGGGGATGGAAGGTGACACCGTCTCTTTCTACGTGGACCCCATGTACAGTCGAACCACTGTGGTATGATCTCATCATTTTTCGAATATTATTATTATTATTATTATTATTATTTTTTGATAAGAATTTTCGAATATTATTATTTGTTCCCACCTTTTTATTTCTTTCTTTTAAAATTATTCAATTCAGGTATATTTTGTCCAGTTAAAAAAAATGTCATTAAGTATGCAAGTAATTTATGAAAAAAGAAATTATTACATAAAAAATCTATAAAATAATTTTATTGATTTTATATATATTTTTTATCTTAAAATAATATTATTTTAATGGCCAATTTTTTAACAAAATTGGATGGAAGACTTAAATTAATTAAATTTGAAACTTAGAGAACTCAATTGAATCGGAAGTAAAGTTAAAGGACTGAAATGTTTGAAATGAAAGATTGTTGAACACGGAAAAAAACTATAGGGCTGAAATAATATGCCTAATCGCAACCATCTCTATTTAGTCTTTGCGAGTTGGGACTTTGTTTGGATGGTCTCGTATTTGGTGTATAGGGGCTATACACGTTGATTTGTTGTAATTGTTTTTCAAGTATAGAGTGTTCATCATTGTGAACATGATGTACTTTTTGCTCAATAAAATTTCTACTACTTATATAAAAATTAAAAAAAAAACAAAAAAAAAAAATTGTAGGTTACATCTAGGATATTTGCTTTGATACCACTTTACGTGGTGTTGCACATGCTAGTTTAGTGGGGAGACGATGGAGCAATTATTGATCCTTTGGGAAATGGCATGTGCTTTTGAGGGTGTAGTCTTTAGATCCTTTGGGAATCAATGGGTCTCACCAAGGAGAGAGTATATGATCTCTTGTTTGGGTGGAAGAATTGGTTCTAGAAGTACTCATAAGATATTTGGAACTCTGTCCCGTTATATTTGATGGGGCTATTGTCGAAAGAGTGTAATAGCTGTATTTTTAAAGGTACAGAAAGAACAACAACTCAATTGGAATCATTGTTGATTCATAATTTGTCTGATTGTCTTGTTTGTGCGCCGTGGGGTCTTACAAGTAGCATTTCCCTGTTAGATTCACAGAATCACTTCACTCTTGTGCATAATCCTTTTATAATTCTTTTAGATTTCAATCCCAATATCTTTTTCTTCTTTAATATAAGAAGTAAGAATTGCCAATGTGCTACAGCAGAGGTCATACCCAATGCATAAAAATCCTACACTTAAACCTCTTATTTAATAAAATATATCTAGTGCAAAAGAAGGGGTTGTGGAGAAATTCCAATAAGAAAACTTGCCAAGAAAAAGAAAAAGATATTAGGATAGAAATTGGTACAATGAAATATCAAATTTTAGGCTAAAAGCGTTCAAGAAATATTCAAATCTAAAATTTCATGACTTAGAGAATCAAAGGAGGCGTAATAGCCTTAGTAACCCTAAAGTCCTAAACCTTCATCTTACATATAGACTTTCATGAAAAGTTACATGTTAGTCACATAACATTATAAAGTACTTGAGGCATAATTAGAATAGCTATTTGAAACTTCAGGTATAAGCTGGATCCCGCATGGTATAATTTTATTCAGCTTCTTCTTCCCCGAAGTAAATTTGTATTAAGGCATAGTTGAGTTATATGTTCCCTAAAATTGGATCCCTTTGGGATGTGTTATAATAGTTTTTGATGAATCTTTTGAAGGAAGGCACTTGCCATTGCACCAAGGCCTGACCTCTTAAAGGTAGTACCCAGTGTACAAATCTTCCACTTTTTGCAGCATTTGAAAAAGGTCATGGTAGGAAATCTTTTGAATTAAGAGGAAAATCCACGTCCTTCTAGATAGTGTCAATTGGTGAAAGCAGTATTAACAAGATCAACCTTGAAAGCTTGTTCATCCTCTAACAATTTTTTTTTTTTTGTTAAGTAATGAGTTTTATTGATATCAAAAAAGGAACACCCTAGTACACAGGGAGCGTACAAGGGGTCAAGACAAGGCAATTCTCTTTTGATATGGTTCTTTAGAGATCAGAGACCAGTGGGCTGTACCCCAATTTTCTACTTGCCTTCTCCCCTCTTAGATCATGGATTGCATCTCCTCTAGATCATTTAGGGGTTAATTCTGGTGGGTGTCTAAGTATTCTAGTACCTTAGACTAGTAAGATTCAGTGAAATGGTAGCATTATTTTGTCAGAATTTACTCCCTCTTCTGACTGCCCAAAAATCGGCAATTCTCCTTTCTGAATATGCTGAATTGAATTAATATTCAGAATTACTCATGATCATATCTTTTCTTAAATAGAATTAAGTAAAATGATCCCTTATTTAGCATAGGACAGTATTATTTATGATTCCTTATTACCTATCAAAAAAAATTATTTATGATTCCTTATTGCTCCATGGCACAGCCTTATTACTCACCACTATAGTATCCTACTGCCTTTGCTCCTGAGTAACTAATATGGGACCCAACTTGCAGATTTGATTAACTTTTTCAACTGTAACTTCTTTCTATTTCATATACGGTCTTTTCCTCACTCACATTGAGCAAGTCTTGCAAAAATCATCAAAACGTATGTTACACGAACACTTCATAAAATGCGAAGTAATGGATGTGAGATGGCATGGGTGTAGATATCTGATATGTGTCCATATCTACTGTTGTTTGATTTTCATCAAAGAGGATAGACTACCAATGGTATGCCCTTAACCCATTTCTTAATCCCAGTGATGGTACAAATGGGTTATGTGCCCATGTTTAACAAGTTCTGTTTCTTGGATACTTCATGTTACCTTTATTTGAGACAAAAAGAACTTGAAAGCTTCAACATTTTAAGCTATTCCTTGATCTTTTGAGGTATGGGGACTAACTAAATCCAAAGTGTAGATACAACCTGCACCAATACACAAAATTGTGTCCATGTGACATCGATCAGAGCCCTAACCTAATCTCTGATAAGTAGTTCAAAGTTTTATTTATTTATTTATTTATTTATTTTTGAGGAACCGGTAAGAAAGCAGTTCAAAGTTTTAGTCTTTCAGTCTTACCTTTATTGTTCTACTATTTCTCTTCAATACAATATTGATTCATAAAAGATAATGGTTTTGGGGAAGAAATGCAAATATGGTTAAACTACTTTCTGAGAGACACAACCTGTGTGTACATGTGTGTGTACTTTTTTCAGAATACATATGTTATGTAATATAGATTATTTATAGTTTAATGTTTGGAGAGTCATACATTTCTTTTTCCTGTTTTCTGTGAATTATGTTTCTTTTTTAAGTTTTATGTTGTATGGTTACTGATGCTAACCTGATTGATCTGTTGTTTCATTTATATGGGTTTGAATAAATAGGTCCCAAAGGGGCACGTTTGGATTCAGGGTGATAATACGTATGCGTCGAGCGATTCACGGCATTTTGGGTCGGTTCCTTATGGTCTTATTCAAGGAAAAGTTTTTTTTAGAGTAAGTCTTTTTTACCTTGCTTATTTCCAGAATGTGATTATTTAGCTTATTTTGCACCCCCCCAAAACACACAAACCCCCTCTTCAATATCTTTCATAAGAATTGGTTTCAATTGCAATTTCAATTTCGAAAAATACTCCATTCCTAGAAATGAAGCGTGCTTGTACTTTGTTAGTATTGATGGCATCATGGAAATGTTTTAAGAATAAGGTCATTCGATACATAATTTCTTTGAGCATTTTGCAATTTTTTTTTTACCCTTATCATGTTTTTGTTCCCTATTATTTTGATAATTCATTTTTTTCCCTATTACTTCTTCAAAGAAATGACAATTTATAAAGTATGCCTGTGATGATACTTATAAGAGGGCTATATGCTACATTTACACTTTAATAGCTATGTGGTTAAAGGTGGTCTTACTTGTTTGTTCTAGGAGTCCAATGAGTTGAGGATTACAAGATTTTAGAATCAGTATGTAAGATATAAACAACATGAAGGAATGTGGTTTATGAGATCATCTTGAGGTATCTATACAATCAACTTCTTCCGAATAAATCTCGTATGCTGCTATTGTGATGATTATTGTGCTCTTTTAATGAGTTTTTATTAATTATCAACCAGAGGGGAAAAATCAACTTATCATATTCTTCATTACCATTTTTGTTGTGCATGGTAACTCGAGCAATCTGTAGCAATCTATATTTCCCCCGTTATATTGTCGTTGATTTATTACTTAGTAATTATCCCTGATTGAAGAATCTGTAAATCTTGTCTTTTGTCATCAGGTATGGCCACCTGATGGCTTTGGAACATTGGAACAATGAATATGATGAAGATTATACGCTAAGGTATAGCTGGCATGCATTACCTTGAATTTTTCACGTGTGCCATCTGCTTGTTAATATGGCTTATGACAAATTTTTTATTACCTTTCGGCTTTTCCAAGTGCTGATTTATTTGTAAATGATATGCTATTTCAGGATTATGTATTTGTAGTTTCAGAATTTTTCATAAAGGTGTAGGACCTTGGATCAATTTTGCCAGCACAAATCAGACATGACAAAATTCGTAGTGATCTATGTCCAAAATATCTTATGAGCCTCTGAAATTGTAAATCCCTCTGGAAGCTTATGATTGTCTCTGAAGAGGGATCTGTCTAGGTTGGACAGCTGCGACCCCCACCAATTTTTTTTTTTTTTCCTTTCATTTTTCCTTCATTATTCTCTTTGTATTCGACTTCGAAACATACACTGTACATTACAAACACAATGCTCACCTATAATTGCAAAATTTTGGAGAGATTTCTTTTTGTTTTTTGGGGGGAGGGAGGGCGGGGTGAGGGGAGAGATTTGGTTCCAAATATCACGGTGCAAGCTGGAGTCGATAATGGTTTCTACCTGTTCAAATGCACTAATGACTATGAAAGTTAATGGTCTTCAAGAATTGGAACCTTGGAATGCTATTGACAAGGTGTAATATAGCCTTTATCCACAATTGAGTGATATTCATCAATGCCCCGATGACCCTTTAGACCCCTTAGCGTTTCGGGTACTTAGCATGCATAATTGGAGGAATATTTTTGTAGCCGGATGAGCCTACTATTTGCATGAAAAATGTGTGTTCGAATATGTATTGAAATCTAAACAGATAAAAGAATCCCACGAAACCTGTTCATTGAATTGGGATATGGCTAATTCAGATTTCAGATAGAGGTAGAATTATTTAAATAGCCACCAAGATGTACAACATGCATGGTACATGGCCACTTCTGATTTCACGGTCAAATGTGCTAATATTAGCCTTTATCATAGGCAAATTCCAAAACACAATTTTTTTTTAAAAAATTGTTTTTTTTTTTGAGGATAAACACAATTGAAAACTCGTTATCAATAGGAAGCAATGATTTGAAGAGCACTCTGAAAAGGCAAGTTAAGGAAGGATGAAATCGGGAAAAAAATCTGCAGCAAAATTGGAAAGTAGTCTCCTCTAAGAAAGGGAAAAGTACAATTTGAAAACTCTTTATCAATAGGAAGCAATGATATGAAGAGCACCCTGAAAAGTGTGCAAATAGGTATTAACTTGTTTGATATTTTACATTCTTGTCGACATTTTGGAGAAGGTAATGAATAAACTGAGCCGTATAGCATAAATATACTAACAATTATTTTATGCATATGTGATATATATCTTCCTTTTCATAATACATGTAATTCACAATTATGTGAGATTTATATCCTGTGAAAGAAATAATGTATATATCGATGCATGAGACTACCTTTTCATAATACGTGGAACTCACAATTATGTGAGATTTATATCTTGTGAAAGAAATAATGTATATGTTGTTGCATGAAATACCTTTTTAGATAGACAAGTAATGATTTTGGTAGAAGTTTAAAGAGAGTAATTTTGCATTACAAAAGCAACTTCTAGAAGTTTCCAAAAAATGTGTGATTTGCAATGATTCTAAACCACCGTAATTTCAATTTACACTTCAAACAAAGACACTACTAAAATAGAAACAATTTTTATTATACTTGACAACCTAATTCTATAGGTTTAGTCACATCATTATTATGATTAAATATATATATATATATCTATCTGTGTGGGCATCGGAAACTCAAACACAAACAATAACGTGGTAAGATGTTTAGGTAATTGACTTGCACAATTTATTTATCATAAAAATAAGGTAGAAATTCCACAGTGGGAGGCTCAAACAACTGACTAAGAAAGTAGGTGTAAAGATGCTTTCCCAAGGTGCAGGGAGTAAGCAAGAAAAGAAAAGAAAAATACAGTGTGGCTCCCTCTCTAGCTCTTCTCTAGGGTTTTCTCTTAATATTTCCCAACCCCCTCTCTGTTGCAGCCTCCTCCCCTTTTATAGGCATTTTTCCTTCTTTTATCTCCCTAGTTAACCTACTTCCAGCCTTATTTCTAGGATACTTGTCACATCCCCTCTCAATTTTACCCCCCTTTCATAATGAACTAAGACTTTTGGGATGTTTGCACTATTCAGATTGTTCTATATGTATTTAATGAGGAAGAGATTAGGTAGAGAACCTTTCATTAATACAGAGATGACTGTCTCCATGATCCTTATCATTTCAAGATGTTTCCCGAGATGAATCTGGTAGGAGTGGCATCTCGGAGTAAAAAGGGAATCGGTTGCCTGCAGTCCCATTCTTTTCCGCTGAAGGGCCATCCATGCTCATTACCTTGGATAAGAGTTTCAGTATTGGTGGCCAACTCGGATATCCATGGTAGCTGCTTTGGTGAGTTACCAATGACTCTTCAGATGTCCTAGCTTGTATCCACATTGATGGGCCTAGCCCGTTTCTTCAAGTATGACCTTCTCGCTTTCTGGCCTCAGCTTGGAATCAAGTCCTCACCCCCCCCCCCCCCCCCAATATATATGTATGTGTGAAGAACATTTTTTTTTTTTAGAAACACACACACACACACACACACACCTATATATAGGGAAAGGGGGATGAGATAAGGGAATACACTCACACGCCAACACCAAAACATTAGTGAACAAAATTACAATTCACGCTATTACACGGCACAGGTTTAGGTTAGTAATACATCAAAGTGAAAACTATGATAATGTTTGATTTTGAGATCCTCACGTTACACCAAGTGACACAACTAATTTGTACAAATCTGTCAAGTGGCATAACTAACTTTGTACAAATCTAAGTAAATTCTTTTAATAATACTCTTTCATATCATTTACCTTCTTCTTTTTTTTTTTTTTTTTTTTTTTTTTTTTTTTTTTTTTTTTTTTTTTAAGTAGTTAAACTACACGATGTTACCAAGGCTTTGTAGAAATCCAAAAATAAATTGGAATGGCTAGGTATAAATAAGTAAATAAAAAGTTGCACGCTATTCTTGGTTTCCTTTCAACGGGGATAATTTATTTATTTATTTATTTATTTTTATTTTTTAAGGTTAAAGAGGCTAAATATATAACACCACACAATAACCAGTCTATTACAAAATGGCTCAGCTTTAAAAGCTAGCAAATTATCCACCAAAGGTGGTAATTCATACAAAATAAGGATTATATGCAGTTGTTTAATGCCTAGGCCTTTCACTGTTGAATATTTTTTGGCTCTAAGAAACCAATAAAGTTGTTGGCTGTTTCAAATTGCAAAAATGAAATATAGATGACACACCTACACTCAAAAATGCAAATGTAGGGACACGATTTTCAGACCAGGTCCCAAAATGTATGGGATCTTGGCCCAGTGAGCCTAGTACAATGAATTTCTAAAGAGTGGGTCAAAGAGCTAGGCTTTAGTGCATGGATAACAGTTAATATGGTGTTCATGACAATCAAACAGAGATGAACTGAGTTTATCAAGGAAAGTTTATCCTCGGCACAATCAGAGGGGCTTTTTTTTAGTAAATATTGGATGAGAATGGTTACAAGAGTTCTTGGGATTGCTACAGTGCTTTTTCTCTCAATTGTCGGCCTCCCTTTCTCTAAGTTTCTACCCTTATTTGTACTACATCTATTCCTTCACATTTACCCAACATGTGGACAGTTGATGGTTTATCCTGATACTTGTTCCATCAGCCCCCTCTAGAAGTCTTCTGGGGTGGTTGTAAGGCTGCAATAATACTGTGCAAAGGTCACTTCCTCATTAATGCGGCCAGGGAGTTAGCTGGGGTGCATTCAATGCGGTGACAGCAGCTTTTCCCAAGATATTTTGGGATTCTTCTGTCTTTTGTTCCTGCAATGCTTATCCATATTTCCAGAACTTCATGGATCGCACCTCTAGATGGCAAGCATCCTTTACAGATCTCGGCCTTGGCTAGTTGAGGACAAATTCATCCTCGGCAAAAACTCCTAGGCCATTATGTTCAATATTGTCTTCCTTATCCACTAGCATGAGTTTCCTTGGCTATACTTACCCATCCTCGGATGGCCCCTTATCCTTGGCTTGGGCCTTAAGCCCAAAATCCAGTTGTATGATCTGGGACCATAACCCCACAATAGCCCCTCAAAACTCCGATTTTTTCCTCTCATCCAAGGAAAAAGGTGGGGTTTTGAATTCTTAAGAGTTAATTATGCTTTGATCCTTTGATTTACACCCGGAGGCGTGCCGTTTCACATGCCTCATATTTGTACTGTAAATTGCTCCTTTCAGAGCTACCAATCTGAGGAGTTGGTTATAATTTTTGGTCGGTCTTGACACTTATAGAAAGATGCCATGTGTGTTCATTTTCCCAAAGCATGTGGTCCGAGGACCCATGCATGGCTAAGGTTCTTCTTAGCAGGAGGTCTAAGGGACCCGACATAGCTAAGGCTCTGTTTAAGCACTATTCCCGGGTGCCTTAAAAGGCTCGGCCTCGAGTGCAAAAATGTCACTGAGTGTTAACCAACTCACATCATCTGGTCTGAGGACTACAGACATAATTGAGTTTAAGTTTAAACACTTGAGAAAGATGCCACTGAGTGTTAACCAACTCATATCATCTGGTCCGAGGATTACAGGCATGATTGAGTTTAAGTTTAAACACTTGAGAAAGTTGCCACTGAGTGTTAACCAACTCATATCATCTGGTCCGAGGACTACAGGCATGATTGAGTTTAAGTTTAAACACTTGAGAAAGTTGCCACTGAGTGTTAACCAACTCATATCATCTGGTCCGAGGACTACAGGCATGATTGAGTTTAAGTTTAAACACTTGAGAAAGTTGCCACTGAGTGTTAACCAACTGTTGAGGGTCATTTTTTAAAATAGGCAGAAGGCAGCCCAAACCCATAAAACATGGACAGCAAATAAACAGCAAGCCAAGAAAAAACCATTAGGCTCAAGCAGCCGGAATAATGGATCACAGGCCCTTATTTTAAATGAATGGGTCTTGAAGGAGTAAGTGGGCCTAAAAAGGCCCGAAAAGAGAGAAAACACCACCCATGGGCAGTATGTGGTATGGAAAAGAGAGAATGGGCCGCGGCAGGCCCAAAGTAATGAAAGCAAAGAAAGTAGGGGATAATGGCAAGCCCACGAACCCCAAGGATGAGAATGAGGAAATTGGGCCGAGGAAGCCCAATTAAGTGAGTAAATGCCCATGGGATACAAAGTAAGCAAATGGACCAAGGAAGTCCAAAGGAAGTAAACGGGCCTGACAAGCCCAAGTAAAAAGAAAGGGACATTGGAGCCCACGAGCTAGAATACCAGTGGCCATATTAATCCACTGGGGGAAAGAGCGGAACGGCAGGCTTGAAAAGAGGCCCAGCAGGAACAAATCACCGCGGCAGGAAATGCCGAGTAACACGGTGGAAAGCTAAGGCAACTAAAGAATGGGGCCGAAGAGAATGTAAGGCCCAGTACTCGGTAAAGTCCAGACCCTATGGGAGTGGGAAATCAGAGTAACAGATCGGAAATGCCAAGAACGGACGACTGGCAACACAAACAAAAATGTCCAGTACACGGCAGATGCATGAACAGTTTCAGACATAACCACGCGCAAGGCCCAGACACCACCAGCCTGTACCCAGCCAATACAGGATGTGGTGGGGTCGTGGGTCAGAGGTAAGAGGGCATGGTTTGGAGGTGGGGAGAGGGGAAGGCCTGTTTTAAGGTTCCTGCTCAAACTCTTTTGGGGGATACGTCCTGCTGGGATGACATACCACCCAAAAGAGGCAAGGCTGAGTTGGAACCAATAGGTGCATGCCATGAGGGATAGAGAGAGAAAAACAGCGCTGCGGCAGGAAGAAGTGCCACGGCAGACTAGCGGACAAAAGTTGTCTGTATCTGAACTCGCAGATGGAACAGTAATGTCGGCAAGTACGCCCAAGACCAGACAAAAACGGTTAGGGAGTAGAATAGTAAAATCGGTCACGGCTGGCACTATAAAGGAAGCCTCCTGCCATGTGCAAAAGGGGAGGCACAAGAGCAATACAACTCAAGGCAAAGGAAAACACTCTGTAACACACTTAGAAAAATAGAGGAACCTAATACTAAAACAACCATTGTGGAAATCACTAAGAAAAAACTAGAAAAGCAAGAAAGAAAGAGAGAAAAGAAGGAGAAGTGTTGACGGCATGCACCGATAGGTCCCTTCCCTTCTCTCCCTCTCAAATCCCTGCTCTCTTTTAGAATCATCCTGGGCATTGTTCATTCGGGTCCGCCTCCCTCAAACTCATTAATCTCCCCGGCAGGAATTTTCCTTCTTCCTCGGAGGTTAATCGTTTTTTTGAGAAGAGGTGTTCTTCCTCCTTGACCTTGCCCCGCGGACCAAACTGAGTTTATTCCTTTTAATAGTTGATTAATCTTTGTTACCATTTGCTTTTACTACTTTACTTGTCAAAATTATTCACGTATTGTGATTATGGGTAATTTGGTTATTTGTTATTAAAAGAATCATCTGGTCATTCCAGAATCTATATATATTGCTCTGTTTTTTGTCAATTATATCTGCCTGCTGCAAGCTTCTCTGAAACAGCACTGTCTGCCGCGAACATTCTCCTGGCAGACGGGCCAGTTTGCGCACAAGCCGGCCAAGTTGAGTTCCAGTTGGACCGGTCTCGACTCCCGCAACCCAGAACACTTGGGCCTATAACACGAAAGAGGCAGCCCAGCCCAACATAGTCAAAAAAGGCCCCTACACCAACTCATATCATCTGGTCCGAGGACTACAGGCATGATTGAGTTTTAACCAACTCATATCATCTGGTCTGAGGACTACAGGCATGATTGAGTTTAAGTTTAAACACTTGAGATAGATGCCACTGAGTGTTAACCAACTCATATCATCTGGTCCGAGAACTACAGGCATGATTGAGTTTAAGTTTAAACACTTGAGACAGATGCCACTGAGTGTTAACCAACTCATATCATCTGGTCCGAGGACTACAGACATGATTGAGTTTAAGTTTAAACACTTTCCCCGGGTGCGTTATAAGGCTCAGCCCCGAGTGCACTACCACAGCATGAGGTAGCAGTTTTTGAGACTTGCTCTACTTCACATGTTTAGCAATAGTAACAGAGTGTTAACTTTTCTTCAGCATCTGGTCCGAGTACTACATGCATGACTAAGGTTCACATTTAAACACTTTCCCTGGGTGCCTTATAAGGCTCAGCCCCGAGTGCACTACCACAGCGTGAGGTAGCAGTTTTTGAGACTTGCTCTACTTCGCATGTGTAGCAGTAGTAACAGAGTGTTAACTTCCCCTTAGCATCTGGTCCGAGGACTACAGGCATGACTAAGGTTCACATTTAAACACTTTCCTCGGATGCCTTATAAGGCTCAGCCCCGAGTAGCAGGTATTGTCCTCTTTGGATTTTGCTCTGTGTTGCTGCCACTTCCTCTCGTGGAGGTTCAGCAAACTCGGCCACCAGATTCGCAAGAACTAGCCCCTTGACATAGGTACGGGGCATACACTTGATGTTAAGAGCCCCTAAAATTGTGCCCCATTTAGCAATCCTCCCCGCGTAATCAATACTTCGAAGTGTAGACCTGAGCGGAAGTGGAGTTATGACAACAACTATATGTGTTCTTGGAAATAATGGGGAAGCTTTTGTATAGCATGCACCACTGCCAAAATGGCATTCTCCAGGGACTCTTACTAATGGGAGCTTGATCCTACCATGACTAACCGTTGCACTCACTATCACACAAGCTCTTCCCCCAGACGGCGCCAATTGTAGGGACACGATTTTCAGACCAGGCCCCAAAATGTATGGGATCTTGGCCCAGTGAGCCTAGTACAATGAATTTCTAAAGAGTGGGTCAAAGAGCTAGGTTTTAGTGCATGGATAACAGTTAATATGGTGTTCATGACAATCAAACAAAGATGAACAGAGTTTATCAAGGAAAGTTTGTCCTCGGCACAATCAGAGGGGCTTTTTTTTATAGTAAATATTGGATGAGAATGGTTACAAGAGTTCTTGAGATTGCTACAGTGTTTTCTCTCTCAATTGTCGGCCTCCGTTTCTTTAAGTTTCTACCCTTATTTATACTACATCTATTCCTTCACCTTTACCCAACACGTGGACAGTTGATGGTTTATCCTGATACTTGTCCCATCAGCCCCCTTAGAAGTTTTCTGGGGTGGTTGTAAGGCTGCAATAATACTGTGCAGAGGTCACTTTCTCATTAATGCAGCCAGGGAGTTAGTTGGGGTGCATTCAATGCGGTGACAACAGCTTTTCCCAAGATATTTTGGGATTCTTCTGTCTTTTGTTCCTACAATGCTTATCCATATTTCCAGAACTTCATGGATCGCACCTCTAGATGGCAAGCATCCTTTATAGATCTCGGCCTTGGCTAGCCGATGACAAATTCATCATCGGCAAAAACTCCAAGGCCATTATGTTCAATATTGTCTTCCTTATCCACTAGCATGGATTTCCTTGGCTATACTTACCCATCCTCAGACGACCCCTTATCCTCGACTTGGGCCTTAAGCCCAAAATCCAGTTGTATGATCTGGGCCCATGACCCTACAGCAAACATCTTGGTTTTTTTTTTTTTTTTTCTGTTGGATGATTTTTGGCTGTAAAAAACCCAAAAGTTGTTGCAAATTGCAAAAATAAAATATAGATGAGCAAGAACTGAGATAGTGGAAGATCACCTTGGTGAATTTGGTGGTATTGAATCTGCACAATGTGCAAGTTGCAACTCAAGAGGAGTTGGTAGAAGGTTCTCAAGTCAGGAACAACTTGTTAGTGTTAATGCTACGCGAGGCTAATTTAGAAAACAAATTTGAAATGATATTGGATAGGATTTTGAATTGATTGCATAAATCTTTATTAACTGGGATTAGCAACTTAAAAAAAAGTCATAACACCCCTGTAATCCCATATGAACAATCTATCGCAAAATGTTTGCCTAATTGAGATTTTGGGGGAAATTAAAATGATGGTTCTGATCTTGCACTAGTGGACTAGTTTTGAAAGAATGGATTGAACTGATTTGATGATGAATTGGAGCCCTCTTCCTCGACCTCCTCTATTGTTGTAATTGAAGCAAGTGAAAGAAGTAAAGCAACACAAAAACTAACAATGAGTAAAGAAGCTAAGGAAGAAGAAGAGAGAGAAAGCAAAGATTGAAACTGTGAAATCTTGCTTAATTAAAAACTGTAGAGTACAAGAGTTTATATAGTACAAAGATCAGACTAAAACTCATAGCTATCTTTCCACATTATGCGGAGCAAGCCCGTGAATCAAGGAAACAGAATCCAACAGACTGTAACTGTATTACGCGCCAAAACTCTAACTGAACCTGACTTGGAACACTGACAATACGACACTGTTTCAAGCTTAAGAATCAGATGCACATAAGAGAGATGATACGGTGTATATTGATAATTAGAAGTAAATGAAACAGTGCGTTTCATGTGTCATTATAATTCAAATCTGCAACGGTCTCCAACGGTAACTCCCAAATGTACATCTTCAACCTCTGGCACTGCAATCCCTAATCCAATCAAATCATGCTTCAGTAGCTTGCTTCAATCTTTGCTTAGGTCTAAGATGATCAGTATCTTCAACAGTAATTGCCTTGACCTCTTCCTTTATTATAGGATTGATTGAAAGGCGGATTGTAGCCTGGATTAGTGTTAGGCCTTGAGTTTGATACAGCAGCCATAGCAAAGACTGGATCTTTGACATCTAAATTCTCATTTAAGTACTCTTTTTCAGCATTCAGCATTGTTGCTAGTTCATTTGAGTGCTTTTGGTTCTTATGGCAGACCTAAAGGCATTATAATCCTTAGGAAGCCCCTTGATTGCTATATGCAATAATTCTTCATCATCTACTATGACACCTATAGCCAAAAGCTTGTCTCGAACTACCCTTATTTCTATAGATAAAGATCCAGAGTCTGTGCCTTTCCTGATGTTATGTAGCTCTGAGATTCGTGACATATAATCTAGAAATAAATAAAAACCTATTCTCTAGAACTTTCCATGCTTCCATTGTAGCAGTGCAACCTACAGTCAAGGCTAAAATGGAAGGTGAAAGAGTAGAACTCACATAATTTGGATTCATGATTGTAGTGATTGATCTAGAAAGATCCTTCAAATACTTTTCTGGAATCAATAAAGGCTCCTCCAAAAGCTCAAACAACAAATACGTTTCCAAGACCATAGTGATTTGGTGCTTCCACACAATGTAATTTGTGTTATCAAGCTTAACAATCATCATATTAGCCATGTTTGACAAGAGTAATAGCCCCATCTAGATGCTTGTTTTAGCCCATATCAAGGACGTAGCTAGCTTTGGACTAGGAGGGCAATGCCCCCCCTAATTTTTTTTTTAAAAAAATATTATTATATATATGTACTAATTTTAGCAATTTTGTTCTATAAAATTACATTTTTTTCCCCCTTAAACAATAACATTGATTCTTTTAAGAGTAATGCTATACTCACAAACTTTTTTACAACATTTTTATAAACTGTTTTGGTAGCAAATTCTTATTGGTTCGCACATGAACCCACCACTCATATCATTTTTTTACTTACTAGTAACCACTTATTATATCAATAATTTATCAAAAAAAAGTTTGTAGCGCTAGTATTTTCCTCATTTCAGTGACTATAAAAAAATTTATAAATCTAAAATCTAAAACAAAATATATAAGCCCAAAAAAAATATCACAACAACAAAAATTACCATTAGTAAAACTTTTAAAAAAAATTAAGCTCAATTAACCAATTTTATTTAAAATTAACAACCTTGCCATTTAAAAAATTATAAACAAAAATAATTTTGTTCTTACCAAAAAAAAAAAAAAATCTTCAGTAGCTAAGTAGTAGCAGAGTCAAAGGTTGAAACTGCTGCACACAACTAACAGTAAAGCCACCCCCTTTAACTCAAAGCTCTAGCTCCGTCTCTGGCCCATATAGAGATTTATTCAGTTTGTACACTAACTCCCCTTGTTGTCAAGTGCTTGAGGAAGTTGCATACATCTTCATGAATCTCTCTATGAAGGAAAGAATTATTTATATCCGAAATAAAGTTCCCACTCCTGAGGCTTGTTATTGCTGAAAGACAGCCCCATCAATATTGACTTTGTACCAGGGAGGATTTGGATTGACCCATATTTCCGCTTCTTTCACTACTGGCAGTGAAGGCCGAAAGTTGGCGACTTGAAATTCGTCAATAAATGATCTTTATCCAAAATCGTGGTTGTAGATTGGCATGACTGGCCATGTCTAACTTGGTTCCGATTAAACAAAATACTCCATGCTATAGTAATAGCTAACTTTAGCACCTTATCGCCTATATGTTGTATGAACTCTAGGTACCATAGAAAATCAATGAATTCTGGCAAATGGACCCCTCGCATGTCCAGTAGGAGACCCGAGAGCTTCCAGACATCTTGAGCCTTGGGACATGACCAGAATAAATGGCCACTACTTTCGACTCCTAAACCACAAGCCTCGCAAGTCAAATCATCAATGATTTTTCGATGACAGAGATTAGCCTTAGTGGGGAGTATATTATGACTAACCCGCCATGCAGAGTTTTTAATCTTATTAGGCACAATTGAGTCCCCACAACGATTTCTAGAATTTCTTATAGTTTTGCCCATTCGAAGCTTCAGGAAGAGGATCAGATATGGATGAAAGAGCCACTTTGTAAGCACTGCTCGCGGTGAAGTGCCCCTTAGGTGTGTACGCCCAGATTAGTCAATACATTGTGCATCTAGAGCTCAAGGGAATGCATAAAATTGTAGTAGCATCATCGGGGGAGAAAGCTTGTCTGATCACATCTGCTTGCCAAGAATTGGATGAGGGGTTGATGATTGAATTGACATTTACATCAATAGGTAATCCAACCGGTGGTGAAGTGAGTCTGAAACTAGATAGTGTTGGTAACCACTTATCAAACCATAACCCAATAGTCCCTATTCCCCACCTGCAAACGACAACCTTTTTGCACAATTTTTTAGGCCAACATAGTGCTTCTCCATGCATATGAAGGATGATGACCCAACTCAGCAGAAAGGAAGTTTCCATTCGGAAAATATCAAGCTTTAAACACTTTGTAGACTAAAGTATTTGTACAATTTTGTAATCTCCAACCTTGTTTGGCTAGTAAAGCAAGATTGAAAGCCTTTAAATCCGGAAAACCCAATCCCCCTTCTTCTTTCGGAAGACACATTTTGTCCTACCTTAACCAAGCCATTTTAGTTCTTTCATGTGTTTGCCCCTACCAGAAATTCCGAACCATAGATGTCATTTCATCACATAGCGCATTTAAGAGCTTAAACACGCTCATAGTATAAGTAGGTACTACTTGAGCCACGGTCTTGATTAATATTTCTTTTCCAGCGTGAGAGAGCGACTTTTCCTTCCACCCTGAGAGCTTATTATCTAGCCTTTCAATGAGTTGTCAAAATGTGTTACATTTATTTTTGCCAACTAGTGATGGGAGACCAAAATACTTTTCATGCTGTTGAATGACTTTTGCTCCAAATCGAGTCTTGATTTCCTCCTGGATATCTGGAGGTGTATTTCTGCTAAATAATAGTGAAGTTTTATCCCTATTTAGTTGTTGCCCCGACACTTGCTCATAAGTTTCCAAAATCATCTCTAAATTGGAACAGTCCTCCCTAGTAGCTTTACAAAAGATAAGGCTATCATCAGCAAAGAATAGATGAGAAATCACTAGAGCACCTTGGCAAGCTACCACACCCCTAAGGAGGCCCTGGTGTACTGATGTCTAAAGTAGAGCTTATCAGTTTTATACACACAACAAGACCAGATATGGAGAGAGTGGGTCCCCTTGGCGTAACCCCCTAGATAGGGTGATATTGCCACAAGGTTTCCTATTGATTAGAACAGAATAAGACACTGTGTGAACGCATCTCATCATTATATTTACCCACTTCGCATTGAACCCCATTTTCTGCATAATTTTTTCTAGACATCCCCATTCCACCCCGTCATATGCCTTACTCATATATAATTTCAGAGCCATTTCACCCACCTTACCACTCTCTTTTTTGGCTAATATGGTGCATTGTTTCAAAAGCTACCAACACATTATCAGTAATAAGCCAATTAGACATAAAGGCGCTCTAATTCTCACTAATAATTTGAGGAAATAAACATTTCAGTTTATTAGCCAAGACCTTAGAAGCAAGCCTAGATACAACATTGCTAAGGCTAATAGATCTGTATTGAGAAATTTTGGTTGGGTTCTTTACTTTAAGAACAAGCACAATGTGTGTTTCATTAAGTAGCTTGAGAAAGTGAAGAAAAATCTTTACAAGATTTTCACGTTTTTAAGTTCTGTTTTGTAACTAAGTGGTGGACTGAGGAAGAAGAGGAAAAGGCCCAAAATGATGTCATTGCAATAGTCAACTTAAAAGTCAATACATACATGTAAACGGTATCAAATTCTAATGAGATAGATGGACCGACTAATATGTTATGTATTGCTAATGTCAAAAACAATGTCATTTCATGTTTTGTATTTATTGTAATGGCCAGATCACATGACAATTAAATATTTAATTATGTTTTGATTAGTATTAACAGTTCCTAATTTTCAAGTCTTTCTATTGGGAGTAATGTTAGAAATATAAACTTTTTTACAAAATTTTTTTACAGACTGCTGATATGGTGAGTGATTATTGGTAAATGAAAAAATGATGTTAATAGTGGGTCTAGATAAAAATCAGTAAGAGTTGACCATATCAACAATTTGTAAAAATATTGTAAAATATTTTGAAGTTGTAGCATTACTCCTTTACTAAGGAAAATTATTGTATACTCTGGGAATACTATAAATGCGTACTTTCTCATTTCATTCACATGAATTGTAGGTCCCACCATGAATTTGATTAGTGAGATCCACAATTATGTGAAAGGGAGGAGTATGCATTTATGGTACTCTGAGAGTATTGTATAAGATGCTACTGTAATATATCCTTTTTAATTGCATTGAATACAAAACTTGTTCTCATTCATTCTCTAGGAAACTTCTATAAAATTTCCTCAAAAAGAAGAAAAGAAAAAAAAAAAGGAAACTTCTATAAAACTCATTCCTCACCCTCTTCAATTCCAAAATATGTCTTACTTATTACTCCACTTCCACCTTCTTCTATTAATTCACACCCTATAACGAAATCTAAACATGGCATTCATAAACCAAAACTTTATAAAGCTATCATTGATTATACATATATAATGCCACCCTCCTATGTTGTTTCTTCTCAATACCCTCAGTGGATAGCTACTATGGAGTCTAAATTTGACTCTTTGAAAATACAAAGTTCTTGCTCTTTATTTCCACCACTCGTTGATAAAAATATTGTTACCTGTAAATGGGTTTATAAATTGAAATGACATAGTTTTGGTACTGAAAAATTTTATGCAAGCTTGACTTAGCCGGGCCTGGCCACCTAATGGGTCTAATCCATGTATTTATTTTATTTTATTTATTTCTTTGTAATGAATAGACTCTCTTAACTTGTATTTTAGACAATTTAGTACCTGAATTTTGGTATTGTAACAAATAGACCCCCTAAACTTTGATGTTGTTGCAGTAAGACCCCTTCATTTTCATTTTTTAAAATTTATTTGGTGCAAAAAGTGGTTAAATTGGTGGGGGAGGGGAGGAAGTTAAGAGAGTTTTATTGTTACAGTATCAAAGTTTATGTACTAAATTGGCAAAAGAAAAGGTTAAAGGGGACTATTTGCTATAGTGCCAAAGTTTATGTACTATATTTGCTAAAATAAAAGTTCTAAGTGCAACTACTCCAAAGTTTAGGAGGTCTCAGGGCAAATACTATTTTACAAATTTTGCACCAAGCTATCACTCTAACTCTTCATCTCTCTAATAAGCTCCGTTCACAATTGGTAAAAGCATTCACATCAGCCTCAGTGGGTTTTTAACCAAATTTAATCTAAAAAACTCACTTTTGTTAGTTAGTTAATTTACTATTTACAAACAACTACATCAACTTCAATATTGTATCACTATTCTATTTTAATATTATTTTCTTTCTTCTTAAATATTTTGTTTTACCCATCAGTCCCAAGGTATGAATAAAATAAGATTTTTATTTGTTGTACCGTTCACTGTTAAGTTTTTGGGACAAAATAGTGAAAATATTGTGGTTGATGTATGAAAGCTTTGGGTTTTTTATTATTATTTTTTTGACTAAATCGGTTTGGGAATAGTTTATTTAGCTAAAATTAAAAATTTTTTACTAAAAAATGCTAAAAGATTGCTGAATAATACAGTGGGACCCATGAATAATACCAATAAGCGCAATAAGACCTATAAATAGTAGCAAAAATAAGCTAAAAACTTTAATAAACTGTGGATTTCATCACTTTCCAAACACACTTTAAATGTTGTGTTAGCTAGACTGATGAAAATGCTCTAAGTTTGTTTTCTTTAACTTCTCTTCTTTTATTTTATATTTTTTTTCCTTTTACAAATATTCATGAATTGCATTTGAATCATATTAAGATAATTGTGTGTTAAAAAAATGGAAGAATGGCATGTGTTAAGCAGTAATTATCAGCTTTTGTGAGGTATTTGAGTTAATTGAAGTCATTTAAGACTTTCAATAGTGAATTTTCTTTTTCTTTTCTTTTATGACTATAAGCTTTTTTTTTTTTTTTTTTTTTTTCAAGACTCAAGAGTCTTGTAGACTAAGTTCAATTGGCACCCCCTAAAAAAAAATTTCATCTGGAACAAAAATATATAGGATATAAATCAAAAATATATAGGATATAAATCATCCTCTGTTGTTATAATTATTGAATTATGGCAAAATTTGTTGAATAGTATTTTTTAAAGAAAATTTTAGGAGAATAACATGTGACTAAAGTTATTTAGTTATGTAAACTCTTTTTTGAATTCAAGTTTGACAAACTCTTTTTGGAACTCGAGTTTGACAAACTCAAGTTTCAACCTAAAATCGAATTTAGCAAACTTGAGTTTCAATTTGTTATACAAAGTCAGACTACCATGCAACTTAAACTAATTGAAAATCGAGTTTGATAAACTCGATTTTGAGTTGGAACTCGAATTTGACAAACTCGAGTTTCAGAAAAAGTCTACATAACTAAATAACTTCGTCCTCATGCTATTCACCTAAAATTTTCCTTAAAAAGTACTATTAAGCAAATTTTGCCATTGAATTATAAATAAATAAATAAATTTTTTATTTTTTTCTTCATTTTATTTTTATATATTTTTTAGGAAAAATAAAAAGCTTATCTTTTACATTTTATTTCTACATTTTTTGGAAGCCAGAAATTGTGTTAATTATTTGGTCATATTGACAGATTTTATATTCTCAAAAAAAAAAAAAAAAAAAAAAAAAAATTCACATCCTCTAGCTCCTGCGTTGGGTAGAGATGAAATAAACCACTAGGAGCCACACAAACAACAAAAGACTCAAAGTGAGAAGAACCCAACCTTTTTATTAGAGAGAAACAATGATTCTGCGTAGAAGAACCCTTTTAGCTTACAATAAAAATGCAATCTTTCACTCTCTCTCAACTCAATCAACAACCATCCAAACCCCATATCGTAAAACTCCAATACCACCCCAAGATTCTGATACTCTCAACAAACTCAACCACAAAGACTGGTTAGCACCATGTGAGGTTTTGAAAATTACCAGTGCAATCAAAAACCCCACTTCACTCATCACATTCTTGGACCAATACTCTAAACGTAAAGACTATAAACCCAATGAAGCTCTTTACACTTTGGTCATCAACAAGCTTGCTCAGGCCAACATGTTTGATGCCATTGACTATGTTATGCAAAGAATCAATGCCGAAAGGCATTGTTGTCGGTTATCTGACGAGTTTTTCTATAATGTTATCAAGATTTACGGCAATGTGGCTTGTCGAACAAGCAAAGCAATCGATACCCTTTTCGATATGCCAAAGTATAATTGCTGGCCTAGTGTGAAAACCTTTAACTTTGTGCTCAATATGCTTGTTTCGGCGAAACTGTTTGATGTTGTTCATGATGTGTATGTGCATGCTCCTCAGTTGGGTATAGAGATTGATGCTTGTTGCCTTAATATACTCATCAAAGGGTTGTGCGAGTGTGGGAAATTGGAGGCCGCATTCTACGTGCTCGATGAATTTCCTAAGCAAAGGTTGAGGCCAAATGTGAGGACATATTCGACACTAATGCACGCATTGTGTGATAAAGGGAAGGTAGGGGAAGCATTTGGTTTGTTTGAGAGGATGGAAAAGGAAGGGATTTATCCGGATACGATCACATACAATATTTTGATATCAGGGCTTAGGAAAGAAGGGAGAGTCGAAGAGGGTATGGAGCTTTTAGAGAGAATGAAGTACAAAGGGTGTTATCCGAATGCAGGATCTTATCAGGAGGTTTTGTATGGATTACTTGATACCAAGAAGTTTGTTAAAGCAAAGGAGTTTATGGGTAGGATGATCTTGGAGGGTCTATGTCCAAGTTTCATGTCTTACAAGTTATTGATTCAGGGGCTTTGCAAGGACAAGTTATTGGGGGATGTGGATTTGGTGTTGAAGCAGATGGTGCAGCAAGGTTTTGTTCCAAAGATGGGGATTTGGAAGCGGATTCTCAGAAGTATGTTTCCAGGAAAGAACCAATATAGCAGTATTTCTTTTGAGGAAATTGTAGGGAATTAGCTAATTTGAAAATCATGAGCGTTGTGGCGAAAAGAGCATGATCTCATCATGATTTTGCATACACAATATGGTCCTTTAGAGAGTTCTAGTTACAGAACTGCTACCAACAACACAGAGGAAATTGCACAACTAGCTGCAAGGAAAACAAACTACATTGATCCTTGAATCGTAAGACTACACAACTGAAACAAGCTATGAGTTCCAGTACACCTGATGGCTCCTACTATACACCTATCTTTAATCAAACCATTTTTATCCACTCTTTTTTGCAAAGCTGCTGAGTCTGTACTTTGTCAAAAGGTAAGCTGCAGAATGGAATTTTTATCCTTATAGCTGTTGTCCCTTCCAAATATGATAGATTAGGTCATTGCTGGCATGTTTAGAAACAAGCTTCCAACATTGTTCTGTTTTACCTATCTCTAACCCAATTAAGTCTCTAGTCTGCATAATTCCAAAATTTCCTCCATATATTGAAAATGTGTTATAATAGGTGTAATTGCAAAGATATGGTCCTACTCTCAGACACCAGTTTGCATTCTGTAGAATAAGCGCGTAGTGTAGCCTCTATGCCAGGACTCAGATTGCTTTGATCTATTGACAAACAATCCTTAATTGCGAGACATGTTACTTTGGATGATTTTAGGGAAGCAGAACAACTGCCACCAATCAATCTGTGGTGGTCTCTCTTGAAAAGCTTCCCAAAGTTCTGAGATGGTAAACTTTCCAGGCTTTGGAGGAAGGCATCCGACAGGATCAAAAGAGGGAGTTCTATTAGACTACTAGTATGTGGAAATAAACCTCAACTTTAACAGAAGCTTTGCATGCCATAAGTCCATGACATGTTCAGTGCTTTATTGTTTCAGATGGAAATTCAGCCAGGATTACTTAAATGGACCATAGCAAAGATAAAACATGTTGCTTTTGTAAGTCGTGTAAAACCCGTACAGCTTACTTTCTTGAGCCACCTTATAAAAAAAAAGAATTGCTTAAAGTGTGGCTTTTATTTCTCTCAACTTAGAAATTACAATGGTCCTCTCTCAAAAGTTACCAGATCAATTTCAATTCTGGTTTGACTCTCTGATATGCCAGTTTCAATTCAAAAAATTGAGGGAGACTTTTGAAACTTCAGTTATACAGCAAGTTCTTTTTTCGGCTTCTTCTTGTTGGACTAATTATATATAGCTTGATTAAAGACCAGAGTGGGTTACAACCCTCTTAAACCAACCACCAATATGTAAGTTTACCCAGAAGAAAAAGTCCCTCCTTGCTTCAGAACTGCCTCATGAAAATTTGGAGGTTGAAAACCATGCCCTTGGTTGTTATTCTGGCATGTTTATAATTGGAATGCGCTGCCATTTTTTTTTTTTTTTTGAAAGGCATTTTAAGTTGGAAACTAAACTAGTCTGAAACATTACTGTTTCCAACCGTTTTTATTCTCTAACCAGCAACTCGTAAAACCTGCTTCACATGGATATGCACCAAAACATATATAATGCCAATATGCCACTTAGGATAGGGGCATTCTTAATATATCGATAATAATGTGAAGTGGCAAAGACGATCTAGTATAGAAGCAAACGGTGCATTTGAATTGATGGCCTCCAGGCATTCTGCATCTCACATTTAGCATTCAAGATTTCCAGTCAAAGATACGGAGCAGAAATTTGCATTTGTGCTACTCTCAGCTACTGCTTGCACTAAAACATATCTGGGAAGTGAGAAACCAGGTGATTACAGGATATAGATTTCAACATACAACAAGTAGCAACCAGACTTAACAACAACAAAATCTTTATTTTAGCAACAACAAAAAAATGTAAAATTTAAAACCAGTTTTTTTTTTTTTTTTTAACAGGAATTCACAGGAGTGAATGTTTTCACACACCAAACACACTTTCTCAACAGTATTTACTATCTAATTTCAAAGTTCTTCCTCCAGCTTTCTATCTAGTAAAAAAAAAAACACCTATAAAAAAATTGCAAAAGATTCACCAAACCTGTAATCAAAGTTTATGTTTGTTGTGACCGATAACTCTCTATGACTGGACTCAGATTGCCTTGATCTATTAGATCGACAAATCAATATATATTAATAGTCAAAGTTCAGAGAAAATTCAATTATATATTAATTAGATTCTCAATTTTGCGTCACGTGTCCCATTTAATTTTTAATTTTGTGCCAAGTGAATTATTGAGCGTAAAAATTGAAGAGTCAAAATCCAATTAGATTCTAAATTGGATTTCAATTGGAGTCCAATTTTTCGCCATATGTTCAACGATAAAACAATTAGTAACAAAAACAATTAGGAGTTTGCAACATCATTGATCAATAAGTCCAATTTTATTTTGCCATTTGCATGCTGTTCCAAACTGTGTGCAAGAACATAAAAAATACCAAATAATGCAAGTTCATTCTTGTTCAAGTTGGCCCTTGATGGCCAGGTTGTCTTCTCTTCAATAGGAATCCATTGGCGGCTTTGTGTCCCCCCATTGCAGGCTTGGAGTAGTCGATAATATGGAGTTTCAACATCTTGGCTTTTGCTACATATCGAAGGGCCCGACGAGGACTTCCTACAAAAACAAGCAGGCAATACTATGAATCAGGACTACCTTTTCTTACTTATGAACAAAACCACCCATACTTTATGATATATAAATCTTGTTATATCTATATTCACCTACATACAAAGCTAATACATATATAAGTATTGGTTATGAACAATACTAGCGAGTGTGTTCTTTTTCTTTTTTTTTTCTTTTTTTTTTTCTGAGTTAACAGATTTGAGTGTTGAAGTATTGGTTTCACATTAAAAAAAAAATGAAGTGAAATCAATAGTATGAATGAGTGTATTTTAATGAAATATAGTATGAATGTTAAGTCAAGTATTGGTTATGAACACGGTAAATAATTAATTTCTAAATTAAGACAGGTATTATTTTTCTCCTTTATAAATATTAGCAATAATTAGTTGCAATAAGTTATAATTATTAGTTGTAATAAAGGCTTTGATACTTTACGTATTAGGAGAATTTATTGCAATAATTTTAAAAAATGAAGAAATAGTTGCAATATCTTGATACCAATTATTTTTGCAATTTATTACAACGAAAATTTTAAAGTGATATTTTATTGCAATGAATATATCATTACAATAATTTAATATCAATAATCTAAGGGTCATATTAATAGATGCCTTTAGGGCAATTGTTGATAAATCATAATAGGAAAGTTTTAACACCACTTTTATGGAAAATATAAAAAACTGTCAACAACATTTATTATTTTATTATTCTTCCAATAAAATGTTTCTAAAAATAACTCATAAACCAATTCCCTTAGGGCATTGGTTAACATTTCCCATAATTTTATAATCTATTACAAACATGAAGCAAATATATAATCAATTATTTTACAACTTATTGCAATGACAAATATGAAACAATTATCAATTACATCGAATATTTTAGACACTGCATTTTGTATCCGTTAATAAATTTTGGTCCTCGGCCCCAATGATGAGCTTGACATATGTCAACTAAGGGTAATTAAAGAATTCACAATAGTTTGGAAGTAATCACAACTCAAAAGTATTAAAATCACTTTGAAATCGATATTGAAAAATGACTTTTACTCACTGTTTTGACCATAACTTTTGATCCACGAAGAATGTTTTGGAGAGGTTTGTTTTATTGGAAAGTAGACATCTTGGGCTTCAATTTGAATACAAATTTTGCCTAATTTGGACTTATATTGGGTGAGTTATTACTGTTTGGAGTTGGGCCAACTAGGCAGTCGGATTTTTTGGGTTTTAAAACTTCATTTTAAGGGCCCAAAACATAATGCTTTGATGTGAGCTGGCTCATGGACCCTTTAGAACTTCCAAAGATCATTAAAAAGTCTGAAAACCCTAGTTTTAACTTATAAATACTCATCTTATGCTTCAAATCAAAACTCTAGCTAGAGAGAGTGATTTTTTAGCCTCCATCTTCAAAACTCACGCACAACCCCTTAGCACATTTTTTACAAATTAAAAACCTCTCTTTAGTTAGTTCTAAGGCAGAAACTATTTTCCAAAATTGATTTCTCAAAATCTTTTTCAATTAAAGTTTGTTCTTGAATTGTGATTACCTAAACTATTGCATTCTTTTGATTATTATTTCCTATCAATCTAATCTTTGTGTTGTAGGCACTAAGGGTTCAGTTAAACAAACTCTAAATTCATAATCTAAAGCAAGGTGAGTGTTCTTTCCATGAACTTTTTCTTTGTTCAATAGGATTCACATGAATTTCTTAACATAGTTTTTATATTTGTTTTATTTGATTTGTTTGATGTTCATGGTTATGTTTGATATGTATTAATCTGATTTTAGGTTTTTTATAATATGTTCTTCCTGTTGTTATATTGTTATTGCAATTCCTAAGTTAGTTTAACATGTTTATTGATTAATGTAGTTTAGTTTAATTTTTTGATTTTGTTTCATGTTTACTTGTTTATATTGACATTTGTTTTATTTGCTTCATGTTAATTTAAGTGTTTAGGGTTCTAACATGCTTGTCTGATTTTTGTTTTAATATCTTTGAATGATGAAATCTGTAAAAATGTAATTTTTTTGAATCTGTGCTAAAGGATACGTACACGTCTTTGAGTATGCATATGCACCATGAACCCAGATTAGGAAAAAATCTTGTTTTTTATTATTTTAATCACTTTTTAACATGTTATTTGATTCTGTTTGACTCTATTTAGGTTTATATGTTTATGCTTAATTATTTACCATGTTTATTTGAATATTTAGTTTATTTAATATCTTTTCCTTGTGTGTTTATATTTAATTGTCAACTTGCCATGTTTATCTTTTTGCCATATTTAGTTTATTTAATATCTTTTCCTTGTATCTTTATATTTAATTGTCAACTTTCCATGTTTAATTTATTTAGTTTATGTTGTGTGTTTTATTTCCTTTAAGTGCATGATGTATGTTTAGGTTAAGGATTATAGCTCTCTTAATAAACTCTTCAATTAAATATGACCTAGCAAGACATAATGGAAGTCGGCCCACAAGCCGAGCGATCTTGGGTGCCTAACACTTTCCTAAGCCATACCTAAACTTTGGACCCATAATCTAGTACATGGATTCATATGTGTAAGTGATTGACCTAAAAGGGCCTAATATGGTTCCTAGACCTAATCTAGGTGGCGACTTCATTAGTCTATAATGGCGACTCCGCTGGGGATATTTGAAGTTTAACTCTGACGTGTTGTTAGACCATAAATAAATAAAGATTTTATTAATTGAGCCCAATCCTATTTTATTTTGTTTGCACACACTTCACTTGGTTCTTTTGTTCCTTTACCTCGGTTGGTGATGAGTGGGAAGACGAATACAATCTATTCGAGCCAAAGTCTTTCGAAGTTCATCCCACCAACTCACAATCTGTGTCATTGCCTATGATGGGCTTTAAAAACGTTAACGGTTTGCCACCAATCCACAAAGGTCCACTTAGGCCCTAGGTTGGAATCATGACCCACCTACTTGTAAGTGACCTACTGATTTGTCCCTTTAGCTTTAAGGAGCTTACCCAACGTAGATAAGCTTAAAACTCAACCATGTAGGGTCACCCAATTGTGTATGCATGTGTGTGCTTTGTTTGAATTATTTGTTGGGCTAATAAAATGGGTCAATCTTTTTTAGTCTTTTATGTTTTCAAAAAAAAAAAAAAACCATTTTTTTTAAGTTTTCAAGTTCTTTTTTTTTTTAGATAAAATTTTTCAAAAAAAAATGTGTGAAGTTTTCACCAAAACAAAAAAATTTCAAAAAAAAAATGTGAGTTTTTAGTTAGGTTTTTTTTATATAAATTCCAAAAAAAAATTAAAAAGAGTGAGTTTCTTTGTAAATATTTACTTTTCCCAAGAAAGAGTTGCTTTCACAATAAAATTTTTCAAAAAATTAAAATGTGAGTTTTTAGTGAGATTTTTTTATATAAATTTCTAAAAAAAGTTTTTTTTATTTTTTTATTTTTTTTTTAAGTGAGCTTTCTGTAAATAAAAATAGCCTTTGAAGCTCACGATAGTAGGTTGGATTTGTGTGGTATTCTCGATTTGTGTTTTTGCGGCTCCTTTGAGTATCATAGTAATATTCTATTAACTTTATCGTGCATCATGTTATTTATTATTTACTATTGTTGTCATTATTAATAATTTGTGTGTGTTTTATAGAGGCAAGTTATAAAAACAATGAGCATTGAATACATGCCATTTTCATTGTCATTTTTCTTGACAATCTGTGCCATAACGTGGTTATGTTATGGATTGATAAAAGACTTCTTTGTTGTGGTAAATTTCTTTAACTAACTCTCTTTGTATTAAAACTAGGTTAATATTAATGTTAGCAACTTTAATTTTTTTATCTTTAATTCCCGTTGATTAATTATTTGATTCTTGTTTTGTATTTTTAGACACCAAACATACTAAGTGTCCTATTTGGAGTTGCACAAATGACGTTATATGTCATTTACAAAAACAAGAAGGTGGTTGAATCTACACCAAATGACTCAGCCGAGATAGTGGAAGAAGTTGATAGTGCAAGTGCAAGCTTTTGAATAATATCGATGTTAAGTTTTTATGTTTTTATGAATAAGTATTGGTTTTTTTTTTCCCTAAAGAATAAGTATTGGTTATGAACAATACTATTGAGTTTTTTTTTTTTTTTTTGAGTGAAGAGATTGAATGTTAAAGTAATGGTTTTACATTAAAAAAAAAAAAGTGTAATCAATTGTATGAATGAATGTGTTTTATGTTTTAATGAAATATAGTATGAATGTTAAGTCAAGTATTGGTTATGAACGTGATAAATAATTAATTTAGATTAATAATTAATTTTTAAATTAAGATAGGTATCATTTTTCTCTTTTATAAATATGGGTAATTCTACCGCACCTCTCCTTTTTTTTTTTTTTGGTATGATACTCACTAGTAGGCAATCTGTTATATCAGGTTTACTAAATTCTCACATTTGACGATTCTATCCTCATATTGTGTAGTTCCAACATCACATGTGATAGTTCTTTTGTCACATTTGATAGTTCCCTTATATTTTTCTTACATTTGATGGTTCCATCTTCACATTGTGTAGTTCCAATATCACATTTGACAGTATTTTTGTCACATTAAGTGGTTCCCTTTTTTTTCCCCCACATTTAACAGTCTCATCCTTATATCGTGTAATTTCAACATCATATGTGATAGTTCATTTGCCACATTTGGTAGTTCCTTTATTTTTTTCTCACATTTGACGGTTCTATCCTCACATTTTACAGTTCCAATATCACATATAACTGTTCTTTTGTCACATTTGGTGGTTTCCTTTTTTTTTTCTCACATTTGATAGTTCCATTGTCACATTCGACAATACCAACATCACATTTGACAATACTTTTGTCACATTTGGTGCTTTCCTTATTTGTTTTCTTACATTTGACAGTTTTACCCTTATATTGTGCAGTACCAACATTACATATGACTGTACTTTTGTCATATTCGGTGGTTTCTTTATTTTTTTCTCACATTTGATGGTTCCATTATCATATCAAGCAATGCCAACATCACATATAGTCGTATTTTTCTCACATTCAGTGGTACTTTAATTTTGTTCTCACATTTGACAATTCCATTGTTACATTGCACAATACCAACATCACATGTGACCGTACTTTTGTCACATTCAATGGTTCCCTTTTTTTTTTTCTCATATTTGATGGTTCCAATGTCACATTAGGCAGTACCAACATCACATATGCCTATATTTTTGCCACATTTAGTTGTACCTTTATTTTTTTCTCACAATTAACAATTCCATCGTTATATTGGGTGGTACCAAAATCACATATGACCATACTTTTGTCATATTTGATTGTTCTCTTATTTTGTACTCACATTTGACAATTTCATCGTCACACTAAGCAATATCAACATCACAAAAGAGCGTAGCCAACCCAACTCAACCCTATCGAATTAACTAATAATCGAGTAATCGACGAATATATATAACAAAAATACTCCTAAAACCTCTAAAATTTTCGAAATACCCTTAAATATACTAAAATTACCAAAACGCATCCTAACACTTAAAAATGACCAATATAACCCCAAAACTCTGAAAATTATTGGGATATCCTCAAAACCTAAAAAATAATCGAAATGACCCTAAAACCTAAAAAATGACTGAAATACCCTCTAAACCTAAAAAATGATTGAAATGCCCTTAGAACCTTAAAAAATGAACTTAATGACCATAAAACCTAAAAAATGATTGAAATGGCCTTGTAACTTAGAAAGTGACTGTAATGCCCTTAGAACCTAAAAAACAACCGTAATTTACCTTAAACCTAAAAAATGACCGAAATACTCATAGAACCTTAAAAATGACCAAAATGACACTGAAACCTTAAAAAATTTCAAAATACCCTTGAAACCAAAAAAAAAAAAAAAAAAAAACCAAAATGCCTCATAAAACTTAAAAATGACAAAAATACCCCCCAAAATCCTCAATAATTACCAAAATACCCTTAGAACCTAAAAAATGACTAAAATACCATTAGATTCTAAAAAAATGATCGAAATACCCTCAAAAACTAAAAAATGACCGAAATACCTTTATAACCTAAAAAATGACCAAAATGACCCTAAAACCTAAAAAATGATCAAAAGATCCATAGAACCTAAAAATGATCAAAATACCTATAGAACCTAAAAAAAATGACCGAAATGACCCTAAAACTTAAAATAAAGACTGAAATACACTTAAAACCTAAAAAATGACCGTAATGTCCCCGAAACCTAGAAAATTACTGAAATACCCTTGAAACCTAAAAAATGACCGAAACTACCTCGTAACCTAAAAAATTACTAAAATACGCTTAGAACCTAAAAAATGCCTGTTATGCCCCCAAAACCTAGAAAATTACTTAAGTACCCCTAAAACCTAGAAAATGACCAAAGGACCCTTGAAATATAAAAATGACCAAAATACCCCCTAAACCCTCTATTTGCAAGGCCAAAATGGCAATAAAAATTTTGTACAACCACTCTATTTGCTTGATTTGAAACCCATTGATTTAAAAACTAATGGATTTAAAAACCTTGATTCGAAATTCATTGATTTTTAAATTCCTTGTTTTGGTTTTTTTATACAATGAAGAATTTGAAATTCCATACCTAAATTTGGATTTGGATCTAGATTTGAATTTAAGCTCAATAAAATATTTTTTCCAATTATTATTTTCTTAAACCTTCTACATTTTAATTTTAGTAACATATTTTAATAAATACATAAGGTAATGAAAAAAGCCATTGATAATCCAATTGACAAGATGATGATTAAAAATTTGTTGTCATAACCAACTAAAAAAATGTCTTGCCAACTATTGACAACTAAAATGTTCTCTATCAATAGAAAGAGAGAACCCTAATGCATGAGTTTTTTCACAACATTTAAAATCTCAAACTAAAAAATTATTTCGAAGTTCTTAACTACTAAAAAGTTATATATCAAGAGAGATGATAAAGTATCCAAAATATGTGTCTTTTGCACAAAAATTTAAAGGAACAAACTAGCACTCAAAATATGTGTCATCATCAAATTACTCCTGTCTTGTTTTGAAATTCAAAACATCAAACAAAATTTATAGGCCTTATGTAACACAAATTTCAATTCTCTTTTTTTTTTTTTTGAGAAAAAAAATTTCGAAGTACCCTACAATAGGAATGTTAAGGTCATATTTTGTGTAATTGGTTAATCTTTTGACAAAATATACTTTACTTGTATTTGGGTAGATCTAAGATTGGTTTAGTACTTCAAGAAACATGTTGTTTGCGTCAAGTATAAAGACATGAAGATTGGTCTAAGAAACAAGTGAAGAAAAGCTATTCATTAAGTCTCGACAGAAGCCTGCTATCGAGACTTAATGTGAAGCTCGATAGATAGCTTGACAGCAGCTCAATCTATCAAGAATTACAATTTTAGAATTTCCAGATCTAAAATTCAGTCCAGCCTTGCATATTTGTTTAGGGTTTCTTTTCTCACAACTCTAGACATATATAAGGTTTATTTTAAAGGCCGTCACTCATGGATACAGAGATCAAGAGACTTATTTTCTCTGTGTGCAGCTACTGCGTTTGTATGCCATAGGGTTTTGCAACCGAGTACTTCCAAATCTTCATTGTTGATGAAGTGAAGAACTTTGCAACTATCAACACCTGTTCAAGTTGCTGGAGTTAGTCACGTACTTGAAATCCGTGCAAAAGGTTAATCACAAATTAGAGGTTTGTGCATCAAAGGGAAATAAGGCTACTACAAGATTAAGTCCAATTGGATATTAGAGTAAAAGTTCAACTGTAGATTGGTATTTCAGGATATGTCATGATAGTTGGTAAGATTCCTTATACTTGTAACAACTTGATTATTGATTAGTGAATTTTTTAGAGTGGCGACCTTAAAATCACCCGGTGAGATTTTTGTCTCATGAGGTTTTCCCCATTTGTCAACAAATTACCGTGTTTAATTTATTTTCCGCTGCACTTAGTATTTTTGGTGATTTGTTGGTGCCTTCACATTTTGCATGCAATTAATCTTAATTAATCAACTTGAGTAATTGAAAATTTTTTTTTTATAAGTAAGAATATTATATATACAAGAAGAAGAAAGCTGAAAAAACAAAAAAGAAAACCAAACAACAGATTAATTACAAAAGAGAAAGAGAGCTAAGAAAAGAGGAGAGAGAATCACTAGTTGATTAATTAACCAAGATCAAGCTATCTTAACCCAACAAGGAACATCAAACAAAAATCCAAGTCCACTTTCTTCACCACTGCTTCTTTGAAGAATTCCATCATTCAATTCAATTAGGAAGCTTATATTTTCCACATTTTCACCTACCAAAATTTGAAACATAGTTAATCTCTAATGGCTTGATGGATTGCTCCTTCATATCCCAATAACAGTTAATTCTTCAATTATAAAATGAGATGCTTTTTCTAGAAGGTGGCCTGATGCGAAATTAGCAGTAGCAAGTTGGAAATCTGCTAAAGAGTAAGATGTAGCACGAAGGGAGGTGCTTTTTCTAGCATTCAGAAGGTTAGCAAACTCATTATCATTATAAGTTTGCTTAAACTCAAGAGGTGGAAGCTTAAAACCAACTGAAGGAGACTTTTGCAAAGTCTTTATATCAATTGAAACAGATGAATCCACTGACCTATGCCTTGTCACCAGTATAATATCTAGTCAGTTAGATTATAGTGCGAAGTCCACATTTACCAGGCAAACAACAAAAATAAAATAACCATCTTAAGAAATATCAATCAAACATTACAGAATGATGAACTAGACATCGAATGGCCAGCAATGCACTAGTTTTGATCAAGTAATCGAAAGACCACCTAAAGAATGCATAGACAAAGGAGATATGCCAGCCACGGATAGATTAATTAATATTCAGTTAATGACAAGTCTATCTACATTGAATGTCATAGACCCTAAATGGATAGGCACAGCATACACTTTCTACTCCAGAGCCTTTTTACTAATGAAGGTGCAATAACATACTACAGATGTTCCAAAATAAATTTTCGGGACAACTCTAAATAAGCAAAGAGGAAAATTTAAGGCCTAATAAGAATTTTATGTCTACAACATTATTAAGACAATTACAGTAAGCTCCCTACAAAAAAATGCAGCATAAAGAAAATTTACCTTTGAAGTTGTTGCTTATGTCAGTAGGCAAGTCTTTGGATAATTCCTGAGATGCAAAAGGAGTAAATGATCTACTCTGGCTAGATCTCTCTTCATCAAGGAAATGTGAGGAAGGAGATGACTTTCTTCTTGAAAATAGTGCAATTAGAACCCCAATTGCTGCCAGTACACCCAAAGCTATTCCAGCTATTGCTGCTTCACTCATGACAGACTTACCTCCAGAATGTTTTTTAGTAGTGTGTTGTTCAGCAACACGTGGTGTACCAAGAGGAGGAGGATGAGCTCCTCCAGATGACCAAGAATTACCTCCAAATCTTCATTAAAGATAATCACAAAGTCAAAGAAACAATTTCTTAAAAATTGCATCCATAAATAAGAGTAATTTGAACAAAACACTCACTCTAAGTTTATTTCTTTCAATTGGTCCGGAATCCATCCAGTAAATTTGTTGTTTTCAACATTCTTGTAGTTAAGGATGGAAATTTAAAATATATCACGCAACACAAAATAATTTATAATTATATTAGTTTAATGAACTTTTTAAACTCTCAATGGTATCCCTCACAACTAAGATGATAAAGAGAGCATTGTGCTTTCAGATGGCAAGCATTTTTCTATGATTGCCCCAAGCCCTTTTAGATAGTACATTCAATCTAGTATAAATTTTCAATGTCTCTTTAGCCAGTATTATATGCAATGATTTGGGGAGGCCATTTTCAATGATTTGGGGAGGCCATTTTCAATGCACAGTTAAATCATTTGATTCATGGAAAGATGCACACATAGAAATGGTGAGCACCATATTCAATTAAGAAAAGGAAACGGCACATAATTTATCTCATTTTATAATTCTTCAGTGACCCCAAATCATCACAGGTAACTAGCAAACATATAACCCAGAAAATACCGAAACCAAATCAAGCTGAAATATAAACAAATTAACCCAAAAAAAAAAAAAAAAAGCCCAATTCTTACACAAGTCTTAGCTTCTCAATACTAAAATACCTAGATCAAATCTAATCTAAAAAAAAATTTCCAAATCAAATAAATAAGGAAAGAAAAATAGATTCTCAAATACTAAAAAACAATTCTCACTAGTGGCAGTGGTAGACGATCTAAAGGAGGTGGATGGTGAGTGTTGGCGGTGGCGGTGGCAGTGGCACATTGCTTGTGGTAGACGATCTGCTTTTTCGTTCCTCTGTCTTTCATTCTACATTTTTTTTTACCAACTTTCGTTCTCTCATTTCTTTCTTTTCCTTTGGTTTTTTGTTTTGTTTTTATATACTACCTATTCTACCGGTATCAGGTTTACTACTAAACCTAAATAAATTGTCAGGATTGAAACAATAAAAATATGCGGCCAAGATTTGGGTGGGTACCATACCCAATTACCCACAAAAAAATTGGTGGGTACAATAAAATGACCCTTAGGAAAATTTATTACAATAACTTAAAAAATGAAGAAGTCGTTGCAATAACTTGATAATAATTATTTTTGCAATTTATTACAACGAAAATTTCAAAGTGATATTTTATTGTAATGAATATATCATTGCAATAATTTAATATCAATTATTTTATAATCTATTACCATGACAAACATGAAGTGAATTTATTATCAATTATTTTACAACTTATTGCAATGACAAATATGAAACAATTATTAATTACAATGAATATATCTTTGCAATAACTTAACCCGAATTGCTTTTGTCAAATTTTTACAATGTATTGCAATAAAATTCATGAAGATTCAAAGTAGTAAATTATTTATTGTAACAACATATATATCATTGTATCAAAGTTTTCATATATACAATCACTAATTATTGTTTATGTGATAAGTTGACAATATATGATTTGTTTATTTGTCTATAGATTAATACGACAAAGTTGCTTAGCTTGTTCAACGTACGAGTTTTTGGGTTGATCATACTTGGCACCAAGGACGGTGCTATTGTTGGGTGTGGGGGGAGTCACCCCCCCCCCCCCCCCCCCCCCAAAAAAAATAAATTATATATATATATATACACATTAATTTTACCAACTTGGTTCAATAAAATTACACTTGATCCCTCTTAACAATATTATTAACACTCTAAAAGGCCATAAAAAAAAATTTATGGATCTAATCTAGAAGAAAATTTAGTAGGTCCAAAAAATTTTGCACAACAACAAAAATCAAAAATAACAAAGTTAAAGAAAATTTAGCCCAATCAACTAAATTTTACCAAAAACATATAGCTCGGTCTTTCAAAAATTTAAAACAAAACTAATCTGCCATTCCATCAAAGACAAAGACCCAAAAAAAAAAAAAAAAAAAAAACCACAACAAAGAAACAAAACCCTAAGCCTAACCTAGAAACATAGAGGTTGAATGGCTGAATTGAAGCAGTGAAGGGAGAGGTAGTAACAACAGCACGGTAGCAGAAGAGCCGTCGAACTCACCCCTAGCCCCAACTCACCAGATCTAGTATTTCTCTCTCTCTATCTCTCTCTCTCTCTCTCACATATGAGCAAGAGCAACAAAGAAAAAAAAAAGCCTCTTGTTAGTTGTTACTATCTGAAACGGGAGACAGAGAGAATGCGGACGAAATGGGTAAATAGCCATAAAATCCAAACTATGTAGTTAGTTGTCAATAGTTTCAAACTATATTTTTTACTAGAATTTCGAGTCTAAGAGACTCAGTTTAGGGGCTATAAATCGAGTGTTTGAGGATTGATTTTCATATTTTGATCAGGTCTAAGTTGGCATTTTTTCCACGTAGCGTCCACATGAAAATCGAGTATCTGATACTCGATTTATAATCCCATATATATGAGAACAGCTGTAGCGAAAAAGATAAAGAAATCAGAGAGAAGAAAAAAAAAAGTCGAAGAAGAAGGAAAGAACACAGGCAGCGCAAGCTCCGACCGCGTGAGATCCGGCCGCGCGACGGCTGGGTCGCGCGACCCAGGCCTCGCGAGCCCAGGCCGTGCGACGTAGGCTCGCGGCCAGCTCAGGCCGCGCGACCCAGGCTCGTGGCGAGCTCAGGCCAGCGGCGGCTGGGTCGCGCGACCCAGGCCTCGCGAGCCCAGGTCGCGCAGGCCACCCGTTTCTGGGTTTTTTTTTTTTTTCTTCTCTTCTCTGATGAACACACTTGATCTCTGGATTCTTTCTCTCTCTCTCTGTTATCTGATTGTATTTTTTTTTTTTGTTGATATTTTGGCTTGTACAGGAGAGATTGGACACTTGAAATATTTTCAAATTATTTTGGTTTGTAAATCGAGTCTCTAAGACTCGATTTCCAAGTCGTCTCCATGTGGAAAAAGATGCCACATCAGATCATGGAAATCGAGTCTTTGAGACTCGATTTATAGGTCAAAATCGAGCATCTTAAACTCGAAATGCTAATAAATAATATAATTTGAAAACTGAAACTATTAACTAGATAGTTAGGAAAAAAAAATTAATTACCTATTTTCCCCAGAGAATGCTATTTCTCTTCTTAAGAAACTTAAATAATGACTTTAAAATAATAGTAGAAGTGACTAGTAATGGATGGATCATTGATATCCACCCACGTGTTGTGCATTGTGAGTTGAATTTTGTCTTTTTGTGCTTATATAAATTGAAATTTTTTTAATAGTTAATAGTTATGCTTTTCTATTAGTGTCTTCTTTAAAAGTAAAAGTTAAGAAAGTTTATTAAAAAAAAAAAAAAAAGTTAAGAAAGTTAAGTTTGTTTGAAACTTTGAAATTAATTGGGACTTGAAATATAATAATGTCAATGAATTGAAATGTTGTGTTGTGTACATTGTGCGACAACTTTTTTTATTTTTTCTGTTTGTGCCTTTATTTCTTTGTTCACTTGTTTATTTTGTTTGCCTATTTGTGATTTTGATTTGTCTTTTTGTATGTGTGTATATATAATTTAGAGTTTCATAATGATTTTTTTTGGTTATATTTCCCCCCCCCCCCCCCCCCCCTCCCCTAACACCAAGTTCTGGCTCCGTCCCTGCTTTGCACGCCCTTTAGAGTTCACGATAGCCATTTGAAGCTCAAGATAGTAGGCTATATTTGTGCGGTATTCTTGGTTTGTATTTTTGCGGCTCCTTTGAGTATCATGGTAATATTCTATTAACTTCATCATGCATCATGTTATTTATTGTCATTATTAATAACTAACTTGTAACCCTATGCATATGCATAGATACACTTAAAAATATACAATAAGATGCATAATATAATTTATATATATATAATTTAAATAATATTGATAGTCATTTTTATATTTTATTAACTCTATAAAAAATTCTGTAAGGATATTATTAGGTATAAAATGTAAATTGTCATTTTTTTTAAAAAAAATTATCGTGAAACACTTTTTTTTTTTTTTTTACGATTCATTTATTCTAGACTCTTTAATTTTTGTACTTAATAACTCACTTGGATAAATATTTATAATGTGGTCCCACATTTGATTCTAAAATTAAGAAATAAAACTCTTTAAGAATAAATAATTTATGACACATGGCGCAAAATTGGAACTCTAATTTAGAATTCTAATTTGAGTTTCTCTCAGCTTCACCTATTATTATATATATAGATATAAATTTGTGTGTGCTTTTTATAGAAGCAAGTAATAAAAACAAAGAGCATTGAATACATGCCATTTTCATTATTGTCATTTTTCTTGACAATCTGTGACATAACGTGGTTATGTTATGGATTGTTGATAAAAGACTTCTTTGTTGTGGTAAACTTCTTTAACTAACTCTCTTTGTATTGAAACTAGGTTAATATTAATGTTAGCAACTTTTTTTTTTTTATCCTTAATTCTTGTTGATTAATTATTTGATTCTTGTTTTGTATTTTTAGACAATAAACGTACTAGATGTCCTATTTGGAGTTGCACAAATGATGTTATATGTCATTTACAAAGACAAGAAGGTGGTTCAATCTACACCAAATGGCTCAGCCGAGATAGTGGATAAAGTTGATGGTGCAAGTGCTAGTGTTTGAATAATATTGATGTTAAGTTTTTATGTTTTTATAAATAAGTATTGGTTGTGAACAATACTATTGAGGTTTTTTTTTTTTTTTTTGAGTGAAGAGATTAAGTGTTAAAGTATTGGTTTCACATTAAAAAAAAAAAAAAAAGAGAGAGTGAAATCAATAGTATGAATGAGTGTGTATTTTTATGTTTTAATGAAATATAGTATGAATGTTAAGTCAAGTATTTGTTATGAACATGATAAATAATTAATTTCAAAATTAAGATAGGTATCATTTTTCTCCTTTATAAATTAATATTAGCAATAATTAGTTGCAATAACTTATAATTATCAATTGTAATAAAGGCTTTGATACTTTACTATATTAGGAAAATGAATTGTGATGAAAGATTCAATAACAGAGGACTAAGCTTCTGTAATGATCACAGTGAAAGCAAGTTTATATGAACAATTTCAAAGAAAAGAATGTCTGGGAAAATGAGAGAAAGAGCAAGAAAATTAAGGAATGAGAGAGAGAGAGAGAAAGAGAGAGAAGAATGAGAGAAACTTCTATTCAATTCCAGAGAATTCTTTTCATACTTTACATCTATGCCCACAGAGTGGTTTATATACAACAAGATTAAGCGAATCCATTAAGTTAAGCTCCTAATATTTAGGGAGTTAGTTACGCTGCTCTAACTGATTTTCGTGCCAAGCCTGAACTGCCAATTGAATCAGATGAGAGTGATGCGCACCGTTTCATTAAAGCACCTAAGAGAGTCAACACATAAGTGAAACGGTGCGTTTGATTTAATTGTCCAATCTTATGTAAAATGAAACGGTGCGTTTTCTTCGCATACAATCTTCTTTGTCTTCTTCACAGGTCTAGAACTAAAACTGTGTTCAACAAATTGCAATAACTTTAAAAATCATGGCAAAAGAGCATGAGATTCTGCCATATAACTCTCTATTAGAGTAGTTTTGCATTTGACCTTTCATCTCACATTCTCTTAAAAAATCGAATTTTAACGTCCTTTTAGAATTTGAAAGTATGCGGGTTATTTAATTGCTTTAGCAAAAACCATTGAACCAAATCACTTCTCTTTCTCTCTTAACTATTCAATTCCCCTTTAAATTTAATGCACACAATATTGTTTCTTTAGAAATCAATATCATTTCACCAGGTTCTTAAATCTCTTTGTCTCTTCTTCTCTAAAAATTCAAAATGTTATGCTTTTCTCTTTCTTATTCAATTTTGGAAAAAAAAAAAAATCAAAGTATGAGCTCCTTTGAGAATCTTGGGGATTCTCTAGGGGAAGGCTTTGCCAGCCAGCCCTTGAAACTTTGTCTCCAATAGAGCACATCAAGGAGCTTATGTTTTATCAGTATGTCCTCCTACATATATTTTCTATTTGTTATCACCTCAAAAATTTTTACTGAAAATTTTCCTGCCTAAAATAAATGTAATATAATAAGTAGCACCTCAGAAAGATGCTATTGTATTCTCTATTTGTCTTTTAACGTTTTGAATGATTCCAGGAAGATAGGACTAATGCAGAAGATTAATGTTTGACCTGTCATGTTAAAAAAACAGAACCTTTGTTTGGGCTATGCTATAGTTAAATTCCTCCTTGGCAACTCTAATGTGTCAATAGCTACATAGGACAAATTTTTTTTAATAGCTCTATTTTGTCCCCCTTTTTTATATATGTCATACCAATTAAGAAAAGACAAATGACTAAGAGCAATCTTTGAAATTCCTAGAGCCAGAGATGTTTGTCACTTGCATGGGTTATCTTATGGTTGATAAAATTGCTATATTTGACATGAACCTTAATCATATTATGATACCTATTTGGGTCATTCATAAATACAAGTGGCTATTGAAATTTCGTCCTCCTTAAAAGTTTCTGGCTTCATAGGCTTCACCTTGGTTCGATTGTGGTTTCTGAAGAGCTTTTCTACTCATAAGAGATTTCTAGTAATCACATTGTTTGCACCTACCTCAATGGTGCGTGTTAAGTGTCGCTCAAGATGGAGAATTGGCATGCCTTTCCGTTGAACGTAAGCAGCCCAAACAATAATTGTAACTAATGATTCTTAATTTATTTTTCTACCAAAAAAAAAAGAATTTTCTTAATTTATTTTATATAGTTCTAGATGATGAATCAGCTCCAATTAGATCTACGCTACAACTCAACATATGACATTCTTTGAATATTTTTGAAAAAATTACTACCAAATTTGGTCAATAATGCTGCTTTTCTTCACTAAATGAAATTCTTTAAAAATTTAATAGTTATCCTACTTTGAACATGATTGCAATAAAGTTCATCTATGAATGAAAATTCACACTATTCTTTTTAAAATTATCTTTTAGGTCTTAATTACTATGTTTGATTACCCAATACGACACGACACAAAATCAGCAAGTTATGGGTTGAGATTTAATGGGTTCGTGTCATATTCGGGTTGACACGACTGACCCATTTAATAAATGGGTTGAGTTAGTGTTCAACATATGAAACTCGTTTAACTCGTTTAATTAAATGACATTTTACCAATATACCCTTCAAACCCTAAGTATATAAACTTATTAGTTGTTGTGGTTTATATTCTTTGACATATTATTAGTTGTGGTTTTTTTTTTTTTTTTTTGGATATATTGTGATTGATTATTTGTGATATTGAAATATGCTTTAACTTTGAATGACTATTTGTGATGCAATTACTCGTTAGTTCTGAATTTTATATTAAAAATATTTATTTGTTTGTTTTTTCATAAATATTTTTTTTCATTTTGATAAAATTTGATAAACAGGTCGACACGATTGACCCATTTAATAAATGGGTCGTGTTAAGGTTGAGGAATCTTGACTCATTTAATAAACATGTTGGGTTAGTGTTGACCCATATAGTCAGATACTCATGAATTGACACAACACGAACCCAACATGCGAACACAGATTGCCACCCCTATATTTGCATCACTTGGATAGAAGGTTCATGATGGCGAAAATGGCCCTTACGTGTGGGACATTTTTTAGGTATTAGTTCTTAGTATATAAGACTTGGTATTAGTGGCAAAGGATATATTTTTAACCATATTTGGCCATAAATAATGTATATTGGAAGCTTCAAAGAGGCTGAAAAATCATTATAGATGAGTCATTACGGTTTTGTTAATAAGTTGAACAAAATGGTCAAATTTCACCCTTTCAATTTTCATTATGAAGATGGGTGTGGTTAAACAAAAATATCTTCCTATTGGAGTCTATTTCATATCTTCCTGTTGGAGTAAGAAGACCGTTTCTTTTTCTTCTTTTTTCTTCTTTTTTTCCCTTTGTACTCATATAATATGATTGAAGCTAATTCTACAAAAAGAATAGCAAGAAACTATTTCAAAATGAAATTATAAAATATCCGCGCATCACACAAAATATCCTCTAGTGATCCATAATTGCCAGCCTGTTACTTAAGATTGTTTTAGGGAACCAGGCCAACTGCCACCAATCAATCTGTGATGGCCTCTCTTGAATAGCTTCCAAAAAGTTTCTGAGGTGGTAAACTTTCCAAGCTTTAAAGGAAGACACTAACAAGATCAAGAGAGGAGTTCTACTAGACTACTACTATGTGGAAAGACCTCAATTATAACAGCAGCCTTGCTTGCCATGACATGCTTAGCACCTAATTGTTTCAGAATATCTTTTGCCTTAATGTGTGTCACCATGTTTACCGCAGTTCAGCCAGAAGTACCTAAATAGAACATAGCAAACATTAAGTAGATGGTGCTTTTGTTATGTAAAACCCATACAGCTTACTGCCTCATAGAAGCACACTTAAGTTCTGAGACACCTTATAAAAAAATAATAATAAATTGCTTCAAGTGCTGCTGTTATTTTTTCTCTCAACTTTGAAATAATCATGTGCCTCTCTCAAAAGTTGCTAGATCAACTTCAATTCTAGTTCGAGTCTCTGTTATACCAGAGTTTCAATTCAAAGAAGAGAGGGAGATTTTTACTACTTTAGTTAAACAGAAATTCCTTTTTTCCATTTTTTTTATTGGACTAAGTATATATAACTTGATAACGATACCGATAGTTTTATAACTCAATTGACATCTCAAAGTGTTTTTAAAAGAGACATCTAAACTCTACCCTTATAACTCAACTGACATCTCAAATTGTTTTTAAAAGAGACATCCCAGTGTTTTCAAAAGAGACGTCTAGACTCTAGGCTATGACCCTTTGGAGTAATACGTAGGTTTATCCAAGCCAAAGTCTCCACTTGCTTTAGATCTGCCTGAGGAAAATTTGGAGGTTGAAAACTATGCCATTTGTGGTCATTCTGGCATGTTTATAATAGAATGTGCCACCGTTTCTTTTTCTTTTATATTGTTCTTTTCGCAATCTGATAATCCAGACCCCTTTTTGTCCTTCACGTAAAGAAGATTTTAAAAAGAAAAAAAATATTGGAAACTTAACTAGTCTCAGCCATTATTGTTTCCAACTCTTTTTATCCTTACCAAACAACACGTAAACCAGCTTCACATGGATATGCACCAAAACATATATAATGCCAATATGCCACTTAAATAGGTGCATTCTTAATATATCAACAATAATGTGAAGTGGCATAGGCAGTCTGGTATGGAAGAAATGGTGCACTAGAATTGATTGCCTATAGGCTACAGGTATAGTGCATCTCCCATTTAGTACTAAACCTGGTTGAATTTGAGTTATTCTCAGTCATTGCTTGCACTAGAACATATTTGGAAGGTGAGAAACCAAGGATTTCAACACACAACAGGTAGCAACCAGACTTAACAACAACAAAATTCTTATTTTAGCAACAAAAAAATTTTAAATTTCAAACTATATTGTTTTTTTTTACAGGAATTCACAGAATTGAATGTTTTGACACACTAAACAGACTTCTCAACAGTATTTACATTGCTAATTTCAAAATTCTTCCTCCAGCTTTCTATATAGCCAAATACAGAACACCTATAAAACTGCAACAAATTCACCAAACCTGTTATCAAAGTTTCTGCTTGTTGTGACCTATAACTCGTGTTTTAGTTTGGATTCGGGGCCTCATGGTGCCCCTCATGCTGCTTTGCTAATTGGGCGTCTGATACACAAAAGTATGTGGAGCACTTCACTTAAAAAAAAAAAAAAAAAAAAAGGGAATGCAATGTAGCTTTACAGCAGTAAAACTCAACTTTGAACTGTACACCAACCCACCACCAAAATAAGATCACAAGGTGATCAAAATGCTATCTTTTATCTCCTTCTAAATGTACTTCAGCAAGCTCTGGTTTGAAGGACTCTTCCACTGCTTCACCACGTTTGTCAGGGCTTCCCAGCTTCTCATCTTTGCTTTCCAAGTCTTCAAGACTAACTTTTTCTATTTGTCCTTCAGTGTCCACTTGATTATCAATTGAAGCTGTCTGAAGCTCGCGTTCATTGGAATTCAATGAATCATTACCACAGCCAGAGTTTATGACCTCAGGCATACCTGGTTTCCTTTCGACTTCTGGGGAACAACTGGATTCATCTTCGGAAGAGCCACCCTCCGCTATGCTTTCTCTCTCTGTCACTACCGATTTATCAGATCGAGATCTTGACACTTTCCGGGAAATTGCATGCTTTATGTCACGAGCAGATTTCCCAGCACCATGTTTTAGAAAATTCTTCACCTTATCTTTCATATTTACTTTGCTTGGGCTTTCTGGATTACTCCCTTCAGGACTTACATTCCCTCCTTTAGGATTCTCAGAGACTTCAGAACTTACATTCCCTCCTTTAGGATTCTCAGAGATAGGTCCACAAAGGTTGTTATCCACAATAATCTTCACACCAGTCTCATTGACTGCCCTAATATTAGCATGTGGGGAAGGAATGGGCTCCACAAAGCTGCCTGATTGATCCCCCATTCTGGGACTCCGGTGAAATACTGAGCCAATCTTCCTTAGGCCTCTCCGAACTGATTTCATTCGATGCTTATCATCACAATTTTCATCAGTGCTGCTGGAGTCATTGTTAAGGGACCCAGATGCCACTGCATTAGAGTTGTTCACAGAACCATTAGGCTCACTGCGAATTTCAGTATCAATACGCCTATTCTTTCCTTTTCTAGGCTCCCATGTCTGTGCAACATCACTTCCTGGGTGATGGACCCATATCCCCGTCTCTTTTTGCCCTTCAATATCAATGGGCTCAAAAGTATCAGCCATTCTTGGAAACTTATCTGACGTTACAGATGAGAATGAATCTTCAATAGGAGTCTCACTCCCAAAGGAGTTTCTTTTATCTTCAATGTCCAATGTTTCCTTATCACAGGGTTGATCATCTACCTGTAGAAATTATGTGAATATATTCATATAAAACTAAGCATCCATAGAAGGAATGAATTTTGATTTACAAAGCAACTGAAACCTCATTTTCCCCCCAATTCTTCTTCAGGAGAACATAATAAACAAGGAGAAAGAAAATGTAATGGGTACCTTTTGACTGTCCTTTTTTCTGTCTTCAAGTACAGTTATTGCAAGATGCAACCTCCCCATTTTAATATTCTGAAGAGTTAACCACAAATCGTGTCTCTGGCCATCCCTAAGATCACTGATGTTCACAGAACAGTCTCTGTAAATAGTAGAAGGATCAGTAAAACCTATAAAGAATACAGCTTTGGCAGAGCAAATTGACAGTAAAACAGGGAACATAATTTATAGAAAAATATGGACTATTAAGTAAGACCCAACAATATAACAGGAAGAGAAAGAAAAAGAGTCGGTAGATAAGAAAATGTAAAATATCATGTACATATAAATACCAAAACAGTTCAAATCCAGATTCCAGACCCTATAGCCAAATCTGAACTTTATATACACAAAATACATTTTACGCAGGCTACACAAAAGTTATCTAATCTATTTTTCAATCAATTGATCAGGTTAATATTAGAATATATGCCCAGAAGAAACTCTAATGAGTTTGGAAGACAGTACAGGAAAAGCCATGTTTTTACAATCAAATAGTTCAGGTGTATAACATAGAGATCATAGCCATCAGAACCAGGTCAAAAATTGATCAGAACATGATGTACATATTTATATATATATATATATATATATTATTTTTTTTGATATGGAATGGATGTAAAATATATTCGAAAGAATAGGTTAGATGTTGTGTTTATAATTATAAAACGCTTTTAAATGATACATGTTGTACAGTAGATGATAGAACTGAACATGTTAACAATGGTTATGAGCATCAGTGGCCCCAAAAGATGCTTGGTTTAAAAAGCAAGCATTATGATCAAAAGGAAATACAAATGCAAATGTGCACACACATGCCAAAAAGAGAAGAGTAGTGAAGAAGACAAAAGGACATCGAGACACTAAAAAGTACTCATAAATATTACATCAAACAAGTGGAAAATGATATACAAAATAAGACAGTTACCTATAAAATGAAAAGGAAAACATAAAAGACATTCATTGAGTGTTTGCAAAAATTAAAAAAGATCCTTGCACATTCCACTCATATACATCACAAAAGTTCAGTAACATACCCGAGGGTGTCATCGAAATAATGGTCCTTGTCACAAACTTCAACAACAAGCATATTAGGTGACTCCCATGTAACAATTGGGATCTTAAATTCCTCTTGCCATTTTGGAGTCAGAGTTTTCCTTTGTATCTTAGTCCTGAATCTGTAACCTCCCAATTGGCCTTTAATATATGGATCAGCCAATCCTGAAAAATAAATCCATTATTAGACTCAAATTTATAATATTGCCAATATCTTAAGAAACAAATAGAAATATAATTATGAAGTAACATATAATCCTAACAAAAAATGAACTAACCATTTAGATCTGACGGTTTCATGTCGGATGCTTCAATAACTTCTACTTTAGCATAGGCAATGGGTTCCTTCCCATCCATTGAGAACCAAGTTTCTGGAATTTCAAATCAATGCAAAGTTGATACTTTAGTGGAAAAAAATTCGGCATATATATTCAAAAAAACAGAGAAGGAGATGGCATTACAAAACTTTGGTAATACTAAATAAGTTCACCAATATTTTTTAGAAGAAAAAAAAAGGTAAAATCCATTGGAAGTTAGGACTTAGGTACTTTGCAATGTAAACACCTGCTATGGGTTCTAGAGGAGCTTGTAATAGAGATCAAAACCTTCCACACCCCACACTGGATTTACAGATTGTACCCTTTGGGTTAGTTAATGCATGACAAAGAGAAGACAGCAACAATTTTCCCTTGATAAATTACCACTTGCCTCAAAAACTTAAGCTGTTAAGGGTGAATATAATCACTTAACTACTATTCTAATACTCGCTCATGTGTGGGCCCAAACTTACCCCTCAATAAGAGGAGTCCAACAAGTGGAAGTTTTAACATTTAAATGGGATGTAGGGTGAAGACAAGGTTTGAACTCTTAATTACCTCCTTTGATATCATGATAAATTGCCACTTATCACAAAAGCTGAAACTGTTATGAAATTATGAATTTAATCACTCTCATCTAAAATGATAAATTACCATTATTCCAATATCATCTATTTTGTCCTTCCAAAAGGGAAGATGATGCATATCAAGAAGCTTCCACAACAATAATACACCCTGCCAAAAGCTTTTAAGCAACTTATTCATCTTCATTCCACACAAAGTACAGCCAACTTACTGCAATCAATACCAGGCAGAAGATTAACTCCAGGTCCTATTTCTAGACAGCTACATTTCCCAGAACAGCCAGCGTTTCTCTAGTAGCACACCAGTACATCTAAATTCTAAACTCACAAAAGTGTCACCTGATTATCTGCAAGTGTCATGCTGCCAGAAAAAATGTTCAACAACTTTCCTTCATCATGGTTTGGGTAACCAAAAAACCAAACACCTTCTATGGTGATGAGCTCCTTAGACTATCCTAAAAATGATATATTTTCTGGCCTATTTTGAACTGCTCAAAAATCTTAACAAATTAGATAGAATACAGATGTATGGATTCTTTGGAAGCTCATGAAATGTTAAATGTTGCATTCAAAAAATTTCAGTTGATGACTATCAGGCTATATTTACTGGCAATGGAATGCTGAAATTACATTACAAAAGGAGTAAGGGAAAGCAATTCTGGAATATAACCCTCAAAATGCACAGAGAATATTCTCAAAAGAGTGATGAACAACAAGGTTACTGATTCTAAAGTTCTCCAAACAACATTATAATTACACATGTGGAGATATATTCTTTGATGACATTCTTTCTATTAATCACAAAGCAATGAAACATGTACAAAATTATGTGTGAAGCCTAACTGAAATACATTTCTGAAGTAAACTACCTGGCTCCGGTGAAGCAAACTTCTCCATGTCAACAACCAGCATATTGGGCTGCAAAGATTGCCAAAATTTTGATCTATAGTAATTTCTCAACAAAAAAAAAGAGAGAAGAAAAAGAAGAAGATCGTATAAAAAAAAAAAAAAAAAAGAAGAAGAAGAAGAAGAAGTTCCTATAAATGAGACTATTAACTGAATTCTGAAAAGTTAACATTGATCTTCAGCAATATGCTTCACTCAGCTAAGCACAAAGTCATAACAAGGTGTGCAACAATAGCAAAACAATAAAAAATAATTGGCAAAATAATGGAGAATCAAAGCCAAAAAGTTAAACCTCAACAAGTGTCTGCTCAAAAGCAACGGATAGAAGATTATCCTGGTCAAGAAAGGTACAAATAATTAGATACAGAATGAGCACAAGCACGTGAGTGAGAAAGAGAGATGCAAAATGGGAAGTCAAGCACTTATTATTTAAAATTTGATATAAACTTACTAGCCATCCAGCAATGCCTGGAACTTCCGTGACATCAAGCCCATGATTAAAGAGAGGCTTGATGGTCATTTGAAAATATGGAGGCTCAGCAAAGCACACCCGCAAGCGGCTGATGAAAGGCCACCCACGAATGAATTTCACCCCAATCAAGACCTACAAGAGAAAGAAGAGCATATACAATAAAATGAGAGCAGAAGAACATTTCATTTGGTTGCCAATGAGCACAGATCAACAATTCCACATATTCATTAAGGTGAAGTTAAATAAAAAGATGACAACAAAATCTAAACGATGTCTTCTTTCAAGTTCCTAGGATGATTCTAAAGAATCTAAACTGTTGGCAATTTTCACATCCCCATCACTATTGATGAACAACCCTCTCCTTCCTCCACATGCATTACATACATATATGATTGCACTCAAATGGATGTCCAAAACTTTCCTGACTAGAAAATAAAGTTTATTCAAAATAAACATTGGTGATAAAGTAGTGAAACTTAATTTTCAGTAAGCAGTCCATTGCTAAATCAGTATTCTATTAACATAGAACAGCCTACTAAAATTATTAGCCACCCCACTTTTATCTCACCAAATATCAATAGGATATGGTATGAAGGAAGCTGATAAATCTATTTAATGTATTAAAATTCACTGGAGATTGTTAGAAAAGATACCATGGGATAGAATTTACAAGATAACAAAAACTACAACTGAAGTTATAAAGAATGCAATACCATACATTACAAGCAATTAAAGTATACATGTTAAGCTTAAGCATAGTTCTAAGAGACTAAGACACACCCCCTAAAGACAAGGAATACATGCCAAAATTTTATTACAAGTAAACTGAAAAGTAATTTCCATCAATGGTTGCACGCACAAAACTCTATCAGCATCATGTATTATCCTACTCAGTGCTTCCAAACGGTCACAGATACCAATCAAAACTCAGAAGTTACAACCATTTATCTATCGCATCTCTACAAAATAAGAAGAATACTTTGCATCTAAAGCTAATTATCAGTAGTCCTTAATAGCAAGTCACTATCAAATACAAACAATTTCCCTTGCATGAAAGAGTGAAGAGAAAAATTTTATATGTGTGTGGGTGTGTGTACATATATTAGATTATGTTTGTAATTAATAAAGTTTCCATTTTATTTATGTTGATTAGCTAAAGGTTTTTGCTTTTGACTTCAGTCCCCCAAGACCAACTTCCTCGCTTTGCCCCTACTTGAGTTCATATATGTAAATCTTATGTCATTATACATGCCTACCTATAGTCATGCCTACAAACAAACACATATAATATATACACTATACATATCCATGTTTATGGATGCAAGTATGTTTTGCATAATTAGAACTAAGATATTGTATACTACCTGAATGCACTCAATTTCATTGACTGAAAATCAGTGAATATGTCAATCTTAAAATTATAGTCTAAACTACTTCAACCAGATAAATTTAAGTCAGTCCGTACCTTCCCTTCAACATGCATGCCTGTCAAATGCAACTTTGCCACCATTCCAAATCCCAATCTTTTCCTTAGCTTCACAGCAAGTATTGCACTCATATCTTCGGCTGTGAGAAAATTCATCCCCAACTCAAGAACCTGCAATCATTACACTATAGAATCTCAGCTTGGCTGAAACCTTTAGTTACAGCCACAAAGATCACATAAGAAGACCAGAGTCCAATATAATAGAGTAAGTACATACCAAGTGATCATCGTCAGAAGAGTTATGAAGAATCCTCATTTCTGTGAACATAGGTGGGTTTCTTCCCAAATACAACTGTTGAACCACAGCTTTCTTCTGCAAACATATTAAATGCATTGATCACATTAATAAATAATAACCAACAGTGTATCTAAACATTTTTTTTTATGGGTCAGTGTATCTGAACATAATCACAAGAGAAAAAGTTACAAATCGTTTCCTACACATACATGAAAGAGAAATTCTAGGGGCACAACAAAATATTAAAACATTTTCACAACACCCTGATGGGTTGTGATGGATTGAAACCTCATTTTTTTGTGAAAATGTTGTGAGATTTTGTTGTGACCGTAGAAGAACTCTACATGAAATTGAAAAGAACAACCTATTAAGAGATTAGATCATTTATAGTAAAATAAGAATTCTCTGCAAACTACTCAAAGAAGCTCCTTTCTTTACTAAAAAGTTACACATGTATGTAACAGATTTTGGTGTTGAACTCACAAACTCAGCCTCCACTCATTTTTATGGGAGGGAGAAGGGGGTGCTATTTAAGCTAGATTGGCCAAACTAATCAAACGAACTTCAATGCTAGAAACAATTGATAATAGTATGCTTCAAATTCTAAAGTTAGTCCACAGTCCCATCATTAGCACAATAGAATGGTATTTGTGCCAAGATATGCACATGCTCATACTTTCATACATCACATGATTTTAATATTGAAACAATGAGTTGCTGCAACTTGAAGGAAATTCAAAATATAATTTCAGTAGCGCAGAATATTTAGACGCCAAAAGAGAATACGGCACTAAATTCTAAAGAACTCTTGACAGATCTAAGTCACACCAACCACCATATTCCTAAATGGTGACCATTAAAAATTTTCTGGAAGAAATAAATAAATAAATAAATAAAACTTTGTATTAACCCAAAAAGATATAATCATGCAAAACCAGAGTATTGGATATATAATATTTGGAAGATGATACATACAGCAGTCCATGGTTTGTACTTTTCCAAGAACCAAGGTATGATGGGCAAGAGAATCTTTTGTGATGCAATCTGTTCCATACATATTGGCCATATCCTCTCAACTGCATGGTTCAACCACCGCACTGTTTCAGAATCAGAAAGCACCTGAAGTAAAAAAGAGAAAGTAATAAGCATTAAAGATTAGTCAGAAACCTATATCAATACCGCCATTCACTCTCAAACACACATATAACAAGAACATCCCAACAAAAAATAAAACGAACATATAGTATATTGATCTGCTAAGAGTTCATTTTTAAAATTTCCATCTAAGAATATTAATCAAGGAGGGTCTTATTTCAGTTTCAGATCAATTTTATATTTTAATTTGTTTTGCTGTTTCACTATAATTTTTGCAAACCAAGATCATAATCAATTCCTAAGGTTAAAAATTTAGGTTCTCTATTATTACATTTATCATCAACCCAGTCAAAGAGTACACAAGAACAACCTTTAAAGCAAATAATCAAAATTGGAAAATGGGGGAAAAAAAAAAAAAAAAGAGGGACAGAAATAATATTACCCTTCTCTGATTAGCTTGTTTTCTTTCTTCGAACTGTAATTTCCTTTGCAATCTCATAACATACCTCTCATGAACCTTTCAAAAAGACAAGCAAAATGCATATTTAGTAACAAGTAAAAGCAATACAAAAATTATTTAAATTTTATTTTAAAGAAAAAAGTAAACCCATCACAGAAAATCAACTTTACAGCCTAGTCTTAACATTAAAATCACACCCAGAATTTCTTGTTATTATATTAGTGTGCGTGTGATGTTCTTTGTTGTGGTTTGTGTGATTATAATTTTCCTTTTGTAAAAGGGTCAGCTTCTTTTCTTTAATTTCCTCTAATTCTTTAAACCTTTAATGAAAAAAATGGCATATAGACAGAAAAATAAAAACGCTAGTGAATGATACCAAAAAAAAAAACAGATCCTTAATACAAAAGGCGATACACTGAACGAAGAATCAAATAAAGTAACAGAAATTCAAAAATAAAAAGACCAAACCCAACACAGAAAAGCAACTTTTTAACTTACTCTAAACATGAAAATCACACAACCCACTACAAAGAAACATCACAGATACCCAATATCATAAAAAAAAAAAAATTCTCGGTGTGATTCTGTTTTCCCATTTGTAAAGTGACAACTTCTTTTCTTCACTTTACTTCTCTAAACCTTTACTGGAAAAACTAGCACATGAACAGAAAAAAACAAAAAATAAATACACAAAAATCTAAGATAGAAAGAATTACCAGAAAGAGATATATGAGGGAGACAAAGTAGGCAACCGGGTGGCACCAATTGAAATAAGAAAAGAACCATAGGAATAGCAGCACAATCCCAACATGATGCATCAAAGTCACCTCCGTTATATCCATCTTCTCTTTTACTCTAATCCCAATTCAAAACAGCTTCGTCCTCCTTTGTTTTTGTTCTTTCTTTTGCTGATATAGTATTCACAATTACAAACACCTTTGTTTTGATTCAATTCTGTACATCATAACCTCAAACACACCTTCTTCTACCAACAGCTCATAAAACCCACAAAGCCAAAATCAACAAAAACTGGGCCAATTCACTGTTGCAACTTACAACCCAATACTAGTAATCAAAAACCCAGATGAGAAAAGGTTGTGTTACTAAGAATACAGGGTGCGTGTTAGAGAGAGATGTAGCTAAACAGGGCAAAAATGTAGAATTGAATGAATGAATGAAGTGGAGCAAGTTTGGACGGTGGTGTAAAAGATGTGATTATTGCTAAAAGGGCAGTTATTTTTTTGGGAAAAAGCAAACCGCCGAGATTGAGAGAAGAGAAACGACTCAACAGCAAGTACGGCAGAGAGAGAGAGAGAGAGAGAGAGGGGAACATCAACAGCATTAATGTCCTCTAACCATGGAGCTGATTCGTTTTGAAGTTCTCGCTCGTTCGACTGTTTGTTGTGTGCCACCTGTTATTTATGTGTCCAATACGTGTTTAGTTTACATCTACTAATTGGGAAAAAAATTGTATCTATATCACAATACTTTCGCAATAGATATTATCGGCTGGTTATTATTAGTTATTATTGGAAGAAAAAAAAATTTCAATTACGAATTCAAATTAGTACAAGTAATAATTTGTCACCTAAAATTTATTATAAAAATATTGTAAACATAGCAATTCTAAAAAAAAATCACATTTTTTATTAGAGTTGTCCATGGGTTGGCCCTGGTAAAAGGAGAAACCCGTTGCTGACTGCCAATCACCACAGGTCAAGTCGGATCAAACTTCAGTGAATGACAATTGGATTTGATCGAAACCAATGAAGGAGCAGTGGTGGGCGGCGATTTGTAGATCTTCATCGAATCTGAGCAAAGTAGAGCAAAACGTTGCCGGATTTGAGAGGAGGCCAAAGCCAAACATCGTCGAATATGAGCAGAGATAAGCCAAATGTTGCTAGATCTGAGCAGAGAAGAGCTAGCTTATCGCCTGATCTAGGTAGAAATGGCCTTTCTTTCAAGCTTTTGTCCATTAAGTCAAGTGACTCAGGTTTTGGAAGAGGAAATCCGCCACTCAATCCGCTGGAATCTGTTGAAAGCCTGAAACCTTCCATCGTTCGCTAGAGTCATTTGGATTATGCAATGAATGGATCAAGTTCAGTCAAATGGGTTGGGTGACTAGGTTGCTTGGACAACCCTATTTTTTATTTTTTATTTTTTTTTTCCAAAATACAAAAAAAAAATAAATAAATAGGACTTTTTTTTTTTTTTTTTGCTTAAAACTTTTATTAACTATTTTTTTTATATAAAGTGATGGGTCAGTTTTTAAATTCTATCCACAAAAAAAAAAGTTTTTAAATACAAAACAAAGTTGTAATAAAGAAATCAATTTATTATTATATTATTAGCTTCTAAGCACGCGCTCATGCGCATGCTCAGAGACTCTTCTATTTTTTTTGGATAAAGATTAATAATTTGCACCTATTAAATTTAGAAATATTTTTTTTTTCAAACAAAAAAATGATAAACTTTAGAGATAAGCAATAATTGTAATTTCTTTTTAAAATGTGAAGGGAACAAAAATATTAAATTTTAGGAATTCTCTTTTTGAATTCAAAATGAAATTTGTTATTTGACATTTATGACTCTATTTCTAAATGAAATTACCCTTCATTAATAAGGATATTTTTGAACTACATAAAAGTCTAGTTGAAAAAGGGAAATCCTCTTATATATGGTATAAATTAATGTGGTATTAATATTACTTTTTTTCTTTTTTTATAATAAGATTGATAATAATTTTGACATTTTTCTGTTAAAAACTCTTTACAAAATTACAATAATGATAAGTTTATGCAGTGTATATATATTTTGAATTTTTATGAATAATCATCAAAATTATTATTTTAAAATATTTTTTATTTTATAAAATTTGAATGCAAAAGCTATTTTTTTATAACCAAATAAAAAACTAATTTATAAAAACCATGAAACAACTAGGCTTTAACTTGTATTTGGCATAATTTGTTTTCTTAATATATTTAGTTTAAGAACTAAACAATGAGTGAAAGTGGAACTGGACGATCATATTTGGTCATATACCTAGAGGAAAACTCCTATATTGACTATAAAATAAAACAGTATTAAATAAGTTATATATATATATATATATATATAGGGGCGGCTTGATGAATTTGAGGGCCTAAGGTGGTGAAAACTAAAATTGTGGCATTTTATATATTTAAATATGACCTTAAAAAAATTAAATATTACTTAGAATCTATTATCTTATTTTAGATGTAAAATTATTACCAATTAACATGAACAACGTATAATTTTTTTCATAGAAAATCTATAAACACAAAAAATTGACAAAACTTTTCACATCTGTTGATGGGATAGATTGACAGTGGTAAGTAAAAGAGTAATGTTAGTGGTGGATTTAGGTGAGAACTAGTAAAAGTTTGTCAACTCAATTATTTGAAAAATGTTGTGAATTTTTTTTTTTTTGTGTATTGCTTTTTTCTTTTTAAGAAGTGCTACATTCACAATATTTTTCACAACAAATCCTAACTGTTAAGTTGTTACTAGTTCTAATTTAAACACACCACTTTTTTTTTTTTTTGTATCAATAATAGCCTACTATTTAAAATTTGTTGTAAAAATATTGTGAACATAGCATTTTTTTTTTCATTTGATAAAAAATTATTTTATTTATTGGGTAATATTTGGACTTAATTAAATTAAAATTTGGGGCATTTTTTCTACTTGGAGCTTTAGGCAACCGCATCAATTGCTTACGGTGTAAAGCTGGTAATATATATATATATATATATATATATAGAGGTACCAAATCCAAACATTTTTTTTAGAGTCCAAAATCTAAAATTAATTAAGCGACAACAGTCTATTTGTCAAAGTCAAAAACTTGAGTTTGCCATATAACTCAAGTTCCATAAACTTGAGTTCTTTGAAAAAATAGCCTTCAAATTTGCCGAAAAATTTTTGATAGAAAATTTTTAATGGTACTCGAGTTTATGGAACTCAAGTACCATGAAAAACTCAAGTTTCCTAAACTCGAATACCCAAAAGGTGATAAATCTCTACATATTTATAAAACAATAATAAATTGATATATATTTTAGTAAAAGCTTTGTTTTCAGTATTTTACTGAAAGGTCGATTGGGTGGGACTGGGAGTGAATACACGGAATGAGAACAGCACCAGAAGCTGGACAATTTTATATTCTTATTTGCTTTATAATTTGGGTTCCACCTGGGGGCGTGTTTTGCATGGGATCAGTCCACGAAATTGGATAATTTAGGTTTCCCTTTTAAAAATAAATAAATAAAAGATTTAGGTGGCGAGCAGTGGAGCTATTAAGGGTCCGTTTGGATTGAATTTATTGTTACTGAAACTGAAAACTGAAAACTGAAAACACTGTAGCAAAATAAATTTTAAATGTGTAAATAGTACCGTGGGACCTATTTTTAATATTTTTTAATGCGTAAACAGTGCTGTAAACAGTACTAAACAGTACATAAACAGTATTTTTGGTCCCTTATACAGTAAAATCATGTGATTTTACTGTTCACTGGCAGAAAAAAAAAAAAAAAAAAAAAAGGAAAAACGCAAACGTGGATTCAGCTGAAAGCTGAATCCAAACACCCTCTAAGTGGTGATAGTTACAACTGAAATCTTGCTTTCAGTTATAATTGGATAATTTAGGGTTTCCGTAAAAAAATAATAATTTAGGTGGTGTATACAGTACAGTGAAGCTATTAAATCGGTGATATGGTTACATACAGTATACATAAAATATAATGTGTTTGGCATCAGCTTTTAGTATTAAATGATTCTAAAAAAAAAAGCTTTTAGCATTAAATTTTAACTTTTATATAAAAAAAATTTCAAATTTTAATTTTTTTCATATATTTCACATTTTTAACAAAATATTTTCAGTAAAAAAATTAAATAAATTATTTCCAAATAGATACAAGAGATGAAATCGTGATTTTTGTTAAAATTATAAAATCATGTTTTTTCAAAATTTTATTATTTTATAATTATAATTATAATTGTATTTTAAAAAACATGATTTCACAAGGATGTGAAAAATAGATTTGTCCAACAATAATTAAGGAAAATAAAATAAGTTGAGGTGATTAGGGGAATCAGTACCGTCGGCAGTTGTGTATCTCTGAGTCTGAGTTGGTGGGTATTATTAACGTATTGTTATGGGCACATGCATTTGCATTACAAATGGCGCTTTAACCGACGAGAATATATGTGCGGCCAGCCAATCTTTTTATAAACCCAAAGGCTACTTTTTCAAATCACCAATCTATAAATCAATAACATAAAAAACAAAAAGAGTACTTAGTCTGGAATTGTTACGGGCTTGAGAACCCCCGATCAGTTAGAGCGTTGCATGACATGGTGCAACGTTGGAAGCTCAAAATTGTCTTTCTCATGGAGACAAAATCGAAAGTTAAACGAATGGAGAAAATAAAAAATAGAGTCGGTTTTGCAAATGGACTCATTGTTCCCTGTCAGGGCCGAAGTGGTGGTGTTGCTTTACTCTGGACACATGAAATTAATCTGGAAATCAAAAGCTTTTCTAGGAACCACATTGATGCCATTGTTTGGGAGGCTGATAACAACTCTATGTGGAGGATCACTGGCTTTTATGGCCACCCGGAGACACACCGAAGGTATGAATCTTGGCACCTTCTCACTTTTTTAAATAGTCAGTTCCAACTCCCATGGCTATGCCTGAGAGATTTTAATGAGATATTGTCAATGAATGAAAAGGCAGGAGGTTCTATCCGTTCACAGCAGCAAATGGATGGTTTTAGAAATGTTGTGGATTTTTGTGGTTTTTCAGACTTAGGCTATTGTGGAACTGATTTTACTTGGTGTAATATGCAAGAGGGTGAAAATAGAATTCAACTGAGGCTTGATAGAGCACTAGCCACCCGAGTGGACTGAGAAATTCGAAAGGAAGAGAGTCTATCACCTTGTGGACTCCACCTCTGATCACTGCGCACTGCTTCTCACTGCTACTCCGCCTCAACGATCATTGCATGCCAAACGTTTCCACTTCGAAGCCTTATGGACAAAAAATGAGGACGACAGAGAAATCATTGAATCTTCTTGGGGGAGGGGGATAGATTTGAGCACACCAGAAGGCATTATGGAGAATTTAAAGCTTTGTGCCTCAGAATTATCCAGCTGGAGTTCCTCTGTGTACGGTCACATTCCTAAGAAAATTCAATCCAAACAAAATGCCCTAAGCACCCTCACGCAACATGATAAAAATGGAGAGTTGGGTTCTGAAATCAGAATTTTGTGAAGGGAGTTAAATGAACTTCTTGATGAGGAGGAGTTGTATTAGGGTCAAAGAGCTAAAGCACATTGTCTCAAAGAGGGTGACAGAAACACAAAATTTTTCCATGCACATGCTTCGGAAAGGTGTAAGCAAAACACAATCATGGGGATTTGGGATGAACATGGCAGATGGTGTGAAGAGAAGGAAAGTATTGCTCAAGCTGCCATTGCTTATTTCGAAAACATTTATGCCACTACCTGCCCCACTCGGGTTGAAGATGTAGTGGCAGCCATTTCCACCAGGGTGTCAGAGGATATGAATGAAAGCTTAACCCATGTCTTCACTAGAGAAGAAGTAGCCACTGCCCTCAAGCAAATGCACCTAACCAAAGCACCTGGACCCGACGATATGTCCGCTATTTTTTATCAAAAATATTGGAACATTGTGGGAAATAGTGTAACTAACATGGTCTTAAATGTTCTCAACAACAATCTGCCCATAACTGAAATCAACAAAATCAACATTTCTCTAATCCCAAAAAAGAACAACCCCACAAAAATAATTGAATTCCAGCCTATAAGCTTATGCAACGTAGTCTACAAGCTCATTTCCAAAACCCTTGCCAATAGACTCAAAACCCTACTACCCCTCATCATCTCAGAGAACCAAAGTGCATTCACCTCGGATTGCCTTATCACTGACAATGTGCTGGTGGCCTTTGAAATTATGCACTTCCTAAATCACAAAACGATTGGAAAGGAGGGCTTTATGGCAACCAAGCTCGATACGAGCAAGGCTTTTGACAGGGTCGAATGGTGTTTCATTAAGCGGGTCATGGAAAAACTGGGTTTCTGTTCTAGATAGGTGAATCTCATCATGCAGTGCATTACTTCAGTCTCTTATTCAGTCCTCATAAATGGGGATGCCTTCAGAAACATCACTCCATCTAGAGGTCTTCGACAGGGAGACCCTCTCTCTCCCAGTCTCTTCCTCCTTTGTGCTGAGGGTCTTTCGGCTATTATCCATGAGGTTGTTAGGAACCACCTTCTCACTGGCATCTCTATTTGCAGAAGCAGTCCTAGTGTCACCCACCTTTTCTTTACTAATGATAGCATTCTCTTATGTAAGGCAAAACCTGAGGAGTGCCAAGAGCTTAAACAAATTCTTCAGAAGTATGAGGATGCCTCAGGCCAGAAAATAAACACCGACAAATCCTCGATAGTTTTTAGCCTAAACACCCACCAGAATACAACGGATGTAATCTTTTCCATTTTGGGGCCGATGAATGACTCAAGACACACCAAGTATCTTGGACTTCCATCCTTCATTGGGAGATCAAAAAAGTAGGTCTTCTCTATTCTTAAGGAGCGGGTGGGACAAAAACTTGCCGGTTGGAAAGGCAAGCTTCTTTCTATGGGGGGAAAGGAAATTCTTATTAAGGCGGTTGCCCAAGCAATTCCCACCTACACTATGAGCTGTTTTTAGCTTCCACAAGGCCTATGTGAAGATCTTGAGAGCATGATGCGGAGTTTTTGGTGGGGCCAAAAGCACCAAGAAGCAAAGATGGCTTGGGTTGGTTGGAAACAAATGTGCTACCTGAAGTCAAGGGGGGGTATGGGCTTCCGAAACCTACAGGCTTTCAACCTTGCCATGTTGGCGAAGCAAGCTTGGAGAATTCTTACAAATCCAAGCTCCCTTATCGCCCGAATCCTCAAGGCAAGATATTTCCCTATCGGAGACATCCTTAGTGCAACACTTGGCTCCTCCCCATCCTACTCTTGGAGGAGCATTTTCAATAGCCTTAGGGACGACAAATGGCTTCCTACCCCATCCACACACAAAGTCATCTCCCCTCCCACTAACCTCCCAATCTACCCAATGGTGTCCTCTCTCATTGATTCGGCCAAAAAATGGTGGAGAGCTGAAATGATTAGAATCGCCTTCCTCCCCTTTGAAGCTGATGCAATTCAAAAAATACCCCTCAGCCACAGTCTACCTGATGACAAACTGATCTAGATGGGGAACAACTAGGGGAAGTTCATTGTAAAAAGTTCATATCATATTGCCTACTGCTTTGTTGAAGCAAAGGAAGAAGTGGAAAGTTCCAAGGGGGACCCATTCAAACCTCTTTGGAAGAACCTGTGGCGCCTCAAACTTCCTGCCAAGGTTAAAATTTTTGCTTGGAGGGCTTGTGTCAACGGGCTGCCAACTGTGGAAAAGGTTTGCAGTCATGGCATAACTACTAGTAATGAATGTCCAATTTGTGGTAAGGAATTAGAAACCACTCATCATGCTTTACTCCATTGTGAATTTGCTAATCTGGTTTGGAATTGCTGGTCTGATATGCCACAAATGATCCAAAGAAACAAATGGACTTTCCATGATTCAGCTATGTACATCTTAGCCCACAAACCTTCCAATGATTTGGAGCTGTTCCTCACGATTGCATGGGCAATTTAGTTCAACAAAAATAAAGTCATCCATGATGACAAGTACTCTTCTCCCTCCCAGGTATGGCAGATGGCTAAAAACTCAATTGAAGATGTCAATGACGCAGCAACTATAGACTTATTCACTCCTAGATTCTCTCACACTTAGTACTGGTCCCCCCCCTCCACCCGGTGTCTTCAAAATCAATGTTGATGGGTCTTCATCTGATCTTGAGGAGTTCTCTAGCATCGGAGTCATTATTAGAGACTGCAAAGGCCAAACAGTTGCTGCCTTTTGCAAGCCCCTTCAGTCCCACTACATGGCTGAACTGGTGGAGGTGTTAGCAATGGAGCAAGGTATTTTGCTTGGTCAAGAGTTACAGCTCTCTCGGGTTATGTTTGAAAGCGACGCTCTCACAATGATCAATGCCATCAATGACTCTGCCTTTGGAACTCCCTACGGGCACATCATCTAGGACATCTCTCATGCTTAAGCATCTTTTGTTTATTGCTCCTTCAGGCACCTCAATCAGGCTTTTAATTTTGCAGCCCACGAGCTTGCCCAATTTGCCCGTAGGAATAGATCTCTCCATTTGTGGAAAGGGGTTACCCTTTCTTTTTTAGAACCACTTGTACAAGCTGATATGCTGCACTAACCTGCTAGGCAGGCTTTCTATTGTAATTCCTTTTATAATTGCAATGTAATTTAATTTCCCTTTCAAAAAAAAGAAAAAGAAAAAGAGAGTACTTAGTCAAACTAATTATACGCTTTTTTTGGTACAATAATCTCAAAGAACAATTTTATCACTTTATGTTTTCTATTCTTCTTTCTTCAAAGATTGTGCAAAATAGAGAATAAAAATATAAAATAGAAATAAAAATCCCAAAAGAGTTTTCTTCTCTTCATTTTTTGTTCTTGGTAGCATTTTTGTAAATAAAAACAACTTTTCTATTTTATTTTATTTCAAATTAATTATCTCTTTCTCTTCAAAAATTGTGAGGCCCTAGATTGATGGGTTAGATGCTTATAATTGTTTATAAAACACATTAATACAATACATGCCATATGTAGGACTCAAAACAAACACATTCACACAACAGACACTTTAACTAATTTAATATTAATTTCGGGTATCACAATCTTCTCCACTTAAATCTCTAATATCCTTGTTAGAGCCCACGTTATAAAGCAATTTCTCTGAACCCACGTAGAGTTATCAGGTTAGCTATAATGCCATTTGTGACGACCCAAGAAAAAACACTAGTCATATCTATGCTATAGCCAAAAAGATTAGTTTAATCACAATTAAGGCTCCTTGTAGTTATATAAACCTAGATCAACTTAGTATGTGTTCAATGTGTAACTCAAAACACACCCTTACAACAAACACTAAACTGATTCGAAATCAATATGGCGCATCACGTTTGTATTATTATTTGCTCTTGTTTTTGAAGTTAGGTGAAGGGTGTTGGAATTTGGTTGGATTCAAGGCTTTGTTAATTTGGTTTTGTGCATGGTTATGACTCGGTATTTTGGTGATGGGTGGTCAACTAATAAGGGTGGTGATCTGTGTATTTGGTCAATGGTGAAGGATAGTCGGATTACAGTAGTGTAATGGTGCATAATAGTTTGTTTTACAGGTGTGCAAATGACATATTCAAGTAACAATTGTATAAGCCAACAAAAATAATGTTATTGCTCGTTTTGGCCCCATTAAAAACAGTGTTCACATATGAATATTTTGGAAAAAGATTTTTCACTTGTGGTAAATACAAACAAAATGGCATGATCCGAAAATGTTGGTTCATTTACAATTCTACCCTTAACTATTGGGTTATTAGCACTTTTCTCCCCTTGATTATTGTGTTACCTTCAATTCTCCTCTCAACTAGAGGAGGGGTATTTCAATCATTCCAATATAGAATATAAATGAAATAAAAAAGATTACCTGAATCTTAACAACAACAAAAAATAGACAAACATGAGGCTATTTACTTATTTCCAAGCCACCGAGCTCCGCCTCCCTCCGATATCTCCACGCCGCCTTGCTGTCTTGCCTTCTCGCTGCCTCACCCATTGCTAGTCTGAGTTGTCTAGGTTATGGGTTGATTTTGACAAAATTTTGGTGGGTTTACGATATGGGTCTTTGGTTGATTTTGGATGCTGGTTGGTGGGTTATGGGTTGGCTGGTGGTGAGTTTCATGCGGTGATGGTACTTTGTGTGTGTGTGTGTTTTTTTTTTTTTTTTTTGGGTGGTGGTGGTGGTGGGTTTATTTAATTTCCTCCTGGTGGTCTTTTTGTATGTGATTTTGGTTGGTTTTTTAGATGATTTTGTTGCAAATTTGGTTAGATTTTGGTGGGTTTGGGTTTTGGTCATGGTGGCCAGTGGTTATGGGGGAATTGGATTGTGAAATAATTTTTTATTGAGTTCATGGGTTGTGGAGTAAAATGAATATTTTAATTGGTTGGATATATTATTTTAATATATTTAATATTAAAATAAAAGATTTGACACTTGATGTATTATAAAGTTGTATATTAAAATAGATAAAGTAAGTTAATATATATATATATATATATATATATTTTTAGAGAGTTTCAACTTATGGCGTCTGCTCCTGATGATAGCTCTTTATCATCAGACCAAGACACCAATCAGTTTTTGGTATAGGCGGGGATTGAACCCCAGATCTCTTATACAATATTTTCGACATGAAAAGTTTGAAGTTCAAATCTTTCATTCCCCATTATAATTAATATATGGTCCCTACACTCAATGCTGCCCAACCAGAAATCGCACATTAAACACCTAGAATATTTCCGACGTGAGAAGTTTAGAGTTCAAATATTTCATTCCCCATTATAACTATCGAATTAGTTAATAAATAAATAAATAATTCAAACTATATTGAAACAAATAATGATTAAAAACTAAAAATGGCCAATGGCCTCTTGTAATCTTTGACCGTACTAATTTTTAAAATCATGGGTATTCCCATTAGAGATATCCAAGATTCAAATCTTCTAATTATATTTTATTTTATATTATGAAATAAAATAAAATAATTGAAATGTTATTTTTCTTTCATTGAAAGCCAATAATGAACCAGAATAGGATAGAGCCCTTTCTCAAATGTTGGAATCAAGATTTATATTTCAAAGGGCCAAATTCCCAGTTGGAATGACGCATTAAGGAACTGATCGATGTCACATATATACTTAGTATTTGTTTGGATAGCACGTTTCCACGTCTGCGTTTGCAACTTTCAGCATTTTCCTCGGGTATTTTAAGAAAGAAGAAATGCTTTAATTTTAATTTTGGAACTCCATCTTCAATATGAAAACAACGCATGATTTTCTCGGGTATTTTTTTTCACAAGTAATGAAAGAATCCCAAATCTAACATACAATATCTTATAAAAAGATTAGGGAGATGTATTATATCATTGTCGGTGAGAAACTACTCTAATAACTAATAACAACTAATTAAAGTCATCTGTATAGGAACCTAATTAATTCAAGTCTATTTAATTTAAAGAAGAAAAAAAAAAAAAAAAAAAGAGAGAGGAAAAGCCATGAAAGTATCCTCGTACTAGTTCTATGAGTTTAACATAATACATGACGTAAGGCATGACTCCCATATAGTCATAGTCTCATTACATGCACGTTAAGAAAAATTATTTCAATATATAATCTTGTGGCTAGGGTTTTTCATAATATAATAAAATTTTAATTATTCTTTAGTTTGATCTAAAAGAGCCAGCTAATTCTTTCTCAAAAAAAAAAAAAAAAAGAGCCAGCTAATTAGAATTTGATGAGGTCTATGATTAAGAAGTAAATATTTGACCAAATCTATCAATTAATTTAATTAATACTGCCTGAAGTGTTCAAGTCTAAACCTGACCGCATAAACGTTTATGTTATATTAATAAACAGAATCGTATTTATAAGTATAACACGTTTTAAAATCGTTATTATCAATTGGAAAAGCACATGTTAGGAGATATGAGGACGGCTTCATAATAGAGAACCTCAATTTTCTTAGTCGCTAAGTATCATCAATTAGTGGCCTTTATTAAATCAAATGTCCTTGTCGTTTTGCTCCAAATTTAAATGGTTAATTCAGCTTTTGGTGTCGGCAATATAATTTTTGTATCATACGCGGAAAACATTTTACTTGTGAAATGAAATCCACTCGACTTAAGACCCTACCGAATAAGGAGGCAAGAACCGAACGGCATGAATATGATGTTCACTCAATTAACTGCCCCCACCAACGACTAATTAAACAATTGGATAATACAGAGGGTGTTGTTCAAGTTGAATCCACTTTTTTAGGTTTATACGTGTTTGCTCCTTCAGTGGCTGAATCTACTTTTCATTTGGGTAAAGGTTAAGGGACATTTTGGCATGTTGCCCTGCTTGAGGATTTGGTGGGGACGCAAAACACATGTATTGGGTTTGGACTTTGGAGGACTGGCTGATAAGAATATAATAATTCACAAGTCTAAATGTGCTCACAATGCCAACTAGTGTATATGTATATAAAAATCAAGAAAATAGAATATGTCCATTTCCACGGCAAACTTAATTTGGAAGTAAGTTTACTATAGGTTTAGGTACACGACGATGGAGAAAAGCAAAAATAATAATATTTGTTAGGGAATTTTAGACCCCGATTGTTAATAATGCAGCGAATTTAGTCCAAATATGCCAAATTACAGGTTATGAGTTCACTTATGTGTAAATCATTAAAACATATAAGGCCATATCAAGTAGATGTTACCAATCACACAAGATCAATCACAAGGAGAGACAATGATAATGATTTGGTGACGAAATAGAAAACTCAAGGAAAACTACCCCGGGAAAAAACCACTATGTGGAAAACCTTCTCCAAATGAGCAATCCATTATAGTAAATAAAAAATTATCTAGTACAAAACTTTTGTTTCTAGACTTTACAACCCCATAGATGAATACCTTACTGTAGAAATCTTCTACAATTTCAAAACCTGAACCCTTCTATTATATGAATGCTCCACATATGGAATACTTGTGCTTCAAGACCAAAACCTTCAACTGACTCCAAGAATTTCTTGAAAGTTTACTTTCACAATAGTAACACTAAGGTGAAACAACTGGAAAAAAAATTCTTTCTAAACTCCCGGGTACATTAGATGGATGCTAAGATCTTCTCTCTAAAAAGTTTAGGGTATTAGTCTCTCCAACCTCTGTAAAAGTCTTGCATAATAAAGCCTTTATATAGGCTTTCTATTAGGGTTACAAAAATCCACATGTACAACTGACTTAATGAAATACGTATTAGGTCAAATTTTGATTATGCAATTTTCAGTTGATCAAGAAGGAATTGAGGAGTCTAGTTTAAATCTCGATTGATTAACCAAGAGTCAAGAGTCAAGATTCTAGAATCTTGCTTTTCTTCAACAAATCTTGGGCTCATAAATATACATCATAACTCAACAAGACTACACTTTTTTTGTCATAAGTTATTAACATCCAATCTATTAGACTTAAGAGCATTCACATTGGGTCTCCTGTATGCCATATGTTGGTATATTTTAGTAACAAGGCACAAAAATAGTCATTACTCGGTCTTGCAAAATCTTGAAATTGCAAAAAAATTTGCAATTATGCTACAGTGCCATCCTGAATGTATGATGGCACTATAGCATAATTGTAAACCAAAAAATTATATTTGATTCTTTTTCACCTTTTGTTTTCTATTACTCTCACTTTTGTCTCTCGTTTACTCTCTCTCACAGTGCTCCTCCCTCTTCATTCCCTCTCTCATCTCACATCTCTCTCTCTCCCTCTCTCTCTCTCTCTCTCTCTCTCTCTCGTGTTCAAATCTTGCACTGGAGCTGGGTTGGATTTAGAGTGGTCACAGCATGGTCATGGTGTGGAGGAGATCGACGTGGATTTTGGATTTTGGATCGGCATGGATTAACAGAGATTGGAGTGGTGGCGTGGGTTTGGATCGGTTAGTTGTATGGGTCGTGGGTCAGGTGGTGGGTTTGGAGTTGTGGGTCAGGTGATGGGTTTGGATAGGTGGATCGATGTATCGTGGGTCAGGTGGTGGCGTGGGTTTGGATTGGTGGGCAATATGGGTTATGGGTCAGGTGGTGGGTTTAGAGTTATGGATCAGGTGATGGGTTTGGATAGGTGGGTCAGTGTATCGTGGGCCAGGTGGTGGCGTGGGTTTGGATTGGTGGGTTTCTCGATGGAGATTGGTGGGTTTCTCGGTGGCGTGAGTTCTTCTGGGTTTGGGTGCTATGCGTGTGGCTTTGTTGGTGGCTTTGATGGTGATTTTTTAAAACAAGTTTGCTGGGATATGTGGAGTTTTGGTTTGGTTTGAACTAATGGTTTGATGGGCTTTTTTTAATGTGGTTTTGGTTTTGGTTTGAGGGTCCAGTGGGTGGTGCTGGGATATGTGGGGGTGGCAATGTGTTGGTGGGTGGCATGGTGGTGGCGTGGTGGCTATGTTTTTTGCTTTTTATCAGTTGTGGCCGGTGCTAGAGGTAGAGGGGAAAAGAGAGGAAAAGGAAGAGAGAGTGAAATAGTAAAAAAAAAAGAATAAAAAAGAATATTTAAATAAACTAGGAAAAAAAAATAGAGTTTGGGATGTTAGGTGTGTTGTAAAATGGTATGGTATAAATGATAAAGTAGCCTTTAAGGTAGTAAAATAGATTCTTTTTTTTTTTTTTTTTTAAAAGATTTTGGACGTGAATGCTCTAATGGAGTTGCAGAAAAAGGTAAATGGAGAACATAAGCTACTTACGCTGTTACACATCTATTTTCAAAACAAAGCCTTGCACTAAAAAGTCTTATATGAGAGAAGTACTATGAATCCCACTTAGGCAAGTACAACTTCATTTTCCACTTCCCTTGCCAACTTGGGAGAGTGAAAAAATAGGGGCTATTGTACGAGGTTGATTTAAGCTTAAAACCAAAGATCTCCACTCACATGCCTAGGGGTGGCTCTATGTTAAAGGCAGGGTGATCATAGGACCACCCTAACATGGGAAAAATAATAATTATATTTAAATTGTAAAAAATATATGATTTGTTTACCCTTAAAAAAAATTGTGACCACCCTAAATTTTTTTACGGCCAACAAAATTAAAATTTGGCCATTTCAAACAAAAAGAATAAGTTCAAGAAAAATTTTATTGAACTAAAATTTGAAAGAAATGTAGCTTGTAATATTGATAATGATACTATCATACAAAAATTTTAAAATATGAAAACTCGTAAAAGGAAATTGTAAAACTTTATGTATTTGCTTCTTTTTTTGGTCAATATATGAACTTCTCTTTTTATTAGGTTTTGTATAATTTAAATTTCTGAAAGACCACCTTGAAAACAATTTCTGGAGCTACTATTGCAAATACCTATATTTACCCCCTTCATTTGTTGAACCAAGCACTAGCTTTAGAGGACTCACATCAGTGGATGTATAATAGAAAAATATGTAAAATTTACACATTTTAACCAAAAATATACCCACATTGGTGATTGTAAAAGTATGCAAATATACAAAATTGCTAATACACTTGTTGACCACCACAAGTGAGAACGGTGATGATGTGTGCTCGTTGGTGTGTTGGGAGAACTTGAAATCATCGCCTAAGGTCACTGATTAGGACTATTGGTGAATCGGGTTGCTTGGGTTTTTGTGGATCTAGTTGTGGATGGGTTGATTTGGGATGGCGGGGGAGGACTTCAATTGGACCACCAAGAGTGAGAACAGTGATTATGCAGGCTTGTTGGTGTGTGGGAGAACCCAGAATCGTCGACTGATTTGTGGAGATTTATGCAATGGGTGGGTTGGTTATGGAGGGAGAGAGAGATTCTTGGGTTTGGAAAGGAAGAGGAGACTGGTTGTGATCCTTATGAAGGAGGAAAGAGAGAGCCTTGGGTTTGGAAAGGAAGAAGAGATTTTTGTGAAGGAAGAGAGAGAGAGTGAACACCTTGGATTTGGAAAGGAAGAAGAGACTAGTTGTGGAGGAGAGAGAGGCTTTTAGAAAGGATGAAGAGAGTGATTTCAGAGAGAGAGAGAGAGAGAGAGAGAGATGTGGTGGTTTTTGTTTGAAAAGAAAGAGAGATGTGATTTTGAAAAATAATAAGAAAAAATTGATAAAAAGATAGTATTTTAATAAATGTAGTGTAATATAGATAATTTGATGTGAGATGTTTTGAAAAATAAGTATATAAAATAGAAAAAAAGTGAGTTCTTATGCAAAAATAGATAGAAATATTTACACAAATTGATATGAATGCTCTTAAACCAAAGATTTACCCATGCGGTTATCTTGATCGATCGGAGTACCAACCAACATATCTCTCTCCCAGTTGGTTGGCCATTGCAATCACCTCCAAAGCAGTGCCAACTAGCTCCACTCACATGCCTATATTTACCTCCTTCATTTGTCAAACCAAGTACTATGCAACCCTTAGCAACATTATTACTCTATCATTTTCAATTTGGATCTGTTCCTGCTCAATCCACTTTATAGGTTTTTACTTCTTTGCTTCTTCAGTGGATGAATGTACTTTTCCTTTACATTCATAGGAGCAGAGCTTTGAATACACACAGAATTTGTTTCCCAATCTAAAGAAATGAACTTTGCATGCAAATGACACACTGAACTCATTTAAAAAATGAATTCGGCTGGTGTGTTAATGAGATTTTGATTTGAAGTGAAATGTTGCAACAGGTTAGTTGGGACATTTCTTTATAAAACATTACCCTTGCATAGAGTTCATTACGCTCAAATTCAATTCCCTTCACCTTTCTCTATTTTCCCATCTCATCCTTCTCCCTCTCGACATGGCTGGCAACAATGGAAACCATTTCATCATCAATATCTTAAATCCAGAAATTGCACTAAATATGATAGCAACTGCCCCTGAAAATTTTGCCTCACACTGAAATTTGGTTTAGACTTTCGGGCCAGATTTCTCAACCGAACAATCAATGCATCATTAATAATTCGATTCTCTCCAATCACAATCGTAATGATACAATCATTAATGATAGCGCTGATAGTTCACTTGAGAAATCTATTAAAAGCCGGTTAGGCCAGGCCCAAACGAGCATTGAGTTCCCTTCTAACACAACTCCTCAACTGGTCAATGGCCCGCCAGGCCCATGGGCTGAGTGTAAGACAGTAATTAACCCAAACATATTACTATTTACTACAGAAAAAACTCCAATGGGTTTCCAAAGTCCAAACTGTGTTTTACTATTTTTCACTTATAAGCTACCAATAAAGCTTACACATTAAGTCACCCAACTGTAGCGATAAGGACCAATGAAGGGTCAATCATTTCACAGCTCCCACGCCACCACACCACTCTCCAAACCCAAAAGAGGAAAAAAAAAGATCCCAACCCAATCTAAATCCAAACCAATCTAAAAAAACAATCTTTGATCCGACAACATCAACATGAGCAAAGAAGAGAAAAACAAAGGAGTCCCAGTTCCAGCTGAACACCACCACATCCAGCATCAACAAAATGACCCTCCTCCTCCTCCTCAGTATGGCACCTTCCAAGGTGTTGCCAACTACCCTCCACCGCTTCCACCGCAGCACCAGCATCAGCATCAGCATGAGCCTGTGATCGGCTTGCCTCAGCCCGCTCCTCCTCCCGGCGCCACCTACCCCTCAGCTCCTCCTCCTCCTCCTCCTCCTCAGTACTATGCTCAGGGCTATCAAACCGTTCCAGGTACTTCTACTTCTTTTTGTTCTTTTTGGATTATTGGGTTTTTCTTGTTTTGGATTTTGATCCATTTGTGTAAGTTGAGAATGGTATCTTATTGAAGAAAAGCTTGTGAAAACTAGATGCTTGGTTTTGATCGCTAGTTGCCCAATACTGGGTTTCATTTAAGCTCAATTGATAAGATTGGATTTTAACTATAGTCTTTTTCTTTCTTGAATTATTGGGCTTTTCTTGTTTTAGACTTTGACCCATTATTGAAAGAAAGCATTTTTGTTGTATAATTTGGTTGTTGTTGGTGTTGTTGTTGAGATCAATGAAAATGATGTGAAAATTAGATGTTTTGATTTGATCACTAGTTGCCCAAAACTGGGCTCTAGTTAGCTCAATTGATAAAGGTTCTTGTAGTCGAATAAGGACCTGGGTTCGGACCCTCTACACCAAAAACCAATTGATGTCTTGGCCTGGGGAGATCAGACAATATAGGTTTGAAATGTTGTCCTATCTATATACTGTTTGCCCAAAACATTGATTTTTGGGTTATATAGGTTGTTTAATTTATGCTGAATATATACATTGACACATATCCAAGTGTTGGGTTTTAATTTATGCTGCCAAGAGTGATTTTTGGGGTTATATAGGTTGCTTAATTTAGATGAGGTGGAAGAGGTTTATAGTGCAAGTTCATGGCCAAAATTTAAGTTTTACAAGTGGCTAGTTATTTTCATTTTGAACTTGCTAACATTGCTTTAAGTATCAATGTTGTTCTTATTAAACGAAAAGAAATACTAAAATTCAAATTTGAAATAAAATTAAAGAGCGAAGAGCCTTGTAGCTCAAGTGGTTGGCATCTCCTGGTTTTTCCAAGATATCTGCTAGGGTTCAAAACCCCTCTCCCTTGTTGTAACTATCAAATTATCAAAACAAAGAAATAAAGTTAAAGAAACCTATGGTTTTTAATTATTAATAATAACAAATATTGAAAATAGAAACTCGTAATCACATAGTTTTATAAGAAACAAATTTCCTTTGGTGTGATCAATATGATTAAAATTTGCTTATGGGAAGGTTTCCATACATATGTTTTGAGATAGATTTGAGTTTTTTTTTTTTTTTTTTTTTTTTGTAAGGGGAGGTTTTGGGCATTGAGAGATCTCTTATGGGCATGAGTGAGCCTTGTATATGGGCTACTAGCAACTTCCTTTGCTTAGGACTACTATCATGCACACACTTCAAACTGATATGCTTTGTGATTATCTTCTTGAAACATGTAAAAAGGCATTGACAGTGACCTTGTAAGAGTAAGGTGGAGGGTGAGAATGTGGGTTCAAGGCCAACTGGGTGCTTGTGAACTTGCCATAAAAAATGAGCAATAAAGTGTTGGCTTTGCATGAGCTATCTTCAACCTGAGATAATGGAACTAGGCTGTCTTGGGTTTAATAATCACTCATTCAATTCCCCTAAATGGTTTGGTTTATAATTCATGGTCGAGCTAAAGTATAGCAATGATATGAATTAAAGAAAAAACTAATTTATGGAAATATTTCAACCAAAGCTATTATGGACTGATAAGTTTTGTGATTTTTAAATTGAAATGTAGCTTTGCAGCACAAAATCTATTAATGATAGAATTTCATTAGTTAGTTTTTAAAATATTTTTTTTGGCTATTGAAGTCACTAAAGTAGCCACCAAAACCAGTAAATATGAAAGAATTGTGAACTGTTCATATAATGATGTAATCAACTTTAAATGTTCTGGTCTTCTGGTTTCTGTATGATTCCACAGGGAATCTATTCTGGGAAGTTTGTAAGTGAGTTGGATAGTCAAGTTGTCAGTGCTAAACTCACTGGATCTGACTAATAAAAGAAATTGTGAGTGAGTTGGTTGAAATTTTCCTGTGAGGGATTGCAAGATTTCAAATTCCAGTGGTCATATCTGAAGTAAACTATTTCCAATAATGTCTATTCATACATTCCATATAATTTCTGGATACAATTTTTTGTTAGGGTGTTTTTTTTTTTTTCCCCCATCACCATTAGTCTTCACCTAAACACATTGGCATTTGAATTTATTTACTAAAAAATTTGGATGTCATTAATTTTGCCAGGTTATGCAGTTGCTGAGGGAAGACCAGTGACAGTGAGAGAGCGTCGCCTTCCTTGCTGTGGAATCGGTGTTGGCTGGTGCCTGTAAGTTGTCATCGTTATTTCCTTATAATCAGATTTTTTTTAGACTCACAGAAGTATAAATTCAACACATACGTTCAAAAAGAATTGAGGATGAGTTTTTTAGTTATATCCTTGAATGTGGAGGTTACTGTCAATTTGTGATTTCAGGAGTCAGTTCTTCACATATAATTGATTTGTAATTTTGTACTGGGAAATTTGATTAATACCTGATAAAATTTTATTAAAAAAATATTAATGTTCAGAGTATTATACTATTGAGCCTAAGATGCATAATTTAAAAAAAAAAAAAGCAGGTATGAACATCAGAAAATCAAGATTGATTCTTAATATTTATACAGCATTGTGGTTTTTGTAATATGGAAAGCTGTTAACCTTCTGTCAACATCTTGAGGCACACAATTGTATAGTGCAAATTCTATCTTCCTGGCTTGCAGTAGCATGGAGGAGAGGATTTGATATGTGCAAAAATTCAAAGAAGAAGAAGACATTAAAATGGGGCCCAAATCAAATTCTCTTCCTCACTTTTAAGTCTAGTCTTGTGGTGTAATCCACTTGCTAAGTTGAGTTTATGTTAGAGATATAATTTAGGTTTCCTTGTAGGGTGCCAGTCTTGCTTGTTTTTTTATTTTTGTAGATGTGCCCCTTAGGTTTTTATGCTCATTGTTATTTAGAAAATACTCATAAAACTTCTTCTTTTTTAATATATATAAAAAAAATAGGTAAATAATTTCATTGGGGTTCAAGTGAGAGCCCAATGGCAATGACATTTTTTGTAGTGTCCCATATTTGTGATTCGAAAAAAAAACAAAGGTAAATAATTTCATTAAAAAGTAAAAAATAAAAATCATTAATAACTAGATTAGCTCCTTTCTAGTTTTACTTTGCCTAGGTACCCAGGCAATGATAATACTGAAATTTGGAATTTCATTGGCTTGGTTTTTATGCTGGAAGTTGGGTACCCATGGTATTTTCATTTATAACTTTGCATATGTCAACTTACATACGTTTCAATCACTTAAGGCATTGCTCTGTAGATGAACATCTTATCTAATTAGTTATTTTTATATATTATTATTTAGTATTTCTCTGAAGATACTTTTTCTACAACTTTGTTTTTTCATATATTTCACTGTAATAAGTACTTTCATAATTTTTTAAATAAATTAGAAAATTGAGGCATCCACCCTAGTTGATTTGCTTTAGCCTCCATTTGCTGTATGTTATTTGTTTTTGGTGCAATCTTTCTGATCAGAAAACGTGAGTGTATACAGAACATTAGAAGTAATGGTTTAAACATTCATGTGTAAATATGGAAATTATTTAAGAATGTTATGGTGAAGCTCTTCCAGTTTTATGACTTTACTGGGTGTGGAATAGAAAATGCTTCTTGGCCTTCTGGTTGTTGTGTTCATTCATAGACACTTAAGATCCTTTAGCATCCGTCTTGGGCTTGGTGGCACATTGTTTGAAGCAAAATTTTGCCTTATTCATTTCCTGTCTTCCTTTGCTAAAAAGAACTTTTATGTGGAAACAAATAATCCTCTCTCTCTCTCTCCACTTTATTTGGGCAGTAAAATGTTGACATGGCTTGCTTCCAGTTAACTAGTACTCTTAGTTCTAGAGAAAGGTTCATGATCCGGATAAATCTGATTGACAGTGAGAATCTACTAGATTAGGCTATCTGGTTCAGTTGCCTAAATCAAAGTTAAGAGTAGGTGGATGCTTGGGTGCCTGAAAATATATGTCCAAATTTCTTGAATCACTCACTCTCAGTCAGCCTGGGACTGATGCATACATACCCTCAATAACAATTTTTTTTTTTTGACGAGTACTTGCCCTCAATAACATGGTTTGGGTTTTTGAATTTTGTTGGCTGGGAGTATGTTTTTTCCCCCTCTCTGCTTGAATTTCTGTAATCATGGATTTGCCTTTTGGTTTTGGTTATGTATGCTATTGTTATGATGGGAACCATTAAGGATGTTGTGACTTCAGTATTTATCATATATCTCTGTTCTCTCTATTGTTTGAGATAGAATATTATGGGTTGTTAATACTGAGGAAATGTTGCTCTTTTGAAGGTTTATTATTGGTTTCTTCCTTGCTGCCATCCCCTGGTATGTTGGAGCACTTATTCTACTCTGTTCCAGAATTGATTACAGAGAGAAACCAGGACTTATTGCTTGCACAGTTGCTGTGAGTAACATCTCTCTCTCTCTCTCTCTCTCTCTCTCTCTCTCTCTCTTGAAGATATGCTCCACTTATTATTCTATTAACATATTCTTTTACCAACAAGCTTCGTGGATTTCCCCTGTCACAAACAATCCCCTTCCTCTCTCTCACAACTTGCTCTTTTTTAACTGTTTACCTCTCTCTCTCTCTCTCTATATATATATATATATACATACATACATACATATATACATATAATGATAATCTATTGTTAGATATTTATTCTTGTCAGCAACAGCTAGTATACTTATACAATTATACTTGAGCCCATGCCCATGTTTAAATTCAGATTTAGCTTGAGTCCTAATCAAGACAGATTTTCCTTTGATGTTTTTTAGTTGAAAATGCTAACTTCTGAATACAAAATATCATTATTAGAATTGTTAATGGGATTGTTTCTAACTAAAATATGAATTTGAGCTAGTTATAGAAATCATATTTGAATTTGAACCATAAAAACCTTATTCAAGCTGAAAGTCAAATCTTTATTGGGTCTGATCAGGTGAGACTAGAATACTGTTCTGATCTGTTAACAGCCCTCATTGCCATATTAGGTCTGGTCAGGCCAGATTTTGATTCTGTCCAACTAGATGAATAAACACTACCAGAAGGCCCTACCCTTGCAATTCTGATAAATTGAGTAAGATGAGACCAATGGCCATATACTACTCTTTAACCAATACACCATATTATAAATTTGAAACCGCAAATTTGATCCGATGGGGAATAGCTTTTCTAACTTTTTGCTGAAATTGTTTTGCTGTAAGTGTGCTAAAATATACTTGTACTTTGAAAAAGTGAGAAAAAGTGAGGTCTTAAAAAGCTGTACATAAAAGCTAAAAGTTGAGCTTATAAGCTGATGCCAAATAAATTGACTGGTGTATTACAACTCATATCATGAATGAAGACCCTGAATCCAGATCTAAAAAATTTGGGTGTATTACAACTCAACTCATGGAGGGCAAGGGTTTTAGAATATTGAAAATGAGAGAGAATTTACAAAGGAAAAATAAAACTTCAATGGTACAACTGTACATGGAAATCATGAATGTGGTTAAATTAGGGATGAATGATGTTCTCCCTGTGTATTAGAACATCCTCAATCCTATTTCATCTTCACCCTTTCGTGTACCTTATAAATTCGATTTTGTAAACAGTAATCTCAATTTGTTGTTTTTTGTCCTTTATTGTTCAATTAGATTTTAGAAGAGCAAGGTTAGAGCTTTTCCTTACATTTTGCCTTGTCTAACACTTCTTTAATACTGCTCCATCTACAGGCAATTCTTGGTACCGTTGTTATTATTCTTGGTGCGACAAAGGGAGCTGATGATTGGTGATCTTCCAAGAGTTATGTATGGAGCAAATCGATGAATATGCTTGCTGCGCTTCCCTGAAAATTTATTTTGAGCCTGGCATGGATAGAAGATTTAGTTTGAAAATTGTGAAAATAAAAAATTGATAGCTCCCTCAATGTTTTACGTTATGAGCCCAGAGGTGTCTTAACTTAGTTGCAAGGCATAGGCATCAAAATGGTTAATGTTATGTATTTGTAGTATTTTGACCATAATCAGCTGCACTTTAAATATTTACAATATATTTATTTCTGTTTGTGGTATTTTTGAGAAAGAAGTGTTCAACTATAGACCTGAAATTCTAGAAACTTGAATTTATCTACTATATTTTGTTATGTGTTCTGCCATATTGTGAGAGAAAGAATGTTGAACTTGAATTTTCAACTTGATTATGGTGGGTACGACGCAGAGTGTAGCTATTGAGGCCTTGAGTTGAAAGATGCTGCAGAGTTGGATGATAGCTATTGTGTTTTTGACAAGTTACAGTGCATTAAACAGAGGTTTTTAAGTTGTCGCACAGAGAAAATAGCTACTTTTTCCTGCTATGATTCAGCAACAATAGATGAAAAAGGATATAAAAATGCTCTCTCTGCTAAGCATCTTTAAGCACGGTTATATATTTTCCCTTTCTTATTTTTTTCCTGATAAACCCAGGAAATCCCAAACGCACAAAATAGACTTGTGGAGCAGCTAACAGCAATCTTTGCTACTAGTTTGTCGGCACAATTAATAGTTTCTCTACAGACGTGGAAAATGTTCATAGAGATATCTAATTGCCATTTTAGTTACCCTGTGGGCTTCAATGTTCTTTCTCCATCATGCACAACCTCTAGCCAGATCATGATCCTTGTTTGAGTGCACAGCTCACTGATGTTATTCAAGGATTTATATCTCCACTTTGATCTGTTCAAAGTGTTGATATCTCTCCACTTTAACAGATTGATTGCATGGCTCAAGCTCATGCCAGACTAGCTCATTGCGTGATATGAACCCATTTTAGTAGCCATTTGATTAAGCATAGAAGCTTGGATATGTGCTCTGTTCATATGGATCCTTTATTACTGGGCTGAGTGCTAAATATAGGAAACCTATGTAAGCCACTTTCTCTTGTCAACCTCATGAAAGGCTTGTACTAGTAGGCAATAGTATCATTTGAGCAGTGCATCAATCCCGTTAATCAAAATTGGCTTGGGTGGTTTTTATCGATCAGATGTCATAAGTTAAAATTTCACATATCTATAAATAAAAAAATTAAGTGACTTTTGAGTTTTGAGGCACGGCTAAACCAAGTAGACATTCTTGCTTGGTTATGGGCTTGAACAATATACAACCAGCCAAACAATTTTACTTCTGTCCTTTTCTTCCCCCTGAATCACCTAGCCCAGACTATCTCCCTCATAAGAGCCCAAGACAAAGGAGGGCTGTGAAGAGCAGGCTGAATTGTGATTAGCGAGTAGCAACATACAAAATTTTGATCTTATATATTAAAACTAGTGAAATATAGTAATTGAGTGATCATAGATCAATGCAAATTATCTCATATATTCAATACTTTTAAAAAGTCATATTATATTATATTGTATTATTTGCATTATTATATTATTATGCTTTGTTACTTTAGAGATATGACTTAATTTATTAAATTTATTTTGTTATTTTTTATGTTAATTTAGCTTGTTTCTCCCGGAATGTCAATTAATAGCTATGGCTGATTTGGGCACTTGAATATTTTAGTACGTTTTAACACTTGCTTCAGGAGGATCACTTTCACTATCATGATGCTCTTTCATAAAATTATAAAACCACAATTATTCCTATATTTAGAAACTAAAAAAAAAAAAAAAAAAGACAAAAAAGAAGAAGAAGGAATCTATGGTTTATAAAAAATCTTACGATATCTTCAGATTCTTTTCTAATAACCAATAAAATAAAAAACAACGTCAAGACAAAGATACTTTGAAGAAGTGAACTTCTTTTTCTTTACGTAGAATCTTCTCAATTAAATCCTTTAAGTATATTTTGTTTATTTAAAGATTTTCAATGTCCTTTTCTTGAAAAAAAAAAAAAAAAGAATTGTCCAATGTCCATTAGTAGTCAACTGTTTCAGTTTCTAATCAAATTATATGTGAAATTTGCAACAAAGGGTACCAGAGGGGCCAGAACTTGCATTTTCAATGCTTCACCAATGCGTCCATTATCTTCCATGGAAGCTGTGGCAAAGAACAAACAAAGTAGTTTGTGTATGTCCCGAGAAGACGGCGTGCACCACGATCCATCGAGGGTGCTTGGAGACCTCACCGGAATAGAGAACCACTGCAGCCAAAAGCACAGTGCATGCAGAAGAAATGGAAGTGCCAGAAATGTTCTAAGAAATATGGGCTGCAGTAATAGTAAAATTTGTGGGATTGTAGAGTACAAATGTGATTGTGGAAGTGGAACACTCTTCTCCAATTGCTACTTTCCAATATATATTTGTTTTGTTGAGGAATTTAGTACTCTTAACTACGTAGATGCTTTCGAGGTTTGAAAAGGATCCTAATTTCACATACATTAAACCATATTCTCTAGGGTATATTAGGAACATATTTCAACCTGTTGGCAAAGTCCAACAACATCTCAATGGGTTCGTTGTGATCCAAATTTCCATTCAATAGGCACCCAAACTTTAAAGGAAGTTAAATACATGATAGAATCACAGAGAGATAAATTGTTTGTTAAAAAGTTGATAAAAACAATTAAATTATTATTTGTGTGAAAATTACTGTAATTTGTTACAATCATTTGGAAATTAAATAAGATATCTAACTTTTATTATATAGTATATAATATGATTATGAAAAGAAAAATAGGTTTGTAATTTATAAGTCCATCTAATAAAAATAATTTATATAATAAAATTATGAAAAAAAATAATTGCAAAATCTAACATGCATATTGAAAAGGGGAAAAAATTGAAATTCAGCTCAACTATGTACTCTAATTGTAAAATTTCTCCACCAAAACTCAAGAACTTGCTTACTAACAAAATTTTGATTACACGTGAATTAAAAGATTAATCTTTATTTTTCAATGGGGTTGTTTTTTATTTTAGAAAACTTACTCAATTTTAAAACAATTTATGTTTTTAAAAACAAAAAATTGGGACCCACTAAAATGTTTTTATTTGGCTGATTGCTTTTGGAAAATAGTTTACACAAAACTTTCTCTAATTTTCATTATGGAAATCTGTTTTTTGACCTCTCTCTCTCTCTCTCTCTATTGAGACCATCAACCATTGTGACACCACAACCATCACGAGACACCAATACACAACACTACAAGACCATAACCACCCTGAGACATTGATCCATAGCCACCGTGATCTCAATCGTTGATCTACAACCATAGCAACTATAGGCCATCACCCTTTTTTTTTTTTTAATTGTGGTTGATTGTTTTATTTATTAATTTTTAGTATGTAATTTGTTAATTGTGTTGTGCAATTGGGGGTTTGGGTACAGTGGAGCATTGTCGATTGTGACTTGTGAGGGGGCTGCGTATGCTTTTACTTTTTTAAGAGTAAATAATTGAAATAGAAAACAAGTGCCCCACACATTTTTGAGGCGAGAAATCACTTAAAAACTGTTCTTTTTTTTTTTTTTTTTTTGAGTAATCTCTCAAAACACATAAGAAATCAAGTTTTGAAAACATAAAACAAAAAACAAGGACCAAACGAGCCCTTATGTTATGTTTGTTTGTTTGTTTTTTTTTTTTTTTTTAATAAATATTGTTGATACTCATTTTTTATTAAAGGGGCCCAACAACAAAAAAGCCCAATAACTAGCAAAAATGAATTCAAGAAGAGATTAGTAAGTTATGGCAGAAATAAAGGGCCATAAAAGCCCGAAAGAAAAGAGAGAGAAATAAAACCCAACAGGCCAACTCGGCAAGAACTAGCAACAGGCAGACCCACAAGTCTAAGAAGAAGCAAAAGTGGGACAAGCCTAAGAAGCCCATACCATCCTCCATAAAAGATAAGCACGAGTAGAGAGAATGTAGGAGCAGAACGAGACAAAGTTGAGCAGCAACGGTAGAAAAAGCGTGGGAAAGAAAGAAAACAAAAACAGAAAATAGTGGAATGACCACACTATGGCTGGAGAACCACTAACCTGTACCCAGTCAAGGCAAGGGAGGTGGCCCTATGGTTAAAGGACTTATAGAGAGTGTGGTTTGGTGGAGGGGGGAAAAGGGCCTGTTTCTGGTATCCAACTAAGGCCTCTTTTGGGAGATGCTTTGCTAAGATAGCATCTTTGCCCAACTATAGGTAGTAAATAGCTGGGACCACTTGATGCATGCCAGAGAGGTAGGTAGTGAGAAACCTAAAGCTTTACCCATCAAATGGGAGGGAAATGCTCATGGTAGAACCAAACGAATTAAGATTTGTTGTGGAATGAGTAGTGGAGGAGAGAAAAACTAGGCATGCCTAGTATAAATAGGATTAGCCTAGTATACCTCGGCATGCCTATTTATACTAGGCTAATCCTATGAGATTTCACTCTTTTACCCCTATTGCTCACTAACCACTTTTGTAAAAGAGTGAAATCTCATAGGATTAGCCTAGTATAAATAGGAATAGTAACCATAAATGGAAAGAGGGATAGCGACTAAGGCAAGAAAATAAAGAGAACTGAAACAGAAAGAATAGAGAAAAGAGAGAGAGTGAAGTAAAAGAGAAGAGAGTAAACATAGTAGAAAAAGACATTCATCAATAGACTATCTTTTCCCTCTCTCTTACAGCAAACCCACTATTTGAAATCCCAATAAAGAAACAAGTAGCCATCTGAGTCCATTCCCCAAAACGCATAACTTTGATGGCTTAGCCCAATAACAAGGTTGTCCAAGTTAGGGTTCTAGCTCTCTTTAGTTCACTTCTTGTGGAAGAACTCATCTTTTTTACATTCTACTATATTAGATATGATAAATGCTTTACTGACTAACCATTTTCATTGCAGCTAACCTTTTTGCCATAAGATATTCACTCTTAAATCTATAAACGTGTATTGACATCTGTGGACTAATATACATGTATTTGTTGATATTTGTTGTCTTTATTTTGGATGCTAGGTTTGTGCAAAAACTGGCCCTTTAGCAAAGGTGATGCTGGAATAGTGGGCCAGGCTCAACTCTCCGACTCACAGCAGAATGGGCCCTAGCCCTGCAGAACAGGCCTTAGCCTGTTAACACAAAAAGCACCTACAAATACACACACACACACACATTCTTAGAGGAGGCTTTTTACCCGAACAAAAAAAGACAAATGCCTATCATTTTCTCGGTCAATGTAAAGCTTAAGTATAGTTATTTAGATGTTATACATTAATTTCTTTAATTAAATTCAAATACATGATTACACTGATCAATTGAGCACAATTAATGTTTTCTTTTCAATGATGGTTAAAGTCAAGGCAAAAATATCATTTTTGGTCATTAGATTTGGGCAAAAGTTGGCTACAAACCTAGTTGTAGCTTAATGCTACAAACTTCCTTTAAAAAAAAAAATTAACATTAGTACATATTTTGAAAATTTAATCGTTGAATTGCATGTTCTTTATGTTTTTTAATATATATATATATATATATATATGTTAAATTTTGTGCTAATCAAATGCTATTTATGTGCTGAATTTATTTATTTTTGATGGAATATGTGTTGAATTTAGGTTAAAGCATTAAACGCAACACAAATTCACAACATTTAATTTGCTTATCACTTAACACATGAGTAATTAAAAAGAAAAAGATTTGATTGCAGTGGGCCTAGCCCACCTAGGTTTGAGGTCTTTGACAAATTGAAACTGTTGTGAAATTATTGTAAATTTTTGTAATCATTATAATTTTCCTTAAAAAAAAAAAAAAAAAAAAAAGAAATAAGAAAAAGCTATTTGGTTCTAAAGCCCAAAGCCACCAAACGGGCCCTAGGGTTTTGTTAGAAAAACTATCATTTTTTCTCCTTAGATATAAAACGCCACATTAAACTCCAAACCTTTTCTCTCTCTTCAGCCTCTTCAGGTCGTTCCCCAGGCGCGAACTCTCTCCCACTCAACACAAAAATGGTCAATTTCAGGGTCAGTACTCCCATTCTCTTCATATTTCTTTTTTCTTTTCTGTTTAAAATTTTGAACGATGAATTTGGTTGTCGAGAAAGCTGAGGAAGAAAATAGGAAAAACTAGATTCTGGGTCTTTTGTTTGATGTTTTTTTACGGTGCTTTCAACCTCAAATGGAACTATAACATGTGTGTGTTTCATAGTTATATGTGGGTTTTCTGTCTTGTAATGGAAAAAACCTAGGATATGGAGTGTGGACCTTAATTTGTCTTTTCTTTGCTCTTCCTGCATTTTCCCGGCTGCCAAACGGTTAAATTTGTTAGCTTTCGTAATGGGTTTGGTTCTGATTAGATCTTAAGTCAATTATTTGCTTGCCCACATAATTGTATTTGGCTCAGTTTGTGTTCTGTGTTTTGGTCTTGAATATGGAACACTCTTAGTTATGATGTTTTATGATGATGAGTTTGTAGTGGTGGTTTTGAATCGACATTGGTTTGGTTGGTTGCAGTTTCATCAGTACCAGGTGGTGGGGAGAGGTCTGCCTTCTGAAACCGATGAGCATCCAAAGATTTATAGGATGAAACTTTGGGCTACAAATGAGGTCCGTGCCAAGTCGAAGTTCTGGTGAGTAGTCTATCTCTGTGTATTATTCTTGCAATTGAAATTGGAATTAAAGTGAATGAATTTTATCTTATTCTCTTTTTTGTTGTTGATCCAACAAGGAGAGGCCATTGTGTGTTATGCCTGAGAGTCTTACATGGTTTTACTCTTTGGGATGCATGGAATCAAATGCTCGTGTTTCATTTCTTGTTATCCCTTTGCTCAGAACACATCACTATTTTGAACCTTATTTGTATAATAGACCTGCACTTTAAGCCTTTTGATTTTTCTTTCATTAAGAGCGAAAAGGAATATGATTCAGAAGGGTTTCCTTTGTAGTTGTCTTCTTTTGCTCTCATCACATTTCTTGGATTTTAAAGAGATTTTAATATTCTGCTACTTATTGATTTTTATCATTTGTGTCACTGCTGTCAGAAGCAAATAGGGACTTTGACTAACGTATATTTATGTTCTTTTGTTCTGAAAGGTACTTTTTGAGGAAGCTGAAGAAAGTTAAGAAGAGCAATGGACAGATGTTAGCTATCAATGAGGTATTGATCTGAGCTTCTTGATTGTTAAGACCTTGCATTTTGATTGGTCTTAGATTTAATTGCTACATGCTATGTCTTTATTGTATTCTATTTTTTATTTTTTTGGTTTGGAAGACTTATTATGCTATTGCAAATCAACATTTGGGAGATAGCTCATTGTACATTACATGTAAATTTGCTTGGAGAAAAATTTTACGCTTTGTTGAATTATCGTCTCTGAGAGAGTAATTGTACATGAGTGTTATTTGCATTTCAATCTGCTCTGTTAGACAACCATTAAGAATATGTAGTGAGAAAAAAAAAATTATGGAGATCTATAAAGTTTTTTAACTAATTTTGACACATAATTTATATAATAAGATTGTGGGCAGCTTCAGTTTCACTTTTTGTTCTTTTATACTCTGTCAATGTCAGAAAAAGGGGAGGGGGAGATTGTTCAATTACTCTACTATGAATTATTAGGGCCACTATTGTTGGTGTTAT